>CM036593.1:14860673-16116673 GCA_020745705.1 Hemiprocne comata | reverse complement strand
GGGGCCTTTCTGGAAGGAACATTTTGCTCAAGCACAAATGATTTGGCTTAATGCCTTAGGAACTGGAGGAAACGATACAGCCCTGAAACGCGGAAGGTCAGGCAAATGATTTAATGGTTTCTTCTGGCCTTAAGAGACATTAACTTGCCCGTTTCCTGCCTTACCGGTAGAGTCATGCCTTGGCCTCGGGTCTCCTGCTCCGCCCCAGGAGCCCAGTGTGGGTCGAGCACGGGGTGGAACCGGCTTCCACCGCCCGCGTGGGTGCCGGGACAGCCCGCTTAGCGCTGCTCCTGGCTCTTTGCGCCCACCGAGGGGCACCGGCTGGAGGAACGGGCTCGGACACGTCGCCTCCTACTGCGGTGTTGCGACTGTCGCCCCCTTCGCCGTCTAGGGGGAGCGAGGTGGGGAAAGAGCACTACACGGGAACGGCGAGAGCACTACACGGGAAGACGGGAACCATTTCTGCCGCTGAGCAAGCGATGGCTCAGTGACGAGCCCAACCGGGCCTGTGGAGCCTCTCCCCCGCTGAGAGAAGCCAGGCAGGGTGTCCGCTCCGGCACGGCCTGCCCCGGGAACCCAGTCCCCATCCCCGAGAGTCCAAGCCCCGGCAGACCAGCCCCAGTTTAGTACCGTCCCTCACTTCTCGCGGAAACCGGACGCTGGGGCTGGCGCTGGTTTTGCTGCAGGCTCTCCAGGTGGGGAGAGAACTGCCCGGGCTGCTTGGGCCGCCGCTGCCCCCCCCGCTCTGCGTGCGCGGACCTCCCGGCCCAGGGGCTCAGCCAGCCGAAATGCAAGGGCAGCGTGTGTCCCTTCCCGGGGCTCCGGGCACTGAACCCGGCGGCTGAGGCGCTCTGCACGGAAAAATGAGTACATACACCCCGTCGGTACTTCCAGCCGGAGAGGGGTGCCACCGGGGGGATAAAAAGAGATGTGCCCCCTCCCCCGCCCCAGGCGGGGGTCAGGCAGCCACACGACCGCGGTGCTGGGCAGCACCGGCCCCGGCTCCAACGCCGCCTGCACTGGGAAGCACCGCAGAATTGAGGGGCTCCCCTAACCCCTCCTTCCCCCGCGCTCCGAGGTAGTGCAAAGCGCTGGCACGTCTGAAGAACGAGCGTTTACTTTTACAGTGCTGGGACTGGAGGGACATTTACAACAAAACAGTCTGGATTCCTGAGGACATTTTCTCTTCCAGCTGCTTTCTAAATATAGCGCACGGCAATCTACTAGTTAGCTCCGCGTCCTCGCTCGTACACTTCGGGAAATTCAAAGTCAATCTGGAGAAAAAAAAGAGAGAAAGAAGATAATTTGAAGGGGGAAAAAAAAAATCGAGTATTTAAAATCCACGTCTGCTGTAAGGTCATCCGAACGGCGAGAAGGACTGTCTATTCTTATTGTAAAATAGCTGTCTTTTCCACGGGGACAGTTGTTTGCTTCCTGACCCATCGATAGCCTATTAATACAATTTAATTCTGCAGTTGTTTCTGTTTAAAGAGTGTTTGGAGCGAATTGTTTCTTTTGTTTATGATCAAACAAACGAGCTCCGGTAATCTTATGTTTTATCTCCCTAACATATGGAAAAGCCATTTATCCCAGCCAATCACAATAAAGTGAAGAAAACCCCATTTTATGGAAAGGTATATATCACAAGTTTGTTCATCATTAAAGATATGATTACCAGTGAAAACCCTCCGAAAGTGGCACATTTATGATTCCAGGAACAGATGGGGACATCCATTTTCCTTGCAAATACTTTTGAAATTGCTCTACTGGTAGCAGTATAAAAATGATATACAGATGCCAGTGCCAACGAAGCCGGGACAAGAGGTCCAGATTTACACAGTAAAAGCTTCACATGCGCTCTGTCAGCTTTGATTGATCTGCACTATACCTCAGAAACTTGTTGACTGGGAAAGGAAACAGCGCAAATAATTCACTGCATCAAGGCAGATAATTCACCCAGCCAATCGCTCCGCTCCGCTTCTCCGGGCGGTGACATACGAGTCCTCCTGCCGCACAAAGAAGCATCATTCTCCGGCGTGAACAGCGGTCGGTGGCACGGAGCGGGGGAGAGGGGGGAGGAAAGGGAGAGAGAGAGAAAGGTGGGAGCAGAGCACACAAAAGAAGAGGCGAGACAAGGAGAAGTTGGCTTTGGGCAACGGGCACAGCCATCTACCTTTTTCCACGCGGAGGCAAGACAGAGCCATTCAGCTCCAATTGTCATTATCATATTGATTAAGTTCATCAGAGAGCAATTTTAGGTTTAACGCCAGCGGATTGGGAGAGGGAGCAAAGAATTATCTAAGAAAAGCACAACATTCTTACCGCAGGGACGTTTCCCTGTTCCAGTTCATTGAGGGAGTTGATTAAGTTTAAATGAAGCAGACACTGGATAAAAGTAAGGGTATTGACCACTGGGCAGCGCGGTCTGCGCTTGAAAAGGCCTGATACATGCAGAAAAGCAAGATTTGCTAAATGCTCTAATCTTCAATCAAATCTTACATCAATACAGACAAAGTTTGGTAATGAGAGATTCAATGAAGCATGCGGGAGAAAGAATTAATCCTCTTGGTCTAAACTGGGTTCAACTTTGAAGCCTGCTCCGAAGGAAAGACAGTTATCTAAATGCTAAATAAGAAACTTATTGTACTTTTCATGGCATGCTAATCTTTTGTCTATTTCATCTCTATTATTTGTATGCTCATAGGCGGCAGTTGTCATGGTGATTATATCAAACCACTTCTGTGCGGATGGCTGCGAGGAACCGGGGCCTCCCTCCAGCCCTCCGCCGGGGCCGGCCCGGCCCTCCCGCCCGCTGCCCTGCGCACCCGCGGCAGCGCTGCGCATTGCACTCCGCATACGCGCCCCGCACGGGCCTTGGCCTGGCCCCGCGGGGACACGGGCGAGGCAGAAACCGCCTCCCCGGCACAGGCGGCGTTTTGACAACACTAACCCCCTCCTCTTTCCCTCTGCATCACCCAAACCGGAGCCGTCTCCCTCCATGAAGAGGTGCTTTTTTTTACCCCTTCGTTTTCTCTCTCTTTTTTTTTTTTTTTTTTTTTGTGAGCTTGCCTTGGTAAGCTTTTGATGTCACAAATCAAACACTCGCCAGGAGGTAAATAATGGGGAGTGTGATCTCCTCTATTTGTACACAGACAGCGCTTTTGCACGGGGGCTGCCTTGAACCACTGTCAAACTCCCCGGGCTTTGTCGGACTCTGCCCACAGCCCCCCGGCCTGGGGAGACCGGCACTGCGAGGGGGGGTCCACCCCGTTCCTCGGCTGTCCCCACTGGGAGCCGCTGCTCCCCCGGGCTCGGGCGGTCTCTGACAGGGAGAATTAGGATTCATATTATGCAAATGCCGAGGTAAGAGCAGAGACTCTAATCGCGAAAGGTTTGGAGGAAAATAAGGAAGCAGGGCAGGTGGGTGGAGAGGAAGTGAGAAAGAGCACACAGATTTTGGCCTTTTTTCACTGCCCGTTGCTAACACTTGCAGGCAGCCGCCGGTAGCAGGCACCGGGCTCCGGCCCACGGGCAGCGCTGCCGGGAGGAATGTGCGGACCGGCAGCCCAGGACCAGCAGAGCCGGGCATAGCTACCGGGGGATGGGATAGGAATTCCCAGGCTATAGATCAGACATCCTAATTTATCCTCCGGTACCCGAAAGGGGCTAAAGGAGGCTTCCTTTGCACAGCTCCGAAGGGCAAGCAGCCAGCACAAATAGGTGGGTGCGAGAAAAGGGGGAAGCATTCCCCCCAGCTTGTTCCCTGCGATATAATAATCTGAGCGCACAAGGGTGGCACCCGAGCTTTTATGTCTTTTACAAAAGTTGCTGAATTAAGGCCGGATTAGGGCTCCCTTTCAGGATTTGCGGGCTCTTTAGACTCTGGGAGCTGCCCATATAGCCCGGCAGTGCTTATGAACAGCTTAAAAAGTAATAAAAGGGGGAGTGATCCCGAGAGAAAGTAACATGTATAACTCTTATTAAAGGAGCAGCGAGCGGGGCTGTGAACTTGGGTAACTGTTTGAACTTTAATTTGTTCATTAACGGGATTTGCCCCTCACTGTGAATGTTATTACTTCTCTTAAAAGCGAGGTGCAAATGCAAGGCCATAATGAAAGAGCCTAGCAAAAAGTTAAACGCCTCGTAATTACACTACCCTCATTGAAAACGTAAAGTAATACAAAAGTGAAGAACACGGGAGCTAGGCTGATATTCTCCCAACATCCCAGCCTCGGTCGGCGGCAAGCTCCGGGCCCCAGCTCCTAGCTCCCACCTCCATGAACTCCTCTTAGCTCACTCTATCCGTATGTGAAACGGTTCTGTTTAAACAAGTTTAAAACACCTTTCAACATTAAAAAATAAATAAATAAAATCCTCGTCTCTCTGTCTTCCTTTTCCTCAGTGAGGGAAGCCAGGTTGATTCCTCTGTTTTAAGTCTTGAGTGAAACATGCTGTCTGAAGTCTGATCTAATCTACATGTTTGTATCCTAAACAGGTCACATTAGCTCCTCTCTCCCCCATCACACCGACAGTAGATAAAACTCTGGAGAACCGGAATAAAACAAACTACTAATCCTCTCAGAAGGTATATGACTTTGTACTGATGCGTTTGCCAGTTAGCTCCGCGCTGACTGTCGTTTCATCTGTCAGTTTTCCCTTTCCTGGGTTTGTCAACTGTGTTTTTATAAGTTCGCTTGTCATCTGCATCCTTCCTCAACAGGAACGTGCAGCCAGGTCGCAATTAAATATATAGATAAACGAGCTGTTAGCAAGATTTCACCCTCCCATCCGCAGCCGAGCCGGGGAGATGATTGCCCTGTCACTTCTTCTTTAGACTTAAACCCCCTTAAAACTCGCCGGCAGAGCGCCGCGTTTGCTGGCCGGGCGCTGGCTTGTCCGCCTCCCCCTTGCCACCGACGGCTTCTTCGAAGAATTAACTTTAGTGGCTCCTTGCCTGCCGCAGGCGCTAAGCCCCTCAGGCCCCGCATCCCGCTCCCGGGCCCTGCACCCCGCCCGGGACGCACTCCCCCCCCGGGGGAGACTGGGCTGGATAGTGGGTTTGGCGGGTCCTGCGGGGTTCTTCCCGTTGAGAGCGAACCCCGAGAAGTGCAGCCGTGCCTCGGCAAGGCCTGGAGCCTGCCGGACAGGCATGGATCTACTCCCAGCACCGGTGGAGGGAGAGTGGTGGTGATGCAGAGGGTATAATCTTCGGCACCCGGCTGCGCTTGCCGGGGCTGATGGGAATGGAGACACCTGATCGAGCCAGGCTTTGCAGGCATGTTTCAGAGCAGAGGAAAAGCACAACACTTAGCAGAGCAGGAGTGAAAACCCTTCTACTTGTTTAAAATCCTTTTCTACTACTACAACTGCCTGCACATTGAGGAGATTATGCTATTTTAACACTACCAAGTTGAATTATTTCAATTACACCACTATAAATAAATATATGCCCTATTTTATAGATCTAATTATTTACTTTCAGTATTTTTTCAGGACCATTAAACTCAATAGGCAAAAAACAAAGCCTAAATTTGGATCGAATTAGTACTCAGAAAAACAGAATTACTCACGAAGTGAATAAATTTCTTCAACTCTACTTGTCCATCCCATCATGGACAGTCATCACTGTCACCCAAGGGATGGTCTGCAAGACGCAGCTACAAGCTTAGAAACAGTAAACGCAACCTAGGCTTCACCAAGAAGACATCAGCCAGGAGGGGACACCTTTTTCTGCAGTTTAACTCATCAGAATTTTGTACTAACTTGGAAATGGAAAGAAACTTCCTGAAAAAACAGGTCCCAAGACAGTAGCATCTTAGCTACAAAAATATCTTCCTCTGCACCCAGAGTTGAAGCAGCAGGACAGGCAGGGCACAAAGCACAGATGGAGTATGTTTCCTGCAAGAAACAGGACAAACTCACACAGCTGCATTCAGTGCAGCAGCTAAGCAGCCTTCAGTTCTCTTCACCCCACCACCATATCACAACACTGCGCATAAGCAACAGGACAGTTTTCTCTAACAGAGTCCCCAAAGGAAGAGTCCCAGCCTTCTCACCAGGCAGAAAGAAGCGTTCTTGCAAGGGTTTCTAAATAATGGCATGTTCAAGCTGTGATCTGGTTAGTAAATATCACAAAAGTGTCCTGAGAACAGCAGTCTTGGCCTTGCAGTGACACACACCAGCCCAGGCTGCTACGCCCACATGTCTGTGCTGTGAATACACAGCATTTCTTGCAGAATCAGGGCAGGAACTACTACTGCGTTGTTAGGTTCCTCTCCACCTCATCTCTAATGATTGGTTTAGATTTTCAGAGAATTTGATATAGCATAGATAAATAACATCTAAGGCTTCATTAGACAGTGATTAAATTGTTCAACTTCACCCACTGGACTCGATTAATTACAAACTTGGAGCTGGATGTCACCTTCATATGAGCACTGCAAACCTACCTATTTCTGCTGGCAGCCTCACCCGCACACTGATGAGAAGATGACAAAATGGAGCCTGCCAGAGCCACCCCCCGGAGACCCCTTTGGCACAGAGGCAACTGAGGCTGCTCAGAAAGCAACCGATTATGGGAAAGCAACACCCTCTGCAGCTCATAGGCCCCTAGGCTGTGTCTCCTGGTGGTCAAGAGCCCATCAAAGTCAGAAAAGATTTTTAAAATGAGTAGGCATCTATTTGGTTCACAGGAGGTATTTTTCAATTGCAGCAGGGCAAGGTGCTTACCACTCCTAGCAAGGGCTGAGGTGAAGACTGCAAATGTTAGGCCACAGAAGTTTGTTATCAGAATACAGGAGGACTCTGCCACAGCTTCTCCAGGGCTGGGGTTGGTTGTAAGATGTGCCTTCTAGCTTCTGCTCCAGTGCTTCTCTGGTACCTTCACCTTTTAAGACAACATGAATTTTGCTTTAAATATGCATTGGCACATAAATCCTCTGTATTTCTGATCATATAATGCATGCAATTCGACCTGCAAGATATAGGGATTGTAACACTTTCATAAATCAACATTTTACACAGCACATCCTGCTCCTGTGAGCTAACCTTGTCTTCAGAGCTGACAATTTCTAACATCATGGCTTTGAAGCACTGAAATGGTGAGATGGCAATTTACTGAGCTAGAACATATCTCTGAAAACAAGTATATAAATACTGTACAGTGCATCTGAAGTGGATTTATGAAATAGTCAGGAGTTAAATTTTTGATATATTAGCAAAAATAACTAGACCTTTAAAGCCAGAAAGCCCTTAGGCTGCAGTAAAAACCATTGATGTAGGAAAAGCATCTGTATTTCGATGACAGTGCAATCAACACAAAAAAATAATAATGAAACCGTTTTCCCCTTCCTGCAGATAAAAAAAATAAAAGCCATTTTGCACCATCTACATGAAATTCTTCCTACGGAAGCGTTTGGATTTTAACTTTCGGTTATTAGCGATTCAACTTTACATCGCTGCGTGAAACCGCCTGGTTCTAACAGAACAAATCGCAATAATAAACAAAAGCAAGCGCTGGACCGGAAGGGTCTCGCAGCCCGTGAAGGTGGCTTCTCTCCCGGGCGGTTCGTGTAACCGGGGGTGCCGGCAGCAGCCGGGGCTCGCAGGGAGCTCAGCGGTGCCGCTCACCTGCGCGGCGGCGGGACGGGTCTGCCCAGGAGGGGCGGCCGGGTGAGGGGGGCAAGAGAGGGCCTCTTCCCGAGGGGTTGCTTTGCAGCAGCTCCCTCGCCTCCTCGCCCCCCCTTTTTTTTTCTTCCTAGGAAACGGGGAGACGGAATCAGGTTGCACCCATTTCCCTAAAAGGGAATCGATGCGCTTTGCCCGCGGAGCATGGGGGTGCTGCCCGGCCCTCCCACCGGCACGGACATGTTGTCCTTTCGGCCTTGGAGCACCAGCAGCACGGTGCGGGCTCGAAGCACCGCCGCTCGGCACTTCGCTAAGGTTTATTGCAAAGCCCTCCCCAAACATAGCTTAAAAAAAAATAAAAAATGAATGCTCTCGGTTGCATCATTAAAACAAAAATATTTTTAATGGGAAAAAACGTTCGGGGACTGAAACCCCCAGATAACGGTAGCGGCACGGTGGCAGCGGCAGCTCCGCCGGCTCCAGCGCCGCAGCTGACGGCGGCTACCGGGGTTATGTCCGCGGCCATTTGAGTCCCTCGGCCTAGCTCAGATACAGATATATATTTATGTATATGAAAAGTATAATGATATATATAAATATATAATTAGCAGACCCCCCCCTAGCAAATTGCGAGGGCACTGGGAGCCGCGCAGGGCGGCGACCCCCGCTGAGTGCAGAGCCACCGAAGGAGCCGCTCCACACCTGGCCAGCGGCGGCGGAGAAGGGCGCGGCCGGGAGGGGCGGGCAGAGGGAGAGACGCCGGGACGCGGGCCCCGCAGGGCTGCGGTACTCACGGTACTCACTCACGGTACTCACGGTGCCGCGGCCGGCCCCAGCCCTACCGGGGGACGCGAAGCGCGCGCGGTCACTGCCTGCGCGAGGAGCCGCCACCGCCGTGCGGGAGCGGCGCCCCCTGGTGGCCGCAGGGGGAGCCACCGCGCGCGCCCCCGCCAAGCCGGTGCCCGGCGAGGCCGGGTCCGTCCTGCCGGCCCGGGCCCTCATGTGGCGTTGGTGGCCGTCACTTGTGCCGCGCCGTCCTTAGGATGAAGCCATCAATTAGAGCAGCGAAGTCAACTGCCTCACGCCGCAGGGGGAACCTCGGGCTGCCAGGGAGTGCGCCTTCCCGCCCGGAGCTACCGCGGCACCGCTCAGCTTTCGGACCAGGCTCCCTCGGGCACTGCACCCGGCCAGGTCCGGCCCGGCCCTGCTGCCTCCCCTGGCACGGGTTTGCCCGCGCAAGGAGCCACCCGCTCAGCCTCTCTCCCTCCCCTGCCCCCACATCTGGAATCCGCAATCAAGAGCCCAATTTTGTCATTTGGAAACACTAATTATCTAATCACGCCACGCTGCAGAGCGTACTTGTCTGCCCAATTAGCTAGGACAATTATTAAAATTCGGAGGCCTAATTATGTCTCAATTTAATGCTGGCAAACTCGCGTACAGAGCAGTAATTAAAATCCTCTCCTTGCCTCTGCCTTTAGGGCAGCGGTTGATTAGGACCTGTCAGGGGCTGTGCCGCACCGAACCAGCCAAGCGGATTGTGCAACATGACCCCGCATTGTTAAGTGTGTCAACATATTAACCTGAATTCCCTTCAGCCCCCATAATCACATTTGGTAGGAGGAAGAAAAGGGGCTAAAACATGAAGCATTTTATTAAAAAAACATAAATTCTTTTTAATTAATGCTGTAAGAGATCTGACGCGGCTTGAACTAGCAAATGCTGCGAGTCATATCAGGCTGGTGCTTCTAATTACCAGTAAAGGAAGGTTTGCTCTTCTCTGTTAAAAAGACTTCCCTCTTCTTTCATTTAAAGAAAATGATCTTTCATTTGGGTAGTGTATTTTTTAAAACCCAGCTAGTTGGCTTCCAGTGATAAAGTTGATTACCAGTTTTTTGTTTGATGATGGAACACAAGTGAATATTGAATTCTTTGAGAATCAAACAGACAACCGGAGGCGTAAATAAAACGATCAGGATTTAACACTTGAAAGAAGTTAATAAAGTTGAAAATTAAAAATCATAATATTGGGATAATGTCTAAATATTTATTTTTGCTCAGCTCTCAAGTTTGATAGGAAGTCAGTGTTAAAACACAGACAGGCAAGTACTGGAGTTAAAGCCTGTTGCGTTCCTGCCCAGTGTAGCAGTCTCCTGCCATGGACAAGGAGCCCCGGAGCCCAGCATTCCCCAGCAGTGGCCACCACAAGACTGGTCCCACCACCAGAGGACTGGTCCCACTGGCAGAAGCATTCTCCCTTAGCACTTCTCTTTTTGGCAGGAAAAACACAGCACTAAGGAAGGTGGTTTCTCCATCTCCAGTTAGTGAGTTCTCTGGGGTTTGGGACTACAGAAGCAAACCCTAATTCCCAGAGAAGTGAAGGCCTGCCATGCAGGATGAATGGAGTGAGGGGGGCTTCTTCTCCCACCATGTGTGCCCTACATCTCAGAAATGGCCCCACTCCCAGCCTCCTCAGATGGCAAACCGAAGTGCAAATCTGTGTTCTGGCTTGTTCCCGTGGCTGTCAGCGTGTTTTCCTCTTGTCAGCAGCAATTGACTGGTCAGGTTCACCCTTGTACAGCGATTGTAACAGCTCATTGACAGACCAGTGACCCAGCCGGACCTGATAATGGAAAACTATTGATTTCTGTGGGCTCAGCAGATCTAAAATGAATACCCAATATAATGTCATCAGCTGTCTTGGACTCTGATAAAGAGACAAAGTATCAAAGATGTGCTGCCCATCCTGACAATTTACTTGCAAAAAAATACTGGATACAAAGTGGACTTTCTCAGTTTTTCCCCTAATAAGCAACAAGCAATCAATGCCTGGGTAAATGCTAGGAAACCACAGCCCAGATGTGGTGGGTTACTCCAACTGCCCTTTTAACCAAGAAGGCCTGTGACAGCCCTTCCAGGTTTTAAACACTTGCCACAGAAGAACGGCATATAGGTGAGTGACACTACACTGCACACGCATCCATCACCCACGGAAGTGTACGGGGCTGTTTGCCACAAGCCATACCATAAGTTTATACAAGAAGAGACAGGAGTATGGCAGCCTTCTTGGAAAAGGTTTAACTTTGGGGGGAAAAGAAATAGCTCAGATTGACCTTTTGGTCTTGGGGAGCCAAAGCATGGCTTGCCCTTCCCAAGTAGGTCATTCCACCTGGATAAAGAAGCCGTCACTTCCGTGTCTCTGTGGCTGAATGATGGAGCTCAGCCCTCACTGACACTTGGGCACATCAGGAAGTCAGTGGGATATTTACCAGTTCAAGTTCTGTGGGAACCAGGATCAGACAGATGATGGTTTTCTGTGGGATACCATGCGCTTGCAGGAGACGTTTCACTGCCCTTCTGCAGGCCTCGGAGCCTTCCAGAACTTAACTCCTTCCAGATCAACCAAGTTTCCTAAAATGAGCGGGAGGAGAAAACAGAAATACTTACCCTGGCAAATGCCAGCATACATTTAATTCAAGATCTAGTACCAGTGGAGATGAGAACAGCTTTGTGATCCTGGCGAAAAAATTCAAGTGACCTTGGGGAAATGTTTCTTTTAATTATGAACAACCATTCAGTTTTATCACAAAAACACCAGCCCATCTTTAATGCATTTTCATCTTTTGTAGCCTTCTGCTCAGTGGCTTCTCCCCATACGTACCTTGTACCCCTCGCACCGTTGTTCTGTCCATGACAGGCACACATGTATGTATTGCCTTTACCCTCCCCTGACAACAGGCCCACCTCTGTGATGTGCTACATACACTCATCAAAAGGAAATGACTGCACAGATTACGTTAACATGACTCCAACTGAATACCTTTCAGTTTCTACACACTTCCATTTTCTGCACTCGTCCCACTGTGTAGCCTGGGCTCCCCCTCCTGCAGATGGCTCCCAAACCTACCTCCACTCGTGCTTTTACTTCATGTTCGATTTCCATATGTTGCTTTCAAGTGTTTCTCTTCTTGGTGTCCCCTCAGGGCCTGATCCTGTGGAACTGTGCTGCACCTGAGAAGGGTTAAGCAAGGCTGTACAAATTGCTGACTATGCTTTGGGTTTTGCTTTTTAATGACAATTTTGAATTATATGAAATGTAAACTCAGCTTTTTTGTTTTGTTTATCCAAAACAAAACCCCTAAACATTTTCCATAAGCTAGAATGAGGAGCTGAAATCCCTCCTATGCACCTCACAGAAGAATTTTTCAGACCACCAGAACCTCATGGGTGATGCTCAAACCTTGTCTTTTCCCTGGAGAGGCAGTTCTCAGTTCTCAGCTCCTCTTCCTGCCCATTTCTTGGAACCCTAAATCACGTGTTAAGCCAAGCACAGATAACATCTCCACACTACTTCCTCCCTAAGTACAATGAACATGTTCAGGACTTTGGATAGCAAGCTCCTGAGGCAGGGATTATGCTCTGTAGTATTACTGTTGTCATATTTTCCCTGTTGTAATGTTCCATGTACATTTATGTCATTTATAAAATACAATTACCAGACATCCTGGAATCCACAATGGCCCAAAGAAGGGAATAACAGAAGTAGAGTAACCATGTATATTTGCTTCCTGCAACTATGCCAGCTGTAGTAACCACTCCTAACCTGCAGATGAGTAGTAAAAATGAAACACAATCCTGAATATTTAAAAAGTATAGCAAAGCTGTCCATAGTTCCCTTTCATTTATCAGAGACTTCACAACAGGGTTCAGCTTCTCTCTGCCTGAAGATGTTGCCCCCTCTATCCTCACAGCCACCAAGAAAGCATCCAAACCAAATAATCCAAAATTAGCCACTGGAAGGCTTGTACCAAGCTGTTATCCTTCCCCAAGAAGAGCGCTCTGGCTTGTACTTAGCTGTTCTCCTGATTCTATGATTCTATGATTCTCCTAAAGACACTCACTATGAGCCCAGCTGCCCCTTGCTTTCAATGAAAGGCACCAACAGAATACAGACTGCCACTTTTTTACTAAAGTTTCTCAATCAATGTAAATAAAATATTTGATAGTGTTCAGTGTTTCAACAGTGTGTACACATACCTGCCTACTCTCAGGTCCAAGCCTATGGTACCACCTCAGTGAGCTCTGCTGTACTGGGAGTGATTTTCATTGGGAGGATCATAGGCCAGCAGTATGGACTGGGATTTTGTAGGCAATTGTCCTGTGACAAAGCCCAAATTGCCATTTTAATAATTGTTTGTGCAAATAATTGATTCTGCTGTAAAGCAACTGAATGAGATTTAAAATGAAAAAAAACCACACCCCACATTCCGATCAATCTGAAGTAATAGTTTCCAGTTTTCTCTGCTGAAACAAAACAAATCTCATAAATTTTGCAGTGAGGAAAGTGTTTTGTTTCATCCAAAATGTTTCATTTTGGGCGCTTGCAACAGAAAAAAAAAACAACAAACAACCAACAACAAACAAGCCACAATGGAAATAAGAGGTTGGATTCACCACAGCTGCTGTCATTCCCTTTTTATCCACTAACCCAGTAATTAGGGCAGTGACCCAGGATGTGGGAGATCCATGTTCAATCCCGTCTCTGCCTGAAGGGATGTGAACCTCCATCTCTCATCTCCGAGGAGCATTGGAGCCGTGATGCCGGAGGGGGCCCTCCTCTGCTGGCTGCTCTCAGCTCGGTCCCTCCTGGGCAGGTGCCTCACATCAGCCAGGCACCGCGTGTGGCTCGGGTGCCCCATCTCACCCAGGCACAGCCCAGCTCCAGCGTTCCTCCTCTGCCTCTGCCCTGTGGCCCAGAGACTGCGCAGATGCCATGTGCCAGGTGGAGGGGCTTCAGTAGGTTAGATGGCTCTCAGACACACTGCACCAAAATGCTTATGGTACATCCAGGACCAGATCACCGAGGGGATCCCACGCCTGGGTATTGATTCCCTAAGGCAGAACATGAGCCCATTCTCCCTAGGTATATATCATAATGCCAGGGCTTTTCCCCAGTAAATAAGCAATATGCTAGAAAGAAGAAGAGAAAGAGAAAAGAGAAAGAGAGAGAGAAAGAAGGAAATCTAGTTCAGAAGATCTAGTTCAGATAAATATCGTATTTCTCTAAGCCTAGATTTCTTCCTACTTTTCTAATCACACTTTGGTACAATTTTCAATTACTCCCCTAATCAATTTTTGTCTATTATTGTAAATTCCCTGTGATGTTGGGAAGGATTAATGTTAAGAAGGGTTTCCTAATATGAACTTACTACTTTTGTGTTATCTTTTTTGTACCTTTTAACTATAAATAGTTCCATAAGCAGCTTACAGTAGCCCAGGAATTAGTTGTAGGCTACTGAGTATAGAACTGAACATGTCAAACGTCCAGCCTTATGCACAGCTTTGCAGGGAAGCTTTGCACACAGTAGTTCATGTGCATCATTTTCATATCGCCAATGAGACCAGCTTTTTTAATTAGGAAAATTTGGCACCTCAGTGCTACACTTTTGCCAATTATTTTAATAATTTACTAATGTTATTTAAAATTCTGTTCTCTTTCTATTGTAAAGAATGCCCTCCTTTAGTCAACTTTTTCTCTGTCATTTCTAGAAAGTAAAAAAATTATCTGGCACTTCTTATGAGCAAACTTTGATTACTGAAAATTCCAAGGTATCTCAGTATTTGATAACATTTTATTAGGGCTGACCTCTGGGGGCTCTCCAGACAAGCGGCCACATGAAGTCACAGTTGGAGAAGGGGATTCACCCATCCAAGTGTGAGAAGGACGTCTTTGTAATGAACATTAAAAAACCCTCCCTACTTTCATCTTGCTTTAGGAGCCTCTAGCACAGCATATTTATGGAATAATAAAAAGGGCTTCAGGCCCTTTCTTCTCATACATCAGTAACAGGATTCTCATATGCTCTGTATACCATATAATTTACTGTATCTTGCTTCTTATAGCTAATAGTCTCAAATACTAAATGAAATAAATCTTCTGATACTGTTCTCACACAAAAATTAAATCATGGGACAAAACTGGCTGCAAATATCCCCGTGACAACTGCTGTCCCCCTCCTTCCCCCAGGAGTTCACCAGTCTCACCCTGGCACAGCCACTCGTGCGGCCCATCTATTGTTGCTCAGTACAAACCATCATTCTGATTATTCCTACTTATTTGTATTGCCAAGAAAAAAACTTCAAATGAAATCCCTGGTACCAAAAGCTATGCAGGTACAAAACTAAGATGCTTCCCTTCTCAAAGAGCTACTACTCTAAAGAGACAAGAGGTAGAAGGAAGGAGCAGAGCATTTGCAAGCACAGTCATCACAGAGCTGACTGTGCACAAATAAAGGGAAACCACTGCTTCCACAATTAACTTTGTCTCTCCTTTGCACTGATTTCAGAAATTATACACTTTGGAGTTACTAGAGTAAGAAATTAATACAGTGAATGAATGGCTTGTTCTGGGGAATAAGATGAATCATAATCCATCAAGTTAACCTTAGACCTTCACCTCAGAACTAATAAACATCTGGGGTTTTTATACCCACTTAAGTCAGTGGAAAATGCTACCATAAATTACCTACATTTCATGTGCATGTGTGAATGGGAGTGTTAATGCATGTACATATACATGCTCATTGTTTCATTTAATGTTTGTATCAATCAAAAATATGTTAAATGGTACAGAAAAAGTAACAGCCCTTCTTCTCATGGTATTTTTAATCTGAAATTGTGCTAGAGAGGAAAAAAAACAAGGTCTCATGCCATTTTGAGCCATAAGGAGGGGTTTTTTGTAATAAAGGTTCACAGCACTTGCAAGTACTAAAGGAAGCCACAGCAGCTCAGGTGCCCTCAAGTCCCTGCAGGTAACTATAACCTGGCACCCAAAGGGTGTGGACCCAGCTGTGGGCACAAAGCCTATGGCTCCAACACAGCCATCTTCTCTAGTCTGCAACACTGAAACCATCACAAACCCACACCTGGTTCTCATTAGTCCTCTTCAGTAAGGAGAAACACACCACTGAGGAGTCAGGGTGCAGATGTACCAGTGTGCTGCTGCCCACGCTGTCCTGCACCCATCCTTAGCCCAGGGAACACTAGCAGGGCTTTTGCAGCAGCTGGTGCTGCATTGCAAGCTGCCCTCACTAAGAGATCCTGAAAGGAAGGAACGCCTTGCTCATCCTGCTCCCTTACGTCTCCATCAGTTAGCCCAAATATGGTTTTGAAGTGATTCAGGATCATGGCCCAGGAGTCCACCCACAGATTCATGAGCAATGCATTAGTGTGATCCTACTGGCATCCTGCTTTTAAGTGAAATGTAAAATGTTAATACTTTCATTGGATAGTGACAATCCCTGCTAAGAACTCCCCTATTCCTAACCCCATATGGGGCACTCTTAATTTAGTCTCACTCTGAGCATCAGATGCTCTAATTACATCATCCTCATCTTCTACAAGGTGTATTAGACAAACAAATGCTACATCTGTAACAGTGACAAATATGATTTTTACTCACATCCATGATGGTTTCATTTCAAAGCTCAAGAATCTTCTCCAGGAGGCCCATTTTATGTTTTTACGTGGCCCAAGAGCCTCAGTGAGAAATTCCTGAGACACATTCTCTTGTATCTGTTCACAAGAAGTCACAGGCACATAAGGCCATGAACATTTCTTGCCCATCTGCTCCATAAATTTTTCTGTAAGGCTTATTGCAGAACATAGTAAATGAGTTATAGGTGGTCAGCTGTTGCTTTCCAGTTGTGCTGCAGTTGTTGCTCACTATGTTGCAGATAGAGCCCATACCTGCATCAGCCTGCTTGGTGTAATCTCTATGCCAATTAAACTGTTAGATCCAGCATCCAAATTACTGTACCTGCATAATCTCTTAATGATTCATCTACCCTGGTTATATACAGGTGCTGGAAAGGACAACCTAAAATAAGGAAAGCAAGCTGATGTTCTAAGCAGCAGCAGCAGCGCCGCCACCCATTGAATTAACATTTGTTTTATGGACATCTTTGGGCATTCCTCTCTCTTTAGGTGAAGTGTTTTAAGATCCTCCAGGGTCTCATTTACCTTTAAACTGTGCCTTCTTCCACGCAGTTTGTCCTTTACGTGGGTGAATGATCCAAAAACCACCTACTTTCTGGAAAAAAACCACACACCTTAATTTAAATATTTAAATTTAAATTATTTAACTTCTAGAAATTGTTCATAGAAATGTTATGTCTATAAAGTATCCAGTTACTTATTTACTTTACGGAATAATTTTGACTGTGTGGCCCAAACAGAGCCTTACAGATACAGGCAATATTATGCCCATGTATTTCTGGCACACATGGAAAAAAAGCCAGTTTTTTAAACATGGTACTTGAAGAGAGACTTAAGGGGACGATTTCCATCAGAGCCAAGAAAAGGGCTGACAGGAAAAGCAGAGAGAAGTGACTGAGATTCACTCTCAAAGAAGTTGCTTCCCAGGAGGAACGCAGGGCAGCTTGGGCTGGGACATCAGAAGAAGGAGCTGCCCTGCACACTGTTAGTGATGGTCTGTTTGACGACCAGCAAAAGGTAAATAAACCCATTATGCTTTAAAGGACAGCAACATGCCTCCATGCCAGACTTCGGGAACATTTAGTAGACAGCACAGGAAGTTCAGAAAAGGAAGCAAATAAATTACCCCCATTAGTCACACACTGATGAGAAAAAATGAGATTATTTTTTAAAAATTGAGTTAAAATACAGGCAACAGGAAACCAGTACCTTTTTCAAGGCCTTGGAAGCAGAAGTACTCTGCCAAAAGAAGATACAGAGAAAATAAGCATAGTTCACACACCCTGGCCACTGCCAGACTTCTGGAACTGCGGATGTGTGTTACACCTTTACCAACTTCCTTGAGCAAGAGGCTGAAGTTTCTCCACAGCCCATGCTGCCCAGCACACACCTCACCCTCTGCACTTGTGAGCAATAAAGGTCCGTGAAGAAGATTTTATAGACATGCGTCCAGAATACTCTATAACTTTGGTTTTAACCTAAGTGACATACTCCCACATGAGGTAAAAACAGGGCCACATTCAAGCTTCTTTTATGAGAAGATACTGTGCCTACGTTCAAGCAAATTTGTTGTGTCCCACTGGGTGAGGTGTCCCTGGCTGTGCTGTGCTCCTGCAGCCCAGCCAGATGGCTGGTGCAGGAGCTTCTTGCAGGAACACATCTCTATAGAGGAGGATGTTGCACTGTACGGGGTGACCAGCCTGTTACTGAATGCTACTCTGTCACCGTATTTAAATCACATTAAAGCTTTCTTTTATTACATACCCCCTTGTGATTTTGCCTGGCTACATTCTAATTTCCAGTCTTGCTGCAACACACACGGGTTCCACAGCTCGCTCCCTCTCCTATTTGATGAGAAATCACTTATCTTGCACAATCCTAATGAATATACTGCAGTGAGATAACTCTCTCCTTTTTATCTTGCATTTCCTATTCTATAGCGTAAGCTGTTTTATTTTGTTTTTTTTTTTTTCTGTGGAGAGAGACAACAGAATATTCAGGTTTACATGCATTTTTAGAAACAGAAAATACATCTGTTAAGGCTCCCTGAAGTAGTTTAATCACTTTTGCTATTTTCTTACATAATACCTGATCTTAAAATATCAATAAATTTTCCATGTCAGATGTCAGCTGCACCTGTTTTTCTAAGACAGGATATTTTTCATTTCTCAGTCTCCACCTATTAATTTCTCAAATAGAGTCTTTTAAAGGAGATTCACTTCCCTAACTTCTGATCACTTACACTGTTATTTTCCAAGGAAATTTTTTTAAGAAGTACATACAACCACTATCTCCTACCCAATTATTTCCCAGCACTTATCAGGCCAGGGATCAAATGGTCTTCGAGAGAGAACTTAACCTCAGGAAAGCTGAAGGACCTGATTAGGGTGTGGATTTGTTTCGTTTGTCCACAGCACCACCCTTGGCCATGGCTTTGCCATTCTCCATATTCCAGTTACAGCACTAACCATACCTAAACACCACAATTATTTCATATTCCTTGCTGTTTTCATAGCTTCCTGTGTCGGTTTGGCACCGAGTTGGCAGTCACTCGATTCACTCCTCCCCCGCCTCCTCTCCCGTAGGGGGGGAGGCTGCAGACAGTCAGAAATGACCTTGGTTATTATCAGTCCACTGGCGCTGCTAAAAAGTTCACTGAAAGGAAAAAAAATATCAGCAAGGAACTTGCTCAAACCAAAACTTCCCTATTGAGTAAGATTAAAATAATTCTGTTAACCAAGGCCAAGTACCACCATGGTGAAGGGATACATTTATACTTACTTAATTTCATTTAGTTCCTGGGTACACAACTAGAGATGGGCCTCATTAACCTGTGCAGGCAGAGACCATCTTTGGGTAGGGAAGTAACTCAGACCTGCAGGGTGAAGAGAAGTAAGAAATGTCACCTTTGGAAGTCTACAATTAACAAAGATTTTAACAATAACCTTTCTAGTTAAAAACAACACAACTAACACTCTCTTAGGGGACAGGGGAAATGGATTGAGAGAGAAAATACATGTAGGGAAAGTTAAAAAAAAGTAGGGAAAGTGCTCAGATTTTCTCTGAGGATAAATGAGCTTCCCGTGACAGCAGCAAATACCAGCACTGGATGTGGACAACGTGCTGCTGTTTGCTGCCAGCTGGAGTATGCTCAAGGTTGGAATCACAGAATCACCAAGGCTGGAAAAGACCTTCAAGATCATAAAGTCCAACCATCCACCCTACAACCCCTAACCACTAAGCCACCTTATGAAACACCATGTCTACTCCTTTTTTGAGCATCTCTAGGGATGGTGCCTCCACTACCTCCTTTATACGTACATACTTATGAAGCAGTTGAAGCTCTGAATACATCTGGCTCAGTTTTCAGGAACTGCTCAATTCCTATGTGAACCCAAGTTGGTCAGAGCTTTCTTACTGTGCACAGTAATAACAGCAATAGCAGAAGAGCTTCGCCAATTTTGGCCAAATCCTCAGACAGAAAGGTGAAATAAAGCATCTGAATTAAAAATCAGCCTTGACTGCTTGATGATGGGGAGCTCTCACTGCCCATTTACGGATCCCTCTGAGACCAGGACACTACTAAGTGCCTAGAACTAGATAGCCAGGATTAACATTTTCAGCCTGTTAAGGCAAGGAAGACATCTGAAATCTGGAAGACAACAGCAAGATAAGCATCTACTGCTTCAAAAGAGAAAAAAAAAAGTTGTGGCCACTGTAGATCTGGCTACTATGGTAGCAGATATCACAGAATCACAGAATCATCATGGTTGGAAAGGACCTCTAAGATCACAGAGTCCCACCATCAACACAAAAAAATCCCCCAAACAACAATGAACGCGCCCCCCCCAACAACAACAACACCCAACCAAACCAAGCACAACCTCAGCCACTAGAGCATGCCCTGAAGTGCCACATCTCTATGTTTCTTGAATATATCCAGGGATGGTGAATCAATCACCTCCCTGGGCAGGCTGTTCCATACACATCTAGGCAGTGGATACCCTTGTGTAACATACCTGCTACTTTCAATTTCTAAGGTAACATGAAGAAAACGTAGTCTGGAGCATCATACAACTTCCACAGCCTGCCCAGCACACAACGTGCATCACAGGAGTGACTGGAAACCAGGGCTCCCGTCTCCCCACTCTTTATGACATTCTGTGCCAGCTGCTGCATATTGCAGGAAATTACAGAAAACTGCAGGTTGCTAATTTTGTTTGCTGCTGGCAGTAGGGGAGGGCTGCTCACATACTCTTGGTGCATTTCTACATCTAATTATAAAATCACAGTTCAATTTCCTAAGAATTTCATGCTCTCTCTCGCATTCATCATTTACTAGTAAATGGCCTGATATTCTCATCTCAAATATGTTTTTACCAGTTTTTGATAGCTATTCAGCTTTCGCTTTGTTCAAAGAATCTAACCAGATGCTCGTTCACAAAAACCATTCAAGCAAATGCTCCATTTTTTAAACACTTCTATGGTTTCAGAAAGGCTGTCAGAAAAAAAAAAGAGGGGGGAAGGGTAAAAAAAAACCCACCACCAAACAAACCAGTAATCCACCTTTACGCAGCCGAAATACAAAGACATTACAAAACATTCACTTCCCCAGATGGGCTGATGCTATGTAAGGTAACTCATGAGGCAAGAGTTCAGCTCCCAACAACAGAGTCCACTCCAGAGTCCTGGATTGGTACCAACTGTGTAACTTGAGATTTTTGTTATGTGCAATTTCTCTTCCCAAGTCCCTCTGAAATCCAACCATCTCCTCCTTCCCCCACCACTTAGGTACAGAGAGCTACTCCGTCCTCATAAAATACATCAGAAATCAGGCCATTAGCTATGCTTTTAAGAATACTAAGCAGTGCTCTGTGTTCACAGTGATACAGCTCATAGGACTTGCCCAAAAAAGCTTCATCACTGGTAGCCGGCGGTAAAATAAAGTCCGAAAGAACAAGAGAGATGAAAAATGAAGAAGAAAAAGCAAATGTGGATATAAGCAAAAACTGAGAAAAGGGAAAACAAACCAAGCTAAGAATGAAGATAATGAAAACGGTCAGGTTAGCAGCCCAGTGAGACGCAGCTAAGTACCATCCCCAGATGGGAACCTGGGCCTGAGGGCAAAGAAATGAGTTTGGGATCCTGGAAGAACGCTCACATTCTGGGTCAGGGTCTTCAGTCATTTATTAGCTACTTATGGTCAGCTGCAGTCAGAGAACACTGGGTTTAGTAGTGGAGATTATTAAATGAGAATGTTACAAAATTATGGATGCCAAATAGTAAAGAGATTTTTTTGAGGCAGTGAATGGTAATCCCCACATGAACAGAACATGGAAAATTCAGATTTCAGTAGCAAATTTGTGACTGATGCTGTATTTGGGAAAAGCAGCTCACACTCAGTCATGACTGCACCAACAGTCTATGGATTTATACACAGTGCTTAAACAGCATCAGTAAACATACTCCAGGTGGGAAAGGGGTTCGGTACAAGTTGACTTTCAACACAGGAAATTGGATTTAAGCCACTTTTCCCTGTCACTGCCTATTTCTTTAAGAGTTTGGGTTTAAAACTTATTCCTTGGCTGTTCAGCTAAGGATAATATTTGCCCTAACCTCCTCTGTGCCAGGAACTCAAATGCACCCCTGAAGATTCAGAGGCACAGCAAATGCAGCCATCAGCTGGATTTCAGGGACTACAAAACAAGTGTCAACCTCAGGCTTATACTGTCTTCTCCTGTTTGCAGTTTCTATTTCAACCTATGGGGTTTTTGTTTGTTTTTTAAATATCTTTTCCTGCTTTTTTATCCAAATAAGGCTATTTTCTTTCTCCTACTTTCACACAATTGTTTTTTTCAGGGAAGAGACAGATGAAAGAATTATTTCTTGTCAGCAAGACTTAGATCTGGGTGACACACAATTCCATATTTGGTTACAACTCAGGTTAATGGTGTTAGCTTGCATTCTGCTTTATCAGTCACTCTTCTGAAGCTGTTTCAAAGAGCACAATGGGATTCAGAACTTCAGCATTTGTTGCTACAGCAGTGAGGATGGATTCGGTTGAGTTTCATAGAGAGCTACAAACATGACTAACAGCTGCTGCTGGCTTAAAGATACATAATCAAATGTTTAAACATGGTTTCCAGTTTCCAATAAAGTTTGGAAGTGGCCGATTGCATTTAGGAACACTCACCATAAATATCATCTAAGTATGTTCCACGTTGCTGATCTCTGACACAAAAGCAGAGGAATTATCATCATCACTTGGTATGTAAACTTCCTATCTTATGAGTTAAAAGTAAATTCAAGAGAAAATACAGGATAGAAAGCCCAGCTGTGCTTCAAGTTACACAACATGAACAGTTCCAAGCACTTCGGAAGCAGTGACAAGACTCCAGGGCTCCCTTCCTTCCCCCACTGGGCATTAAGGGCTCTAATTGTGAGGTCACTAGGCTCAGTTACAAAGGATGCTATTTGCTTGGGTTTTAATTGTAGTAAAAGTGCACGCAAAGCCTGCACGAGAAAGGTCTATCCAGGCCTTTTACATAAAACTTTGCCTCCACTTAGAGAAGAGCATCCCTACAGGGATGCTTTTATTCCAGTTTTTATTTCTGGCCAAATTAACAGCACATCTGCCTTTGGCAACACGTGCAAACCATCTCCATAACCAGGGACACACTGCACAGACTCTCCACCTCCTCTTCCAGCACACTGGAACCAACCCCACTTGAGCTGAGGCAGCCCCAACACCTTCCCTCAGGGGAAGCTCTGCAGCTGCCCCACCTCAGCCAGGCACCCGCTGCTTGCACCACAAGCTTTTCTACTTGATGCACTTGAGTATTACCAAGAAGTTTTATAAAAAAACAACAGTGCAACAGGAAATGAGAATGAACAGTGCCAGAGCATCGACCCTAGCAAGAGTGTGGAAGGAAGCCCCACTACAGGCCTTGTTTAAAACAAACAAAAAAAAGCCCCACATGTGCTTTTATGCTAGATTTTATCAACCTCTGCATTTTTGTTCTTATAGTGTGTGTCTGTAAATGGTTGTGGTACAGCAACAAACCCATTCATGCTGCAAAGAGAGACTGAGGGGAATTGCAGAGCACCAGGTAGACTGCATTTTTGAAACTACTCTGGGTCCAGGTACACATGGAAGCCACTACGCAGCTAGTGCTGTAGGGAAAAACTGCTTCTAAGTGGGAAAGAAGGCATCAGCAAAAATTAGACTATGCAGAGTGAGATGTGGGAGGATACATGCAGGTAAGAGCCACCGTTATTTGTGATTAGGCTTCGGATTTGGGCCTCTGGCTCTGGAGATGTTCTCCCCACCAGCAATCCTCATTCTTGGTCTCTGATAATGGAATGTAAACACCCTCTCCCTGCCTCACCTCTGAATTTTCAGAAGGCTCCAACCAGCTAAACTGCCTCCCCCAAGCAGCTAGTCAGGGTAGGGTGGGAGTCCCTGGTTTAAGCGACACGTGCCATGCAGCTCACCACCGAACCATGGGAAGAACACCAAGAAGCCTGTGGTGTTAAAAAGGAACATTTTATTGCAAAAGATTACAGACCTGGCACTATGGCCAAATGTTTCCATTACATCAAAATTGCTACCCACGTACCAGGCAACAGCACCTACAAAGCATGGTGGATTGGAAGATCTGAAATCATAAATGCATCAGCTTTTTAAAATAAGTACCACCCTAAAAATTTTTTTTAAAAAACGTCAAAACTATATAAACTCTTTTCTAAAATATGAAACCAGTGTTTAAGTATCCAGGCCATTAACTACTGTGATAAAAAGTGGAAAAGTCTGTTAAACATAGTGCTTAACTGACTTCATTCTCAGCCCTGACCATTTAGTTAAAAGAACTTGTTATTTGCTGTTAATTTTTCCACATTTGTTCAGACAACATTTATCTTCTGTAGGTTTTCAAAATCAGGTAGAAGATTTAACGAATCTTTAAAGCACTAGTTACACACAGGAAATCTACAACTGGCCCGGAAAAATCACTGGAGTCAAAATAGCTTTGCAGGAACAGATCTCCCTGTCTCAGCCCCGTGATGCTGAAACACTGGATGGACGCACTTCTCTGAGCCCCAATTCATGACTCGCATTCCTCCTGTGATCCACTTACCTCAAAGACCCTGGCAATTTCCCTGAGCATGGCTGAAAAGGTAGGACTTCAAACAGGCACAATAGCTCAAACACAAAGTCTGGCCCAGAACATAAAACCCCACTATTACAATTGCCACCCCTGGCACATGAGGTGCTGCTCTCCCTCCCCAATGGCTCATGTTAGCTATTGCCTGACCTGGGCTTTTCCTCCCATCAGCAGCTCATTTCCCAATACCACTTGGCTGTAAGGTGAACCCCAAGGGAGCAAAAGTTGGATCTGTGGGCAGCACTGGACTGCCTTGGCTTGTGGGAGCAGTTCACCTAATACAATTCACACAATCTGTATGAAGCAACATACGGCAAACAAGAGTAAATGCCCAGGGCCAACACTTGTCATCCACTTGCCTCCATCTCCCATGTATACAGCCTGAACATGCTACTACCACTTGGCAGCACCAAATCACTGTTCCAAGGTCCTGCAGAAACTTCAAGGAATGCAAACAGAGTTTTAATTTTTTGAGATGATTTAGAAATATCACTGGAATTAGCAAATATAGGCAATCACCTTACAGAACGTGAGGGGTGGTCTTCTTTCCCAGGCTTCTCTAAGTGATCTGAAAATTCTTTCATAATTTTCCAGAGGCTGCTACTTAATAGACACCTTTACCAGAAACCAGGGTTAACTCCAGAAACACATAAGATTGTGATAAGCAAACAAAATCAACCAAACAAGAAACACTCTGCCACTTGCAGCCAAAGCAATCTATCCAACATGAACAGACTAACACTCATGTTTATATATGTGCAAGCAGGAGACACAGCACCTATGCACCTGACCCAGAAAGCCTGCCACTGAAAACTGCTGCTCCTCATCAAAACAATCTCATTTTGGAACCTAATCTGGCCTAGAGCTCCCTGCTTGTCAGGTGCAACCTTGCATTTTAATGATACACAAAGCAGCTGACTATTGGGTTTTAATGAATTAAATAAACTGATTTTTTTTAATTATTATGAACCTAATAGGTTTTTTCCTACTGCTAAATTCCGTGCAGTATGGCTTCACTTTCACAAGCATTCTTAACAATACTAGATAAATATCATTTGCACTTAATTTTTTTTTCATCTGTTAAACAGCCACAAAATACAGTGCTCTCAACAAGCACCTTTTTTGGTGAGAAGGGTAAACAAGCACACTATTAAAGCATTATAAACATTCAAGGTGATCTGATTACTTGCCTCTGTTTCAACACATTGCTGTAAATCTTCCATTATCAAAGTGTATAAAAAAACCCCACAACCACCCACAAATTTATAAATTTTTTAGTCTACATATACATAATTTGTCTGCAATACACTTCACCATCCCAGTTAACTTTCCTAAAATGTTTTTTCCTCCACCCTTTAAATGCACTAATGAGGATTTTCCAGTACAAAAAAAACCAGAGGAATAAAATTTGACAATAAAGCTAGTGTTATCCACAGCAACTTGTATAGTAAAACACCTGATAGCACTAATTTAATTATAGCCTTGACAGAGCTAGGATGGCCTTGTCTCAGGACTCTGTCCTGCACAGCTGTGCATTTTCAGCCCATCTATTTTATCAGAACATTAAAAAGCCTCGTGTGTTAACTCTGAACTGCACACATACAGGAAGACAGACATTTATTCATATTTTCCACCAAACCAATGTAATGCGGCTGAACAAGTCAGTTTATTGCAAGTAAATGTACTTTTACTTAAGATCATGAGGAGATTCTAATCTCAAGCAAGACAAATGAATTTCACAAACTTAATTCACACAATGCAAATAAATGCTTCACATTATAGACATTTAGATTTTCTTTAAACCTTTTATTTAGAGATTTTTCTGGTAAGGAGATATACCATAGGAAAGCAATTTCACTGGCAGTGAGGTATGTATATACTCTACCAAAATACTCCTCTTGTTTTAACTGCTTTTAACTTTATTTACATATAAAGAAAATATCAATGCATATCCTTGGCTTAACTACAGTATGTTACCCTATATGAGTAAAATGAAATGTTACTTGCATACAAAATTGATTTGTAGAGGAATCTGATTTGAACAAAAATCATGTTCTGAAGACAGTTTAAATGAACAAACACAATTCATCATGACCAAGACACCTGCACCATATTTCCATCCTCACAGCACATTTATTTCAGCGATTTTGTAAGTAGGTCCTTAGCATGAGCATAGTGTTACAGTTTTCATACATATAATCACATCCAAAACAAGCTCTAAAATTGAAGTTGTAAACATTCTCTTCATATGTAGAAACATTTCAATCTGTGTTTGAATTTTCTAAAATGATCAATCTTTTAAACAGAATTATAAATGAAAAGTCTACTCTAACCATGTAGTGAGCAATGCTTATTAGTACATTTCTACAGTGTTAAATAAAATAGAGGCAAACGTCTGTAAGCAAGTCAGATTTTAAGTAAATCATCATAAAGAAACAAACTTGTTAACAAAAAGATGCTTTGTATTAAAGAAAGTTGGATTGAATCTACTATGATACAAAAACATAAGGGTAAATACCATCTTTGTTGACAAGTAGGAGGTAGCATGGATGCACCACTTTATTGTCAGTGAGAAATGCAACTGAAGTAAAGAATATTTCCTTACCACAAATTTCCAGTACTATGTACATATTTCTCTTAGAAATTTGTTTAAACAAGTTTCCCTCCACTTTTTAGTACAAAAAGCCTCATGTGATTTAAAAAAAACACTTACACACCTAGATAGAATAGTACTAACTGCCCTATTTGAATGAAACAGTCTCTTGAACTATGAAGTACATGATATTTAATGCCCTAAGTTGAGTAAATTGTATTAGCAGTTCTTGGTATTATACAAAACACTACATACATACAAACAAAATATAATAATATCTTATTTTACTATGTAATTATTTTTGGAATAAACAGAGCCTTGATTTGGGTAACACTGAAGAGAACATGTTTTCTTTGTTTTATTAAAATCTGTCTTTTAAGTACCCATGTGCAACAATTTAAAAATGGCTGCCATACATGTAATGGTCTGGTATTGATAGTGAACACAGTAACTGACAAAAACATAATAAACCTTAAAAACACATCTTCCACCCTATATAAAATATAAAGACTACTTACTGTAACTGTTAAGTATTCAATTTCTTTTGATGTTACCGTAATCCACTTCCTTTGTTTTTCTGTCTTTAGCATTTATAAACATAATTTAGTGTAGCAATTTATTTTAAAAAATGACAAAGTATTTCAAATTTACATCCAATTAAAATTTAAAATGTTTCCTTGTTCTATGATGCTGCTTCTGCCATCAGTAAAGAAAATGAAGTTTCCGTAATTGAAGCAGGCTTTTTAAGTAGTGATGTGACTTCAACCATGCCAGCTCCAGTCCGTGGAAGATTTGCGTTGACAATGTGTCGCTGCAAGTGCTTTATCCAGTCTTCTTGAACAGACAAAGGTCCTCGAAAGACCAGACCACAAAACCTATGCAAATATTAGAATTATTCCATCAAGATATATCTAGCTCTACTGAAAAAACTGTAGAACAAAGACACTAAATGGAAAGTCTTAATTTTTTTTATGTTTGTTCCTACATATTTTAGCTGAAAACCTTAGAAACTATGTTTATTTATACTAACTATGGGCACAAAAAATCTGCAGTTTATACAACTTACACTTTTTCATTTTTAACACTAACAGTAACAAACTCTTGTTCTTACGTAAGGTTTCTTTTGAAGGACAGAACATCAGACGTGACCAATAAGATTTTAGCTAGAGAAACAGCTGGCAACCTACTACTTAAGTATGACTGATTCAAGTCCTCTTGTTCAAATTAATGAAAATAGGCAACTGCTTCCCCCCTCCTTATCATTCAATTTAATCACAAACACATTTACAGGATAGAATCTTACATTTTCTTACAACTAAAATTAGCAAGCTCTTAAGAATGTGTTCTTTCAATTAAAATAACCCAATGTACCTGCATCTGAGTATGTAAACTTCATCAGCGCTATGAGGTAATGGCAGCATTTTTTTCTTGCTTCCAGATCTTGACCTTGACTTCTTTTGCTTACAGTCTAAAGCTAAGAAAAGAGAAATTTCCATATGTGAAATTGGTATTTCAATGACTGTTAACCAGAGATATTTAGTAAGCACCTCCTATAGCATCGAATAGTAGTGAAAAAACATCTACCTCCTTATTATACATTTAACTATAATGTAAATCCAAAACAATTACAATGTGCTCTAAGAAACTTACTGGCAAAACACCTGAAGCTTTTTTTTTTTATTTTTAGTTTAGCACAGTGCTAGCTGCTTCAAAGACTAGATAATTGACATTCAACATTAAACTGTTGCTTTAGTATCACCAAACACCAACTAACCTATTGCAGAATTACAGAGAAGCAAAGCACCATTGGAAATGCCCTTTCATGCACAAAACACCATCAAAATCTTGGAACTTGTTTTGTAGTTCAAGTACCATTGTAGGACCACTCACGTTCAACAAAGTTACAACTTCAAGAAGTTGTAGCTTTCAGCTAATGCAATCAAGAACTTCTACCTTGAGTAAAACACCTGCCATTTATTTTTAATGTAAAGAAGCTTGTCCTTTTAGACTAAGAATTTCAAATGAAGCTTAAGCCTCCTCCTCTTCACTCCTGTATGAAATCTAATGCATCTTACAAAAATTAGGTATTAATCCTTGGCAGTAGGAGCTGGTATTAGGACAATCAACAGGGATGGCAAGGACACTTTTTAAATTCAGTCTAAGCTACATATGAAAATAATGTGTGTGAACAGGAAAGGCATAGCAAATAGGTTCCATTAGCACTGAGGTCTGTACCTCCCATAAAAAGATGTAATAGAAAACCATAACAAAACCTGGAGATTCTAAGAAGCATCCAAAGTTGGGGGATGAGGGGATTAAACTGAATTAATATTGTTATGATGAAAACTGCTGATAAAGCTCAAGAAAAAACAAGAAGTTTTGGACTGCTTCAACTGAGAAGTATATCTAGCTACACACTATTCCAAACCACAAGGCAGCGACACAAACTCCACAGAAACCTGAAAGACAGTAACAAGAGGTATTCTTGATACCAAAAAGGCATAGTGAAGTATCTTAACAGTAAAATTAAAATAACTGTTACACTTGTCTAAGTTTTGGCTTCTGTAATATAAACCAGAAGAATAAACCTTAGTATGCTGAAGCGTAAGATATCACCTGGTGAGGCAA
Organism: Hemiprocne comata; assembly: GCA_020745705.1. Lineage (NCBI taxonomy): Eukaryota > Metazoa > Chordata > Aves > Apodiformes > Apodidae > Hemiprocne > Hemiprocne comata. The sequence goes on along the minus strand of CM036593.1, from coordinate 16,087,168 downwards.
AACATGCCAATACAAAGAACCGAGTCTTGATTGCATCTTTCATTTTTTTCTTATGTCCTCCAAATGAGAACCTCTCAAGCTTTTACCCTGTAGATAGACTTTTAACTTGTAGATACACCAAACATTTCCCAGTCCCATCCCCAGATTTAAAGATTCCTACAGTATCTAGAAAAAATGGAATGAATTTTTGAGGTCTGACGGTACTAGAGAACTTATCAAACAAGTAGCAAGCAGATACCAACCTAAAGAGACCTCCTCGGAGCTGGGTCATGCCATCATTAGGAAGATGAGGCTCAACAGTTTTTTTTCTGCTAGCAACAACAAAAGCAGTCTGGATATAAAGGCAGCAACCCAAGGTGGCGAGGGAGAAATAAAGAAAAATGGCCACAATAACTTCTGGAAAAGTGAATAGGTAAGGGGTTCTTGATGCTTTATGCTCTTATCAAAAGTATATTCTTCACATAATTAGGAAGAAAAAAAGCTGACTATCTTTCAGACTGCAGGAACTACCAAGTAGTAGAAATATACATACTGCAACATTCAGTAACATCACCAGAAATGTAAGCAAATAAAATACTGAAACCCAGACACCCATTCTCTGAAAAGAACTATTTGCACAGGGGCAACTTATTTGAAGCAATTAGAGCAAAAGCTTCGCCATTGCAGATTTTGCAGAACATCACAGGAAGAAGGGACACAGAACTCAGTATTATCCGAATGTAAACACATCCATGAGTTGCATCTAATGTCAGTCAGTTGATAAGAGTAAAAAAACAAACAAACAACAAAATACCACCACAAAACAAAACAATAAAAGCAGTAGACAGCAGGCTCCTTCTAGAGAAGCCTACATGCATTTGAAACAAGAACTAGCTTATTTCCTTTATGTTGGCAAGCTTAAGACATTCATTCCCATCAAGAAATTTGATTCTCCTCACATACATCCCAAGTATTTCAGACAGCTTTCACTTTCTTACTAGACCTGAATTGGTCTTCTGCAACAGAGTTTCTGAAACCTAATGGTTTGTGTGTATATAATATTCTATGAAAAAATCCCCGTAAACATCTGAACTACGTACAATGGAGGCTCTAGATAAATTACAAAACAAAGAACAGAAACTAACACAGTAAAATGCATCAAGAAAAAAAAAATCAAATCACTCAACGCATTCTCAGAGTAACTTAGCTAAGACTGCAAGCAGATTTGCCCAAGCAAGAAGCTATTACAAAAGACAGGAAATACTAAGAATACTAAACCTGTGTTCTTCAAGGGGTATTTTTTGTTCCTTTGTCTTTAGGCCTAGTGAACATATTCCTTCACATTTCTGGGGGCACAAAGCAGCATAAGTATATTTTGAAGTTACTCCAATGAAGCAGGAAAGTAAGTGGAATGAGTAACGTGGGTAAAGCTGACTGAAAACTGTAATTCCAACATCAGTTATCAGACATTTACCAGTCACTCTCACATTAATTTGTCTATCCAGAGAGTAACCAGTTTAAATGAAGTCACATGAACACACTTAAGTACTCTGTGGACACAGTATTTCCAAGTGCTTGCAAGCATCAAGTTACACCATTGCCTCACCCATACGAAAGCGCAGCCATGTTCTGACCAAAATTCAGTTACTGTTCTTGCAATGCCTTTACTGTAACAAAGCATGACCTCCCTCAGAAAGCATGTTTTTAGTGCTTTTTGGAAGAGACCAAGGGTAATTCCACTCTAGTAAACCACACAGAAATTGCAGCAAATTGCCAGAGAGGCAGGCACCACCTACTATTAACACCTACTTTGTGGCTATCACGGCTCCCAGACTAGCATCCTTCCACTCTCCATGAAGGCCTAATTCTTTCTGGAAGAAGCCTTCTTCCTTCAAGTTTGGCCACCTGGTCTGAAAACTTTTTGTAAACAACCAGTTGCACTGCTTCACCAAACCTCTGATACAGCATGATAAGAGAAACACCACTTTTAAAACAAAAGATTATAAAACTTTGAAGGAATCTCCTTGAGGCACTCAAGTTTCATTTCAGATCACATTATTTGGAAAAATATTTGCTAGCTAAAAAGGCTGTATATAAAAACCTTGTTTACCTCTGTGACCACTTATCAAGAAAGACTACAAACAGATGGAGATAAGAGGCTAAAATTAACATGCATAAGACAACGCAAATTAGAAAAGTCACACTTGAGAGGTTCTTCATGCCATGACATTTGGTCTGAGGTTCAAAATTGAAGTGCACCTATGCTAATCTGCATGCTCCACTTCTTCATGTCCCCAACATGGAACACTCCTCATTTCAGGAAGACTGAAGTCTTTGTTCAGACTTCACTACTTTTGTTATAGAGTATATAACCAAACACAAATTGAATAATTGCACAAATAAATTGATATAATTAACCACTTAAAACCACTGCCAATTAAAAAGTAAAAAACAATTAATTCTCTTTCTTCTATTATTTATTCATTAATTTTTCAAATTCAGTGACTCGCTATCTATCCTCATCATTACATGCATTAAAAAAACTCGCCAGGATTTGCTCCCTGAAGGATTTTATAGGATACCAAAAAATTAGCTCATTGTGCTGGTTGATCAGTTTTGGCTGTAACAGCACAGAATAAAGATATGCAATGCCAGTGGATCTCAGATTCCTGCTGTAGCTGTATATGCTTTCACAGTAAACTTCCCAAAGCTGCAATTTTGACAAAGCAGTATTAGAAATTACTGGGAAGCTTAGTGGCCACATTAATTGACAACTCAGTCATGCTGTTGGCTTAAAGGCCAGACTCCTTGCTCTGTATTTTATTGTTCTCTCAAAAACTTCTGAAAAAGCAGTCTCCATCTAAAGAAGCAAAGACCAAAGAACAGAGTAGTGGTTCCCAGAAGATGACAGCTGTTAAGAGACTCAGTATGAGAAAAGAGTCAACAAAGAGAAGGTTTAAAAAGCCAGGGTGCAAGAGAATATCAAGAGACTTGGGGGGAAGGGGGGAGAGAGGCCTCCAGAGAAGAAAAGGAAGGAAGGTGGATATACAACTGCACTAAGAAGAGCGAGATGCATTTTGAAGATTTTGCCTAGGTCTGTCCATTGCTCTAAAGATAATGAGAAGATGCAAGTTTGCCACATGCTCTGAGAAACACTAATGTGTAGCTATTCATCAAAACAGGTATAAAAGAAAATTAGCATCTACTGAATATGAGCGAATAAATCATTACAAAGTTCAAAATAGGACTGCGTAACAAAACAAAATTAATGCTCCAGTCAGACCATCATGCAAACACTAATACAAAAGGAAGTAACTATCCAAATGGACCTCAATAGGCATTTGCTATACAGTGGATCCATATTGTGTAACTACAGGCACAAATTAAGTTTAATAAACACTAACCTTGAACAGCCAACAGCCTAGATTCACTCCTAGGATATTTTTGAGTCCATTCTCAAAATTTACCATTATGCTTAACTATGACTATTACATTGCTAAAACTGTCAAATTGCACTTGGAAAAAAAAAGATGAATTAAATATGATCAAATTACTGACTCTGAAGAAGCAGGGCATCTGCTAGAAAAGCAATACAATAATAGTCAATATAAAAAAAACGTGTGTTGACAAACTGAAAAAAAACCTGAGCAGAAGACTAATGTAGCACTAGGAAAGGTCTCACTTTGGTAACATGCAGAGATTACTCTATTTCTCTTGCTAAACAATACTGCCTAGATAGCTCCCATAATGATTGCCAGATACTACAGCATTAATGAACTACAGCATTCATGTTTACACACAATTATTTAATTACAGTAAGAAACTGTGTTTCACACCACTGTGTTTTCTGTTTGGTAGTTATGTTTACTTTAGAAGAAGGGATTCGTGGAAACAGAAAGAACCTGTATAAAGATATCCCCATTGGATCCAGACAGGTTCCAGGCAGAAGCCAAACTGAAGACCTCTTGAAATTGCTCTCAACTGCAACCATTTTTTAACAGCAAAAACTGAGATCTTCTCAAGAGTGATACTCATTATTAAAGTTTAAAACTAGTGTGTGCTAGTGAAATCTTGCATTAAAAGTAATTCTCTTCACAAAACTTACAATAGAAAGCGGAATATCAACTAAACCCACTGTTTAAAAGGCTATTTTCTAGCCTACAAGCCTTGCATTGAGCTTGCTTGAATGAAGAGTCAATAAGCAGAGTTTACAAACTCTGCAGAGTTAGGACAGTTTCAACAGTAGTGACAAAGTTAATACAACTATACATGGGTTGCATAGTGTTATTGCTAGAACTTAAGCCTCTCTAAGTCACTGGCTTCAGTGAAAGGCCTTTGCCCACTTGGTACAAGCTATTTATCAGGCTCAGCTCCAGCTTCTGAGATTTTTTTTTCAAGTTTTGTTTCTAACCTGATTTTAAACAAACTTCTAGATCCAATGATACAAGACACAAGAGTTTTCTTTCAGTTCTTTTAAAGAAACTGGCAACTATTCTGATGAGTACGCTACTACTTTTCTAGCAAAATATATTTTTTAAAGAAAACAAAAATCCCTGAAAGCACCTTCACAAGCTACCTTCCCTTTTCCCATTTAGCAAAAGGGAAGCTGAGGTAAAAGGAGCTTGTCCAGGATCTGTGTACTATTCTGCTTACCACAGCATCTCCTCTACTGAATTATTGTTCAGATTTCAACATGCAATTTAAATATACAGCTAGTGAAAAAAATTTCACCAGTAGGTATATAAGCAAAGTAACTAACCACAGGGCTAATATCAAATCACAGCAGTGGGAAATGACATCCACTGTCATCATCTTTTTACTGAGCAAATATGAAAACTTTCAGAATGACTAACTACAGGCATACACTCCTACACATTGGATATTACTGCATCTGCTGACTTCGTTCCAAATCTACTTCATCATAGCATAAATTTAGCATAATCTAAGACCTGGCAGCCACAGGTCCAGCTTGTAAAAATATTTTTTAGCTTCCTGCAGAGAGCCTGGAACTCAGTTTGTCATTCTTAGTGTAATGAATTACATGTTTAGATTAAAAAAAGGATTATGCATTTTTCCAAAGCATTATATAAAGGTCTGTGCTTGTTGACACAGAAAACTGGCAATTGCCCTTCTTAATTACTGAATATTCTAGACTTTGTATCTCCAAGTTTTCCTTACTATAGTCCATCTCTGCTCCCCAATTTGCTGTTGATCATATGAATCACTAATCTCAGCAATAATCCAAGTAAACTCAGAAATTGCCTACAGCCAGGCAAACTGCAGGTCTCTGAAAATGAGTCAAAACATGGAATATTAGAGAAATTTGTAAATTGTGTTTTAACAAAAAAAAATAATAGCAGTGCCAAATGCTGTACTACACTCACTAGTTTTTGGGTTGTGAGCCAAACAAGAAATTAAACCAACTACATAGAGTATATGTTGTTAGAATTACACAAATGGTAAATTAACTCGCTTTTCCTATTTTAACAACAGTATTCTTAGTAACATTACGTACTAGACTGTAAAAATTACTTGCTGGTTTGATGTGGGTGTGGATTTTATTTTTTCCTCTCATTTTGGACATACTTTTACACTTCATTAGAAGGCCAACTAGTTGGTTTGGAAGTTGTAAAACTGTAGGAGACTGAATTTAAGTGCTAATTTCTTAGTTTTGCTTACATACCTTAAGAGTTGGATCCAAAATAGATGAGTAGGAATGAAAATCAGACATGAGAGTGGACAACAGCAACATACCTATTCTTACAAGTTGCTGAAATGTTATGGCAAATAAGTTTTTAACCAGCAGAAGCTTCAAAATTATTTTGCATTAACATGCTTTTGTCCAGTCTGATGAGGAAAATGTATCATAGACAGACTTGCTTTTACATCTGTAACAAAACATACCTGTCCCAGTCAAAAGTCCAGCACTCTTCTTTCGTGCATAAGCGCGTAAGTGGTTGGACAGGCTAACAGCACTTGTAAACGTCGTATTGCAATGCACACACGTTCTAAGCTTCACAGGCATACCTATCATTCAAAAGAAAACTATAATCCAGTTCTCTCTTCAAAAAATGAAATTCTCAAAGCGTTGTAAAAAATTTTCTGCAATAAAGATGGTTTAAAATATATTCACTGCATTGACGCAATTGTTTAGTATATTAGAAGGATCCAAGTTAACCATTATTAGTTCTCCATGTAGTGCTTTAAGCCAAACCACGTTATTTGAAAAAGAACAGAAAGGAGACAACTTGAGCCCATTAGGCTACTCCGCATTTAATACCTACTATCAAGTTCCTACAGCTCTCCACATTATGAAGCTCTGATCCCAATATATAATCCTGCAATTTGAAGAGCACAATTCTCTTGAGAAATTTCAGACCTTGCAACATTATCAATAGAATTTAAAAAGTCTAGCTGACAAAGTGGTAATGAGAAGTATTTTACCCGTAAGACTGAAGAGCTCAATACTAAATTAGGCTGCTGTTGAAGGCTCCGAGAAAAAGGTGGTAAAACACACCACTGAACAGCTGCTAAACACAACATTTTGTTCAGTGCATTTTCTGTTCATTACTTCAGTTGCGCAATTGATAACGGAAGTGAATTATTTGAAGTTTTTTGCTAAAATCTTTGTGCTAAATAGATTATCAACAAAGCAACATTCTACTTATCATAGGAAAACAAAGAAACAATACCGAACTCCTCACTTACCAGACAAAGAAACCATTATATCTTAGCCCCTGCTCAACTTCACCATGTCTCTCCCTTCACTTTACCAAAGATGTATTGTTTTGGTCAACTAATATTTCGAGTTATCTACTGATAAAGTATTAGAAGAACAAATAAAAAAGCTAAAACTACTCAACTGAAAAGCCTCTGTTTGCAGGAAAGAAAGAATCCTATTCTCCAGCAGCCCACAGAAGACATGCTGTTTTCTCAGGCAAGTTACAGAAGAAGAGCACCTAGTTGGTAAAAACCTTCTTAAAACTAAAACCAGAATTAGAAATTGTTGCATTTTATGGAAAAACAGGAGGATATCAACTTCATGTTAAATATTTTCTTATTAACTCAACTGGCACAATGCGTTAGTTGTCAAATTCTGTTGCCTCAGCCACAGACAATGATAAGGCCCCATTTGTAACTGTTAGTCCTATGCAAGCGTATAGTTTATTTTTACCTGGTTGTTCATCACAACTGAACAGGTGCTACCTAGTATTCAGCAGTAAGTATTAAAGAGAAAGCAACACACAGTGTCAGGTTTGGCAAGCTATTCTTTAGCATTGTTTTTCAAATCATTAAGCCTGTCCAAGATACACTTCTCTTTGTCAAGCAATCTGCTGTCTTAAAGGACAACCAGAGATGTCCCCAGAAGACATTAAATGTAATTCTGTTTCACCACTACTGTCATTTTAGAAAGCCACCTTTATTAAGAAATTGACTGCCACACTCATGTAGTCCCCTAAAAGAACTTTTGAGCACATCAGGTTGTTGTTGGTTTTATTTGTTTAAAGGAAGACAAGAATATTGGTGAAAAAGTACTGGGCACTGCCAGTTTTACTAACCTGCACAAAGGAGTAACAAGAAAAAGAGAACAAAAAAAAGTCAGGGGTATAAAAATAAGATCCTGCTCCTGAATCTTAAGAATCCTGCAGAATTAAAATGTGGTGTCCAAACAAGAAACAGGTAAATGAGAGCTCTAACATACACATTAAAAAGGATGTTGCAAGAATTACCCAAGGCTAGAAATAATTTATGTGACAAAGTAGGTTAAAAACACCACTCTAAAAACCTGCTCTATTAGTATACAGAGTATCTAGGAAGGTGGTTATAGAATTGTTTCATTAGCACAATTGTCAGTGGAGGGGCAGTCTCTGTCTGTATCAGTCAGGGGCTGTGCATTAGAAACCTGCTGGCTACAACTGTATTCCAACAAAGCCTGAACCAGCGCAGGGGTCTTCACTCAGCATAGGGAGGCCCTAAGCAAGCATCAGTTTCTCACAGCAGCCGCAATTTTGAAACAAACAAGAATGAATCTATGTTGTAAGAGTACGTTTGCTTAAAAACATCCAAATCAGTTGACAGTGATTCACCAATTTGGAATATTACACATTTATAATGGTATCAACAGTTCTGTTAGTTTGAGCAAACGCTGCTTTGCCCAAACCTCAAAGATTTAAATGAAGTAGTTCCCAAACCAGTTGGTTCAGTGCCCAGAAACAGGGTTACAAGCCCAAACGTTTCAGAACTGTTAGTCTACCCAATATGCATGGACAGTTCAACTTCTATTGCAGAATGTGTCTTCTTCCTTACTGAGGAGCATTTTGTGTCCACTTTGAATTTGTATGCCCAGCCATATGCAGAACAGGAACAATGTTCCATGTAAAAACTCCTCAGTGCTGCTGAGGGGTTGTTTCTCTTTAGGAAAAACATGTCAGAAAAATTTGCTGTGCTACCTCTCGCAGTCAGTGTCCTCTGGAAATGGAACAAGAATTAAATGAACAGTATCCCAAATAAAATATTCTGGACTTGTACATTTTCTATGAATTAAAGGATTCTTTGGAAATGTTGTCAAGACAACTAGAAACATCTTCTTACCTGACTGCATAGTCAAGTCCATTTTTTGTGGCTGATACATCAAGGGACTGTCTTCATTTAATGGAAGAACACATTTCTGAACAAACCTCTTTCTTGCAGTTTGATTATGAATTTTTTGAGGAGAAATAACAGGATTCCTTTCTTCTCCTAACCTCTTGTTTTTCAGGAGTTCTATCAGTGTAAGTGACTGATTTTTTTTTCCCATCATGTAGTACTGCTTTTGTTTCATCACATTCATTTAGGAAACTCAGCCTTTCTTCCTCTGATGCAGACACAGACATATCTTCAGTCTTTAGGCCATTATGGTACGCTTCAAGAGGTATAACATTCGGAGATAAAAAGTCATCATTTGATGCAAATTTCTGGGCAACAAACGGTCTGGGAATAATGCGGCGACTGTTCAAAGCCTTCAGGATTTTTTCATACTTCTCTTCATTTTGCATCATCTCATTCAGAACACAGATTGGAGACTTGTGTGCATCCCACTTGGTTTTGCCAAGCCTCTTCAGGTGTCCTCGCACGTGATTAGACAATCCAATTTTAGTATCGAACCAGCCTCCACAGAGCTGACATGTATGTTCAGAGGAAGTTTCAGATTTCTCGATTGCTACAAAGAGAATAATTGTCATATTTTTTGACAATGCTATAGAGTTAAATATTACAATAGCAAATCACCAGGACAAGAGGCTTTACAAGGAGATAAAGCAAGTCCTGTTTAGTGCTCAATAAGTATCTTTGACCCTTTTACTTTATACTCAAATTAAACATCAGTTAAACATCAAAAAACAACTTACCTTTTCTAACACGTTTAACAGGAGTTCCTGTTCCAGTTCTTTTAAAATGCTGCATTTTGTCACTTGTTGCTATCTGTTCTGGTGAAACAACATGACGGGCTTCATAGCTTAATCCAGCTCTGTGAAGATGTCCTCTGACATGATTGGACAATCCAACACCTGTTTCAAAGGTTGCTGGACAGTATGGGCAGGACTTCTTTTCAAGTGACAAATCAGTCCAATGGAAAACTGAATTATGCTTTGGCAATGCTGATCCTACATTTTCTAAATTCTGAGGATCATGCAAATCATGCAGGAAGTTACTACCCTCAGCATCTTCATAATACTCAAAATAAAAGCCATCATTCTGCTCATAACTAAGTGCAGATTTATCACCAGCTTCATGATCTTCCATTTTACCTTTGAATATGGGGAACAGGTTTACATGTTCCTGATTAATATCACTGTAAGATTCATCCTCCACAGACTGTGTAGTGTAATCACATAGTTCAACATTATCCCATGAACTTTCATCCTCCGTTTCATAGCTGTCTTTTTTTTCAGCAGAGTTAAGTTTCTGTAAAACAACAACAGTCATTTTATGCAGAAAATCTGGATAGCAATCCAAATAATCTCCTGTAACAGAGCCTTCCCTCTTGGATTCTTTAACCACTCTTTTTACAGCTACATGCCTATGATCTTTACAGCCTTCTGCCCTTTTGCAATCAAGATTATTTGAATCCATGACAAAACAATTATCATGGGGACTACTTGATGAAGAAAATAAATGTAAAGAACCAACAGAGTTGGACTCTTCCTTTTTTAAACGCAAAGGATAAGAGTCACTAGATTTTTTAATCATGCAGTAGTTTTCATATTTGTGTTTATATAAGTAATTACTGATTGATTTGACACTAGCTTTCTGCTTTGCTGCTTGATGAAAACATTTACGTTTCTGGTCAATGCTATTTCTAATCAAAAAGGTCTTGTTTGTGGAATTTAGTTTGCACACACTTACAGATGACTGTGAAACGCTTTTCCGAGCCTTCTGTATCCGGTAGGGTCTCTTGTGAAGTTTTGCGAAGTTACTGGACTGTGAAGTAGAGCCAAATGATCTTTTTACATCCTGTTTTAAAGCAGAGTTCTTTGGAAAAGTAGAAGATTGTTTGATGAACTGTTTTGTCCTGCTACCAAAAGCTAAAGATTCTTCTATGATGCTGCCTTTTCTTTTTTCTAGTCTAAGATGGCTACCAAAAGGACCAATGCATGATGCTGGGTGCAAATACTCCATGTGTTTTTTTAAAATGCTTCTAGTTGAAGTAGTAAACGGACACATCTTACACATATACGTAGATGACTTTTTTGAGGATCCTAAATACGGATCTTTCAAGGATGACTTTTTCTGTGTTTTCCTCTGGGACATGTCACTACCAATAATTGAACATTTGACTACTGCTCCATGAGCGATTCCTCGATGGCATTCGAGTTCATTTTCTGTCACAGCCATGAAATTGCATTCCTCACAGCAATAGTATCTTTTATCTTTTTCATGGGTCTTTGCATGCTGCACAAAGGTTTTGGGACAATTGGTACCAAATACACACTGTGGGCACTGTAACCGTGCACTCCTTCCCTCATCCTGAAGCTCCTTCAGCTCACGAATCTCTTCCATCAGTTTCTGCCTTCTTTCCTGGTGAATTATCATATGCTTAAGAAGTGAATTACGATCTCGAAATGTCCTTCCACATTCCCTACATGCATAGGGCCTGGGGACATTGAGATGTCGGAAATGACTGTTCCCATCTAAATGATACATCATATGCCTATGCAGATGTTTCTTCTCCCTAAAATTCACATTGCACTTTGTACAGGGATAAAATGATGGTTCATCAGTACTGAAAGTAGATGGCGATTCAGAATCATTCTCTTCACATTTATTTTTTAAAGTACTGGAAAGAAAAGTGCCAGTGTGAACAGGAGAAGCGTCTTCTGCACAGTTACTAGCGGGACTATAAATGAGCTGCTGTATAGCATCAACAGCTTCCAGCTCTTCATCTGTGGATTCAGGCTTTACTTTACTCAAAGAGTATTTTTGTGATTCTACTATTTGTAGCTCCTCATTCTGCTCTAAGAAGTCAACATCTAATAGTTTTGATTTACTAGGGATACAACTGGTATCACCAAAACAGTCTTCGGTATAGCGAGTTATTTTACTAACATCCATTTTCCTTTTTCGCTTTTTTTCTAAGCCTACTTTACAGTGAATGGGAGACTTCTCTATTGTTTCTTCATTTGTCATAAGAAACTGTATGAACTCTTTTTGTGGATCCCAGCTGGGATCACATCCTGATCTGAAACCACCTGTACCTGAGGAAATGCTTGTTGATGTATCGACACAATCATCTTTTACTAGTAAATTTTTGTCATCCTCACCAACTTCTACTTGGCTTACTAAAGTGCTATCTACACTATTTCCAACTGATTTCTGTGAATCACAACCAATCGAAGCAGAGGTAGGTAGATTTTTAATGGAATGAGTCAGGTTCTTAGCATGTGCTACATCAGGTAACAAAAATAAAACTTGGTGCTGATTTGATTTCTGTGTTGTACTCTTTGCAGGCAGCTGAAGATCATGAACCGCTGTCAAAGTTGAGCAGGAATCTGTGTGATGACCTACAGGCTGACCAGTGGTTAATGAAACACTGCCTTTATTCATAATGGAAGTCTTAGTTGAGGTGGAGTGTGAAACTGGTCCATTAACAGCAGTTCCCCTAGACAAGATAAAGTTTTCGCTAGAAACAGTAGGAGCACCAGTGTGCATAAACAGAGAAGTCTGGCCTCCACTTAAGGCTTTTTCAGATCTGTCCCGTGATAGTTCTTCAGGCAGAGTCAATGTATTGTTCTTCTGAAATGACGTGTCACTCTCTTGTGGTTTAGGAATGCCACCGTCTTCCTCAGATACGAAATTATCATCACATAGGATTTCCTCTTCTTCTTTAGCACCACTGACTTCAGTATTTATCTCTAAATCATCCATATTGCTGGTCTGTCCATTAAGTGAACTTATACTAAAAAATAAACAAGAAAAGAATCAGGGAATCAAAGAAATAAATACTGGCAATTTTAATTTACAGTTTTCTTCAGGATCATCCTTCTTCACATTGTAATCTAAAAGTATGTTTTGAACTTGTTAAAAATGTACTTTTTTATCTAGGATAGTCAAGAGATGTTTAAAATCAATCAACTAATTTAAAAAAATACACTTTTTTTTTATATGCTGTATCAATAACCATGCAGCAAGTGAGTCACTGCCCGGTATCCTAGTTAAAAAAAAAAAAGCCTCAACACCTACAAGCAAAATGAGGGAAATGAGATTGTAAAAAACTGTGCAAACACGTTCTACGTATACATTAACATAAACACAGAGTTTACCTTCAGTTGTTTTCAAGAAGTAAAAGAAGTTTGGAGTAAAGACCACCCACACATCTGCTAGTTGTTTTAGTGAGGTGTTTGGTTTTTTTTAAATACCAAGGAAACAAAACTAATCTTTAGATATCTCAAGGTAGCACTTTTTTCAAAGTGCCTGTATACAACTGACCTGATGCCACACAGATGACTGCAGAAGTGTTTACTTTGGTAATAAAGGAGAAAACACAACTAAGTTGATTTTGAACACCTGATTACTGGTAAGAGACATGGCAAAAGATCAAACTCATGGAGGAAATTAAGTATCTTGTTAGTTCCTTCTTACAAAAGGACTCCCCTTGCTTTAAAATAACGTAAGCAGGATCAAATTTAAGGCCATTTTAAATGATAAGCAAATAGCATCCTAAAGGTGGAAAAAAATCTACAACTAGAAAGAAACATTTAATTAGGATTGACCTATGAAAGAAAATCACCATGTTGACTCCAGAGCATGACAGTAATAGTACCTACCAGTATAGAGAATTACTACGCTCCCTTTGGGAGGCCTTGTGCACACAAATTGTCTTTCCACAAGTGACTTCCATTCATACACAAAATCATCTACCCAATGCTTAGTGAGCACAACCAAGCTGCCTACACATGAAAATCACTGTGTAATAAACAGAAGTGTGAATTTAAGTCTACCAGCATTTCCCTCTTATATAGATCCTCAGAACACAGGGGGTGTAAGGCATTAGAACACCCATCTAGGAGCTGGAAACTTCTATCTATATTTTACAGAAATCACGTATTTTACCCTTAAAGAGTACTATTTGCTTTCACCTTTTGGGGGATTTGATTCCTGCCATCACAGACTTAGTTTCATTTACTAATTAACATTTTGAATAAAGTGGAGTTAAAAGTAGTCATTACCTAGACTCTTTGAATTAAGACGTTATAACTCACTGCTAATATCCATGGCACCCTGCAATGGTCCTTCACTGAAATCAAGGAAGGCCACTCTTGACATCCTTTTTTCCTGAAGAGAGAAAACAACCTGGTTAAATGACACCACCTTCACCATTATACATCACACTCTAAAAATCAGACCAGCGTTTCTATTACTTTTTCAATCCAACATTATGATAGCTAGCAACACAATTCAAAGCTAGCTACTGCCCCTTGGAAATTCTGTTACTGTGCTTGTTTCGTTTCAGACTGGCAAAAAGACAAAACAAATAATTTAACCTCCTTTAAGTTGTACTTAACAAACCTTAATGTAATATGACTTATTTACTATTTTGAAGATAAAGGAATAGAAAGATAATGAAAAAAAAGCCATTAAAATGTTTCCTTTACTACTCCATCATTGAACTAGCCAATTTAGAAGAAATATAGCTACACTCATGTCAGATGCATAATAAATGCATGTTTGAAATATATGATTGTTTCATTTATCTAGAACATAATTTATGCAAACGTTTTACTAGACACCCCATTTTCTCATCTTCCCAGTTCTTGGATTTTTGCATTTCTTTGTTATTTTGAAATGGGTCATTTTCCACCATAATAGGGACTTCCAAGAAGATCACATTCAAAGCTAACACCCTAAAATGGTGATAATGCACCACGCCGCAGGAGTCTTTACATCATGTATGTAGGTTAGAAATGGGCAGTGTAAACATGCACTAAGAATTAGAAATGCAAAAGTCAATTAAAAGAAGTGAAACCTCCAAGAATGTACAACTGCTCCAAAAATTTTACAACTGAATAGCATAAGCTCCATATACTAACAGGCAGCAAAGTATAAAAATGTTCACAAAAAGTTCAGAAGAAATCTAGTAAGCCAATTTTGTTTGAAAGATGTGCATTTTCCTCATTTTATTACTGCAGAGGTAGACACACGAATACTTAGTCAATTTGAGAGCCTGTATTAGCTTCTCTCAACAGGAAGCAATGTTGCTAACGAAGTGGTAAATTCAGTGTTAATGAGTGGCTTCACTGTTACCACCTCTGAGGCAAAACCTTCCATGTTCCAAGTTCCACCCATCTGTTCTGGTGTGAGGGGTTCAGAGGAAGAACAGACGCTTCCCATTTAAAGCAACTTCATCGGTACCCCCTAAACAGCAGGGAGGCAAACTGAGAATATTGTGCTTGCTTGGAGACTGCAGTCCTCATTATCGGAATCGCTCCTAAAAACTTTTCACAGGTTTAAGTGATGAAGACAAAACCATGTCACTCTACATACAAAACCATACTGAAGGTCTATATAAGTGCTCAAGCTTAATTTAAAAAGGTGGCTAGCGCACCACACAATCACCTTAATCTGAGACTCTCCTCAGAGTTATCATGAGCAATAGCTAGAACACTATATACTGTGAAATCTTATCTTGTAAGAGACTCCTTTCCACATTGTGTATTTATGGAGATCATGAACTATTCCAAATGGATCTGGAGTCTTCTATGGTAATTCAGCTGTCCCTACAGATTTCAGGCTTTGAATCAAGCCTGAAACGCTTACTGTATCAATAATAATAACTGTTACATTTTAATAATTTTCTTCCAATTATCTCATTTTATCCAGCTATCAGGGTGTTACAATTCACTATTTTAAGTGCAGAACAAGAAGTTAGGTAGCAGTTTTAACACCATAGTAGTAAAGAAGACATATAAAAATATATCTTAAATTACTGTAATTTAGAGTCTTGAGATGACAAGATGCAATACTTCATTATCTACTGCATGTGTAGAAATTTATGCAGTAGCAATCACAGGTGTAACTAGACACATACAAGAAAACATTTTGCATAATGTCATCATTTTTGAGGAAATGTTATCATCTATCTCATACCATTCAGAAGGTGCAATGCCCAATCTGAAACACTACCTAATCTGGACACTCCAGGGAAGAAAAAAAGAAAAACCAAGCATCCTAACAACAAAGATGTAACCAAGGCTATGCAATATTCTTCACATATTTCCATCACAGTTTCAAAATTATCTATTCTCTATACCACATGAGAAATACGAAACTATCAATTATGTCAAAATCTATCATAACTAATCCTTACTTAGTGTATTTGAAAAATTAAACATTGAGATCAAACTTTAAATTTGCTGCAAATAGTGCTTGTAATATCCTCTACCAGGACAAGTACCATACAGTCATAGTACAATATAGCTAGTGCATTTAAAAATGGCAATGCTCAAGAACGCTGTACAATCCCAGCCTCACATCTTTGAAACACACTTTATCTAAAAGGCTAGGCCAAATTAAATTATTTTAGCCAAGCCTAGAATGACCGTAGTGCAGTTAACAGCATTATTTCTGGTTTACATTATGTTATTTACTATACAGATATTATTTCATATTCAAAAGCAGAAAACAACTAATTATTTAGCCAAGTAAGCCACATTCCACCTCCATTTAATTAAGTACTTTTAAATTTAAATAATTGTAATATTGGTTTTCTTCATAAAATATCAGTTTGTAATATAATAATGAGCTCTGCAGATATGACTGCCTGTGGCCACTTAGTCTAAGCATTAAAAGTGTAAGGTCAGATCTATCTTCAAGCTGACAGATCGTAATTTTAATGCCTTAAGCTAATCTTATTGTCTCAAAAATCTTGAACATCAGTATTTTTGCAAACTATCAGCACTTGCTATAACACCCTTACTACACTACATCTTGAGGTTACTACAGAAGAAATGAGGTGATAATTGCATATTAACATAATTATTCGGTAATCCCTCTGAGCAAGCTTCCTAGGTCACTCAGTAATTCAGATTAGATGCAATCTTCCTGTCATCAGATCAATGCTGTCCACTTTCTGTTCATTAATAATTCTTTTTGATAGGAATGTACTTGATTCCATTGTTCTATGTACACTAATAATTGTATTTATTACCGGTAGGTTTATGACATTTCCAAGGTTTTATTTCATAATGACAACTCTGCTATATAATAGGGTCACAAACCAAATTAAGAGTAATGCTATCATGCAATGCTAGTTCATTAAAGCTTACATTCCAGTGCCAAGTGTACTACGTTGTTGCCTCCTAAACAGTTGTAGTTACCCATTTGTCAGTTTGTCACAAAATCCACGTTATTTTACAAGGATTTACACCAGATTTGAAAGCACACCGGAGGCTGTAAAATTAAGATGGAATAATTTGGTTGAGTTTGTGAAAAGCATGAAGTGCTTTTATGTGTTTTGGTATGAAGTTTCTTGTTTAATTCCTCAATATAAACCAATGAGCTAACAGAACAGAGCTATTACTATGTAGCACAAAAATTTAGAAGCCATGTCCTAAACAGATTGAATTTACCTAGCCTAACTAAAGTAACTGAAGAAATATAGTGCCTTTCAGCTGTCCCATGTTAAGCAACTCCTAGTAGGTCAAGTTCTCTAAGTAGGTATGTGAAAAACCAGGACACTCAAAGCATTATTCAAGAAAGAAATAGCAAAGGTGTTTCAGGTTTACACTGTTCTCATTTAGATTTTTTACCACAACTGTTATGTAAATAGATAAAACTAACAAAACATAAATGTATCCACAAGCATTACTGTAATAAAGTGTTCTCAAGTGACAGATTATATTAAAGATGATGGAACCAAAGTCACAGATTATTAGGCAATAGTAAACCAGAGAGAGCTTAGATGTGTCACGGCACAGGACTGAAAGCCATCTCTTTCCATTTTGCCCCATTACGCAGAAAATTCCTTTAACAATTTAATCATAGCCAGTGTCAAGCACAGACCTTCCATCAAACGTGAAATGTTTAAGAACCTTTGGAAAATGAACGTTTGTACAGATTAACAAATATATTTAAAAAATCAAGTTATTTATAGGATAGCTGTACAGTATTTTTGCCTCTTCCCTAAGTAATGGACACAGTTCACATCTCCTGAGTTTTGGATGTTGCATAGCAATATGAATACCCAAAGTCAATAAAATCACAATACTTTGATCGTTAGAAGAATACCTATTACTTGTTTCCCATTTTATGTCTTAAAAAGCTATCCAGGTCCACCCTTCAGACAGAAATAGAACCACTAAGCCTGACAAACAGAGGATGAGTCAGTGACTCACCTTGACTTCCTCCACCTTCTATTTATGTTTGCAAATTAAGTTGTTTAAAATACATTCCCTTCTGCACAGCAGAGGCACTACTTGTGGATTGCCTTACTTAGCTTTGAAGCCTACAAAGTCACCTGAACATTTCTGGATTTTTTTTTTTTTAAACTTCTGCAGTGAAGAGACAGCTTGTTTAATATGCACAACACCATGAACACTGTAATCCCACACCTACTTTACATACAAGTATATGGTTATTAATAAAATTATATATATAAATATAACAGTCTGAGGACTTCCACTGAAAAGTAACTCTCTTCAATTCAGATCCACAGCTGTTCACATGAAAACACAAACAGCAGAAAACTCTTAGCTTAGACTCTCATATAAAAATTGTTTTTACAGCAGCAAGAAAAATTACTGATGCAACTTGTACAAAGCTGTATTATGCCTAAATAAATACTTTATATTTGTTATGGCAAACAACAGTATAACCTTTTGTCAACATACTGCTGAATCACTGAGTTGTCATATCTCTGTGGAAAAAGCTGACCAAAGAGAAGCTTTCAATTACAGAAGAGTCATCACACAAAACCAGCCTAACTTTTCAGTAAGGTTATACTTGAGAACATCAAACCTGAAACACACTTTTCAGAAAAACTTATGTGAAACTTTGTTTCTAATGAAGCAGTTTTTTCAAAAGTTGTGTCAGGTAGTAAGGAAAAAAAAACCATCGTTTCATTAAAAGTGTCAACATTTCAGAAAATTTATTTCTGGTCTAAGATGTTTTAAGAGTTCCACTTTAAACTCTTGCATGTGAAAGGCAAAAGTACACAACTGAAGAATGACCATCTTAGAAATCATAGAAGAGAATACCATGACTGCCACCGACCATTCTTAATCTTACTCCTCTAGCATTGATTGATTTGCTTGGGAAAATAAACCAGCTTGTCACAATGGGGTGCATCATGCTAAAATTCAATACTGAAATCAATAAAATAAATGACAACACCATTTAAGTGTCACAAGAATCAGAAGTATGACTTTCAAAAAAATACTCTTCTAGTTGTAAGTGCTAATGCAGCAGTTTAAGATGGTTTGTTAGAGACTTTTCAAAGTGAATTAGGTATTTATTTCTAAAAGATGCCTATCCAGTACAAAAAAAAACCCAACACAACAAAACAGACTTTGAATCTGGTTACTTAAGAACAGTCACACATTGTCTGGCAACCCCATAGGTTTCCACAACTCCCCCCAGCACTCCACAACCCTGTTCTTAGATGACAGCCAAGTACTTAAGGCTTCACATTCCCGCAGCTCTTTTGTCTAGTTTGGATTTTCAGCAGTACAGTCTATTTTGAATAGCAGTGCCATTAGGTTCTACTAAAGATGAGAACTACAAACAAATAATATTGAGTTTTCCTGAATGCAGACATAAATGGTAATAATGACTAGCAACATTCCAGTAAGAGACAGAAAAGTTAAAAAAAACCACAATGCTTGGTGATAATTTACACTATTTCTCTCCAAAACTGTTTCCTTACATACTTCTACATGCACAGATAAATTATTTTCTTTTATATCAATCTCACAATCTTTTTTTCTCACAAAAGAAACTGTTTGAGAGAACACTGTTCATCTCTTTCATCACCACTACCTGTGTTTTTCAGTCAAACGTATTCTTAACCCTGAAGTACAGTACCAAAAAACAGCTTACCTCACTGCAGTATATAAATAAAAGCCCTGCTACCGTCCTTGTTTTAAGACAGTATTTTTATCGGTCTGCCAAAAAATTAATGGTTGTGATCAGTGGTACAGTGTAGTTGGTGGCCAGCAACTAGGCACTGTATCCTGGGGCCACTACTGCGCCCAGCATTGTTCAACATCTACATTCATGATCTGGATGGTGGGGCAGAAGTTACCCCTCACATCAAGTCTGCCAATGACAGAAGACTGAGCAGAGTGACTGATAGACCAGCAGGTTGTCCTCCAGTCACAGTGAATGTGACATTTCACAAAGAGCACATGTTTAGAAAAGTACCTGCCTTCTTCCAGGCTCTAGTATCACCACTACAGTCCTTACATGGGGGATAATACTGTCTGGAATGGGACTGGATGGCAGATGAGACATAGAGGGCTACTACATATGATGCTGGGATTTTAACCCTTAGAAGGCACAAATACTGATTGTCCCAAACTGGATGGGATAACACGAGACGTATATGCACTGATTTGAGATTTATTGCTTATGATGCCAGAGTTCTAACCCTTTAGGAGACACAAGCACAGTCAAAAGCAAAACATATCTTAACAAAATGTACTGCTAGTAGTTAAATCAAACAACATTAACCACTAAAATGTTGACTACTTACTTATTACCAAGTTTTATACTAGGTCTAGACCGTAACTATTGACTTTTATGATTATAGGATGCTGGGTGTCCCTGGGTCGTTCTTAATTCTCGGAAATCAATCCCTCTGGCAGGTGCCCCACTGGACAGAAGAAGGTCTGGCACACCTCCTGGGAAAGTACTGGAAGTCTCCTGATTAAAGGTGGGGCCAGGCTTTTATAGAATAATGTGGATTGACTGCTGTAATTTTAACTATTTGGCAGTACCTCCAAAATCTCACTGGAGAACAAAAGGAAAAACCACAAAGGCCTTGTCCTCACCAAGCAAACTCTTTAGTTTATCTGTTTGTTCTTACTTGACCTCAGTTCCAGGCCTACTTGTGGCTAGGCTGGGCTCCGCATTCTTCAACACCAGAGAGCAGCTGGGGTTACAAACATCAACTTAGCCTCTGTTTATACCTTTCCAGGTTGTTACCAGCAACAAGCTTGCTAGGCCCTTTCCTTTCTCATGGGAATCTTTACACTCCAGGCCTAGGCCTGCAAAACTGAAGAGAGAAAAGCAACTGAATTGTAGAGGGAAACTGAGGCAGGCATATTGAGAGATGGTGTCCTGCTACAAATACTAAAATGAAAAGACCTGCTTTCACTGCAGAAGATTTTGTCTTGCAGAGAAGAGGAAGTAGTCTCAACATGGAGCCATATGCTGTCAAATTACTGTGCTATACATTGGAATTATGCTTTTCTTTGCAGCAAAGCCAATTTAAGTAACTCCTGCCTTCCTCTACTCCACACCACACTCCTTTCACACTTTATCAACAATTTCACTATCCAATTTAGAAGGCTGGGACCCACGCACTGCTGAATTGGCATAACCGAGAGGCAACAACTGAATAAGGGCACAAACTTCTACTAGCTTTGTTGACAGAAAAATCTACTGGAGAATCTTTTCCTAAAATTTGTCCTAAAATTACTTGAAGTACAGTACTCAATTGCTAAAACAATTCAACTGGGGAACACTAAATACATCTTCCAAGAATGCTATTAACACAAGAAATACTCTTAAATTACATATTAGACATGATAGTTAGATTTTCCATAGAGACACATAAATGCAAATCCTTCTAGTACGTTAAATAAGCATTTTCATTTCTAAAACACATCACTAACTTTTAAAATTTTAAAACAAATCTACCCTCCTTTAACCTATAGTTTTACAGGATTAAATTCACTTTATCTGCTCAGAAACAAGTCCTTTCGAAGCCAGGTACTGCCACCAAGTGGTGGTGAAATTCTGTATGCAAATCTGATCACTCCCCACAGGTAGAGCACACAGAACTAAAAACATTCCCCCAGTCACCAAAGGTGAGTAATGGTGTACTAACACAAAGACATTTAAAATTAACCAAAGCAGAAGCTACAGAATTTTCATATCCAAATCTAAAACTGACTTTCAATTTAAAACAAAGGTTTTTCCTGCCATTTGGTTGTTTTGTTCTGATACTTTGTGTGAGCAGCTGGGTAAAAAAATCCATTCTTCCAATACAAATACAACATATATCAACTAACTGACTCTTAAGGATTAACTGTCTTCCATAGTTCTATACAAATCCCCAGTGATTACAACCACATGGTCATGGAAGTCTTACAAGAGACAGGTGAATTCAGTAACTGAAGAAAAGAACCTCTTAAGATTTAAATATCCATCTTGTAATTTGGATAAGTTATTTAACGTACTTTTGTTAGCATGCAAAGCTCACAATCAGACTGGCAAGATTTTTAGAAACACGCATATTTGATTATTTTTACAGGAATGTTTCTCAAGCTGTTTAAACTATATTGTTAGTTACCTTCATGAACTATTCCTGAAGTGTCAGTCCTACAGAACACAGATGAAAACCTGCATGACAAAAACATGATGCTGCATAATGGATTTACAGTACAGCTTTCTTAAAGACGACAATAAGAACAGTTTAACCCAATTTTATCAAGACACATCTTTGAAAATGACACACCTTTCAACTTTGGAAAAATTCTGACCTTATCTCCTATTTAATAAAATCGAAGTTGTAGTTCTTTTTATCCAGCATGACCTGAAACTCAGCAAGCAATTTCTCATGCTTTTTGCCTTTGTTGGCTGATTTTTATTTGCTGTACATACTGTAGTAGTATCACAAATTTTAAGAGTGTCTCGCATGCTATCTTTCCCAATTATAAAAACACTACCTGAAATGAAGACTGCTTTTAGTAATTTGTTTTAGATCCTTAGTGTAATGAATTATGTTAGTGATATTCCCTCATCCTTACCAGCAAACTGGCTCTCATCATCCTGTGTTCTTTCAGTGATCAAGGGTTAAAAAGCTAGTAAGAGTGTAACAGTGCCAGGTAAGGCCAAAAAAACATCTTGTACCTTTTTAGATAAATAGCAAAATTCTATCAACTTGGAGAAAGTTATCATCCTCACTGACGAACATATTCAAGACAAGTTTTTAAAAGAATCAAAGCTATGTAACTCTGTACATGACCAGAAGAACAGACAAAACTCATAATTTCAAGTGACAAGAAAAGGTAAGGTCATTCTCCTAATAACTGGTTTTTGTTTGGTTAGTTTTGTTCTTTTTTTAAAATAAAATAAGAGTCATCACTGTAAGTGACTTAATGGCAGGAAATTCAACTTCATGTTACCAGGATAATATGAGCAAGATTAAAATTCTATGAGATTCCTGTCTGAGCCAAAGAAATTCAAATCCCACATGCTCAAATTTATCTTGTGCAGAATTCTGTGTATAACCTATACTTCTTCAACATCTGTGGTGCTATTATTCATTTATTACATGCTCTACTTTTAGGTAAAGCAATACTAAATACATTCAAGACAGTTTCTGCAAGCAAGTCCCATCTTGCCCGTTATCTCAAATGCTTAAAATCTGACCTCACTCTACACATTGTTACAGCGAAATCCAGCACAAGCATCTACCTTCTGTAACCTTTCCTGTTATACAGAAGTGTGACCCACTACACTCTTAACACATTGAGACCAAGATTATTTTTTCCTAATTTTCCCCTGTATCTAAAAAAACATAGCTCCTCCTATGGAGCTCAGGAGACACAGTCTGGAAATCAGAAAAACTGAGAAGACAGACTACAGTTATAACAATAAAGTACATTCACTGGTTTAAAATAGTATCTCACAGCCATGTGTTTTTAACTGGCATTACAAGTTTGTTGGTTTTTTTTTAATTCCAAAGTCAGGATATCATACCTTTTTATTTACATTAGGAAAGCAAATTATTTGAAATTAGAGGAACAAAAACCCCAAATCCTTTACTCAAAGAAAATCTACATGGAAAGCACACTATCAGAGTCATTAGGAGATGAATTCTGGTCAGGAGTACAAGAAAAATGTTAGAGCAAATAATTAAAATCACATTTTCAGCTATTTCTTTAAATTGCAAGCTTACAAAAAAGGACAAGTCTGCACTGAGTTGTGGGAGTTAAGTTCATTGTTTAGAAGTTCACGAGATGCTGCAGCCACTAGACTCATGAGTGGAGACAAAAGACAGAGCCAGTTGGGAAATGCAGGTTGTTCTTCAAAATGAAATCTTTCAGTTGTAATTGCTGCCCCTCTCTGAACCCTCTTCAGTTCTGCTTTGTCATTTTTCAGTCACAGGATCAGACTAGCACTCAAGAACCAATACAAATTGCAATGCAATGCATCTATGGTACACCACAAATTTGTATTAACCAGATCTGAGTTTTTTTCTGTTCTGGGTTTTGTTTTGTTCCCTGATAATGCGCAATATTTTCATTGATTTACTGACTATTCAGTTGTCATTTCTACAGAACCATCAGAACCTCAAGATCTACTACAAGCAATAACAATACCGATCAAACATCTTTACACTGTTTCCATGTATTCTTTCACACATTTTTCGGTCCTCTTGTTCTGTATGCAATAGCACAGACTTCCTCCTCAGAGACCAGCTTTTTTCCATTATACACAGCTAACCACCATTAAGATGAAAGTTGGAGCTTCACTCAGATGATTTCATGCTTAAAGAACAGTTATTTATGTATTAGACTTCTCAACTAATTTTCTGTATTTAAGCCAGTAATGAGATAACACATAAATTAAGAAGAGACAGAACATAAACTGTAAGCATTAAGTACTAAAACCATTAGAAGACACAGGGAACGATTTAAATCTTACTGCGAATTCAAGTCCCCATCCTAGCCACAATTCTTGTTTTACACCAATCCTCAGATATACAGAAATATTTCCTGTAGCGAAGGTGTATTTATTCCTTTTCTCAAAGCAGCGCATTCTCGAAACCTGCAAAGTCAGGCTGAGGCAGTAAACATCCTCTCAAGTATATGCATACCACAGTAGGATAACTTACTTTTAACTGTTCATAATTCAGAAGACAATTAATAATTGAAGTCCTGAATCAGTTAATAAATTACAAAAAGGAACAAAACTGAACAAAGAGTTGTTTTAAATTCTCCACAAAGCATTCTGCTATAATCAGAATTTTAAAGATGACAGCAGTGCCACTAAAAAAGTCTTAGCAGAGCAGAAGATATAAACAAAGCAAGTAATTTCTATTTTAAAATGCACATACAACATTTCTAAAGCTACATTAAGTCTACATATTCATTGGGGATTTGAAATTAAGAACAATCTGAGCAAACAGGATCTACCTCTCACCTCTTCAAAGTATCACAAAAGTCACCACAAGCAGCTGTACTCTGAGATGGCATATTGGCCAAACAGCAGACAGGAAACCTGAGAAGCCAACTTTTGTTTGTTACTTAAGCCTGTATACAAGTCCATCATGCCCTGTCTCCAGAGCAGAGAATTTACCAAACTGTAGGGCCTTACCTGAAGATACTCTTGAAAGACTCAAGCTAAAACAGATTAAAGCAAATTGCTCTTTGTTAAGTGTTTCATGTAATTTAATGGGGAAGAGATTAATTCTGTAGTTCAAAGTATTCCTGAAGCAAAACATCAATTAACTTGAAGAGAAACAACATCTGGATTTAGTTAATTCTTTTTCTCAATATAATGGGGGGAAGGGAGAAATGCCCAAGTTGCAGAAATTTTTTCCTAGACAGACACTTTGCAAATGGACATTTAAGTTCTACACAGCTCATGAGTACCAGCAGTAAATCTTCATATACTGTCTTTCAAATAGCTCCCCAAAGGACTCCTAAGGACAGGAAAGGGTGGAAAAAAATCCCAACTAATTTCATTATTAAAAATCTGAAATGCTATTGAGGTAGTTGGTCAAATTTCCCAGTTATTTATTAAAAGAATAAGTGCAAGTTTAACATGATGCTTTGACAATGCAAAGTACATTTTCAGTACTTTGAAACCAGGTGGATAATATGCTGTGGGGAACGGAAGAATATGCTGTGGGGAAGAGAATGAAATAAATCTAAAGTCCTCATAATTTTGGCTCTCAACAGCTAGCAGAATGCCTTGATAGCTTTTTGACTGTAATAGTTTATGGAAGAAAAGCATACTTATCATCGTAATCTTAACTATTGGGGATATGTGTGTTTTGTATCACAGATGTAACACTATGTCCATAAATTACAGAAATCAAGATACACATTTCAATACAATTTTCACTGACCACTTTTTCTGAGTGTTCAGC
Source organism: Hemiprocne comata (assembly GCA_020745705.1). NCBI lineage: Eukaryota > Metazoa > Chordata > Aves > Apodiformes > Apodidae > Hemiprocne > Hemiprocne comata. The sequence goes on along the minus strand of CM036593.1, from coordinate 16,061,331 downwards.
AGTATATGCTAAACAGGGTCCAGGGAATTTGAAAAAAATGTAACAACAAACCAACACACCAAAAACAAACTCACAAAGCTCACCTTTGTTTGATTTGCATTAAGCTGTCAGATCCAATTCCACATTAAAACAAACCTGCAAAATAAAACAAGATCTCATTTCTCCAATAAACTGTATTATGGAAAAAAATTAAAATTTTTAGAAGTCAGGTTTTAGAGTAATGTTCATGCACCTAAAGAAGCAGACGTCTTATTTTCAAACAGCAGTGGAGCCCTACTGCATGTTACAGAAGGTAAATGTACACCTAGAAATACCCACATAATATACCCTGCATGTATGAGGAGACAAAATACCTTTCAAAAAATGGGAAAGAAGGTCTATGCAGGCTTTACATTATCAAACATCAAGATGAGCACTAAACCAGGTATCTCAGTAAACCTGTGCACCTTGGCTGGGCAGAGTCAATCCCCATCTAACACTTCCCTTACTACAAGTAAGAACCAACATCAATGACTTTGCCCCCGTACAAAATGATCTATCACCACCACCGTTCACATCTTCAGAACATTGCCATTAACGTTAGCAATAACTGTTCTCAACATGAAGTTCGTGGTTTGTAGTTCAACAGCAGACAGAATCTTTGCATTGAAGGACTGAGCTCAGACAGGTATAGATCACTGTGGCAGTATGGCAGGCTGTCATTGAACCTGTTACTCACTTATCAAACAACACAGATAACTACTTTCATGTCTACAAAGATAGCAGAAAAGATTTTATCCATGACTCTTGCATCAAGCTCACAACCATTCACAATCCAAGGTTTGAATAAAGACAATTCATCTGAGTTCAAATGTGAGTTACTACATAAAACTTGACCAACTACTCTTGTCATTAGAGTTAGATCTTATGTCAGGATTAAATGTTACTCACTTTCTATTTATTAGGGCTCTGTTTCCTATAATTAAATACCTCCTAAAACGTGCCCCCCATATGGAAGAAGTTTGAGAAACACTAGAATGCAAAGGTGTACAATGAGTAAATAAAATTTGCAGTAATCCTGACAAGAATTTTGATCCATGTATCTGCTATTTAGCCCTTATTTCCTAACAGATTTGTTATATTTCCGCATCTATCTCGGAAAAGACACTTAACTATCTTTATTCACTTTCTCTTGGAATAGTTGCAGTCAGGAATTTAATTAATAGATAAGTTTTTTGCTGGGTTTTCATGGTTGGTTGGTTGGAGATTTTTTGGCTGTTGTTTGGTTTTTTTAAAGAGTTATAATGTAATACAAAACTAGCTTTTGCTCTCATAGCTGATTATGCTTGTGAGGGAAGAAAGGAAGAGGAAAAAACAGCGACAAGAATAAACTATACTACCCAAACTACTTTTGTTGTATAAGCTGTGGTTAAACAGTCCATTTCACCATCTTAAGATAAAAACATGGTAAAAGGCTTGAAACTGTAGGCTTGACTTCAGGTACTTTCTGGGACTTAGAAAATTTCATTACATGGTTGAGAGTGGCATTTGTATTTATTCAGATACTGCTGTCCCAGCATTAAAATCTACTAAATTCAAATGCAAGGGGTGGGAATGGTAGGGGGAAAAGACATTCTAATATCTGATGCAGTTCTGGAAAAGGTCTGTAATCTTACAAAAATCTAATAATGCTAAGAATCAATGCAGGAAAAAAAAGCCAGTAGAAAGCAGAGTACTCTTAAGAAAAAGCTATTCGAAGAAGCCCAAAAGAAGCTCCAGCTAAAATTCCATATTTAACTACCAAAAATAAAATTATTTCCAAGATGGACTGGAAAGCAAAACCTTGGCTGACAATAGCCTCCTAAATCAGTTAATACAGCTGAAAAGCTCTCTAAATACAAGCCTCTACCACCATTTTCCCAACAAGTATTCAGCAATTGATTTCCATTAAAAAGTATAAAAATAACTTAATCTACATTCAGTACCTACAAATACATATAACTAAGATGCAGGGTAAAATAAATAATCACTACAATTTAAACATGAGATCTTCTAAAATTACATTTGTAAAACTTCTCTCAATCTCTGCTATTCCAACCTTAGTTTAACCAACTGAAGTATAAATGCCACAATCAAATTTACCAAAACTAAATCTGCGAAGGAAAAATCACAATCGCTCTTCTTAAAATAGCTAATGCAAAGTGATACTTCAGTGCAGATACCCTATCCAGAAATCAAATTAAGCAAAAATTTAACACTTCACAACATGAAGAGACAAACTTAAGTCCTTTTACTGGAGATGCTTCTGACTTCAAAGAATCAGCAGTGACTGAACAAAAGCGAGCAAGCAAGGGATTGCGAGAGAAGACTTCCTCCTGCATTTTGAATCTCCTGCTAGACTTGGAGATTTTTCTGAAAAAATTTTCAAAGAAGTTACAGTTCTCCCTTTGCCTATTCATCATAGCAAAACCCACATTTACCAAAGCTGTGGTAGGGCTTTCACGTGGAAGCACCGATACCTCGCATCTTTCTGCTTGGAGAAAGGTTTGATTTTTGACAACACCCCATTTGGGATGGTGAAGCACTTCAAGGAGGTGTGACCATACAGGAAATGAACACAGCTGATCATACCTCAGTCTGTTAAGCTGTTTCAGTCCAAACAAGAAGATTACAAGTAGATTAATGAAACATTAATATGAGTATCACAGTGGGGAAAAAGTAGTCAGTGAGAATAGCTTGAATGGAAAAAAAGAACTTGCGTTTTTATCATAAATTAAGTCAAACAACAGATTTAGTTATTTAAAAAAAATATTTATTATGTAAATAAAATAGAAAAAGCTGTCGGAAAAATATTCTAGGTTTACTGGGGTTTGGACTAACAAAACATATACTGGTCAAAAACGTTACTTTTCCTCTCCATCACTATACAGATAAAGAAGCAAGCATGTACACAATATCTACAGATATAAGGTACACATAATAAATATAATCTACAGAGAAGTCTACAGTGAAGCAAGGGGAAACTAACAATTTTGGAGCTGTTCATATGTAACAGGCAACACACAAATGAAAGCATCATAAAAACACTGAAGCATAGGCTTAAAGATGGAGTTCTGAAACTCTTTAGAACTTAAGGCCTTAAGTACAAATACATTATTTCAGAAGGTTACTTACTAAGGCAGTTTCCCCCTCAGCCAAGATTAGATGTAACATTCTGAGTACCACTGATATTGAATAAAAAAATGTACAGTCCATCAACAGCCAACTAAGTGGAATGGCATTCTTCACAATGAGAATTACCATAAACAATACACTGCAGAGAAATAATTCACCTTATCATTTGTCTACCAGTTTAAGCTACAGATCAACATACCACTTGCATAGTAAACACCTGTACATTTTCAGTCACCCTTCAGCCTGTTTATCTTCACCACATGAACTAGCTCTTTATTTGCGGAATTGATTTACCTTAAATATAACCGTTTCTCTCAATTGAGAAAAGCTTAAAGCACAGAATGACATCATCTCTTCACTCCAATCCAAACTACTAACAGCACAGTACATAACCTTGGTATCACCCTTGACACTGGACACCACTTCTTTCATTATGCTGTCCGCAAAATCTTGTCAATACATTACCTGTGCAGAACTCCCTCAACCTTCAGCTATGGAATCACTCCCCTCCAGTCTAAATTACTATATATTCCTTCACCATATCATCACATACAGCACCCCAAAATACAGACATACTCTCTGACAACAAGCACTGCACAAATGCACTCCAGAAAAGTCACATGAGATCTTACCCACCTGTCTCGACCCACTCGCTGGGTTTCAAGGGAGGTGAATCTTTTTTATACCCCAGAACTGTTTGAGTGCCTCTTGGAAGCAGTGCGCGGTGTAAAAAAGAAGCCACGGCAAATGGCCTAGAGGAACCACAACAAATGCTTCACTAAGAGCTCACTACTTACATGTTAATGGAGGGCAATCGCGAAGTTGTTCACTCAGGATAACTACTCCTGTAACCGATGAAAGGATCGAACTACGGAAAACGGCTAGGAGTTTGTAACCCTTTAACTCGTAGGAGGAAAGGTGGAAAGATGGACGAGGAGATAGAACAGATGTATCACCACCCTTCGCGTTCCAGCGAGGTCTTTCTCAGGTCCCGGTCCGCAGCTGATGGGTCGACAAGTGTGCGACCTTTTCACCCCTGCTATAACGTCCTGCCCCCCAGAGCCCACCCTCGCAGCCGCAACATACAGGTGAGTTTCTGCACTTGTGCTGTTTGTCGTTCCAGCAGGTTCTTGGGGTCTGCAGCTGCGCAGACATTCAGAGAGTTCTGGAACGGCACTGGGGAGGGGGCTTCTTCCACAGCGAGCCCTGGTGGTCAGCACATGAGCAGAGCAGCGGCTGGGAATTTATTTAGCATGGGAGGCAAGCCGGAGAGGAGTGGGAGAAGGGGGAGAGCCTGCCATCCCGCCTGCACTGTTCATGCCTGCCTGAGTTGTTTGAGACAACTCCGTCCTGAGTTGTTTGAGACACAAGAAGGGATGCTGCACATGCCCTTGCATGTCACTGAACAGTCTCTGACAGCACCTCACAGAAATTGATTATGACCCCTTACCCTTACCAATGTCTGGTCCAAGTTTGCACACCTAGTTTCTCAGCTGAAACTATGTAATTGGAAATGCAAACCAGAAAGCTTCTTCACTGAATGCTTTCCTAAAGAACCAACAGCCATAATTGAAAACCATGCATTTTTTGTCTTAAAAAAAGGCTTCTAGAAACACTTGGGGCAGCACCTTCCTTGTTCTTATTTTAATTAAACAGCCCGTTACATTTCAAGGTTCCTTTTTAAAATACCAAACTGTACAGGGGTGTTAGACATTTGTAGTGTCATCCTCTCCTTTCTACAGCACCCACAGAATTTTCATAAAAGAATGAAGCAGGCAAAGCTAAACGTAAGAATAAAAAAGTTCAAGCTGAGGTTGTGTACCTCAAATTAGTGCATCCCCTTTTGTGTACCACCAAGTAGCAACATTCTGTCGACCAAATGACTGTCCTCACACACTATGCACTTTTCTGCAACTTCAAGGTTGTATTTTATGTATTTGCCACATATGCCTAAAAGGAGCCAGGACTGCACTGAAATCAGTCAGAATAGTTCCATATAAAAAAATAAAGATGTGAGATAAGACTGTACAGTGAAAATAATATGAATGTACAATCAAAGTAAATAAAGCACGTGTGCTACTTCAGGAATATCACAGAAACTGAAAGAAAAACGGGATCTGTTGCAGGTATACAGGACACATCACATATACAGGACTTTGATGAAGAGCAGACAGTTCATTGTCAGTCTGTAATCTGCCATAAAATCTGTCACCTGTGGAATCCTGACACACAGAAATGCATGAATTAATCTTCACACATTCACTGCACTTTACATACCCCTTTCCTCATGTGATGCATTACACTCCTCTGAAATTCTTTAATGTAACTGTACTCTTCCCCATTAATAAAAAAACCTGCAAAAAGTTTACTCCACAATCCACACTTTTGCCCTTATGAAGTAAAATGGAAAGCAGATCCCTGAGTAGGTTCCACTCTAGAATGATTCTTATTTATAAATCTTCAAATGGGATCTACATTGGCCATATTTTTTTATTTTGAACTCAAAATATAAAAATCACTTAAAAAAGCTTTGCTGCATGAAAAAAATAAAGGGCTTAATTTCTGAAAGCCAGAATTGTTACCAAATACTACATACTTTGTTAAATAGTGTAAGGTTTTATAAAAAAAAAATTAAAAATTACCAAAAGAGATCAATACACTGTACTGTTCTTTTCCTGCAAGTTTTTTTAGAAGAACAATATATTATAGTAATACAATTAAAAACCATTAAGTAATTTTTGGGGGTAGAAAAAGCAGTAATTAGGTTTTAAGAAATATTTACTAGAAATTAGTTTTTCCAATAAATAGATCTGCATTCTAAAACAAAAAACCTGATGATATCCATTAGTATCTAAATGGATTTAGATCTCTGTTCCCATTAAGGACACTTTTACCTAAAAGCAGTATCTCACACAACACTACTAATAGTAGTTAAAACAGCATATTAATAGTCAAGCCATGTTGTTACTGTAGCAACAATGATTTCTGGTAGCCATTTTCTTTTCAGTTTTAACACTGTTCTAAAGCCAACAGTCCTCACTGCACCCTGCTCCAACCCAAAGGCGGCGAACTGCTCAGCAGTTTTCTCTCTGGCTACCTGACTTCAGATACCTCGCTCTAGACCGTCTTCTCCAGTATGATGTAGTACCGAACAGTACTCTAATGCTGGACTCGACAGGATTTCAGTTTACGCTAATGAAAATGTAAGTATGGCAGTCGACTTTGTAAAAACAAAACAAAACCAACAAAACAACAAACACTACATTTAGGAGACTAAAAAGTTTGCAGGGCACTGGAAACCCAGCAATGCAATTAATTATTTTAACCTGCAGGCTCTAAGAACACAGCACAAGATTTCCAGGTGTCAGGCCTATAGCCTTGGTCATTACACTGACAGCTCCCAAAAAGAACCCCTTCTCAGATCCCAGATTAAAAAAATAAAGCAAGTGCCACAGCCAAAAGCAATTTCTTAGTAGATTGACATGTCTCTGAATTTTCTGTATTTAGGAAACCATTTTAAGACAAAACTAGCATACACATTCATTTCCAACTCCTCCTATACGTTTCTGCAGTCTTAAAAATGACAACACCTGAAACACTTCCCTGGCTTTAGTACTGCAATGCAGTTTTTTAAAAAAGGTTGGCACTAAAATTATACAGCTCAAAATTAGTAATAAATTATCCTATTTTCACTTCTTCCTTTAAAAAAATAATCTCCCTTTTTTATATCATGACAGTTTGAAAGAAAGTCATGGTGGGAGGGCACAACAGGAAAGTGAAACACCTAACATTTGTAACAGCAACAGGAGGAAATGGTGAACTGGTATTAGTGCACAAGTACCCCCTACAAAGCAGGATCCTAAGTCCTAATTCAGTTCCTCAGAAGTTTGTTCCAGTTCAATGTGTAGCTATGCTGGGATCACGAGCTCTAAAGCCTGTTGTTGTCTGTCTAGACAGTGTTTCTAACACTTCCCATAGACTACGGCAGGAAAGGGAATCTCCTGTTCATAGCCTCAGAAGAAGTGTTATTTTCTGTGCATGTGAAAATCTAAAATATAACAAAAATTTCCTGGAGATTTCATGCACATTTAGATTTCTGTAAGTATTTTTAAGGCTCTGTTTATAAACTAGTTATAAATATCTCATATGTAAGGGCTTAAGCTTAAAATGAAGGTAGGTTTATGCTGAACTCCAAATTGGTGTGGTTGAGACATTTTATTCTGCTATCCCTATGACTAACCTCCAGCAGAGGACAGAGCAGACACTGGAGTATTAGCATCTTTAAACGCCACTTTAAACACCACTCCCAAAGAGCCTGGCTTGCTTATCAGAAAACTAAACTGCCACTACAATAAATGCTTCAGTATGAAGAAAATAATCCCCTAAAAATATAAATTCCAGTACCAGCATTCTTCCTGCAATAGTTTTGTCCAAATAAAATACACATAGATTTTATACGATAGGATTCAACTACTGCTTATCAGTTCTGAAGTAAAGCTATCCGCCTGCTTTGTTTATAATCAAAACAGCATTCATAGATTTGTTAATCATTTTTTGCACACATTTCATGATACAAGGCACACAGATCAAAATGCATTAAAAAATTCCTCTGATTCCCCTATTCCTACAAAGCTACAAAATACTTTGCTTTCTAACTGGGTTCATATACACGTTATTACTTATAATCTACAAGAGGTCACTTTGGGGAGTCACATATACATAACCAGTAAACTAAAGCCTTTCTTTCATTTTGCAGGAGCTTCCATTTTGATCACAGATGACTGGTTTTGTTGAAGGAGTAAAGTTAGAATATGCTGTCTGCACTACCACCTTAATAGCTACTGGGAATTGTTTTTAAAATAAGTAAAAATCCATTCCTCACTGACCTACTCAGTGTTCACTCTTGATTTGGTGGCACTTTGAGCTTCCAACATTGTCCATGACCTACATAAATAGGAAAAAAACACTTGCTACTTTAGATAAGCTGTAGCAATGTGACAGAATTAAACCAATTGTGTTTTATTTTTACATCTTTATGCTAGATAGCTTCATTAGGCTTTATAATTTTTTTTCCTTAAATAGGAAAAGACTGTCTCTTACAACCCAGTTTATACTACCACACCTGACAACCAAACTGGGGCAAATGCCTCCACACACCTCTTCAAAATGTAGTTCGAGATCACTACCATTTTGAACATTCCAGCAAACCAGCCACACATCACCAGCACCACAACCACAGATCAACTCTGACACAACATTCACGTCTCTTTAGCAAGCTCCTATTCATAGTCCCTGTGTTCAGTGTCCACAAGTTTTATCACTAACACAATAACCATACAGGACTGCATAATTTCTAAGTGTTTTGTAAGGTTACTAAGCCTTTGCTCAAATATTACGAAATTTATGAAAAGCGTTTTGCTGTGAAGTAGATATTCTCAAGATCTGCCCCAAGGTCTCTCTACCCAAGTTAGCAGTACCTTGAGGTCTACTTTCTGTGCTGTTCAATAAACTTAAATGAAGTCTCCAGATCAGATTGCAAAAAAGTATAGCAGTCCCAGGCAGGCTTCACTTCACGGCTAGGACTCATTTAATCCTTCTTTCTTCACACTTGAACCCTTTAAATGTTTGTGGACTTTGTTCCACTGTTCACTTCCTTTTGCTTAGCCATCAAATGTGCAAAAGCTTTCTTTGATTCTCCTACTATTTGAATTAATTATTCTAAACACATGATAGCCAATGCAAAAACTCAGTCCTTGTATTTTTTCAATACTAAGATATCTGGGACTTCAGGTCTAAGTGTGCAGCATTTAATGCAGAGACTTACCTCCATCCATTTGCATACTCATAGTAAAGTGTGTTGATTTTTACTACCTTGTCACACCTGCAAATACTTATCTTCTGACCTAGTTTTCACTAGCTAGCTATAACAATACAGAACCAATAAACTGAAGCAGGACAAATATAAATAACAAATATATTTAAGGGTCACAACATACCCACCATACCACAAAACAAATCCACTACATCACATGCATTTGGCCACTTCATCAGCACCACTTTGGTCATGTGACATACATTGCTACTTAATATGAAATGCTGATGTCATTATAAAGGCACTGATGTCTCCATCATATGATGAACTACAGCTCACCTGTGCATATCCAGCCCACTGGCTGTCCTCAGGCACCTAATCTGGTTTTGGCTAAAAAATACATACAGTTCATTTGTCAGTATTCCTGACCAAAACAGATTTCCCAACCAAACTTTCAAAAGTAGCCCAAGAAACAGAAGAGATGAGACATGTAAGACGTAAGCTTGTTTCGTATGCTTTACCTTGGATTATAGGGATAGTGCAAGAGAACTGGGATCTGCATGGGCTAAAGTTGTATAAAATCAATAGTATAAAATACCTATACCCACAGTTGGCAGAAGCCATCCACATAATGGCTGTTTCAGAATACAGACACAAATGACAGGTTTTTAACTGAAGCAAAGAAATCTTTACGTTTCCCATGCCTCTCTTGCACCTTAAAAAGCACATAACCCTGATATAGAAATACTTTCTTCTAGCAAGTAAACAGATTATGTTACTTGCACTAATAAGAAAGCATCTTAAAACAAATGAAAGTGAGCACCTAAGAGAAAGGAAACTTTGCCATTGTCTTGGACACCCACAGTTAAAACAAAATGACCACTAGAATATCTCCCACAAAGCCTTCATAAATTCACAAAGATATTGACTAATACGTCCCTAAAACTTAGTTACCTACATCAACAGAAGTTCTGTGCGTACTTTTTAGGCCTACCAGAAAATTGCTGGGAATTTACAATATTTACAGGAAAACAACATTATATTTGTGTCTTTAATTTTTTATGAGGTATAGGCAGCCATAAAACACTCATATTTGTACTGAAGGCAAGACTGAAGAAAAGGCAAGGAGGTTTTGCAGTGGGTTTGTTTTCTGCTTTAGGGTTTTTGGTTGGTCAGTTTTTCTTACGCTAATAGGGTTGTGCTATTAAAAACAAAGGTGTGACTTCTGGAAAGAAGAGTATTGGTAACAAAAGGTAATACTTTAATATGTTTTTTATCATTATTTCAAATAAGCTGTTGATTAACACCATACAGCTTTGATTTTATTTCTGAATGCTAAAATCTTCTTTAAGGTCAGGAAGAAATTAATATATAGTAACAGAAAACATGAAGAAAAAGGACAACCTCAAGAATGTAAAAAACAGTGCATTTTCTCCTGTTCAAAATGGCATTCCAGAAGATGACTTGAAAAACTGAAAGAGAAGTTACAGTAAAACTGTTGGTGGAATGAAAGTGAAGTCACAAAGCGATTACTTTGAAGAAAACCACCCTTTGTCCTAGTATTAATATTATTAAATTGGAAGAAGCCTTCATTTTAAGAAGATCATAGAAACCACAATACAAAGGATCACTAATTAAGCCTCCTTCCTTGATATTTACATCCTTTGAGAACTGTATGCATCAGCACGCTTCAGGATCAGCTTACTAGATGGACTTAAAGACAAGTTATTTGAAATTTATTTAACAGAACTTCATTTAAACCAACACCAAACATCCTCAACATCAAAATTATCACCTTGCAGAAGTAATTTTTCTCTAAATGGCTGAAGACACAAAAAAAATCCAACTCACCATTAATGCTCTAAACGACATGAAGAAATGTTCTGCTGGGATACTGCAGTACTTTCAATGCAGTAGTATGAACTCATTCTCCCTAATTCCCTAATGGACATTGTCAGACTTCTGGAAAGACTACAGAACCTGGATGTCTCCACAATTTTACTGAACATCAATAATTACCCTAAATACAGCCTTAATTTAAAACTTTGCATCTTGTTCCATGAGACAATTATCTTACACTGGAAAACAATGCACACACACAAAACTCTTGCAATGATTAAAAAAACTCAACCCTCCCACTATAAGATTGCAATTTGTTTGTTTTTCACATGAATCCTCGCTAGGCTACCTCGTGCCTACCATCTCCTCTGCTCACCTCTGCTAGAATTTCACTGAACTAAAAAATGGAAGGCAAATTCCCAAGTTGTTTTTGGTGTCTAAAAGACATTTCTAAAAATGAATTATCACAGTACCTGTAAGGTATTTTTAGAATTAGTGTGACACTTCAGTTATATTGGAACCCGAATGGTTCCTCCCAATATAATTTCTATTTCTGGTTCTCTGCCTTGTGCAGAAATACATTATGCCTGCACGTTTCTACTGGTAAAATTGTAAAAAGCAACAGCAGTCTTAAAATTGCAGTAGAGAGGTAGGCCTGGAGAACAATTTTTTCTGAACAAGCTGTTCCTCTTCCTCTCCAAGCCTCACATACATCAGGGAAGTAAATGGACCTCTCCCACTCACCGGCACTTTCAGCCACATGTATGGCAGCAAGAATCACAGCAAACTCAGACAGTGAATCTCACCACATAGCATGTCTGGGAACAGGGGCTTGTCATTTACACAACACAGCACTGAATACTAGTGATGTACCTACCCTAATTCAAAACACTAACAAGAGGAAAAGTCTGTGAGAATCCACGCTAAAGCAGCTCATCAGCAAATCTACTACTTCACGTGACTACGTGTCACTATTGTCCAATTACATTCAAGGCTTTGTAAGGAGACAAAAAAGGACAATCATTATCCCAAAGCAGTTAAAAGAAAACAAGTCAGACAAAACAAATCTTCAGAGGTTTCCCCAAAGCAAAAATATATAATTGACAGTATTGTACTACACAAGAAACCTTTCCACCTCAATTTCATCAGCATTTCAGCTCAGTTTGCAGATCAGACAAGTAAGCTCTACTCCCTCCCATTCTGCTACAACCTCAAAGTCTCTGAACTTTTTCATAGCAGCCTCTTTAGGTTAATTCACCATCACATGTCCCCTCAACTTCCCTTCCCCCCTTTTATCCAAAAGAAAACTGCCACAATATAATAGCTTTTTTTGTTAATAAGTACCTGAGTAGGGAGCACTAACTGGTATTTTGCTCTCAAGTTTCCTAGAAGATGAAAAACTTTAAAAAGTAACTTCAAAGTTCTATCATTCATTATAATTTATATATAATGCAGTTATTTTCATTACGTGCCACAAGTTCTCAGTTTTTAAGTGCTGCTCAGAAACAGAAAAGATTAGGTGATTTCACTAATGTCAAAATATAAATTAAAAAAAAAGGAAGCAAAAGAGGACAGACTACCCACTTCACTGTGGGAGAGAGCAGGGGGAAGCCACCTGCAGAACTGTCACTTCCCACTCCCTGTGACAGCATGGACAATCAACACTTTCTCACAGAAGATAGACTCAAACAGCTATGGTATTAAAACAACAAAATTTAGCACTTCTGTGTGAAGAAACAAAGTTCTTCATATTGTAACTTGTCAGGCAAAAGCTGTCCTCTGCAGAAAACATGGCTTCTAATACCTAGCCATCTTATAGTAAAAACAAACAAAAAAAGTTTTGGGGAAAAAATACACACCTTCTGCCTCCTCCCCACCAATTATCACAGGGGTACATAGAATCTAGTGTCTTTTGTTGAAGGCTCCGAAGAACATCTGTAAGAATACAGGTTTCTTTGCAAACAAAATAATATTAGAGATAGTTTCTGAAACTCTACAGCCACAAAACTCTTGTATGTGCCTACATTTGAAGACAAAGAAAGATACAAGGAACAATAATTATAAACATTAAGACCTTTTCTCTAAAAAGTAGTCATCTAGAATTATATCAAAGATAGCATCACTAGGAGAGCTGAGTGGAATCAGAGGCAAACAGCAGAAACATTGAGATGACAGCCATGCAAGAAGACAAAAACTGAAATTTAAAAAAAAAGAGGCAACCTACCAACCAGAGTACTCTACAAAAAGCAGAAAAAACTAAACAAAAACTCAAAGCACAACCACTACCCATCACCCCACTGACTGCAGCCAGACAAGAAACAGATACCTACCACTTCCTACACGCAGCAAGGAGCTGCCATGCCTTAAAGCAGATGTCCAAAAGCAGTTGCCTGGTCTGCTGCTGTACGCCTTTTCTGGGAATAAATCTTGGGTGGAAAACCCATCCTTGTGCCCATCAAAGAGCCACACTGGGAAAGTAGATGGGATAAAGCACAACCCATGGTATCAATGCACCAAATTATTATTCTGTGAAAAAGGCAGGATGGATTCATTACCACTTTTCAAAATTACAATTATTTGTTAAGGAATTCCTCATTTCTTTCACTCAAAGAGGACACATCAGGCAAAAGTCTGTAAATAAAGGTAAACTATACAAGACACATACCTTGCACCTGGCTTTGCTTGTGTTCTATCCCTTTGTCATGGAAAGTATTTTTACAAGGGAGTGCTAACAGCTGGGCCAGAAAACAGCACAGTCACAATGATCTCGATCCCTGTCTTCAGCTAGTTGGACAAGTCAGCAAGGCACCGTAATTCCTTCCATCTAGTTTCCCAAGAGGCATCTCTTCCCCACTCCAGCTACTTTGTGAAGACTATAAAATTATCAAGTACTCGTTTAAGGCAAGCAAAAAAATACAGTAATTCAAATACTCACAAAATAACATCCCTTTATTAAAAAAATCTGTTTGCAAATATCTCGGACTGCAACTTCTACCTTTTTTATTTTTACTCAGAAAAGGGTAAGACTGTCCTCCAGTCTCCAAAGCTTTTATAAGTATGGCAAGTATCTAACTTGCAATGTTAAACATACTGAAAATAGTTTCTGCACACTAACAATAGGACTGAAATACTCCAAATCCCAGAAATCTGACCTTTGTTCTGATTTGAGCATGAATTTTGCATCCTCTGGATTAAGTTTCAAGAAATACTGAATTACTACATATCCTGTCATCCTTCAACCAGTTGTTAATATGTAAGATTAAGCACTCAGGATCAATCTAGAAATGCCAACTAGAGATTTACCATTTCCAGTAGCCACATTTAGTCACATTTGAAACCAGCACTTCCCATACCAAGAGTATCAGAATTACATCAAATGGGGTCAAAGTTTTCTGCATTGCCAAGTTTGCTCAAAAATATTCAGTCAGTTAATATTTAGTACAACCAAAACAAAAAATGCATACTCGCTGTTAAGCCACTGTCTTCCCTCCCTTTAACCTCATTGGCAAGGAAAGGGCGTTGCTGCAACATCAACGTAACAGCTCTGCATACAGCTTAACAGTGACAGAACTGCAGCTCAACTGCATATTCATTTTTATTTGGATTATTTTATTTCCTTTTAAATTTTAAAAGTTTGCTCTCCTTTAATGAAGCAACACCACTCCTGAGTAGACACCATAGAGTTCTTAGTAGACTTTGTACCACGATGAAATACTCATTACATGACACTGCATCACGTAATAGGTAACATGACTGATCCCATGACAATAATGCTTTTTTCCATTTTTTTAAAAAAACACACATTAGAAGTTTATGTAAACTCATTACATTATCTGACAGACAGCTGTGATTTGAGCATCAAATCACACCTCACAGTATTACTGTACTGTACAGATGCACTGCATTTGTCTTTAAGTAACCAGAGAAGTCAGTGACTATTTCACATCTCTGCCTATCGAGGAGGTGGTTTTCTGAGGTTCTGTAAACGTCACAGCTTTGCTACCATCACTGCCTGTGTGAACAGTTCCTATTAACTGACAAGTTTTTATTTAAGGGACACAATGTATATAGACATTAAAGTGTACATGCTGTGTTTTTTTTTTTAATTAAGCATGAACGGGGTATTTTTTCATTACACAAACTACATGAAAATCTTTTAACTTAAACAACCCAGTAGCATCTTTATGTGTATCAGCTAGCATGACCAACACTCAGTTTCCCTGGGTAACTTAAGTTCTTTTTCCAGTAGCTATATGAAGTTTGTATCTACATTGAAAAAAAGCAGCAAGAAAAAAGTTGATTATAAAAAAAATCAGCTTGCATTTTGAACACTCGAGACGATAAATGAGCATATTTTTAGTGAAGACAGATTCGGTTTGGTTTATTTCACCAGGGATTTCTTTACAATCTGAAGTTGCATGGACCCTACTTTCATCTGAAGGAATCGGGTTTTGGAGGCTATGTCAGCTTAAGGAAGTCTCAAAGTCACTTTGAGTGCAACATTGTACAGCTGTAACCTAGTTTTATTCAATTATTTTTTCTCCCAATCTCTGAATACATATAATACAGTATAGTCACAATCCAGAGCATAGTGGGAACTGAATCAATTTGACTTAAAATAACTGTAAAATTAGAGTAGTGCATTTGGTATTAAAATAATGAGAGAATCAAACAAGTATCTTAAAGTAAACCTCTAATAGCCACATTGCTTGAACTTTGTTGAAGACAAGAAGTTGTCTGAAAAAGTAAAAACATCAGGAAAGTGAGTTACCGACTAGCCAGACAAATGCAGCCAATCAGCAACTGTTCAAAGACCTTTACTTGAAACTGCACAGTGACACAACTATTCTGTATTTCTTCCAGTTTTAAGTTCTTGCAAGTTAGTAAAAAGTCTGAAAGTGTTTGAAATTAGTAACTGTGTGTGAGCATGTGTGTTTTATTGCTACAGAGAATTTTATTCCCTTTTCAGTTCTGTTTTCTCCAGAAGTGACTTCAAAAGGCTTCACTAAGAAAAAGTATACATGCTAGTAGGTTCTGCTAATACTTCAAAGTATAACCACAAACTTATTTCACAAGAAATTCCACTAACAACCCTTGAATTCAGTGTCTTTATTGAAATTCAGTCTACACTGTTATTCTAAAGTGGAAGGCATTGCAACTATTGTTTAACATCCTGTTTATTCAATTGCTGATGATCCTGTTTCAGTCAATTGTTGCTGTACTAAATAATCTCACTAGATGCTCAAAGTGATCAGTGCTTTTTCCTCTACTAGGGCAGGTCACCTGTTGAGATTTCAAGGCAATTGTGTTCTCTTTTAGCATTTACTCAAGGACTTACATTCACATTTTCCCAGGTGCATTCCTTCTAGTCCTACTAATTATAAACTAGATACTGGACTGCATGAAACAAAAAAAAAAGCCAAAGTAATACACCTTTGCTCTGGTTTTGTTACAGTGATATTTGGCAAGTATTTTTTTAAATATAAAAAATACCATAGAGACTAAACAAAAGAAAAAATCTATAAAAAGGAAAGTTTATTTGGTGACATAAGCAACTTTTCTCCTCCACAAAGCTCCTGTTCCACAGGTAAGTTTTTTACTGAAAAAAACCAATTTGAATGAATGCTAGACATCAGAATAAACTAAGACAGTATTTTAAAGACTATTAATTTTGGGTCTAGTTGTAGTTCTTGCATAACTCTGCACAACATCCCTCAACAGTTACATTGGACAGCTTTGCAACATCAGCTCTGATTATAAGTCAGTGTAATAGGATTGTCACACAGCACTGGTCCTCCATGCACTCTACTTAAATTCCTCTCCAAGAAGAAAAGTGCTGCATTTTCTCAGCACCTAAGTGACCCACTAAAAGCTTCTCTAGATCTATTCTGCATCGCCTAATCGGTGCATTTATTCTGCCCTCAAATCACCTGCTTTGCACAATCCAGCTAGCAAAGAATTCTAGGCAGAGGAATCACACTAAGTTACCAAAACTCTGAAGCACTTCACTCTCAGCTGTGAAGAATCTTCACTTTAAAGATTTGTTTTATAATTTGAATGAAGAATTATCTTGCTACTTATATGAAAAAAAAACAAAAACCAAAACATCCCACAAACTTCTCAGTGTAAGGTACAATTCTGTGATGGAATTCCAGAGATGCTTATCAGTCTCTTGAGAGTGTTTGTCCCACGTGTTAATTCATTAATCGTACAACATGAAATGGTTTCTTACTCCAAAATCTGGTGCAAATTCATTCCCCATATGCATCTGAGAGCTAAGTTCCATGACACAATCTTCATAATTAAATTATGTGCTAGAAGGCAGGGGGGGACAGGAATTAGAATATCACTGCAAATTAGATTTTACTTAAAGGGCTAGAGTTGTACAACACTGATGAAAACCTATTTTTATATCCCATGCTTGTCTTCCATTGCCACCGTGACTTGTCAGTTTATAGCCCACACTACCTCAACAGAAAGTATTTCCGATAGACTAAAGGTACATATAGACCAGAAGAAAAAAAGAAAACTTTTATGAGATTTCAGGTAAGTTACACAGGTTAGGAAGATGCTCATCACTGCAACCTAATGTAACACAAACTTTACCAGACCCTGAAGCCCCTGGGAGCCCGAACACACACGACTTCCGACACCTGAACTGTTAAGTTTTCCTTCGCTGTTGTAAACCACTCCGGGAGGCCCGCGCACTGCTGACAGCGACACTGCCCCCGGTACGTGGGGCTCTGCGGCCAGTCCCACGGCGGACCAGAAACTTGCCAGCCCCTTGACACAACACCGTGTATTTCAGAGCCGCACTGCTTCATGCCGAGGACAGGAACAAAGGGAAAGAAGGAGACCGCACATTCCCCCTGCCCCAGAACAGCAGCTGGCAGCCCTTCCCGGGTGGGCAGCATGTGTGCCGACCCGCAACAGGGAAGCGAGAGGCAGCGAAAAGGCGAGAAGCAGAGCGCAGGTCCGCCCGGCAGGACCTGCCGCGCCGCCAGCCGGAGCCCCCCAGTGTGTCCTCAGCCACACCGGCGCGACGGCATCCTCCTGCTCCAGCCACGGGACGCTGAGCGAGGCATTACCTGGCTCCCCGCGGCCCCGCGTTGCCGGCGGCCCGGCCCCGGGCGGCTCTCCCCGCGCCCTAGGCCCCGGCGCGGCGGCACCGGGCTGCCCAACTCCTCGGCGCCTGGCAATGGCGGCGGATCCGCTCACCCTCCCAGCTCCACGCTCACTGGCTGCGTCGCTTCATGTGACCGCATAGAACCCTCCTCGGCACAGCCCTTTGTGTCCGGCCCGGCCGGGGCACCGGGAAGGCCGCTAACCAGCTCGGGGAAGGGGCGAGGGACGACGGCGAGTACGGAGAGAGGCGACGAGGAGGGCCGGGAAGCCGAGCGCCTCGCCTGCCTGCCCTCTCCGCCGCGCCGCCACAGCCGCCGCCTCGGCCCGGCCACTTACCGCGGCACGGGCGACTGCGGCCGAGTCGCGGTGCCGCACCAGGTCGGAGGCGGCCGCCATGTTCCCCGATGCGGCAGGATGGAGGCAGAGCCGCCCTCCCCGCCAACCGCCGCTAGGGCGGCCGGCTCGCCCCGCCCGCGCCACCGCCGCCCCGCGCGGCGCCGCGCGGAGCGGCACGCGCCCCCTCCCCTTCCTCCCCTTCCCTTCCCGGCTGCAGGCGGGGAGGAGGGGAAGGGGGGGGGCGGGGGGGGAGGGCGGTTAAAAAAAAAAATAAAAGGCATAACGGGAAACTCACGGGCTCGCCGGGGTATGCGTCACGCTGGGGTTACGTCCTGCGCACTGCGTCATGACGTCATTGCGCAAACTTCTCGACCTCGCCACTCCGCGCGCGGCTACGCACACACAGGGAGCCCCACGCGCACAGGAGAGCCGATGGGCCAGCGCGCATGCGTGCGGCCTTCCCGCGGCAGCGCTCCCCAGCCCCCTCCTGCGGTTGGGCCGGGGGCCGATAGGCCGGGGTCCCGCCCGTAGCGGGTGTGCGACCGTCAGCGCTGAGCGCCGTTCTCGCCCCGCGGGTCGCTCCGGCAGCGCTCTGAGGGCAAGAAGGCAATGCCTCCTGTGGCGGGAGGATAGGCCCCACAGACTGTTCTTCAGAGAGCGGCTGCTAGCGCGGCTGCCGCCCTCCCTGAGCGACCTCCCCTCTCACCTGAGTCAAGCCGCGCAGCGCGCTTGGGGGCGGGAAGTGGCAGCGTCAGTTGCTTGGTGGTGCCTTTCCCGCAGAAAGTGGAAAACTAGGTCAAGTGCTGCAGGAGCCATGCAAACACTCTCGCCCTGCCAGTCAGAGAGGCAGGCTCCTGCGACAAGCCGCGGCTGGCGAACGATGCGAGAGGGGAACAGAAAACCTGAGAGCAGAGACGCGACGAGAGGAGAGAGGAGGCGACCCGGCCACACAGGCCCTTCCAGGCGACACCGAGAAAGTAGAAACATTCAGTGCCATTTTTTCTTACCTAGATTCAAATGGGCAGGGATTCAGGGGAGAGTAGTAAATGCGTGAAGTAGAGACTGCTTTGATAAATTGGATTTTTTTTCTTCGGATTTGCTAGGCCCACAGGATTTCACACTAGCATGAGAAGTTGATTAAGGCAACATCAGAGGTGTGAGCAGTCATCACTGAGAGCTCACGAAGACAACTGAGATTTCAGGAAAAGTAAAAAAACAGCACACGTAATTCAAAAGGGGCAACAGGTAGAGCCAAGAACTGGCCATCATTTCAACTTCTATTCCCAGAAAAGTATTAAACAATCGCACACCTTTATGTACATGGTAGCTAATGAAGGGATAACTTCAGCCAACATGGATTTGTCAAGAACACCACATCAAGCCAAGCTCATCCCGTGCTGTGGCAGTATGTGGCCTTGGATGGGAGTAGTGGTAAATCTGTTATAGCCTAACTTCAATAAGGCTTTTGACACTGTCTCAGTGAGCTCTTAATTGAGCAAGAAAAAGACATACCCTAATTAAATTACTGCAGTGGTGCAAAGTAACATCAGCAACGCTCCACTGAAAAATAGCAGGATATAGCAAACTTTGTTCCTTGGAGTATGTCCTGAGTTTGGCACCACTCTAATTACATGAATGACAGGGTACAGTTTACACTGTTTGGATTTGCCAGCAATGCCAAACTGGCAGAGCTGGAAGCATGTTGCAGGACAAGAACCGAAATGTTCTTGACAAACTGGTTGCAGAAATAGGATGCAATTGAATAAATACTAGTGCCAACTGCTTAAGTAGGAAAATAGCAATTGCACAATTACAAGACTGGCAACAGATTAATAAACATCAGGTCTTCAGAAAAGGGGCTGAGGAACAGAGTAGATCACGAACTGAACATGCAATGTCACACCATTGTGAAAAAAGCTGCAGTACGAAGAGAGGTGTAAACAGAACTGTCATATCTAGGACATATAAAGAAATTCTCATGTAATACTGATAAAGCCTCAGCTGTAATAATGTGTTGAGATCTGAGCTTTGCATTTCAAGACAAAATTATTTCAAAAAGGTCCAACAAAAGAGAGTAAAGGGAAGAGCAAAAACTTTTTTTGAAAGACATGACTCTAATTGAAAATAGGAATGCTTGAGGTATTTTAGTCTAGAGAATAAAAGACTATGGGGAGAGAAATACATTGTTCACTAAACCCACTGCGGAGAGGGCAAAAAATAACAGTTTCAAACTGCTCTGAAATAAATTTACATTAGGCATTTGGAGAAGAGTTACAATTATATGGATATATAAAACAGGCGTATATTCCCTAGAGGGTTCTGGAAACTTCATTAATAGTTTTTAAGACTAAGTTAAATGTCCATAAGAAAATATTAGAAGCATTTGACTCTGCTGTGAAGTAACGGAGGTAAGACTAGGCAATCATTGTTTTCAGCATCATTTTGTATAACTGCAGTTACTATCCAGATATCTGTTCTGATCCTATTTTTTTCTGATAGGTATCAATCCCAAAGACATTTAAACATTTAGTGTGTTGGCATGATCTTATGCACAGGTGTGGATAACCCCTTTGGAAATCTTTGTCATGTTACATTCTGTATAGCTGTGTGGCAACATATGTCATACACGCTCAGCTAATTTGCTAATTTATGAACTTTACATATCACTGTAACTTCCACATTTTAAAATAATGTTTGTGCTCCTGTAACTAAAGGGAATCAAGGGGTTTGCTTTCCTTTGTTGTTTTTTTTTTCATGGTATCAGAGATTAATTTTCCCCAGAATCCCCATTTTTGGGTTTCTCTGGAGCTTGCCAGTTAGGAGAAGGCAGTGTGAATGGTTTATGTTATGGGACTGAGACCAACCAAACTCATCTCATTAGAGATGACTGAAAGGCCATTAAATAGGCCAATTTTTAATTCCCACTGAGTTAGACTGAATTCAAACTGATAGCTCACAGGCAAAAAGCTATGAATTTCATTAACATTACCCTAAAGCGCTCAGTCCCCTAATGAGTGCTAATGTTATTCTTCTGAGAGTTAAGCTTGTTTTTTGAAAAGATACATTTATAAAATCAAGTTCTGATATTTTGGAGCATGTATGAACAGTTTTCCACTGCTCTTAAACACAAGAAATACTATCATTTTGTGCAGTCTGCAGATTTTTTCTAAGATTCTGGGTTGTATGTGCTCCATGCTAACCAAAATACAAACAATAAAAATATGAAAAAGCAAATATTAGTACTACCCATGTGCTTCTTGCTGAGTATCACGCATTTTATTGTAGGAAGAAATTCTTTCCTGTGAGGGTGGTGAGACACTGGAACATGTTGCCCAGAGAAGCTGTGGATGCCCCATCCCTCGAAGTGTCTGAGGCCAGGCTGGATGGGACTTTGAGCAACCTGGTCTAGTGGGAGGTGTCCCTGCCCATGGCAGGGGGGTTGGAACTAGATGATTTTCCAACCCAAACCATTCTAGATTCTATGATAGCCAGTTATTTCAAGGTGATCACACTCACCTGTATTTTTTCTCCCCTAGCAGATAATTTTTAAGCAACAGCAATTCTTGCTTCAATTCTCCAATTAATAGTTGAAAGAAAACACCAAGTTTAAAAAAAAAAAAGATGCAGTGTTTTATTATATTTCACATCTGTTTGTGAATAAGTAAAATAGCATAAGGAAATCTGAACTTTAGTTATGCTGCCAAATCTCACAATTTTACTAAGAATTTAAATACATCTAGCACTTTAATACATCAACTTACTACTTGAGCTAAAAGGCACAACTCAGTAAGCAGTAGTGGACTCTCTAAAAAATGCTTATGATCCACACAGTCTGTGGAAAAAGAAAAATCTACATTTGGTGTGAATTCATGGAGCACATAACTGCAATGTTTCAACAAAATGGCAGTGTGGTAGGAAGACTATGTCCAGATGTGTCAGAACTTTTTTTTATTTCTAATTTCACTAGGTTTGCCACTTACAATATGTGAAAAGTAGTAGACTATCTTAAAGGTTTCATGTTGGATTAAGAAGATGTGAGAAATACAGTCAAAATTATGCAAAATTGGGATTGCATATGTGCATGAAATAGAAATTTTAGGCAATAAGGCATTCCAAGATCAGTGAAAGATCGTATGTGGCCAGTAAAGGACTGTACAATACGATTATTGACAACTAAGCACAGCTGGCTTTTAGTTTCCAGGAATTCTGACTGTGTCCTGTATTACTTCCTCACCAACGCAGATAAGGCCTAATAACAGTTAAAACAGCATCTGAAAATCTCTTGAGATAAGTTTGCTACATAGTTCCTCTTGGTCTTCAAAATGGTTCTAAAAAGCTTAAGCCAAGACAGGCTCTTTCATCTTAGCAAAAAAATAAGGTTAGCTGAAACCAATTTAGAAACTCTTTCTTCATATAAACATTTTTGTAGCTCAAGCTGCAGAGGGAAATTTGGAGCAGGTCTAAGCTGAAGCATTTTGTATGAAAGAAGATTGCAAATGCCTCCTTGTAACGCACGCAGCAAAATCCCAAATGCCTGGAGGGAAAAACTTTTTAATGATAATTTTTTACATTTATATAGCACCTTTTATTCCCTAGGACCCCAAGCACTTCATTAACTCTATGCAAAAAGCTTCACCATGGAAATATAGCCACCATATATGTAATTCTTTGAAAATTTCAGTTTCAGTTGACACATTTCTTTCAATACCGAAAATATTCTGCTTATCCTGTACGTATAAACCAAACCAAAACCAGATAAAAGATTAAATTATATAGCTTTGAATTGTAGAACAATTTAAGCCTGTATGATTTTCAAACTAGTAATGCACTTGTGATAGATACATTGCATTTATCCTTTCCATTTTCCTTCTTCATTTACTACTTTGATCTCATCTTTATACTGTAGCCTTTGGTAGAAAATTCTGTCTTCCATAATGTTTTCAAAATTTAACTGATCACTGATATCTGAATTTCAGACAAAAATGGGGTTTACAGGAAAAAGTAGCATCTTTTATTAAATCCACTCCTATAAACTGAAAAATACAGAAGATTTTGAGTACCCAAGACATAGGCTTTTTTTTTTCAGCTAAGATGGTTGTTTTAATAAAATAACTTCAAAGTTTGTCTTGTCTTTGCCCTTAGATGCTCACAACTACAAAAACAAGGCCCCAGCAACACAATGTGAAAGGTTATCTGTGTGTTATTGCTCAGCTTACCACAGGCTTTGGCTTTTCATCCTACAGGATATTTCAGGTTTCTTGGCCTGTCTTGCAAAGATGAAGTACTCATTTCACCAATATCCACAAATTTAGGAACTCAATGTACTCGTTGTTTCAACAAACAGTAATTATTTCCATTGAAATTTTAGAAGAACTAATAACAATTTGAGCAGTCTGATTTATTTCAACATTGTAAAAACTGGAAGAGGAAAAATTACTAACCTTTTTTTTTTGTTTGAGCTGTTGACTCATTTATTGTTGGCTTGCTTGTTTCACAGGCTCTTTTGAAATACAGTTGTCAACATTAATTAAAGAGGATTGTCTAGTCTCGTCTATTTTCCACACAGAACAAAACTGTATTTTATTTGTAATATACATTTAGTCTGTGCTATAAATCAAGATATTCTAGCAATCTTCGTCAGTATGAATTAAGCATGCAGGATTGCCAGTAAAACAAGAAGAGGGCAATAAGATTGCATAGGTAAAATTATACACCATAAAACCTGTGGCTGTCTTAACAGTAATCCCAAGGTAAGGTTAGTCCTGAAATAAAATATTTTGCAAAGAAAGGATATTTAGAAACTACCTAGGGAAATTTTACTGCTTGCCTCTATGAATTACCTTTGGAACTGTTATATAACTTTGTTATACTGTTACAAGTGTTTTAAAACTCCCAGCTAGGAAAAGATTTCTCACATTACACAATACAGACAACCGGCACTGTTTTCCCAGTGCTAGGCTTGTGTCCATAGGCACTAACAGGAAAATACCATCTCTGTTGCTCAGACCTGCTCCCCTTGGCTAGGCCTGCACTAGCAACTACAGAACAGCTTTTGTTGGGAGGGCAGCAGCTCCGTACCCAGCCTCCCACAGTTGTCTCCTGTTTTCAGTCTCACCACGAAGGAGTGTTATTGTCATCTGTTGCTGCTCAGAGTGGAGCAGCTGCTGGGCAGCACTGTCTGCCTGGCACACGAAGCTCCATTCTTAGCTGTTCCTCAGGTACCACTGTACTAAATGTTATCAGTTAACAAATCCTGGATTAATTATCAATACTAATTAATTAACCTTGGTCTTTATGCTTATTTTCTTTTCTCTTGCATTATTATAACTCATCCCACATTTAGAAGATGATAGTTAAGCCTACACCTTTGCTCCCTCAGAAGGATCTAGCATCTCTCTTCTCATGTCTGAGTTACTGAGCTCAAGTCTGAGAGAATTCAAAGATCACAAGAAAGCAGATTAGTGTAGGAAAACACCACCATGTATTATAGCACTGACCTTCTTACAAACAACAATGTATTGCCTTGGAGGGTTGCCATTTGCATCATGCACAGGAAATATTAATATATTAAAATATGCTATGAGTAACAAAAGCATAACAAATTTCTTCCCGAGACTGTTGATTAATTATAATTTAGTGGGAGAGGAAGAAAGCTGTGGCAATAAACTGGCCTTCAGATGATAGAAAGGACTTAGATATAGTAAGTATAAATGATCATGGCTCTGCTTAAACTAGTCTGATGTTCAGTTCACACTGTAGTGCAAAAACCACACACAGAGAGAAGACAGAGATTGTTACTTCAAATTCCCTGTTTCACATGTCACGCTGGTAACCTTGATCTATCCCTGGTAGAAGAAAGGGCATAAAGCAGTTCAGCTCCTACCACTATCAACCACATGGCTGACCTTCACCATCATTGTCCTATACCGGTTAAGTGTTACTGATGAGAAGAAAATTGCACCAGACTGTTGAAGAATGGCTTGCAGAACAGGGCCACGGATCCATGGAGGAACTGTACAAGCAATGTCCTTGCTAGCTTAGCATAAATAGGCCTGACTCCATTTTGTAGAAATTGTAAAATCATGCTGACAAGGAAGAAAAGCAAGGGCACAGTGTCCTTGCCAGTTTTGTTTAGAGTGGGAGTAGGGAGTATAACGGTAAGAATGAGGAAGAACCTTGGGCTAGAGTCTGCAAAGTAGGAGGAGGCTGTAGACGTAATCACCTGTGTGTAACCAATGAGATTACAATACGTATGCATAATTAGTAGAAAGAGTATATAAGCACTGCTGTATCCTAATAAAGTTGAAGCTTGCTTTACCAATCATATTGATTTGACTGCTTGTCTTCCCTCACCGTTGTCACCAGACCTGTAGAGTGCCATGTTCTCCTTCTAGTTGTGTTGCACCCCAATTCTTCCTACACCCACCTCTGTGACTCGCATTAGGGTCACACCCACACCTGCCGCAGATATTAGAGACCTGAGCAATGTCAATGTGGGGAATTAGTGACAATAATTCTTCCAGGCACACTCCATGTCCAATTTGTGACTTCTGAGTGTCCCAGTGAGGGACACAGGTAGCACAACATGTGGAAAATCACCTCCCTCAGCAAAACACCATTTCAACACGCTCACAAAAAGGGAAAAGTTTTGGCAGCCAACCCCCACCATTTCTGTACTTCAAAGTGATCTGGCCAGATGGAAGTCACGACAAAGGTTCAAGTGAAGACATCTTGACCAAAACCTTTGCCTTTAGAAGCAACTGCCATCTTTTAGCAGCACTTGAAAAACAAACAGCATCTCTGTTGTCAACATTGTTGCCAGTCTATTAGTATAACTACGTACCAGGCAGGACTTCAAACCACCACCTTTTCCCCACAACTTCCTTCTGTTCTGCCCAATAGGCAATTGCTACTTCAGTAAGTTGGGTGGACATAGACACTCTTGTCCTTATGCTTGACAAAAACAATTCTGTACATCTTGATTATTGTTTGTTTGTAAAGCACCAGATGTTTCAGTATAGGAAGACATGATAATCATATCTAAAGAACAAGTAAAGAAAGCAAAAAAGCACTTTATTACTATTAATGTAGAAGTACTGAGGAGCTTATTTTGTGTTTAGGTAAGATCACAGCAGCAGAAAGTCTGTTTGATATGCCATACCTTCTGTTTGTTTCTTAATTGTAGGGAGTTTGGTTTTGATCAAGACAATTATGAATACAGCGGAGTTTCTAACATCAGAGATAAAGCTTAAAAAAACCACACTACAAAAGCTTTTTTTAGCGTATATTGTACTGTATAGATAAGTATATATCTCCAGGGCATGAAAACAGACATCTTTGTAATTGAATCCTGAAAAGGAGAGAGAAAAAACTAAGTAAAACTGTGATAGTTTTACACAGTCTTAGAGTCAGTATGCCATTTTGAAAAATTATTTATCAGATTCCGTGGTTTTACAGAATCAGTATATGTCATGGTAGGCTGACAAAACTGAAAAAAGTTAAAACTTAGGGTTATAACAATGCAAGTGTTGTTACCCAATAACTTTTTTCTTTCCAATCTCCCTGCCAGTCCCTCTCTGTGCCAACAGAGGGGAAGCATCTCCTAGCTCCTCAGCTTGGCCACAGCCATTACCACTCATCTGCCAAAAAGTATTTTCAGTGCAATGATCAAAGCTGTATTAAAACTTTTGCTTCTTTCTTGTTCATCAAGTATTTCCAGACCACATCCCACCTAAATTCTCAGATGAACTATTTTGAACAGCAGTTCATTTGCCACTATCCCATTCAGGAAATACTGTCTTAGGTTTGGGATTTGCAGGCATATCTTGTATTACAATAGTACTGCTTTTAGTGTGAAGCTCATAGGAACAAAAAATGTCTTATTATAAGCTCAGTGAAATAGTTGCAAAGACGTTAAAGAGCTTTCAGCCAAGCTCAAAGGAAGAAAATTCTAGCACTAATTTTCCTAGTAATAAAAATCTACATATTTAAAGTAACTGTAAAATAGTTATTTCAGTATCCTGGAATGCATGCTGAGTAGAGGTTTCTCAGACAAAAGAAAGAATGAAGAAACTTCGAAGAACAGTCATGTTAATTTTAAAAATTTGTCCCAGTTTCACAGTCCTCAGCTCTGGCTTCCAACGATGTGTTCATAGGTCAGTGTGCAGAAATGGACTCGGGTAAAGCTTTGGAAGTGTACTTTTAGTTAGACCATGCAGATAATTCATAGAGTAAAAATGGGGTATCTGTGAGACAAGAAATAGTCAGCAGAGTAGTTTAATTTTAGTAATTTCAGCAAAAAAAGCTATGCAGGAACACTCTAAGGAAGCACACCAATCTATCTACTAGTGTATCAGGTGTGCCTCTCTAATTCCATCCCAAGCAAATTAAAATTCGTTTTTAAGAAGTGTGAATTGTCATTCAAATATACCTCTGACTTTAAGTTACAATGTTTATATTCTCCTTTAAAACAGCAAGAGTTTTTACTTACTCTGTGCAAAAGAGGATCCTGATTTTGAATCCTAATAGGAGCCAGATAATGGTTTAGTATTTCCTGTAGATGTCTTAATTAGCAAGTAATTTAACCCAATCAAGGTAAGACTGAGAATACTTTTTAAAGTATCCCATTTACAAATAAGCAATAATCATGTTTTTGTCACAAAGTATCAATTTTGCTTTCTAGAAGAGGAGGGTATCATCACATTTGTGGTAACACATTGGGAAGCACAGCTTTTAACGATGACTGGGAAAATAGCACATGCTGGGGAAAACAGTGCTTATTAGGATTAATTTAAGATAATGGGTACTTGCTAAGCATGAACTGTACACAATCACTTCCATCATTAATGCATTACAGTTTATCTTGTCCTTTAAAAAGGACTAATGATACCTTGAGAATGACTTTTTTTCCTCACAGAGCTGACAGAATTTAAATCCCAGACCCAAGAAAGGAGAGCGATAGCTTGAGGCACACAGCACTCGTGTGCTGCAGGACAGTGCAGTGGGCTGCTCAGGCCAGCAAGGGCTGTGAGGAACAGTGACAGCCTATCCTTTCAGGAGTTTCAAGTAGTAGGCTGAGGAAAATTACTGATGCTTGATTGTCAAAGCTCGTGTTGATCAAACAGCTCTCCAGCACGCTGAGAGCGGAGAGGATGAAAACGCCACCTGAGAGGACATACTGCTTTAGCCGCCTAGGACCCCCTGAAAGGCAATCATCATGCTTCGTAGTAGGGCAGGGGGGCAATACCTGATGTTCTCAAGAGGGCAGGGCTGGAAAGAATGGTGAACCTTCAGGACACAGAGCCACCCTTTTTGCCCCCACGCATATGTTAACCTTGGCCCTTTAACCTTGGCCTCCTGCTGAAAAGGGTCACTGTAAAGTGTAGGTTGGGGGGAACAGATAGTGGAATAGCCTTTGAATGCAAAGATGCTGAGAATCAAGGCAGATGCACAGGGGCTGCCCCTTAAATGCTGTGTTAGGTCTCCAGGTCTCAGGCACCTCCCTACATTTGGCAGTTCTTTTGTTCTGAATAGGATGAGCGTATTTCACTTGCAGGGAGGCTGACTGGACAAATCCCATTTCCCAGTAGAAACAGTAAAATTAAATGGCTTGGGGAGTTCCCCACTGCTTATTTGGAAATGCCATGTGACTAATTACCTGTGCACCTAATAGGAAAAATAACCTAATATAAAATGTAGTATCTATCAATGTCATGGATGCAATGCAAGCTAACAGCAGGATCCTATCTTCCAAAGGTTACATGGTTCTCAAAATCATGCCTTTCAGGTAGTGAATGAAAAAATTTCAACTCCTGTGTTCTATTTAATTTGGAAATTACTTTTTTTTTTTCCCCTTTAAACACTGGGCTGGGTTCTAACTGCAACTATATAAATAGGAAAATACAAACTATCATGAAAGATCTTGAAGAAGAATCCAAAATTTTTCCTTACTTTCAATTTTATTTCAATGGAACTATAAGCGTAAGAGAGCTGGCTTGGTCCAGATTTCATCAGTCTCTTCTAAAAGCCTAGGAGACTTAGAGAAGAGCCTGTGCTTTACATTCTGCTTTATGGGAATATTATTTCAATTTTTGATTTTACTACTATTTAAAAGCACTAGAAGTTCCTGCAGCTGTTTAGTCATATAGTAACAGACAGACTCTAAATTTCTCATGCATAGCACCCAGCATGGTGTATCAGAAAAAAGGTCTCAAACCTCCTCATGCATTCTAATAAGTGTGTGCCACTTTGTAGGAGATCAGAATGCTGTCCAAATTCTGCAAAGTTTGATAGAACAACAGTTGCCAAATGACAAAACATATCAGAAGAAACAAAGTAAAAAGGCACGTCTCTGGTTCTGATCTTCACAGCTTCAGTAATGGCAAGGGAAATGTCAAGGTTTCCAAAATAAAGCCAGTTAACCACTGTAACTGCTATTAAATATAAACAAAGACATAAAAATAGAGATGCTGGAAGCCAGGATATGAACATTTGAAACAGTAGCTATGTATACAATTACAGTTTTGTTAACATTGTCTGCGCCCAGGGCTGTGCAGCTCCACAGGCCGCAGCTGTGCTGGGAACAGAGGCACAGACCTCTGGGGCGTACAGCATCTAACCAGCAATGGGGAATCCCAAAAACAAAGTAGTCGTGCAGTGATGCTGTGCTGTGGTGGGATGAGAAAATGGACAGCAGAGTGGTGCAGCTTCCTCCCCTTCACTGTCATGCAGGACACGTTACCCAAGGAAGCAGCAAGGACCTTCACTGTCCTTCTCCCCAGTAACTCTCCTCATCTTAGTAAAGGCAAGCAAGCTAAATTCATGACAGCAGCTAGTTGTTTTAAAGGCTCATGGCCAGAAAAGAATGGATTGGATCTATTCTGCCACTGTGGCAATAAGACAACATGCACTGGCATCCTAAACAAGGTAAAATCACTAAGGAGATAATATAAAAGTGAGAACTTAAAAGGCATTAGCCACTGTGTTAAAAATATCACAATTTTTCTTGCACAGACACAGAAGTTGAATAAATGTGCTGCTCAGCATTGATCATCTATATGACATGGTAAATGAAGATGGCATATTCCTAAGTAAGAAGTATGGTCTTGTCTGTCTGTATACAAAAACTGCATCCATTTAATTTAATCAGTAAATAAATAGGTGCAGCATAGCCAACATGTAGACAAAATGCAGGGGGTAAAATGACACTGGATGCATCTATTGAGACTTAGAATTTTAGCAGCCTTGTTTTCTGCAGGTACAATGCTGACATTTTTTGTCTGAGCATAATATATAATGATCAAGATTCTGGATGTGAAAAAGAAGAGGAACAAGCCTGTGATCCACAACCCACTGGAGTCTATGCCGATCTTTCAGGCAGCTCTAAAGTAAGCCAAACAGGATTGTTCATCTGCAGAATTGCACTGAACTGCAGACGTGGCCCTAGTGCTTCAGCTATACAAAAGAAATACACTAAAATAATAAATTGATGTCATTAAACTACTGAGGTGTTGAATGCACATTGCACTTGAACATAATGAATGTTGACAAATCGTTATTTCAGGTTTTATGACAATACCTCTGTGATAAATATTTCTACAAATTCTAAAACTTAGATTTAAGATGTAAGTCTGCACAGTCTAAACTGCCACAAAACTGAAGACTTGTCAAAACAAAATGAGCTATAAAAACAGTAACATTCAAGCAACGTCCCTCTAATTAAACACCTAATGATGCCACAGACATATTAGTGGGAAATGCTCAGGAGGATCATGAGGAATTAGGAGAAATAAATAAATAAATGAAACCCCTGCCCCTAAAACTGCTTGCCAAGCTGTTTGCACTTTCTGCCGCAGGCAGTTTCTTGAAAAAGATGGAGACGTGAATGGAGACAGTCAGTGACTATTAGATGCTGATGATGGTGAGCGCAAGCAGGAGAACTGATGCTTGAGATTAAGGGCTGTGTTTTGCTTTCAGTTATATCTCACATGTCTCAACATTTCATAGTATTCAAATGAATCTGTTACATAAGGCATTTCTCCTGTCTACGCCGCTCAGCAGCCATATTTTCCTTTCTGGTATGGATTGTCTTGGGAAACTTGCCAAGCTGTGACAGAGCAGTGCATAAAAGGAAATCTGCTCATAAGCTGGGGGTGGGGAGGGCTGCAGGTGAACAGATTCAGTGCAGGAACATACAGTCTCCTGTCTCAAAAACCCAGGGTTTAAATTAAATGGGACCCAGAATACTTCTTTTTAAAAGTGCATAGGGCTGCCAGAGACCCCAAACCATCCCATTCATTGGCTCCAAGGAGGGTGTGAGCACAGTGCAGTAGAACTGCTCAACACTGCACTGGCTGCTGCTTCAGCAGATTGGAAGAACAAACAAGTATTTTCCTCTTAAAATGCTGGAAAAGCCCTATCTAGTTTTGGAGCCAGTTCCTGCCAGATGCTGTTGGACACCTCCTTTACACTAAGGAAGGATTTGGACCTTTTAATTAAAGACAAAGGGAAATGAGGCTGGACGCAGCCTCTTGTAGGAGTAAGCTATTACCTGCCTGCCAGGACCTGCCCTAAATGTCTGGCATTTTCTATAGAATTCAGTGAATGCACTCATGGTTCATATTAATTTATTTATTAATAGCCAAACTCTCAGGTAGTTGTTGGCTTTTCATCTCTAGACCTCAAAGTCGTTTACAAAGGAGATAATTATCAACAAAGGAACACAGACATCTACATTTGGGTTTTGGCACATAAAAAACCATTTCCGTTCACCTGTAAAGTAGACTTGCCAGTTGAGCTTTACTCTGGCCACCTGCCCTGGAAAAGATATCCAAATTTTAAATTATTTGGGGCAGAGGGTGGGATTTTGAGCTGAAGTTCAGCAACACAAACATCTACAGGGGATTAGGCAATCCTGCACAATGTTGTGCCTGGCTAGAAGATGTGGAGGTCAAGGAGACTCTCCACTTGAAGTCTATGACACTGAGGCAACCTTCAGGCATCTCCAGATCAGACCAGGATTCATTACTACAAATTAGTGCTATGGATTACAGCACTGAGCACTTTTAATTGCTCCATCCTGAAGACAAGATCTACTGTCCTTTTGCCATCTTCACTTGTTATATTAAAAGACAGGTAAATAAATGTGCTTGGGCTGACAAATTTTTTGGCAGTTTTGCACTGCACACAGACTAGGATTTTTCATCTTAATGACCTGCAACTGAAACAGATGTTTTGCTTTAGTGTTTTAAAGCACTTCACAAAACTTAACACTAATTTATTCTTTCACAGTGCAAGGGGAAAAAGAAGAAAAGTTTTATATCGTCACTCACATAAGAGAACAATGTGAAAAATGGAAACAGATGTTTCTCATTTAAGCATGAATAAGAAGGAAGTGAAAGAAAAAGATGATGTAGTAGTAGTGATTAAAAGAAATCTAATGGCTTGGTTAAGACAATTTCTTACGGATCTCCAGTCAGTCCTGAAAGATGTTTCTAACAACTCGGTCCCTGATTCCACAAGCGTGTGGAAGTGCTTAACTCCAGCTGTGGTGTCTCACATGCTTAATTTATATTTTTAAAAGCTGTATAGCCAAATGAATGCTTTACAGTTAGGAGTTGAGGGATCAACAGCATTGTTCCTGTAGAAAGTAAAGCACTGAATGTTTTCACAAGCTACAGACGTCTGAATTTGAATATCAGAACAGAAATAAAGTCAAACTGAAAATAAATTGTTTCCTGAAACATGAAGTGGTACTTCGATTTTACCACAGCACAGACAGAGCAATTGTGAGACCCAGAAGCTGCAACCAGGGACCCACTACATGCTCCCCACTGAGAGCCCTGGCTTCCCCTGAGGGTGCTGCACCTGGCAAGCAGGACCTGCTCTGCTTTGGCAACCACCTCTCACCTCTCCCTGTCCCGGCAGAAGGAAGGGTCCAACTTCAGCTGCAGGGCTTTTCCCAGTAAGAATCTCTTGGAAAACTCCAGTAATGCAGGGTTCATTGAGGGAAACTCAACCCTTTACCAGCCCATCATAAAGAACAAAATTACTTGCTAGGGGGTGAACTGAACTTGGGGAAGGAATGTGTGTAACATATGCCCCAGTACTTCTGTCTGGTGGGGTTTGGGTGCAGACCAAAGACCACCTCTTTTATTGCTGGTACTACTTTTTGTCTTAAGCCTGCCTTGGAAGGTGAAGGATCCAAGCAGGTCAGTGCAGGCCATCCGGCTTAGACAAGACTGTTCCTGTTCCTCTTCCTTCCTCCCCCTCCCTCCCTCCAGAGTAAAGCCTAGGCCAGAAGATGTGTCCCTGCCCCAGAACCACCCCCCATCTCAACCTCCACAGGCCTCCAAGGTGTCCTAGGGCTTGCCTCTGCTGGAGGCAGGACAGCCCTACCCTGCCAACTCTCAAAGCCAGGAAAGAGGTGCAGAGGTTTTCCCCACCACAGGAGAATCCTCCTGGCCATTCCATCCTACAGAGTGCCTGCTCAGACAGTTTTCACTCTTTGTCACCCCTGAGAAAATTATGATCTCTCCAGCCTCACTGAATTATTTCTGGTCCATCTGCACCAGCATGTTCTGCACTTTCCACAGCAACCTTGCCCCAACTGGCAAAGGCTGATGTTCCCAACAAGCACGAAAGGCTTAAGAAATATTCAGATTCCTCATGGATTACAGCACTGTTTAAAAAAATTCCCTTTGTTTCCAGAATGTGCTAATCTATTAGGAATCATTGGGCAGAAATACAGAGCAGTATAAAATTCCTTTTACAGAGGAATTCCTAAAAGGCAAAATTGAAAACTAAACTTCAGATCCTCTTGTTTAAGTTTTAAGGACAATACTTCTGTACTAGGACACTGTCACTTTCCACTCAGCATTTTTAATATAAAAACAGTATTTCTGAAATTATCACTGATTTCAGCATAGTTGCTGAGAGACATTTGGCCCTGTATGCAGTCCACAGACTGTGCATGCAGAATTAATAATCTCATTAACATTACTATATGCAAATGCTCCCAGGATGCAAAGAGAGATTTGTATTTCAGATTAATATTTTATGGGAATTTTGTGTGTACATGACAAATGAATAAATGGAGGGACACAATGGGACATGCAGAACATGTGCATCATGTGTGAGAACTGAATTAATTCTTAAATGTTTGCAATGGCCACAAGATGGTTAAGGAACAAAAAGATTTATTATTGTAATTACACAGGAGGAGAGAATAAAAGAAGAAAAATGAGAGATCAAGGGAGCCGTTTCATGTTACAGTTTCTCCAGCTGCAGAGCTGGCTTGAGAGGTTCTCCGAAACCTCCTGCCCCCATCCTTTCTACCCTATGTGTCTTCCCCCTGGCTGCAGATTACCATCCTTTAATTCTGCCAATTCAACCATTTGCATGTTCAAGCTTTAAACCAGCTCTTAATTACAACATGGAATCACACCCTTAGTCTACTTGGTCTCTCATTCATTTCCAGCTGCTGTATAACAAGGGGCAACACCATATAAAAATTCAGCACTAATACAGTGCTGCAGATATGAAAAAAAGAAGCACATCAAGGAGACTAAGAACAGGTCTCAGAATTGGAGGGTTAAAAAGGAGAGTTATTGGAAAGAACCATCACTGGTTCCCCACTGTTTCAGCTTCTGGGTCACCCCCCTTCACACCTCTCCAGTTGTCCTTATTCCATTGAAGTTTTATTGCTACTCTGGAATGACATGAAGCTCTCTCACGCTTTAAGTATAAGAAATGTAATATTGTATTTGTCCAAAAACTACGTGAGTAAAAGAAGATCCCTGAGGGGATATTATTAACTGCCTGCTACTTATCATTGATGGTTATTCTCTGAGACAACTCTCCTGTTTAATCTTTGTGCTCTCAACAATAACCCTTCTCTCTTTTTGATCAAGTGTTTAATTTTCCTGAAAGATTTTCTCTGACTTTAGTTATTATTGAAGGGGATTTTAATTTTACCCCAACTCTTTAATGGCTAAATCTTGCATATCCACTATTTCAAATAGGGGTATTTCAGTTACTCTAAGTAAATAGTTCAAGGATTTGGTCTTGATGGGTAGCTGGAAAATTTCAAATAAAAACAAAATTGAAATTGCAGTTTCTTTTCCACTTCAGAATAGAGTTTTTAGTCTTCCTGAGTGATCTGTCAGTGTATTGCAATAAGAAATGGATACTGATAGACTGCTACAGAGCATACTCCCACATCAGCAGAGTTTCATCAGCCTGAGTGGCAGCCCTGTATGGGAAATCAGTTAGCTGGTTATTTCATCTGCAGCTGATCAAAGATAAACAAGATTAAAAAGAAACACAAAAGGAAGTGGTGCTGTAGAATGTATTCTTACTTTCCTAGTCTCCATAGGCAATATTATTGCTAAATTTCCTCTCATTCTTTCTAGTAAAACTTTAAAGCATAACAGGAGAGAAAAATTAAGAAAAAAAAACAGTAGAGGTTAAGCAGACAGCAAAGCCCCAAAACCCTTGAAAGCTGCCCTGCTTGCTTTCCCTTCTCATAAGCATTCTCAATGCTCCTCCATTGTCACTGTATCTCCACAGCCCAATGGAAGTCCAGATCATGGGTAAATATCTGATAAAACAATAGCTACATTTAGGCTAGCCCATAAAACGGAAAGATTGCACCATAGGACTGAGACATCTTTTTGGGAAGCCTGTTTTGTTTTGTCATACTGGGCACTCCCATTTTCAATGACTCTGTTGTCCCTGATAATTACAACAGTTTACAAGAGTCTCTTGTTCCTGAAGAAAATAAATTATTTGATTTGGCCCATGATTTTGCAACTCTAGTTTGTATTCCCAATATTGGCTTATTGTCTTTGCTTGTCCCATCTGAACATGTGTTGAATAGAAACAGACAGCCTCAGTCTGTTCCATCCCATGCAGCCACTCTCCTTTACTGGTTCCCAAGTTCAAAATGAGAACTTGGCACGTTTTTCTTACAGAAGCAAGACCACTGTTCACTCATCTTCCTCACCCCTTTTCCACAATAGCCCAGCCTCACAGCTGCCCTCCCTCACAGCAGGTACTTGCTCAAATGATGCAATCAGAAAGGTGCCAGGAGCTGTGCAGGACACAGCTGCACCGTAACCAGGAATTCAGGTGAGGGAAAGACGTGAATGAAAGTAAGTGGGGCCAAATATCTAGTTAGCAGACACCAGAACATGCAGACCTAAGTCTATACATCTCAGCCTTAAGTTTATCCATCTGCAAAAACAACATTGAAATACTTCCATGTTTCTCAAGAAAGTTACTAGGATTAATACATTAGTTAATGCTTTCATAACACAATATTGTCAGAAAAATCTTTTCCCTAAGTCAACATGTTTTCAAATATTTCAGTTGATGACAGAAATTAATTTTACAAACAGGTACAACACAGACTATAAATGGTGGCTAATAACCTCAAGATGATCCCCTTAAGATTAGTCTAATATTGCAAAATCTTTCAGAGTATTTATTTCCCCTGTTGCATTTCTGTTGAGGCAGTTGGATTCAGCAGCCCCATTTGCTTTCTCAGCATCTGATGCTAGAGTACGCAAGCAGTATGTGTGGAAAGAACACAGCAAGAGAGAGGTGTAATCACCAAAGAAATGGAGAAACAGACTTAAAAAGAACATGATTCTCACAGCAGGTCAGCTGAAGTAGCAGCTGTGCATTTCTGGGCTAGTACCAAGTGTCCACCACCACCTTACAAGAACCTTGTGGCTCTAGATTATATCCCCATTGACTGAAATACAGAAATATTTTCTAACAGTACCATTGCTTTTCATAAAGTACTGGTTCAGCCTCAGCTTAGGACAAACTTTCTCCAGTACTTCATTTTTCTAATCTTCAAGGCTCAAACAGGAGATAAGTGGAGAATCTTTCTGTGTTGCCCTTCACACTTGCATTCAAATTTTCCCTGCTTAATGAGCCATGGGCTGTTGGTCTGAAACAGGGGACATTAACAGTTCAGAAAAAATAAACCCCTGCAGATTAATCACCTGCTTCTTTGTGGGCCCAATACCAATCAGCAGGCAGTGTGTAAGCAAAGTACCTCCATATATACTGCCTGACTGGTAAGCATATTAGCTGATCGCTACACTTGGCTTTGACAAGCACATTGCGTATGAGTCTTATTTAGTTGTTTACTTCAAATGAGTACCAGAGGTTTCCAAATATCACTGTATTCACAGAAACTAACAACTGTGCAGCCATTACATTATTCTCTTAGGATTTGCCGTCTCTGTGCAAGTGAAATATATTTCATGCTTCTTGATATTTAAGAGGAACTTAACTGCTAGGGTTCAATTCTGAGTCCACCATGCAAACACAAGGATCTCAATTCATCCTGAGAAGTACACTTTGCTAGAAACTGGACACTGACTAATGGTGTTCCTGCTCCTTGGTAAACCACTAATAGGTTTATTGTTGTTACTCAGCCTGGCCACTCCATTTTAGTACAGGAGGGATAGTATGAAAAGGAAACAGGATTAAGTATTGGCCAAAAGGATGATGGCAAACCCATCTAAAGCCCTTTGCCAAACTTTATATATATCGCATAGGCGGGACACAGTGTTCAATTTTCTGGAAACAGAGAGAAAGGAAACAGCCAAACAACCAGTTGTTCTGTCAGCACAATCTACCCCATCCCACAGCAAAGTAAGCTCAGAAAAGACAAATGGGATATATAATTAAATAGCTAAACAGACCTGAACTGCTCCAGTTTATGTAATGACAATACCCTCCCATCACTATAACCCACCTCTTCACCTCTGCCTGCCCCAGTTCTCCATGGTTCGGGAGTCTTTTTGAACAGAGTGATTCTAGCATAACATGAAGGAAATACCAGCTCTATCTTTTGATCATTTCTTATTCATCTTTCTCTTGTTGGGTCAAGTCTCAGTCCCACTGAACTCCTGATTTAGCCTATTAGTAGGGAACAGTGAACCCCCATCCTAATTTCTTTCCTTTACATATCTACTAGCTTGTTTCCCATGTTTCCATTTTTATGGCCCTCAGAGGCTACAGAACTGTGCTGCTTTGATTGCCTTTACCTTATTCTTCCTATAGGTCATGCAGGTCAGTGGCATACCTGGAATAAACTGGGACTGTTATTTCAACGGTCAGTCGTGCTTCAGCTGGAAGGCAGAATCCCGTTAGCAGGGAGATTGAAGCGCTGTACAGCAAAGCAGAGGACAGTAGTGTCTTTGATGGCAACCGTGTGCTTCAGCTCCTGCCTCTTAACAGGTATTCATGGGCAGTGCTGTTCCCTTGGCTCTGTTTCCCTTTGATCATGTTGTGTTGCTATTGGAGCATTTCAGCAAACAGGGCCCAGAGCAGGCTTTATGTGCCCCTGTGACCATGCGCCACAGGCTAGATCCTCCACAGATTAAAACTCAAAAAAAGTTGCAGTGTTTTCCTGAGCTGTGGATTTGGCCCTATATTCTTAATATTCCTCTGCCACCAAGCAGGACCTCATCAGGCAAGATGCTGAGCAGCATTTGATTAAGACCAGCGTGAATGGAGAACACACAGCACCACAAATTCCCCAGAAACAATACTTTACAAAGAACCACCTGGATGCTACAAAATAAGCCACATGTGGAGACCCCATAAAGGCCATGGCACTTCAAACTGGATGTCTCTGTAGACCGTCAGCCTGCACTGGGGTCACAAGCCCTGCATTTGGGCCCAGTAATTCATCACTTCTTTCAAGAGGCAAAAACACTGCTGCGAGAGATGCAAACATGTTTGCTTTATGATGATGCATAAAGACTCTGCCTGGCGTCCCCCAACCAAGCCTTCCCTTTCTTTTAGTGGCATGCGATCAGTGCACACCACATGCTTTAAACAGGATTCAAGTCACTTTTTTCATTGCTACTAGAGCAGGTACTGCTGGAGATAAAAGCAACTGTCTCAGAAGAGCAGGTATAACATCTGGTACACACCACCAAAAATAAATCTTTAACTTCCTCTCTTACCTGCCAAACCTGCTCCAAGGAAATAAACCTGGGAAATACTACAAATCCACACTTCTCTCTGATTTCAAAGGAAGAACTGATCTATTTTTTCTTTGCCTGTTTTAAACATCTCCTATTACAAGATCAGTTTGCTAAAACAATGGGCAATGTTTGGAATAACCACAATCATAAAAGAAAAATGCAAGCATATGAAAAAGGCAAGTGGTCTGATGTTTGCATTGGAGGTAATTCACGCTAATACTGCTATTTATAGTGCAGCAGCACCTTAGGGACCCAGTCATGCTCAGCACACCGACTTGGTAAGCACTATACAAACATGAAATCTGATAGTCTCTCCCCTGCAGTGCACTCATACTTGCGATTTATAGAAACTGGTTGTGCAATGCCATATAATTTGGGAGTGGTCCTTTTTTAAATAATTTTATCTGGTCATGGTAGTGTAGTAAATATATTCCATATCCTTCCAATAGTTGACCTGGCTTACAAGAAGACAGGAGATTTGTGTATTGGTGAAAATGACCTACTTAAATCATCAAAATTAAAGACCTATATCCTATTTAAAATCTTGACTACTGAAAAACTGAAGAAGCCAGGAAATGTTTCTCAGTGCTACAATTCTGGTCATATGGGAGGGTCTGGGATAGAGGGGGGGGTGGATCAAAAAAGGAAATGCGTGTGATTCATTATTAGCAATGTAAATAGGACACATTTGGAGGTTGTCACCATCTCAATCACTCATCTGCTTTTATTAGTCCTCATTCTTTATTCTTATTGTCTTTGGTTTTCTGCGCTTGTCATTAAAGTTAGTTATGTTATAGGCATCTGTTTAGCATATTCTATATGAAAATGCAAATGGAGATGAAAAACAGTAAAATAAATATAAGCAGCTTCCATGTCATGTATATATCTGACTGTAGCATGTCAAAAACAAAAGAATTAACACTTCAAAAGTCTGCTCGTTCATTATGTGCGCCACTTTTTTACCAGCAGATGGCAGTTTACCATTATTTTAAATAGGTTGTTTTGTTAGTATCAGATTTTTGAAGTTCTAAGTGGTTGGTAAAAAGCCTTGAGCTCATTTCAAAGTTAACTTCTAATAATTTTCCTTCTGCATCATCCTCTCTAGAAAAAGTAATCAGGACTGAACTATTTCTTTCAGTTTACAGCCCTGCTGTTGACAGAGGCTAAACATTGTCTATATAGAGTTACCTGACAATAAGTTCATCCAGTACCAGTGGATGTTACATTCAGCCTGGAACACCCGCTGCAGCTACCAGCCTCCTGAGGCACACTTGACACACACTCCCTAATTCCCAGTCTGCGCTGAGGGTGTTTCCCACGACATTTTTAACGCTAGTAGCAGAGGCAACATGAAGGATGTGACTCTGTACAAAGGGGCCAGTGGTTTATTTACTGCTGCGTGGCTTGGACACTGAATTTTAGGTAAGAGTTAAAACTACCATCCAGGCAGTGCTGCGCTGCCTCCAGCTGCTTCTCGCGCTGCAGCCGAAGAGGACCAACGGCACAGAGTGTCTGTGCCAGGAGATGAAGCCTACAGGGCACTTGCAGAAATCCTGCTGCTTCCCAAGGCCATCCTTAACCCAGTCAGAGGTGGAACTACAAGACCACCTTCCCTGGCCTAACACAGGGCTGAGAATGAGAGCTTTCTTAACGAAAAAACTCCCGTAGGGAGCACAAGCAAAATGAAGGGATGGGTCTGTCAGTACAACGCTGCTTTAACGCCTGGGCACAGATTTACCCTGGGCATCAGCTGACATGTGCAGCCCTCACAGGCACAGCAGTGCCATCCACATCCTAAAAACCAGGCAACGGGGAGAGACTCATGCACCAAGAGCCTCACTGTCCACTGACCCTGTGGTGACATTGCTCAGTCCACGTGAGCCCATTTTGCCTTCCTGCCCCAACAACCCCCTCCTTTGTGTCAATACCAGCATTCAGGCTGACCTGATGAGGCAACGCAGTTGGATTTGTTCCCACATCCAACTCTGCCACCCACCGCAGCACACAAATGCTACTTTGGCAGCACCAGCCACAGAGATTTTTGCTGGATTAAAGCAATCACGTGACCCCCCGGCTTCTCGCACGAGCGGCACCAAAATGGCAACCAAGAGCAGATCTCTCCTCACCTCATAACACCGGCCTGCCAGGCCGCCCTCTTACTATGTGACGGTATTTCAGGCACACACTCATTTCTGCCAACTGTCCAGCCACTGAGCACGATGGCAGGTTGAAACAGACTGTACAGAGAGCGGGAAGGAAGAACGGGCTTCTCTCACCTGCCCACAGGCTGGGGACAGACTGGTTTTACAGCTGGGCTGGGATTTTGTTCGTTTTTTTGTTTGCTTACATGGCAAACTGCCCTTTCCCTGGGGCTTCACAGGTCCTTTCAGGTCCTGCAACTTTGGGATTTGTGTTCCTTGTATTCTCACACAGAAGTGGCAAATGAGAGATAGATCATTTTGCATCTATTAGAGAACTAAACAAAGCTAAAAGTTCCAAAACAAGGAGTATTGACACACTCTAGTCCGTAACCTATCTTGGGAACGAGGCGTTTTCTTTTACAAGCAATCCCACATAGCCTCCCTTTAATGATCCGCAGAGAGACTGAGAAATTCACCAGTGGTATTAAATTAGAAGCTGAAAACAACAGAGAGAGCAGATGCGTTATACAAACAGGCAAAGAGAGATTAAAAACATAGGAAGGAGAAAGGAAATGTGACATTTGGGAAAAACAGGAGAGCATTACAGTGTGGGAAACAACAGGACATGCATACATGGTATCATGTGCAGACTGACCAGGGGAGATCAAAAATGTGCCAAGGGAACAGTTCAGCAGTAGTGGGGAGAAACTGACTAACAGGTCTTTTCTCCCTAATGCTGATAATTCTTGAGGACATGGGATTCTGGATACCCACCGCACAGAAGTCCTCAAGGGCAGAGCTGTGCTTAGAAAATAACATTGGTACAGTTCCAATAGGAAAAAATTGGAAAAAATAGCAAATGGAAGTATTTATGAATCACAGAATGCCTTTTTAGCCCTTCATAGTTCCCAAATAATTATGTAGCCAGAAAATACATGCTGATCAGCCTCTCTTTCTCATGTAGGCAACTACACAAACAAAGCACATGTCCAAATGAACCTGACACCATCCTATCAACTTTTGTTTCCATCTGAGAAGTATTTTAAATAACATTCAAAGTAGGTTTAGCATCAGTTATTACTCTGATTATTCCATTCCTAAGATAATGGATTTCATAATTGTATTTTCCAGTTGAAGATTAAAGAGCTACTTCTAGGCTTCCTACCTTCTTTAATAAAGTTAGATTCAATCTAGTCTCAAAAGTTGAACATTAATATAGAGGAGATTTGCTGTCATCTTAGTAAGTGTTAGCAGCAATCATTTAGCATTTCCATTACTTTTGCACCCAAACCTCACCTACCCATCTTGAGAAGAAAACTGGATTTCTTATACCCACATGCCACGTCTATCTTGCAGATACTCAGGGACACCTACCACTGTTTGACCCCAGCTTTTCCACTCTGCTTCACAGAGTAAAAGCAGGTTTGTGCCTCAGGGCAGAAAGAGGGCAGCTTTTCACACCGGTGATACACAGGTAGCCCCCTGACCTTCTGAGCAGCCCACTCCCCCTCCAGAGACCTTGCTGCAAACAGGAGAGAACGCTGCAGGCTCACGGCATGGCCAATGTGCAAACAGCATCTAGCCACATTTGATGCCATGGTATATACTTGGCATTGGAAAGCAACACACATTCTTTCAGAATGCAAGGCAAGAAGGGATCCTTTTAATTGTCACATCATGCACATCAGTCCAATCAGTGGAAGTCCATTTAGCTAGCCCTGCATTTCTTGTACACACACTGCCACGTTCGTATTGCAGGCACAGAGCCCCAGCATTTGCCTATGACCTACAGCATACAGGGAAACAGGGATGGAGGGAAGAAGGAAGAGACGTATCTCTCGGTGCAGAGCTGGGCCCTCTCAATCTCACCTTACAGAGTGAAGAACAGATTAGCTCCTGGCTCTGCTGCTGGCGAAAAGAAGGGGAAAATCCCACATCCTGATAAGAATCCAAAGCAAAACTAGGTCCCATGGGGTTGTCCAAGATACAGCATTGCCCGTATCCGGTCTAATTGCCACACAATACAGGATGGAGAATTTCTTAATTCCCACAGAATCTGTCCCAAAGGCACTCTTACCCACTTCATAATGTTGTGCACTGAAACACATTATAAGTTAAATCAGAAGGACTCAGACTAGGTTTGCCACTCTATGAACGTGCACTGCATTGGAAGGAAGAGTTGCAATCCGAGCCTAAAAGCCAGTGTGTGCATCTCCTCCCCCTACTTTCCTGCAGCTGTATGCCAAAAGCAGAGCAGCAACCAGGTGACTTATCTGCTGTCAGCACCTTCTGTTTTTCTGTTTCCTATTGGTGTCCCGAACTGACAACACTATCAGGGCACAGAAAAGCCACGATGCTGAACAACTACATTATCTCACTTTGCACTAAATTTTTCACCTCCCTCTGCTACTTACCACGCCAAAATATTTGCCATTTGAGTGATATCAAAAGCCGGAGATAAAGGCTCAAAATCTGCAATTTTGCCTAGAACATGCAGCAAGTGTCTTAATTCGAAATTAGTATTTATGAGCTATGTTCCTCTACTGTGATTTGTTCTGCCCCAAAGTATCACTAGTGTCACTCAAAAGACAAGAAGGGTTGAGGTGAAGTCTCTTAATACAGAAACACAGCAGAGCACCATGTGGGGAGCAGAAGCAGACTGGAGGCTGACAGTACCTGGCTCTACAGAGCCGCCGGCCTGCAGGGCAAGGACAGAGGAGCCCACGGAGAGGAGAGCTTCAAGACATGGAAATACCTGGTGGCTGAGAGCTGCTGCAGCACCCCAGAATGGCTTGTCCTCATCTGCTGCGCAGGGCCGGGGGCTCCATCCCGGCGGAGGCGGAGGGTCACGTGCAGCCTGTCCCTGGAGTCCCGCTTCCTGCAGCGCGCGCGCTGCAGAGGGCAGCAGCTCCCGCCGCCCAGGAGCTGGGGCCAGCGGTGGGAAGCCGCCTGTCTCACACCGCCCCTTACTGCCAGATGTCCCCGAGCAACGTCTCTGCCTTTGC
Source organism: Hemiprocne comata (assembly GCA_020745705.1). Taxonomy (NCBI): domain Eukaryota; kingdom Metazoa; phylum Chordata; class Aves; order Apodiformes; family Apodidae; genus Hemiprocne; species Hemiprocne comata. Next base: position 16,016,906 of record CM036593.1, on the reverse strand, counting down.
CTGTTGGTTTCTGGGTAGAACTAAGCCCTAGAAATGAGTGTCTCGAACCTGGCTCCACAAAATGGAGCTTCTAAATAACTGGATGCTTAAAAAGATTTGCACCACAATGTGCAAAACAAAGTTGGGAATTAACCATCCGGCAGAAATTCAGGATCTGACTGTGCGTCATGGACAGGAGGCCACGTCCCATCAGAAGCCAACCTGTGATTACAACCGAGAACAAAGCAGGGCCTGAGCACCTACAGAATGGAGAACACCCTCAAATTAAGCAATCAGCACAAACAAAAAGAACCATTAGAGTCAAATCCCCTTTCACCTCCGGGCAGTATGTAAAAGAGGAAGGCCAAACTTAAGCAGAACAGCTGGTTTTGTGGCAAGTTTTCGCTAAGAACTTGTGTTTTTAGTCCAGTATCTAAGGAGATCTTTGGACAAGCACAAGCTGCACTCTGCTACAGACTGCAGGTCTTCTGTTTGGCTAAGGTGTGGGACAGGACAACCGCAAGACTAACTATAAAGCCAGGACTCATCCACGCAAATACAATGAATTAAGAATACACTCACTAGCTTCGTGGGCCCCATAAATTCCAAGTATTGCAAGGGTTACTAACAAAAGACATTGCAGGATATACTGAGTTTCATCTACTGAAAGGAAGGATCCTTACCCAGGAGTAAATTTTGCTCAATGAAACCCTAAGTAAATGCAAATCGCTTACACTGAAAATGTGCAAAATAAACAAAATATCATTTAATTTAATTTGAGCACCCAAGCAAGTCATTCGCAAGTCTGTTTAATGTTTAGGAAGCAAAGCCTTAGTTCAGTCTGCAAATGGTTTTAGTTACTTCTATGACTTCCCATCTCTTGAGGATAATCTACTCCTAATAAGGACAATTGCTTAGATTTATTACCCCACTGTGGTCTTGTTAAAGATCTAACAAAAGTTCTATTTAAATGAAAAGGACAATAGAATCTTTAAAGTCAGTGTAGGGTTTAATTAAAACCTGAAACAGAATCCATTTCTTCATGCAGAAGAAAAGCAAAAGCAGATTTCAAAGCTGTTAAACGACATGTAATTGGCCCAAACTATCCATTGAGCCAAAGTAAAAAAAAAAAAAAAAAGTAGGCTATCTTATGGAAATTAGAGTCTATTAATAAATAACAAACCCGATACACATGCATAGCACCGTATTTTTGCATGCTTTTAAAAAATTTGCCTAATTTGCTAGGCATATCTTAGAGCAAACATAAGACATGCTAGCTGTTAACCTGAACAAATCCAAAAGGGACAAAAAAAGACTGATTGAAATCAATACATTAACATGCACCAGCATTTAAAAGCGTTTCATAACGTTCCCAAAGAGAGCATGAAAACTGCAGCAGTCTCAGTGCAAAACTGCTGTAATCTGTGTTCCCATGTAGTCATTATTCACACATGGGAGTATACAGTTCCTACAGTCATTTTTCATGCATGAATAGTTTAAAACCCCAAATCACTGACGAATACACAAGGGGGACCTCCCTTTCAAAAGTTAACATCTTATGAACTCTGCAAGGGAATGTGAAGATAGATACCAGTCCACGTGCTGACACAGCTCTCCTGTAGGGAAGGGTCTGTGCGCAGACCCCCTGAAACCCCAGGCGCACTCAAGCTTTCCCCAGGCTGAAAGCCACGACTAAGCCACTCGGCTCCCAGCTGCAGAGACAAACCCAGGAAGGTGAGACCGGAACAGAGCAGAACAAAGTCTTACCCCTGCTCCCTTCCCTCCCCCCACCGGCATCCAACTGGGGCCGCACACGTAGGGATGGGAGGTCAGCCCAACAGCTGCTTTGGGCATGCAGTTTCCTTTTCAGGAGATAATATACTCAGAGAAAAATAATTTTTTAACAAAATTTAAAATCCCATAAACCTATTTCTGCATTAAGTAAAAGGCACTTTTCCTCTCTGCTATTTCACACGATAGAGGATGATCGGCTGGCTGAGGGCAGGCAGACACACTGATGGGCTCTGCACAGAGGGAAACGCACACGAAGACAAGAGCTGCAGCAGCAGTGAGTGTAGCGCCGGGGCTGGAAAAGGAGGTGACAAAATGGTGGCCCTCCCCTCCTGGTTACCTCAGTTTGCACCCGATCGGTGAGAATGACAAAGCAAAACAGTCACCAGGGCACTCCAGCTCTGCGGTGGTCACACGACTCCCTAGTCTGGAAAAAATCCTGAGGGCGTGGTACGTTAACCTTCCCTCTGCAGCTAATGATCTAAACATTTCAAGCCCACAGATAGGTGGCCATCTTGCTACTTAGGCTACTTCCCATTTAAAATCAGAGCTCTTGCCACTGCTGTAGTAGTCAGCACCTCTGCTTTTAAATTGCGTTTTCCTACGACTGACCCCTGGTGCTATGTCTGACTTGGACAGAAGTTGCTGAATGTATCAGAACGGCTAAAAGCCTTCTCAAGAAAACAGGCACCTGCATTAACTGATTCCCAGCTTACCCCTCTAGCTTCTGTAACTGAATTGGTGGGATGGTGTCTTTTTCAGTATTTAAGGCCACCTCTAAGCCCAGAAAAAAAAACTACCTAAAGCCAGCTGCGTGCCCAGCCAGCTCTGTGCCCAGCCAGCAGGTCCCTCGGAGGCCTGGGAAGCAGCAGCAATGGTGGCCCGGGGTCCCTTGCCGGCACGTCTCTGTGTCACGGCTTCCCACTGAGAGCTCTGCTGTCTCAGACTGCAGTAATACAGTGAAACGCACCATTACTCGGTTACAGCATAAGCGTTGCAATACCTCAAACACACTTTGCACCCTCTGCTACTAACACAACGGTGGACGCACAACAACACGCGAGAGCCATCGGCTAATTTAACCCAATTGGGGGACTGAGGCATACGGTCGGCCCTGGGCCGACTGCCCGCTGGCAGCCGGCGGGCAAGATGGCTGCCGCCCCTTACCGAGCACCAGGCCGCGCCCGCGCGTCTCCATGGCGACAGCCGCGAGAAAGGGGGGGCTCAAAGGAATGGGGAGCGGTGCCAACGGCCCTGCCGCAGTCAAGGGGCCCGGCCCGCTTCCTCCGCCCCGCACCGCAGGGGCCAGGGGCGGCCGCGCCGCCGGCCCGCCAAGGCGGAGGGAAACGAACGCGGAAGCGTGTCCGCATACAGCGTCCCGGCCCCCTGCAGTGAGGCCAGCGCCGGGCGCTGCAGGGTAGCGCAGGAGCGGGCTGTCCGGCTGCGCCATTGCGCGTCCCTTCGCGCGCAGGAAGGGAACAGCGCAGCATCGCTGCAATTTATGAGGGGTCGTTTCCGCGTACAGTTATTGCAGGGCAGATGGGCGATTCCGCAGTGCGCCTCAGGCTGGCGATTGTGAGCGTAATTACGAAGAGGAAATGTCCAATATGAGGCCTACGTGAAAGCTGTATTAAAACACTTAGTGTGCAGAGCATCCTGGGGGTTGTATTCCTCAATGACCTTTTTAAAGCAATACGTTCTGAAATCTCTTGTCAGAGGCTGTGGGAAAGCACAGATGTTTACAGATGTTTGACAATACTTGAAATTATACTGTCTATTCCACGTGGTGGTGAAGAGCTCATTTCCCTTACATTTCCAGTTGCTATGTGGATGGTAAATTTAATGCTGCTTTTTCAGCTCTTTCACTAGAGATGCAAAACCCACCACAGTTTTAAGGCAATGTGGAAGACTCTGAAGCTGGGGTGGAATCTTGGAGTATCTAAGCACTTTCAACTTCCTCTAAAGCTAACAAGCAGAACTACATCTTGGTGACTTAGTACTAAGCTACAAATTAAAAATACAACTGAAAAGACATCAACAGCTGCCAATGGCAATTGCAAGCAGGACTTCGGATCTGTTTCATTAATGTTATATAGTTCACTTCTTATATACATGAAACAAAGCCTGTTTTCCAATGTATAAATTAAATTAAACTGAAACATTTTAGTCTGCTTTGTGCTCTTCGCACACATGCATTTTATTACTAGTAATAACAGCACTGCCAAGAGACAAGCTTCCCAAAAGGAGGAGGATTACTCACAGATTTGTTTTTACTAATTTCACACACAGCAATCCTATAGAACAACTGGATTGGCACAACAGCTGGGTGGCACAGGGCCGGAGCAGAGCTCAGCAGCCAGCAGCATCAACAGGCTTTTTTTGCCGGAATATGCTTAACACAGAACTTTGCTCTCAGTAAGTACTTTCATTACTGGTTAGTGTCTTCACAAGCACATTCCAGTCATACTGACTTCCAAAAATGTCTGACCAGTCAGCAGGACCTTGTCTAGCAGTAGAAAATACAGCATCTACATGAAGTTTGTCTGTTGGGGAGACAGGGCAAAATACAGGCATGAAGGTGAGAAATTTCCCTAACATGTCTGTATTCCTCCCAAAGCCTCAGTGCTTTATGGTAAGCAACAGATGGTTCTGCCTTTGAAGCTGTGCCTCTAAAAGAGGCAACACTTTGTCCAATTTTTTTTTATTTTTTTTTTTTAGTTATAACTGAATTAAAAGTGTGAGACCAGATGCTCCACCCTCAGATTAAAAGTTATGGGAGGGGCTTTTTCATAAAAGCACATCTCTGAGAGGCATCCTTAGTGGTCTTACCCTGTTGGTGGAATAGCTTGTTGTCCTTGTCCCAAGGTGAGCTGCTCTGAGGACGCCGACGCTGGACTCACGGCTTCTCTGCATGCCTTCCCTGATCCAGAGCCCTGACACTCTCCTTGCAGGCCTGTATCATGATGTTTCTGTATCTGACACCAGCCTCCCCTGTGGCTGCAGTCACAGGTTTTTCAGTGAAGGCACACACAGCTACAGCACAGGACACTGTCACAGACTAGCACTTCCAGAACACGTAGAGGGTATGGAGGAATACAGATAAACTACTTAACTTCCTTCTGTGCATCATCCCACCCCAGGAAAGGAAACAATTTCTCACTGAGTTTGAAGTACAAAAAAGGTGTGGCCTACACTTAACTAGGGCCACAAATACAAATGTTTTGATCCTTATCTCAGTGCATAGGAAAATATTTCAGTGGCAGCACCTGAAACCTTGAAATTGGATGACATTTTAAAATCAGCCTCAGAGACAACAACCCAAAGGAGACTATATGGCTACTTTGGCAAGTGTTAATGCAGAATAAATCCAGTCAATAGCAGAAGGCTGAGTTACTCATAAACTCTTCTTGTTCTCAGATCTGCTCTTCCAGAAGAAAAGCACTTTAAGAATGTGACAGATACTTTGCTTTTGAGCAAACTCCAGGAGACCTCAGAAGAGCTCATGCATACCTGAGTGAGCAGTTCACCCAAATGAGTGAACAGGCCTGTCCCACATCTGTTGCAACTTACCCACTTGCAGGACCAGCACCCAATTAGTTCTGTAAAGTTAAAACCAAGGCAACGAAAGCAGAAAAAGGCCAGGTTTAAGATTAGCTAGCTCTTTTTGATCTTATATCCACAGGGACTCTCAATTAGCAATTGTCTTTAGGTAGAAGCTCTTGCTTCTGATAATCACACCCACAGAATCCAGATTTCTAAGAGGAGGTATTATTAGAATGACAGAACGGAATTATTCTTTAAATCTTGAAAAGTCTGATCTGTTGCAGAGCTAGATTAAACAGAAAAAGCTTAAAAATTAATTTTCCCATGTGTCACTGTAGGGTAAAACTTTCTTTACAGCCTTACCTCCAATCTGAAAATTTCCAAATGGTCACAGAGCATCACAGACAACCCTCAGCCAGCTCTAGGGAACTCTCCTTTCTCCTGTCATTTCTAAAGCCTGGCTCTGTCCTGCAAGCAAAATCCCAGCTCCTCCATGACACTACCAGCAAGATCTTGGCTGACTGCATTTCCTTTACCTCTCTTAGGAGTGGCTAGACGTCTTCTCCCCTAAGCACTGCTCAGTTCCTCTCAGAGGAGAAGACATCCACCTCTTCCCCAGTAACCATAACTCAGGAGGCAAACAGGCACCCTCCCTGCAGCCTTCTTCATGCCTTGCAAAGTCCCAGCAACAGAGAATGACAGGCAGTACTTCTGCAGTGAACTAAATGTTCACCACAGACACAAGCTGGGAAAACCCAGGACAATGATTAACATAAGGAACAACTGAAAAAGGACTTGGGTTTTTCTTTGAGACAATCCTTTTTGTTTACACAGACTGTAGAAAAGTCACATTTTCTTTAGTATAGTTGTTTTTAAAAGCAGGATGTATTTTCTTTGCCCAAAATTCAAAGGGACACTCACCTGCACTAAAGATACACATACCTCTGTAATTTTATTAGGCAAGCTTCTTCTCCTGTCACTATGACTAGTCCTATCTTACTGTGACCTTTCTCAAGAAAATACTATTATATATAAAAAAACAAAACTAGAAAAAAATTTACACCTGGTTCTGTAAGTGTGTTTGGACAAGAACTTAAAGTAATACCTCAATTCTTTACAGGTCACCATTTGTTTTGCACTACATTTAAATACTGAAGAATGTTGGCAAGAAAAATATGTATGCTGTTATTCTTCTAGTGTTTCTCCAGGCCCAGTAAGATGGTCATTCTCCAGCAAATCTTCCTCAGAGGTAGGCTCTGGTGATAGAATGTCAGATGGTGGTACAGTAAACGCCCTTCTTTTGAAGGGCTGTATGTATGTATTAGAAATATTCCTTGTTCCATATGCATATCACAGAGAATTAAGACACATACACTCTCCACACAGAACCACCATCTCCCAAAACACGTCAGTAGAGTATTTACTACCAAATCCAGATGGAGTTTGTGATTCTCACATTGTCCCCATTAATAAGAAAAATGTCACTATACAAAAGCTCTTTTTCCCCCCCTCCTTCTTATCAAATCCTTCAAACAGCTGATAACTAGCTTTTATAGATTGGAGAGTCAGATAGAATTCTGAATCTATTATTTTACTAAAACCCCGGGGGTCAACTTATCACCTGAAAACCATTTTACATGGACAATTTGACTTTCATGTGGAGTGTCAGAACATACCCTAGAAGGAAATCTAAAATAAATTATATGGAATACTGCCTTCTTTGTGCTGAAATTTATTGGTCCCACACTACAATAATTTTGAAAATCGTATCCCTTAAGCTACCGTGCTGAGATATTATTAACTGCTTGAACTGAAAGAGCAGCTCTGATTGGCTGCTATAAAGTCTATGGACAGAGACTAATTTCTATTGAACCACATGCTTATCCAAAGCCTTTTTCCACCATTCCAAGCTGCCAACTTTATTTTCTTTCAGAACAAACTGTCCATTTTATTACTATCATCCTCACTATGCACTGTAATTTCTGTAAATCTGTTCCACAAGCTAAGAATGCATCTGAGTTTCTGCTAATATGGTTGCCTGAGACAATCACACCCAAGAGAGAGGGAGGGAGAGAGATACACTTGTACCTCTTATCTCCCTAATGCAGGTTATTTTCCTCACTAAGCAAGCTGCCCATCTCTGAAGTGCATCTCGACAATATATCACAAGAGAAGCAGATCTCTTTGATGGCCCACACTTTCTTAATCACTTCTAATGGCATACTTTTGAAATAAAGTTGATAATGTGTTGATGCTTTGGCCAATGCTCCTTTTACACCTAACGGTACAATTTTTAGAAACTACCCAACTGACCTCAGAGCCTAAAGCCTTTATAATTAAGGAGATACTGAAAATTTAATCATCCAGCTGCTAGGTGATTATTCTTTGAGTGGAAATTCCCAGCTAGACACAAAAACCTCCTCTAGGCATACCATGTAAGACACAACGATGGAGCTGTGGGATAAAAGAAGTTTATTTCCTGCACCTAGTAGCCTAACAAGTCTGGACTATAACAGCTAAAACATTACATCACAACCCGAAAAAAAAAAATCAGAATCATAGCAATTAACTCTTACTGCCTCACTTTCATTCAGATAAATTAATAGCCTGTATAAACCAAAAGAAATTGCTAACAAGGAAGTTCTGACCTGCATATCCATGTTTCTAGACAGCACTACTTTTTATTCACTAAACAGTACCAAGCCTCTCTCTTCAAGAGGCATTCAAACTAATGACAATTCACTGTGGCCAGTCAGTCCCTCTGAGTAGACAGCCTATCACTTCTGGCAATAATGTTCAGCTCAGTAAGGCCTTTGCCAAGCAGGGATTTGAAAACCAAGGTCTGGCAGCCTTTGGGAGACATTTCCTTCTCTTCCAGACCCTTTACTGCTTGGCTGCCCAACATCTTTCTTATATGTTAGAATATATCTAAAAAGCAGCAGAAGCCTGGCAGTAAATGAGCACTCCACTGCAGAGTCACAGCCTTTTAGGAACGGAGGTGGCTAGTTGTTGACTGTGTTCACTTTTTCTCATCCTAGGTGAATTCTCAAGGGTATTATTCCTCAAGGATCTGGGGGAGCTCTGCCAGCTTGCTTGGGAATGGCAGGGGTCTGTTCTGCAGAGCTTGGCCTTGCTTGGTGCCTAAGCTCTGTATGAGTATTGGTGCCGAAACCACGCCGAATAGTGTAATATCCAGTTTAGATTACTATGTTGAATACAGTTCTTTATTAACATAATCTAGAGCTGTACTTATACTGAAATAAATACAAGAGAATTTGTGCAGTGAGCTGGAACAACTGTGATAAAATGGCATATATAACTTTGGCTTTGAAGCACTTGTTTTTTGTTTTGGCCTATGTCAGGCAGAGATTTTAGAAGCATGAAAGAACCTGAGAAAACTATTTAGGACAGTAAAAATAAAATCCTTGTTGTGCTTTAATTATATCCTACCATTTATTAATATTACTAAGGCAAGTTGGCAGAACTTTTTGTTGTCTTACTCAAACAATAGGAATTCCCTCACGTCACAAATTCATAGTACTAAAGATAAGGAAAAGTGCCAATTTTGGAGCTGCCCACTTGTATTGATAAATATCCTGAGCAATTTTAAGTGCTTAAACTGTTGAGACAAATGTTTTGGAATTTATTTCTACAAATTATAGCTTAATTAGCTCAAAAGAAGAAATTCACAATTTTTTAGTGGGCACAACTGATAGAGCCTGAATCTAGCTCCAAGTGTGATCAGGTATCAATGTGCAGCAGCTTAAAAAAAGTTACACAAGATGACCTTAATATATGTGACTATCAGGTTTTCACTGTAGAAATATATATTTTTCAATATCCCTTTCTGAGCAGAAATCATGTTATTTATATGCAAATTAGACTATATTCTGCAGCTGTTTCTTCTGTGCTGAAGCCATGGGAATTATTTGCACTTAATAAAGCCTCATAAATAGGTTTTGCCTCTAAATGGGTGGGAGAGCAGCAAATATATCATAGCCATTTACAGTTACAAGCATCTTTTTATTTTGAAAGTTATATCCATCCTTTAATAGGAAGTTTCACAGTTACAAAAGAAACGTTGTTTCATTTATATAAACAAATACCCCTGCAGCTTTCAAAACAGAATATTTTGCATTTTTGCCTATGCTCAACTATCGAAAATGTAGAAATTGCCATGTAGCATCAATCAAAAGGACAGTCTGTATAATCACTACCTGTTTGCTAGCTCCATGTAGTGTATGTTAGATATAGGAAAAAAATCCTTGCTATTGTATCTAAGCACATTTATTATGTTTGAAAGGACATATAACTTCTTTATACAAAGTTTGTCCTCCCAGTATAATCTACTGGATTTCTGCAAAATGTGTAACATTTTCACACACCACCACTCAGATGTGTCCCTCAAGTCCTGGCACATGCAAACAGTCTGTTTGAAAACCACAGGAGGATAGACTCAGAACACTGAAAGCACATCCCGCAAGATCAGAATGAAAGTGTAGTGTTTTCATGTGGTAAGCAGCACACTAAAGTGAATTGGAAAACAACTCTCCCTAACTGGTATGAACTGTCTGGGTTGGCACCTCTTGTTTACAACAGGACATGCAGCACAGGACTACAGCACAGCTTTTCCAGTCACTTCACAACCACAGCAAAGAGCAACAGGGATCGGCACCGCCTGGGGAAAGACAGGAGGCCAAAGGGCCTCAAGGGCCCCTGTCACTAAGGAGGATGTACCCTTACCCCAGCCCACTCCAGCTGAAATACCAGTCAAGAGTAGAAACATGGACACCGAGAGTTCCAACACTGCTACAAACACGAGGGCTCAGACAGATACAATTTTATCTCATACAGGTTTAAGAACAAATACAGAAACGTGGTTGAACCAAGGTGGCCCCTATCTCAGCTGAACAGTGGCAGCCAGTAAACCACTGCCCTTTTTCTATCTGATTTTTTTCAGACAAGCTAAGCATCACTGCGAACTATCAGCAGCACATTGTCTGTGCCTTACTTCATTTTCATGTAAGTCTTCAATAAATTTAATGTGTCCTTAGTTCTCTGCAGGATGTGAATTTTACCGTGACAAATACCTTCTTTTCTATTTCCTTGTTAAGTAATGGAGCTAGAAAAAAACCCAGGCCTTCATGAGTCTCATTTAAAGGATAATTTTTAAAGATTCTGCAATAAAACAATTGACATGATACTGCTTTCTTGCTTCTACATTAAAAGCACAAGGGGTGACAAAGAGGTACTGCAAGATTCCATTTCTTTTGGGAATGATACCACTGATTCTCTAACAGCGATGGCTTAGGAATCATTTGTGCTCAACAAAATGACTGATTTTAACTATTTTTCAGGTGCATATTAGTTCAATATAGTGACCTCTGTTCACTATCATTATGCTGACTGCCTTTAAGAGCAGCAACTTTTATACCTCACATAACTATTCTGTGAAGGTATATCTAATTAAAAATACACTCAAATAACAAGAGTCTGAAGTTGCAACTGCTATTACTGTTTTAACAATTACTGTTAATGTTTAACCCATTGAAGTATTGAAATACATTAATAAACTCTACGTAATAAAAATGGCCATGATATGCTGCATACAATTAAAATTATGTCACAATTAATTTACAGTATTATATATGCTATATATATGCCTTATACATGTGTCTGGCAACATGTTTAAACACTGTACTTGTTTGTCAACTAACAATTTTTTAAGATCCTGGTTTTTGAGTAAATATTGCATTTTCTTCAGGCACAGATATGGCTGACCTCAGTTTATATTTTGAAATCAATATATGTGATAGGACAAGGAAGTATATAAGGACGTTGAAGTTAAATTAAAAGCAGGTATGAGCATGTATTTTATTACTGAGAATCAGACAAGTAATATAGTAAAATCTGACTTCTTGTCATACTGAATTTTCTTTCACTACTCCATTATGGGAAACAGTATTTTTATAATGTAAATTTTATAGAATCATCTGCAGACTAAAGTCTGTGGCATTCTGCTGCACCCCCAAAGAATTACTTACAAAATCTCAGTGATTCAAACTCAAGCCATTCATTTAATGTTACAACTTTATGCAGAATTAAAAACAAGGATCCTTTCAGACTTTAAAAATACTTTTATGTATTTTAGTCTGTATTTTATCTATTGGTAGTAGTTTAGTGAAATTGTCTGACATTATCCTGTTGAATTTAATTAGTGTTTTATCATCTGGGCAGCACCCAAAAGTAAGCTGCAATGTACCAACAGTAGTGGAGTGCAGCCATCTTTTGCTGTACAGAAATAAGACTAGTCAACTTTAAAAGTTGGCTTCTTATGTGGATAAAAGAACCCAGGCATCTCATGTGCACAGGAAAGGCAATGTTCAGTGAGCCAATGAACTTACAGGACACTACACCACAATGTGGTCAGTTTCATCATAGGGAAATTTCTGAGTTCCACCGGAGAGCAATTCAGCTCACTCACAATCTGAATCATCTCCTGACAGTGTCTGTCTCTTTCTAGTGACTACATAGAGAGTCCAAGTAAACTGGGTTTGTCACTTAACACAATTTAGTTCAATGACTAAAATTAGACAGCTCTTCATAGCTATGTCTATACTTGCCTTCTGGGGCATGACCTGGGATTTTGGCCCCCTGGTCATGTGTATAAAGCATCTGTGGAGAAACACCACTGTTCCTGCCTGGGAGCCATCCATTTCTCTTGGAAATCAGAAGATGGTGAGGGTCTGGAGGTAAACTCTGCATTCTTAAATCTTATTATGACACGGAACTGGGATGTGACTAGGATATACATGACTGGGACTGATGGGCTAAACATAGCAGCACTACAGTAATTACAAGTTATTTCAGTTTGGAAGTGTAATTAAAAAAAAAAATCAGATTTGACCAGGTTTTTCTAATCCTGCAGTCAATTTACTCATTCTGCAAATTTGCTCATTCATCTGTTTTGAAGTGTAGTCACTGTGTATCTGCAATTAATTATTGTCATAGAGGCCTACAATGGATATCACTTTTGATCTTTCAATTATTATTATTTGAAAAATGGAACAAGAATATGCTACTATAAAGAAGTCATTCCTTCTCCTGAGATAGAGAACACTTCAGCAATAAGTACTTCCAAATTGGTTTTCTGAAAGTTATTAGATTTTAAAGAATCATAGAGCAAATATGAATAATGAAGTAAAACAACAATGCCAAATAAAACACTTATCTCTAGAAAAATGTTTTTGCACCAGAGGTTCAATATTAAAGATATTGTAGTATTGAAAGATTTATATTCTGAAATCTGTGAAAACAGCAGCAACAGCACAATTTTGTAATTTTCCAAGGATGATACAGGATCCTGATTTCTTGTGAAAAACAGAGACAGGAAACAATCTTATAAACTATCTGCAAAGTACTCTGAATAGTCCTGAAAGTAGTGAAATATATTTGTTATCATGTGTTCTGACTATTGATCATATTGGAAATTAAAGCCTTTTAAAAATCAAAACCAAAAAATCTGAATACAGCATCAGAAAATGAATCAGCACAAATCTTCAAGAAACCAAATAGTAACTCCTGAACTCCTGTATTGGGGAAAACTAAGAGGAAAATAAAATATCTGCCTGCAAGGATAATTTTCTTTTAATTAATAGTCTAAATATAAACCTACTCCTATAAACTAACTAAAGCCAAGTGGTTATATTTAGACTATACAAAAAATGAAACAAAAATGGCAATAAAGTGAATTATTTTCTAGACAATATATAAACTACCAAAATATTTCACAGAAAAATACACCTTCAGTATAGAAATGGGGCCAAAAACCATCTCAAAAAGATCCTTCCTTACTGCAAAGAAATAAATAGCTTACCTTATTCATTTTTATGAAGACCTAGCACACTCAACTTCCACTGTAGTCACTGCCTCACAGTTCAGAACCTTTAGAAGGAGCTTCATGCAGACTAGCAGGAAAACATGCAGCACCTGCCATCAGAAGCATGCCCCATTTTGCAGGCAAGGCTTGAGCAACTAGCAGATGAGTGAGGTTTTGGAAAGTTGCAAGTTGTACAATCACGAGGTTATATAAATTATATAATAGTGAGATTATATTGTTTCCTTCCTCTCCTATTTTCCACATTTAAGCTCAGCCTGGTGTTGCTGCATAAAAGCTTTTGTCAAGCTTGGAGAACCTGAGGAACAGCTCAATTAGTTGTTACAACCTAAAACCCCAGGGAAAGCCAGGATACCAAGGTAATTGAAAAATGCTATGTACATATGAAATAAAAATTGGAAAAAAAAAAATTGAGTATTTCAAAAGCAGCAGAGAAAGAGTCAACATCTGCCTCAACTTCAACAGCATGTACCATTTTGGATGCCCTAGAGGACCTGGAAAATCTCCATGTGGAAGACCAGTGCTTTTCTGGCATGGTAGATGGAGCTGAGGGAATATTCTCTGGGGCACCTAAAATAACATTTGGCACTTTGTGTTCTTGAATCTCACCCTGACACAGAACTGGGGAGTGACTAGGATGCACATGACTAAGACTGCTAGGCTAAAATTAGCAGCACTATAGTAATTATGAGTTACCTCAGTTTGGAAGTGTAATTAAAAAAAAAAAGAGACAGAGAGATCTGACATACTACTAACTTCCAGATACAATGAAATATTTGAGGTACAGCAAACTGAGTTACAAGTTGGGCCTGCTGGAATGTGCACAGCCAAAAGTTAGAGTGGTGAGTGTTGAGGCTGCCTGTGCTATGCCTTTCTTTCACACGGAGAATGAGTTACACCAGAAAGTAAGTGGAAAGTGTAAGGAAACACTGGAGACAAGTAAAATGTTACTCGCTGAGAAAAATACAAGTATGTAGTGCAGAAACATGGTTGCATTGGATTGCATCACAATGTTGCAAGAACAGACAGCTGAGATTCCATGTGGTTTTAACATTTTAATTCCACATCATTTGAATAATTAACAGTGAAAAATTAACACTCTCTTGGATTTTAGGCAATATAATGTATTTTTCTAACTATTGAACTTTCGAGGTCTACTGTTCAAACACTAGAGCTACAAGAAGATATCCAAACACAATGCTTGGCTGCCCAAATCTATCCTGGGACACATAAATGGACACTAATGACCTCAGGTGTCAAAGTGAACAGCCAAACACAACTTCAGAATATTGTTTATAGACATTTTATAACTGCTTTTTTTGTTTGAAGGAAGTTGCACTTTTTTATGAATGAGTTGATAGCACTGCCAAAATAAATATAGTATAGAATAATTTACCATTCCATTACTTTTACTTGTAAGTCTAATTATTTTATACAATCAGTGCTATGAAAAATACAGCATTAGAGAAACTGAAAGACAAAACCAAAAAGCATGAAGAAATTTCTGAGGAAAGAGTATTTAATTCATGTAAAGAGTACTTGTGAGCAGGGCATGTAATAAACAGCTTACTTTCCCTTATGGGATTTTTACTTTATCTATACAAGCACTCTCAGTTTGAGAACTGCTCTCCTTTGATACATTCCAATATTTTTCCTTGTAATCCTGAAACAGCAAGGTCAACAAACAATAATTTAAGCACTTTTCAAAATAAGATAATATACCTAGAACTCCATAAATTAGACATCAATTTTGTTACTATCTGCTCTATGCAGCAATCCAGCTATTGGTGAATAGGTATACAACAGAAATAAAATTCTCTTAACTGGATTTTTTTTTCCCAAGACTTACACTGTATTTTGTTTATGTGCTTTACAAAATGCCATCAAATATTCCAAGAAAGGGCTTGACATCATTGATTTCATCATCAGGAAGATATCTAATGAAGATTAAGCAGTAAAAAAATTGTATTAGGTATAATACATCAAAACCTATAAAATCACGAACAATATACAGTCAAGAGACACTAAGACAAGCAAAATTATTTTAAAGTATTTGCCTTTCTAAGAAAAGTTAATTGCTATTATTATTGTGAAAATTCATATTTTATAAATGAATGTTATGAATTAACACATCACCAGAAGTTCTGTTCCATAATGAACTAAGCACTGGAAAACTGAGGCAACAAAATAACATATACAACTTTTTATTACCTGGGATACACTTCTTTTTCCTGTTTTGTGAAAATAAAAAAATCCTCTTTCCTAGTGAATTTAGAAGAGTCTGAGATTATTTTTGAGATCGAAGAACCCTGTATATTTTCCAGGTCTTGTGAAGGATTTGAATGCTGTTTCTCTTGAAAACTGAACTGCAGTGTAAATGTTAGAAAGTGGTTAAAATACTAACCAAAAGAGAAACTGCCAGATAGTTGTAGTATATAGTGCAGATATTTATATTGATATTACAGTATTTGACAAGGACCAAGCAGATGATAAATAGAATTACATACTTGGAAGACTTTCAGAATCACAATCTAATCAAGTAAATAGTTTTGAAGTCTTGCTATATAAAGTATATTCAAGTCCTAGTTCTTTGTATCATGAATATCACACTGAACACAGGATGCATGTGTGTTTGGATAACACAGAAAGACTTAGAAATTCAGTATTTCCAAATGGATTCAGAAGTCAGATATATTTACAAACAAAATACTCTTAATTATGGGAAATCGTTATTGAAATATTTTTACTCACCATATTTATATTTCCACTCTGTACAGATAAATTCACTTCTGAAGAGCTATTAACAGAAACAAATGAGTTCTGAATATTGGTCTTATAATGTGCATGAACTGAAAATATCAAGTTGAATAAGAATTTTTAGAGAAGTGCAAAACTATTTTGCTTTTGAGTTTGAGATTTTCTATTTATTTCGCTCTGCACTTAAAATATATAATTCAATAATTAATATTTTTAAAGTTAAGAGTTTCGCTCACTTTTGTGAGTGAACAACCTTCTATCCATTTAATTATACAGATACATGTGAAATACAGTATTTTTAACTGAATAAAATCGTTGTAAATTATATAATGCTTACTCTTTTGAAATGTCATTTGTGGCTCTGCTTCTTGTATATCGGCAAAGTGGTTCATGCTCATCTGGAATTCGAAGGCAGATATTTCCATGTTCCATATAAGAAAGTTTTAAGATTTGATTCACAAAACAGTCAAAACCCTTTGTACATATTTTACATAATATGATAAAGAGTAGTTTGAAAGTTATTCAAATGTCTTAACACTTGAAATATTTCCTCTGTGGGTTTTTTATGCAGAGATAAGCAGTCAGATACTATAACAAATATGCAGTTGCAGGCCATCCAAAAATTGTTAATTATTACTTTCTCAATATTCCCCTTCTGTATTAGATTTGTCTCAATATAAGTGCCATTCAAAATAGAGTAATAAATCTGATGGTCAATTAACAAAAAAATTTCAGTAAGTCCTTTCCATTGTATGTTATAATAAATTATTCTCAAATAATAGCCTGTACAATTATTTGTATGCAGGAAACAAAGAATTTTGTTAAAATAACCTTACCTAATTCTCTACCTGTAACGTTGCTAGCAAATACTAATTTCTCATCATCAATATCATCCCAGACATCCTCTCTCATTGCAAAGTCTACATCCAAAGCATCTGAAAAACGAGATCTGTTTTTATCTGTATCAGTCAAGTTATGCATTAAAGATTCTGTAACTTTTTTTTATGCCAGTGCCTCTTGGCTCTTCTCACTAACAAACACTGTTTCCAAGAGAAAGCTGTAATACATTAGTAATAGACAAGCACAACAAAATCTGTTCTATGTTTTGTGTTTCTTCTGTGATACCACATTCCAGCATCAGACAGTGCTGGAATCTTCACTCTGTTGTCATGCCCCTAACGTGACTAAGAAATCCTGATCCAGTTCTCCCCTTCAACAGAGGAGGAGCAGCACAGGCTCCAATCAAAAATCCTGTTTCACAGACACTGGCAACATGAGGAAGGCACTGCTGTTGTAACTGTGGATGTGCACAATCAGCATGGTGCATTATTGCACAGACACACAGACTTTAAATAAATTCTAGATTTAGGTTACTACCATATTACAGTATATTCTTAATTATGTATATTTTTTTTGTATATAATGGAAAGATACCACATTACAGATGTAGTTAACCCTGTCAAAATCATATTAACTGACGCCTTACTTCATTATAACTCTTTTTTGTGCACTTTTAAAAATGCAGATGACCCAATCAATACAGCCAAGGTTACTTGTTCTGCTACTATTCAACCGAGATGGTTTTTAGTCAGGAATATCTACTATGTCCCCTTGATCCTGTATGATTTGCCTCAAGATGTTCTATAGCTGTACTGGAGTATCCACCTGTCTTCCCAAGACTTTATGCTTTTAACACAATCCTATCATACCATACACGAACTGCTCACCCCCACCCAGCAACTGATGATACAGCTATGCAACAGTCTTCCACCTTAAGACTAGACAACAAGTATAGCAGATAAATTAGTATGGTAGGAAAACACGAAGCATGAATTTAAAGGAATAGGATTACAATCCCATCATCAAAATATTGAGTAAAGAAGAAAATCTGCAATACAGCTGCCAACACTCAAGGTAGCACAAACTGAAAAATGTTTCAATTAATTTCAGCATAGTGTTCCTTATATGTCTGAGTATGACCTAAACACTGGAGCTGCTACTTGTTAGCCAAATTAATCAAAACCTGATTCACATCAATCTGCTGTCACCAAATACAATGACAAAAGGCATGCAGTGAGGAGACCATCATAGCTGTGTACTGATAATGAAGACTGATTACTTAACACCAAATATAGAAACATTTCTGGCCTTTCCAGTGGAAGAGAAACAGAAAGAGGAAATTTTTTTTCCAGATAGAGATGTTTTACTAGTTATGAACTCAGTTACTGCATTTTCACATTTTGTCAACTACCAAACAGAAGCTTGTATTTCACTAACTTCTTCCAGAAGGAAGAAAATATATAGATACAGGGGTAAAATACCTGTTGTATTACAAATGGCTTCAGTGAAAATACATTATAGTCATACCTTTCAGGAAGTTTTTATAGATTTGGACCCTCATGTATCTGACTGTTTTATTTATTACTGTTTTATTTAAAGGTACATCTAGATGCCTAGATCAAGATTAGAAATTCTTACTGATACCAGAAAGAAAGCCAATTAAGGCCACTATATTTCCCTATACAGTCAGTGTTCTATAATGCTATACTGGTCACTGTAGTGATTTTGGCAAGTTTGAGTTCACAAGTATGTTCAAATAAAACCAGTGAAAATCTTAACTTCAAACATTAGCAATAACTTACTAATCTCTCCAGAATTTCTGGATTGCAGTTGTTTCTGAGATTCTCCTAAGCTACTGACATTATCTACCTGTTCCACTGAAGGTGATGAAGACAACTGTTTATTGCTAGACCTATTAAAAAAAAAAATAAATCAGTGTCATGTCAGCAAACCAGTTGCTGAAAGTTGCAAAATAATTTTATTCAGAAAACAGTTTTTAGTTGTTACATCTTAACATACTATCTAAAATAAGACAGATTTCTTTTTTGTTACTCATATTAATCAGTACCTTGGCAATGCTGGCAACAAAGATTTAGGTGTAAAAGCAAACTGTTTGAGATCCACATCTTGAGCTTGATTTAACATCTGCATCTAAAGAAAACAGATTATTGTAACTGGTAAGATAGAAACATATTGAAAACAGTTGTTTTTTAACAATCTAATGAAATCATTAATACTGTACCAAGTTAGCATAATTCTTAAAGATCATATATACAATCTTTCTGATGTCTGCTTATCTAATGTAATCAGTTGAAAAGGCTTGAGTTACATGCTTCTAGTGGAGTTATCCAAATACCTTGGCAAAGTCAAACTGGTTATCACTAACTCTCATCTGTATGACCTATAGGCTAAATCATTCTCTATTGAAAGCAAACAAAACTGTGAGGTGGAAATAAAACCCTCCAATAACAAATGCCATTCTTGTTGCAGAAAGAACTACTTTAGTACTACATTCAAACGGATAAAGTGTAAGCTATGAAATCTTTCAGCAGTTAAAAACTAATGTGGTTGGTTTTCTTATAAACAAGTGGATCCACCTGTCCAAGCGTTACTCTGATAAACACCACCATTTGTTTTCAATCAGGTCATATTTTGCCAAAACCAAGTCAAAGTACAGTACCTTACAATGATGTCTCTGTACCTCACCCATCACATTCGTGTATCAAATGCCATAAAAGTAAAAACAAAGAGTACATGCACAGAAGTGGCTCATTGGAAGCATTCCAAACAGCAGCAGAACCTCTCAAAGATTCCTGGTCCTTTGGTACCTTTGTACTACTTTGCTTTTTGCGTTACACACAAAAAACACCAAATTTGAATGTTCATATTTAGTTGTAAAATTATCTCTGCAAACCAATATATACAAATACATAACAGACTAAACCAAATCTATTCAAGGGCTGACTGTATTCAAATGAACCTTTAACCGTTTTACTGCAGGCACGGACGAAATTGAGTTCCTGCTCCTTAAATCAGCTAAGTACATAGAAAACTTTGAATCTCCATTCATCTCAGACTTTGGAGGTACTCCAGTTTTACCTGGGAAAAAGAATTAAAGCAATCTTCAGATGAGTTTAGAAGGGATAAATCCTAATTCTTTCCAGATCAGTGGAAACTTTGCCACTAAGCTTAGTATATTCTATTAAAAGATCCCAAGAGATCTAGCACACTACTTAAAAGACATAACACACCAATAGTTATATGAAAGTGTAACAACCTTGATATTGCTCTTAAATCATGTGACATGTTCTGAAGAATAATATTAATCATTGTAGTGCCTATAAAAGTGTTTATGATTGCATCATAGCAACAACTCAGGCCTGACTCTCTTGTCTACATTGGTTCTGTTAATGTAGCTATTTGTGTAAGTGAAGCTATTCTAAACTATATATATGTGAGTAACATAAATAGTAGATTTAATGAAACTCACAGCAGTCATGTCCACACACATCTTTATTTTTACAGCGATGGTTGCATTCTCTGTTTCCATATTTCTTGTAAGTAACCTCTAGCTTAGATCTGCCTCCTAGGTGAATATAATACAGAAACTATATAGTTTAATTTGATATGTATTATTGAGAGAGTACTTAATGAAGTAATAGATGGGCTAGAAGTTATATGGGTCACTAGAATTTTGTTGCCTTCAGCAAAACTTTGGGCTAATCAAACAATGTCATTGAAAATAAATTAATCAATGCTACTGAGAAACAGATTCACAAATTATAACAGTAATATTAGATACCAAACACCCATGATTTTTCTTACTATCAAGTTCAAAGCATTGCTCTGTAGTACTGGACAAGCAGAAGCAGTAGCACTGTATTTTTATTCTACTTAAGAAAGAAATAGTATGGATAAAGATCTAGCTCTCTACCAAAAGCAAAATTAAATTTTTTGTTGTCTTTGGTATTAGCCAGATGTTGTGATCTGACTATTTACCTGCATCTGCTTTGGCTGCTGGCAGACTTTGGGGTGAGCCATAACACATAGCCAGTGAAGACTCAGCTTTCGGTTTTTGACTTGTAACGGCTTTACTTCCCACTGGTTTTGGTGTTAAGTAAAAGGCTGTATATGCTTGCTGTATATCAAGGCCAACTTTGAAAAAAAAGACAAAAATATTTAAAATTTCTATAAACTGTTTCTAAACTACTGATTACCTTCAGTTTTCTAAAGTATCTAAGAAAGTCTAAATATTATTAAAAGATCATGGAAATTTGTTACGATTGTGTACCATTAAAAACACACTTATATATTAACAGATTCTTTATGATTGAGATTAAAAAAACATTTTTGGAATTAAAGACATGGTTACTAGATGAGTAACAAAATCAGTCCCTTTAACAGAATTTTTCTGTATTGTTTTAAAACTGCATTATCTATGGCTTTGCAGTGCCATTACGATTGTAACTTTAAAATTGTACTACAGTTTGTGTTACAGGAATATCAGCAGCTTGGTACTGGCAAAGCTGTAAAATGAGTATGTTGATAGTACTTTTGAAGTTGACTGCTAATAAAGGCTCTGGTTCTAATTAAACCAAGACTCATATAAGACTATGAGAGACACCATTTGTAGAAAGAGTATTTTTTGTCTTTTATTAGGTGAAGATTGCTGGAAAACCAGACATGCTTTTAAAAAATGAGATTTCCTTCAAGTCTGAAACAGAAGCAGAGTTTAAAATACATAGAGACTAGGGAAGACCTGCTTTTAGTCCAACTTCACAGTTACCAATTTAGGAGAAATCAGCTGTTGTGTTGAGTTTTACTGAACTCAGTACAACATGTAGATAGCCAAGTAGTAATAAAAGGACATTTTTTTCTTCACCTCTGGTTAGAAAACGCTCCATTTTTCCTGAGCCACGGGTTCAGCCATAGGAATACAGATTATTCCAGGCTTGATTATTGCAATAGTCTCAATACTTAATGTTTATCGTGGAAGCACCAAACATACTTCCGTTAATCAAGCACACAGCAATATTCTTTACAGGTGGGGCATGATGATAGAATTTAATACAGTCAGTCTATTTTTAAATTGTATTTCAACGTTCTGTGTTTCAAGGTCATCACTGTCTCTTCTCATCTGTTGCTACAGTTCCAATTCTATGGAAATTGACATTGAGGGGGGGGAAAATGTTTAAATCTACACATGTTAAGGCACAGAATGTTCCACTGTAGAAATTTCTTGCTACTGAAGTGATGAATCCATATCTAATACTTTTTTATCACAGTGCAAAACCTAACCATTCACAAAGACAGCTCTTCCCAGCATAAATAACCTATCAAGTTATCCCTGCTGAAAGTTAATTAATCTTGAAGGTGAAGGGCAAAAGAGAAATGTAATCTATACCAACTGAGCAAAATGCTATCTCCTAGTAACAGTTTTGATGTTTCCCCAGTCCATTAATATGATAGTAAATGAAACAAACATATATGTAATTCAGACTGTTAGGTAATTCTCAACTCAGTAAAAAACAGGTAATATAATTTTGTTTCCTGATCAGTTTTATTATATTTTTGCTTGATAGAAAGTGTTTTAATAATTTATTCAAAATTATTCTACAGTTTTTTTTAAATTAAAAGCATAACAATCAACCTACCATAATCAGAACTAATTAAGTTTATACTAATGTCCTCTGATTTAACAGCTCTTTTCACCTCAATTTTCTTCATCCAATATCCAGATTTCAGCAGCACAGAATCCCTGTAATGTATCAGTAAAGTTTTGTTAGATATGGACAATGAAAACAAGACTGTATACAACGGCATCTATAACCAAGTGAAAGAGCCTTTATTTGGTCTTAGCTCTTGGATTTTGCTTGATAAGTGGTCTAAGAGTAACCATCCAATAATACATGATTCATGGCCCTAAGAGAGCCAGGATCCTGCAGATCAGTTTCAGTTCTGCCAAAAGTGCCAGACTTTGACTAGAACTCATATGAAGGTCACACATTTGGAAAATAATTTTGTTTCTCTTTTCCCATTTGCTCCAAGCATAGCTTAGCCAACTGAGGAATTTAATTCCTCTTCAGAGTGAAAAACAATTTTGACAATACAATATAATTAAAGAAATATAGCTAATAATAAGACTAACAACTTGATAATGTATCTTTTAATAGGAATTTTCTTGGTTTATATATTTATGGAAATTATTATGACTTTCAGAATATGACATCAGTGTTGTACAGATATTTCCATATATTCTGTATACTGATAAGCACACTGGCATGTTTTTGGGCTTTTTGAATCTTGTGCAGCATTTTGAATGACTTAGAAAATGCTGTAGGATACAGAATAATTTTGTACTATTTGCATCAGTAGGAAGTACTGCAAAAACTGCAAGTCATAGAAAGGACAAAAAGCCAGCACCCTTAAAAGATGGGAGGCAAAAGAATCTGATCATACATACATAATTTTCTGATTAAAAATTACTTGGTTGTCAGCATCTCCCATGACCAATGTAACATAGTGGAAGTCTGTCGCTGTCCTCTTTGTCTGTAGCTGTTCATAGTTTGTTAATTTGATAGTTACTAAGATTTCAGCCAACGTGTCACTGTATTTTGGAAGCTAGGAAAAATGATATAGAAGGAGATGTAATTGCTAAAACATGCAAAGAAAAATATATGCCCTTCCATAAATGTTTACTTGCCGATACAAGCACAAAAGTTTAATTTAAACAATTTCAATTCGTGATAAAATTCTTATTTGTTATTCTGAGACTCTATTATACAGTACTAATTGCCCATAGCTGAATATCCTAAAAATGATTACATATTGAGAATAAATTCTACATTGAGCTCTTGAAAAATTCTCCTCTGTTCAATGCAAAGATAAAGATGCAAGTAGAAAACTAAGTATATTTTGTCATCCCAACATCCCTCTCTAATATATTTATAATTGTTAAATCTTTCTTCTGAGAATAACTTTAAGGTACTCATCTGGTATTATGTCAAATGAAAAACTAAAATAGAACTGATCATCCTAACAGTATTTCACACATTTACTGAGTTTTTAACTGCAAAGGTGTTTGCATTTGTACCAACTTCACAAGACGCTTCAAGGTTATTTTTCAAATCTTGCATTTTAGAAAGATACAGTAGCTATTTAAGCTGTTTAAAGACAGAATGCATATCAGAATCTCAAAGCTCTTGACTGCACATGGAATCGCACCCTTCCTTTGAAAGGGCACCAGCTAGGTTGATCTAGTAATTTACTGTTTCTCTATATTCCCCAGTGTGACATACAAAATAAACATGAGTTAATGCTTCTTCAGTAAGTTTTATTTGGATGTTTTTGTGTCTCTAGGGTTTGTTTATATTCAAGATAGAAGAGACCTCTTAGACTTACATATAATACTAAAATGTGTAATATACAGGTTTGCATCTGTACCATAAAATGCTATTAATGAGAGAGAGAGAGAGAGAGGCCTATGTGTTATAGGAAATGTCTACTCCAAGGCTCTCCTTAAATGTTTAAGAGTTTGATTATACATGCTGAGGTGGAAGGAGGACACAATATTGTGTAATCTTCTATCAGCAAATGCTCAGAATTTCTTTAAGTTAGTACTTGGTCTTTCATTTAATATTACCAGCATAAAAACGTAAAATAAATAGAAAAGTATTTACCTGTTCAATGTCAAGTTCGTATTTTGGAAGATGAAAAACAGATTCTTTTATCTGGTTTCCAAAAGGAGGATGTCTGTTTAGAATCTGCAAAGATATAATTTCATTTCTGACACATTCAGCTGATCAGACATGCCAACATAAATGTAATCCAAGGAATCAAAGTCAACAGAGTAATTAATGTGCTTAACAAAAGCCCTTACGACTCCTGGTTCTCTACTGTCAGTGATTGCCAAAATAGCAACATAGCCAAAAGAGAATTCCAGTAGTTTTTCATGTTGCTACTACTTCTGTTCAGGTAGCAGCCAATGAACTAGCCAATGACCACGAAACTCAGGTTTTATGAGATGACTCTTCTATGTTGCCGCAGCTTTAGTCAAAACAAAACAAATTACAAAAAAAAAAAATCAAAACGTGGCAGAAAAGAGAAACCAAATCCCTAAAGCCAAAACAGAAGAACTAAAGTAACATTGATTTTCTTTAGAAATCCATCATATCTTCCAGAAGACTGGGAAAACTGTTTCCTCAGAAAAGCAGCCAAGAGCCAAACAGCTTGTCCTGGAGTCAAAATCTAACTTCCCTAAAATACAAAGTGTTTTATAGATCATTCAGAAGAATTTTATTCTATTACTGTCTTTAACTAAAATTAGGAATAATGGAAATTCAGGATTCTCACCACTAACATACATTAAGAGAAACTGTTAATACATATTCCCTTTAATATTTTTTCTAACATCCCTAAAAGGGAAATGCATATTGTTCTTTATTTCAAACAACATTAATGATGAAATTCTAGAAACTTAAGCACCTGATTTCCAAAACCAGCCAAATCAGTGAAATCATCCACAACAAATTTGGTAGAACAAAACATCATGCACACTTTCAGGGAAAAATAGCAGTAGCCACTTTTTTTTTTAATTCACTAGTATAAAAGAATAAACCACTTAAACCCCTCTCAATTTTACTGGCAAACATATAGCACAGATATATATAAACCATATAGCTTTTACTGGTAACAGTATTAATAGTCAATATTTTCCTTTTCATATTTATCTGCGTACAAAATAATAAATTACCAATTCAAGTTCCCTTGCATTTGTTTCTTCTATTTTTTTAAATGATGTCAGCCCAGCATTTACCATAGCATTTGAAAGTGATACACCTGTGAAATAATTAAGTTTTATGCTGTTAAATGACAATTACCAATCTCAAATTATTCTCAGCAACTTCATTATAGCAGGTAAAACCAAAGCAAAAAATCATAGTTTTAGAAATGCAGTCAGGATTCAACTAAATCCTCAATCTCCGTAAGGCCAAATGTCAGTTAAAGACCAGTTACTCTTATAACAGAAATACTGATTACTAAGGCTTTTTAAGATTAAAAAAATACCATAGTGAGATAAGAGCTTAAAAATTAGGGATTTCTGAATATAATATATAGTATCAGTAAATTTCTGTGAGTGCAAACAATTAACTTTACAAAAACATAGAATAGGCTTAGCAGCCACAACACGATAGGGGTCAAGAATCAGAGATCATAATATAGGCAACAGTGCAACATTTGATTCAGGAAAAGAGAGTGAACTGTCAGCAGATGGTTCAAAAGATGCCTGTGAGTGGAATAAATGGAAATTTGAAAGTTAGCAATTCTTTGTAACGCATGCTGCAAGAGCAATGACAGTGTAGGAAAAAAAGAAGGGGGGAAAAGGGAAAACAGGACAGAGCAAAGGATGTGCCTACACTACAAGTGCTATGTTTATTCCACTGATCCTAACCCCCTATATATGCTGAACATGAGGCAGACTCCTCAGATGACTGTCTGCGTATCAGCACAGACCCAGAAGTAGTGGAAATGGGTCCCCATCACACTGTACTGTGCTGCACACAGGCAAACAAGCCCCATCCCTTGCTTTGAATCCACATGAATGAAGCAATGCACCTGAGCTGGCAAGGCTGTAATGTTCTGCACCATATGGATCTTCTGGTTTAGCTACTCCCTCATTTGCAGATCTCTCTACTATACTATTCTGTACAGAGCAGATGTGTCTTAAAAGAAGGAATACTGAGAACACTGCAGAGAGTTCTGAAAGCACGAAGGTATGGTAAGACCAGACATCAAAGCAGGAAGCTATGAAGCATAACTATATTTTTATATTACAGAGGACTCCAAAATTTCCAAACTCTTTTTCAAGTAATTATGACAAGTTTGCAGTTCCAGCCAGAATTTCATCCAGTAACAGGATACAGTGATAGGAGAATATTATTAGCAACTTGAGATCCTTGTGTATAAAAACCTCATGCACAGTAAATTCATTTGTATTTCATGATTCCTATCCATGTCACTGCAAATTAAAGGACTTTCATGCCTGTGAATAGCAGGACCTACAGTGACAGCTGTTTGGAAAAGAAGGCATAGCCTAGTCAGAGATATACAATCACACAAATGTGGAATATTCCCCAGATACCAAGATGAACACTAAGGAAAAAGAACCATCCTGAAATACTTTGAAAGCCTGAAGAAAATTACTAACAGTTTAATTTTATTTTCACCATGACAGACTATTCTGACAACTGTGGTACTTGTTTGTGGCAAGGAAGTAATTAGGAGACTCATTTCATTATGTAAGCAGACAACCCAGAAATTAGCAGGCTAATTAGGGTTTTGATTCTCTATCAGATTACACTTTTATAATTTCTGACTAGTACCTACCAATTTTTTCCAGTTGTTTAGACACATGAAGTGAATTTTCCCAAAGTCTGCACCTGAAACACTTCGCTAAAATCAAAGAGTTTAATAAAGCAGAAAAGTTGTTCTTACATGATGCCAGAAAGTCAGATAACCCTGTGAAAATAAGACTGACTTGTATTAATCAAATAAATACAGATTATTATTATGTACCAAAAAGGATTAAATGTTACCATACATCTAGTAACTCTTATGCCATTTCTAAATATTCTGCCAGTATCTTGTGTCAAAGTAAAGTCTTGAATAGGAATGCATCCCAGCTGAGCCTGAATAAGACTGGAAAAAAATATTTGTATATAAGCCATACTGTAAGCAAAGTATAACAACATTAAAGTTTCTACTGGAAAACAAAAAGAAATTCAGAACAGAAACAATGAGATGCAAAATCTGGTCCTCTATAAAAGGATACAAATTTTAGCAGCCATTCAACAGCCATAAAATGACAGCTTTTCAATAAAAAGTAACGACACAATATAATATTTACCAGTTTATTTTCATTTCTCTTGTTTTTATCTTCCCCTCCATTGGAAACCTATGCATGAAAAGATAGATATTTTCTGCTATCCATTTCATTTACTGCTAGAAAGATACTTTATTTTTTCAACATATGTATTTTTTATACCTGATAGTTATTTTGTCCTTATCTTTATTCAAAGTGTTCAGTATTTTCTTTTCATTCGTTCTTAACTTGACATCCAGAAACTCTGTGCAGTTGGAGATCATTGTAATCTGCAACAATTTAACTTTTTATTGTTTTTCTTTGCCATTTTTTCTACCATTTATTCCAACTTTTTAACGTTTTTTTAAAATTATTTTTTCTCAACACTATGACCATGAAAAGATGGTCACTTAGTTCTAATACTCACCAATTTTCTTTTATTATGTAATACCCTTTATAGAAAGATGAAAGGGGAAGATTTTTCTTTCAGTTTTCAGATTACCATTTCACTTGAAATTATGCAAAATGTACCACCTTGCTAAAACTTTATGCCATACAGGGCAAATTTAAATAGTTTTTGCTATCTGTTATGTATTTCACTTTCTTCATACTTTAGTAGCAAAAACAGCCATATGAGAACAGGCATTCCATTTTTTCATGGCAAGTCTGTTCTACCATAGTATTTTCTTGGAAACAAAATGTGACATAACAGTAGCACTAACAACCTGTTATCTGAGAGAGGAAAATTATTTAAAACAGAAAGACAGTAACATGCCTTTGAAAGTAAAAGTTGCTCTCCATGCAGCTGATTTTTGCAATAAAAAATAACTACTAAACCACAAAACAACATAATGTTTTAATACATGAGCAGAAGAGCTTCAGCAACTTTTTATCTTCATAAGAAAGGTCAGTGAGAGGAGAAAGAGTTAGAAATTGAAAGATCTCAGAGTACAAAGCCTCAAAAATACCCCATAAGGAAGTTTAGATGTATTCTTTAAAACTTTATAATTTGTATGAACAAAACCTGAGCTCTGTAAAAGAAATAATAACTTTTGCTTATCCTTGATTCTGTTTAAAATTTATCAAACATATGTAAACTTTCTTTAAAAGGTTTAATTACCAATTCACATAAAGTCTCTGTTCCCTTAATTGTGAAAAACTGCTTCACTGTATCAAATGCAATATAATACCATGCCATTAATCTTCCAGTGTCTGTAAAAGAAGAATATACCTTAAAATAAATATGCCGAGTATTTTTAGTTGTTTTTTTTTTACAGTCACAACATTGAATTAATTTTCTTATTACAGGGCTTTATGAGATTTACCACCAGTGTCTCGGTATGTTATTGCCCCCAGCTGTCTGATGGATAGTACTGACCCCAGCACAGAGTGGCAGATCAGTTACAGTTCTCTCCAATAGAGATGAACTCCCACTAATACATCAGACTCAACTGTGGTTGCTGAGAAGTCAACCACCTCCAGCAGAAGATTGTAGAGCAAGTATTGACTAAACCTGTCCTTGATTGCACTGTGTTACATCCAGTTCTCCTGCGATAACGTTCTATAATTTTCTCCTAATCTGCAATAAAATCTTCAACGTTAAGAGAATGAACTTCCATGATTTGTTGAAGAAACTTGCTCATATATTCTAGTCAAACCACCTCTCAGATTCTACTCTCTCCTACATTTGTGTACTCGTAGTAATGGATCACAAGAATAGTTGCAACCCTGTGTAGTTCACTACTGCGTGAACATCACTTCTGAAAATTAGTTTATTTTTAAAAGTGTGCTACCTGTTGGTTTGAAATTATTTGCTTGATCCATCCTGATCAAATCAAAAGATGATAAGTCATTTAAGTTCTTCAAACACAGTTCTGTTGAAAATTTGAAAATACATGGCTTTTCAGTACACGGAGAATACTTCTCTACATACAAACCAGAAACATCTAATCAAATTGCAATTAATGTATACCCAACTAATTCCACTGAATTCAAGTAATGGTTTTAGAATATGATCCTGCTTCTACTAAAGCTGGTGGTTAACTTCTGCCTGAGGAAAACTCAATCAAAGTTATTTGATAGAGGACAACCCAATTCTTTTTCAGTAAAGCAAAAATAGCAAAGTAAAAGATACTAGATGCATAGAATGTCAGCTGCCATATTCAATTCTGAATGACAGAACAGAGAGCCCACAGTATTTATACAAAAGATCTCTACTACAGTGTTACCACTTAAATAATTGAAATTTCAAATATCCACAGGTATTTATGACTCCTTAATCAGAAATTTTCATACTGTGTCAAGTGCATTTGTATTTACTTCACTAAATCTATTTAGTCAGAAATCTGTATGACCAAAGTGTTTTGTTTTCCTCTCTTTCAAAACCAGGTAATTAAAAAGCAAAAATTGCATTAATACAATGTTCAGAAGTGCAATTTCTTAATTATATATTTGCATTCTCTCAAGTTTTTGCTATTGTATTATGCATTTGCTATATTATTCATAAGCAAATAAAAAACCTAAATTTGGAACTAAAATAACAAAATAGCTCTGAAGAGGATCTACTGAATCCATGCATCTGAGGCGTGACAGATACTGCATGCAATGTTTAATGCACAGAAATCTCAGAAAGGCTGCAAGTCTTCCCAAGAAGGGCTAAATTCACAATGAAGAGAAGATGACAATTTCTGAAAAGGGCCTTTTTGAAAGTATAGCAACAAAAATTAATGACAGCAAATGAGATCAAAGGAACATTAGAAGAATGACAAGTCATCAAAATTAAAGTGCTCTGCTCCATATTTATGAGTATGTATATGGAGATGAGGTAGGAAAAGGCATTTTTTTTCCTCTATACAAGAAAAACTTTTAAAACACTACCAGTACCTTCTCACTGGTGGAAAAGTATTAATCATAGAATCATAGAATTGTTAAGGTTGGACGAGACCTTAAAGATCATCTAGTTTCAATCCCCCTGCTATGAGCAGGGACCCCTACCACTAGACCAGGTTGCACAAAACCTCATCCAACCTGACCTCAAAAATCTCCAGGCATGGGGCATCAACAACCTCCCTGTGCAACCTATTCCAGTACCTCACCACCCTTATAGTGAAGAATTTCTTCCTAATATCTAACCTAAGAAATAAGGATGAACCTGCCCTAAAATCCTACATTTTACTGAAAAAACTTAGAAGCCACTTACCTCGTAATTTTGCTTCGATTCCAATTTTATCCAATCCAGATGAAAAACCTTCATGAAAAGACAAAAGGTTTTTTAATCTAATAAAATTATATACTTCCTCCTCAATATCATTAGCCATCAAAACTCTTTTGCTGATTTTTGGGAGCCAGACAAATACCCCAAATTTAAAAATTTGTAAATATTTATTATACTGGGAACAAGTCAATAGCCTCACATACTCTAAGTATCAATAACTGGAAGTACAAAAGTAAAAGCTGCCAGTGTTCCCCTATGTAAAATATGAGAGTGCTAAAAGTTGCAGAAATGCCAGTGAGGAACTTCACATGTAGAGTTTTCCCATTTCAGTATACAGTAAGCCACTTAAATGGTAACATCCATTCAAATATTGAGGTACTATGTTCCAGTCCCATCTATAAACCCATAAAAAAAACAACCTGTCTCCAGCAAGTACACAATGATTTAAAAATCAGGTGTAGGGCAAGTGCCCAGGAACAAAGATATGGGCTGGGGACCAAAAGGCTGTTCTGGACAAGACAAACCAGCATTAAGATTATTGAAATTTTGTTTTACCAAAACTATTAAATAATAGACAATTTTTGTGTAGCAGCAGATTACATATTCAGCACTGAAAAGTACATTATGGCTTGATAGTGCATTAATATATGGTCCAGTGTACTAAGATTAAAAAAAATATATTATGAAGCTGTAAATGGCATATTTGTAATTTTTAAATGTTACACCATGCTGAAACTCCTATTACTTATATTAAACCAACTGAAACTTGTTCCTAAAAATGTTACAGACCATATTACATATCTTGTTTTCAATCCCTTATGAAATAATAGTGCATAAGAAAGCAAAAGAAACATAAATATAGATCTAAAACATCTTAGTGTCATAAATTACATAAATTAAAAAAACAAAACAACAGCAAACCATAATGAGTTGGATTTTTTAAGGCTCTAATATACAAGAATGTTGATCGTATCCATTCCAAAGCTACAGTGACATCTGTGACAGTATGTAGCACTATTTCTGCATTTAAGTGCTCGACAAGATGCTTGTGCAAACTAGGAAAAAAAAAAAGAGTACATTTTTCAATTAGTAGTAGAAAAAGTGCTAAAACTATTTTTGGGGGATAAAACCAAATTAAAACAAAAAACCTCCCCCAAACCCACAACAATTTTCTGTTTGGTTGGGGTTTTTTTATTTTTTTTGGCTTAATGTCCAGCAAGCAAAAATAAAAAAACTTTGTCAACTGTGTAGTTTCACAATTTTAAAACAAAGCTACATACATTTAAAAGTTACAGCACAGCACTGATACTTTGAATATATGTGACAAATTAAAACTTAACAAAAGCAGATGAGCAAAATTTCCTGGTTTACCCTTTATTGTCTTAACTTTCCTATATATTTATCTTGATATTCTATTCACATCAAGTGAATTCTGTAGACTGGTATTTTGCAGACTCTATCATGCAGAGACGTGATCTGGGGTTTTGTATTTGCAATACGTGTATTCAGTTTCTGGCAGGAATCAACAACTATTTTTAAAATTAAATTTAAGATGTTCTAAAGATGTTTTTACCTGACAAAACAGAGGCTGTTAACTTCTGAATAGCTTGATTTGATTTTCCTTAATTTTTTTTTTTTAAATATCTTCTAAATAGACAAAAAACTCACTCCCAAACCCACCTGAAAAAAAATTCTATAGAAACTTGGAACCATTGTTACCATAGTCTTATAAAAAATACTTAGTTACCTGCTTTCTATTATATCAGCACCATTTAACATCTGTATATACTTCCCTCTTGTACTCCAACGAGTCATAATAACTGCTGTAGCTGTAGTGTCAAACTGAAAAATAAAACCACAAACAAAAAATCCTCTCTAACTCTTAGCAAAAAAAAAAATCCAGTTGAATGTGCATCACGTATCTGTTGAAACCATCAAAACTGTTTTCTTAAAATCCTTGTTGAAATGGCTGTTGAATGCCAAGGCCTTTCTCACTTAAAAACAAGTTCTAACTCATTTGCCTAGCAAGCAGAACTCAGATTCCAGCCACAGGCTGGCAGGCACCAGCCTGTATGTGCTCATGTACATAGACATGTCAAGAAACACCACAGACACGAACTGTTATCGACCTTATAACAAGGCCACACACCTAAGGAAAGGATTCCTAGCCACAACTATAGAAAATAATTTATTGGCATGTATTCTCATAGGGAATTTCCAAACATTAGAAAGCCTTGAATGAACAGTCAAGCCTTTTGTAGTATTTTCTGTAATCTACTCTCAAGCCACCTCATTTAGATTATTTTGTTTTGCAATAGAAAAATACTGTCAGACTGATTTATTGTTCATTTGCATGAGAAGTTTCCTGACTTCTGCGTTTTTAGATCAGATTAGTGCATATAAGATGGAAAGGCAGATCTTGATAAATATTTCAGGTCTTGACTCAGTTACAGTGGCTTAGGATTCTGAGTCACAACTTTAAAAATCTTACTGAATTACAATCTCTAGCAAAAAAACCCAAACAATCAGTTAAGAAAGTTATGAATATCAGAACTTCTATACTAGTTTAGATCTTAAGTCCAGATAAAATACAGTCCTGTACACAACATACCAGAGTGGCTAATACAAGCAGCATGTGTAGACAGATGTGGGGTAAGCTATCTCCCATGTTAGCCTTTATCTGTATTTCTAAAAATTAGAAGACTTAAAAGTGTCAGATTTATCATAAATTATTCAGTAGACCTTAAAGAGGTGTATTTAAAATAACAATTTTTAAACCCTCCCTCACTTGTTCCATTTTACAATCAAAGCACTGCCTAAACACTTTCTAAAACATAGCATTCTTGGCATCAGCAACCTCTTGTGGAAGCAAAATGCATTTGAGCTTTTTGAAGGCAGTGTTTCTGACCCTCCACCTCTACTCCACTTCTAAGTTAATTAGATGTTTTCTTGTTCTGATGTTATGAGAACAAAAGCACATTGCTCTCTATATTATTCAATATTCCAGATTTTTTATGAAGCAATTTATAAATTGTGAGCCAGCTTCATACTTTTTCTCTAATCCCCATTCTTCATCTAACTCAAATGTAATCTTCAGATCTTTTCCACAGCAAGGTGAAGCTGTGCTTTTTAGTGGACAATACAAAAGCAAACAGATTTCTCTCAACTAAGAAGTTACCCAGGAGTAATTTAACTATTAATAACAACACTTTAAAAACCAAATGCTGCAGTAAAACCGTTGGCATTGTAGTTTCTTTGCCAAGAATAGATTCTACTGATTGACCTTTAGATAGCATCAATATAATACAGCATGAACTCACTTGAGGCCTCCCTGCTCTCCCGATCATTTGCAGAATATCAGTTTCACTGTACTCTTGGAACACTCCTCCAACATAGTGCATTGTGGATTTTACAACCACCAGATGTGCAGGTAGGTTGACTCCAACAGCTAAGGTGCTAGTAGTAACTACATCAGATTAAAGTATATTGATGGCAAGATGAACACCATTGAAATGTCTGGCAGATACTAAGCAAGTAGCAAATAAGTGACTAACTCTCAATTCCTAAGAGCTCTTATTTTCTAGTCAAGTCAGACGGTGTACTGCACTACAAAGAATTAGACACAGATTACAGGCATGTACCTGCATAACAATTTCTGTGTATGTGATAATCAGTATTCATTTACTATCAAGTAATCTTTAAGAAATTACATCCCAGATATTTTTATGTGAACATTCCTTAGCATTTAGAGATAACCCAGAATCCAATCCATCTTCAATATAACACCCACACTGAAGAAATATTATTCGTGTTTCTTCACAGATATTTGAATACACCCATGACTTCATCTGACTTTGCAGTGATCAATATCTTTAAGATAATTTTGTTTTAAGTCATCAGTCATTAGCATTGTTTATATCCATGGTACCAAACCAGAATCATCACCAATACTGTCCCAGTACTTTACTAATACACACTCTCACGTAGAAAACACCAGTCAAGTTTGTGGCAAATTATCTCACATAAATTTTTGTAATTCACTTTCTCTAATAAACATATGGGGTGGCAGAAATTGAACATGGAAAGCCATCTATAAAGGCCAACTAATATAATGATTTCACTAGGAAAACAAATTAATTAATTTTCCAATTATTTTTTGAAACTAAAGAACTAAAATTAGTTGCCAAATCACAGTAAGGGCATCTACCTTAAATTTTCATAGTGAGTCATGACCATAGTACAGAACAAAACACATTAATCTTTCACTGTTGCACATAGCTCTCCATGGGGTCTGAATCTTTTTTACTGAAAAAGAAAGCCTGGATAAGACCATCCTGTCTCAAACAGGTAACTACTCATTTTAGTTACCAGCAGATGGAATATTTCTTAGGAACCTCCCCATTAGTTAAAACAGCTTGCTTGCGAGTTTGCAAATAGTATCCTGCCCATCTAAGAAGCATACATGCAGAAGACTACCTTCAGGGAAGCTGCTGCTGTAAAGCACACAAAGAAACAGCACATGAACTCTGAGGAAAGACACATTAGCAGAAAATCCACCTCAACAGGATGGTTCAGTGGTATGAAAAGGAAATGGACACGGCCAGACCTATACATACATGTGAAGGAAGATGACCTCTGCGTATGCTGAAAAGACGAAAAGTTTATGGTCTTTGGTAACAGCGCATATAAATACTCAGGGGGTATAAAGGTGCATGTGAAACACAGATGCAGCTTTATCTGAATTCCACAAAGCAATTCCAAAGGTTAAAAAAAGTATAGAATCATAAAATATTACCACTTCCAAACTGCAGTGTTCTCTGTATACATTTTGGCTTTCAAAGTTAAATTTACTTACAGAGCACTGGTATGTCTCCTACGGTAAAAGCTCCTTCAATTATTTTTCTGTCAGATACCTCCATACCCGCATGATGATAAGCCACACCATACATTAAAAGATCTGATAATTAAATAATTATATCCATCACTTGACCAAGTTTACTCAAGCAAATACTCATTCACAGAGCAGAGAAGTAGGAGGTTATACTTACCTCTCAGTTTGGAATCTTTCAATGAATTTGCAGACCTCTGTAATCTATGCAACACACACAAAAAAAGAATACTTCAAAATCACAAGAGATTCACTAGGGTAAGTCTTAAAATAACGTCTAAAATATACTTTACTTGGATATTTTCAACCAGCACCTTTCCCATCTTTACAAAGGGAACACATACACTCTGGGGCAGCTATTGGAGCCTTTCTAGCCTGGTCACCTTCCCAGGTCATGACCTACAATCTAGATGTATTGTTCACACAAGGCAAAGACAACCATATTTGAGTTCCAAAAATCAGCTTCTGCAGCTGCCATGACTAGGCAACCCTGAAGTAAATAATAATAAATATGTGTCAGGGCTGTATTTATTAAAGGTACCTGATAATGTACCTTACGACTTAACTTAGAACATGAGTAAGACCACATCCAACCCAAATATTCATATGCTTAATCTTTGCACTACAAGGCCTTCTAGATCTATAGGAATTAACATTTGTATGTTTAAAAAGCAGTTTTTTTAGAAACAACTTAATATTTGTGAAAAGTACCCTAAAAATCTAAGAAGCAAATAAAACTTCACAAGAAGAGGGCCAATTTACCAAAAAGAATGTCAACTGTGATTATTATTTTGTTGCAGATACACCTCTGCTAGAAACTCTATTAGCTCAACAGTTTTCTTCACAGATGTCACAGATTGACTAAAACACACACTTATTAACAACTCACATACAAAAATACCTTTGTTTCTGTTCTATACTCAGTAGAAATTTAGCATCTTTTGCAAGAACAGAAGCAGCCTGCTGTACTCCTTTTCTTGTGGCACAAAACTATTAAAAAGAAAAGATTATTTTTGAATCAACACTTTTAAGAAAGAAACTCTTTCAAATATGATATAAAAAAAGCTGTTGTACCACAAGTGCCGGTTTTTGTTCCGAGTATGTTTGTATAATACTAGCTATCTTGTAGTTAAGAGTTAAGTCAAATTTGAATTCTGTCTGATTGTCACTGCAAGGAAAACCAAGAACAATTTTGCGTAGCTTCACCGGTCGTTGATCCTCGTCTATTTTCAGACATACAGCAGGCATCTTACTGTCTGAAAGCCATTCTGCAATCTTTAAAATAGAAGAAATAGAATGGAAATAAATTTCTGCTTTTAATCATACTCTGGTCTACCTGCATTGCACAATAATTAACTTAGCTTTTGTCACATGTAAGCTATTAACACATTTTGCATTGTTTTTATCATTAAGATCACAGGTGTAGTTCTGCTTTGTACAGGGCCAATATAATTTTGACTGAACTCTCAAGCCTGTTATTATTTGTGCTTAGAGACAAAAATGACAAACAGAAATTTAAACCTGAAGCATGTTTATAGTCGGCTGATAGTTCCACATGTTGTAGGTAATTTGTTACATTAACATCAACCTCACAGCTGTCTTAAGCTGACAGCTTAAAAATGACAATTTTTATATCAATGTGGATTTATAATTCCAGTAAATTTTATCAACTACAACTACATTAATTAAAATACAGTTAAAATGTAACTCTTACATCTTCAGCATTTGGGATTGTTGCAGAAACAGCTACAAATCTCAAGGGAGGAACAGTGTCATGATTCTCTAACAGGCGCCAAAGAGAAGACTGAACAGTCTTCATCCGACTGACTACAACTTCTAGTGTTGCACCACGGCTTTCATCTTTTATAACATGCACCTGTGAGAATTTTAAAAGATTTGCTATATATTTCTCCAGTTACAATGTGTTAAATAAATACATGTGTTAAATAAATGTTACATTTTTTAAGTCTCCTTTTATCTTCAAGAACCAAAAAAAGTGCACACAAAACATTGATTTTCTACCTCATCAATGAGAAAAAGTCGTACAAGCTGGACTATAGAGTTGTCTCTCCACCTTCTAGTCATGCTATCCCATTTTTCCTAGGAGCAAAAACCCAACACAACAAAACAACAACAGAAGTTGAGTGATGTTTTAAAGGCCAGCATGTGCCAGATGTACAGGCAAGCATAAGGATAATAAAATTACTACTTAGTACAAAAACAGGAGCAGTTCTAGTAGCATACAATTAACAGACTACCGGCTGTCTGTTTATTCTAGGCTTTTGTAACAACTGGGATTGAAACCTACAGGTGTAGTGATAATAATGTCAGCATGATGTATTTCAAATAAATCATCCATCACTGTATCTCCCGTCAGTTCCTTGCAGCTGAGTCCTATAGGTCCAAATTTTCCTTTCCAATCATCAAAACGCTGACTGCATAGAGCTTTTATTGGAGCCACTAAAAAGACCACAAAATAATCAGTTATATCAGGTGTTGAGGCGGCATAAAATGGACTTCATACAACTCCATAAATAGAGTTATAACTGAAGACCTTTCCTATTAAAAATGGCTGCAATACTTTTCTGACTCCAAATCACCCGCCCCAGTACAGACCCCATTGGTTACACACACTCTCAGTTTATACATGATTGGCTATGTGTTTTGTCACTCGTTGTTCGTACCCCCGATGCATGTGCTGTTGCACCCCTATGTCATGATGACTCAGGACTTCTACTGTTTTCCACTTCTCTCACTTCCCAGCCAGTGCCCCTCCATTCTTGCCACAACATTCTATTCTTGCTACTTCCTGAGATAACAACTGTGGGACACCAGCTTGTGGGGCACAAGCTTGTTTACTGGTCCCATGGTTAGCCTCAGCAGCACCTGCAGCACTGCTGCCTTCTCTAACTCAGGCACACTAATTTTCTATAAACCCACCAATAATTTTCCATAAACCCACAATTAATTTTCTATAAGCCCACAATCAGGAAGACCAAATGATCAACTATATTGCTAAAGATGCTAAAGGCATACATTTTTAAGATGTCTTGAATTTAATTTCCCTAATTTTCAGCTTTGCTCGCAGAACCATAACATTTGTAACTGGTATTATTATCCTATTCCATGTGCACAGGTCAACGTTGAACTTTGAGCCCCAGTTCTTCCCTATCCACAATCAGAAACAGGATTCTTTAATTAAGGCTATTTATACTCTCTCCTAATCTTGATTCTTCCTCAATCCCACATGGAAACAATCACTCAGCTGTCAAAGGTTTTCTCACAGATGGAATAAACCACAGGAAATACATATTTTCTAATGGAATATCATACAAATACCAACCATTTTCCCATTCAGAATGATTTGGGCACACTGTATTCAGAGAAAAAAGGGGTTAAAAATGAGAAACCATCCATGAGCAAGAGACAGAATAACAGAAGAAATAAAAATCTACTTAAAGCAAATGCACAGTGAAGCACAGAGAAGCTAACACAGCAGGTAGCAGCTAACACAGCAGGTTGTAGTTCTGATGCTGGTCCTCATGAACAGACTTTTAAAACAATCTATTTCCTAATAATTTTTTTTACAAGGACTGATACTAGCAACACCTGTAAGTCTATGTTGGATGGGTAATCTATATGGAAAATGTGGTTATTTAAGCCAAAGAAGGGATCTACACATGATTCAAAAACAACAGTAGTAAAATACAACTTGCAGTGATTACATTCTAAGATAGAGCCACTGGAATATCAACAATTTGTGCGTATTAGCTGACAAGTGAATCCTGAGAGATTTAAAGAGCCTGTTTCTGCTTCAGAAAGAAGTGTAAAATCTCATAGGCATATCAGTGGCCTATAAAGCAGAGGAAATCACTACCTCCAGAAAACTGATTAAACTACCAGCAAGTAACTCACAAAACTGCAGAAGTAATAATCTTTTGCTATGCAAGCTGCTAGTCATTTGATCCTAGAACTCCAGTCACCAACCCTCAGTGTGTGTTAAAGCTGCTGGGAAACAACTCTAATTTACACAAGTACTGCAAGTTAATGAGCATAGATATTGGGCCACTGACGAAGCAGGTACCAGAGCACACTCTGGCAGTTCACAATCTGGACAACCTCTCTGTTCCAACATTTGGAAAACCGACACGTGTCTCTCTCCCCATCATTGTCGAACTTGGAAAGGTGAGCAGATCTAATTCCACCAGCAGCTAATGGCCTTCTTACTCAAAGTTCCAAACCAGCCAATTTGTATCAATGCTAGCAAAGCAATCAAAAACATTACAGTACAATGAAATGCTCCACCTCAATCCACTGACAGAGAAACTGTACTATGTGCCTATTCATGACACACAGTCAACTAAATCAATACTAGCTTTATTGGAAGAATCTGAACACATGGGAATTAAAAAAAAAAAAGACTGAAACTTTTGTACATATAAAGATTAACCATTTGTCAAGACTCACAAATATATCATTGTATTAATTAATTAAAACTGGGACAAATGCACCAATTTAATCTGATTTACATTATATGAACTCAATTCCCCAGGAAGCAAAGAAAAAAAGTGTAATCGTTGCAACTATCTTCAAGTTTTTTCATTAGTTCCTACACAGATCAATTAAACTCATGAAGATCACAACTCTGGTGCCTCTGAGCTAGTGGACAGAAAGCAACAGTTAGCATGAAACCTTGCCAGGTAAGTGATTATTGGAAAATTTGATCCTCATCTCAGAGCAACAGAGGGGCATAAAAAAGGTACTGCATGATTTCTGGCTCTGCCACTAAGAATAAGTTATACCTTCCTTTGCTTCCTCCTTCCCTTTTTGTGTACATTTGCCTCCTTAGAGGACAAACTCTTTACAAGACTTTTAAATTTTTTAATTGTATAGACTATGATGAACACTACAATTACACAGTGTTAAATACTAATAAGAGTTACAGTGGCATCGTAAACAAATCCGAAAAGAAACAACTTCTTAAAGAATGAAGTAGGTCACAATCTTAACATATTAAGTTTCAATATTATTAAAGCACTCGCTTCAGATCTCCATGTTTATAGAATGACATTTTCTACTGCAGTCACCAAAATGTTTGAAGCTGCATAATACTTACTGTAAACAACTTTAATATTTAACCAAGGCAGTGGGGCTTCCATGAGTAATCTGGTAATAGCTAGCTCGAACATTACAGTTTTTCCAGAGCCAGTCGGAGCACAAATCACAAAATTCCTATCTGTATAAAGAAGCTAGGAAAGAATTGCAATGTAGTAAATACAACACAGTTATCCATTGTACCTATTCATACATTCCAAACCCATTGTCTAGGGGAAAATGACACAAGGAAATTATTACTACACTCATATATGTAGTCCTCTAAAAAAAGTTTTATTAGATGTGAACTTGAAGTTACAGCAAAAAAAGTAACATCTGCTACACATCTGCCACAGAAATATAAATGAGACTGTTAATCTAAGGTTATTATATAATGGTCTACCTTCCTATGACAAACAAAAACCCAATGTCTACCCTTAGATGACATTAATAAAGAATCACTGCTAATGTTCAACTGCAAACAAACATAGGGTCATCAGAAAGAGTTACTTAGTGCTTAAATTCTAAGTGCAATTTGGTTTCCTTCTGTAATTCAATCTGCATTCAAAATTCCATCATTGTTGAATAAATATAAATTTTAAAAGAATGTTTTCAATAATAATGAAAGTAGGTTTATACTTCCTTCCTTCCCCCTACATGCCATCCTCCACCATCTTAGAAGCCAGATATGTCCACATCAGGTTCCCTCATTTTCCTCTGACCAGGTTGACTCTACCTTCCTTCCTCCTCTGCAGTTTTCCTCATCCATGCTCTCTCAATGCAGCATGCTCTGTGCAGCCTCATTGCATTCCTTCCCTCCCAATTCCTCAGAGATTCTACTGTTCTCATTCTTTTTCTTGTCCTTCTAGCTGTTAATGCTCTAAAACTATTCTATGACTGTTAGGAGAACACAAGGATGAACGGAAATCACCTTATACTTAATTTATAAATAACTGCAGCAATGACTAACACTGACAGTACTGCTGAACAGCTACAGGAATTACCTGTGTTCTTAATCTACCATTCCTAGTTTTCCAATGCTCACAAAAATGAAAACTGTACTAATATTTTTTTTCCCTGATTTTGGTTAAATAACCCTAACATTCACTGTGAATCAACGAGAGGAATTCTACTAAGTTCACAGAATCACAGAACTACCAAGGCTGGAAAAGACCTTTAAGATCATCAAGTCCAGCCTATGACCAACACCACCACACCATCTAGACTATGGCACTAAGTGCCACATCCAGCCTTGCCTTGAACACATCCAGGGATGGTGCCTCCACCACTTCCCTGGGAAGCCCATTCCAATGTCTAATCACCCTCTCCGTGAGGAAGTACTTCCTAATATCCAACCTAAACCTCCCCTGGAGCAGCTTCAGGCTGTGCACTCTTGTCCTGTCACTGGTTGCCTAAAAAAAGAGCCCCACCTGACTACAACCTATTGTTAGAGTTGAATAAAAATTTCAAATGCTCTATTGAAGACTCTTATAGAACCTGTATCTCCTGCCTATTATACTATCTTTTTCAAATTGGTTACTTTCAAAATAAGTTTTGGGTTTTAATGACAAGTGCACAGCTGATAAAAAGGGTATGGACAAACATCACTTCTCCAAAAGAACAACCTTCTCTGAAGTTCTGCTTTTCTTAATCTTCCTGTGAAAATTAAAGATATTACTAACCTGTATGCATACATATATAATTCATATATTCATATAAATGTATTTAAAACTGAGAAAAAAATTTAACAATTCTTCTGGTCTTCAGCTAAGCACAACCGTGCTACACCATTCCAGGAAGAGGTTCTAGATATATTACTGTTTTCTGAGGCCTTTTAAGTTCTAAATATCAAAGTATCATTTACATTTATCTACAAAGTACTATTTGCAGCTGCAGCTAATGTTTCATACTTACATCATCTAAAGCTTTAGACTGTGCATAGTTAAAATACGGGAACTCCTTAAAAATACTTCTAAATTGGGTCGCTTGATAGCATTAAGGAATTCAAAACAATTGACTGAAAATTACAGTATTTTTTTTTAGAAGTGTAAATGCATCTCTTTCTTGTAATTTAAGTGTAAACTTAAAACATACACAACCCTTTTTCACTGATAGAGGCTTGTAAAAAATATCAAAAAGTAATGTACTAAATGATTTAGTTGTTTTATTTAGATTCTTGGTGTGCCATATATTCCAATTCACAAAAAACCCCACTATCTATTCAAGAGGTCTCAGGATTATACCAATTACCAAGAACCTCCTCCCTGGCATAGGCTTTATGGAATGGTGTACAATTATGGAATGTAAAACTGCAAGGGCCAAA
Source organism: Hemiprocne comata (assembly GCA_020745705.1). Lineage (NCBI taxonomy): Eukaryota > Metazoa > Chordata > Aves > Apodiformes > Apodidae > Hemiprocne > Hemiprocne comata. The sequence goes on along the minus strand of CM036593.1, from coordinate 15,973,719 downwards.
AGCTTTATTCTACACTGCAAACCAGATGCAAGAGCAAGCAGAGCACTGCTCTTAGCATTTCTAAAGTGTCAACAGTCACACTATTTGTGAAATAACACAAATTAATTAGTAAAATATAGTGGGAGGTGTTCCTGCCCATGCAGGGGAGGTGGAACTAGATGATGTTTAAGGTCCCTTCCAACTCTAACTATTCTATGATTCGATGATTGTATGTCCAGTCATAACAGCAGCAAAAAAATTAAAGTACAATTTCTTACTGCTGCCAGTGGTTTTAAAGATATTTTCAATTGCTAATATTGTGTATTCTTCAGACAACAATATTCTTATCTAAAATATGAGTAAGAGGAAAGAGAATATTGTTACATTACAATTCCAAATAAGTCAGCTGATCCTTGTCTGGACTTGCATTTAGGCCACACTAGCAGACTAGCTGTAACCATCCAACGAAGCTGAGGATGCACACACAGTCAGACAGAACAGTAATAAGAACAATGACCTGCTGAGTCCTCAGATTGATGTTACATTAAAAGATCAAATAAAAAGGAAAAGGAGTAAAACAAAAAACAACAGTAGTTAAACATTTAAAAATGGGTAAAGATAAGCAAGTAATATTTGATTAAAGAAAATAAGATTTTTTTTTTTAGAAAGACTTCTCTAAAATTCCCTCTCAAAGTGAGTGATCTATTTTAAAAATGCAGAACATCTGACTATCTGTAATGCTGAACATGAGAACAACCGCGTCCTTATTCATTTTGGAAATTATGATGCTTCTTAAAGCTATTCACATGAATTTAAGTTACCTAAATTCAGACACTTCCTCTTTCTGGTATTTAACCTACCATTTGATAGGTCACTAAAACCAAAATATTGAAAAGACTGTAAGAAAAAAAACAAACGTTGACAGATATAGATGGAGATTAATTATGTTATGGGTTCAAGGCAGGGCCAAGAAGAAGGAAAATTATTGTAAAATCTGCTTAAATAATGGAAATATACTATATGCACACTACTATACAAATACAGACCTATAAGGAATATATGAAGTTTATTTTCTCCTGAGAAAATGGGACAAAACAATTCAGTTTTCCCAATGAGCCTAAACAGTAATTCACTTTTCCTTCATTTAAAGTGTATGGGGATATTTGTGCATATGGTATCACATATAAAATATGGCCTGAAATACACATTATGCAAACTAAAAAATTTACACTTTAAAAGTAAACAGTTTTGAGGATAAAATTTGAATGCTTGAGATAAGAATAAATTCACTAAGCAAGGAATGAACTATAAGTTGTTGTACTGTCACTCTAGTTTTGAAAGTCCAAGAGCTAAACAACTATTTGTCATTTGATTCCCCACATTATTAATCAAAACTATTACAGTGTAATGCATGAGTTCCTATGGCTAAAAATTGAACACTATAATTTTGTGAATGTAAAAACACTAATACAATCAGTAAATCAGAGCAAATACAAGGATACGTATTTCTGTAACAGCCCTCAAAACCTCCAATTTTCTTCCTGTAGTTCCTAAAGAAATAAAGTAGTAAATTTATAAAACCAGATTTGATTTCAATTAATAACCATGGAAAATATTTTCCTGACCCCAAGCTATGTGTTCTATGAGGAGCTGCAAGGCTATAAAAAGGTCCAAGTGATATAGAAGGAGCTGACAGGATAGTACAGGGAGGTCACAAACTCATCATCTGAAAGGAACATCTTGGTGGCCCTTTGCTGAACTCATTCCAGTTTAAGGGTGTTTTGCCCATACCAGAAGCTAAAAACTTGATGCTGTACCTAGATGTGGTCTCAAAAGAGCCAGGACAAAGGGGATAATCACTTCTGTCAAATTCCTGACTTTGTTCCTGTTAACAAAGCCCAGGATGCTGTCGACCTTCTTCACTGCTGAGGCACACTGCTCGCTCACATTCAGCACACTGTTTGCCAGACCCCAGGCTCTCTTCTGCAGAGCTGTCCCCAGCCAATCCATCCCGAGGCTGCCGGTTCTTCTCTGGGGCAGGGCTTTGCATTTGTCCCTGCTGCATTTAATGAGATCCCTGGCATCCCCCTCCTCCAAGGCACATCCCTGCAGTACTCCACTTGTGGGAGGCATGTGGGCAGAGTGGGAGGCATGTGGGCAGAGTGGGAGGCATCAGCCCCCTGAGCCTGACCATTCAAATATTTATCTATGCTATTCATTCCTATGTCCTAACTTGGATACAAAATGTTGTAGAGGACAGTGTTCATCAACCATTCTATGAAAAGGCTTGCTGAAGTCAAAGTAAATGACATCTACCACACAGATCTAGTCACCATTGCTCAGAACGCAATCAGAATTCCATCCCTGATGAGTCTCCAACTCCCATCCTAAGCCACAGCTCTGCTCTACAATTTTCTGCTATACTTATTTTTCTGTTCTGTATTTCTGTACCAGTTAGCCAGGTACACAAGGTATATTCCAAAGAAGCAATGAGTCTCTGTTCCAGAAAGCTTAAGAGCTAGAAGTAAACCACACATATTTAAAAACAAAAATAAATTTCTAAACCAAGTATTTTATAAGTTCATCAAAATTCTCACAATTTTCCTCCATTTTCCAGATTTTTCCTTTTTAAAATCTATTTCTACAATGATACAAGTAGGAACCACATCACAAATATTCCATTTTCAATTTCTGGTTTCAAATGAAGATGAAACTATTCACCACATGAAGGGACAACACTGCTCTTTTTCTAATTGTTTAGGGAACTGATTGAAGTGACATTATCAAAAAGGTTTATGTGACTTGGCAATTTTGAAAATGCGACTCCTTTTCATAAATTGTTTACCCTGCTCATATTAAACAACAATCCAATTAAGGTCCATAGAATTGCCGTATCTTCTTTCAAATTTAGCCAATTATCTCATCCTGAGCTGGTGGGAAAGTGTTCTTCTCTACCTCAGATCACGGATATAATTATCATCATTATTATATACCAAAGGCAGATAGTGGACTATTTTTCTTGAAACAGAGTAATAATAATTACCTGTCATATCCAGAATCTCTGAAGCATTAGAAAATGATTTCATTTTAATTCCATTTTTAGACGCAAAGTCCCCATAATTTACCCTATGCAGAGTAAAATCTGAGTCTTCAGTTATCGGAGCATGATGATTATTTCTCCATAAACCTTCTTTTCTCACTTCTTTCATATTTTCACTTGTATTTAAGTAAGTATCAATGTCTTTCACATCCACAGAACTATCTTTAAATTCTTTACTGTTATACATATAACCAGACGTTTTAAATAAGCTGCGAAAGATCCAGGATTTTAATTAGTTTGTTGTAATGTTATACAGTTTCTCTAATATCTGAAAAATATGTATGTATGTATGTATTAGAAGCAGAACTAACAAGATACAATCATAACAAAAGTTTGTATCTGATTTTATTTGATCTGACACTCTTCTGTCTGAAGAAGACTACTTTCAAGCTACATTTTAACTTTAATTCCAGCAAGAACCTGAAAGAGTCAACTGCCTGTCCAGATGTGCTCTGAATCCCGATAGCAGATCAACTGTCTATCTCTGCATAATTAAAAACAAGAGACATACAGGTTCTGAGGAATGAGAAGAGCTGGGCACAGGAGAGAAGTTTATGTGTAAGACTTCTCCTCCCAGGCAGTACTGAAACCATGTTGAGAAGTGCTCTGGGTATTCCCAGCTAGCTGACCTCTGCTTTGAAAAGCAAGGGACCTTAGCCTTCCTGCTCATTACCACGTGGATGAAGAACTCAAAATGGTGTTTTGGAAAACCTTAGTGACTTAACAATTTATTTAAAATTAAAGAAACAAATCTCCTCCTTACTTTTCTCATAAAAAAGGCTGAGGTCAGGACACATTTAATTACAGTACTAAAATATTGCTAAAAGGAAACAACTTTTCTTCCTTGCATTGAAAAGAATTAGTGTCTGGAGCCCTGCCAAAGTACCTTCAATTGAAGGATCCAAAACTTTGCATTTAACAAATGTATCTAAAACAATAATATTATTCTGACAGTTGATAAATTATCAGAATTAACAAGACACGTACCTTTTTCTTAATGTTGAATGGGCACTCTCATCATCACTGTTTTCTGGAAAATTACTTATTATTTTATTTTGTGAAAAATTAGCACCAGGTTGCTGAGAAACCCCTATTCCTGTTTTAGATTTATCTTGGTCAGAGGAGAGAAACAATGAAACCATTTTCAGACTTTCAGGTGGAAAACTAATATTCTCTCTTTCTCCTACACTCGATTGGAGATCTTTTTCAGAGGCTATGCCAAAATGAACAGGTACTGGTGATTTATCATTTACCTCCTTGGTGCTACTCTTACATTGTTGTATAAACTTTTGGTGCTTTCTCCCTCCTACAAAACAAATAAAGCATTATTTCTATTAATATTGATATTCCTATTCATAGTAATTTTATTTAATGTCTTCAACAGAATAAGCCAAATTCACATATATTACATGAAACTGATATTTCTATCTTATCGCACCATCCAAATTCATAATGAAGTCAGTGACTGGCTGGTTCCATAGTCATTGTGGTTAATTATCACATTTTGCAGGGTTACTTTTCAGTAGGATCAGTCCTGATCTGGCTGACTATACAAGCACTGCTGTCAGCAAAAGGAAGTCAAGAGCAGAAATAAGCAATTGAATGCAACAGCATTACGGAACAGCTCTATTTCACAGCTTAGTAATTTCAGTGTTACCCATGTAGAAACTTAAAATTACAGTGGCCTGTTTGTGACTTAACCCCAAAAGTTCTAATTCTACAAACACCAGACAGCTGATTTGAGTTAGTAGTTCTTAATAGGATTGCTCTTGCATAAAGTAGAAAAAACCCTTCTGTCTTAACAATGTGATTCCTAAATATAGAATATAATAAACCACCACAGCAGCTAAGAAATGCAGAAATCTAGTTGACAGAGATAAAACAACCGAATTATTTTAAATAAATTTCCTTAAGGTGATCCTGAATGTCTAGATGGAAGGAATATTCCACTTCGCAATCGATGGCCAGATTCAAATTAGGCCTCCTGAACACCAATTTGAAAAAAGCCTCAAAAGGGAAGAAGAAAGTTAGGCTTATATAAACTTTCTGTTCCCTGGATGGGAGACAGGTGATCAGATCCCTGTGTTGCATTATGCTCTTACAGCTGCTTCCCACATGTTAGGATGCTTCATGGAACAATGTGGAATATCTGTAATTTTGATCATACTTCTTACATTGCCCACATCTGCACAGTAAACTTGCAGCCTATGTCCAAAGAGGACTGATAATACTCTAAACATATGCAAGACCACCACTCTTAACTAAAATGTATTCCTCATCTATATCTGCATACCTAGAATATTTCACATTTCACAGCATTGAGACAGAGAGGAGGAATTATCTGTCAGGCTAATTATTTGTTCAGCCATTCAAAATGAATGTCAAATATTATGGTCTAGCAGAAATTCACAGTTAGTTTTACAGTTGGACTTGATATTAAAGGTTTTTTCCAACCCAAATGATTCTATGATTCTATTCTATAATATTTTACCCATAGGAGTGCTGGCTGTGTCTTTTTCCAGTTCCCTCTGTAACTCCTCTGCAGCTGGAACTTCAGCAATAGCTGGTGCAGGTGCAATACAACAAATCTTAGGCTCTTCATTTTCTAGATACCTATTTTTACACACAAATATATGGTAAAAGCATTCTTTAAGCACCCTCCACAACATCTACCTCAAAATCACTAATCATAAATAACCTACTGTTTCTCCCACTAAAAAAATATTCTTATTTAAAAAAATAACACAAATTAAATAATCACAGAAAACTGAAGAGGCGAAACTTCTTTTAACCTGTATTTCTTATAGCCCTAACATACACCTGCATCATTCAAACTTCAGTGTGCTTGGAAAAACATTTCAAAGTAGGGGTTATGGACCTGGAAATCCCTAGCCCCACAATTCTATTGTTAGGCACAAAAAGGAGTTACAAAAAAAAAAATAATTCTGGTGTAAAATTATTCAGAGTACGGAAAAATTTCAAAACAATTATATACATTTATGAATAAAGACTTACCTTTGAGTTGTATCTGGTCTCTCATAAAATAAATAATCCAATGAAAAGTCAGCAGAGTTGAACATTTTTAGATCAGATGTGAAGTCCCTTAATCTGCAAAAGGCAGCACCAGGAACCGTGAAACTGAAACTACTAGAATTGAACCTGCATAAGCAATAGAAACTTATTAGTTATAAGCATCATTATTTAATTTCTAGATTTTTTTTTCCTTTAGATCTCTTGCCTGCATTCTTAATTATTCTTCAAAAATATAATCTCTCTCCTGATAAAATATGGTGCCTATTGTTTATGACCAAAAAATCCTGTAGGACTGCACTTTAAACAAACTTAAGTTACCATAAAATGTCAGGAGGGAAAACATGGGCAAGAGTGAATATTCTTTTACACAATTGCAGACTATTTTTGTTTGTTTGTTTCAGTTCTGATGGAACAATACGATCTCTCTTATGATCAGATTCTGTCAATTTTACAAAATAAAATGATTCTATTAAAAAAATCCCTAAAAATTATTTTAATTTACAACCAAATCAGATTTTTTTTAACCTACATGCAAATTGATTACCCAGATAATTGGGTTATGGGCTCAACTGCTTAATGTTGTTAACAAGTTTTTTCTGAAACATCAGGACCAGAGATTATTGAAATAATTATTTATCCGATACACTAGTCTTAAATTTACTCCACTTAATTAAATTATTTTTCATTTAGCACCAACTCTAGACGTTAGACATGTTTTCTTTGTGTGTTTGGGTTGAGAATTTTCACAGCTCTAAATTTTTCTTAACAGCAACTTTAAAAAGCAAAGAACTCCCTAAAAGAACACCACAGGAAAGATTTTTATGAGTCAAAAATCTTAGATTTACTGAAATAGATGGTAAAATATCAAATCAACTTTAACAGTATTTGTAAAACTCAATAAAGGCTAAATCTGGTGACAAGGTAATAAACCCATCTTATTTGCCTACAGAGATAAATCAAAGACAACACTTTTTTTTTTTTTCTCCAGCATCTCATTAGTAACATATGAAAAAAATCTTTTAGAGTGCTTTGCAAATAGGATTCAGGTTTACTTAATTACTGTATACTGTCAATTGTGAATAAAAAACTTTAAAAATATTTTTCTTCCACTGAAGCTATAAAACTTCAAATATTCCAGAGGAATGTTTCAAATTTAAAACAGAAAACATTTCACAATACTGGCAGAATATAGAGCGTATAATCAAAACTGTCTATGAACACAGTGAGGAAGATAGGTTTTAGAACTTCAAACAAGAAATCTGTCAATGCCCCTTTTGCACTCCTTTTCAGAGTAAGTCTGCAACACCCCTTTTGCCACTTTTTGCCATTCCCTCGCCACCAGGTTTTGCTGCTTTTTCCTTCATACTAATAAATATTAAAAAATGCTGGTTAATTTTGCCACCATTCTTTCACATGCTTTTAATGTCAGTAATCTGAAGCAGTTCTCAGGCTTGGGTACCAATAGTAGCAACAGAAAGCATCTGTCAGGAGTCCTATCAAGTTGTAGCTACTCAACTAGCTAGTGCTTATCCAATTGAATAACCCCCACTCCATCAGCTCCCAGGAGCTGCAAACACTGTACACCAGTATGAAATGGTTTTCAGACCTCATCTGGGGAATCTTCAATCTGTTATTATGCAACTTCTATTTAAATAATCTGGATTTGTGATTTCCAACCTTAAGTGTCTTTGTTACTCACAATATTTCGTCTCCCAGGCCCTTCAGGCCCCACTCTCTGTATATTTACTCTTTGTCAGGCTCCATTAATTCCAATTGCTTAATGATATGCACAAAAAAGACAGATCAGTAGGGAGACAGGAGATGCCACGACACAACACTCCTATACGCAGTTCTGCATTCATTCACCTGCTTGCTGGTCATCGGGTGGGACACTCCCCTCAAAATGCCTAGCCAAGAAATAGTGAAAAGTCTCTCAGACTTTAAAATTAAGGGGGTAAAAAAGGGGAGAAAAAAGGGCAAAACCTGTCTTCAAGATGGACAGGACTAAGAGTGTCTTTCCAATACTCTCAATGTTGTTTAATACCACAGGGAAAATGCAGACTCAAGAAAGCAGAATTAAAGCAGTGAGTAGGTGTTCGTAGGAGCAGCATAGATTATTGATTCACACTTGCAGAGATATTTGCCAAATCCTGTAAGCAAAGACCTCTCATGTATCTGTTTTAAGAAACAGCTCACTACAGACTTACTACAAACACTGCATGCCACAAGAGGTTTTGCTCTAGTTTTAAGCCCCTTTGGTTTTCATCTCTCTCCTAAAGCCCGATCTGCTCCTCAGACCTCTGTATTTCACATCAATACTCTCTCCTGGCAGCCCAAAGTGAAGATCACAACCTCTGGGGGTGCCGACCCAAACAAACTGCAACTACTTGCTCCCAGCTGGGGACCAGGTGCCCAGAGGGGCCAACGAGCACCCCCACCTCACAGCACTCCTCCTTTCCAGGGAGCCCTGAAGCCCCTCCTCACAGCTAAGCTCCCTCTCACGCCCTCCTCCCTCCAGTGTGGAAGGAGAACCTGACGGTGAGCCTCCCACCTCACCAACAAGCGCCTGCCGCCAACAGCGCTCAAAATGGCGGCAATTGACGGGCCTAAGCGCCGCCACAGTGTCCCTCAGCCAGGCCGGCCGAGCCAGCGGGAAGCGGCAATCGCTAGGCGGCCTTTTCCTAGCACCGGCCCTGGGGAGGGCCGCCTCCAGAGACTGCGGGAGCCAGCTGGCGCCGGTTTTCTTTAGCCGCAGCGAACCTGCGAGCTCCCGCTGGCAGGAAATGGAGGGCGCCGGGCCTGCTCTGCGACGGCCACTTTGCTTCACAGGCGCAGCTCGGCCTGACAAACCGCACATACTCTCAAATCCTGAAACCTGTGGGAAAGGAAGGATCCCAGTGTTCCTTAAAACAGAAAAAAAGGAGTGTAGAGGGTCTGCAGTGGTGCCAGATTTAGAGCTTGTCCACACATGGATTTATCTGGAATTAGTCTGTCAAAAAATCCTTACTAATTTTACCCTATTGTATATTAGAAAAGGCAGCTGATCATCAAAAGCATTCCCAGAGACTACAGGAAGAAATAAAAGTACTGAAAATATTGATCCTGAAAATATTTTTCTAGTGGATTTCTAAAAATCTTTTTTCTTCTGACTGCTGCTGAACTAGAGGAACAAAGCCACCTCAACTTCTATGTATTGAAACAATACCACGTAAAGTATTTGTAAAGTGCAGAAGTTGGTTGCTATATTTTTCCACAGAATTTCCACATAAATACCACAACTTATAATTCTGGAGTTGCCATTAGAGCATAGCTTTTGAACTAGTAAATTTAAAATAAATTGTAGAAGTGTCTCAGACTAAATTTTAAGCTGGTTCAAAGCTTCATGCCATTCAACAAATACTATACAGGCAGCTACTGTAAATATGTATTTCCTCATACATAAATAGATGAAAAGGAGACAGAATATTTTTCTCAAATATTGATTGATTTTAACATAAATAATTTTTATTTAATCAACTTCTTTCTTTCTTGAAAATATTAATTTTTAACTTTCCCTTTCAAATGTTTAGACAATGTGTTTACATAATGTAGGTGCATTCTATCAGACTGAGCAAGCCCAGGTCAATTAAAAGCATACAGTAAAGGTTATGCTTATTTTTACAGTTCTGTGTATGAGGTCTTCCCTTCAGTATTCTTCCCTTAAAAAGAATCATACCAGAACCATGTCATATTACAGTACTCCAAAACTTATACCACATGTTTAGATGCTTTAATACACCTCCCCATCTATTTACTGGGCAGGCAGCCAAGGGTAAGAAGCACTTCATTCCTGCTTCCAACATGACAGGATCTTGGCCAACACAGAAAACCAGAAGATTTTATGATAAAAGCACAGAATACAATGAGGATTGCTACTTGTATGACATAAAATTCTGAAGCCATCAATATTATTTAGTAATTTGAATACAAGTGGAGAAATGTTTGTGCTTACAAGTATACAATGAGCATTCATTTTGTGCTTATAATAGATTCTGAAACTAGAAAGCATTTTTTACTTCTTACTATTAGAGAATGCCTTCTTCAATTCTGGCCTCAGGCAAGTTTCCATCTTAGTTCACAACATCTGCTTTTAGCTGACCAGACTTTAAAGTTTAACGTGATAATACAAACAGTTCATTTTTAAAGCTATTTTTTCTTCAGTTCCCTTCCCTAGGTGACATGTCCCTCAACACACACACAAATCACATAAAATATATAGCAAAGCAGTCTCTCAACTGCTCTGAGACAGTTTAATTTTTTATTTTCCCCAAGCCTAACATCTGATCTGCCATATGTTTTGAGTCTTTCCAGCTCACGGAGATCACATATTAAGTCATAAACCTCCATGTTCTGGTGCAACGTAACTAGAAAATCACGAATACCAGACATTGGTCAGTGATTCATATGATAACAGAATAATACTCATAGGTACAAACCTGTTAGGAAATTCAGTTTTCAGCAGAACTTACAAATGGAACAAATCAGCTACAAAGAAACCAAATGCAGAAAAGTACCAAAACATAAGTGGGCTGGCAGTCGTTGGTGTTGAAACAAAAATTTCGGAGCTTCCAAACCCCCTTGCTTTCTAACACTCCTCACAGAAGTGGGAGGCGAGGTGCGTCTGGGTAAGGATTCCGAGACAGAGACCCAATAACCACAAACAAGCTGTTATTAGGCAGGCATTCTTTATTGCAGCGCTGGGCAGCACTGGGGATTCTCCACCATAAGTGCTCCAACGAGTTAGCAAAACACCCCAACTAATATACACCAAAAACATGCATATTCATTTTTTATGTCAATGAGTTCCCAGAATTCTTTTACATAGTAATTTCATTTCCTGGAATTGGCTATCTTCCTAATTATGCATGCTCGAGGGTCTCCTGTTGGGGTCTTTGTTGATTCTAGTCCTTTGTCATCTTTGTCCAGTCTCCCATCCTGGTCCTGTCTCCAGTGTCCCGCTGGTAGATTGCCCAGGTGGGTCAGAGTCCACATGAATGTTGTCTGTAGGCACCACAGGGTCTTAGAAGACTTGATGTTATCACAACCTACAGGACGCTTGGCATAGTTGACTGAGAGTTTCACAAAGCACCTTGGTTTAAAAGCATCCCTCTTAGTATAGCAAATTCATTTTTAGTAAACTTTTATTAGGCTATATTTCTATTGAATTTACTAACGAATATCCTATGATGTGTCAGTGTTTTCAGTCAGTTTCCTTTGTTTGGCTTTATTCACAACTTCACAGATGAGATAAAATCATTGATTTCTAAAAAGTGCCCTACCTTGTAACAAAAATCACTATGGAGCATTAGAAGTTCTTAAAATGACAGGCAACCCCTTGAACTGTATGATTTTTGCCTGAAGTTTAAGATGGTTGCAATGATTAATTTGTTAAAGAAATTGTAAGATTCAATAATTAAAAAAAAAATAAATATTTGCAGCTGTAACCTTTTCTAGTCAGAACTGGGAAATAAAAGTACAGCAAAACCTTTGCTTAGACTAAGAAAAGGGGAGTTTCTTCCATTTTATCCTGTTCTCTAGCATTTACAAATGTGGGCCTGATGTTGCACCGCCCTTGCAAAAACTTAAAACAGGTGAATAGGTTGATTCGTGGCAGCTGAAATTACTCATGTGCATAAGCGTTTGCAAGATTGGGTCTTAGGAGAGCTAAACGCAGCTCCCGCTGGGACCTGGCAATACTGCTCTTTGCATGTCCGCCTGAGGGCAGCTCCCAGAGCCGGTACAAGGCACTGCTCCCCAGGGCTGCAGCAAGCAGCCTGCTCTTACCGTGCCCCTAACATACGCTTCCCCAGGAAGCTTAGCTCTTGAACTTTGGCTTTTAGGTGGCTGAAGTAGTAAAATATATTTAACACGTTTGTGTGGTTTTTTTCTCATGTTGAGGTGTGGAAAGTGTTCTGTACTTCTTTACCTTTGTTTTCTTTTTCAGTTTCTTACTCATACATTTTTTTTCATTTAAGAGATGAAATCCTCCCACTGAACTCCTCAAGCACAAACTAACCACCAAGGACCATTTTCATAATGTATAGTATTAGCATCTTCAAATTAACAAAACGAGCACATTTCACATTCACAACTCCACCCTGAACAAATTTATCATGTACGAACACATTATTTTATGTCACATACTATTTAGAGACCCTGATTCTTTGCATGACACTATGGTCACTTAGCAGCTGTATGTGTAAGTCTTCCTTAAGGGAATTTATTTTCTTGGCTTTGTATCCAGTGCGTTTTCTTTAGGAAAAAAAACCCAACACATTTTAGCTACTGTCCTCTTTGAAATGCTTATCCCAAGCTTTCTAACAAAGCTTATCTTCCTTTCTTTCTTCCTAGTCCCATCCTAATCACTAAACTTATGTTGATTAAGGTGGAGTAAAGCAACTCAGCCACATTAACTGTGTTTAAAGAAGTAGTATGATCCACATGAGGTGAATGGGGTACAGCCACTACGATTAATGGCTTGAAGTAGTCAGGGCTAAGACACATAAGTATTAAAGAGATAGTTCTGATAATTTTAAACTAGGATGACAGTCTGCTTACTCAGTTATTTCTAGTAATCTTCCATACTGTAGCTATACTGTGCATTTTAAGTTAAACAGCAACAAATGCCAATTAAATTTCTGCAGACTTTGTGATCTGAACACCCTACAGATCCTTAGCTTTTTCAAAGTAGGTCCGTGTATACAGATTTTGTTTGATCTCTGGTTCATGTCAACCTGGTTTTGAAACATAGCGTAACTAGAAAATATTTCTGTATAGTATGTTAGTTATCAGGAATGTGATCTATACTGATAGAGGGAGAAAAAAGTTCATGCAGTGATCTTTCTTAGAAATGAGGTTTATTCTCCTTGTATTAAAGTAGGAAGCATACATTCCTTCATGTTTGTATTTTCTTCCATACTTAACTATTTCAACTTTTATGATCATAAAGAACATTGCCTTGATCCTTATGATTTTAAATTTAGTAATTTGATGCTTGATAATATAATAGTATCTACTGATTGCATCGTTAAAAGGTTAAGTCCAAAACTGTGTCTTGTACACAGCTAACAAAGTGTGGTCTAGTCTTGAGGAGAGCTTTAGGATATTACTGCAGTGCAAGGAATAAACAGTAGGAAGTACAAGTGTAGTAGTAGTACATATCCTTGCAGATGATGGAAGGGACATAAGCCAACCCTCCTGACCCTGTATCGGATACTAGGTATTTTACAGCACTTGGAATGTACTGATTTAGAAACTTAACATGATGTGGGCCTTTGCAAGGTGTGAGGAAACTGCACCATTGTAGATACAACAAGATGTTGATGTTATAGTACACACAAGAATTATACAAGTATCTAATATTAGAAAGTATCTATTATGTTGAGTACCTCATCATAGTTCTTTGTTTCACTGACCTTCATGAACAGTTCTATGCAATTTTAGTTCATGTCTTGAAAGCATTTTGACAAAATATTTTTTCCAATTTAACTAAATTTGTACCTCTGTAAACATCAGCAGTGTTCTACTTCTGTAGTAAAAAATCCTTGTGAAAAAAGTATAATTCAAAACATGAAAATAGCAAGTGTCTTACATTTTGCAATGCAGTAACTTCTACAGATGTTTAGCTTTCAGTTGGGGCACTTGAGGCAATTGTACCATGTCATCTTCTGAAAACAAAACAGAAAATTATGTGAAAACAGAAAGCTTGAGCACACTCACATTTAAGAAATTGTCTATCACCAGGTGGGTTTGTTCCAAGCAAATTGTGGACTCCACATTGCAGGGCACATCAGGAATAGGCAATGTATTAGATTGAGCATGTTCTAGGAAATTTGCCAACTGAAGAGAAATGACTGAAGCTTAGGGGCTTCTGAGCATCACAAAAAAATTTGAGTTCAAAATTTCACTGCACTTTGGCACAAAACACTGAAGATGCTTTACACAGACACGACTTATCCTCAAAGTAGCACAGTTGCTTTGGTGACCATGGAGAACCCAAGATACCCATGTTGCAAAGAAAGAGAAAAACTTCTGTCACATGGAATCGTGGAAAAGGCGGCAAGGAATGCAGTTGAAAAATGCAGTATGTCAACACCCTACCAAAAGAAAGAGATTTAGATATGAAACACTTATGACAAGCTGACTGCTGACAATGATACAGAAAGTAGGTGACAGTATTTCAAAGTCAAGACATTATACATCCTTGTTGATGTGTTTACAACACAGATGAAAGTGCAGTTTCAAGATTTCACAGAGCAATGGAGGCTGGCACATTGACGTTGATGAAGTTTTTAAACATCGTCTCACATAAAGCCATGAAGAAAACTTTATTTGCATATTTAGTGCATCTATTCACTAATCAGCCTTTTCATATACTAATTCAAACCATAGAGACTTATCGGTTAATTTTTTGTAAGATATTCAGAAGAGGACATACATATTTAAATACATGAAGAGAGATGGAATGGTCAGTGGACTGAAGCTATATCTACAGAAGAACTCGGGATGCCATAAAGCTCTGACAGTTTTGTGTGTGTTCTGCTGGAATGTCCAGAGGGAAATTGAAAGCCTTGGCTTCCTATGTAATTCTAGGGAAGACTTGGGAACCTACAGAATCTAGCAAGTCGCAACAAAGTATGGTAGGGTTCTCCCTTCTCATTTTTCCAAACAGCATTATAGTTACAGCACTCAATCAAGATCCTTTCCCTTTTTATGAAATTATTGCAATCCATATCTCCCACATTCTCAGTGAAAACTCCAGGTACTCAATTGGGTTTTGTTGGCCAGGCCTGTCTCGCTCTTTCACGATAAAACTGTAGTATGGAATAATTAAACCTTATGTAGAAAGAGTGCATCTATACCAACATGACTGTATGGCTCAGGAGGAATCACCTGAGAGTGGGGAGATCCCCTCCAACCAAATCACTGCATCCCCCTGGGCTAGAAGAAAGTCCAGTCATGTTTCCTTGTGCCTAAATATTTAATTAATGCAATGGAACCCAACCAAATACCAACTATAAGCAGGCAGAGTATCTCTAGTGACATCAGTGATGTTTGGATCACATTTGCAAGGAGAGACAAAGGGTCAAACCAATATTTAAAACAGGAAAATGTAATTTTCTCACATTCTAATAATGCTGAAATGGTGAAAGGGTTTAATTTAGTATGAAAAAAACTAAAGACTATAAACTTTTACCTGAACAGAATGCTTTTGCAAATCATGCTAACTTAATAAGATCAGCTTAACCTAAGTTGTTGCTGCAGCTAAATGTTAGAAAGTATGGTGCTTATTAGCATTCATTATTCCTTCATACTCATTTAATCACCTTATTTTCCTATAAAACAAGCTGGAATTGCAACATCTAGGCAAATGACTTTAACATTTGACATTGACATAAGGCTCACACATGACTTTAACATTTGGTCACACTCTTGTAAGACCCCACCTGCAGTACTGTATCCAGTTCTGGAACCCTCAACACAAGAATCACAGAATTGTCATGGTTGGAAAAGACCTCTAAGATCACTGCGTCCAACCATCAACCTCCAACCTGCCCCAGAATTTAAAAAAAAAAAAAAAAAAAAGCCCACTTGAGCATGTCCTGAAGTGCCTCATCTACACAGTTTTTAAATACCTCCATGGACCTGTTGGAGTGAGTCCAGAGGAGGGCCATGATGATGATCAGAAGGCTGGATCACCTCTCCTATGAAGACAGGCTGAAAAAGTTGGGGTTGTTCAGCCTGCAGAGAAGAATGCTCCAGTATGACCTTATAGCGACCTTCCAGTACTTGAAGCAGGGCTACAGAAAGAATTAATTTATTTGTGACAAGGAAGTGTTGTTCTGTTTCTTGAGAAGGTGCTGGTAGATTTGTTTTCACATGTATTTCTAGCTATTTAAAATACTACCTGAATATTGGGAGAATATTATCTGTCTCCTGTCACCTTGCTTTAGCTTTTATTTGTCTCTTGGCTTTAGCCTCTACAGAGCTACAGTTTTAAGACCAGGGAATCCATCAGAATCTCCAAGATGAGATGTAAAAAGCCATTAAATTTCACTGAGTCACCCCCTTTTTGAAACCTGTAACTTTCTCTTTTCTCTACACCCCTTTTGTTTTCTCCAAAGTGTGACCTTTGGCCTATATTCACAGTCTGCAGATAGACTTTGGAACCAGAGGGATTTGAGACAGAAGCATTTCCTTGGGCAATAGAAGTGGCAACAGCAGGAGAACCAAGGAAAACGAAGTGTTAAGATAAATCTTCTCTAAAAAAAATAATTAAAAAAAAAATCACAGTGCCAAGCTATTCCTCCCAGCTACTACATGTGTATGGGGAAGAATCTTAACCACTAGTGCACAAGGTACAGAGTATAGATCTACAGAACTTTAGAGTTAGCTTAGATAAACTCATAGTATTCATTAGGAATAACAGTAATTTTTAAAAACGGAGTGCAAACAAGAGAAATGCCCTAGAGCATTAAGACATAAGCTCATGCAGTGTTAGGGCACGTATTTATCGTGTTGCCAGTCAGTGTGCTGCAGCTGACAGCTCTGCTGCGTGGCTTCCAGATGCCAAAGGAGAGCAAGGAGAGACTAGGCAATTATTGTGATGGAGCTGAGACCTATCACCACAATAACAACCATGGACATTGGCTCAGTGGAGGGGGTCTGTCTACTCAGCAAAAGAAACAAAGAAAGAAAAAAGATGAAAAAAAAAAAAAAAGAAAAAAGGAAGAAGCATAGGGAAAGGCTCTGAGAGTGGCTGAGGCTCCTGGAAGGGAATCTGGATCCTGTCTCCCTGTGTGTAGTAGCACCTGCAGCAGCCAGTTCTCAAAGGAAGATCTGGACACTTGGACAATTTGGTACAGATTCAAAGTGATGCTTGAGAAATTTACCTTAATAACACTATTTTAATTTGTTAAAACTGCTGTCTTTCTGTTGAAGACCATTCCAGATGATATGGTGAAGTAGGACAGAATCAGGTCTGTTCTCCAGACCAAGACGACAGCTTTCACTGCTGACAAAGGACAGATAAGTAAAACCTGGTGAAAAACCATTATCACCGTCACTGTGACATAGGAACTAAAACAGTGGAATGAAGGAATAAGAGGTGCATTTCCACCTAGAGCTGGTTGAAAAACAGAGTTTTCATCCTCATAAAATTCTAATACCTCAGATGGCTTCCCTTTTTAAAATATTCAACTGTTTTGAGACTTCCCATCAAAACCTTTGGCAAAGGTACTATCTTCGAGTGGAATACTCTGCTAATAGTGGAATTTCAACAGAACATGGCTTTGCTTCAACAATGTTTCAGCAATTTCTAATTAATTCTGCAACAGTTTGTAGAAAAAGGCATTAAAATGCAGTTTTGCAGATGCAGCATTTATTTTTTCTTTTAACTTCGGTTATATTTTTGCATCATCTACAATTTTCCTAGTTTTATTTTAATAGTGGAAATCTTGCAATGTTATTTGCTGCTGTCATAAAAAACAAACCATCTTTACCATGATGATTTATGTAGCTAGACAGTATGCAGCACATATCTGAAGTCATATCTAGTTGAAATTTGCATGAAATGGTATTCTATGTTACATTTTGGCATTGTACCAAGAACTGTTGTCTGTTGGAAGGGATTAAAAAATCCATTATCTTCATATCAACTGAGAGGGGCTTGCTACTTCACAAATTCCTGTTGGATATTCATGACATTTCAAGTAACTGCTATTTAAACAACAACAACAAAAAAAAAAAAAAACAAAAAACAAAAAAAAAAAAAAAACAACCCAAGAAATAATGGAAAAGAGGGGAAAAAAACCCTAACACTGAACACACAAGAAAATGCTGCACTTCATTACTAATAGTTGCATTAAACCAAGCTTCTAGGTTATCAATCTACCAGTTCTCAGGAAAAAGAGACAGAATACTTCAATCATATTAATCCAGTTTTTCTGCTTTAGAATGAATTCCTTTCAAAGAAGGTAACAGTTCACACTGCAGAGGGATTTTTGCCCCTTTGCAATGCTCTACAGTTCTGAAACACTAGCTGAAAATAGGACTTCAAGGCAGCAGAGGGGAGCATAAGCTGAGTTCAGGAGCTTTCTGTGATTCTGCATCCATTGAATCATTAGTACTTCTGAAACTCAAGAAAACTGGATATTGTATAAAATAGCTGGAGGGAACAGCTTCAGAACATTAAAATACAATCCACAGGCAATTTTCTGAAAGAACCTCCCTTTCCATAGTTCTGTCCTCCTTTTTAGTATTTTAAACTAGATGCCTTAAGTGATATATGTATTACTTTCCTTTCAGTATAAATTCTCTCTTTGACGGGCTGCTTTGGTCTGGGGGCCCCTGCTCTGCTGCCTGCTGGGGGCTCCAAGCTGCTTCCCCAGCCCGCCGGGACCCCAGCACACCTCTGCCAGGGATGCTGCTGTGCAGGGTATGGCACCATTTTCTTTGTGTGTACTGCTTTCTTCTTCTGTAGGGGGGTAGGGAACAGTTTTCTTATGAACTGTGGTTCTTTGTTCTTGTGTTGGTAGCTCTTCAGAACCAGACGTGTGGTTTGCACGCAGAAAACACCAGATGGTACCACTGCTGCTCTTTCTTAATCAGTGAAATGAGGGGTTAATTTCTAGCTCTTTAACACTGATGTAAACAAGGAGTAAATACAGTCTTGTCTGTAATGCTAACCTGAGATAAAATATACATAACTAAGAGAAGCTAAAGCCTGGAGTTTTGGGGCAGGGAGTTGGCAGCTTTTAGAGATTTACAATATTTATTTTTTTATTTTGAACTGTAGATGTTATAGGCAAAGTTTCCTGTGGGTCATGAGTGGGGGCAAAGACTGAAACCACACCGGTCACTTTATCGTGAGAGGGGCTAGCTCAGCAAAGCCTGCTGGTTTTGTTTTGCTGTTTATAAAATAATCTCTAGGAGTTTTCTGCCAAACAACAAGGAAAAAAAGAACTGGAATTTAAAAACATCAATACCTGTAGTGTCTTCTGGTTTTAGAGTAGTAAAGCCATGTGTGCATGCACACAGGCATGAACTATAACAGCAGATCAGTGTGCAGAGTTTTGCTTATATGCAAAATGAGGTGTTAGATTAAAGTAACTGTTCTTACATAAATTACAACTTCAAAAATAGTATAAATATTACAAGTGTAAAAGATATTATAAGAAAAATATTTCAAGCAAAGTCAGTTTTCCTGCTTATTGATTCTGTGAGCCAATTCTCTTCATCACTCCTGGAAAATGTGAATACTAACACTGTAAGAAACCTAAATATTTTTAAATGAGCATTGATGGGTAGAGTGTACACAGAATTAATAGTTTTAAAATATGCATAAAATAGTATATGGTTCAAGGAATAGTGTAGAGTATCATGCTTTCCTAGAATAATCTTTTAATTTGAAGACTTTAATCTTGCTAAAGCAGAACACACGTATGAAGCAGGTAAATGTTTACTCACTGGATATATACAGGAGAAGAAATTCAGCAGGATGTAAAGGACCGTAATAGTAGCAGTGGAACAGTGAAGTTACAATTGCCTAGAAACAGCATCAGAGAGTGGAAAATTTAGCCTTATGCATTGATTTAAATGAAAGCCTGCATGAATGTTGTTAGATCGTATTGAAAGTGACATTGTGTTAAGAGGATTCAACCGATGAAGTTGTATTGATGTAAGCTCGGGCAGGATTTGGCCCTGCCTATCACGTATATTATACGTGCAGTGCTCATTCTCCTTTGTTTTGCTCCGTTCTGACCTAATGGTTGTCTCTGTTTCCTGTGATGCTGACTTCATTCTTCACCCAGCTTTCTTCCTCTCCCTGTATCTCCTGTGGCTGTGTATTACCGTTCTCGTTGCTTTAGCCATCTATTTTTCTACCACAGTTTCATCATCACTGAAATCTGATTATTTAAAGCTATAATTCAAGCTTCTTGTTTTCCTAATTTGAAATGCTTAGATTTTTACCTTAATGGTTCTCAATATAAGCACCTAGCAGAAACATCAAAATTAATCCACTTGAGGCAAATTTTAATGTAAAAATATCACCATTTTCATCTTCAGCTATCCCTACCAGCTCTTCATTGATTTCAGGATCTGTTAAAAGTGTCTCTCCCTGTTTTCCTCCACAGATTTTCTTCAGAGGACTTTTTCATCTAAAGGCTTGACTTTCCATTCCACCTCTCCTTAGGAAGTGACTTTCATCAGAGCTGTGTGGGTACTGAATGCTATCAAGTAAGACTGTGTAACACACAGCTTTGTTTGCATTGTATATATGCAAAGGCAGATAAGTCAGGGGGGACTAGGATTCCATTGGTCAGTGCTATGCAAAAGTGCCCTGAGATAAACAGGCCATCTATGACACAGAATTCCCCTAACTGTGTCTAAAGGGTGTATTTTGGATAAAAACAAGAGGAAATTGGGTTTTCAGAGTTGTGAGGGAATGGTTAGGACACAAAGCCTGCAGCTACAAGAATACTGAATATAATAGGGATCGTGATGGTGTAACCTCTCAGCCTTTCTTCTGGCATGAAAGGTAGTGTTCATAGAGGAGGGGGGCATTACAATTGCCTTATTGCTTTTCCCTTACTCATAAATCTGTGAAGGAAGACACCCTGCTAAGTTGTGTGTTCCCACAACAACTTAAAAATCCTTGTAACTACGCCAAACACGAAGACTTCTCAGCTCTCCCCAGCAACTCCAAATGAAAGCTGTATTGTTCCTGTTTTCCCCACCCCTCCAGTTAGCATGATTCTCCATTCTGTCCTTTGTTACAGTTTTACCAGCATTTTTTTAAAACTGCTCCTAAGCTGCTTCTGCTATCTGGGAAGAAACCTCACTTTTCTCAATCCTTCCATCCAATCCTACTGCTTTCCCACTTGTTTTCAAACTTCCTATGATAATACCTGCTTGAGTGACTCCTTTTATTTTGCTAGAAATTCCGGCTAACAGAGGGACAAAAAAAGAGAATAAAAGAGACTGCTGTGACAGTGAGCAACATCTGAAGAGTTCTATGGACTCGCAGAGATGTCTGCTCACTACCGCATTTGTACAAAACCAGTGACATCACCTCATTTTTGTTAGGTAGCTGACAACTCCTATAGACCCATTGCCTCCCTTATTCCCCTTTCAGGGATGCTAACAGCAAGTCCATTTCCAGTTAGGCAAAAGAACTGGAGTGTCTCCCCGTGTTACTTGTGAATTAAATTAATTTTCAGTTGTCTTAACATTAGGAATTTTAGAAATACATGTTGGACAAAAGTATTTCAGTTTTCACAGATAAGTGTTTGGGACTTGCTGCTTTCTTGAACAGTGACATTATTTTTGATCCATTTAACTCATAATTTCGATATTTTGTAGCTATAATAGGAAGCAGTTGCATAATCAGCTCACACATTTCTGTAGCTGTGCCATCTAGTCCTGTGGTTTGCATACCACAGAGTGAAGAACAAAAAAAATCAGAATGTAGTCCTCAAGATTTTGCCCTGGAAAGCTCACGTGCAACCAAATATTCTCCTTGGAGTATGCCCACATCAAATACTAATACATTTCCTCACAGAGGATATGAAGGAGATCCACAGACTCCAAAAATGGCATTGTGTGGGAGGACTTCTGGAAAAACTCATGTACTACATGCCACCCTGAAAAGAAAAAAGTACTACAACACGAAGCTGGCAAGGATGTATGACATATTGAAGTTTTCTAGATGAGTTTCTGTGCTTAGAGGAACCTTAGAAAATCACTGCATTTGAGGGCTCAAAAAAGATAATTTTTCATTTTTAAGTGAACATCTTGCTTATTCCACACGCAGCCATTTGTGCTACTTCATATTGTGCCTCATCTGTCTGGAGAGGGTTTGTCTCATATACCCTAACCTGGTACTTGGTAACAAGGAAAGCACAGCTCCCACTTACTTGCCAGAGGTCACAGTAGACTAGAAACATGGCATGCTTTCCCATGTGAGGAAGAGAAAAACAGAACAACCTTCCCACACCTTGTGTCACTGTGCTCCCTGTGCAAGAGCCCAAGAAGGGCCTTCTGCAATCTCCTGACACAGAGTTATGCCTGGCGCAAGGGACAGAAGCCACAGTGAACATCATCATTTTCCTCTACCACTTCACAGAAGTTACCACCTTTTCATATAATTAGGGAAGTCAGCTCATTGTAGCTTTTCATATCATGACAATGAAGCTAGCTTTCATTTCATTACCCATGGCTGAGGGTAAGGAAAAGGGGGGGGGGAAGAAGACAGTTTTCTTTAAAAACAAATGGATCAGTCAAGCAGCAGCAAACTACACAAAAGAGGATTCATCCCTAGAATTGAATATAGAACAAACTCTGCAGTGCACCAATGCACACTTTAAGTGTCTTTTCAAAGTAGTTATCCTCTCCTCTTAGTGAAATAAAAAAAAGGAAAAAAAGGAAAAAATGTTATATATCCAAGTGTGATAACTGTTATCCCTACAGTAGCTGGTAGGCACTGCAATAGCACTGGAGACAGCTGGCTTAGAGCCATGACTACTTTCAGTATGAGCAGATTGCACAAAATTAATTGCTTTTCTCAGATTTTAGTATTGTTGCCCCAAGGGAAAAACTGAAGTTGAGACAGATGAATGCTACAGGTACAGCAGAACCC
The DNA here is from genome assembly GCA_020745705.1 of Hemiprocne comata. Classification (NCBI taxonomy): domain Eukaryota; kingdom Metazoa; phylum Chordata; class Aves; order Apodiformes; family Apodidae; genus Hemiprocne; species Hemiprocne comata. The sequence continues at coordinate 15,950,929 of CM036593.1, read as the reverse complement.
AGACTGAGTAATAGTTCTGATTTACTGCTGGACTGGGAGAGCCTGAACATTTGGTTCCTTAGTTGCTTAGACCAGGATGTATGATTCCTGATTTAAGTTTCTGTATTTGTTGCCTTTGGCCAAAGAACCTGGCAGTTTGAACCAGAAGCACATACAGTTACATACAGAGGGCTGCCAGGCTGGGAACACACAGGTTAAGACCTACCTCTCTGGAACACTTCCATGGAAAGTCTCTGCTGTATGTTTCTAATCGAAGAGAGAAGCAATAGAGAACCAAGATGATGAGTGCTGGATTTCTTCCCCAGAAAAAAAAATAAAGCTAGAATAATCTTGTCAGGGCACACTGAAGGCTGGCAGCTTTCTTAGTGCTGGGAGTTGGGAGGAATCCTCAAGGTGAAGGACCTCATCAGCCAGGGCTCACCTCACCACCCCCAGGCAAGGAGCCGGGCAGCGGGGAGCTCAGAGTAGCCCCCAGCACCTATCTGGCACCTCCCTGGGCACAAGGACAGCCCAAGACTGGGCCAGGATATCATCCAACACGTTGGGACAGTGGGCAAGGAGGGCTGTAGAGCACTGGAGACCAACCAGCAGCACTACAGCACCACCAGAACACACTAATGACCCCAGTCTGGGCTGAAATAGGGCCTGGGCAGGGTGGAAAGAGGCCCCAGGTGGGGCTGATCACAGCTGATCAGACCCATCAGTGTCTTCAGGGCCCTGGAAAGTCTGAATGAATGTAAACACTTCCAAAAATAAGTTATTTTCACTTCCACAGGCAGTTCTTGAAACTTAGTGATGGGTATGGGTTTAGTCCATTTTCCAGAAAGTGCGTCTGCCAAGGAGAATGCATAAAGAAAAGAGTATTTCATCTGGATAACCCAGTGTTTCCATTACAATCACATAACATCTAATTATGTACTCCATAAATCTTCATATTTTGTTATGGAGCTCATAATAACAAAGCCTGATAAATAGATTCTCTCCCCTGGCCACTACCAATTGAGGAGAAAAAAATACTTATTTATGAAGCTTTATTAATAAAATGTGAATAATTCAAACAGCTTCTTCAGTGAAGAAACAGCAGTGGAGTATATTCTTATTTGCATATAAATGAAATGATGCTTTAGTGTCAGAGTGAAGAATTAAATAATATGGAATTTTACAGTGCAGTCCTGACAGCCTCATAAATATTATGGTCATAAGTTGCAGTTTCCTAAAAATCTCATTTTATCTTTTATTACAAAAATATGACCAAAGGGCCAAGTCCTGCTCATTTTACATGTGTGAGTATTCCCAGTGACAACACAATTATTCAGTAAGTGAGGTTACCAGATTCTGCCTTATGTCAGGTAGTGGAGCAAAAGCACAGTGTTATCTACGTAGCTATTGGGAGAACAGGATCTCTTACTTAACCGTGAAAAAAACCTTGTGTGTTGGTAAAATATAGAGAATGACAAAGACAACTGTAACTCTGCATTCAAACAGATGCTCCCAGGAAAGACAATATACCACATGGGGAAAGGAAAAGCACTCACCTAATATCCATGAGATGCCAGTTTTCCCCTTGGTTATGTGGGTACCAGTTTGGCCAAGCCCAGTATTCCTGCTAGGTGTAAGCAACCCCAAAAGTTGCAGCAAATATAAGAACATTTAAATTATTTTAAATGGATCGTTACTGGTGAGGGAAGCTTTGATTTTGTCTATTTTAATGTTGACTAAAGGCTGAAAAAGTCTCTGAAGCACAACCCTGGTCTGGTTCTCTGGCTTTGCTTTTGAGTGTAATCTCAATCATTTGCTGAGCCACATTTGAGAAGCTGAGCCCTCAACAGACCAAAAGATTTCAGTGTGGAAGGACTGGATTTGGGTAGAGAGAGCTGAGTGGATGAAGTGCATTTTCCTAGGGGGCAGATAAAAGCAAGGGCCAGGGACACTACTTAAGAAACTCCTCTGAGAGATGTTGAGCAGTCTCAGCAGCTGGGACAAGATGTGGGTGCCTTCATCTCCTGTCACAGTCCATGGGGTCCATGATGCGGGGTCCTACCGTGGCCGGACGGGCTCAAGCAGCTAGCCCTTAATTTGATTTTACGATTTGCCAGAAACCTCCCCCCCCACCGGTGGCACGCACGTCCGCGTGAAAAGGAATATGGACACCAAGGTATGTTTGATGTGCTTTACTTTAAGGACTTTGAGGAAATATGTACAAGTGGTTTAGGGAGGAGAAAAATAAAAGGGATGGGGTACTCAGGTGTAGGTGTGGTGTAATTCGCAGATAGGACACGAAGATAGAAAGGAAAAGGATAACTATGATAGAGGGAGAGAGCGTTACTCAGCGCGCCACTGTTTTCCCCTCTGTGGGATCGCCATTGTGTCTGTGTGTAAGGGCCAATTACTGTTTTTTTCCAGGGGGAGTTCTTTTGCCAAATAATAAGACAGAAAGAAAAGAAAGCTTTCTCTGTTCTTATGATCCTGGCGTGGCGGCGGCAGGTGGTGAGCAGCAAGCAGCAGACAGCAGGCAGCAAGCAATGGTGAGCGGCTGCGAAGCGGCTGAGGGAACTGCAGTAGCCATGCTCCTGTACAGAGCTTTTCTCTCCTCTTCTTCTTTCTTCTCTTAGCTACAACAACCAAGAAAAAACCATCAGCCCAGCAACCAGCAAACCTGGCAGGGAAGCAGGCAGCTCCCTTTATAGTTCTTAGGAGCCTGCTCCCCAGTTCCCGATTGGTGCTTTGTTTCAATCCAGTTATGTAGGCACCAATCACACAGCAGCTGGGCTGGTTCTTCTGCCTCAGTTCCTGCGCAGCCTCCTTGGTGGACAACACTGCTGCAGGTTTCCCGCCTAAGGGCCGGCAGTCTCTAGGCAGGATAGTGTCCGTGCTGCTGTCTTTGCTTGGCATCCCGAGGTGTCCATTTTGTCTCCCCTGTTCAGTGAATAGTTCTTTATGGGAGACATAGTCCTTTTTTGTGGGGCTAGAACCCTCACATCTCCCCATCACCTGTCAGTGATATTTTTCTGGCCACGGTGCTGTGCAAGTAGGATAGGATGGTCAAATATGGTAAAGGCATACCTGGAAAGGAAAACTAGAGGCTTTGGAGAGTTTATAAAGTATAACAATTGATTCATGAAGTCTAGAAAAGAGGGACTCTGGGTGTATATAGTCTGATCACCTGTAAATTACAGGCAACTGCTTTTAACCCTGAACTGGGCCTGCTGTACTCAAACACAACCTAGCCTGTGTTTGGCTAGCCTGCATTTCCCAGGAAGGCACTCAGTCTCAACCTGAAGACATCAAGAGTCAAGGGATCAACCACCACCCTTAACTGTTTGTTCTAATGATTATTTATTGTCAGTGGTACTGAATTAGGTACTGAAGACAACACTACTTTAATTTGCTTGATTCCAGCTACTAGGCATTATTTCTTCCGATTTTACTCTTCGGTAGGTTCAAGTGGGCCTTATATTCAATATTTTTTCCCTATGCATATATATATATACACTCTGTTATCCACTCACCTTTGCATCTTTTTGATCCAGCAGCTAAGTTAAGATTTTTGGTTCTTCAATTACATGGCATTTTCTCTGATCTCATATCAATCTGTAGCTCTTCTCCATACTCCATTTTTTCAATATCAGTATTGCAATGTGAGCATCAGTACTGTGCACACCATGCCTTAATGACCCTCAGCAGCCTGCACATACAGCACTCTGCCTACAATTCAAGGTTTGCACAAGCCTTTTTTGCTACAGCAAAGGCATCAGATGACTCATCAATCTTTTCCAAAGTGTAGAAGAGCCTACATTCCTTATTCCTAGGCATATGTCTTCTATTGATTTTATTAAAACATACTTTGTTTGAGCAAGATCCAGTTTATAAAAGGTCAAGAATTCCTCTGCATCTTTGCCTGAGGTCATATTTATATCTATTTTTAGCTCCCTTTAAATAGGCTGTAGATGCTGCTATATTCTGGTATGTTTTCTGACACCACAATAATTCTTGACATTTCAGATATAACTGATCAGAAAATACTGGCAGAGACAGTCACTGCCACATTCAAGTGCATTGTTCCAGGGCTGCATAGCATCAGGAAGTGCTCATTTGCATGTGAGAGCAAAGCTGGCAATCTCAGCTTCTGTGTAAAATGGTTAAGGTATGGAAATGGAAAATGAAAAACAAAAAAAAGGACTTTAGTCCCATGGTTTTCAAATCAATCTCTTCGTGTTAGTGCAAGACTCATGAGTCCTGAATGATTGAATTTGACAGTATTCCTAAAGGGCACAATAGCATGAAGAGATTTGTCTCAACCTGGTGCTAAAGAGACAAAATTTTGCCATAGAATTATATTGCCTAACAAAAGAGAAATTAAAACTTGGAAAGTGTGTGGCATTTATGCTAATAAGACTGAATAACACATTTAACAGTCTATACTATCATTAAAATATAATTTTGTGGATATGTGTATATGTGTATATATATATATAATACTGCCAGGGCAATAACCACCTTTATTTGCTCATTTCTAAGTTGTTTCTGATTTATAATTCTAAGTTCTAATTTATGAGCAGATGTTCTTGGCAGCAGGAGGATGTAAGGATCTCCTACCTCTATCTGTGATGGATACATTCATCAATTATTTTCCTGGATCTTGCTTATTGTTTTTTCAAGGCTGGAGGACAGCACAAACCCAGGGAGACTTTTACTAGTTTAACTGATCTAGGATGAGGTTAATAGACATGCTCTGGTGTCAGCATGGATTCTCTTAGATCTGTCAGCAGATACACAAAGTTTGATTCAGCTGCAGAGTCTGGCAGCAGTGGGTGCAATTGCACAGCAACGTTTGGATCCTTTCTTGGTGAGCTCCCAGAGGTGTGCTTTGGCAATTGCTTGTCAGCCATAAGGAATGTTCTCCATAGGCCTGGCTTGTCATTCGGCTTCTCATCCCTCAGATCCAACCTAGAGATAAAGCCACAAGAGAAGACAGTGCAGCAGTTTTCCTTGCAGAGCATTAAACATGCCATTTTGTTTGCCATACTCAGTTGATGTTAATCTCTTCTGAGATGTTTCTACCTTGCTGCATTGTTAGAACTGGAAGCTGTGTTGAATGAGAAGATGGGGCCTTCTCTGCCTCAACAGTGAAGAAGGGGTTTCTGCTTACCCAAGCCAACAGAAAAGGTGTGTCTCATGCTGTAGCAAAGCCACAGAAGCTGTGCCTGTACCTATTCCACATTCATTCTGAATTAAGCAAAAATAAGCTAGAGATACTTAAGCAAGTACTGAGGAAATATAGTGGAAACAGTACACGTAATATGTCACTCTTCTGAAAACATGTATATGAAGAAAGACGTTGATGAAGAGGTGACCTTTGAGAAGATACTCACATGAGGAGAGTCACAGCCAATTTGACTGAACTTCTTCCTTAAACAAAGGAGAAACAAGAAGGTGAAAGTCTTTTTAGAGAGATAAATGCAGGTGAGCATCAAGGCTGGCATTTCTGGCAGACTAAAAAGGGTAGGACAATAAAATAAGAGACAGTATTAGATTATATTACAAGTGCAGTTATGCTTGTGAGAACAAATATATGTAAATTTGACATGATGGAGAACCAGAATCACTGGAAAGACAGCGCAAGAGAGCACAACACGTTTGGATCAATAGGAAAGGAGGAAATGGAGAGGAACAAGTGATCAAGGTAGATAAATGACCTGGGCCCAAATGAAAATGATTTTAGGTGTTATAACCAAGATAAATTGAGATATTGCAGGGAAAGAAACCACAGCTCTACCGGGTCTAGGTCAGAACCGCATTGCTCACCATGTATGAAAGCAACCTAAGTGATGGGGAGAAAGGTCCTACAGATCCGACTGAGAGAGAAATGCCAGTAATGGGAGCTGTACAGAAACAGTGAGGAGTTGGTACTGTGCATGATGACAGCTCCAAGGCAGGGAGGCTAAGGTTGGCTGAAACCCTGACCTGGCCAGGAGGCAGCAGAGCTAAATATGCAACTCATAAATAATCACCAGCTATTTTGTAAGTATTAATTTGAAAAAGTAATGCATGAAAAATTACTTCAGGTAAGATTGCCCCAAGAGATTAACTTAGAATGATGGTGCTTGTCATTAGCACTAGGACATGCCTGAGCTCATGAATGTTTATGCTTCCCTTCCAACTTCTGTAAGATTACATGGATAAAAAGAAAGAACAGAATTTGGCCTGCATTATTTTGTCATAATCTCTCATGTAATTCATGTTTGCTATAATCTGCTTTATAAATACTATCACCCTTAGCTGAAATGATTGAGAGTTCGTGTACTTAGCTACATGTCAAGCTGCTGCACTGGCTTATTACAGCTCTTAACAGAAAGTGCACATTAGAACAACTGTTGGAAAAACCCCACACCCATCAAAACAACCCCCCCCCCCAAACACTAAAGCAGCTCATGAACTCGTTTCTGCACCCTCCTTCTAAATTGTGTAATAGGAGACTACACAAGTTAGTGAAAAGTGGTGGAACCTGTTTCTGCTTTTAACATTTTTGTTAATCTAAGCAGAGTTTATTATAAGGTAATAGCCAAGTTACAGTGTTGCCTTGGGAACTTTGGCAACCGCAGGCTTGGTTGTTATTTACCAAGGGATGCAGTTAGATATCTCTACATGAAGTATGCAATGAACAGGAGTATTACAGTTTGTGTTGTAATGAACAAGAGATCTAGGCATTATCAAATAAACGGAGGAGAGCTAGTCTTCTAACATGAGCATTAGAGTAAAAAGAAATAATGACCAAAAAGCCTAAAAGACAAAAAGCTCTGAATGCAACTGCAGTGGCTTCTGTAATACCCCACCACCTTAAAGAACAAACAGCAAAACAGAATTCCAGTAAATCACCTCTATTCCTAGGCCTGCTTGTGGTTGGTCAGTGGCTATGTGCAGAACAGTCAAGGTGTCTAATTTTGTGTTCTGTGCAATCCCTTCTGTTACGTACTTAGGCACTAAGACAACACTGCCATGTTTTCTGTCATTACTGGTGTAAGAGGAGTCTCGTTTCATGGATTCTCGACTATTTAACTGGATTTACAGCAGAGGTAATGAGAAGATGATCTTATCCAGCTTTTGGATTTATTTCCCAATAATCACACGTAGAAAATTTAGGAGAGCTGAATATCGTTGTAGAGAGCACGAACATCTTAACCAGCTCCCGATGCCCGGAGCAGCACCCCACAATTCTGAGGTATCGGCTCCTCGGACAAGGGCACGAATACGAAGAGCTCACTGAACGCCTCCACAACGCTCACGACGGCCGCTCACTCCCCACCCGGGGCCCCGCTGCCTGTCCCTTGGCTGGAGCACGGCTGCTCGCGGCAACGGGGCTGTGGCTGAGGTCAGACCGGGTCAGGCCGGGCCCGGCACTCACCCACCACCCCCCAGCGGACACACTGCGCCCCGCGCTGAGCTCCACGCGCGCAGCGCTGTCGCTGACCCCGCCGTCCTGAGCAGGCCCGAGCCCGCCGCGCCGCCTCACAACCCGCGCGCGCTGCCGGTCGCCGCTCTGGGCGGGCCTCTCCTCGCCAGCCGGCCAATAGCAGCGCGCTTTCCTCTGACCGGCGGTCCCATTGGCCAAGGCTGCGGCTTCCGCCGAGGGCCGGGATTGGTGGCGGCGGGCGGTCAGCGAAAGGCGGCAGCAGGCAAAACCCCGGCGCGTCGCGGCAGACCGCGCCCCGCGTGAGTCCCTGCGCGAGACCCCCCGGCCAGCCTCCCTGGCCCGGCCCGGCCCGGCCCGGCCCGTCTATCCCCCCCGTAGGCTGCGGCCGTGGCCGCTCGGGTGGCGCCGGTGTCGCGCGACCCCTCCTCGGGGACGGGGTCCCGATCGGCGCCGCGCGGCCTTCTCGCCTATGAGCCTCTCGCCTCTCCCGCCCCCTGTCGCGGCTGATCCCCACGGCGGGCAGTTCCCACGGGGCCGGTCGGAACGGGGACCCGGCCTGGCTGAGGGGAGACTCCTCGGGGCGGCCACAGTGCCTCCCTTCAGCCTGCGGCTGTGGCCACTCGAGAAGCCCCGCGGCCGCTGGCAAACCCGCGCGGGTCCCAGCGCCCCCACTGCAGCCGTTTGCCCGTGGGGGTTTCACACCGCAGCGCGAACGCAGCAGGGAACGTGTGTGTGACCGAGTCCTGCTGCCGGGGCGGCCCGGTAACAGCAGCCTGCTGCCACAAGCGCCCTGTGCTTTCCTTCTGCCTGGAGGCGCTGGCATCATTCAGCGCCAACTGAAGTTCTGGATACGCGATGGATTTATTGTGTATCTGTAGAAAACACCAATTTATTGCAAGACTTGATCCAGCCGCAAGATTTGCTTTTCTTAAATGACGAAGTACAGATATTAGTATCAAGTTTTATTTTTGGCACGCTGAACTTTTTCCAGGGGGGTTTGTGCCGGTTCCCGCTTAGCGGCAGCGCACTCTGTTCCTGTTAGCCTTGCTTTCGCCAAGGACTCCACAGCGGTGTCCCTAATTTCTATGTGCAAAATCCACGTGTCTGACTCAGAGGACCCTAAAGCTAGGGTTTGGGCTTTTTTCTTATTTTGATAATACAGAGAACATTTTATTTTAACTGGAGATGCGATTTAACTATGAGAAAGTTCTTTGATGAGAAACTTTTTGTCTTCGTGTTAATTTTTTGTCTAATGGTGTCTTTTGAGCGTAAAAAGTAAATATCTGACTGAATCAAACTTGTTCCATTTTATAACCGTTAAGCCCACTTCCAAGATAGTAAACCATTTTTTAATATGCATGAGTATTTGAGGTATTCAGTTCTGGAGAGAGTAGCTGGTGCGTTTAACATAAATGAATGGAAATTACACCCCGAGTTAGTGAGTCCCTTTCACCCTCCTCATGGTTAGCAAGCCATGAAAGGGTTCCCATGGCAGCTTGCATGCAGAAGCATTAATTTTCTTTTTTCCAAACAAGTTGTTTGTGGCCAGCCTTGAACTGGAAGTACCTAGACCTGAGACTGGCATGGGGCTGAATCAGAGCAAATTTGCACTCCTTGTTCTGCTATGCCATTTCAAGTTTGGAACAGGTTTATCTGCCTACTCAGCACTAGCAGAGGGAGTGTCTACCTTTGAGAGACTAGAAATACCTCTCGTTCCATTAGTTTGTAAATCCCACTCTCCAGCAGGCTCTCTCAAAAAAAGAGGCTGTGTCCTGTCCCTGTTCTGTTGCATGAGGATGACAGACTAAAGGTAGTTCGAATTCTTTAGGGACAAAATATATTTCTAGCTCCATAGCTGAAACAGATGAATCCTTTAATTTGAAGTTTTTCAGAATATGCTTCCCCTGTGTGGAAAAGTTCAGCCAGAACTGTGAAGGTTTGGCACAGTTACAAGCAAGAAAATCTTTGAATGGAACCAGTGCTGGGCAAGTGCAAGAGGTGGTGCTTCCAGGCTCACTTTACACTGGTTATCCTGCCCTGGGGCTCTCTACCTTTCTTTTCCTCATGAAATAGGATTATCAGGGATTTTTGATTGTATGATATTAGTACACTTCACTAATTTACAGTTTTACTTAGTGTTCCAAGAAGCATTTCAAAATAAGCATGTGCTATTATTTCTTGTTATGAGGGAGAACAATAAATAATTATGCCTTTTGTTGATCTTATTTAGAAGATAGAGAAATCTCTCATTAAGAAGGTATTTTTTTCCTCTTATAATTTCTTTCAGGCTTTGTCTTTGTAAGGGTGTTGGAGTATGCAGTGCAGCCACTCCTGTGTGCATTTGCCATTTGCCTTTCAAAGCAAACTTCAGGGAAAAGGTAATGTTTTAATGTGAATGAGGAAACACACAAGAGATGAAAGAAAATTACTGGTGTCTAAGCTTATCCTGCAGTTTTCCTTCCCTTCCTCCTTTTTCCCTCTCAATAGGATAGAGGGGGTTTACTGATTTATTTTTTCTCTAGGATGATGTGTGATGCTTTGTTGTTTTAGGTAGCACAGAGGAACTCCTCAGACTCCCTAAATCTCATCTCAGGAACTGAGTGCAGGGCCACGAAGTGTCTTACCAGATATGCTTGCTCCCCCAGGTGTCCAGAAGTGATCCTCGAAGTCTTGGATTTTTCACTTGGATTTTTTGTGATGGAGACAGTGTTGCGGGCTCACTGTGATGAACAGCACCCTCATCAGGCTGAAGAGTTCCATGGGAAGGATGAGCAGAACAGCAAGGTTCCAGGTATGTGCCAAAATAGGGATTGCCAACATGACTTTGTTGCTGACAAACTTCCTCATTGCTTCAGGAAGTTTCAGCATCAGTTTTAAGCCTGTCTGTATATGGCCCTACTGTATAAAGAATTAATGAAACCATTTTCTGGTCATTTTTATCATAGGATATTTTTTAAGTTTTAAAATATGGTTCCTAGCAGAACTTACTGAACTTTAACTTGTATTTGATCAAAACAGTATTTTAAATTAATTTTAGCAGTTCGTGTGTGTAGCATAGAGGGGTTTTTTTTCCATTCCTGAAGTATCCCCCCTGAAATGACTTAAAATAACTTGGAGAAGCAGAGGGAACAGCTTAAAGGAAAAAAATAAATAAGTAACTTATTAGAAGAGAGGAAGCAGGCTCCTGTTCTCAAAAGTATTTTTTTAGTATGTTTTTTATAAATTTTTGAAGTAAAAAAAATTAAAGTTGAAAGTTGACTATAACTTAAATAACCAACCAGTTATGCCATTTGATCACCTTTCCAAATACCATTTTTGCTTACTTCTGTATAATAGTCTTCAGCCCTGTTTTACAGAAGTTAGTTACAACAGCCTCTACTTTCTTCACAGCTTCAAAAGAAGTAAATTCTTATGTGGGGTATAGAGAACACTGAAACTACAAGGATTTGTAAACTGAATGGAAAACTTCATAATTTTTTGAAATAATACAGTACAACATCCTTGTTATGCCATCTAGTGATTGCAGCACCAAGTGCAGCAACTTATATGCACAGCCAGCACGTTTTTGGTGTTTACTGTTTTAAGTAACAGTGCAAAAGATTCCATTATTGATCTTAAAAAACAAATTAAGAAAAATTCCTACGTATTTCACTTGCATCCCATGGACGTGCTCCCGTGCCTACAGAAACAACTATTATAGCTTTCTATTTTACATAACTGACATTGCAAATCCTGTGGAAACATTTAGCAATGAGCTATAAACTGATGTTTTACTAAGCAGAAGGCTTTTGCCTCTCAGTAACTGCTAGGGAGGTGGCAGATCAGTAAAAAAAAAAAAAGCTGCAGCTTCTAAGGGGGTGTGATGAAGAACACAATAATGTTGGTTATGCAGATGGTAATGTCAGCAGGGATATTGATCTGTCTGCTGGTTTTTCCTGTGTTTGTGTGAATTGACAGTCCTATGAACTGAAATGTAATTTGTGATCCGAGATTGAATCAAGCCATAAAATTCCTAATTTACTACCCTCATTCTTTCCACAGCAGGAATAAAAAAAGATATTGAAAAACTTTATGAAGCAGTGCCACAGCTTATAAATGTGTTCAAAATTAAGGAAAAAATCGGAGAAGGTAAAATGTTTTGTTTTAGCTTGCTTAGATTTCTTTTTGGTATTTCTAACTGAAAAGGTATAAATCTGAGATCCCAATACATGCGATTTAAACCAAATGCCTTTTGTTCTATGACTTGGTTTCTGTAGGAATTCTAATATGTTGATGAGCATAGAGGAGTGTTAATTAGGGACATTTTCAATATATTTTCTAGAAAAACTGATATATTAAAGCCTTTCAAAAACCAGCATTCCAGTTTCAACACCTAAACATTTTTGAGGTACATTTGACTAAAGAAGTCTTAACACTCCATTCTTTTTCTATTTGAAACCTGTGTTTTCTTGAGCTAGCATGATGCAAACACAATACTTACAAAACATAATTAAAGTAATTTGTACTGTTTATTATATGGAAGAATGTTTCCACATATATCTCAGATGATTAGGATAAATTAACTTCCTAAGAGGTATCTTAGGATATCCTTAAAATTAAATGTATAGGTAGGTTTATCGTACAGTCTGAATACTCCCTTTCTCAAATGAGTATCACATTCTGTCTGTGCAGTAGTGCTCTAGGCACACAAACAGTAAAGGTACACGTCCAGTGAGAAGTCTTACCTTATAGATAAGGTAACAGAATTAAGAAAAATGTGGCAATTTCAGAAGTGCTTTGAATAGTAAAGGCAGTGGTTTCCAGATTAGCATTATAAAGCCCACTTACATCGTAGGGAGAGAAGAGTTAGATGTCAGATGAAAGCAAGCTACCTAAACAGGAAAGCAAATCAAAGATCAGAAATTTACATTAAAAGAGCTCTGTGTCCCAGGCAAGTTAGACAGTGTTACATTTGCATCTTTACTGACATAAAAAAAACTTGTGTACAAGATCACTGAATTCAGTAGTAGAAAAAAGGAACTGCATTTTTCTCTTCTAGAATGTGCTTTTGATGTAGTATCAAGTATCAGATCTCTTCTGTAAAAATCTGAATTGACCTAATTATAAATGCTGAAGACAGTGTTTTTAACCCTTCTTCACAGGTACTTTTAGTTCTGTTTACTTGGCCACAGCACAACTACAAACAGGATATGAGGAAAAAATGGCTCTGAAACACTTGATTCCAACCAGCCACCCTTTGCGAATTGCTGCTGAACTTCAGTGCCTCACAGTAGCAGGGTACCTGAATGAAAAAAAATATTATCATGACTAAACTGCTGAACACTGTCTCATTGTTCTGGGTTTATTTGAAGTTTTGGCACTTTGCTTGCTTTTTTTTTTTAATGGCAGAAATGCGTATTCTTTTTATCAAGAGTAAATAAGAAATGAAGTGTCTTACCTGTAATGGATGCCCTTTTCTGCTAGTCTCTGTTTGCAGATGGTGCTATATTTTCCATCTGACAAGTTCTGTGATTTAGCTCTGTGATAACAAATTCCAGTTTTGAAATACTTGGAAGTAATAGTATTTTAATCAGAAAATATGGTTTTAGGAATTAATATTTGTTGCCATAGTGTGCTGAATAGCACCTTCTAAATGTAGTTAGCATCAGGAAGGTTAGGTCCTACATTTAATTACAGCGTGACTACAAACTATGGTCCCAAAAATAATCTGTGCAGACCTCCTGGCAAACTTCAGAACTCAAACAGAACGTAGCAATGAGAGGCAACAGTGTGACTACTGACTGCGGATAAGATATCTGTCAAAATAAAAAATAGATTATAAAAGAAAGCCTGACTGAAGTTTTTAAGAAATAAAGGAAAATAAGCATCCATCTTCTGTTGTTTATTCCATGACATTACTTTTCTTCCAGGGGACAAGATAACGTTATGGGAGTTAAATACTGCTTTAGGAAAAATGATCATGTGGTTATTGTTATGCCATATCTGGAACATGAATCCTTCTTGGTGAGTCCCAGACCTTTTATGTGTAGTGAAACTTCTTCATTAAAAAGCAGTTACATAATTACAGTATCCAAATAACCTTTCAGGATATTCTGAATTCTCTTTCCTTTGAAGAAGTGAGGGAGTACATGTTTAACTTGTTGAAAGCACTGAGGCGCATTCATCACTTTGGGATTGTTCACCGGGACGTCAAGCCCAGCAACTTCCTCTACAACAGGCGGCTCAAAGAGTAAGTTTGTCCAGATGACCATATTGTGATCTCATCTGGGGACGTGTGCCTTGGCACAACAGAGCCAATTAGGCTGTGGGGTTTTTCCCTTCCAGCTGCCTAAAATGTGCTTAAATCATAAAGCTAAAAAAAAAAAATTGTAATTTGTAAAACTTTTCTTTCTGTGTTTAGCGATTTGAGGAGGGAAGGAGTTTCTTTTTCTCATATGTAATGTAGTATCTGCCTCACAGAGTGACAAGTACCTGAACAAATTACCATTTTACTATTGAGTGAAAGTACTATGTTTTTTAATACAAATGAGAAGAAGAAAATTGGGGATTTCTTGTTTGTTTGCTTATAAGAAAGTTAATAGTGACCTGTGATAAGTAGTCTGATATTTGCAAATTTTTACTCACGGATAAAGGAAAACTGATACAGATAGGATAGCTAGGTTTGGGCTGCTGTCACCTTACACTGAATTAATTTTTATAACTGGTAGCTTTGTGTTTTCACCCACAAGTTACAACATTTAAAGCCTGCAAACAGCAAGGTACTGTTTTTATGTGAAGAGCTGAAACAGATGAATAAAGTACTGTTTTAGTGCTAGGGGTCCTATAGCTGTATCGGTGAGTACTAGAAGAGTCGCAGAAAGGAGTTGCTGGGAGTGTTTTAACACCATTGGAAAAAGTATGCATTTTAGAAGATTTTGGGACAAGAAACAATGAAGTAAGATGGGGTATAGGGTAGAAACATTGAAGGGGTAGGTATGATAGGACAAGACAAGGAGAAAGAAGACAATAGGACTGTGATGCTGGCGACAGTACCGATAAGCAGCACATTCAGTAAAATGGGAAAGAAAGATAGGTAAACAAGTAATGAATAGTAAACTGAACTGGTTGATAGATACTTTGTGACTCCTGACTCTAAATTTGTGTCTTGCAGGTATGCCTTAGTAGATTTTGGCTTGGCACAGGGAACCCCTGATACGAAAATTGAACTTCTCAAAACTGCCCACGCAGAAGACCAGCAGGGAAGTTGCTCACAAAATAATCCCAGCATAGCCTTGGGAAATGGGGTTTCTGTCAATGTCACTGCACCTAAACAGATAGCTCAACAGTCAGCCTCAAAAGCAGCTGAGAAAAGGTCCAGCTCACTTTCAAAAATACAGATTAAACAAGGAAGAGGAGGAAAGGTTCTTAGTCTTTTTCATTAATATTGCTTTATGTTTCATGTATTACTTCATCCAACAGGGGGAGATGTCATACTTGAAAAAGAGTTGTGCATGCCTGTCTTGCAGGGTCCTCATGTGATGTGCAGAACCACAGATTTCATACCAGAGTGGCTCCTTTTACATAACCTTATTGGCATCATACATTATCTGTTAGATACAATACAATGCCAAAGGCTGTATAAAACCCTAGCATGGCTTTTAATAGCCTTAATTTTAACAGCCTTAAATCTTTTTTTAAGTGACATGTACTGTGGAACTCTTCCCCAAGCCAATAATTATTCATCTATGTCTAGTTACTTAGTTGCATAATAAATGCAGTACAGATGACATTCAGACTGTCTTGGGGCACTTCTGAGGTGCCATTCGTTTTCTAAGCATGTTTATCCTTCTGTCTAGACCATGTTTTCTTCATCCACAGTAAACTCATGCCTGAAAATTACTTGCCATGCAGCAGTTCTTGTTTCATGTCACTTCACACTTTTTTTTTAACTGTCAGTATCCAGCTGTGTGTTAGATAGGATTCTTATTGTCCTTTTTGTTGGTATTGTAGGAGGACTCTGTGCACCATTCTGTTCAGCGCTCTGTCTTTGGAGAGAGGAATTTCAATGTGTATAGTTCCACATACCAGGAGAATTCAAATACAAAAGTAAGAAGTATGACTCATCAGTAAGAGCAGTTTGTTACATATTTGAAAAATTATAGAGCTGGTTGTTCTGTAAGACTGGACACTGCTCCAGGATGCTCTGGAACCAGGTTTTGAGCAGATTAAGTGCGTCTTTACTGAAGGGCTCGAAGAATTGTTCATGTCTCTCTTAGTCCCTTTTGAAACTCTTAAGGAGCTAATTACATAGCTGTCTCCCTAGCTGATCTTGTTTGTATGCTAAGTTAATCTTTTTTCCTACATATATATCTGTGTACCTAAGATGTGTTTAGCTTGTGAAACTTCGGGTTTTTTTATTTTGCTATTGAAGCTGGAGAGAAAATTTGCCATACTTTTCTGTACTTTTTGTAATTAGTATATAAAGCGTCAAGGGAGAAGCCCCGACTAAATTAGAGGGTTTTGCCAACAATGATCATCTTAGTGTAGAATCAGAGTTAGAGCCAGTGTGTTGCTGTGGCATTTCATACAGACTTTTTTTGTCCTCAGGTTGAAGCAAAAGAATTTTTGAAACATTCTACTCACTTGAAAAATACTTGTCTTGTAGCTTCAGAATATCTAATGTATATTAGGTTTTAGTTAACACTGAAAAATGTTTTCCAAAGGGGAAGAAATCAGAATATTTAGAAAGCTCCAGTGTCTGTTTTATAGATGCTGTGGTACTGTTAGAAAGGTTTGCAGTTTTCTGTTGTAAAATTGCAGCTTCTTGCTGATGAGTACCTGTTCAGTCTTAGTATTTTAGAAACTGGCCTATCTATTTATAAAGGAAACCTTCTTAAATGTGTCACCTTCTCTAAAATATCTACATTGCAGCTCATAAAACAATCTAAGATGATAGATGTGTCATCCAAGAAGTTGGTAACAAAGAAGAAGATTTTTTCTACCAAAACAGTGAGCAATGGGGCAGCCAGGAAAGCTACCAGTGGTTGTCCCTCAAACCTGATCTGTGACTGTTTTGCAACAGATAGAGTTTGCAGTGTTTGCCTTTCAAGGTAATTTGCTTTGATAATGTTGTAAAATTGTCAGCTGTGCTGTCAAGCAAGGTCAGAAACAGATTTACTAGGCAGCTGATTTAGTAGGTGAAAGATAGCATTTGATCTGTGCAACCCTTAAAACACTGAGTATGTCCTTTTTTAAACAAGAGCAGTTCATGGAATTCACAAAATAATTGGTTCACTGCTATCTGTGAAGAGAGATTTACTGTTAATAATTTTTATTGTATTTAATTATCCACCTACATGTATTACTATGTAGAAAATTGCTTGAGTTAATTACAACACTTAGAAAAGACAACAAACCAGTCTGTCATTAGTAATTATCTTATAAGCCTAAATCATGCCAATGATTTAAGGGACACAGATTAATGCGGAGAATTGTGCTTACTAGACATAGTCATGAAACTCTGGGGTCACTCTCTTTCCAGACTGTCAAAATATGGTGATATCAACTTCATTTCAGAAGTATGAAACATGAGGAATTTGCCAGACTCAAAAGAGAAGTGACCCACAGAAGAATGGCACTTTAAGCCTTACCAGAAATCTCTGCAAAGTTGTTTGTGTTGGTGGTTTTTTGATTTTGTGTTTTTTTAAATAATGATAATCTCACACTTTTTAGTTAATGTAACAAAAAGCAAATTGTCAATGCTCAGAAACAGTGAACCTTAGTTTGCCATGGAGTGCAAAACCAGAGCATCTGCATTCAAAAATCTAGTACATTTTTTGCCTTTGGTTTGTTAGTTTCAACTATAAAATGTCCTATGAAAACAAGCCTTTAGCAAAAATGATGCTGCTGTTTAAGGAAACTAAAAAAGGTCATTGAGAGCAAAGTATGCAATAAGTGTTTCTGTGGTATGACCTTATGCTATATGATATAATAAGACTACTACCTTAAGCAACATAGTCCTTTCATGCTAGATGATTGTAAGAGGCTTCAAACTTCTTTAAAACCTGAATAAGGCAGGGTTAGGCTGTTTACACATCTTACACAAGTGTATTCTAAAAATAATATTAAGCGTTATCATAATTAGAACTTACTTATCAACTTCTGTATTCTAAAATGTTTGTCTCATATTACAAGGTGTCAGCAAGTTGCTCCCAGAGCAGGAACACCTGGATTCAGGGCACCAGAAGTATTAACAAAGTGCCCCACACAGACCACAGGTACTACACAGCAGACTGAAACTAAAGCCTTTTTTCAGCTCTTGCTCCTTCTCATTTATGCATAGTATGTTGTCTTTTTTATGGGAGGGGTTTTGTTTACATGTGAAAGTTTATCATTCCATCTAATGCTTATCAAGCATTTCCTGATTTTAATTAAAAGTTTATTCTTTCAGAGTAAGAAAAAGCTAGGAATATTTTTCTTGTGTTTGAAACTTGAGTATGTCTTTATTAATTTGAGGGGTAGTGCTACATGCAGGAGCTGAATAGAATGAGTTTTAAAAGAAAAAAAAGCTGTAATTTTTATCGAGTTTCTTGGGTCATTTATTCAAGTAAAATCTTGAATAGATCTTGGGGAGAGGACTTAATTTAGACTTTTCTAGACAGATTGTCACATAACTTGTCATAACAGGCATAGTTAATGGTATAATTGCAGTAATTAGAAAGCATTGGTTAATAATTTTTATGAGATTTTTCCCTTTTTGCTAGTGCTTTAAGTAGCTGGTCTGTAAATATCCTAATTTTTTCTCAGGGTTAGAAACAGAAGTTAGTAAGTTTCAGTATCAGGGCAGAACAGAAGAATGTTCAATGCAAGTAGGATGGGAGAGGTTTTGCCTACCTGGAGAATGGAGGACCAATAAATGCAAAGCCACCTGTTAAACATTTGGTGTATGACCAGGAGTTACGACTTATGAAAGAGACAGATAAATACAAATGTCCTCAAAAACTGGATTTAAAATAAGTTTTTAGCCACTTTTCTGCTGAATACCTCTTGAGAAAATTGTCAATTTCCAGTATTTAACCAAGATATTTGATCATCTTATTCCTAGTTAGCTTAATGTTGTTTGATACAGCATCTGTGCTGTGGGTGTGACTGGGATTTGGAGCTTGTTTGGAGTAGTGTGCCTGTGCTGTAACAGCCAGCTTTATAGGCTAGAAAAAATCCAGGACAAGTTTAGACAATCTGAATCTGTCTAGACAGAATTTAGGCAGAAAGAAGACATACCTAGGAAATCTTGGACACATGCTAATGTTAAATTTGCTCTCAGACAGTTTTCTGTTCTCTAGGGTAATGGAGAGCAGGATTACAGAAAATATGGGTAGATCTGTAAACCCTTGGGTGTGGCACAGACTGCCTTAAAAGTACTGACTGAGTGGTGCTGAGCTCCTACAGTATGTCAACAAAGGCCTTAATTAGAACTGGATAGACTAATACTAATATTTATGAGATTATGTTGTATTTGAACTAAAAAGTCCACTGTCCACTTCCATCTGGGACTGTGTAGTCACCTCCTTGTATTCCTGCCAGTCTTACTATTAGTTCTGATCTTAGTGCTGAGACCAAGTTACCAGCTGGATCCAGCTGACTATCCAGAGCTACCCTGGTGCATCTGACTCAGGTTCACAGTGCAGGGAATACAACCTGAACTCCCACAGGTGCAGTTACACTTCAGCTTGGTTTGTCTGTTTGCTTCCCCTTCCTCAATCTGCCTCAATGGTTGAAAAGTGTAGAGAGGAATCATGATCTTGATGTCATTGCACAGGATCTTGCAGTCAACTGATGATCCCCGTTCTACCAGAAATGTAGGGCCAGGATTTACTATCCAGTCAGATAAATAATGTCTGCTTATTTCAGCAAGAGTTAGATAATCAAACATCATTAAAGGTATTGACCTTGATCATTCCAGCTTTCCCAGCCACATACTGGGGTGATGCACAACACCTCAACCAGACAGTATGATTCTTTCAACAGTGATACAGTAATACCAACACTTTTTTACAGGAACTATGAAGAAGATACAAATCTTTTCCACTGTAAATTGTTATTAACTTAGTTTTTTTTTAATAAAAGACAAAATCTGGTTTTGCAACTGAAGTCAACTTCATACTTTTTTCCCCAAAAACTCCTGTGCTAATAGTGTATCTAAAATAAATGTCCATATTAATTACTGCCTATTTTATTACTCTTTTCTTTTTAAGAGAAGTAGACTAACTATGGTTTTATTTCCCAACTGTTAATTTTTCTCTTTAGAATTTGAGAATCCTTCAAACTCTCTCCTCCACTTTCCTTGCCATCTCTCAAAATGTGTACCTTAGTGAGCCAAAAAATTACGGCAGACAGGTATTCTCATAACTTTCAGTACTAAAGTTTCCATCATGCTTTGGCATCTGTCCCCAGAGCACTCTCTGTACTCTTCATAACACTATGACAGTGATTAATAACTTCTAACTGTTACAGTTCTTAAACTGTCTATCTTATCAAGTGATTTCATATTAGAGAGGAACAAAGTTCACAGTAAGATAAATTTTTTAGTTCTGCCTAACTATGGCATCCTCAGTCCCAGAAAAATTAATATTCACATTAATTTGTGAATTATTTATTATTTATAATCTTTATATAAGGTTTTCTTCATATGAATAAAACGTAAGTATTAAAACTAGCCAGTTTTTTTGCTCCCTGGGTATAACAACCTCAAACATTGTTTTGGTACATTTTAAAGTTTAGCAAGTAAGTGGAATTACTCATATGAAAAAATCTATGGAAAAGCTTAAACGCTCCGTTCTTTTGCATCAAAGTAGGAAATTATTCCTCAATCTAATTATAGTAATTTGCACTGTTTGCTGAAGTGTTATCTATGGGACCCAAGTCAGAAAGTTATTCAAAACATAACTTTTTCTGACAGAGACTTTTCAGGTCTTTGTTATTTAGTTATTGTTGTTTGCTTTCAATTGCAGCAATTGACATGTGGTCTGCAGGAATCATATTCCTTTCTCTGCTCAGTGGTCGGTATCCCTTCTACAAAGCAAGTGATGATTTAACTGCTTTGGCACAAATCATGACAGTTCGTGGATCCAGAGAAACCATTCAGGCTGCTAAAACTTTTGGTATGCAAAACTTAATTATGGGGAAAAGGGGCAAATGTATACTTGGTCTGCTATTTGATGCAGTGACTTACAATCTGTGATTTTTTTTTTTTAATTATATAAATACATTTTTATGTTTGGGTGTCCTTTTGGAGGTAAATAACTTTTGCATGTAAAACACTAAAAGTACAAGTCTCTCTATACAGAGGTTTAAGAAAGTTTAGTGTTTTTCTATCTTTTATAATTTTATATGGGGTATTCATGCCATAGGCTTCCCAACGCTGCCTACTGCCTTTCATTAAATCAGGGCCATTTGAGGTGAAATAGGCCAACTCAATGTTTTCTACAGGCATTTGGTTAAAATCTTGAGGTAATGCTTCTATTCCTGCAAAATTTTCCCTGGAGGCTTAAGTCAATATGACTTAATATTTAGATGATGTAAAACTTGCTTCTCCCCCAGACCTCAAGAAGGGCTAGTAAAAAAAAACCAAAGAAATCAAAACCCAACAGATGACCTGTTTAAAAAAAAAAAAAACAAACCACCAAAAAACACACAAAAACCCCTAAAATAACCATACATCCGATTGTTTGCAAGTCAAATGCTTCAGCACTTGCTACCTGGAAGTGTAACCAACAGCACTGATTTTCATTCCTCAGGCAAAGGTCTAAAAATCAGGGTATCTAATTGTCATTCTTTACTTCAGAAAGATAGTGTGTGGGGTGGGTAACAACCTGCCATAACTTCACAAACAGACCAAACAACTTTGTTCTGAACAGAACTGAGACTATTACCCTTCTGACTTGCTGGGGCTATTGGTGTAGCTCATAGCTGGTTTAGAGGAGTGGGGGTGGAGGTTGGATTTGTTTTTTTGGTAAGTTGTTTGGTTGGTTGCATTTTAATGCTGTTTACACTTCAAGACATGAAGTTTCTCTGAAACACACATAGAAGTTACAGTTGCATAGAAAATATAATAAAATGTCACTTACTGTAAATTATTTTTTCTAGGTAAATCAGTTCTATGTACCCAGGTTGTCCCAGCACAAAACTTAAGAGCCCTCTGTGAGAAGCTGAGAGGAACAAACAGCAGCTGTAAGAGATCCCAGGGTGAAGTGCTTAGCAGGTCTGTGAATGACTCAGCCTTGCCAGTTGCAGCAGACAAACCGTGTGCTCCTGAGACACTTGGAAAACAAATTCAACACTTAAAGAGCTTCCAGGAAGGCGATGGTGCTTTGGAAATGAAGGCAACAGACATGAAAGGATGGGATCAGGTTCCTGATGAAGCATATGACCTACTTGATAAGCTACTAGACTTAAACCCTGCAACAAGAATAACTGCAAAAGAGGCTTTGCTGCATCCTTTTTTCAAAGACATGAGACTCTGAGAAGATAGCTTTATTCTCTTACTGTTTTCATACATTTTATGTGGAAATGAGATACTGAGGTAGTTTTACCTTGTTGCCCTCAACATTTACACCCATTGAAATTCCACCGCACTGTGTACGGAACTACTGACATTTTTTCTTGTACAGGCAGACTGCAAACATCAGTTTACTTTTAAGAAATACTTGCAGATGTAAAAATCACATAAACATCACTAACGTGGTCTTATAAGACACATCTAAGGGGTTATTGCTGTGCATTACCTGTTCTCCAAGAAAGTTAACTTGATCAAAAACTACAGAGTTGCACAAGCTCTATGGTTAATTCTCAAAATATTCCCTTAAAATTTACAAATGTGCCTTAAGGTATAATTGAAAGAAGAAAATGCTTGAGAGACTTTTTTCCAAACTTGCATATCTCTGCCTTGTTCCTGATTAGTACATAAGGGACTGAAAATGGAACAAAGTGTGTTAATTTTATTAAGGCTGTTTTCAGAGAACAGTATTGCTTTGGGAGAGTTACTAGAGGAGGGGCCAGGTGCTGGAGGTTATTACCATCAAAAGAAAAGCTTAACTGTTTTAAAAGTTACTTGTTCCTGTTTGGTCTTTCCTACTTAGACAATAGTAATTAATGCAGTTACTCATTTTTGCATAAGCCACGTTTCCACAGTGTCATGGGTAACTGTGTATACTTAACTACTGCCTTCAGACTGTCTCATGTAACATGCATAGGTTTGATTTCTGCTATGGAAGTTGATTTTTTTTTTTAAATAATACCTGTTAAATAAAGGTTTTATTTTTATGACTTCAGAAGATGTCTAGAGATACTTCTATAAAAATTAGTTAGGTAAGGTTTTCCTGTGGGATGTTTCTGTTCAGGAAGAATTACGCACATTTGTTTCCTGTATAAATTCCTCAGTGATAGAAAACACTTTTCAGATACCTCTAGTGTGTATGACTGTCATAGTGGAAGTATCTTAATTATGAAGGAAGTCTTACCACAGAGCTAGAAGCTAGCTATTGTCTGGTCCTAGGTAGGAAAGACAACCTTAATAACCTCTAACCCCATACATTCGATGTACAAAGTAAGTTACGTTATGCTCAGCAGAAGTTACTTTAAAACCCTTGATAATTCTGGAGACTGAAACTCAATACTGTTTTTCCATGTATGTTTCTTGAAATGCTAATGGAGTTGTTGCTATAAGAAGTTGCAAGACATTCTGAGAAAAGATTGCTCCTTTGATAACATTTGCCTTCTCATATGAGCTGATGGCTATGACAGTGCAAAGGTCCTGACCAGGGCTGGAGAGGCATTATTTCAATATATTAAAAACCCTGAGTACATAGAAAGTGATGGTAATGTTGCTCTGTTCCTGGCATCAGCTGTTAGAGAAAAATATTTGCAGATGTCAATACTGATTGCAGAAAATCTTAAAACCCACAAGACCCTGGGGCCCAGGTCTTAGTAATTTTTGCTGTTTATATAATTTCAACACAGCACACCACTGAGAAATTATTTATCTAAAGGAACTGTGGCCAAATTTGGCAAGCAATGCTGTCTGCCAGTGTCTGTAGATGTATTGTTTCCTCCTACGTTCACTGGTGCTGTCTATGGTCTTATGAGAGCCCTAGCTGACAACGAGCAAAAATATGTCAGCTATCTAAGTTTCATAGCCAAAAAGGAAAAACCATTCTTAATGGTGTTTTTAGCAAAACATGAAGGGTATATAAAATTCTGTAAGGAACAATTCTAAGCTCAGTAGCAAGCTAGAAGAACACATTATTCCAGAGAACTATTGATTTAAAATGTGAAGAGGTTTTGGTTTTTTTTGGAGGAAGGATAAAGTGAAAAGAAAAATGGGTTTGAACAAGCAGATGCTTATGAAGTGCTTTTTGTAGCACTCTACAAAAGAATGAAAGCCAGCAGTAAAATGTTAAATGCAATGGGCTCTCAATGGGGGTTGCGGGAGGGGGGGGGGGAGAAAATCAAGGAAAACATCAGGAAAACTAGAGTAGTAGTTACCACTGAGTTTTCTGCTAAGAACCTCTCAAAGCCACAGGTAAGAGCCAAGTACCAAGATTTCTTTATAGTTTAATCACATTATTTGAGATGTTTATAAACTGAATGTGAATTTCCTACCATGACAGCTGGAATTGGAAGAAACTCTGCACAGAAATTACATTGCTGCAACACATTTTCAGCAGTCATGAGGCTGCAGCTGGGTTACTGTTAAGTTCTGGACACCATGCTGTAAAAAGGATATTAATAAATTGAAAAGAAACCAAAAACAGCAGCAAAAAGCAGCATGGATGTGGAAAGATGAAGAGAAACAGATACCTAGAATCCTGAGAATAAGTCTAAATACATCTGTGTATCTAGCACAGGGTAAACTAACTTACTCACAGTACTAGAGGAAATTATTGCATGTGTTAAATTCATATTTTTTCCTAGTTGTAAATGATAATCAGGAAACAGGAGGGCATCTTACTAAAAGTGCCTGAGGAAACACCTGCAAAACAGCAACAAAGATTTTGCTGGATAATGCTGATAGTAAGGGGTAAATGAAATTTCTACTATTAAGTTTGTCATCACTTTTGAGATTGAACTCAATGTTTTTATTTAAAGCAAAATACTATGTGGATAAAAAAAATAAATAGGACATGACTATTCTGTCTGAGAATATTCACTATTCTCCTAATTTTATATTTTTGCCGTATCTAGAGTTTACATGTTACTTGCTCTCCAGAAAGTAAAAGCAATGTGGAACCAATATATGCAGGTGCAAAAGGTTCCCCTTGAGTCCTTGAGTGGCCTCTTGAGGCCCAATATCCAGCCAAGTAACTCTGGTTAGGAGCTATGTTGGACCTTGAGATAGAACATGAAGGAGCTTTTCATTCCAGGGCACCTCTGACATGGGTAATCTAGCAATTAGTGCATTGTGGTTTTACAGGAATAAAACACACATCAAACACAGTGGGCTTTGTAATCTGTACTGGCTACAGTGAAACATCTTATTTTGCATATGACTGCCAAGCAAAAAAACTATTTCCTTTACAAAAAATATTTATTTTCCTAGCATCTTTCAGGCCATTACATTCTGCTAGTCAGCAAAATACAAAGAAAAAGAAAAAAATTTTTAGAGCTTACTTCAAATATTGGTGATGAAGAGGTATGTTCCTCTTCTGAACTAGATGACATATGTAAAGTGTTTAGCATTTAGCAGGGCTCACCTGAAACTTTCCTACCTCCTGAAGGCAAAGTGCACAGGACAACAGAAATAAAAAAGTTTTTTTCCAATTATTCAATTTATTACCACATTTCAAAGACCCTTCAGCTAGGGGGAGAAAATGACTAACTATTGAAGGCACTTAATAGAACAGCAGCATTTTAAAGGAAATTAATACTTAATAGCTTAATTAATTCATATTATATAATGAAACAATATATCTCAATTGGTAGGCTTCCAACAAGGACAATTTTCTGAGACATTACTCAAGCAATGTTCTTAACTGCAGCACAGTTGTAAATGGTTTGGGTTTGTTTTCTGGGGGGGTTGTTTGTATGTTTGGTTTGTTTTTTTTTAAAGCACATTGTGAATTTTTCTACTAGTGTAGCCACAGCATGTTCACTTCAAACTCCCCTTGAACCTTTTCCAGAAAACAGAACTTGTACCAGGTCAGTGGCAGTACATATGTGGTTCATAATCCTTTCTGCTGCTGCATTCCTGGCTGGCCAGTTCAAGGGGTAGTAAATATTTGAATTGGCAGCCTGCACATAGTGGGTGGAAATTGGATAGTCCCTTTGATCATACAGTTAGAAGAGCCAGCATATAGAGTTTTGTTACTTTGGTAAGAACAAAAATCTGGTACCACCATGATGAGGGTCCAGTAAATTGAGTATTTTGCACCAGGAAGGTAGAGTATAACCCAAACAACCAAGGGTTTTTAAATGTGCCTGTTGCATATTTAATGCTGCCTCTCCGTGACTCAGCCCTTTTAACTTTCATGTTCTTTGACTCTGCAAGAATTTTCTTCCTTTGCCATGCTTTATTGCATGATGTTAAAGCTAATCACTATAAACATTCCTGAGTATCCCCAGAGTGTTGTTTATTCAATTTCTTGAAAGACTTAAATCCTCCTGTGGGGGTATAGCAGGAAAGAGGGTGGGTTTTTTACATGTTATTTGCTTTCTTGCATAATGTTCTTCCATAGTTTTCAAAAGAGTCAGGTTTTAATCTAAGCCCTAATTATACCTTTGTTTCAAAAATACGAAGTGTTAAGTGTTTTACCAAAGGTATCCAACTTGATCCATTTCTTTTATATGGTATAAACAAACTACTTGTAACAAATAATGCATAATTAGATTTACTTCATGTGAAGATATAGGGCTGTAGCCTAACATTTGGAATATTTGAAGAAAATTAACTTTTTATCATGAAAGGTTATACAGTTTGGTTTAACGGATGCCTCAGGTCATGTCTAGCAGGAGGCAGCTCATTGATAAAATCTCTCATACTTTCCATTCCTCTTACCACCTCTCTCAAAAAATCCTATCAAAGGATCATATTCCTGTGCTTCCTGTTGATTTTTTTGTTGCTTTGAACATTATTGTGCACTGTGTGCAAACCACCAATTACTTCAATTTCCAGTTGTCCTATGGGTCCTCTCTTGAGTCCTGCTTCTGTTCTGCTGTCCATTTGGTTGTTTCAAAGATCTCCATTTCCTTATCAAAACCCCTTACTTGGACTTGGTGGTACAGGTAAGAAATTCTAGATTTCTCTGAAGGGTTTAATTTTTCTTGTCTGTTCTGGGAATACCAATTTCAAATGAAAAGAAAGCCTAACTTCTGCTGAAATTTCTACCCCCTGTCTACGCACCCATCTGTCTTATACTGGAGGAAAGTGCAGAAGTGAGACAGTAACACTGAACTCGGAGGACACAAAATGCTACTGCCAGCTTTTTTCTTGCTTCTATAAACTACTCAGCATCTTTTTTCCTTCACCAGGTCCATATTCAGCTATGAAATTTGTTTCAAAGTTGCTTTCAAAACTACCCAAAAGATTTATTCTGTCTTGTGATTGCCAGCCCACTCCCACAGGCTGCCTTAGGTACTCATGGGGCTCTGTCCACATCCCAGAAGCGAGAGGACTAAGATGGTTGGCTTACTGCAGAGGGATATAAGACTCTGATCAAGGATCTTTTTGTTCCATAGTACTTTTTGTTTTAATGGATTGAACAAGGGTAGTTTACCATGGACAATTCACCACAGCATAGAATTGTCCTGCCGCAGTTTACAGCCAAGCGGTTATCGCCTACTGGGATCCTTCATGTGAACAATCTGGTATATGTTTTCCATTGCAGATCTGCTCACAGCTAGCTCTGTAACTCGACTCACATTCATTACAGTTGCTTCATGAAAAAACAGTATGTAGTTTGAATTTATAGGTATTTACCCCAGTTGTCTTCATAAAAATCACCATATTGTGGAATATTCACTTAGAGGCAGGCCCTTGTGAGACGGGAGAGAGGCTCTGGTTACCTCCTGATTGCTATACTACCAAACCAATTATTTTTCAAGTGCTGGTTGACTATTATCAAGGTTTGTGAGATGCAATTTTTTTGTTCTATCATGTACTAATTACACAAAAGAGACAGTCATTCCATTGTGCTTACAACACACTGGTTTTAACCCTGCAATATTTGAAATGCTGAGACATACCACACATCTAAATTGTAGCTACAGCATCTGTCAGTTTTAAGTGCCTCAGCACATGCTAAGCTTTGGCATACAAATCTGAAAATTAGGTTTACCACACAACTTTCAAATACTAATGTCAGTCATCCCCTGTTGCTAGTATCAGCCTAAGTGAAATACTGATCTGCAATGTTCAAACAAGTCTCGGAATATCCAGGGAAGAAACAGTGCTGTGATTCAGCCAAGTGCGAGTTGCTTGCATTAATCCCTGCAAGTCTATTTTCTATGTTCCAGTGCAACAAATTGGAGATTTTACTGGAAAGTAAAAGAAGGGCTTCTGTAAAAACTCAGACTACCTTAAATAAGAAATGTAACGAACACACCTACCATCCTTACAGGTGGTGGGCGAGGTGTGCTCACCTCTCAGAAAACAGGACAATACTGATCAGCAGTGGCCTGAGATGGCTACGCAGCCTCATTCGTGTGTGCATGTGTGTTTCAAATAGTGCTGTTAGGCACTGAGGCTGGGGTAAGTCAGCTGTAGATGGACAAGCTGTGCTTGTTCTCTTCACTTTATGTGCCTGGATGGCAGGCATCCCAGGCCCATTGCTTTCTGCAAGTCTGCTAGGAAGGGATGGAGAGAAGTGTGGATGTAGTGCTGAGCTATCTCTGCTAGTTTCAGTGTTTGGGGCAGGGGCAACTCATGGTCCCAAAAGCACTGCACAGTTTAAAGTGTCCTGTATGACTGAGCAAGGGAGCTGCAGAGGAGAAGATCTGCCAGCCACAGGACCTCAAGGGGGTGGTTATCAGGAGGGCAGCTCTTCCAGGGCACCACTTATGGCCCAGCAGAAATCATTCTTCAGCAGTTAACACTGGTCCAAATATTCAGCTCCAGCAGCTACCCAGATCCAGAGACCATCACAGCACCATGTACAGGTGTTTCCTCATGCCTGGGGCCATGCAGGCTTTTGGGGCAGGAGCTGCAGAGGCAGGAACATGCTCCAGTGGGGTGTCCCTCCCAGGCCCCACTTGGTGGGAGCTGCCTGCTCCCTCACTGACACCATCAGGCCCTGCACACAATGCGAGCAGCAACCCCCCCCTTCTCTCCCCACTGATCTTTTGCAGTTTATAAAACTGACAAACAGAGGATAATAGATGGCTTTTAAAGATAATGCAGCTTACTTATCAGGAGGAACGGAGTTGGATACAGCAGCACAGGATTTTTCCTTATCAAAACAGACAAAAACTGAAAGATGGATGCTACCAGATACCACAATGAATTCCAATTCCCATCAAACAAACTGTAATGAGTCATTAACATCCTTCCACTCTGATGAAGGGAGATCTTCATGCTGGTCTGTGCTCCTACACTGGGTTTAATGTTTTTCTTGAACTACTCCACATAATCAACAGTAACATCCCATTTGTTGTTAAGCTTTATTTCCCTCACTTCAGAAATAAGTCTCTCTGATAACAATAAGCAAAAGGTGTTTTCCCCTCTCCCCCTTTTGACTTCTACATTCTCCTTCCCAGAAATGAGTTGATCAAATTTACAACACGTAATTAAGCATACCAGACCTAAGTACAGGGGGGATTTGTAACAACTCTTCCAAAACTTGCTGATGACCAAAGAGCCAGAAAAGGCTTCCAAGTTGAGCTCCTTCATCTGGGTGGAACAAAGCAACAGTTTCCACTGTCTAGGAGAACCAAGCTCAACCGAAAGGCATCAAACTAGTGCTATTTTGCCAGTAGCTTTTCAGGTGTCACATCAGTGTCAGAGAAAGCATATAATTTCCTCCAAGCATTTTCAGGCACAGTTCTTCTCAAAAGACTCTCTTTGACTGTGCTATCATAAGAACAAGGACAACTGATATTTTAATTCAGAACTTTATTATAGAATAATATACAGAATATACGTATACAGACTATTCCAGCTAATAACCAGCATGAGTACAGGAAGAGTCTGGACAGGCAAAAACCAGAAGAAAATAGATGAGATGGAAACACAGGAGGAGCAGCAACAAAATGAAATGGGAATGGAATTCTATCCAAAGGGAAGAGACATTTGTTTTCATAGCTTGGAGGAGTAAGGAGGAACAAGTACACTGCAAGTTTTCACAGCCAGAGTCCCTCAGAAAATTGCATGAATGCTGGTCAGCCTACACACTGCAGTATTACTGAACACAGTACGCTGTTGGGAAGTGAAAAGAGAGCATCAAGCATTTTGTAGGTTATTTGTATGCTGGGGCATGCATGCACACAGCAGCCCTGCAGTCCTCATCCCTTGATTGTGCAGATTGGAGACAGCTCCCTTTTAGGCCAGGGCACCCAAGGTTTCCCCCTCTGCAAACTGGCATACAGAAAGAAAGAAAAGGGAGAAATTTTGGGACTGCACGCCTACATCTTGCCCTGCTATGCAAAGGCAGGCTGAACCTAGGGAACAAACTCCATCCTGCTTGAAATGTGCTTCCTAAGCATAATGTTGTGAAGTAAAGCACTCTGAATAGTGATTAAAAACAAACCCACCCCCATTACTTAGCAACTCATGTCAAAGAAGCTTAAGCACATGTCCAAAGTTAAACAGATGTTAGGTTTCTGCTCAAGTGGGGCCTCTGCTGACTCTGCAGTATTGCAGATGTACAGGACTGACTAGCAGAAACTGCAGGCCCTTAATTCTGCTGGTACCTCTGCTCTGCTGATATGTGCTCCTTGGTATGCACATACTGCAAACACTGACTCAGATGCCAGATTTCTGTAACATACACAAAGCCATAAAAGTACTTCTCAAACTCTAGCAACCTAGTTAATTCAAATAAGGCATGTAAATTTCCTGAAAATTAAATACATATATATTCATGTGCTACATAGGTACAAAATGTTTTCATAACCTGATAATAGACACAATAGTCCTAAAATGCCACGTTAAACCAATAGTGGGAAAGCAGGAAAATGGAAGAGAGATGAAAAACACAGAGTTAAGATTGCTATAAGGTACTCTTTTCAACTAATGACATGTTAAAAAAATATTGTATCCACAGTGTCTAGAAATGAATAAATACCTGAGTTTAACCTCTAAACTATTCTTCAAAACTCCTTGCCCTTTGTAAGCCTAAAGCATCAGGTTATTCCAAATGAACATTATCTGCTTTAGAGACAAACTCCATTGTGTGGGAAGCTCCAGTTGCCAAGTACTTGGAAAGACAGATTCGCAATTAGGTACTTCCCTCTACCCTAAGGAACCTGGACTATAAAAAGAGCAGGAGAAAGACCCAGATTTAACTAAATGAACTGCACCCACTCCAAAAGCAGTATGCCAAGTTTCAAAATATTCTGGCTTGCAATGAAGCTTTAAAGATAAGTTTCCAACAGCCATCCCAACAGCCTGCTCAATACAGCCATGCACACTACGATCTTACACAGAAATACAGCTCAGTGAGGCCTGGGTAATGCAATTTCTGCCAGAATTAGGACATATATAGAGAACATGCTCATGCATTGCCTATAAAACTCAGTCCATTAATTACAGTTGGCGATTAACACATATAGGAGACAAGGGTGGTTGTGAAATAGATTGCAAGATCCGCTGGTTAAAAAAAAAAAAATCTGTGCCAGGGGTACATAAGCAGTCTGTGAATAAATGAGCATATTCCTGCAAAAGGTTACTGACTACTAAGATAAGCTAGCACAGAGATCCTTCACTAGTGCTCCAGACACACAGCAACTGACTTACTAATCAAGTTATACTGAAAATACCTCTTTCTTAACAGTTTTCTTTTCAAAAAAGCTGCAGATGCACATATCACTTGGGAAGAAGTGGTAAGAGAATCACAAGATGCCCAAGTCTTGCCCCACTTTAAAAATTAAAATTTTGTGGTCTTTCCTAGTTTCTGAAGCATACAGTGAAGAAGTAGGTTAAATTATCCATTTTCCATTTAAGAGGAATCTAAGGGAGAAAGCCTAAGCCAGTCCCTTAAAAGGTTAAAGGATTTTACTGCCTTCACACATGAGAGTTGCAGTGATGTGCAGATTCTTCCTTTCCTACCTGGTTGTGTTTGCCAAAACAGACTGGTTCCCCAAAAACTTCAGCTGCACAAAGTAAGATCATCCATCACAAGGATGAAGGCACACATGTGGGTGCAGTCAATCCCAACAACAGGGCAGTGCCCCAGATAGAAACAAATGCACTATGGAGCACTTAAATGTACTGGGGAATGGTTTAATTTATAGTGTCACAAAATCTCAATTAAAAAAATTAGTATTAATTCATCTGTTAATAAAATTCCTTCTATTAAATACTCTATGAGAGATTTTAAAACCAGATCCAAAAATTATGAAAGCCCAATCAGGTCTGCACAAAAGACCAAAGTGCTGCTCGAATTTTTACACAAATTCCACCATTTTTGTACAGAGAGCCCACAGCAAAGCACAAGGAAAGGTATGGGAGATCTGTAGCAGACAGGATTAAAATTCTTTGTAAAATTGCTGGATTTCCAGTAGCACAGAAACTGTATAATATCTTTCCAAATCTGATTTTTCCATTAGCTTTCATCATAATAAACAGTGCTAGAAGTGTGTAAGATACTTCTCCTAAACCCTAGAGAGCCATAGTTTTTAAGTGATCTCTCAGATGGGGCAGTACTTGAGGCAACAGAATTCTCCAGCATTGGGTTAACAATCCTTTCAGGGAAACCAGGGAATCTACCCCCAAAAAATATGGGCAGTACCTCATGATCTTCTGAATTTCATACATATATTTTAGCCTGGTTTCATCACTATAAAACTGTAGTACAAGAAAAGATTACAAAGTGTCTTGCTTAGGGTGCTAATGATGTACAAGTATGTAATTTCAAAACAAAAACAAGTTTAGTTCATCTTTAAAGAATGTACTATTCTGATAACAACGATCTCCAAGTAAACTGAGGAACCACTGGGAGCAATGTGAAATTCATTCTTTTCTGAAAAACACAGGAACTGTTTATTTCTTCATGTGCTCAAATGTGATCTGGATTTTCATTTAGTTATTACTGTAGTGAACTGAAATGAGAGCTACAGCATCCTGGTAAATTAATTATGGCCCACTCCTCCATCTTTTTTGTTCTTTGATTCTAATGCCACAGGACAGGCAGGCTGTTACCCCCCCAAATTCTAGTTAATCTTTAGGAAGGACCATCTCACACCTCAGTTCAGAATTAGCTGGGTTTTGTTGATATTTTATTGTATATTCCTTTCAAAACTCAAGTTTGCTTTTAGATAGTATTTGGTCATTTCCAACCAGGTGAAGGCCAGGCTCTGCTGTGCTGCTGGCACTGTAGGTCCCACTTCAGGCAGGAGTAGCCTGGCTATGACACATGAGCACGACCTTGGCAGGTAAGCATAGAGTTAACCAAGGCTCAGATGGGCTGTGGACGGGAGGTCTTGCCTTCTGGGGCACAGCTATTTACAGCCAGCATTAGGGAATGAAGGAAGGGAACATGTCCACAACACCAGTAGAGCACAGCCTGCTCAGCATCCACTCCACCACCCTCACCCTCCACTTGCAGCAGGGGTGGAGGCAGGATCCTAGTGTGTTCTGCTTGCATGCCAGGCCTTTTTTTTTTTTAGGTTGTTCATGCCAGTATCAAGTAGGCGGAAACTGTCTTTTTGATTTCTAGCAGAGGAGATCACAGCTGTTCCAACCCTACATATCACAGATCAAGCATCCCCCAACTTTCACACCTAGTACAAAGGTGAAGTTTCCTCTTGTATTGTCACCTTTTTTTGGGGGGAGGGAGGGAACAAGGACTGAAGCATCTTGCTGAAGAGTTCTGTTTGCTCAAGTTTAGTATCTGCACTATAGCTGTTGAGCCCCAAAGTGCTCCAAATATCACCACAAGCTATGAAATACTTCTCAATAAACATCAGCAAGGTTCAGACTTGCAACAAGAGCCTCAAAGCCTGAAAAAAACACCACAGGAAGAGCACTGAAGAAACTGAGCACCACCCATGCTTTGGTCCCCACAACAACAGGAAATTTGTTAAACAAAAGTCTGAGCTCATCCCAAGAAGCAATCGATGCTCGTGGTACACAGGGAAAAAGAGATGATCCAGAACAAGTGGTCAGGAAACATGCTGGAAATCAGTTTAGTCATGCACAGCTAGACACCTTGAGAAGTTTTGTTGCCCCTTGAGATGCACGAACAGCACAACCCTGCTCAGGATGGAGGCGATTTCCATTAACTTCTGCAGCACTTCGCTGAAGCACAGGAGAGTTCAGACACACCTCAGCAGAGTTGGTACATATTGCTACGTGCCAGCTGCCAGATACCTCCTAGTGGGAGCACCGTATGTAATTCAGCAGTCAGTAG
The DNA here is from genome assembly GCA_020745705.1 of Hemiprocne comata. Lineage (NCBI taxonomy): Eukaryota > Metazoa > Chordata > Aves > Apodiformes > Apodidae > Hemiprocne > Hemiprocne comata. Next base: position 15,916,981 of record CM036593.1, on the reverse strand, counting down.
CGAGGATGTGCCCACTGAAGGCTGAGAAAAGAGCTGCATGAGGAGCATGGCTGCTCCAGGCAACATGAGCCAGGAGCCGAGGTGACCACAGCGCAGGCAGCCCCCATCACCCATGACACACAATCTTGCAGTGTGTGAACAGGACAGGCAGAGTGGGGTGCTGCAGCGTCAGCAGCCCCAGGTAAAGCAAAGGGATAAACTGGGTCCAGGGTCTATGCAGAGGATCCAGCCGGGAGCAAAAGGAAGTGAAGCTGAAGGCAAGGCCACAGCACAGACCCAAGACCCATCCAGGAGGCAGAGCCTAGGCTGGAGGCAAGCACAGTCAGGAAGCCTGAGCTGAAGCACAGCCCCAGGCCGTGGGCAGAGGCTCCAGGGGAGGCTGGAGGGGCCAGTGGTGCACTCAGGGCCCTGACATAGTGGTTCAAACTGCAACTGCCTTGTCTCCTTGCAGGAGGAGGTTACTGTTGTAATCCTATTGCTTTTATCATCATATTTCCAAAAAGAAAGGTAGCTGCCTCAACACTTCAGTATCTCTTTTAAGAAAACAGTTTTTAAAACAGCTGTTAGGGTAATTTAAGATCATGCTGTCAAATAAACTGACCAATTTTGGAAGTTTACTTCATTTATACCTTTTAAAGCCAGCCTCAGGGACCTCAGAGTTGCTGCTCAAGTAAGTAATTCACTGCTTTAAATTAGCATTGAAAACATATTACTGTCATCTTTCAATCTCCATTTGTGCCTTTCATACAAGCTACTTCCTGCCACATCACACCACTCATTTCTGGTTTTCTGCATGAAAAAAAAAAAAGTCCCAGACAGGGCATACAGCTCTTGTGTTAACCCTGTGCAAGGGGTGCAGGATTTCGGGATGCCGAGCAGCAGCAGCTGAGCGAGCAGACTTGGCAAGCTCTGATTTTACTTCCTGGAAAACTGGAATGCAGAACAGCTCGCTGGGCTTTGGATTTCGTACAGTAATTATTCCACTGAAGAGTTATTCTGGGAAAAGAAAATAAGGCAGGCATCGAAGCAAACCTACTGCTGGGTCTGCAGATTTGGTCTCAGCTGAAATAAAGTGTTTTAAGGTAAGTGCACACACTGTATTGCAACTAGGAGTTAGTAAGTGGACACTGTGCTCAAATCCCCTGAGGGTCACTGGGCTGCAGCAGAGGGTACAAGAGCAGGACTCAAACTGAAGGTGACTCAGAAGAGTCAACCTGCCCTGTTGCTGCTCTTCTCCTAACACCTGTCCCAGATTCTGCACACCCCAAACATTTTCAAGCTGCTTCACTTCTAACCAGGCAGCTCCTCCAAGCGATGAAAGGAGAGTGAACTTGCTTTTGGGAGTGCTGGAGCTACAGAGAGATGCCTTGTTCTCAGGCTTTGGTGCCAAACACCCTAAAGGTTTCCAATCAACAGGAAGTGTTGCTGCAGGACAGGCTGCTCAACCCTAGTCCTGAGCTAGGACAGGCCCACTGGCCTGGGCATGTTACCTCTCCCAGCACCCAGGAGCACTGTGGAAATGGAGCATTTTAAGCACAGAGGGACTACAGAGGATTCAACATACTGAATTCAGATGCGTCAAATAGTCACAAATCCCCTGTGCCTGAAGGAATTGGGCTGAACTGCACGAAACCATGAACTGCTACATGTCTCAGTGGAAATGTAGAAACACACATCCTCTCCCCCACCCTGAGCCATGTGCTTCAGTTTTTGCATGATAGGAGTGTAACAGAGATAGTAAGTTTCATACTGGCCACTTAAGGCAGTGTTATCTCCACCCTTGGGAACTCTGGAAGGGGGAGGCTAGTTGGATAATTTTGAACAAATGTCAAAAGCAAAGTTCTAAAACCAGCAAGTTCTTTTAAGCTAGTACAGGAGGCAGAACAGAAGCATCCAACCCATATGAATGTATCTGCAAAGGGAGTTCCTGCACTGTTGATGACAGAATCCACACACCTGCTGTCACAAACCATTATTTAGTAAGCATCTGTTAGTGACCCTCTTGGTTTCTACCTCTCCAAGCCAAGATTACTTTCCCTAAGGGCTAGAACCCAAAGCAGCTCTTTATAATTTAAATGTTTGTAGCAGAATCAAGGTACCATAACTTCTTCATGGTTTGAGGGTTTCACCACTCTGTATCACCCAGCAGGTTACTGGTAAACATACCATTTCTACTCAGGACTGATGAGGAGTCAGTGATTAACAAATAGCAGTCCAGATATTCCCCTGTTTCTTAAAGAAGTTACCCATTTGCTGTAAGCAAAACGTAGCACACTGACCCTTGGAGCTCCCATCCACCCCTCTGCTGTTTGCCTCTAACTCGGCACACGAGCAATTGCCTCAGGACTCCTCCTGACAGAAGTCTTCCCAGTGCAAGGTGGTGGAAAGTGAAATACAAGCTCCTCTGCCCACCACTCCCCACATTTTACTCATTTAAAACAGCTAAAAAATAGCTAGAGATGTTGGTTATGTTAAAGTTAGAAACAAAATCGTCTCAGATTTTTGACACATCTATTTTTCTTTGTATTTTAAAAAGTTGTTTTTGTAAGGGATCCAAGTAACTTGAACAATATTCTCCAGAATTCAGGATTTTCTCCATTTTTTTCTTCCTGAATTAGGAATATAAATACATCACCAGTTAAGGACAAGATCAGCAATGGTTAAATAGTCCTCATTCCCCTGAAGATAATGGGATTGCTCACGAGACCATTTTGAAGCATACCAGATTTTTTTTCTAGCATTTCTTTTGGCTTAAAATATTTAGAATAAGATCTCCTAATTTTCCAGCAACACAGCTGTTATATGTCTGGATTTAAAACCCAAATCTGTGTGTACCATACTAAGATTCCCAGCAAATAGCTGCAAAACCTCAAGGCTGATTTTCCTTTGCATTGGCAACATACCCCTTAATCAAGGAACTTTTTAAATGGACTACTTCAGTTAAATTTCCTTAATTTAATTTTCCTTTGAGGATGCATTTTGTCAAATGGATATTTGATAAGATTAAGGATAGCTCAAGTCCCTAGTCCAAAACCTAGAGTGAGAAGTTTTGGCCAAGGTCTCAGCAGGAAATTTTAATTTCAGGAGAAAAAAAATCCTGATTCATAAAAAACTCCTTAAAGGGAAGAGCTATTTTTGAAAAATGCCCTGATCAAAAACCCCCAAAAAGCAACAGAGAAAAAAGCCCCCAAACATAAACTGTGAAGTGTCAAAATTGGGTATGTCCAGGTCAAAAAGTACAGGTTGGGTCCAACATTATATACACTTGGAGATTTTCATTAACATGTTTAAAAGGTCAAAATATATACTTTGACTGAATTTCATTTATTTTTATAATAATCAGCATTCAAAAATATGAAATTCTAAATGAAAGCCTTTATATTTACTGTCTCACAGAGAAAAATCAGAGGGAGATTTTTACTTCTCTACATCTTTTCTTATGCTTCTGAAGCTGCAATAAAATATATTTTCTGAGTTTAACAAGTCTGTTTACTTCTTTCAGATACTAATGAGAAGGAGGAAGAAATCCAAACTCCCTCAGTATCTTGCTTCAATATATATGCAGGCTAAATCAAATTTATCCAACCACCTCCTGACTGGGTAGAGGCAGTGGGAAATACTTGGCCATACTGATTTTTTGTTCCTGACAGTGGTTGAAAAGTGGTGTTATACTAGAGAGAGAATTGTGGGTGTTTTTGTGTAGGAAAAAACCCACAGAAATCTTTTTTTTTTTCCCCCAGTACTCTGTGTTTCTAAATCTAAACCAATAATAACAACAACAACAACTTAGACATTAAAAACTAGAATCTGGGCTTGTAAGCTTTTGAGTATTGTTACTTCATTGGGAACTGAGGCAGACATAGAACAAGCTTTTATTCCTAATTTCCAGTCATTTAAATTTAGTTTTTAAAGCACAGTATATTTGACCATGTTTTATTGAAAAAGAAAGAAACAAGTCCAGACTGTAGAAGAAACATGCAGATATATTCAGACCAGGGCAGAAGCACCATATATTAGCCATCTCCTCCACTACTGTAATTAAAAATATCTTTATCTGCACTAAATAAGATACCAGCAGATGTTAGGGAACCCATTTTGTCCACTTCTACATGCTAGCAGCTACCATGGGAGGAACAGTCTCTATTTCCCCATTGCCCTCACAGTGACTTAGACTACTTAACTGCATCTATGGGACACACATAACAAATGCACATTTGTCACAGAAGCCTTATCTCTCTGAAGTCTTCCCCAACCAGCAGGCTTCAGAGATGCAAAAAACCAGGACTCTGCAGCACACCATCTTATCTCCAGGTTCAGGCCATTGAACTTGCAGTTCAGTCCAAGTTTCCTGGGCTAGGTACAGTCTCCCATATGCAAGCCACCACCTTTTTGATGATAGAGAAATGATATTCTGAATAAAAACCTTTAATTGAACAAGACATTCAGGGTTTGCACATGTCAGAGCATGTAGCGATCCAGCCATCATGGAACAGTATTGTTTGAGAGGATATTTTTGATCCAAAGTACAAAGCAACACCATGGTCTTCCAGCAACCAGTTCCTGGCCTTGCAGGGCAATGCCAGCTCCAACATTGATTCACTTGTGCCTTCTGCTGTTGTTGCTATTAATGTATTTCTATAACTGTGCACAGTTTCCTAGTTCAGAAGTTCCCCTTTGCAATTTCTTTATTATGTAAAAGGCAATAACCTCCTGGCAAGCTGGCGTGACTAATCTCTTAATTTCTTTGCTCTGAGGCTCTTTGCAGAATGTACTGATTGATCTATTTGTGGTCCCCAACAGCAGCTCAGTTTCAAGCTGAAAATTAAATAAAGTAGGAACTTAAGGATAATTTCTATGTTCTAGGGAAAAATGTCATAGACCCTCATGAATACAGAATAAAGCACACAGAATACAGCACACAGCTTTTATTTAGCTAGTTACCTCAAATCACTCAGAATCACTTAAATAATAATAATGGTATCAGCAATTGAGCAATTGTAGGTGTCAAGACATTTACTTTCTAGATTGTCATAGTAATCTACAGACTTCAAATGAGATGCAATGCCTGAAGGATACCTTTCCTCCAGAAACACGCCTAGTTTAATAGGATCCCTCCTGCAGAGGAGCATCCCCTACCCTCCTCATCCCCCTTTCTCTCACACTGGCACAGCTTCTTTTTTCACCCTGATGCAAAGTCAACTATTGAAACAAAGGAGCCCTGCACTATTTTAGAAACTGGTGTATCACTTCAGAGAGGCAGGCCAGCACACAACTGTACCAACAAATGCAGGGGGATAGAGAACTTTAAGGAGAGCACAGAGGTGATGAAGGGACTAGAGTGTGGGAGAGACAGGATTTTTTTTCTAACTGGCTTTCCTTACAGAGCAAAAGTATCAAGCTATACTTTCAAGTTAATTTAATCCAAGTTTATGGACAACACACAGCCATTGAAAAGGGCACATCAAAATCCTAGCCTATGCATATATAAAGCACATACTTCTACCACAGTCCTATGGTCTTGTTTGTAATTTTTTAAAATACAGATTCTCTCTTCTGCTTTACTCAATGCTTTTGAAGTCGTGTTTTGCTGGATTTTTTTTTTTTTGCTGTTGTGTTAGCAATTGTGTTGGTCCTGAATATCAGATCAGAAATAGCTGATTGACAGTTCAACTTCTGGCTAACATAACATTACCAAGATGGTGTAAAAGCAGCTGACTCTCCCATCCATCCTCACCTTTGAAAAAGATAGCAAAGCAGTTTTACCTAGATTATAAAGTAAGGATTTCCACATAAAAGTTAATATGCAAGAAGCACCTCCTCAATTGTAAGGCAGTAGCATGCCTAAAGTTGCTCTACTTTTTCCTGCTTGTTTCAGGATTTCCTATCTCTGTATTTCACCAGTATCTGTGATTTTATTAATTAAAAAAAGGGTGTGCTGTCTAAATTCCAAATAGAGAACATAGGTTTTAGCATGCTGCTTTGGTATGTTTCTACAATTTTTTTTGTCAAAAGATATTGTGTACCCATCAAATATTTGCATTTGTGTCCAGTGAGACACTGGGTGCAGAGCACTAACAGAAGACAGGAATTGATGCTGTCCAAGTAGTTTATTTATAGTTAACATTCTGCAATTTGCCTCATCAAATAGTATTTGCTGGAGCAAATCTAGATTAAAGTCATTTGGCTGATGCTATTCTTCCCACTATTTCATTCAAGTCAGCAGAGGAGCATGCTCCCTTGAGAATTTTTCAGCTTTGCAGAAATTCTGACGCTATTGTCTGGCGCTTCGAGTGCTACAGTCAAATGAGTCCCAGCCCTTCATTCCCCCTTCCAACACGTTCTTTCACTCAACCCAACACACCCTTCAGTTAAAAAACTGATACATTTCTCCTTGCATTAATCACTAGGTCTGGTCTCCTACAGTAAGGTGGTTTTAATGCTTGGATTGTTTGTACATCTATCACTCATTTACCCACACACAAATCCACTTTTGACCTTTTTTAGCAAATTTCCTAAAGGGTAGAAATCTTTAAGGTTTGTTAATAGCTGGCCCACAGATAGAAGAGGCACCCAAGTTTGTTGTCCAGAAGGCAACCATCTGTAGCACGTATGCAACTACAAAGCAAGACAGCATGAAATCCACTCACAAGCACACTAGGAAACCTGTGAGCAGAAAGGCTGAAGCATTACATCAGCGCCCAGCTGGATTTCCACACACACGACCTCAACTCTTTGAGAATACTTACAGGTACAAAGCACGTTCATGCTTCAGAATCTGTTGAAGTAGAGCCATGAAGTACATAGTACTGGCAAACTCCCACACATTAACAGAATTGCACAATTTTGCCATTCACTTTCTCTTGTTTTTTTTCAGGGACATTTTTCCTAAATTTTCAAGTATTGTAAGTTTCCTACATTTGCTTGTCTCTCCTTTCTCTTACTAAAAAGACATTTCACTTTGCCATTATATTTCAGACAGCTTTAGCAGTGAAACTGTCTTTCATATAAACAGTTGCACCAGTTAAAGACTGCCATTTAATCATGACTGATTGTTCTGCAGACGTTTGCACAGGAAAGATCCTGTGCAATCTGCTTGCATCAGCAGTATTTTCTGTGTTAAGCAGAAACTGCTAACGTTTTGAATTTTCTTTCATTGAACAGTTTGAAATGTAGACTGCATTTCATTCACAAAATTATCTATTGCCATCTTTTTACATTGCTAGTTTCGACTGCACTGCTTTCTGCTTTATTCCTCCATAAATGGCATGGTTTACAACAGAATATGCTGAAAGTGCCTTTATCTCTTATTCTCCAACCCTTGCATTACTTAGTTTTATTTCCAGTTAATACGAGCTTATTGTAGCCAGCAAAACTGACTGTTGCTATGGTTTTGTAGCCCTTATGTTTATTTTCATTTATACTTGTCTTTTCCAGTTGTTTAACATGTTTTTAGTTGCTTCATCTATGATTAATCTCTTCATTACCTCACTTGCTTAGGTATCATTTGGACTCAAATAATCTGATCACATTTGTGGAATACTTCCAGATATTTAAAACAATATTACAGGAGATTATACTTAGAGTTAGATGGCAGTCTAGTTCTTAGCTAGCTTCATTTTCCTATTCAGTGACTGCAAGACATTTTTAGGAACATAGCACACTCCCCATTTTTTATGGCTGTATCAATGATAAATTTGGTCTTCAGTAGAAAAGAATTTTATATCCCATTGCTCCTTATGATGTGCAGACAGGCAGAATCTCAGGATGGAGCCCTTTTATAGTAAAGCTAGTAGCCACAATTTTATTTCATAGTTTTAGCTTCTGGTGGCTTGCAGCTGGGACTCTGGTTGGTTTTCTGGCCTTGTCTGGAGAACACCAGGCTCAATCCTTTCTTAGACTAAGTCATTTCCAATAATTCCAGCACTTACTATGGAGTCCTGTGTCAAAATCCCTTTGGAGCAGGCCATTTTCACATCAAGAAATAAATCAATGTCTCTATACTTGTGATCAATGCCTCAGTACAGTATGCACCTCGTTCCTATAGAGGCTTTGAGTAAGGTTGGACAAAAATAGGAAAACTAGAAAGAAGTTAATAGTGTAGGTAAATCTTATTCCCATGACCACTCCCACCAGAGCCAAAGAAATGACCCATGTAAACACCATCACAACTCCAGATTACACAATCAGAATCCTAAAAATAGTAGCTACACTTACACAGACATAGTACTACTTTCAAATCTGCAGCCAGACAGTTTAGCCTTCAAGATTTCAGGCCATATTGCTTTTCATACGCAGACTGAGTGAAAATATTGCTGAGTCTCTGTTTTAATGTCTCTCCAACACAACCCAACCTTTTTCATGTGACATTTTCTACCATAAGTGACTCTTCTTTCAGCTAAGATGGACCATGGCCTTACAGTTGCTAAATCTTGAAGTATATCAGAGGACAACCAAGAAGATGATTCAGGTTAACCTTCTGGTAAAAAAACATTGCCTAATCTGTGCATCAGGGATGCTTTCTGAATCCCATACATTCATTCTTGGTGACATTTATGACTTTCCCATCTCCATCCCATTTGTAATTACACTAGATATGGGGTGTTAACATCTACAGCACTGAGACCTAATACAATAATTCTGCTCTTTCCCACATATTAAGAAGTGTCCAAGCTGTAATTATATTTTACTTTTCCCTTCATAAGGGCTTATATTTCTTTATGCAGAACTCCTACACTACAAGAGAGTAATTTGCATTTTTCTAACTCCTTTTTAGCTTTTTTTAAAAGGAGTATTGTGACTTGTACACAGCAGGGCTGACCAAGCATGTCTACATGCACTCCCACCTCTCCAAGATCAGAGAGACTGAAAATGTGTGTATTTGTTCTCAGTATTCTTGTTGCATTATATTAGGTATTTATCTTCTAAAACCTTTCTGTCTTCTCTGTTCTGGACATACTCTGTTCTGAAAAATACAAGCATGCGTGAAGAACATGTTTGGGCAAAAGACTACAAGCTTTCTCTTCCAGAACATTCCCCCTCCTCCCTGCATTTCTAAGTAATTTCTTATCAGGGATTCAGAATTTGCTGATTACAAGCTGCTGTACAGAAACAGATTATCTAGTCAAATCCCACAAATGGCAACATCCTTTCTAATTAAATATTTATTTAGTGGTAAAGTTCATGTATGGAGTGTTTATAGCATCTCTCATAATTTACTAAGTAGTATGCTTTCTATCAAATTTTTATAGGAAAATCTACTTTGCCAGAAAAAGGTTACTTCTTTTTTACTAGTGAAAAATCACAATGGAAATCCTGCTATTAAAAACCCACTCATAAACACTATCAAAGAATCATACCAAATAAGGTTTGTAAGGATCTTTTATTTAAATAACTAACAAACTATTTATACTTTTACAAGAGTCTGTCTTATTTTAGTAAATATTTGGCAAAGTTATTTGATTAAGAGAGCAACCTGACCCTCATTTAACATGCTTATTTGCCATAATTTAATCTTCCATCATTTCAATTTAACTACATAAATAATTTTTTGATATCTTTAGTTTAAGTAATACTTTTTCATAGCTTGGTTAAGATTGGATTTGCCAAGATAAGTGACCAGGGATCTTTGAAAAAACTTTTATACAGACATCTTAAAGCTGAAATCACTCTCAGCAACTTAGGGATATGTGCTATATGGAGAATCACAGGATCACAGAATTGTTGAGGCTGGAAAAGACCTCTGAGATCATCAAGTCCAACCTATGAACTAACACCACCACATTGGCTAGACCATGGCACTAAGTGCCACATCCAGTCTTTCCTTAAACACCTCCAGGGATGGTGACTCCACCACTTCCCTAGGCAGTCCATTCCAATGTCTAATCACCCTTTCCGTGAGGAACTGCTTCCTACAAGAACAGCATCACCACTTCTTGTTTGGTCACTAAATGGATCTTTGATTCCTATACCAAGGCTTAATCTAGAGGCTATTTTTTGGATCTCCAACAGCTTTTTAGAAGCTGTAATTTCTTTTCTCTGCCCAGGCATCGAAGAGCATCTCATCTGCACGGCACACTACCTAACGTAGTGCCACGTGACAAAATCACAGGACAGCTTGGTACTAGTGCTGCAGATGTGCAAGGCAGTGAGGCACCATCGTGCATTCTGCAGTCATCTATGTGCTGTTTTCTGGGATTTACCCGTTAGCAGTGTCTGGTCACACTGCCCCTCAGACAGCAGCAGCTGTGTGCAGTGTGTACAGATCAACTCCAGCTCCTACTGTGCAGCACCCTTCTGCTCTTGGATACTGGGCATGACTACAATGCAACACCCTGGCCATCAACACTTTTAGCTTGACTCTTCTGAAGGAATTTTAAACTGATTTCTAAAGAGGACTTCTCTTTCTAAAAATGGAAACTCAATTACCCATTTTTGCACACAAGGATACTGGTTTCAGTGAGAATTCTGGATGCACAAGAAATGCAGAATTAGCTTGTAACACCAAATAACTTCAAGTAAGTAAAACTGGTAATAAACAAAAACCTCCACATAAGACACATACAGAACTCAGTCAGAGACTATTGAACTCCAACAAAAGCCTAAGCCAATCCATCAGATGAATTATGTTTCATTGTATTTCATCCCAACAAGGTACTAATATGGCTTCTTTTTCAGAGTGTACAGCAGCAACCATATTAAAAATAACTTCACAAATTCACACTACAGTAAAGGTTGATTAACATGCCAAATACTGTGCAGTCAAGAAACTCCGTTACAACACAGTTCACGTACACTAGCTTTAGCCTTATCAAGATCCTGTTGCGATGGATTGGAGCTGGTCTGCAATAACTTACGAGTACTCAGTGTACACAGTTACTGGGATATTTATTTTATAAATATAAGCTGGGAGGGCAGAGTATGGTCTTCTCTGCAAAAAATCGAGTGCCTCTCAGACACAATTATAGCTGATGACCCATGCATATTGGAGGTCAAAAGAATTAGAATAACTTGGAATGGACTTTCTCAAAAGAAGAAACAAACAGAGGAGCATTTGGAAAGGAGAAGGAGCAGACTGAAACATGACCTTGTTTGGATGTCTATGGAAGTTAGGTCTATCATGCTACAATAGATGTACAGTGTTATTTATCTGAAGGCTTCTCTGTAGACTTCAGTAACCAGTAATCTCCACATACCAAGCACTTTCCTCTTCCTGATGAACTACCTGATTTTAAGAAGCCTGTTTAGGAAGCTCATTACAACTTCCAGAAAGAGGTATTGTATTTTCAGAACTTATTCATGTTGCAGCAATCAGGCTCTTGTTAGTATCTGTTCATTATTTCATCTCCAGGGAGGTAAAGGGACAAGGCCTTAAAATCTGCACTCAGTAATCAAGTAGCATTTGTGGCATCTTATTTGTAGCATTTCATTTATGGCATTTCAGGGGTTTCATGGATATATTCTAATCATACCAAAATACAGCTATGACCTCAAGGCATGTTAGGTCCTTAGGAGATCTGCGGCTGTTCTGAGTATCAGTATCTTGCATGAATTCCATGCCACATGCTCTTCATAATTAAAACTAATGACAGAACAACTCTTCTTTCGTTGTTTTTTACTAAGCCAGATGCTTAGTCAAATGGCAAACCAAAAGCTGTGGAGAACTGTGCTTCTGATTCTCCTGCCAAATACGAGCGCTGTATAGGCCAGAGTTTTGGGAAGTGGTTTTACATTTGCCTTATGCTGATCCAAGTATTGGCTGCTGTCAGAAGAGCTGATTTTACATTCTCCTTTTCCTTCACCAGGGAAAATGACAGTGCAACCATGAGACAAATCAGGGAGATGCTCAGGCTGAAAATTGACTTTTTCCTCCCCTTCCTTCTGCCCCATAAGTTTAGTAGTCTTTTGTGTGCGTGCTTCTAGTCTGGTTTGGCAGAAAGTCATGTACATGATCACCAATCCCAGCCCAAGGTCAAGAACTAGTACAAGGGCTGGTTTGCCCCACTGGTAGCAGTTAAGTCTCATCTGATGATAGCATCGCTGTTGCCATGATCCAAGCTCCACAGGACTGATCCAGAGACTGTGCTGTTTTCTACAACCGATGACTTCCAAGAGGTGAGGAAAGAGGATCTACTTTGGACTATCTAATCATGCCAATGCTATTATTTTTCATGACAGAAAGAGACAGTCTTTTTAGAGCAATCCTGTTTCCTTCTTGTAAAGAAGATGCAACGTGTAGAAGCACATACTTGTTTAGCTGTGGAGAGAAGCAGCCTCACCAGGTACATTAAAATGTCCATTTTATCATATTGAAAGCTCCTGAAATAGCAGGAGAGACAGGAATTGGTGAAATTCTCTGCGAACCCCGAGTTGGTCTAACCCAGAGGGTATAAGCAATTGCTCTGCAAAAGGTTCTATCAGAAGAAAGTTGATTTAGATTACACTTCTCTCCAGTAATGTCAAGTAATAAGATGCTAGTAAGATGGAGAATGCAAATTCAAAATCATAAAGGAGATTAGCTATTTCCACTGTCTCTCATTGCTTGTGTCTAGGAAACCTGTTTGCAGTGTCAGTTCTTTCTGGATACCCTGCTAATTGCTGTGAAGAGGACTATTTATCAGGACATTACTCCAAGCTATTGCTGCCATCTGTAAATGTTTGTACATATTACCAGCACTCTGAATGTGTCAATTTCTGACAACCAAAATAAATCAAGCCATTTAAGCAGAAAGACTCAGAAGTCAACCATAATAGCTCAAGAAAATATGAACTCTCACCTTCCCCCAGTAGAGGCCTGAAAGGAAAATGTGCTTGTTTCTGAAAATAAGCTTGTCATTAACTTAGTGAAGTTTTCCACTCCACCACAGAAAAAGCATGCAAAGAGGTTTTAAAGAGACTAAGTTGTCAGTGGGCATAATTTTAAGTTTAGTGACAAAATGCTCATACTTGAGAGCTAGTCACAAATAGACAGAACTAAATCCTTTGCCAATAAGTAGTAACATCCACTCTCTGACATTAAGAGAAGTTACATACCTCTACTGACAAGAGGTTTTATTACCCAGAGAGATTACTTCAGCTTCAGAACACCACGGAGAGAAAGTCTGTAAAACAATTGCAATCCATTTGCTAATATACCTGTTATTTCCAAATACAGTGGTCCACAGGCTCCTTGAGTATGCTTTGTTACAACAGGACATTCTGCTTTCCTTTAATGCCACTGAACTCCTTTGGACTGTTTTTGGACTCCAGTTTTCACAGAGTAAGAGAGAGCATCTGTTCAAAACAGACCTTCAGGATTTGCCTTCACTAGTTCAGTCCTCCAGGTGAGGTTTTTGTGGGTTTTTTTCTGGTTTGTTTGGGTGTTTGTTTGTTTTTCATGGGGGGGGGAGTGTGTGGTGCATTTGTTTTTTATTTTTACTTTTTTTAAAAGGACTGCATTGTATTCTGGTACTTACAAGGAAGGTATTATAGAATCTACAAAACTCATGAGCTGCGCTCCACGGTTTTAGCACCTTCTACAGCATGTTATTTATGTACATCCACAGGTGACTAGGACAGACACATTACCTGATTTAGCTGGTTGAGGTCAGCTGGCACATTTCCACTGACTTTAGAGAGCTTTGCACAAGGCTGTTAAAAGAGGCTTTCAATGAGAGAAATGTTGCACTGTCAGTTCGCATTTGCAATGTTAAACTATCAACCTGTTAACATTTTGTACATCTCAGTACAGCCAAGGGGAGCAGAGAGCATGCAGTCCCATGGGACATATGCCTGCATTCAGAGCTTGAGCCTGCTTTTGAAGATAAATTTGCTTCCTCTTAAAATGAAGGGAGGAAGTGTGCCTTATTTTTTAATTTTTCCTCAATGCAGTCTGCTGGCTTCACACTGTCATACACTCTCTTTCCTAAGAAACGTTCACAAATCAATTTCAGCAAACATCTGATTCCCCAAGAAAGCTGCCTTGCATGCACAACCGTCTGTCTCTGCCCCACCGAGCTTTACAGTCAGGGGGCAGCGGCGGGACTTGTCTGCTCTAAAACTCGCTGTAGCCCTTCTGAATGCACAGCCTTCCTACTTGACGTGCACGCACGTCTTGTTTCTGTAAAAGCTTTCAATTAACATCCCAGACAAAAAACAGGCCTATAAATACAGATACAATAAAACTACACAGAAGAAAACTGAATAAAGAAGGGAACAATAACATGCAACTGGAACCAGCTTCACAAAATCTATGCAACATCCATGGGAAACTGAGAGCATTCACCAACTAGCAGTTTAAAGCCATTGATAACTCTCTCTTTTCCTAGTCACTTCAAATTAAGCTTCTAGAAGGAATCTTTATCTAGAACATACGCATCAGATCCATATGATTGTTTGCACAAAGTCCACATCTTTGCATCTGTTGTGCACAACTCCTCGCTGTCAGTTGCACTCCTGAGACCCAGGCAGCATCAAGCTGGCTCGTTAAGAGCATTCCCAGCGCACACAAGCTAATTACAATGAAGTGCTGACAGGGCTTCCCACATCTGAGAGGAACATGCTGTGGTAAGAGTGAAAGAGAAGGAATGTCAGGGTGGAAGGTGACTCAACAGCTTATGCATTCCCAGGCCTCACTTTTGCCTGAACAGTCTCCTCTGAGATATTGTAGAGTTTAAGGTTTTCACATTTTTTATTTTAGTAGTTTGTCACAATTCTAGGATACAACTGGAGGCACCCATACAGTACTCTGGGCACGTATCCCACAGAATTAAGAACTACAGCATGAACATATCCACCTTAGAACACACCCTCCAAGCGGCTGTGTGGAGAAAGGAGAAGATGGCCTTTGCAGGGCACCTGGGGAACTAATGTGACCAGCATCTGGCAGGCTCTTGGGCCAGGAGGGTCCTAAGGAGAGCACCTCACACAGAGAATGAGAAGGCCCCACCAGCAGCTCCCGCCTGCTTAACTGGAAAAGCTCAAGCTCAGACACCTCTGCTGACCTCCAGGGAGGCAGCACATTCTCTGCAAATGGTGTCCCAAGTCTTTTAAAGTTTTGTATTATAAAACTTAACTATGTAATAAGTTATTGTAACTGCAAGTTATTAGAATTACCTATTCCACTACAGTATAAACTGCAGAAAGTATATATTATAAAAATGCCACATAGAAATTCCCGGAAAGATTGAAACAGATAATTGAGCAGTGGCTTAAGACACCTGGGAAGCTCTCCCCTGGTGAGCAGGCTGTGCTGCCCTGCGCTGGCCCTGCCTTCCAAATCACAGAACTGTTGCTCCCCTCAGACTTTGAAAATTGGTCCTCCTAGCCTGAAAACCTGACTTACCACATTCAGAAAAAAAACTGATTTTGCTCGAGACTTAAAAGGGTTGTGTGTTTTCTTTGGAGGTAATACATATCACACAGAATTTTCTATCTTGTTTTTTCTAATGTATCATCACCTATATCTTTCTTAATCTAATCCTGCACTTCTGAAGTAATCCCAAAATGTGAAAGTTTGCGCCTTCACTCCATTTGATCTGTTGTTTGTACGTTCTTAAATTTTTCCATCTACTGCACTTATTTTAGCACTCAGTATTTCAAGGAAGCCAGGAGAGATTATACTTCCCAGTATCTGGAAAAAATGTCTTCAGTCAAACCCTGGTATTCTGCTCAGTTTCAGCTTTGTCTCCATCAGCATCCGCAGCCAGCCAGGCACCCTGCAGCATCACCCAACTGGCACATGACACATGAGGCCAAGGGATTTGAAAATTGTCTGCTGCTTTATGTGGACCAAAAATTCACTCCTTCCCTGGAATAACGCAGGTATCTTCTTTAACAGCCAAATGCTTATAAACAATGGGATTTTAGTTTTAATAAGTTTTATTCAAGAGCAAACAGACAGCTCCGCTGCCCTCCCCTCTATACATGGTGGCAATGTTCAAACAGTCCCTACGTGCCACACTGGCTCAGCATGACTGGTCTGCGAGTTTGCTCGTGTGAAGTAATAATCTAAGAAAGGTCAGAAATGTAGTAATAACTAAAATACATATAATAACCATTATAATCTTTCCTAAGCACTTAAGAACCCCTGTTGTCTGCTGATGTATTTGATAGGCTTCTGCTAATGGCACTTTACATCAGCAGAAGGTGTCTACAGCATTTTCCTTAGCGCTGAATAAGGCAGAACCTTGTGAACGATGCACAGGCAGAAAAAACCCCAAAACACTTAATGAACAAATACCTTTTAAAAAAAGCTTGACCCAAATATGAATTGGTCCTCATAAACACAAAGCTAAGCAGTGGCAAGAAATATCTTCCACAACAGACTACGCGAGGACATGACAACAGCCTTCACGTACTTATGAGACGTCAGTAAATTGCATTTGGTCTAAATAAAGTAGCAATTTAATTGCTCCTCATTTCAGAGGAATGGACATCAGAAGGCACTGACCAGGATATAGGCTGATAGATGGCAAGGCTCAGACTACTTGAATGTGAACTATTTGGCTTCAGCTGTTCCCTCAGAGACAGAGGGCAAACAGGAGGCTGGGGCACGGCCGGGTCGCAGCTGTGGGATCTGGGGGCTCAGAAGGGGCCTGAGCCCCAGCCCGGCCAGCAGCACGTGGAGCCGGGGGCCGGGACTCGGGCACAGCACTCGCTGGAAGGCAGGCTTGGATGCCTGAGCAAGGACACAGCATTATGCTCAATTCCAGTGTTTAAGGAAAAAGGACACAGTGTACTTGCTCTTTGTTGGACTTTTTTTGTGAATAGAGCAAGTTGCATTTCTGCCAAGAGAACACACGCTCCTGCCAGTGTCTCCTAACAGAGCAAGCACTGTCTGGTCTCCTGGGCAGAGACAAGAGCGAACACGCAAAGGAGTCCCAGCACCCTTCTCCTCCTCCCCAGCTAGTGACATTTGTGAACATGATTATCCTCATTGGTTCTTCTTTTACCAGAAGCAGAAAAAAAAAGCAACCTAGGTACTGCAATCAACAGAGTACATCAACTGTAAGGACTAATAAAGCCTTTTAATCACAGGCTGAAGTCAGATTTAAGCCTGAGTAGTTAATGGGCTTTGGCCAGCTATTTGTTTTTTGCTTCAATTTGTTCCTGACTGCTTTGGTTGTGGGGAGGTATTTGTGTCTTATTACTACTTTTATGATTTATATGAGACATAAACCAAACACACTTTCCACCCTAACTAGCAAAACAGTCCAGTGGCCTGTTTCTCTTGTATAGAAACAGTCTGGAGGTGTGACAGCCATCTTTCCTCTCGTTATGTTAGCCCTTAAACAGTCAAGACTTACTCCAAGGCCAACAGTCCAGATTCCTCATTGCAGACTGTGTCAGCAGGCTCATACCACCATAGCAACATGATGAAATACCAGTTCCTGCCTAACTTGTACTGCTTCCCAGCAACACTGACAGTTCAACATCCTCAGTAACATGAGAGGTTAAGAAATCACAGAATGGTTTGGGTTAGATGGGACCTTAAAGATCATCTAGTTCCAACCCCCCTGCATGGGCAGGGACACCCCCCACTAGATCAGGTTGCTCAAAGCCCCATCCAACCTGGCCTTGAACGCTTCCAGGGATGGGGCTTCCACAACTTCCCTGGGCAAACTGTTCCAGTATCTCACCATTCTCACAGGAAAGAGTTTCCTCCTAATGTCTAACCTAAATCTCTCCTCTTCCAGTTTTGACCCATTACCTCTTTTCCTCTCACTGCAACCCTTGTAAAAAGCCCCTCCCCAGTTTTCCTGTAGGCCCCCTTCAGGTACTGGAAGGCCACTGTAAGGTCCAAAGGACCTTATCCAAAGGACAACTGACAGTTTGCCAATCACTTTTTGTACAAGACATTATTCACTCAAGTAGCATACAAATTAGTGACTGTCATAAACAGAGTTTACACAGTAAATTCTGTGCTATCCTAGAGATTTGACTTTGAAAATAGATGATCACAGGCTGTTCACATCCAAAATTGCTTTGAAAGAGAAAGCAGGGAAAACCTTCTCCTCAGAAATCTCCACAAACCACTCGAACTTCCTTTCTCGTTAAAATAAAATCCTTTCAGCCTTCCACCCAAACAGAAGCAGAGAAGGGGATGAAGGTTGGGAGGTGCACAGACCATGGTAACCACTCACATGCACAAGTGCCCACACCAAAGGCGATGAGTAGAGTACTGTGTAACTTACTTAAAGGATCCTCACATCTGTGATCTACTTTATTTGCCAAATAGAGTAAATTTCAGTGCTAACAGAAATGGTATGAAGAGTCAGACACTGATGCTTTAGATCACTCTGCAATGCACCTGTGTGTACACCAAGCACCACCAGGGGCAGAGGAAGATTCTTAGAACTAGTGAACAATAATACTACTAGTAAGATAAACCCAGTGCTAGTGAAAATTGCTTAACAAAATGTAATCTTTCACATCAGCCTATGTTTCTAGCAGTTGTTATCTCAAGGACACTTGGAGGAGAAGTTACTGTTAATGACCTCTATATCTTAATTGATCTTAGATGCCTCATCCAAGGCCAGGTAGTGTGGTCTGCTAGACCTTGATTCAACAGTGCCTAGACTGTTGAACACACCCTTATCTGTATTAGTACAGTAGAGAGCTAAAGAAAATCACAGTACATAGCCTTGATTTTTATAAATCAACATGCATAAGAATCTTGCAGATTCCAACTGAATTATAAAATGCACACCCTCTAATATAAGTTACAAAACAGACTCCTGAGAACAAGCTCAATGGCTTCAGAATCAATATTCCACAGAGTACTAATTGTGGCAACAAAACTGTGTTGAAATTCTTGTGTCCCTGATGGGTTTCCAGCTTTCAATTTCAGCTGTAAACAGTCAAGGAAATAATGTTTGAGTTTCCCCTTTCCCTAGAGGAATATGTAGAGCTTTCCAAAGCTTTGTGAATTCCTTTGGCACCTCCTAATTGAGATCTTCCCTTGCCAAAGAATGAGTATTTTACCTTGTGGTTTTTCTCAAAAATGTGATATGATGTACTCGACATTTGGTCAGCATTACATTCACTGGTGGATTTCCGTGGGCTTGACAGTGATTCTGTCCCTAGCTGAATGGCTTGGGTTAGCAATCGTTGATGCAAGGCTACATGTAAAATGGAATTGTTGAACACAGAATCACAGTCCTGAAATCTTAATTATCCACTCTTCTGAAACTGTGTCTTTGGAGAAAGGACATACCAAACTGTGCTACCAGAGAGGCTATTTGCCCTGTGTCCAAGAACAACATGAACAGTGACCATGACAGGAAGGTTTTTGTAGAGGCTCTGTCAAGCAGGTTAGCTTCAACAGGCTTCAGAGCAGACCAATATAGAAGCTCTCTGGCTGCCAAGTCGGATAGGCCTGGAGAGGAGGCATTTCTTGTCTTATGTTTTCTTCGTAATGTACTTGTTCTTCAGTACATCATGTTATCTGGGCTGGATAATCACCATCTAATCTAGCCATTACCTTGAAAGAATATCTCCAGCTGCTGTGGGATTAAAAAGGGGCTGCTAAAGCAAGTAGTGGGCTGCACAAGGATTTCAGCCATGACCTCTGGGCCATGCCTGCTGGTCATGGATTAAGGTTCAGCCCATACGTAGGGTTAGGAGAGGGACAGAGCTCAGAGTTCAGGTAGGGTCAGAATGGAAAGGGACAACCAAAAGAATAGGCCAGCCACACCAAAAAATAACTCCCAGCATATTCATCTAGGTGATAACTGGGCATTATTATATACTGATCAGCCAACATCTGGGGCCAGTGTTAGGGTAAACAAGAACTCCTAGGCTTAGGAGCATCACATGGACCAGGGCACAGCTGCCAAAGGGAAGGGTGGGCTGTGTAAACATTTGATCCCTGGCAGCTTATTCCTCTGGGGGTTATGGGTTAGGGTTCAGCTCAGGACTAGGGTTAAGGTTCAGGTTTGGCTTAGTGTTTACCTGGGCTTTGTGTCTCTGTTAACACCAAACCCTAGTATAATACTAGGCATAGGCTGAACCTTTTTCCATGAGTCACTTCCAGAACCGTCAAGGACAAAGTCCTCATGCAACCTACCTCTTCCTTTGGTAGCCACTTTTTGCCTCTACACCATCCGGAGCCACTGGCTTCTTCTATTTCTTACCCTAACTGTAACTCTGGGCCTGGTCTTAACCACATTCTTAGGATCACTGGAGCTTTTCAAGACCTGATTCTTACTGTTCTTTTTGACTTAGGTAATTAGTCTAGTCAAATCCAAGCTAGGTCCCAGCTGTGAGCATGTAGTCCTTGCTAATCTTTGGGCAGTTCCACCAACTCTAGAGCTGATTATCCTAGCCCTGAATATAAGCTATATTTTCCCATCTTGATTACCTGGAAAAGAGCTGAGGAATTCAAGTATCTGTTTGCTCACAAAGATAGGCCGGCTTGCAGCCTGCTAGCACTGCAAGATATAAGCACAGTGGTGTTGTAAACTAAGTTTGTGGCCATTTTCTTGTCATAGCATTCGTATTTTATGAAGTGAAAGCACAAACAGTAATGCTGTACAACTTGAATGCATTTACTGCTTCTATCCATCAGCCCTTGCTTTGGACCCTTGTCTTAGATGCTGGAGTAGTGCTCCAGGGAATGAACAGCCCAGGAATGCTACACTGCTTGCTGGAGTCCTAAAATAGGAAAGTGGGCGAGATGGTAATTCTGTGTAACACTGGACTGCTTGCAGAAGGAAAGGGAACAAACAATACTCAATGTGGTCAACAACTGCAGACCTGTAAACACTAAAATAACTAAGGCAGCTAGCAAAACCCTATTGTAGAAGAAAATATGGCAAACTTTTAACTACAAAAGCAGAAATAGAGATCAGTTGGCACAAATAGCATATTGTATGCTGAGAAGTAGTCATCAAGATTCCTTGGGGGTTAGGTACATTTTGCAACAAACACCACCTGCAGGTGCAATACAGAGCTAAGGGACATAGGGGGTAGAACAGGAAAAGGATGACTATAGAAACCTTGCTAGCCAAACTCACCACTTTCAGGAAACATTACCATATCACATACCAAAGTGCACGGGTTGTTTTTATTGCCTTATAATTTGATTTTCCATATGCTTTAATAATTAGCAGCCTTAGTTCATGGTACCATTTAAAATCTTTAGGAAATATGTCTTATTAAATATTTCCTCAATGCAGTCTGTAAGCAGACAACAAACTCCATAACCCTGGTTTTGTGTGTATGGCAGTGATAGACTTAACCTGATTCCTGGAGGTCTGCTATAAAGCCATGTCTGTCAGCTGTGGTTAGAGACAAAATAGTATGCAAACAGTGGCCAAGATGGCATGGTTGTACCAATCTCTTGTAACTCCATCAACATAAAAAAAAAATAAAAATGGTAGAGACAGAGCATAGGTTGCACAAAACCCCAACACATCCTATTGCCTCAACAAGCCATTAGCCATTAAAGCAGATGCTCTACCTAAGTTACTTTCCACTGTATAACAAAAGTATTTAGTGAGCTCAGGCCATTGCACAACACTGTCTGCATAGAGAGGGAGGAATTATTTTTTCCAGACTTGGAGCTGTATCAGAGACAGCTCAGATGCACCCACAGCTGGTTCTTTTTGGACCCAGCTCTGACGTGAATGAACACTGAGCAGCAAGTGATCTGGTGCATATTTGTTAGTGGAACTCGGAGCAGACTAGGACAGTCACACAAAAAGTACCTCATACACAGTTACAGACTGGCCTTAAAAAAACTCAACAAAACAAAACCAGTCAACCAACCAACCAAAAAAAAACAACACCCAAAAAACCTCCAAACAAACAAAACCCCATAAACCAAACAAAACAACCCAAACATACAGTTTTAGTAATCTCAAAAAGCTAAAGCAGCAACAAATAAATGTAACAATGTCAATCATTGGCTATGCTTCCCTATTGGTATCTACAGCTAAATCTGATTTTGCCTCAGACTTTCTTCCAGCACTGTGTACCATTTCCCCTGGTTTTTATTAAAACAAGGATCATGTTGTAAATTAACCAAGTTTATACTGCACTTCAATCACCCTTTGCCACTGTCCTCCTTTTTCAAACATGATATTAGACTGCCTTTGCAGGCCTGTGCCAAAACTAATACGACTTAGGTACTTCCTAAGCATTTTGGTATGGATCAGTATTCTCTATCCCACTCTTTTTAGAAACATGGAAAATTTTATTGAATACAATTAAATATAGTTTCAGAGTTGCAAAATGAAAGAAGTGTAGTTGTTATAGCAGAAGTTATTTGTATTTGCCTGTATTAATTTCTTTCCTCTATTTACCTTTTCTCTTGAAACCTCATTCAACAACCAGAGTTGCTTAGATAAACAACTAAGCATATCCAAAAGAAACAACAGTAAAAGTAAAAGAAAATCCAGAGGTCAGCAACACTCTAAAATGGCATTGTTTCCAACCACCAATATTTTACACAAGCTGACTTTCTGAGGTCTCAGCTTTAGTAACACATTTGTTCTAAGTTGCATTTTCTCCTCACCAAGTTAGCAATGTATTTAATTTCCTATATATTAGCAACATTGTCCCTGTTAGAAAGCCAGCTATCATTTATGCCTTAAAAAAATAAGCACCACCAGTCCACCCTTCCACCACTTGAGGTAGATGAGAAAGCACTTGCATAGGACACTGCTCCATACTAATAAATCTACAGCAAAATTCTGGTAGCTCCGTCTGTAAGCCTGTTGGAATCGCTTTGGCTGCTGAAGGCAGAGCACAGTCAGCACCAGCTGTGCTGCATCCCATTCGGGCTGTCAGCATGCTCCTGCTTTTCTCCTCCTGAGCAATGACCCTAGGATACTTGGGCCCCAGTCACTGCTCAGGCACTGGGACACAGCACTGTTCCTCTGTGATGCTCCCGGGGAATCCCTATGAGCTTTGGGAGCAGGAAAGTACAGATTTATGCTTTAATACGAGCACTGAAATAGGATAAAAGTACAGAAAAAAGGAACCAGGCCTAAGCCCAAGCAGCTGGGCTTCTGCTCTGGGAAGACGAGCTCAGTATCCAAGTCTTGCCTTCTGCTCACTGCTAGAAGGGGCAAGAGGCACTTCTCAGTGCTGCATACCTTGCTTTGCTCCCTCCAGCTGACCTGCCATGCATCGAGACCCTGCTGCTTTCAGCCTCCCAGACTTTTGCTTCCACAAGAAATCCTTTGGTATTACCGTGGTGGCCGAGTAAAGGAAGCGTAGCCTTACCTCACCCTGGGGGCTGGCTTGCCCCCTCCCCAGCCTGCACAGTCTCCCCTCCTCTGCCACCATGAGCAGGATGAAAATAACTGACACCTTTTCATTTTAAATTGCAAGTTAAATGGAAGCAGACAGAAAATTGAGCTGTAACCCAAGCTCCTACTCCACAAAAATCAGCTTTTGCACAGGATTTGGGGAGATATCTTGACATTTGAACTTATGAAGGATTTAAAAACTGATACTTCTTTTTGCTTAACATGCACATTTTTCCACAGATCTGTTTGCCCTCAAACACTGAGCCATTCCTCTCTCTCTGTTAGCAAAGAGGCCTGTATTTTTTCCTGAGTCTTAAGTGAAAATAAAGGAATGCAGTACTTATCTGACAGTCTGTTTACTCTTATATATCACTATTGTGTAAGGTCTGTAAATATTTTCCATATGTTAGCTAAAGCAATCCTTCCATTTCAGCATCTATAAGATCTGTCCACACAGTCTTTAAAATTAATACATTGTTTTTGACAGAATTTGAATAAACCCCATTTAAGGGCCCTTTTTTTCTACTTTTTGTCTACTATTGGAGTATAGCTTTACTATTACATGCAAAAATATCTGTAGGGCTCATATTCACTGTACCTCAGTAATTTTAGGTTCAAAAGCCTAGTTCCAAAAGTAAAAATGCAGCACATTAATTTTAAGCTGCCTTACCTTTACCTGCTGAGCTCTGAGTGTTCTCCACCACCAAAGGCAGCCAGTTCCTTCCCCTGGCACCCGGTACCAGGAAACAGTTCTCAGGCATCAGCCCCACCTGGGACACACGACCCACACACCCGGGGCCTGGTGGCAGGTGAGGGCAGTTGATCCCATGATGTCCATTTGACAAACACCCCATCACCCTCCCGGCAATGGGGGAAATAAGCTGTGCTCAATCATGCTAGCTGCAATAACAACAGGAGGCACGTAGGAGAAATCTGATTTAAGTAATTTGAAAAAAAAAAACAACACCTCAAGTTAATTCAACCAGCTGACCTAATGAAGAAGGACAAGCATTATTATGATTTTATTCCACCAAAATCACCATTCAAACGAAGTAAAGTTGTCTACCCTCTGGAGAGACTTCTGTCTCCATGTACAGGTTGCTATGCCCAGCAGATTTTTGTAGACAATAGGTTCTTATTGTCATGGTCAAAAAATTATAGTAAGATTTCTGAATATAGTATTCGGTGTAAACAGATAATCTAGTAGAAACATAGATGTCAGTGCATACTCAGTATGGGAGAGTTAACTGGAGTAAAAAAAACCAACCCTATTGATTTAACTGACTAAATTAATTTATATTAGTATAGTATCTGGATGAGTGCATTGTAGAGAAGTATTTATACAACCACAAACAACCACAAATTGCACTATATTGGAAGTTCTGATTTTACTTAAGTTCCCTTTTGCCCTCCACCACTCCTTTGTTTGCTATTTATTCATCTCTCTTGTAGCCCTTATGCCAAGCTGGCTGCACAGATGGGAAAATGTCTTCCTCTGCAAGCGAAATCATCATTAGGCTGAGAATAGGATAAGTGGATTTATCTGAAAAGTTAAAGTGGGAATCCCTCAGAGAGTTTACTAGAGAAAACTTTCTGCAATGAAACAGCCAACTGCTCTTGTTTCTCTTTCACTCCTCCTGCACCCAAGCACTGAGTGAGTCACTTCCATAGTGCCCCCAGCATCCACTAATCAGATCACATGAAATAAATGTCTCAGGAAGCCATGTGTGTCACATTGTTTTCCAAGAACTCTCCAAAACGGTTTGAAGTAGCCCTTGCTGCTTCTTCCAGTTTCTCACCTCAATTTCAGAGAAGTCATCATGGATAAAGCACACACTCCCAGTACAACTACTGCCCATGGCTTTTTCACTAGTAAGTGCTCTTGTTTATTCGAACGTAGTTGCTTTCTAGTCTGAGTGGAGTGAACAATAGGAAGAATTCAAAATGGAGAAGACAATCTACAGAAAGAGCCTGTTACTTTGGTTGGATATACCTGGCTAAAGGTGTAGGAAGATGTCCCAGAGCAGGAGCAATACTGCTGCTGCAGGATGTTCCAGACTGTCACAGCAGCAGGAGACAGTGGGCAGGAGTCCCACAGATTCCAAGGGATCAGGGCAACCCCCATTCCTAACAAGAAAAGAGCAGCACAGTGCAAAGCTCCACAAAGGCAAAGACTTTGCTGCCAAACATTCAGACTTCCTGGAGACAAAGGTCGGGCAAAGAAAACAGTGGTACAAAAAAGAACATTTTTTACCCAAATTATAGAGCAGATGGAGGTTAGGAGCAGACCAAGGTATCCCAGCTCCCAACCTGGTGGTCAGCCTCAGCCTGGGAGCTGGGAAGAGTGGTTCTGACCTCAGCCACACCAGAGGCACCAGTTGTGGTCGCCCAGGTCTGTAAATCAGGGGTACTTTGTATGAAGTGGGTATGATTCATCCAGGCATGACACAACATTCATCCTTTCAGCATGAGGAATTTTAACATAGCTGGCCTTGGTGAAAGTGTGGGATTCAGCGTGTTTCAACATCCTTTAATCATCTATGATGATTATTAAACTAATTATTTTGACCTACAAATCAACTTTACTATGCTGAGATATTTTCTTCTTCCATCATCTGGAGAATGTTCTTCTACATAAGAGTGAAAAGCTATGTAAAACAATATAAGGCATGGCATTCATTGCTCAAAGTAATCTCAGAACATGCAATTAGTTTTGAAATATGGACTCAATAAAACATGGTTGTTTTGAGTTTACCCTGGACAATGATATTTCCTCAGCACATGAATCCCTTCATGATGCCTCCCATTCCTGGTAGTGTTTCATTTACAGCCTGACATTTAACACTTGTGCAGATTCACTCTTCCACAAATTCTACATGTCATGACAGATGCAACGTACTGTAAACACACCAGATGGTAACTGGGAGCAGAAAAGAGGAAGAATAGACTTACATCCTATGTACTATCCTTTAATGTAGATAATGTATTTACAAGTGAACCTTATTTAAAAACAAAAAAGTCAGCTTTGTTATTAATGGGATTGTGCCCCTAAAATAGCAGCTTCTGAGTTCCACTTTTTCATGGACATACCTGTTGTTAGTGACAATATTGTTTAATTTATTTCTAAGTCATGGTGTTATTTGCAATAAGAAACAGTACTGAGTATTTCAATGTTTTGCCTTTGCAGGTAGCATGGGGAAAACAAATTAACAACAGAAATAAGAAATCCATACTTCAAAATTTTATGGAAATTTTTTTTTTTTTTTTTTTTTTCACCTGGCAAAATGTGCCTCTCATCAAGAAAAGTTAGAAAACTTGTAGCAGCAAAGTGTTTTAACCTTTAACATTCTACTGCAGATTGCTGAAGTAGTTAAGTAGAACAGAGACATGCCCACCAGGATGTCCAGGATGTCAGCTCTCAGACACTCATCATCTTGAATGCACTAAAGTGGATGTGAAAGCCCCATGTGAAAGAAAATTGAGGCAGAGGAAAGTTAAATGCCTTGGCAGGGTTACTGGCAGAGCTGGGTTCTCCACTTTGCTATGCCTGCAGAGTGCTTTACATTGCTCCACTGGAAGCACAAGGTTATCTTTCTTGAATGGCATTTTTTGCCAGGGAACGTCATTCTTGAGAACTGATGCCTAAATGAAACAGAGCAGTTAAGAACTGCCCACAAAGGGGATTGTCTAAATATCAGGCAATATAATAAACTGTCCCCAAATCCCTGTATTTAGACCTATCAAGATCTGCCCTGAATTTTCTGAGTCTGGATACCAGCACCTGACTCAGTCAGGTAACAATGAGGAGTTGTGTCACAGAATCAGCACTACTTCTCTGCTATAAAATCCACATCAAAACTCCAAATGTCTCAGACATGCAGGCAAGGTGGCCCAAATAGATATTTTCTGTGTCTAATTTACAATATGTGAACTTTTCATTCTAAAGGTATTGCAGTACCTGGAGTATGCAGGAATAACAACTAACAAGAAATAGGCTGCTAAGACTTACTTGTCATGATCAGGATTTAAAAAGAAAGGAAGTAAGCCCAAGCAGCTTCTATTGTAAAATGAACTCAAACTGTGAGAGGAGGAAGATACATACAGAGTAGCAGTAAAGAGACAATTGTTCAACCCATCGACAGGAGAGAGACTTACATGGGAAATTCCCACTAGGGCTCCAACAATTTACACACAAAACCCCACGTGCTGTGAGTGGAAAGCAGGCCTGCAATACTAGATGCTGCTGACATACTTGTAAGGCAGTACAGTTTCAGCTCTGTGGCACTTGCCTGTTTGCATTTGCCTGATAGGAACATCAAAGAAAAACCACTGCCATGGGGAAATGTTTTTCTTAATTAGCATCACCAGTGAAAAGTTCTTATTACTGTGTTATGGAGAGTAAAAACCGATGTTTTTGCTAGATTTATATGCTAGCTTTGATCAACCAATCTTCCTCAAGAAAAAAGAAATGGGCGACCCTTCCGTGAGTGTGTTTTTGCTATGCCAATGACATCTACATGAAGTTATCAAGTCCTATAGAAGAAGAAAACAAAAGTGTGAAATATTCTCAACTGTCTGCCAGTAAGTGTCTGAGTTCAGAGACAGAGGCATCAAGCTGTGTGATGTAATTCAGTAAAGCAGTTTAAAATAGGCTTAATTTTAGCACAAAATAAGTCTTCAGGAAAATAAAGCAAAGTTTTGGGGAAAGTGCAAGGTTTCCCATGAAGACATGGTGAAGTCTCAGTTTGAATCTCATGTTGTATAAGGCTTTTGTCAGGGGTCACGTAGTGTGTACTTCCGTGGCAGTCAGTCCCAGGAAAGATGAGAAGTTGACAGAACATTCCTGCACTATCTTAGTACTGGACAATGAATCACAGAGCATGTTGAAAGCATAGCCCATGATACACAAACCATGGTTTCCTTAAATCTGATGACTGATAAAAGAACTACTCTAATTCCTTAAAAAATTATTTTAGCATTGTGCAACAGCTTCATATGTCTATATTTACAGAGCTGGATAGTAATTCCTTTCCATAAACTTAAAATCTCCCCAAAGAGTTCAACAAAACCAACATACTTAGCCCATATAGCTTTTTTTGTGTTTGTTTTTTAACTTCCTACTTCATACCTGTCTCAGAGCAGTGTGTGATTTTTACTATTTCGGTTGCTATTCCAAGGTATTTGATGAGCAGGTGCTGTCTATATGTTGTTTGCAGACTGTTTTCTGGCAATATTTCATTAACACTAAAGAGGTCAAATCCCACAAGCTATTTATTTCTTTCCCATGTGGTCACCTAACTTAAAAACTCACTTCCAGAAGACAAATGCAAAAGCATCAAGCTAGAGATATGGTTGCTTTGTCCAAAAAACATGCTGAGAAGTGTGAATGGACAGCATTTGATGCAGGAATGGCAATGAGATCAAGAGGAAAAGGGAAAGAAACCTTCCTGAAAACTTGGATCAATGAAACAATTTTTTAGCCTCACAGGTCAGTGGGCTTCATCACATGCAACACTAACTAGCCCAGTCCCAGCCAGAGCATGGACACGCTTTCAAGTAGTTGACAGCTAAAAACATCTGGAAACAGGCAGTGTGAATAAGGCTTATAATGGGTGGGATAGTTACAGCTGATTCACAAATGACTAATGCTAGGATTTTTCTTGGAAGCCTAACCAAGCGTTGCTTAGAAAAGAGACACAAAAGCAGCAGAGGCCCATTGATGGCTGCCACCCTTGTCAGGAGCGAGCAAGTCCAGAAGTGACAGCACCTGGGAAACACAGCCCAGTGGGCTGCACATCAGCAGCATTTTCCTCCATTTACAAGGGTGACAGTGCCCCAGAAGACAGCATGTCAAATATATCATAGTATACTTGGCTGGGCAAGCCCACAACCCCTCCATGAGTGAAGAGATCTCAAGTGTCACCTACTCTACTCAGATACAGAACCACCAAGGGCTTTGCAGTGTCAGATAAAGCCTGTGAGCTTTGCTGCAGAGTATCTCTGTGACTAATTAACATTATTCATGTGTTTGCATGTGCAGTGCCCAGAACACTTGCTTCTGCCTTCTTTGGAGGTTTTTGTAGCAAAGCCTACTTAATTCACTGAAGCCAGAATAGCTTTACCTTCCATACCCTACTGAGGATACACATATTTTTAAGAAAAGAGTGTGTCATTTTGCACTGGCTGATCTGAACTGTGAGCCTTCTTGACTTAAATGCAAATGGAAGGACCAGCACAGCAGTTGTCAGAACTTCAGTTGGAAATAAGAGGTTTTAATGCTTACTGGAGTTGAGGAAGAAGGCTTTACAGCTGCCGAGTGAAACTCAGGCGTTTGGAGAAAGTGGGTAGTGTGCTGAACTAGACTTGCAAGAAGCATGACTTGAGAGACTAGGGAATAGGTCCTGTTTTCAATAAAAGTCTGAAGAAGGGAAGAGCTGGGGTTTAAGGAATCATCTTTGGATCTGAAGCACACTGGCACCTGTTCAAATTGGCTGCTTGCCAGTTTATATTTCTGTTATTCAGTGCTAAAGAGCAGCTTATGCACTTGAGAGATGCTCTGCTGGCATAAAGAGAGAATTTGACTGAAGTCAAAGGAGCAGGTTTATACCAGCTGAGAACTGGGCCCTTAGTTTGTTCTAAAAATGAAATATGGACTTTGAATAACAACAAACTCTTTTTTTTCTTCGAATGTGGCACTGTGCCTGGATGCTGGCAAGTGGCTCCAGTTTTACACACATTGGTTTCTTTCAATGCAAGGAGAAATCTCCTTAAAGCTTTGTAAGCAGGAGGCAACACTTGATTTATCCCACCCAGAGACAGAAGCTGCATACCTGCATGACAGTGACCCTGATCCCCTCTAGCTTCCTTCCATGTAACTGTTACCTTCACTGATTGTGCCAAAATAAATTTATATCATCACATTTCTACACTGGCACCACCAGCACACATAAACTCTGAGAATCTATCAGTTCATTCCCATTCAACTACATGATTTTTCATAAGAACTGCTTCCCAACCTGAGCAATGCCAGCTGGAGATAATGGACACCCATATTCATCCTGGTCAGCTGCAGCTGCTTGAATTGCTCTAGGATCTCCCCATCTCCCTACACCCATATAGGAGACAGAGAAGGTGTGCTGAGTTAGCCTCAGGGACTGCCTGCCTCCATCAACCAAATGGGAAGCACAGGCTGATGGTTCCCCTAGCTGCCTGAATTAAGTAAAGAGAACCTAGACCTTTAAGATTTTGAAGGACAGCACAATTGAGTCATACCTTCCAGATGTAAAACATTTGTTTGCAGGAGCACAGACTTGCATACCCTAGATGCTTTCTGCAGTATTCATGTCCACGTGCATTTGTTCTCTAACACTAGCATTGGCACTTTCCCTTCTTGAGTTCTCCCACTGCTAGATGGAATGATGTGTGTTTACATATATGTGTGCATTTATATTTAAAAACATAAACGCATGACTACATGTTTTTTGGTATCACAGTTTTGTCTTTTCTCAATAAAAGTGCTGGGTGCATGTAACCATATTGTCATTACTCAAACACAGTAATTAGGATTTCTTACAGCTTCTAAAAGAGAGAATAGCAAAATTGTTCTTGGTTCACAGTTGTTTAACCAGATATTGACAAATGTGGACTGCAGAAGTATGAGGTCTGACTTTCAACATCTTGTATATATGCATATATATGATGTAAATTTTTATTTAAGCTTTTTTGGGTTTTACCTTTGTATGAAAGACCAACGCCATAAATGAAAGTTTACAAAAGGAAGCAATGGAGAAATCTTTGGGAATTAACTTGTCATAACCCTACTCCTACCATTAAAACAGAAAATAAACATACACAACACCTTGCCAGAGCCAGGTTTCTGAAGTTCCCGAAACAACCATGGCCTCCTCAGGTTATCCCACGATGCAGGTGACAGTCACAACCTGAACAGGAAAAATTCTTCCTTGTCCACAGAGCAGATCATGCTGGATGTTCCACAGCCCACATGGCCAGGCAACCAGCCCGGCAAAAGCCTCTTGGTTTGTGACCAACCCTTGTTGTCTAACATCTAGTAAAACATGACTCACTTCAGGGACACACATTTGAGGGAAGTCACAGAAAAATTAACTAAGCACTGCCAGTAGAAACATGGGTGTACTTACTCTGCCTTTGTAATGGTACAAAGCGTGTCAGCGGGGTACACACTTTCCACTGTAATCATCCCTCAACCCTCCCTGGACAAAACCACTCTGCTTCTCATGCTACAGTACTTGTAATCACAGCATTAATCCAACTTTCTCTGTCAAACAACTTGACAATAACCTCATCGTGGATTCCCTCCTTTTTCCATCCTTAATTACCAACATCACCTCCCCACATCATCAGACTGAGGGCACCACCAGCTTAAATCTGTGTAAAATAAAAACACAGCCTCACCTTCTTCTTTATGTGGGGGTTTGTCATCCTATACCTGCTCCTGTCTCTCTCTACCAACCATCTTTCACATCTTCAGCACCCTCCATCATCTGGCATCACAGTAGTCTGACTCTTCTGTGCTGTCCTGTGCACCAGAGCTGCCTGGCAAACATGGTTTGTGGCTCTAAGAGAGGGTTTGAAATGCTTTGTCGGAGAACTGGGATCCAAACCCCATCTTTGGGTCCTTTTCCATTTAAAACCAAAGAGTGTGGGCAGTTCTGTGACCAGAGCCCCAGACCGTGCAGGTGCCACTTGCATGCAGAGACACTGAACAGAGCCGTCCCTTGTCCTAGGGTCACAGAGGCCCTCATTGCTCCCCACATGGCAGTTCAGTTAGATGGCAATTTAACCATTGGGCTAAACATCTGAGCCACCCTCCCTCCCCATTAACACCCACGTGCATCTTCCAGCAACAATGATACTTAATTTTGTCAAAAAATGTTCACCACAGCTCACTTGTCACCTCCCACCTGCCATCCACAGACTCTCATGCCTGTCCTCTTTCAAATCTACTCCCAAACACCCACCTCCCCCAAGGAGCCGGTTGTGGAGCACTGCTGTGCACCCCCAGCTGTCCCCCCACATTCCCCCTCCATGCTGACAGCCACGTCCCCTCTCACTTTGTCAGAGCTCTATTGCAAAAGTCTCTTGGGATGGTGCCGAGCCCCGTGCTGCCATTTTGGGCCTGCCTGAGGAGCCACAGATCACACCCCGCCTGTGGTGGGGCCGCCCTTCCGCCCGCCTGCCCCCTGCTGCTGCCCGAGCAGGACAGGGGGAGGCAGAAGTTTGCTCTCCTTCAGAACTCAGGTTATTTTGAACTCCTGAGCGCAGTTTTTTGCAGTGGAGGAGTTCCCCAGAAGGCAGGACTAGCGGTTTACCTGTCCCCCTCCTCACAGTGTGAACACAGGCCTCCTGACCTACTATCACAAGTCAATAGTAATTCCTCCAGGTTTGCTGATGAAGGCACTTAGTAAGCTTTTACTGGTGGTGACGGGTCACGTCCCACCCTGACGGCTCTCCATGCTGTGGGGCAGGTTGCTGCCATGGCTGCTACGTGGTGGCCCAGGATGCCAGTCAGCTCCAGCTCCTTCCAGGCTGAAGTCCAGCTCCTTCCAGGCTGAAGTGTGGCATGAGTTTTCAGTCTCCCATTTCCAGACCTTTCTAACTGCTTCCTTCATGTTACTTTATAACTTCCTTTCAGTGATTTACATTTTCTGTGACATATTTTGGCACTCAAAATTCTTGTGAAAACCTAAATATTCCTGCTGCAAATGCCCTGTGTGTAAATACCTCTGAAATTTTCCTGTTTATTTTATTTTCCATTCTTAACAGCTAATGTTACTGATCACTGTTAGGCTCACGGACTAATAAAAATGTTGCATCGAGCAAAGACTTTCCCTACATCCCAGCTCTTATGACCCCATGTGATATGCCTGCTTGTACTAAAGGAGACCAAGAATTTTTTTATCCTTTCACCCCATTTACACAGCAAACCTGGAAGTGAAATGCTTAGAGAACTGGGAACACCACAGTCACTCACAGGGACTGCACTTTGGTTTTAGGAGGCACACCATAAAAAATGTACATGGCTGACAACTCAGAGAGTGAGTTTGCTGAGCCACCTGAAGTGTTTTTAAATACCATCAGCTTTCTCTGCTTAACACTCCATATTCTGATTTTTAAAACACTGATTTTTTTTTTTGTCTGTACAATATGTTCTTTACTGGACCTGGCAGTTCACGAGCAGCAGTAACAGAACGAAAAAGAGACTCCACCCTAATATTTTTTAACCGATTTTTCAGATACACATGCCAAAATAATTGGATGGAAAAAGATTTGTCATTCTGAAAAAGTGCAAGAGCAACAACATTTGTGCTGCTTTTCTTCCTCAACTATCTGTAAACCAACTCCTCTTTATATTTTTCCTAAACACAGTAAAGCTGCAGCACAGCACAGAGCTAAATGCCATGGAGGCGAGACTGGCTGCACAGCAGGTCTGGAGCCACCCTGGTGCACATCATCTTCTGGATGTGTTGCAGTGAGTCCCTGAATGCTCCTGGCACATGAGACTCTATAAAAACGTAATTTAAGCTGTAGCCTTCTTTGGGTAGGTGAAGTGATGTAATTTGATCTTTCTTATGCAAAGAATTCAAACAGTGCAAATGCACCCAGGCTTGCAAGGCCAGCTCTAGGGCTGGAGATCTGGGAATATAGTACAAAAACCGAGCTGCAACGGGACTTCCAGCCTCATAAATATCTGCTTTACAATTACAAAGTGACAGCTGTGAAAATGTATCAAAATATTGGCTCATTTTCCTTTTATATTGTCTTGGACAAAACTCTGTGATAAATTTCATTCTGTTTAAAATAGAAGAGCTCTGGACTGTGTTTTTCCTGAAACTGGCAGTTGGTATTTTTTGACTCTCCAAAATGTTTGCTTCACTCCCAAATGCTTGACAGAAACACACATTCGTAACATTGATACTTAGTCTGTAATACGGTAGGACGCTTACTTCTTAATATCTAAAAATACTCACAAATGTATAATATATAGTGTATAAAAATACTAATAAAAATATATCACAATTTTTTGGCTAATAATTGCATTTTAAAGTTAGTTTCTCATATGAGACACTGATCATGCTTTCACACCGTGTTTCAGTCAAAATACAAATAATAAAGGTGAAGAACAGCTCCAGCATCTTTATGCTGGAAGTCAGCTCTTCAGAGATCATTTCCAAAGGAAAACAAAATTGTGTTAAAAGCAAAAACTGAAATATGGTTGTTATGAAGCAATAAATCTTATGCATTCTGTGAGCTTCAAGTCTTGGGCAACATATAAGCTTACAATTGCTTCCAATTAATAGCTTTTTCTGTACTGAAGGAATCTTGATATTTAAAAGTGGATCCCTTTCTTAGGGAACTCTCTTTTGTGAGTTAACCACAAACTTTGAATAACCCAGTGAAATACTGCTGAGGCTGGCTCCCCCAGACTGCCTGTAAAGAGTATTTTGCACATGAAATACAGGAAACAAAGCAATAAGCAGGATAGTAAACACCCAAATCCTTGCCCTGCTGATACATGGCCAAGCTATCTGCTCCAGGACACAAAGACACTTCAGTAATGGAAACACATCTCAGCCTTGCTCATGTGCTCAGTGCAGTTGCAGTGGAGGGTCCAACAGCCCAGGGGAGCTCTGCTGCTTCAGCCAGGGCACTAACAACAGACCCTTGGCCTGACTGTGCCCAAGCCAGGCTTTGTGCAGGATGGGACTAAGGATGTGTCTCGACATGCAACAATGAAACATCTGCAGGATGAGAGCTTTGGACTTCTGATTAGAGTGAAGAATACCAGCATTTAACTAAAGACATCTACTGGTTTCTACAAGAAGGCATGATACTGAGAAGCCTACCAAAGCCAATGGATAAAAGAACACAAAGGGAAAAACATGAGGTGGTTTGCAGAAAGCAAAATCCTGCCTTAAAACACATAGCTCCCACTGAAGTTTATGGCACATGAGAACTCACATGGCAGTGATACAGCTTGATCTACTGCTGTAAGCTCTGTACAACTTCAAATAAATGAATCATGGCATCAATTGTTAATAAACTGATATATACTTTATTATGCACAAGAGACTAAGATGACATGACACTGTGGTTATCAAAACTGTACATCTATGCATTTCCACAAGTCTCTGAAATACTGAACATAACATGAAATACCAATGGGGTGTTCAGACTGGCCACAGGTATTAACAAAGAAATTTCTCCTGTTCTTTGATTTAAAAAAATCTGGTGTTTGGATCTGAAAGAAATGTACTTATTTATTTGATGTTCAGAATATTGTGTTTGGAACTGGTAGAAACATGGCAGCAAAGATCTGGTAACACTATGAACATCCCCACAAATGACAACAACAGGGCAGAACAGTCACCTCACAGGAAGGGCTGTCAGCACAACCAACAGTACAGTCCTCTTGTGAAGCATGAGGTAGATATACGTAATGGGAAGATGGTACATATGGGACAGAAATGGTTAGAAAAGGGCAAGGGGAAGGTTACAATCATCAACATCTACAGACATTTTGTAAAATTCATTTCCATGTGGAAAATGCTACAAAAATAGCATAACAGATCTGACGTCTTAAAACACGAATACAGTAATGTCCAAACCCAAATGCTGTAAAAGGCTAGAGTTAGCAATCAGGTGATGCATGACACAACAAGCAGTCTACTTTGGAGTTTAAGTACATTACTAATAGCTTTTACAGACAGAAGGTGTCCCTTTTAAGCCCAATCCTCCTGTTCTTAGCTAAGAAGTTTCTTCACAGTCAATTCTACCACACTGAAATTCACCCCTGAGCCTGTCACTCCGAAGCCCTGCTTTAAAGCCCTCCACCAGGACAGGAGTGTCTCGCTGGCCTTCCACACCCCATGGGTGCCTGCCAGGGGAGGTCCAGCACTGTGAGACCAGGTTGGCAGAGGTGGAAACCAGTGGCTTTGGGGTTACAGGTTCAGGAGCTTGCCACACCACACCTAGAAACTTGCAGCAGAGACGATGAGCTGCTATAAAAGTAGAGCTTATACGTGTGTATCAGTACTCTGAACTACAGGCGGCTTAACATTTGCTGGAAAGTACTGTAATTTTTGTAATAAAGCTATTACCTGGGAATGCCTGGGTTTGGTTCTCTCTCTCTGTTTTAATGAGGCAGAAATGGCCGTTCCATCTCTTAAGTAATCACATGTAGTTTTGGTAGACCTCAATAAACAATTAATTCAGATCGATTACAGTTTCTGAATTAAATAACTGAGCACATCAAGTTCAGTTCATTAATTTAAACTGTATTTCAATGCAAGTCAGCAAATGGAATCTTTGATCTTTATATATTTTTGGTTTATCCAGCAGTAAATGGAAACCTGTAGATTATTTAAAAATTAGAGTGAATTTTCGATAAAAACATTGATAATGCAGCATGTTTCTCTCAAAAATATACAAGTACGTATTTTACATAAAAGTTTTTAACCTGTCCATCCCAACAACCCAATCTAGTACTGCCTATAAGAAACTAATAAAATGTCTGAGGAAGGAAAGGGTTACAACAGGGAAAAGAATTTACAAAATACGTAAATTTCACAGTAATTGAAATTAAACATTTCATATAGAGTAACTTACATTTATCTAAAACATTTAAATATATCTTTATACAGAAATTTAATGTAGTAAAATATAGCTATGATTGAACTTAAAGACTCTAGTCTTCTTTGAAGACATCTTTAAAGACTTTACATATAGAATATGCTTATACAATACATTCAGCTGAAGGTTAGGCAAAGCGCTTTCTTTTCAACCACACAGGTAGCACATTCGTCCTCCCGACACCTCGGGACAGAGCCAGTCCTGCACACCCTTACACATGGGGGTAACTACACTTACGTGACAACCCTGTCTGTGTCACCAGGGATGCTCATTGGCCTGCTCACATAACACTTTTTGTACGTGTAACTCCATACACTGACTATCTCCATAGGCTCAGAACAGCCATAATGTGTAGAGTTGAGCATGTGCTTGTACTAGCAAGGATGAGGCCTGTAGTTACTCACATGCATAAATGTCTGCAGGATTAGTAACAGATTTGATTTAAAGTGAGTAATATTCCACCTGATCCTGGGTGATTACATCTATTTCATATCTTGCACTTTGACCATCCTGGCATCAGCAAGGCACAAGTGTAGAAATCAGCAAAAGAAATCTGCAGCTCAGACTTCAGAGCAGACTATCACTCTAGTGTAATGGATTTCCTTCTCCTCTGGCAGAACACAGGTAACCTTCACTCAAACTAATGAAAGTTACTCATCTCATTTTTAAACAAAACAAAAAAACACGATTATTTGTCCTCAAAGGAGAAGGATCAGTAGAACACATTACAATTACAAAGTGGCAACGTAACAGTCAAACAATTACACATTAAAAATTTTTTTTCTTTTCATTTGGCATTGATTTGAAGGTCAAGATAAGGCAATGACACTAAAAAAATACTGTGACAATTAGTACCTTTCTGCCATTTCCATTCTGACACTAATTTGAGACTATCCAACTGCAGCGTTCATACAACAGCTTGACACAACAACTGCACAACTATCCTAAGAGAATAGCTTCATTTTGATAGGCAGTATTCTGCACAACAGGCTCTGCTGTGCACTCTTTGTGCCCTCAAAATTATCTCTTATTTCAAAGCCAATTTGGGCTAGCTAAAAGATTAGAACCAATTCACCTTTTTAATCTCCTCTACCTATTATAAACTGAGAAACAGTTTTAATTTTTGACATACATATATATATATATATACACACACACATATTTTATGTATGGAAGGATCACTGAGTTGATTTCCCAATTGTTAAAGTGGCAAGTTAGGCTCTGTATACTCAGGTATACATCTATTTGCATAAAGAAATTGCCATTAAAGTTACACACAAGTCTATGTTAGTGCACAAGAACATTATTTGTCTTAATGTTTGTGTGTGCCTGTATTTGGTATCGTAGACTAAAAAGATCTCTTGTTAAAGAGCTTTGGCCCAGAGAACAAGAAAGGGAATGTTAGTGTGTGCTCTTCTCCAATTAGCAAATCAATGCATATTAAAACAAAAATACCTGGAACCTGAAGCTGCAAACACAACAGGAAAGCAAATGAGATGCTATAGCTGTAAGCTTAACAAAACCAAGGTTACTCAAAGGTGGCTAAACATTGTTAAAGTAATAAACTGTTATTAACCAAAGAGATCTGACCTTGAGGCTTTCTTGCTTAGACAAGTAGAAATCCTTTGACCTAAGATTGTCTTTGTTCTGCTTATCTTGTTGAATTCCCTCAATACCTTGTGTGAATGAGAAGGTTTAGGGAAAGAAAAGTCATATAGACAAAGCAGCATTTTTCCAAACTGGCATAGATTTCACATTGAGGGCCCATGGACCCCTACAACAGGTTGCAGTACTGTAAAATTAGTAGCTTTGTCACATGTAGCATAACTTGCTATAGAAGATCCAACAGGCTGCACACTCACACACACAGTGGCTTTCCCAAATGAAAATCAGTCTTTTTTTTCTGTAGCAAAACCCATCATTTTTTTTCAAAAGCAACCAAACCAATCCTTTTATCTTTAAAACGTTCATGTCCACACAGAGTCCTTTGAACCTCTGCACTCCTGTGTTGCTCCTCAAGGGTGCTCCCCCGAAGTTAAGTTGCACTGCTGCTGGAACACGGGGTGCTCTGCGTGCTGCCGATGCTGTGTGCTGCACTGCTGTTCTCCGAGGCTGGTGGGGACGTAGGGACCTGCTGTCTTCCTGCTGTTTCCCCTGAGGGTAAAGGGAGAGAAAAAGGGGGGTGGGAGAAGAGAAATCAAAAGTGTTAGTTGTCATAGAAAACAATGATCCATTTCTTCCCACAGTCTTGCTCTTCGGGTGGTCTGTATTTCCATGCAATTCTTGGGTAATGGACCTCAGAGTACTGCTGAATGTGTTACTAGACTTTGGCACCTTGGGCCTGCTGAGCACATGGGGAAAATAATGCTGCTGTTTCCCTAGGCATTTTAAAAGCAGCCAATGGAAACGACCAAGATAGACACTGTCCAATCTTCTTTAGTCAGCTGTCACCCAAATGTCCCATTAAATGACTTGGACCACTTTACAGTTTTGCTATTTCATGGAAAAAGGCCAACAAAATGTAGGCTTTAGTTTTAGTGCCAGTTTACAGAGCAGCATGTTTACTAAAACCGGAGCTGAAGACAATGTTCTTCAGTCAGCTGGATACCACATATCCTGAGACATGGCCAGTTTTCTTTGTGTAGAAAAACAACAAGCTACCCTGCAAACTTGCTGTGATTTACTCTGAATATAACATGCAGGAAGTTCCCCTATAGTTACCACCAAGTGCATAGCACTTACAACCTCTAGTGAGACCAAGTCTCATCATTTATTGTTAATTGTTTACTGACGATAAATTAAAAGCTCTTTATTTGGATGGCCAAATCAAGTAGTAGGAGTTAAAGCCAGATTTATGGCTCCTGATAAAACCTAGATTTTTGTCTGCTCTCCTCACATGCCTTCTGCACCTGTGGCTGGAATCCTATGGAAAAAATACAGCTCTCAACTAGCATGGAAGTAAAATTGCACCATTATGTGAACAATCACAATATCATAATGAGGCCATGTAGGAAACTGTGGCACTTTTTAAAGTTACTTTTTAAAGTGCTCAAATCCGCAACCTTAGTAATATTGCAAAATAGTCTCTTCCAAACAGATGGCAAGACTCAGTTTATATAATGTGCACTGTAGCTGCCCCCTCCCTTGAGCTTATCACTCAGGATGTGAACCTGTGATCTGAGAACAGTAACAGGGCCAGACTGCTGCTGCTGGAGCTGCAGACCAACCATGGCAGTCAGCACCAACAGGGCTGCTTTCCTTGCAAAGGAGCAAGATAGGAATGGTTTGTTGGATCGTGGGCGGGAACACCTGGGAAAAATTGAAGGCTGGTACATCTCCTGCCTCATGACTTGACAGTAATGCAGACCTCCTGCTTCACATTGCCCCAGGTTATTCAAAACTTGACGCCATGGGCCAGGTCTGCAGAGTCCAATTTTTCTTCCCTGCTCAGGATTTGGTAGAGCTGCCACTCTCCAGCAATTGCTTCAGTGACAGTTTGAAGGCTGGAGCCACAGCCTGCATCCAGAGGGTTACAGAGCCAGGATGAACCAGCTTCCTCCCAGGGGAACTGCTCTGGCACATCCCCATGCCCTGTGTGCTGCTGCCCAGCTGCCAGAGCCCTCAGCTCCTCAGGAATGCAGCCACGGAGGAAGTGTGCCTTTAACACTGTGTGTCTCAGGCCAGGAAATGTCCTTCTTCAGGCTGCTCAGTATTCTGAGGTCTGCTATGAACAAGAAAGGTCTCAGAATTTTTCACAGCAGAGGTTGCAAGTGCTCTTTAAAATGGAAACCAGCAGGTTCACTGCTGGCTCACGCCACAGCCACAGCTGTGAGTGCACGTAAGGCCCCACAGCACACAGCTCTTGCCTTACACCCCACTGGTTTAGGAATGGGGAGGAAAGAAAGGACGGGACAGGACAGAAAAACAACAAACTAAACCGTATTGCCCAGGAGGCCAATGAAATGTTTAAAAAGAGGGTGAGGATCTCAGTCATGAATTCAGCTCTCAGTCCAGCATTTACTCTCTTGCGACCAGATTTTTATTCTGTTTTTCCCAGTGCAAGAAAACTTGCCCTTGAGCAGTATATTCCTGCTCACATGCAGCAGGTCAGAATCTGGGCCCAGTCATTTCCAAATAAACCAAGTTTCACCTCTAACTTGCATTGGAAACTGCTTTACAACCCAACAGAATAAACTGTATAAAATCAGTGCCTGTGTCATTGGGCTGTAAAAGCTTTCACAAGCCTTGTTTGGATGTCTTCCTCTCCTGACTTCCACCCTTCTCCAGTTGTTTGTGTACAAGTATTCCTTCCTTTTGTACTACAGGATATGTTTATAAAGGCAGTGACAAACAAACTCACTTTCATTAAAACAAACAAGCAAACACAAACACCAGAAAACAGCAAGCCTGCGAGCCCCTACCCCGGCAGCGTGCGGAGGCGCAGCGGCTGCTCCGCTCCCCCGGCCGGGCCCCCGGCCCCCAGCGGCGCTCCTTGCAGCTCGGCTGTCACCCATTTTGCAAACCACATGATTGCACACAGCTTTGCGTCAGCCTCGGCATGTCAATACAATCTGCATGCATTTAGCCATAAATTCACTTATAAGCTAAACACATGTTTTTATTTTATGGCACAGTGACAGCCGCAGATCCAGAGTCCCCATGCGAGCCCAACAGCTCGCTCTGCTCCTCCCGGCTCCTCTGGAAAGCGTCTTAGGAGGCACCTTCCCTTCAGTTTGGGCTGGGAGCCCCCTTCCCTCTGCTGTAACTCAGTTGCCTCTGCAACACCTCATTTCTCGAGCATGATCAGCACTGCTGATATACCACAATCTCCTGTGGAACAGTAACAAATTCTAAACGTCCTAAAAGAAAAAAAAAATCCAAATCACAGTGACATTTTGAATGCAGCCTGGCAGCTACATTTGGACGGCTGATTTTTCCTACATTTTATGTCCTCAACACTTAGCTAATCTGTAGCACAGCTTTTTTAAAGAACGTTCATTAAAAGGTTGTAAAGAAATGTAAATTATCACTGAAGAGGCATGTAAACAGCTTCATGTATCTCATGTTACTGAACCAGAACTGCTCCAAATGGACATGTCTCA
The DNA here is from genome assembly GCA_020745705.1 of Hemiprocne comata. Taxonomy (NCBI): domain Eukaryota; kingdom Metazoa; phylum Chordata; class Aves; order Apodiformes; family Apodidae; genus Hemiprocne; species Hemiprocne comata. The sequence goes on along the minus strand of CM036593.1, from coordinate 15,874,974 downwards.
TCTATTGACAGTAAACAAGCTTTTACCCATCTGAATGCGACAACATGTGCTTTGTTATTCACACTTAGGAAAGCTGCCAGTTGTACTCCCTGTCCAGGAAGTCTGAATGTTTGCTTTTCTATCTCTATTTGCCAAATATAATTGGTTGCTATGTCAGTTTATTTTAAATCAGATCCCATAAAAAAGGCAGAAGTGGGGGAGGAAAGACGCTTTTAACTTCTCAGATTTTGGAACATTTTATCCTGTTAACTTGCAACGCTGCCTGGAGAAGGAGAGCACATTTTCTAAGAGAATGAAGCAACTGATAATCTCTGTAACACAGCATTCACTTTCCTTGATTTAGCAGCCTCATTAACTAATTAGACTTGTGTGTGCCCCTTCCTAAACACAGTCAATTATTCCTACTAAGGCAGATATTACATTGACAGATATGTACACCACAAGATTTTTGCTTCTTCGTACTCCCAGGTAAATTGGGAAATCTCTGCTACTTTCTCTTTGTTCTTGTGTCCTCTCTGGGCAAAACCGACACCACTGTGCTAAGCTGTCAGCCACATTCACATCCTTTAACTGACTGGAGAAAGGATCAAAAATACAGAGTCCTTTTGCAGCTGAGTTGGCTGAAATTCCTCCTCTGTTGCATAATCCTAGCTTCCCTCCTCTCTTCCCCTACTACCTGTGTAACTTTACCTGTGTAGCTTTAGGACATGTGTACTTGATGCTGAATAGCTTCAGAAAATCTAGAGTATTTTAAAGTACAATTACGATGCTTTGGCAGAAATCCCCAATTTTTTCATTACTGAAATCAGCAGAAATACTATGTGAAAAAAACCAACACAACAATCCTTGTTCAATATTTGGAGATTAAATTCTACTCACTTTGTAGTTTTTTCTGCTGTTTGAGGTTTTAATGTTAACAGCTTGTCAAGATGAACAAGAGTTCAATCATGTAAAGCTTTCTCCATCCTAGAATGAGTCTGTCAGTAGAAACATACTGATAAAATTATATCAGCAAAACTTCCTACTACTGGCAAAAGGGTGGCCTTTTGCTGTATTGTATATAGCACTACAGCAACAAATACCTTACTTCACACATCCCAAGTTGCCACTATCCACCCCACAGTAGCTTTTGTCCATGCTCTGAGCCATCACCAAAACAGTTTTAGAATGAACTCATATTTTCCAGCCTTTGGTCTAAATCCTGTGTTAGAAACCAAATCCTACTTACAACAAAAGATGAGATTTCAGAGCACAACTCAGAAATGTATTAATTCTCTAATGGCAAGAGACAGTCACTCTGTAGATGAATTTTAGATTAACTTTTTTCACCACCTTTTTAAACAAAAGTCTGCAGCCAGCTCTAAAATGTTTCCACTGCAGCTGGATTATCTTGTCTGCCACAGCAGTCATCTCTAAGAGACTGTCCCTGCCAGAGCCTTCACTGCACTCTGCTGCACATTGTGCTTTATGTGTGTATATATATGCATGCAGAAACATAGGTTCACTTTCACAATCCTTTGAAAATCCATACCAGATAACTTCCTAGATATTTTTTATAATTTCTGTGATTCTCTGATCTGATGAGTTACAATGTCCCCTTCCTTGTTGTCTGGTCTTCTCCACTTACTTTCATCTCTCAAATACAAAGCCAGAGCAGCTGCCCTCCTCACTAGTTGTACATGGTCACTATGACTGATGTACTCTGTTAATGTAGCTCTTTTAATGGGATTGGTCCAAGTCCTATTGTTGCTGAAGGATTTCTCATGTTGGCTTCCCAGGGTTCATGACTACTGACACACAACACATGTCTATAGATAGTTCTGTATATGAACAGAGATTGAACTTCCACAAATTAAGTACCAATGAACAGTTGTTTTAAGTTTTTGTTAAGAAACGCTGCCTATTTGGAAATCACCTTCTTAACATTTACATTTACTCACTGAACTTCCATTTACTTTTCTTCTACAACGTTTCAGTAGTACATGAGGCAGAATTATACTATTTATATATTTTATCACAACCTTTAAATTTTCTACATTTGCCTCAATTCCAAACAAGCTTCATACACAGCTGATGCATTGAGAAGTATTAAACTGCTTACAAAGTTGTTGTATTGCCAACTGGAAAAACACCCACTTTTTTTTTCCAAATTAATATAAGCTCCTGGGTGATAATATTTACAGAAGATTTGACCCATCAGGGCTGGGTTCTCACTCCTAAGTAGCCTCCATGAGGCTTTAGATTCTGTAAAACCCCTGCAGTGGGCTACAGAATTCCAGTGCTCCAGAGCTGCAGAGGTTTGGCGTAATTGACCTTGCATTCTTCCCACCTCCCAGAGACCTTGGCAGGGTCTTGCGAGGTCAAAAGTGGAAGTAGTTGGGAGCCCAGCATGCTGTAAGGATCCCAGGATACCCCGTAATCCACAAGCAGCCAAGGTCAGATGTTGCAAGCCAAGGCCCCATCAGTGTCCAGTCTTTGCCTGTACCATCTTGCAGATTACACGCAACAGAAAGCTCCCAAAACTCCCTCTTCTGATTCAGTATTTCTGCTTAGTTTAGGATGAAAACTGAGGAGATACTGAAAAATTATCCGTGCAAAGGCTGCACCAATTCAAGCACATTTCTGGTTATTAGGTTGGACAAAATGAAGTGATATTTCACATTAATTCTACCAGTTAATGTAACAGTTGAGGAATGGAAAAATTAATACTTGGGACAAAAATTCCATATAACCAAGGCCCAAAAAAATTTTCAAGTGTAGTTACATTCAGAATATGTCTATGTAAATAAAGCATTCTCTTAGTTATTCGGCCCACTTCTTGTACTGATCACATCACATTCCCAGTCACCATCAACCTAATTTAATAACCACAAAAATTTTTTAAAAAAGGACTATGGAAACCAATAGGGATCCAGTAATGGCAATGTTAACTAAATCTGAAATACAGAGATGCTAATAATGATAATGCACAAGCCAGGAATACTCAGTTTTACTCATGTCCCAGGTGAGTTTTCAAGATTTGCGTGTAAAATTATTGTAGCAAATTTTAAATCATGTTCATTACGTGTAACACCTCCCTTCAGGGAAGGGTGTGTACCAGCCTGCTGATACGCACCAACAGGCTCATGGGAGGAGTTGCTGGAAAACGCCCTAGTAAGAACAGAGAGCAAAAAAATAAAAGGTCCAGGATAGCCATGGCTGGTCCCCTCCCCTTTCGTCCCACCTTGCAAGAGTTCAGACCACACCACATTTCCACACCTGAGGTCTGTCAGAGCCCTCGTGCTTACCTGTGTGAGAGTAGATAAACCAGAGGGCTCCTGTCAGCAGGGCTCCGATGACGAATGCCGCAAAGGCAATGCCCACCACAGTCAGTGTGTCCAGACCGTACAGCACAGCTGCAAAAGGAAACACATGTAACAAGGACTTATTTTCAGTGGCAAATACTGTTTGACAAAAATTCACCCTTACACTTTCATGGGAAAGTTTTAAAAAATATTAATAGATAATTAAGCACCATTTAAAGCATTTTTAAAGGAACAGACTAGCAGATTTGCATCAAGCAAATAGAAGTGATGCTTTCAGAGACTGGCTTGAGTCCAACCAACTGTTCCACATCACAAAGAAAAACCCCACATCAGCACACCCAAATCTGGAAAACACTGCAAAAAATTAGGCATTTTCTGTTGGCTGTTAGTAACTTACTTTCAATTAAATATCAATTTATCTTAAAAAATGTGTTTTAAAGAGGCTGACATTTTTGGCAAAAGATGTTTTGCATTTAAATGCCCTAACATTCAAGCAAACTTTTCCCTTCATCTCCTGCAAGTTCAGTTTGCAATCTAGGTGGAGAACGGAACTGCTGTTAAGAGGGAAGAGATGCCAGCAAAAAGTCAGCGAAAACATAAATAGAAACAATTGTTTTTCACATTTGGCAGTGCTTTCAATAACTGAAATTAATTCCAGAACACAAAAATAGAAATACACACACACATGCAAATCACTTTCTAGGGGAGAGGCCCTTTTGCATTGCCATTTCAAGGGTAACAGCATCTGGTTCCTGGGTGTATCATCCCCCAGTGTTAGTAATCCAAACAGAAAAACTTCCAGCTTTTGTTTTTTTCTTTTTTGGTGATTAGAAATACTTTAAAAAAATAATAACTTTTTTAGCAATCACTTGGGAAAATATATTCTTACAAAATTGATTTCTAGTTTCAGTATTCAGGGACAGGAGCAGAGGAAAAAAAAAGTCTGCACATCTTCTAATCTTCCCCTTTCTCCATTCATTTTTGATTTTGGCTACACATGACCTTCACCCTCCTGTTTATTACTGTCTTCTAGTGGTGCTTCTCTCATTTTCTTCCTGTCCTGGGCCAGCAGTAACATCAGAAAAAAACAAAGTAATCTGTATTAGTCTGTGACCTCATCTACAGGTGCTGACACCAGAGTAAGTGGGGACGTTGCCACAGCTGCAGCACAGGGTAAGAGTGAGGCTTGGAGTAGGACACAGGAGCTCCCCAAGATGGCACTGGTGCCGAAACTCTGCCAGTGGGAAGCAGTGGCCTCAGCAGAGAAGGGGGAAACAACACACACCCCCCCCCCCCAGCAAATGAATTGCTAAGGCTGAGACTCTCACTGGTGTTTTCCCAAATTTCCTTTTCACATATACAAAAGGTCACAGTCCTCCCTAAATGCTGATGGGAATCTCTCAATCAGCAATACAGTCAGAATTCTGTTCTAACACACGCTCAAAAAACTTGAAGATAATTTTCTTCATTCATCTAATACTTCCCAGACAAACATTTAAGGCTTAAATGGAATGGGTTTAAGAGTTACTTACGTGGCTGTCTCACATTTGGTTTTGGAAGTGAAGGATCTGATTTAAAATGAAACAAAAACAAAAAGCACAAAACATTAATTAGACAGAGCTCCACATAAAGCCTATAAACTATGCAAGCAACTTCCAGGATCTGATCTGACAGAAAGACATTCATTATAGTTTTCACAAACCAGGAACTTCAGAAAAACCTGCCTGAATTAAAAAATCTTGCTCAGCTCAGAAAAGTTCTATTTGGATATTGATCATTCCTTGGAGGAACATATGTACAGTATAATTAATGTAGCATATATTTTGCTGGCAAGTACATAGCAAACTTTCCCACCCAGTCTCAACCCATCAGACCTAACTCTGGTTATCCCTACGTGGAGCTCTTAAAAAGCACAGATTGCACAGGCTGTTTTAAGGTGATTATGTTCATCTGACTACTTGGCTCATCACAAACATGAGATACCAGCATGCAAAATCACACACACAAAAATTAAATCAAACACTGGCTATCACATCTAAAGAAAAGTATTAAGGTATGATACACACTGCTTTGTCCAAATTGCTTAAGTATGTGTTGATTCAACATTTTCCTGAGTTCTACTTGGTATTCTGTCTTGGAAGTTGGGTGGGGTTTTGTTTTGTTTTGTTTCTTAATTATATATAGGAAATAAAAGATCATAACTATTATATCAAAGCTATTATTCTTGGCAACAATATCAAATATCATCATTATCAGCATGTAACAGAAAGAGATAAGTAAACATGGTAAAAAAGTGAAGATTTTTCCCTTCTTTTGCTTAACTTGCTTCTCATCTTTCTTCAAGAATGGCACCTCATGTAGGAGAACCAGAGGACCTGTTTGGTTAGCTGCAGTTTGCTTCTGGATTGCCCAGTAACCTGACATATCTGAGTGTGTTCAGTGTAACAGCTGTAAAAGGATCTGATAAGACAGTGTCCCAATACTTGTTTTTGTATCTTTAGCAACTGAAAAAAGTTTAATTGCTATGTAAACATAGTGGCTCAAAAATACTGAAAATAAATATATTTAAAGTATTCTTAAACCAAGACTATCCTTCTAACTCTAAAACTCAAATGGCAGCACTAAACTGCCAGCAATATCCTGTAAGATAATTAGGCTCTGAGACACACGTGCCTACAGTATCCAAAACATTTTATTCTTAAACTGTATTACTGTCACTTCTAACACAAGCATCTCGTTTAGATCACTCTTAGCAGGATGGTAGAAAACAGGTGAGACCATGGGGTGGTGGGGTGGGGGGATTGTGCCTGCACAAATAAGCTGAAAAGTCGTCAAGCGCATGTAACAGCAAAAGTGTAACTGAATGTAAGATTTGTGAGGAGAGCTGGACTGAAACCAAGGAGCACTGAACAGTACAAACATGGGTAAGGGCACTATCAGATTGTCCAAACACTCCACTAGCATATCCCAAGTGCCAAGGAAATACTTTCTGAGCTGAGAATGAATTTTCCATGCTCATCGTGTCATTCTCTACAGAGAATATAAAGTATGCTAATCAATAATAGGCTGTGCAGCCCATTATCAGTTCTCCCCAGTGACTCAGTTCTTACATGCATTTTAATGAGGGTTGCTCAGAGAAACACAGAAGCAGTGGGAATCTCTGAGGATCCAGGAAAAGCTTCTACTTCAAAAGTATTATCAGCCAGCCTTTAGGAATGATCATGATTCTCTATACCTTTGTAAGATAGAGGCACTTGATAGTTGCTTTCTCGACATCCTTTCTATGACCTATGTCCTTTTGCTGTAGAGAAATAATCTCAAGTTTCTACACTTAGCAAAAATCTGAACAATGACAGTGGTAGATTATTTCAACCAAAAAAAACATATTTCCTAGGTTTTAGATGGCTAACTATATGCCTTTCATTGAAGTAAGTGTGTGTCTGTGAAATGCCAGAATGCAAAGGAAAAAAGTGACGTGGAGTGAGGAGGTTTTAGATAGTTCCATAGGGTTCTACTGCATAATGTAATCCACTGAGCTTGTAAATAACTAACAAAATTAGGAGAGGAGGAAGTTGTTCTCATTTTGATATACAGTTATGATTTCTATTACAGTCAATGACAATCATAAGCTTATGTTTGAAGAAAAAAAGATGGCACTTTTACAATGATCGGATTGTTCTCTATTTTAAAATGTCAAGTGAATGACATCTCCGTTTGGCTCGGAGAGCAGACCCAATGCAGTAACTCACACAAGATGGTGTATGGCAATGAATGCTTGCCTGTGCACGTGAAAGAGAATGAAGAGCACCACCTCCGAGATGTAAATTCTCCTGTTCAGTAATGTGATATAATTTCTTTTCCAAACCTTAGGTTCACGTAGTGGCCAACAATGGCATTTGGCTTTTAGAAAGGGGTCACTTGATTCACTGCAGAACAACTGCATAGCAACAAAGCTACGTTGTTAAATGTGCCATTTTCTATTATGTCTGAAAGCTGTGATATGCTGGTGAGATTTCCACCAAGCATCCCACAATTAAGACTAAATCACCCACGATGCAACAAAATACTCTATCACGCTGTTGTCTTGTAACTAATCTTAATAAATGTAGCTTGTCTTTGCACACTAAGACGTTGTGCCTCTGACAAAGACAACATTCTGAGCGGAGCTGAAGATGTGAGCTGTGCACAATGCTCCACTCATCAGAAGGGCAGGAGAGCTCAGAGTACGAGTCTGTTTACTGAAAGCTGAACTTCATTTGCAGGATTTACTCATTCCCAATAGAATAACCACTGAAAAAAATGAGAGCTTTGAAAAAAGAAAGAGCGCAGAATCAGGCCCAAAGCACAGTTTTATTTGCACTGACAGATCAAATACTTGCCTTTAATTCGTAGTGGATTTGATCTGTATTAGCAAACGTGTTAAACAAAACCAAACCCCAAACTAAACATGAGCTGACTTGCAGAGTTAAACAGGAACAGTTCTTGCTTATGTCCCCTAGCAATGCTGCATGATACTTTAAGTTGTTCGAAGACTAAAAAGCACACACTGCACAATGGAGGGTAAAGGACTTCTGATCCTCATCCTTTTGACACTCCCCAAAAAGCATTCCAAAAGTCCAACAGGCTGTGGACACAATTGGAAGATTCTGGTGTACAAGTGAAGCCACTAAAGCTTTTGATTAAACTGCCATGCTAATACAAAAAGAAAAGATCATGCACATGTATTTTCTTCAATGAATGCATCAAAACGTGACTGATGCTGTTGTCAGAGGGATTAAGGAAAACTTTCAAATTAAACTGTGAAAACAGTTCTTATTTCCCACACTCACAGGTCATATTCTTAAGCTAGAGTACCATCTCATGATGCTATTTGGCATCATCTCATAATGCTCTTCAGCCTTTCTGACTACTTCAACTATTACTAGCCACAATCCTGTGTTTTTTTTCCATAAAAATTATATAATCAAACAAGTCCCACCAAAGTGGAGCTAAAATACATTTGTGCATCTTATCTTCTGCTCTTAATAGTTAGCCTAATGAGTCTCTCTCTGCTGGCCACCCCTTTGCTTTATCAACTTATCAGGCTCTAGCATCCATAATACTTTGTAATTTCCTTGTTGTTATTCCTAAATATACATTTACAAGCACAACAAAGAAATAATACAGCAGGAAGCAGAGCACTGCCTTTGATCTCCAGGCAACAAGAAGTTGGTAGAAGTGCTACTGCTATACTCCTACTTCTGAAACCCATACTGTTGTGTATTCTTTTCTCAATGCCTGGCAAAACCACCTGTCCAGAGATCAATAAAGATGGTTAAAACCAGCAATGAACTGCCATGATGATTGCTGTCAGGGAAATGTCTAAACAAATTACATTTTACAAACACAGTATCACCACATGGATTATCCAATGCCACATCCTTGAAGTACTCCCTTATTTCAAGTGGCTGTATGCTACACAATATAATATATATAGCTTTATTGAGTAGTTCAGGCTCATTTTCATACCTTCTGGTTTTCCTTCATGTGTTATTACAAGGGGCTTGGTGAAGGTTTTCTTGTTGTGCATCATGGCCAAGATCATTTCCACATTGAGAGAGGTGCAAGCTTCATCAGGAGGAATGCACTGCGAATGGGAAAAAATAATCAGCGTGTGAGGTCAGAGAGTCACCCATTTGCCAGGACAGCTGTGCCAGCTGCACAGTTGCCTCATTATCAGTTTTATCCTGTATTACTTAACAAAAAATGAGAGAACCACCTCCAAACAACCCCGATAAAATGTACTGGTGAAGGTAATTCTTAGCTGTAAATCACAATGCAAACTTTGCCTTCACTAAGGATCCTCTAACCTTTATGTGAGTATAACGATTTAACTTAAATGGTAGTAATTATTTCATTTTAGTGTAGATGTTTTTAAAAATTCTGGTAGCCAAAACTGTAGCCACCAACAAGTGTTGATCAACAATGACAAATAACCTTTAAAACCTATGGCTTAAGGGGGATTAGCGAAACCCCGAAGTGAAAATAAATTAAATAAATTCCAAACTCTTAGAACACATTAAAAACTAATTTACAGCAATTTCCATTAGTTATAAAGCAAAATTTGGCAATTCTCTTTTGAAACAGTCAGATTGCAGTATTTTCTGATATTACGCATGTGTTTGGAAATTAAAGCTAACATAGTTTGTGCTTTGGATATGACTGTAATGTGCAAAGAGAAATCTGAACAACTTGCAAAATAAAAAGCAAATTCTATTTATCTCATGTAAACAGTTAATGAAATTTAAACAGAAACTGTATATTTTGCAAAATACATAGCATCACAACTCTTATTAAAATCTTGAGCCTAGGGATACCATGTTCATTACGTCAATTCCATATAAAACTGTTTATTCTCTCTGAAATTCAAATAAAAAAAATTACCTTATTTTCATCTAAATCAGAAGTTCAGACCTTAATAAATTACTAACCTTTGGCAGTCCTTGAGTATCTTTGTCCTTATTTGTACACAAAGTCAACTCACAGTGAAGAAAGAGGAGTGAGACGTTGAACATGGGTTTAAACACAAAGCTAAATCTTTTTTTGTCCTTCTGTGCATGTGGTATTGGAAAGTTCACCTTCTCAATGCTGTAGAATTTAACAGATTCATCTTTAGGACAAATGTTTTCTATAATGGTGTAGTCGGACATTCTATCTGGATTTGAAAACGGGGAAACAAAGCATGTTTGAATGGCAAAGCCCAAGGATCTGTCAGCTTTGGTCACAGACACCTGCATTAACAAGAAAGAGATGGTAAGATCTCAGAAATAACATTTTTAGTTCACATTTCATTAACATCTTCAACAATTTTTTTAAGCAGTTTTCCAGTGCTGCTTCCAATCTGAACTATTTTGAAGGCTAGATGTTAAGGGTAAACTGTCAAACTGAGAGAATCTGTGGTTTCAAAATCAGCAGCTGTTTAATAGCAAAACCTTGCACAGATACAGCCATCCCTTATCTTTTTGACAGCAGATATAAAACCCAGACCAGATTAGACACCTAGGTAATGACTGCTACTGCCACCTGAGATGGCACTGCTTCCCCTAGACACAAAATAGAGCTGTATGGAAGTCAACTGCTAATACCATCTATTTATATCTGTTTGAAACTTAAATGAGAGAGAAAGAGGAAAAAAAATTTGCAACAAGACACAACAGAGAACCCATCCCCAGCCAGGACAGGAATGCAGAGGCAGAGAGGAGGTCATGGTCTAACATGTGGGTAGCATTCCTGGACTCAGGGGGCTAGGGAGTGTCCTTAAAAGCCATTAATTTATTGTGAAATGTTCCTTTTAGTTCATTGTAGGCCTGAAATTCATGTTCTTTTATGAAAAGTAAGTAAGGCTACAAACTTCCAGGACACTCATATTGTTCAGCTGGACTGGAATGCAGACAACAAATGATACAGAATAAGTAGGAAAAAAATGTAAATGGATTTTGTAACAGATTAAGCATGTTGCTCTTAATAAACAACAGAAGGTTGTGCCTAATCATTAACACTGCCTGATGAAAACAGTTTCACAATAAATAATTTCCTTCTTAGAAGAAAAATGTGCCTTAAATGTGTACTTAATCCTAACGTGCTGCGTGTTTTTAAGAAAAAGCCTGCCAGATTTTCCTATGGTCTATGCAGAAATTTTTGGATGCTATGCATTGTGCAGTAAATAAAGGCTTTTCTCAGTTCTCCTCTCCCTTATGTGAGCAGCAACCAAATTAGAGATGAAGGGATGTGCTGAGGAATCTAAGCAAGAAAGACCATCTTCTAAGAACAGAAATAAAGACTGATGAAAGTCCAGCCACAAATACTGACAGGTAAACAAGCAGATGGTGTAAGCTAGATTATAAAGATTATGGCAAGGCAACAGGCATACTCCAGTACCATGAGTCACCATCGAGTAAATAAAAAGATGAATGATATCTCAAGGAATGAGGAGAACTACAGGAAGAAGGGGAGAACAAAATATGATAAGAAGATTACAGTAGAGAATAAAGAAAAATGACAGAAGATTCAAATACAAAAAGCTTTATAGAAGAGAAGGCAAAGTGAGATACAGAGTCCTTAAAGATTATGACCTAAGCAATTTTTTGACAAAAAAAATTGTTAATAACAAAAGCAAAACAGAAATAAAAACAACAAAAAAAGTCAGCTAAGAACAGTCACAGAAGTTCAAAACTGATACAGATTTTCCACTGTGCAAGAAGGATAAACAGAAAAAAAAAAGAAAAAAGGCTTCTGCCAGAACAGGTGATGAAGAAATCTGTCTGAATAAACAGCTCCAGAACCAGACAAATCCAGAGGGCTCAGAGCCAGGGGGATTCATCCCAGAGCACTGAAGGAAGCAGCTGGTTTTACAAAAATTTAAAAAATATGTCTTTTGTAAATATATTCTTAACTGAGCGGGACATACTTTCTTTTCGCCTCAACTATCTTAAGTGCTTTTCACTGGGTAAGAGAACGAGGAAGAGCCACAACACACTGAATCAAAAAATGAAATTGAATCAATGTCAAATAGGCCACTATGCTTATAATGAGCAACGTGGGCTCACAAAGAGGAACTAACTTGGGCAAAAGAAACATGGCACAGCACTGCTTCAGTCAATATACTCCTTTTCCTGGTCTTACAAACTCACAGCTTACCACTTCCTGATTTACTCAGCTATAAATGGATGATACTGCTTCATTGCACATGTTTTATTTATGAATGCCTACCATTATCTAAATTATGCAAAATTCTGTTAACATTACTATCTTTAGAAATGCTGACTGTATTTGTTTGAAATTCCCCAGATTTCACAGGCAATGTAGCAACACATGGAAATATCACCAGGTCCAAAACACCTGGCTGTTGACTTTGCTAGTCCTATTTATCTAAATTCAAAAGATAGCAATTGTTTTTTCTAAGTGGATTGGAGAAAGATCAGAATCTGTAATGACTTTGTAACCCAAGAACACTAGCATATGGAGGACAGACACTTGTAACTATTAATTGCACGTCTACATCTTTCAGATGAGGTTCAGCCATATTACCCAACAAAATAAACTCAAGTCATCATCAGGAAATGCCAGTTTAAAGCAAGAGCTCAGAGACCACTTCACGTTTTGCACAGAGAAGCAGATTTGGCAAGAACGACCAGTTTACCCTTCAGTTAAATTCATCCATTTTGCAGGAATCCTTTTCCTTTTAACCCAAAACATTGACCCATTGACCTGCTTCTTACCCCACAGTTTCTGTTCTCTGCAGCCACCAATGTACCTACCTGTCTGTCTAAAGCAACTGCACAGTGAGACCATTCAACTGACAGGAACAGATTTGGCCTAGTTGCATGGCCTTGCAAAATGCTTCCCTGTTAGTTTGAAAGCTTTTTTTTTTTTTTCAGTTTGTTACCTCTACATATATTGGCCCATTCTCAGCAACAGAGAAGAGTCCTTGGGAGGGAGCAAGGAACAGATCTGTTTTGTAGAGCTCCATGTTGAAGGTCACATTGGTGATGTGTGGTTCAGGAGGCCAGAACAAGCCTCTGTCATCCTCTGGCTTCTGCAGTGTGCAATTAAACTGAAATGAAAGAACAACACAAATACATTGTAAGTCAGGAGTAATAGCTGGATAAGAAATTTAGAGTGTACAATACAGATCCACCCGTGGTCTGTCTACTTAATGCGAATCTTCAACAGGGTCACAGGAAATAGAAGTGAGAAGAAATGTGTTAGAAGACAAATTAATTGCTATACAATTAATGTAATTCATGTGAAGTGCCTATTACAATAGGTGTTTCTCTATTGTCAGGTGCAAAGTAGAGAGTAACATACCGCTATTTCAGGCCAGCTTGAGAAACCAACATCTCCCTCGTCAGCATCCCCTGGAAATCCATTATCACCTGATTCCATGTCATCATCATCAAAGCCACTGCTTTCAGCTGGTGATGACAGCTGAATGACAATCTGCACAAAAGGTATTGCAAATGCATAAAATTAGGTGATAACTGAGCACTCTCTTCATGGTTATTTTCTTCTCCTTTCAGAACAATGCAAAGGCCAAAGAATTGCACCAGCTAAGCAGATGGTGAAAGCATGTCTTCAACAGCCTTGTGCTAAGTGTGTCAGCTATGTAGGTTATATTTAGAGAACACTCCTTACGTTTTTTCCTAGAATTTAGAGCCAGCAAAGGCACTGATCTGGGTGCTGGTGTCTGAATGAACACCCCTGCATTTCCATTCTATTTCTAGTATTTCTATAACCAACACTGGAAAAGAAATGGCCTTCTAAAATGATTTTTTGCGACTTACAGTTTTCCTTAAGGCACTCATGGAAAATCTCTGAAAGTGTTAGGGTCATTAAAGGATTTTCTCTTCTGTCATTTGCATATTTTTTTTCAGAGATGTACACCCAAAACCATGATGTCCCTCTCCTCATTTTTCCCTTGTTTTTATCTGAATTTCTACTGAATTACCCCCCACACACACTTTTTTTCCCCTCCTTTGCACACTTCTCCATTTCTTGTCTGACAATTCCTGTTTTTGTTTTCCAATGTTCTGCACTCTGCTTCTTCTGTATGCCTGTGGCTCCTCAGCTAGTCCCCTCCCTTCCAGGACTTCCTCTTTGTTGTCTTGGACATGGAGCAACTGCTAAGAAGTAACATATACACTGTTTGACACTCCCCTGCATGGTATTTATTTTTTAGGAGAAATGCTCCCAAATTCTAAAAGATACCATACATTATTTAGAGTTTAAGTAAGTAGCTAAGACTACCAAAAGACATTATGGATGAAGGACAGAAGTTTAGTTTGGGCCATAACAGAATATAGGGACAATCACTTCATGGACTTCAACCTTGAAGATCTTTTCCAACCTAAATGATTCTATGAAAAAAATATTTCATGACAGTATTTAGCTACAGACTCATGCTATCCAGTAGCTGGGAGATGTTTCTATCCATAGTCTTGTTTTGGGACTGTTCATAAAATTAGGTGCTACAGACTTGCCAGTATAGAATGGTTTTAACCAGGCAAGGTCAGATGAGACTGCCTTAGCTGTGTTTGGGTTGGACCACAGGCTTTCCATCATTTGCCAAGGTTACTTCTATGTACTGGAAAGCTCAGCAAGAGAAACATGTCATTACTTTCCAACCCAGATTAGCTGAACTGTACTGGAGCTCATAAGCTTAGCCAGTCTGGAAGCAGTCGCTCAGAACCCAAGTGGGCTCCTTAGCATCATTGCTCATATACAAGTACTCAAGAAAAATCCCTTGATGACATACACCAACTGAAAGCAAATATGAAATCAAATTATAAGTGAGAAGCATGCACAGATAATGTCTTTCCTCACATTTTGAATGCCTTTTTCACACAGAACAAACGTCACCGAACATCATTCAACACTTTAATTTAGTAGTATTAGCTTTGTGAAATCACAATGCTTCATTCCTACTCCTCCTTACAGCCACGTAATGTAGCTGCTTATGTATGTATGGGTACATCAAAGCTGCATAGGAAAAGCTGGTGCAACATCTGAGTCTGGTACAGGTGGTCCCCAAAGTACGGTCATGCAGTTTTGTAGGAGTATTTAACTCCAACCCCTCCTTTTTCCTTTGGGATACTATCTGACCACAGAAGCACACCAAATGTGCAGCCTTCTATATCCTTGAATACAAGGACTAATGCAACTAGATTTGAGATAGACAGGAAAAGATCAGGATGCTTCCCTTTTGCTAAGGCTAAAGCTAACTACAATGGCTTCCTTGTTCCACTCTGATACACAGTGCAGAAGGTGGCTCCTCTTTGTAAAATACTCACGGAGTTAAAATAAACGATCTTGTTCAAGATATATGCTGTCCGAGTCCCACATTTGTTCAGTGAAGACTCCAAAATGAAATGGGTACCATTCATCCTGGCTTTGCAAGAGTGATCCAGCAGTGAGAGTTCTGTCCTCGTGTAGCCGCTAGCCTGAAACAAAGGCACTTTGTAAGTGTCTGAAACAATTGTGTTAGGCTCTTGCTTCAAGTGCAGCTCAGAATGCTGCTCATGACTGCTGATAGGAGGAAGTGAAGTTCATCGTACTGACATCCAGGGAAGGTCACTCTCAAAATGCTATTATACATGACAGGCAAGGAATAAATGTAACATGGAACAAAGAAAACAACAGGTTCATTCTTAATCTGCTGATTAATAATGCTGACTCTGTTTGGTCTGAAATGAACTAGAAATGCTGTCTGTCTCAGGCTCTTTTTCACAATGCAAATGGACATGAATGTCCTGTCAGGTGGTAGATGGTAAAGACAGACCTACACAGGTCTCACACAGCTATCAAAAGCAGCTTTTTAATTTGGAGATTAAAAACTCAGATTGATGGTTAAGTACAGTAATTTTTTTACATGACCAACCCTTCAAAGCTTTAATCAGAAATCCCTCTACAGAACTACTCCATTGCTGAGAAGAAGAAACACGATCCTGAGTTATGACAAAGAATATCTACAGTATACTTTCCTCATCACATTCTCTGGAGGGGTTGGGTGGTGATGGCTGTAGATCTTACAATGTTTATTTTTTCGGTGAACACACAAATAAAATGGTCTGCCTAAATTTGAGAATAAGAGACCACACCAACCTGTAGAGAGTCTTTTTCTACAGCTACTGTCATGACTTTGTCATCACACTTTATTGACAGGGCCACATCAGCACTGCCCTGAACCTCTTCAGGTTCTTTATGTTTTGAGAGGGAATGCTCAAAGTCATGATTTATTAATGTATCCACTGAATCACTGGATGGGAAGATTCCTTCTCCCACTGTGTCATGTCTTCCTCTGTTAATGTGAAAAGGAAAAGTCAGGCCATCACTTAATGCAGGATTCTTTGGGACAGGCAGTGGGTTAGCACCCAGCAATTCTGTCAGCTCCGGAGGAAGCGAATGGTCTTCTTCATCATTCATCTCTTCTAAAAGAAAAAAAAAAAGAAAAATAACATTAGTTATTCAATATTTTTCCTAAAAGTATTAACAGGTACAATTTTTGTTCCAAAAAATATTACTCAGAAAGGAAGTTCTTGACGGACATAATCCAGAGCAGAATCTTTGTCCTTTTCAAGTAACTAGCCAAAATTTCTACACTGAGGGTTTAGTTGTTACTGAGGCATCTAATCGTGGCATATACGTTTAGTTCCTGTTAGACACCTGCCTCAGTAAGAGTTGAAAAGAAGCTTTGAGGAGTAGGCCTATTAGATACAAAAGGCACACACAGAGGTAAAAGAAACATCACATTCAGCAAATACACTATTCTAGTGCTGCTGAAATGGCCTAAGTGCAAAGCATTGGGTGAAATTCTTTGATTACCTGCCCCATCACAAATTCAGTCACTCCACTGTTGTGGAGCTACAGAGAGAATTGGACGACAGTTAACTTTATACCAAGTAAATGAGAACACTCTCCTGGCTTATAGATGACTGCTCAGCACAGAAACCTCAACATCTGGCCCAAAGAGATAATTAGCTTTAACCCATGAGAGTGCAATTGATAAAACTCATGTGAATATAACATCTACCAAAACAGCTAAACAGTATTTTTTGTTGTTGAAATTCAGAATTAGTGAAAAAGCAGATGCAACTCCACTAGTTTCAATGGATGCAGATGTCTTTACATCAGCAATAACTTCAGCCAAATAACTACATTTTTTTCAATGGCTGTATTTATTACATTCACTCAGACTTTTCTGGAAAGCCAGTTTTGTCTCTAAACAACTTAGATATTTATTTAATTGTATCAAGGAAACACTATACTCGTGCTTTTGGAAAAAAAGTAAAAATCAAAGCTAGATTTATTAACTAACAAGATATCCAGTTGCTGAAGTCCATTCCAGTGAACACTGGGCATGGTCAACTATAACAACAGTTGAGTAACCTGGTCTAGTGGAAGGTGTCCCTGCCCATGGCAGAGGGGTGGAACTAGATAATCTTTACTTTCTCTTCCAACCCAAACCATTCTACGACTTTATGATAACAGCTTATGAGCTGGATAAACTATAAACATTTCACTCCACCAACATAACAGGAAATAACATGATTTGCCAGGGCTTTTCTAATAATCTGGTTGTGTTTTTTTAAATCAGCATTCATAGCTATCACCAGCATGCTTCATGAGGAACAGTGAAAATGCAACCCCCACAACAAAGCTTCAAACTGAGGAAGCACCTTTCAAACAACCATATTCCTGGAAATACAATATATGTTTTTACTATATGCTAAAACTCCATCTTCAAGCTTACCTGTATCTTCAAGTTCCAGATGAAATCTGTTAGCAACAGGGGCTTTTGTGTAGGAAGTAACTGGACTATAGTTATGCTCATAAGCCCACTTGATCAAACTCTCATGTGATGAGGGAATATCAGGAGTTACTGATTTACTCATAGTCATGGACCGTTCTGTTTCTTTTCCAAAACCAATACTATTTGATGTCTGCAAACAAAGAAAAGCTTGGTTAATTATTTGCCATTGATGGATACTTAAAATGGAATAGTGACACTTATTGAACATGGTTTTCACTCTATTTTTTCTATTAAATAACAGCAAACTGAGGACACCTGGGAAATATAACAAATTCTGCCACCTTAAGCACAGAACTGCTGCACACATGGAGAAAAGCCCCCTTTCCTCCCAGCCTCTGCATGGAGTACAATAAAGTAAGGTAGCCAGAAACTCTTAATCCCTAAACTAGACAAAGACATTTACAGCCATTTGTGTAATGCCATATTTTCTTCAAAACTGAGTTGAAATTACTTCAGAGGTGAGGTGAACTCAAGATGACAACTCATTTTTCAAATGTCCCCTTCATTTCTCTGGTAAGAGCATTATTTAAGCTACATATGGGAAAACCTTTATTCAAATGAGCACTACTGCAAATGGCTAAACTTAACATGCTTATGAAATACAGCTGTATCAGCTAATGCTCTAAAGTCAGCTGGCACTAAGGACAGTCTGGGCCTCTCTGAATAAGCTTCATACTAGAAATGTTCTGTGCCTCCTGCAAAATGTTATGTATGTTAAACAGGACTGACTTAAATGCTTAATAGAGCAGTAAGTGAGAGCACTCCCGTTTATGCAAGGCCAAACTACTTGAAAGACAACATATATTTTCTGCACACAAAATAAAAAAATTAATACTATAAAAACATCTAACAATGTAAGCTTTACATATATACATGAATACAGCAAACTCATAAATACACTTGCTGACATCTTAGTTTTATTATTAAATAGAGATAATGGCTGATCAGAGTTGACCATGCAATACAGATGGGTCAAACAGTCAGTTAGCTTTTGATTTACAGTAAATGTTTTGCAAAACTTCAAATTTTCTTGTCCAAACGGGGATGTAAAAGGAATATAACAAGCATCTCTAGCTGTTACAAGTGCAGTTAGAAAATATTCACTGGTATTACATTTTTGCTTTTAAGTGCTTGGCATCTTAAAATTAAACATGTACTCACACAAAGCTAAATACATATATATATATTTACTTTTACATTCACAACTTCACTATTATCTCTGTAACAATATTATCAATGACTACACAACAAGCTGAACATACAGAGAGCAGAAAAGGCCCAGCAACCCACTTTTCAATATTTTCTGCAAGGAGAATGAATTGCCCTTTCTGCATGGAGATGATACCATTGAATGCTCTACAACAAACACTTATTTCCATGCGTGATTACCTTCTCCATCATGTAGGTGGCTTTTTTTTTTTAAATCTCCATTGTTCTTCCTCCTTGTGAACAAACCTTAATTCTCTTCCACTCTAGAATGTAAAAAGATTGACTGCACTGATCTCTTTTGCCCAGATCACTTTCAGACAGTGGTCCTATGGACCTGCTACCCAGTGTCAAAGGGCCCAGAGCTCTCTACTTGACCTCAGAAATGGAGCTTCTGAACAAAGACATAAATAAAGCTCATAGACAGTCCTGATGGAATAGCATAGTTCACCTCCAGCTCCCTCCCTCATTTCTTCTAATGATCCAATTCTGCATCCTTCAAACACTCACAGCTTCCCAATTGAAGTTAAAGGGAATTTTAGGTGCAGGGTCTGGTTTGAGGATACCATTACCAGTACAGTTATCAATGACCAGCAAAGGCCACTGAAGATAAGAAACAAAAAAGAATAATTGGTTTCTAATTTTAGTGCCTTACTACTGGTTTGGCTCAAATAATATTTTATTTTTTAACAAATACAAAATTGGACATGATTTATCACATTTTTGTATTACCACACAGCTTTGACTGGTGGTAATTATTATGCTACCCCAACTTTGATGGATATCTCTCTCTGCTTTTCTTTTCTTTTTTGTCATGAGGAGACAGCTGAACAAATATTATCTCAGAATTTTACTGTCCTAGCTGGCATATGACCATTTCCAGGGCTTGTTTGTACCTCTCCACTCCCCACTGAGTCTGTAAATGTTCAGTCCTGCACCACCTCAATGAAACAAACCAAGCAAATGGCTTGCAGGAATAGACATCCTTCCTTCACATGCCTGCCCTGCCAACACCTTCACTCATGATGTATGAAACCAGGCGACCACAGCCACTTACTAACCTACTCAGAATAGAGAAAGACCATTTCAGAAACTGGTGGACAGTTGTTCTCATGTAAAGAACAGTCTTGTCCAAGCTTTTGAAACCCTTATAGGTTTGATTTGCACATTTCACCTCTCGCACTCTTTGCCCATCGACGCGCTTATTTTCTGTCTGAAATTTCACTTTTGTCCACTGTGCAACCTACAGATTCGTAACAGGACACAGGATCTGAAGGAAGCACTGTGAACAGCAAAGAGTCCCCCAGCACAGCAACACACAAGCACTGCCAAAGGGCTGATGTAAGGACAAACTGCAAGGAGGAGCTAAACACATCCTGGCAGGAATCCTTGCATGTACATTTTGTGCAATTATTTTACCTCAGCTGTTCCCACTTTACTTGGTTTTGTATCCATCCTCTTTCAGAGTTTCAAGAAACACAGCAAGCTGGGAGATGAGCTAGATGACCTAGAAAGTCTTTCATTTTTTGTCTATGAACTTAGACCTTAATAATTCACAGTCCTGGGTTTGAGGCAGCTTAGCACTAACCTTTCCCTCTCGGTTTGCCAATCCCCTCAAGACAATTCTGATTCGTACTGAGGGCAAGAAGTTAGGAAAATTGAAGTGCATGGAACTGATTCAACTAATAAAAAGAACATTGTGAAACATTACCTAATTGTTTAGTAATGTTTTTATGCATTGTCTAAATTTGGGCTTGGAAAGGCCTTCAGCTTAATAGAGATATGAACAGATCCTTAATGCTGGATGTACAGGCTTTTTAATGACAGGAGGGTGGTTTAGTTCCCTCCCACACCCACTTCTAAACAACAGAGAACACACACACATTCAGAAAATGAAGCATCTATATAAATGAAGCATCTATATAAATGAAGCAGTATAGCAGTTACTCACAAACCCTAACATAAATATACAAAATCTTTTATATGGTCCCATTTACATATATATATTATTACTTTCTCTTTTTCTTAATCTAAATAAAATGTTACCTTCTACTACTCATCACAGAAACAATTTTCACTTACACTTTTTACTTATACTTTCAATAATTAATAAAGAACTTTAAAAGGAACAGCAGCATTGCTTTTCTATACTCAAGTGAAGCACCTGAGACATTTTAAAATCCTCTAGAATTCCTCTGAAAATTAATCATCCATAAAGATAGCCAAAGTACTGTATTTTATATGCATGATGGATATCTCCAAGCACAAAAGTGAACTGATGCACAATTCTCTGTCCTGTGAAAGTAGACCCATACACGACTAAATATAAAGTGGTGAATTTTATATAAGAACCCAGAATGAAACTTTCAAGACAAGCATTGTTTTCTGTCCTTCTGTTTACAAGTGTGGTAATCCTGGGCAACTAACCTTGACCTTTCTCTTTAAGGGCTGGTTATTTAGAACCTACAGAATGACCAGAACATCCTCTCCTCTCCATAAGATATGTCAGGGATCAAAAGGGAACTTGATCATCCACCCTGGATAATTTTTCCACTCAATTTTCCAAGCAACACCATAATTTATTTCCTTTTATTTCTCTCACTCACAAAATTGAGCATGAAATTCTGCATACCAATCTGTCCTCTGAGGAGATATAGATCAAGCAGCCTTTGTATCCTGTCAGAATTGCCCTTGCACACATTAGAAGGAGCAAGTTACTAACCAAGGTCAAATTCTTAGAAATACAGATAGTTGGAGTTTGAAAATGTATCTGAGTTACTGCAAAACTGTTAATCAGGAGGCCACTAGGTAGTCCTGAAAAAACATACAGCTCAACTGTACTATGTGCTCCTAACTGATCACTTAAGACAGAAATAGGCCACACATTTACAGGCTGCAAGATCAGTCCCACTTTATTTATTTCAGAGTAAGAGAAAACACATTTTCTTAGTAGAAATGGTGTTGAGCCACAAAGCCCATAGCAAAAATCATTCTGAATCAGGACCTCCAATTATGCATAAGTACAGCTTCAGAAGTTTAGCTTTAGAGATCCTGGGTTTAACTTTTAAAAACTTATTATTTGCGGTCTGGAGAGAAGTGAGGTCGATTTGACCAAACACTTCTTGGGGACAAACTTCCTGAAGACTACTACAACCACAAGGAGTAAAAGTTTCCACTTCTAAAGGGATGTGGGCATGTGCCACATATCTAGGACTATCAATTCTGCACTGACAGGCATCTCTGCAATTTCTGAGATGAACCTGTAGATCCACTCACCAAAGTAACATAAAAAGGGAGATGAACATCCAACTCTGCGTTTAGGTACTTCAACAGAAGTCAAAAGACACAGACCCTAAATCCTTGCACTAACCAGCTGGGTTCTGTGATGCGCTGCTCAGTTTAATAGCCCATATATTAAAAGTTTGAGGAGAAAAAAATGTAGTTTATGTATTTACTCCTTGAAATGCAGTGGTAATTTTTAAAAGAGCTAAGAGAGAAAACATTCAGAAATCAATATGGTCTAGCACTGTATCACATTTAAATGGATTTTATACTGTTGCAGTATGGTATCTCTCAAAAAATAAAGGTGCCTTAACTTACAATGACTTCCAGCTTTCCCTGGATATCATGTGACTTGATAACCCAGTTGACAGACTTTTTACACTTGAGAATAAGTACGACGTCTCTGACAAGTTTGGCGCCTAGTTGAGATGGTTTAATGTCAACAATTATATCCACCTGGAAAGTACTGTATGTGGAAAATAAAGAGAAAGTTAGACCAGAATGCCAGAAATTTTCAGCTATCAACCTTCTTCCAATCCATCAAGTTTCCACTGTCTGGCCAGCTGATTAAAATGCTGGAGATTATCCCGGGCAACACAACATGTGCAAAACAGATTGTTATTCCACATATGCTTAAATGATTTCGCACAATAGAAAGAAAAACTTTTTAGACAATATTTTTGGCTCCTGTTTACAAGAATTGTGCTACTCATTTCAGCTATTATTTAGAGCAGGTTAGCTATACGACTAGCAGCTTGCTTTAGAAAGTAAATATTGTTTTCTTCTTTCACGTGACAGTGCCTAAATATAGCTGTTTCAGTTTCCTCTGGCTATAACTGCACTAAAGCTCAAAATAATACCTTAAAAAAAGAAAAAAAACAGATTAAGCCAGTTAATACCAAAAAAATGCACAAATACTATATTGGCGAGTGCCTCTGCCTAGGCAGTTAAAAGGTGCAAATTACTTTGCTTAGAATCTTACGTGTGTTGAGGAATTAAGCCATGTATCCAGTTTCCAATATTTCTGGATATATACTTAGTTTAAAAAAATAAAATAAAGCAGATGTCCAGCCTACTGCTTGCTGGAAAATAAATGAACACTACACAAATTTTCAAGACCTCAGTAAAATAAGTAGAGCAAATGGGTTTATAGCCATCTCATCACGCAAAATATTAATTCAACAGAAAAACCTTTACTTCCAGACCATCTTATGGGGCATGTATGTGCTCAGCCCCAAGTAACACATTTCAACTAATATTCTGCACTGAGACTTAGTGTATCTTGGGACCTTCCTTGCACCTCCTGCAGTTTTACACATGCCCAGCTCAGCTTCTGTGTGTTTCTTTGTGTATATCCACTTTGTAAACTTTGTAAACATAGCTGTGGGTAACACATAAAACTACAAACAAAATCAGAGGAATTCAACTTACTACTTTTTTTACTTTAATAACAAATCATTTAAATATTTTGCACTCTTATCATCTGAAAAACAAATTCCTATCGTACTATTAGCCACAGCCAAAAGCCCAGAGGGCTTGGAGACAGGGCTATCATTGCGTAACACTGCGAGGGACTTAGAATTATGCTGATGCTAAAGAGCAGCTCTGTTCAGGATGGGGTTGCAACTCACACCACACACAGGCCCACCATGTAGGCTTACCTACTCCACTTCCACTGTATCTCAGCACTTTCTCACTTTCCCAAGGTTGCTAGGCAAGAATATGCTCAGGCTCTGGGTTGACCATCTTGCAATGAGATCATTACCCTTCTTGATTTTCAATAAATACGTGAAATCTTTAGTTGTGATTTCAAATAGTTTTAGTGTATTTAGATGATACTTTACCTGATTGGATTGGAATTTGGAGTGATTAGTTCAATGATATGAACTTCTCTTTCTTGGACTAAGTGAGACATAAGGCACCCTTCTGCTGTTTTTGGTTGTAGGTATCCCGCGAGGTAATTTAAAGAGAGAAAATTCTTTTCTATGTTGCACGAAGGAGGAAAAACTTGATCTGGAGGTGGGAAGAAAAAGCATGTGCACCTTTACACATAGATACCAGCTTACATGCATCTAATTCAATGTGGCACTAGATTTTATGACCATAGGTCTTTCAGCTAAAGCGTATCTCTATTATCCACCATAAGCACTTATTACAAATCAACATAACATTGAAAGGGATCTGTATACTTCTAAACTGAATAGTTTCTATTTACAGATTAAAATATTTAATTAAAGAAAATGCCTACAAAGAGAAATCAGAAAACAACACTGAAGCAAAATGTGTGAGCATTTAAACAAAATGAATATAATACATTTAATTTATTCCTTGCACCTTTAAAAACACATTTCTTTCTCTTGAAATTAACTCATAGAAAACTTTTGTGAAAAATTCCTTCTCCCTTTAGGAAATGCTTTATTCTTTTGATTGTAAACTTACTATATTTAAAAGATCACAGAAAATATTTTTCATTTCCTTACTCAATATATTTTCCTATGTATTGTGTAGTTTGACTTAGTATTTTCTAGAAATACTGCAGTTCTCTTGTGCATGGAAAATGGAATACAGCAAGAAAAGGATGAAGTCAGTTGTTGATATTAAGGAAGTCTGACCATAATATCCATAACTGAAATGAAGAAATTCTGTAGTAGATATTAAATCTCTCTTTTGGTTTTAACTGCCTAGCTACCATTAACTAGTCTACAATGCAAAAAAAAAGTAACATCACTTGGTATGAAGTCCTTATGCACAGCCTACATTGCTGTACCCCAGGAAGCTGTATTTCTACTGAAATATAGGAATACTTTGTATTTCTGAGATAACTTTACATATGAATTGTCATAATATGCAGAAGGACTAAGAATCACGTTCAAAGACACAAAGTTCTGTAAGAATATAATTCCAAATGGCTGGCTCTTTGACCTTTGCCTTACAAAGAAGGCTTTCCTATTATGCACAGTAGCAAGATAGAAAAAAAAATAATAATGCATTATGTGTGCAAAACTGTAGATGAACTCTTACAAGCTGAGCTGAGACTACTGTTAGCATTTGGTCCCTAAATGAGAGCTGAAATGTCACCCCTGAAGCACATTTCTGCATGGTACATAGTTTTCCAGGGAGAGCAGAGACGCCTGTGACCCTGGCCACTGCAGAAACAATTAGGGGAGTTTCTTCTCCTGATCTTACACAAAGTAGTCTTTGAATATTAACCTTGCTGTCTTCCCTATAGAATCTATGAAAGCTGCATGAGGCTATGAGGCTGTTACTATTCATACTGCCCAAGCAAAGCACTCTTCTTACATCTGGTATGTGCCCTGCCAGATTAGCCTTGAATGCAGCTGCAGTTCTGCCAGCTCCTCCCACAACAGCACAGAACAGAAAATGATCCCAAATGGTCTGCACTGAGGAATTTTTAGATATATATAAAAAATTATATATATACACACAGAAACAGAGATGAGATACCAGGTGTTTGCTCCTCAGCTGCTGTACAACACAAATCAAGCCACAAAATAACAGCCTCCAAGTCGTTTGTGGATAATTACCACACATCCTATTGTTTGCCACTGCTAAGAACTTGGTTTCTGGTCCTGGACCTTCCATTAAATGTCTCTGGAGCTCTCAAGAACTGCTGCTGTCACCACCACCAGCACAGAGGCTCCCCAGCCTCGGCCTCCACTCAACAGCACACTTTTCCTTTGCAGCAGATTTTAACTCCATCACTGGCTACTTGACATACACATTTACCTTCCCCTTCACCAAAATATATTTACTTTCATCTGTGCCAGTCACCAAGATCTGGGCTGGAACAGAAAAGGAGATCCGTTTCATCTTTGCTCACTACACTAATTTTCTTTCTTAGTTTCAAGGCTGTCTACTTACTTTGGAAAGGGACTGCAGGTGCCTGCACTCAAAAACCTTACTAAACCAGCCAGCAAACAGTCAGTTTATGGACCTGTCCCTCTCTAATCTCCACAGACTCACCACATGGAATCAGACACGTGGTTCGCCTCCAATACCCTCAGTGGAGGGTACCCCCAAAATAAAGAATAGGAAGAAGTGAAGTAGAAGTTTGCTTTAGACCAAGTGGATTTTTCAAAATAAATTTCAGGAGTTCTGTAGATAGAGTGAGGAACCTTGAGCACCTCTAGTGCTGACTTCAGGGGGGCCCCTTCAGGAGTTAGAGAAGTTTTTGCCTTTGTCCAAGGCAGTGAGGCAGGGTGTGTTACAGGGTGCAGCTAGGGCCACCGTTGTATCTTAATGGCAAGATTTGGCTAATCCTTCCTTGGATTAATATTCTTCCTTATGGAATTAGTCTGGCTTAGTCCAGTTATTTTTGTGAGTAAGAATGCTCTGAACATTTAAAGGATCTGTGCACTTAGGTCCTCCACAGGTTACCGGCATGTCAGCACTATCTGTGGTCATTGCAAAGCACGGTCAAGCTGGGCAGGGCCTTCCTGGGAAGGATGTGCTGCTCTTGGCAGTACTCACCCCACAGCAGGACACACAGATGCTATCTGACTCAATGCAAAGACCTACCAGTATTAAACCAAACAAGTATGGTGTGTGGGATATGTGCACTAGTGTGCACAGGGCCAAATTCAGAGTCAGGACTGAAGCTTCAGCTTCTTCCAGGACAGGAGCAGTGTGCTACCATCTGTAAACAGACTGGATATTTTCCAGTCTAGTTATGACTTTTTTTTTTTTTCTTATTTAGCTAAGGAACGTGTTGAAATTAGGCTCCCTTCAAGCTAGCACATCTGCCCTGGACTGACACTGGTGGTACTGGATGCATTAGGTAACATTTCACTAACTGATATGTCTTCCTGACTTGTGCAATTCTATCTTATTGAGGCATAAGGAATTAAACTGACTTCTGCTGAACAAAGTGTACTAAGATAACTTTCACCATGAGCAGTCTTGTTTTCTGGAACCTAAAAGCCATTGTCACAGCAATCACTTTGTCATCTGCACTACCCAAATCTGAGCAAGAGCAACACTTCTTGTGCCTCCTTGCTCCAAACCCTCATTCTGGCCCCTTTAAGTTCTCACTGTGCTCACCATTCCTACCATATTTGATCAGCCACTCTTAGGAATCAACAGGATTCAGATGCACTTGGCACTGACTCAGTTTGCTAGCTCGCTCAGCTGCCTTCCATTTCATTCAAAAGTGATTTCAGAGACCATGGCTTCAGAAACAGTTTTATTCTATGAAAGATCACCCTTCTTCAGACCCTTTTGTCCTCTCGCTTGCATTTTCTGTTTGCTGTATTCAGTTACAGCCTCCACTTCAAAAATATTACCTCTCCTGGTTTCAGATTTTTCAAACTTGAGTGAACCTGAAATGTAGACAATTACATACATACTGCCACTAAACTCGTTTTGCTCAGATGGCAAGGAACTACTTCATATGACCACCGATAGACTATGAGTAACACTCGCTGTGATTCACAGACTGGCAGCTGAGAGTAACTGACTAAAGCACTTGAGGGGTGTGAGATTTGTATGAAAAGCCTGAAACGCCCATCAGCATACGCTGTGGTTTGTGGAATCCAGTGATTCCATCATTCACTCTCTGCAGAGAAGCAGACCAGGTCCACAGCCATGTGGTTTCCATACAACTCCTCACACGACTGCTGCAGTTCAAGAACTGACCCTCTCCCCACCCTTGAACACACACATAACCCCCACACATACACACACAACCCCCACACATACACACACATTCACCCTTTTGCCAAGAATTTAAATCAAAATCAAATATGGCTACAGCTGAGCTAGTTTGTAGGAGCCTTCTCAGAAACAGTCTACTTTGGTTGCCTGCCAAGTTCCATTTTTTGTACTTACTCCTAATTAAATTGTATTTTAACACATTCTACAGATGATGCAAAAGCTCTCCCATCTAACTGCCAAGTTTTACTGGACATGTGCAAATCAACAAACAAAATTGTATCTGTTTTCTGACATATCTAATTAAATGCTCATCTCTGCCATGCAGAGACCACTACTCCCATCTATAGGTTCCAAGCACACTTTAATAAGCTAATAAATATATTTCTGAATAATTTTCTGGCATTAAGATCCAAGACCACTGCCAAGTAGAACAAAAATCACGCAGGGGAATCCTGTACAAATTTGGCAGGATTTGGATAAAACCAACAAAAGCATGTTCTGATTTCGGGGGGCAAGCCTCATGCTTCAGGAAATCAAATGATCAAATACAGGTGGTTAGGAAAGAAAGTTTTCTCCACAGAAGGTTTTTGGGCTTTTTTGGTTTTGTTTTTGTAGCCAACTAGTTCAGCTATGCAGGAGTTTTCTCTAGGACTATTGCTGAAGTACTACTAAATGAGGCTGCTGGTGCTAGTAAATACTGAGCCCATGAGTAGTCATTGGATTTTGGTAAAATATTTTATTGATTTCTATTTTTCCCATCACTCAACTTCTTCAAAGACAACAATTAGTTTCAAAATATCTGGACCACTAGCTGCAATGCAAATCAATACAGTTCATTTCTACCAGCCTTTATTCTTGCTGCTTTTGGTTTAGCCTAAACATAGATGTTTGCTTTAGCCTGAACTTGGATGACATCTTCAACAAACAAAAAAATACAGTGAATTGCAGGCCATTAGGGAAAGAACACTGACAGCTAAAAATATCCCATACATGTGAAAAAGAAAATTTCACCCCCAAGTTACCCTGCATAATAGAGGCAAGTCTGCTCTCCCTGCGAAGTTCCTTTTACTAGCTATATATTTTCCAGGAAAAAAACTTGAATAGAGATAAGTAGGGAATAAACCCTCCTAAACCAACTGCCATGCTCCAAGAATGTAGCTAAGAGATGAGCTGTTTCTTTTGTGTTATCATCCATGGTTTATGACCAGCTCAGGTGGAAATCCCCCCCCAGAAGACAGGCTGTGTGACTGGCAGCCAGCTGAGGGAAAGTCAGAAGGTGCTGCAGAGGCTCCTATTGTTAAGTAGTTCCAACACTGCTCAGCTACAGCCCAAACCCCCTAATGTGGGCCTGTCAAACCCCCAAGGAGCTGAAGTCCTCTCCCACCTGCCCTAGGCCACCTGATGAATTTGGCACGCGGCTTACAGGGACAGGAAATATCTCTCTTTGGGATGAAAACAAACAAGGACAATTTACTTTGGTCAGGAAAGCAATAATACTTCACCTAAAGTAGTCAGGATCCTTATACAAGTAACTACTGAAAAAAACCCCACAAACTTGGGTGTTTCTAGAAATTACCCTTCCCTTCAGTCCTTTAGATGGATACACTTAAAAAATCACCATTTCTCTTCAGTCCTTTAGATGGAGACACTTAAAAAAATCACCATGAGTAGCTTATTCCTTTTAAAACATGAAGCTTTGACACCTATAATACTCTGGCCAATTGCATCCACGTTTATGAGCATAAAATTATGGCACTAGAATCCATTAAAAGTTGCATAAATCCAAGGTCTGGTCTTTAGACTTGCTCTTCTTTCCCTGCCTTCCCCTTTCATATCACATCTCTTGGAAAATGAGAGGTATGTTTAAAGATTAAATGTGAAACAACACTACAGTGAGACTCATTCTCAACATCTAGAAGTGCCTATCAATTCTGCTGGTTTTGTTTTACCTTCTCCGACTTTAATGTAGATATTTCTTGATATTTTCAGTTCAGTGAAAGACGTTACTGCTCCATATTCCTTCTGGGCCCACTGTAGCAGGTGTTCATTTTTCTCAGGAAAAAGCTTTTCTTCTGTTTCTGCTGACAAGGAGAAATTTCCCTTCTCAAACTGAACAACGGAACCTAAAGACACCTGATGGGAATAAAAATGTATTTTTAATGTGGTTATCTGCACAGGTAGCATGTTTAAGCAATGTAATCTGTTGCATCCAAAAGCATTCACTGAAGGTGATTATGGCTTATTTCAAACAATACCTGAACTTCATGTGCTTTAAAATCTGCATTCCTTCTTCAGAGGTGTTTTTAAACAATGAAGCACCCATCATCCTTATAAATACGTTACATTAACTCAGGTCTTGACTGGAAAAATGAAAGTGTTGTTTAAAATAGTAAAAATGGAGAAACAGTAAGTAGAAGTGTAATGGGTTCTGTGGAAAAGCCTAAGATTTTAAAATACAACTTCACTGGAGTGGCAATAGCATCATTCAAGAAAAGAGGGTGCAGGGTCAGACGCTGAGAATGGGACCTCCTTCAGCTTGCAATGGTCTTGAAAGAGAAACAAGTCATTCCAGATGTACTGCAATGCAAGATCATCCCAACAGCAACCTTTTGGTAACACTGTCCCTGCGCAGGGATGGGGCCAACACCTCCAGAACGTTTGCCAGCTCTCAACAGGTCCCTATAGCAAGTGATGAAAGTATTTCCTCATCTACACAACCTCAAAGAGCCATCACTCACCCTATACATGTCACTCTCTCTTCCTTCAAGATGCTTGAGGATTGGGGCCTGCATGCCCTACCCAGGCTGGCCCTTCCATGCACACTTTCACTAAGATCTAAAACATCAAGTCAAGAATAACGTGCTTGAGTGAGAAAGCACAGCAAGATGAATGAGCTTTCAGGTTTGAACACATCAGTGAAGATTTCTTTTGGACAATATTCCCTGCAGTAGTGTGTAAGCAGTGCTCGCCCAGGTATCACACTTAGCCCCGACTTCCAGACTGCTGCAGGACACAAGGCTGCAGGAAAGTACCACCATTTTCTTGTGCTGTCCCCAGAGCAGCTGGGGAAGAATTTCTAACCTGTCCTGAGTGTTATTTACATGTTACAGCATGATAATGGTCATAAGTATCAGTCTGATCTTTTAAATGATAAAATACATAAATAGCAAGTATTTAGCAGAGATTATGTGAAGTCAGGTTCCAATTACAGAAATTACCTAACTGCAACGAGCTATTACCTTTCCCAGAGCACTATTTCAGAATAGTTTATATCAGTTTGTTTAGCACCTACAAATATTTGTCAAAATAGACATAAATTAACCCTTTGGCACATGGAAAGAATTTCAAAGTTCTTCCCTGTGCCTTCAGCTACTACACTAGCATTTGTTATGCATATATCTCATACTCTCCTCTACGAAAGGGGCCATGTAATTCAGAGTTCAATCAGGCCTGTCACAAAAAAACAGCTTAGAAATCCTTCTGCCAGAATAGTTTTAAAAGTTTAAACTGACATCTGTTTCAATTCTAAATGATCTTCCTTATTTGTTGTTTTTCATTACTACCATAAAACATTTATTTTAAATGAAAAAATCTTTATTCAGTGTAACATAGAAACACCAGATTAGCATACTTCTCAAACAAGAAAGTAAACTTTGCCGTTAGAGAAAATTCACTGCCCCAAATCTACAATACTAGGAAAAGACAGCAACAACTTATCTTGAAAAAGGCATGGATTGGTTTTAAGGGGCATCTCTGCAATGCTCCTAACACATTAAATTTTACAGTGTGCACAGTCTTGTAGGATGAAGAGCACACTTGCACAGCATGAGACAGGTCATGCAGAGACCTCTAAGCAACGCTGTCTTTTACATCTGAGACATATGAGACATCTTTCTAGAGCTCTGGTGTAACAAAAAAAAATGTCACTTGCACAAAAATTTCAGGATTTAAGAACTTAACCAGTTACTATTTTGCAGAGATATTGAATAGATGCTGGCATTCCACTCTCAGGAACAAAACTCCATAACTACCCCAAAATTGGTAGTTTATCCAGTAACTACAACAATTGCTTTTCATTTACACTATTTCACAATGTTTCTGGTATTTTTTATGGTCATTATCAGAGAAAAGGTTACACTGATACTTCTTTAAAGATATTTGAGGAAAGCATGAGATAAAATATTATTCCTTCTAAGTACTGACCAAATAAATGCATCAGCTTGCAATAATGTATTTTCACTGTTTTTCATTTGATATTCAAGATACTAAAATTTCTGCTAACATGACAGCTTTTTTCCTCAGAATACATTTAATTTTCCTTTATTCCCAAGTAAAACTTGAAAACCTTCTGCAGCACTCTGTGGCATGACAAATGTCTTCCTGCAAGACAGATCCTATCAATGAACCCCAAAGTTACTAACTTCTACTATAGAGAAAGTGACAGACAGAAAACAGAGCAACTCTGAAGTACAGAACAAGCATCCTCACTAAATTATCATGCAGTAAACATCTTTAAATAAACAAGAAGCTTATAATAGTTTATTTTTTTAATCACATACTGAAGTCTATTTGAAATGCCGGTTCCACTAGCAGGTTTTAGAAAGGAGTGCAGAGTTCCGCTGTGCCTGCCAACGCTGAGATTTTTACTACACGGACCTAAGGCAAGGTTAAGTGAGCCAAGCACGTTATTTTTTCTGGAAAGAATTCAACAGACTCTTCCAAAAAAGGCAACCATCACTGTTTCAACACCTGCCTTGAACATTAACTACTTACTCTTCAGAACAAACCAAAAGCAGTTCACTAATGTACTTAGGATAAGCCAGAGCATTAACACCAAAGAACATTTTAAATATTTGGGAAAGTATCAACAGTTTTTATCTGAGCACTCATTACACAGCCGACTGGGTGATTAAGAAACTGCTGTCACATACCCTTTTATCTCCTCACTTCATCTCCTTCAGTGGTTACTTTCAGAGAGTGCAGAGTGGAAAACATGCCCCAGCTCTATTTCTTCCTGTTGTGAGGACATTAGAAGTGACTGCACCAGAAACATCCTCTGCTGCTGAGTTCACCTACATGCCCTGTCAAATTTCTGAGGTTAAAGGAGGAAATTTCCAAGCTTGACATGGAAAATCAGTTTGCAAGATACTGGCCACAGCCACTAACCACAGCAAGGCCTACAATGGAAAGGAAATGAGGATCAAGGACACTATTTTGAAAATTTGCTACCTAAACATAAGTATTCTATCAAAGAAAAAAGCATGTTCATGTACATATCTCAATTACACACACTACTACCCTGCTGACCATTGGGGGAAATGGGGACTGTCATTTCTTAGCACTGTACAGAGACAAGGAAACATGCACCCTTCATGCTGGAAACTTAAGAAAACTTTCCAGCCCTACAAAAATTGCCCTTGCAAGGCTGCCGTGGCAGTTCAGAACATCAGCTACCTGGCAGAAGTGCCAAATGGTGTAAATTACTATTCCCCAGAAGGAACAACTCTCAGAACCAAACCTGAGTCATCTCAAATACATACACTGGTAAGTGTGAACACTGTACACATTCAAAAGAGAGTCTTCTGTTTCTTATTTTATTTCCTTCTCTCCTTTTAAATGTTTATTGCCTTTTTTTTTTTTTTCATACTTTGAACCTGATCCAGGGGGGATATTTACTTTGTTTGCTTTATGACATTTTAAGTATTTAATGTAGTTATAATTCAGAACTCCCAAGTAGGAAGCAAGCTCATAATTTAGCCTTAAGAGAGAGGTAGGCACTTTCGGGAGATGACTCAGAATACCAAGTGTCCACAGCTACATAGTGTGAACTAATCCCTCCCCTCACAGCACAGCTACACCACTACCCACCAAGGCCCTTCCAGCACAAGTGACCAACAAAGCCACGGCTGAGGCAAATATATTAGCAGAATAAAACCAGCATCCTTCATACTTTTATCTAAGCCATACACATTATCAGACCTGTGGCTGAATGCATAGGAGAGGAGCAAATCTGCTCAGAATAAAAATTTTGAAACTTAAACTGACTTTCAGAGCAGCCCACATAGGGTTCAGACTCAGCTGGTGTTTTTTGATAACGTTCTTCGATGTGCTTTGGTCTCCTTACAGGGGAAACGTAAAGCCATGGAGAAATACCAGGTATTCGGAAATGCAACAAAATTATCCTTTGTTGTTCCTAAAATCACATACAGCATTACAGTAATCACCAGGGAAATTATTCTCTTTGGTAAGTGATTAAGAAACACATGGCTTTTGAAATGACCTGCAACATTTGTTTCACCTATCAGCTTTTGTACCATCCTTACCAGCCACAGAGGTGCAGTGCTTTCTGATAGTAGTAAATTTTTTTATTTTCAGTTTCTCAAGAAACATTCATTTAGTGTTCTCAAAACCGCCTACAGTCATCACAAAATTCCACTTCCAGTTTTCACATTTTTTAAAACAAACATGTACAAGAAGCAGCATTACCCTAATTACATTTTATATTTTAATTCTACTTATTAGGAGATGCTCAGTTCACCAACTGGTTTTGTTTTATTGATGTTTGTTTTTGGCTTTTGTATTTTATTTTTTTTTCCTCCTGGGTGGACGGTTGGACTTGATGATCTCAGAGGTCCTTTCCAACCATGACAATTCCGTGATTCTGTGTGACTTAAGGATAACCAAAACTTTCTCAGGCTGAAAGCAGAACCTCGTGGGATCAGACTCTTGCACATCTTTATGTAACTAGAAAGAAGATCCTGGGATGTCCCATCAAAGCTGAAACTGTGTCAAGGCAAGCGCAACTTTCAAAACCGTCATGAAACAGTTACAAGAAGGATAAAAAGGAAACAAAAAAATCTGTGTAAAAGGAAAATCTGTTCCTAAAGTTTAGGGCTTAGCAGGGGTTTAAGTGTAACCATATAACTGTCCACTCATTTCACTTTAATGTAACAACATCTTAACAGACTCGAGGTAACACTTGTTTCATCAGAACAAACTAAAGTAGCAGAAGCTTTTCCAGGATTCTTTCAAGTTACATTCAATTTCATGGAAGAAGAGAAGGGGAGAATTAAATTAGCATATCTATGCAACTGCATCTATAGTTTCCACTGGAATTGATGACTCAGTAACACAACCTGTTGTGATTTATAAACTCCATGTCACTGACACCAATATTCGGCCAAAAGCTGCTGCCTGTTTCTGTAAACTTCTACTAGCTAAATCCCGTTTACTGAAGGAAGCAAAGGGAAGGAGCCATGACCATACAGAAGGGAAAAGACCATCACAGATGCCTATTCTAGGCCCTTCAGCCTCCTGCCTACTCTTGAAGCTGAAACACCAACCAATAAAGCCTGAGTTTTGCAAGATGGCTTAGATCACCTGGGACAGGGAGAGATCTAGCATGAACTATGTGATACTCTTTAGTGAACCAGGCTCCAAAAAAGCACAGGACTTGAACCTCCTGTGAAAGGAGAAACTAAGGCACAATGATCCACCTTGCTTCCTCTGAAATTTACTGGCAAGTTGGTATTTTTGAAATATTTCTGCCCAATCCAAAGTGCTTACAGTAAAAGCAGAGGGCACCTAAATATAATAAAATTGCCCTATTATGAGACATCATGCTGCTACATACGGACACTTCACTAGACACTGCATATTTGCTTCATGTACTATATCTTGCTTCCTAAGCTAAAAATACAACTTCTCTCCTGTGATGCCTTCATGAAGTTAGTTTTGAATGTAAAAAGAAAAGGAGAAAAAAAAAAACAACACACCAGAAAAAACCCCACCCTAGATATTTAAAGATGCCTTACTAGGGCTATTGTACACTTTAACTCCTTTTACTGAGTGTGGACAATGCATCACTTCCAAATGTGTATTTTACCACCCTGTCATTTTCTGCCAGCCGTACTTCTGACAAAATCCTTCCACCCTGTTGCCAAGAATGTAAGAGCTACCACCATATGAACAACCACCATACATAGCCTGAGGTCCTCCTGGTATTTCTGGAAGTAAACCAGTTATACAGACTTTAGAAAAGCAGGATTTTGCAGGCAGTTGAATGAGGTCAGGAGACACTCTCCAGGGAAGTTTACTATTGTGAAAAGCACAAAAAGAGTTACTATTTACTAAACACTGTTTTAATTAGACACTTAATGTTATTTTCACATTCTTTCAAAAGGCAAGGAAATGGTGTGGGGAGGGGAAGGGGGAATATGAATTCTGCCAAGTGGAAAAGGGCAACTACAAGATTATTTCCAGCTCCTGAGTAGGAGGAGGATGAAGATTTACAAAAAAACTCAGGATTCTATAGAAATGTAAATATCCTTTTAAATTCCTCTTCACACTGTTACACAACACTGAAAATCTACTGCTTTTATTTTGAACAGTGAAGAGTCACTACTTATACCAAATTTATCACTAGTCATGCATTTCCTATCCTTTCACACTCTTCTAGCAGGGTACTCTGTTCACATCTGGGGCTGTTTAACCACTGATTGGAAATTTAGCCTCCTGATTTCCCGTTAAATACTAGGCATAGGAAAACAAATAACACTTGTTTTTCAGTGAGCTTTGTCAGTCATCCAAAATCTAGTGCAAACCATGGAACAGCCTGTGGTTTGATGGCTGAGACCCAAAATATGTGAACCATATTTTCATGAAGTGAAAGGAATAAACCAGCTATTGGCTGAAATAATAAGATCCCAGGTGTTTTTTTAGAAATACAGAAATTATTAATAAACTCTTCACGCTATCACTTATGCTTCTTTAAAGCTTTTATTTTTTCTTTTCAAATCTCAAGCCAAGAGCACGTGATCTGGTTTTGTATATCATTACTGCTGTTCCTTCCTCCATTTTACTAACTTAACACACACGTTATTAAAAGGGTTCTAGTGAGTAAGGTTATTTGCTTGCATAAGTGCTTTCTCATCCATAATTCTTACTCATTTAATCATCTGAATAACTAACTCAGAAAAAGAGCTGAATGATCACATCTTAAATAAAATATGATTTAAAATCACATGTAGAAATTCAAGGGATTTTTTTTATCTATTCTAACAGTGATTTGTGCCAGGATATCACAAAGGATTGGGTTCCTTCTACCCTTGATCTAATTCTCACTACTTTCACTTGCCCAATAAAAACATTCCTACACCATAAAAGCAATTGAGAAAGCTACCCAATCTAAGGAAAAAAATTCACTTGCTGAGTAGCATCTATAAAACCCACTTTCTGGGCAGTTTCATAAAACTTCTGGTTCTCTGCCAAGACATGTTTGCAATAAACTGCTTTTAGGGAAGGAGAGAAATAATAACTTGATGGAAAGGGAGGCAATTATTTTGTTATATGAAAACTTAAATGTGTTGTGGTGCGAGAGATCTGACAAGGTTTTTCTGCAAGACTGACCTGTAACAAGACCAGAGGTCTGACAAGTGCCTAGTAGAGCGGCATGATGACTTCTTTACCTCTGCTGGTGATGCCCTTGTTGATGCAACCCAGTGTCCTGTTGGCTTTCTTTGCTGCTGCCACACACTGTTCACTCATGTTGAGCCTGTTATCCACCAAGACCCCCCAGCTCCATTTCCAAAGGGCTGCTCTCCAGCCAGGTGAATCCCAGTCTGAACTCCACTCCTGGGTTATGTGTCTCAGGTGCAAGACCTTACACTTCTCCCTGTTGAACTGCGTAAGGTTCCTGCTAGCCCACTTTTCCAGTCTCTCTAGGTAATCCTGGAGGGTATTTCAGGTATTTTCAAATTGAAATGCAATCATACTTAGGTATATTTATTTAACACCGTGAGAATAAACTCAATACTTTACCAAAATCACAGTAATTTTCCAAGCACCACCTACTTAACCCATCAAGATATATACAACTCATGCACAGTCTGAAAATAACCCTGTCTATGCCAAATGTATTGTTAACACCACACTGTGTAGTCACCATGCCAAATTTTTTTAAAGACTAGTCACTAGTATTCTCTCTCATTTATACAGGGGAAAAGACACCCTAAGCAGCAAAATGACACCACAATAAGGCAAGAGATCAGTGAAGAACAACTTGCTTTAGCACCCATGCCCTGTCTCGGATGGCTTCCTCCAAAGTACTGTCGCTCCATAAGTATCACCATGTTTCCACTCACTGCCATGGCTTTGGAAAAAAGTCTTCAAAACATGACATTAAAAAAAAAGCCCAGAACACAACCTTGCATTTAGCTGGGGCATGCTATTTAATTTTAATGATAAATTATTCCACCATGAGGTTTAGCCAACAGCAGGCATGTTGTGAAACTGTGAGCTGCCTCCATGAAGACAAAGCGCGTGACACGTCACTGTGCTGAGTGAAGCTGTGTGCACCACATGATAAAACTAAGTGCAAAACCATGTGCATACACCAAATTTATATTTTTATACTTAAAAATGTTTATCAAGCAGGTACTTCGTGCTTCCCTCCTGTCCTGGGTTGAGCCAGGATGAAGCTAATTTTCCTTTTACTGATTTTTTTTTTTCATTCAGTAAGCTTTCTTTTAACTAGCAACAAGTGTTCCAGCTAGTGGGCTGATAACACTGGAATGTTTATGTTTCTCCTGAGACATGAAGGTCAGTTTCTTCTACTCAGTGAATCTGCCACTGCAGATGCTACTGAGAGCAGGAGAGTTGTATCTATGACCCCCCTGTAGGGGAGCTGGACTAGACAGACAGCAGAATTGACCAAAGGTATTCCATTCCATAGATCTATGTAAGTTCCAAGGAAGGTCAGAGATCACAGAAGACAACTTCCTTCCTGTTTCTTCTTCCCTTCTCTTCCATCCATGGCCAGTGTCCCTGGAGGACTCCATCCATCCATCACCATCGACCCCAGGCTCTGACCTCATAACCCTCACAACCCAGCCCATCTGCTCTGCCTCATCTCCTGCCCACAGGCTGAGACTTTTCGGGACTGCTCACAGCTAAGGAGAGTGAGGGGGAGCTGCTGGGGGTGAGGGGAGGCAAAAGGCTTTTGCACATTCCTGAATATACTTGTACATAATTGTACATATAATTAAAGCTGTCTAATTTAGTTTTCAACCCAGCTAAGTCTCTCTCCTAATTCTCTCTCTCTTTTCCTACCTGGGTGGGAGGGGGAGGGGCTCAAGAGCATTGTTGTTTGTGGTTTAATTGGTGATCCTAAGTCAAACTGTGACACCTCCATATATACATAACTATACATCCAAAAGCTAGACTTTTCTCCCCCATTCATTTCAAACTACTGCCTAATGGAGGACCAGGCCCAAGGCAAAAATCCAAGCCTGAGCTGTATGATAAGAACCTAAACTCCAGCCTAATTTGGTAGTAGTGTATTTTCCTGGTCTTTTGGATATGCGCTGACACAAGCTTTAAAACTTTTCCATCTTCTTTAAATAAAGCAATCTGGAGCAGCTTAGCTTCAGATGAAACTCAAACAATGAATTCACACAGCCAAGGTAGCAGACCATTTTCCTAACAAGGACACTGAGAACACACAGCCCTGAGTCTACTCTCTGCTTCAAGACAAACACCATTTAAGTTCATTGTGCCTTAGTCTCTTCACCTGTACAATGGTACTGACAGCACTTTACAGAGTGCTCTGATTATATCTGATTATATCATATCTGCTCACATCCTGGAGTTATATTCTTCATTAGAAATAACCTTGGATCTTCCAATACAATTAAGTTGTACATTTTATTTATTTACTCAAACACACTTCTCTGTAACTTTTTAAGAACTTCATTGTGATGCTTTACAGGGAAAAATAATAGCCAGTAAGAAAAAGAAATAAACAGCTAGGACTTCATAATGGCTACGTGACCCTTTAACCACAAACTCTGATCCGGTCTTTATCAGCACTTAAGTCCCAGAAGTTGCCATTTAAACTTTTTTTGTACGACTTACCTTTCTAACTAGGGATCAATCAATGAAACAGTGCAATTCATACATTACATACAGCATATGAATAAAATTGTGAATGAATGTATTGTATGAGAAGTCAGAAGTAGAAGCTGGAATGTCAATGACTATCCTGCCTGAGGCTTCCATAGAGACAGACACAATAGTTATCACACTCCTATGGTATGTGTGACACAGATTTCTGTTTTGAGCACAGAATTCATGGCCATTAAAAAAGGTTTTTTAAATTTGAAATCTGTTATGATTCAAAATACTGTTTTCTGGCTTGGCTATACATTTAAGGAGAAAGAACAAGACAGAGCTGCAGAAGTACACCCTTGTCAAAGAACAGCCAAGGAAGCAAGCTCTGCACTCAGCTCCCTTGAAGCTGTGATTTACACTCCTAGGCTCAATTCTCCAAAACATACTGAGGGCTCTGGCAAGAAGGCAGGAAGCCTCTCCACTAGTCAAGTAGAAGCTGTACATCCATCCACCCTACGACTCACCTGAACCAAGAACTCTTGAATCTGCAAAGGGACAGGCTCCCCTAGGCCAGAGGAAATCCCAGGGATTGCAGCCTGGCATGGCCCAACACAGGCAAACAGCTTTGCTGCAAAACTAGAGCTCTTCAATTTCTTTTCAGCACATTGCATGCACCCACAGGTGCTGCTAGAACTTATTCAGGATTTCCCAAGTTTTCTGTGCTGCATGATTCTGTAATCTTTTTTCAGAAGGTTTTTGGGAAAACAATGAATGCATCCTTGTGAGTAAAGCGGAACTGCAGAAAAGCAATGGATGATCACAACCGTTGAAGTTGTTCAGCCTGTAACCTCATGGCCTATTATGCCAAGTCACACTAGCTACTGAGAAACTGGTACATGAAAAGTAGGGAGGCTGATGAGCCCCTGAGAGAAGACTGAAGTTAACTTACATTTGCAGCAAAAATACTGCCTTAGAGAGATAACACAGAAAATTAAACTCTGGAGTGTGAGGGGCTGCAGGGACTAAACTGGGAGAGGCACCATGGTATTTTGTTTTGCTACCTCATCCTTCAAACTCTATGTAAGAAAAATAGAATCCTTAATGCAGTGGAAGGAAGAATACAGAAATTATCTGGCATGTGAAAAGATGCAAGATCATTGTAGAGAGCTATTCAGATGTTTTAACATGACCAGGGATAGGTCAACACTGAAAGGCAGTTTCACTCCTTGCAATGGAAAGGCAAGCTCTGGTGTCTGCTTGTGGGGAGCAGTGTTATCCCAGTGCCACAGACACGTGCTGGGAGGATGGCATGAGGCCCCACAATTTTCAGCCCTTACTGAGACCATCAGAGCCTGAGAGGCTGGAGTACTGAGAGGAGGTGTTTGAGCTCCAACAACAAGGAACTGAACCTGTAGCATCTATCAGGTTCTTCTGCCCCACGTAAGACTCAGCCCACCCCTTCCAGCAGCATCAGCAGCCAGGTTTGATGTGGCACCTCCTCAAGTCAGACAACTTGTTTGGCACAAATCTTGAGTGCTGCTGCTCACATTTTCAAGCCTGTCTTTGCAACCAGGAGAGCTTGAAACGGTTTTCTGAAGCAAACATTTAGCTAATTGTACAGTTTTGGCAGCTGAGGCCCTAGGCACGTTCCTATTGTTCCTATGCCTTAATGCAGCCTGCTGAAGTCCTGCTGAGGCAAACCAAGCAAGCCCAGCATGCTCACAGCCTAAACACCAGCACAGTCTGCTGAGTGGAAATGGATGGCTCTCAGCAGAGCACCTCTTCACTCCCACAAGCAAGGGGAGGGGAGAGGGAAAAGCCTGGAGGAGGAGGAAGAAGAGAGGGAAGACATAGCTGAACACAAACTAGATTATATGGTATGGGAGTGATGATGTAGCAATTGTAGGTCTAAAAAACAAAACAAAAAATATCTAAAAAACCCCCCCACCAAACACTAAAACCTACTAAACTGAAATTAAGTCCAAGATTCAATTAACTCATGAAAGGCACCATTTCTTTCAGCCAGGAGAGGACTGCAGACTGTTGTTCACCATTTGGTTGCAGGACATACACCAGGAAGAGTCAACAAGACAATAACAGTCAAGAGCCTCTAACACAGTAATGACAAAATCTGAGTTTGTGAATATCTTAGAATACAAACAAGTCCATGTTCTTTGTGCAGTCAGTAATTCATTGCACTGGAAACAGGACAGAATGTTTCAAAGTCCAAAACATCAAGAGTACTCCTACTCTTGTACCCTGATGACAGGAAAAAGAAAAGCAATCCTAGAAAACTTTGTGTCCAGCAAGTGATAGGACTCCTGGTGCACTCAGGAGTGTCACCACCACATCAGGTCAACTGAGAGAGCAGTGTCTCTTTCCCAGTGTGCTAATGCTGCAGCACCGTCCATCTTCTCCTGATGCGCAGTGACACCGTTAAGTTCCCATCTGGAACTGCAGAAGCAGTCTTGCCTACCATGTCAGCTGTGCTGCAGGAGCAAAATTAAACCCTATAAGGATACAGCTAAAAATAATCAAATTTAGATCTGCAATTAGAGTTGAATATAGTAAATGCTGCAACTTTAATAAAGAAGACTCATGATTAGACATGATGTCACACATTAAAAATTTAATCCAAACAATTTGTCTGTTTCACTACAAATAGCAAACTTGAATGTCCTGGCAAACTGTAAGGACATGATTTACAAATACTAGGTAATGTTTGGATCCAACATTCTAAGCAGTGCTCCAGTATTTCTGAGAAACAAAAATGACTTCATTCTGCACTCAGCTCAGTCATTTCAATAGACCAAGCTTCATTAGAGACAAAAACCCTAAATGTACATACTGAGCTCAATACATACAGATTTTTGTTTTGGTCATGGACCACACAACTAGCATCCACCCACAGTATTTGTCATTGCTTCGAGTTTTTTTTGCACATTGGTAGTATTAAACTTCTAATCAGGGCTGGCAATCGACTATAACCTCACAGCTTTCTGAACTGGAATGGCTGCTAATGTTAATGAACACATAATACATGGATTCTGAAAAAAGCAGTGTTGGGTTTTTTTTCCTTGAATTCATGTAACAAGTAATTGGGTACTTTTTCCAAACTGCTTTGCCCTGCCACCTAACTGTTCCCCAGAGCCCTACACTGAAACTTGACCTCGTGTAAACTTGATTTTTTTTTTTTTTAAATGTATGTTTAAAACCTTTCCAAATGAATGCCATTAACTCTAAGTCTTGTGCAACAAGTAGCTATGATACAGAGCAGGCCAGAGGACTGCGTATACTTACAAAGAAAACTCTTCGGATTCCAGGTGCCAGTCTTTCTGTTTTCAGCTTCCAGACCAGGGGCAAAGGAGAGTTGAGAAGAAACACCAGAGGCTTCTGGTGAATATGCACTGATGAAATTGGATTCAAATGTAACGTGACCTATACAGAAACAGAGAAACACATTAATACTTCCTTATAAGTTTGAAAACCAAAGTGGAATTTGAAATAATGAATCAAAGGTAATTTTTAGATACATTGTGGCTTCCAGCATTCAGACCTCTTGACCCAAGATTACAGAATAATCTACCTCCTAAAAAAATCAGTCAACAGTCCACAGATAATGTAAAGAATGAAATAGTTAACATTTGTGCTCTATGCTTGCAAAGCACTGCTGAAGTGTTTAAGAAAACCTTGGCAAGCGCTGATGAAA
The DNA here is from genome assembly GCA_020745705.1 of Hemiprocne comata. NCBI lineage: Eukaryota > Metazoa > Chordata > Aves > Apodiformes > Apodidae > Hemiprocne > Hemiprocne comata. The sequence goes on along the minus strand of CM036593.1, from coordinate 15,831,563 downwards.
AATAGCTTACGCAAAAGGTCAAACCACTAAGCTGAGAGTTGGAGAACCAGGAGATAAAAAGAATTGCAAAGCAAATTTCTGGTTTCTAGATGGTAGCCTACAAAGCTGGCTTGGAGCAGGAACCTCATCTGCTGATGCTATTAGGGCATAAATCTAACCTGCAAAACAAATAAAATGAAACAAACATAAAAAGAGGAGCAAGAAATCCAGACATACAAGCAAGCACTACACTAGTTTATGGAAGGAATTCCAACAGGAATTTTAACGCACACTAAGGAAAGAAAATACCTGTTTTCAGGCACTAAATGGATACACAGGGAAAATGATCCCAGGAAAGTGAACAACAAGTGAGGAAACCTGTTGGAGGTAATTTTTAAGCAACCAGATTGTGGTTGCTGGGAGCCCCTCCTGCCCAGCTCCTCCAGTGCTGCCCTTCTAGGGAGGTGCCAATGTGGGGCAAAACCCACGACAAAGAATAGCCTGGCAGTTTTTAGCATATATCAACTTGTAATTGAAATCATAGTGGCTTTGTAGTATCTAAAAAGCTTTTTAAGCAATCAGCATTTGGCTTGATAGTTCATCCTGCTTTATAGGAAAAAAGCTTTAGTCTGTAATGGAGAGATGATCTATCCCACAGACTAAGCAGGCAGGCTGATGCTTCACAACTGTAAGAGGCAGGTGGGTTCCCTGACAATGACAGCCCTTTCTAGAAAAGGTAGAGGGAGCAAACATGAACACAATCACCAACTGGAGTGGTGGCACACAGAAATGAGCGTGCAGGAAATACAGAATGAATTTTGCCTAATGTTAGAGAATTTGAAAGGAAATTTGAGAAAATGAAGTCACTATGTATGCTTTATTGCATTATTCTTATATATTGGTAAGTATCAGTTAGTTTACCATTGAAGTAAAAGCAGATTCATCTGGCAAACTAACTAGAGACCAAAATGAATATTAGGTACCCACTACTGTTGAAAATCTTTCAAAAAAACCCAAGCCCTTAGCTTTCTTTTTTATTTTTTTTTTCTTTTATTTCCCTCGAGTGAAAAGTCTGCCATTGCTGCAAAGTGAAAGTCAAACCTAGGTCTTAGTTCTGACAGATCACTGGAGGACAACAGAAAGACCTTTTTCTGCTACTTTAGAATTTGCAAAAAAGCTAGCAGACAACTGGCTATGCCAATCAGGGTTACTTACCATGCCAATCAATAAGCAGATGCTTACAATGCTGAATTTACTAGATGCTTAAAACCCACGGAACAAATGTGTCTCAAGTCCCTACAGCAAAACCTATAAGCACACCTCTGGGGACACTGAGGACATCCCTATCTTCATCTTTGTTATGCTTGATTAAAACTTGTTGGAAAACTGATAGCAAAAGAATAATTCCTTATTTGTACTAAAACCCAAAGTGCTTTAAAGAATGAGCACCTCTTCAGCAGCCAGACAGTGCCAGATCTGCCTGCTGGGCACCCCCACCTTACCCAAAGGCAGCCACCTTTCCTGGCTCAGCCTCTCCTGGTAAGAGGCTAGCTGGATTTATGTATTTCCAAAAGAAAACACTAAGTATTGCAGATGACCACAACTTCCAGGGATGACATTTGTCTCCATTTTCTGCCTCAAAGGAATAAAATACCTCCTTTGAGGAAACTCGCAGGGTTTTAGCACTCTGAATGCTAACAGGATGACAGAGACTTCAAATGCCAAACAGTCATGATCTTAGCTATAAAAACTGCTTTACAGTATCAGGCTACAGAGCCAAAATTATTCTGTTAGCTGAAAATAAGAGAGAAGATTAAATTATTTGTTTTACAAGGCTCCCACTTTGTTGTTCTGCCTAAAATTGGAAAGGCAAAACCGAAAAGAAAAAGGTGTTTAGAACTGCTACTAAATTCATGGCTGTTAAAAGCTTTAATTCTTGTGGGTTTTCATCTGTAATCACAGCTAATTAGTAATAAGCAGCTTATGCTATTAAATATAATTAGCTTGTTCTAGGTTTATGTTTTCTTACAAAGCAATACAAATACTGTAATTTCAGTTTACCTAAGTAACCCAGTTCTATTTTCTACTTATATCTTGCCTGACCTGGCAAATATGACTTCACATGTTATTGAAATTTTATTCAATTTTTTTACTTTTTCAGCTCCAAATAGCATAAAGTGCATTAAGTTTTACACTCTCTAAACTTCAAAATGTCAAAAAGACAATCTACTACACTAGATGGAGTAAATATTAAAACACATCCACTCTCATCATAGGCACTCAGCTTGGGTTTGCAACCAGTTGGGTTTTTTTTCAGAATGTCACATCAATGCAAAGAGGAGGCTCCTATTAGAAATGTTCGAAAAAATTAGTATTTAAAACCTCTGGTATTTATTAAAACCAGAAATGATACAAGAAATATAACACACTGAAAATTTCATTTGAGAAATAGCTAGGCCAAGTCCTTTGGGTAATAAGGAAATGGAGATGTATCTCTGTTTCAACTGATCTCAGACAAGTTTATTCAAAGGCAACATCAATCACACAAGACAGATGTTTTAGACTTCATGAAGATTTCTGCCTGTTGGTTTTGTCACATGAGAGAGCATGCAGAGCAATCATACTATCTTAGTGAGAAAATCAGAGACTCTTTGCAACTGGGTGTACTATCAGATTTCGTAGTTGCTGCTCCTTTAGGCTTTGGAAATTAGATATGTATATAATATACACATATAGGATTCTTTTCCATACATGTATGGAAATAATCAACGAAGTTTGAGCCATATTCAGAAGTGGCAATATAGCTATATCCATGCCTTTGGCTGCAAATGGAGGATAAGTTACATCACATAACGGAATTTTCCTATCATTCTGCCTGAAAAGTGCAGACTGATCCTGAAGAAAAGCTACAGGACTTTAACGCAGTATCAATTAATTCTTCATAAGGAAATTAGCGTTCCTGTGAAAATTTTCAGAATAACTGTAATTTCTGCACTCCTCAGTTTGCTCATGAGTTAAGACAGCAACAAAACACAATGTAGAATTCATATTCCTACTCCTAAGCTTAAGAATATAGTTCATGTGAGCATGCTCCTGTAGCAGACTCTGTCACTGTATTGCTTGGCATATATATTTCCTGTCACTATACTTCTTGGCATAATAGAGTCCTCAGGACGAGCAAAATGTACAGACTTCTTATAGTGTAACTACTTCCCCTTCTAGTATTTATAATTGCCCCAATCACTGTCTGTGCTTGGTGATATATAGCAGTGGTATCTATTACAGGAAACTTCTTCATGGTCCTTGGAAATATTTTCAAGCAAGCTTCTGGGGCGTTATCAGCATTCAAGAGCTTTTTGCCAACAACCTAGCTGCCAACCCATATGGGTTTTACCTTGTGTAACAGCAGTTGCTGGGCTATCACACTGCAGTGTCAGCCCAGGTAGGGAAAGCATGGTCAAAACAGCCCACCAGAGAGGTGAGAGGTGTTTCTGTGTAGAAGGGAACTGAACTGGGGATTCCAGGTAAGGATTCCAGCCTGGACTTCGACTATGCACCAGAGGTACTCAAACACCTCTTCCACTCCTGCCTTTAAGACTCAAATGCTTAATGGAACTCTAAGGTGTTATGAGCTGATGACATTGACACAAGCCAAGTCCCAAGCTTCAGCTGTACCAGCACCTCTGGCATGACAGCATCCTTCTCTCTAGCTCTGCCTTAAGATTTCTGCTGTTTCATGCATGTTCCCACCTTCTTGCCACTCTGCTTACTTCTGGCATGGCTGCTTCGATCCATAGCACTGCAGTGGAAGACCTTCATCCGTACTCTCTACAGTGATATGTCTCACCAAAAAGCATTTTCTGCTAGAGTGCCCCCACTGTGGCTCTGGGTAAACCATATATTGGCTGAATTCTAAGTGGTGCTCCCCTTCCCATGGTCGCCTTTCCGTCTCATCTTAGCTCGTGAGCTCTTTAAGGCACATCCTTTCTCAAGTGTCTAGACAGTTCATAGCACCTCTAAACACTCCACAAATTAACAGAAAATAACTGGATGACTTCAAACCACCAAATACAATTTTTCTAAGTAATAGCAGAAGAGCTAACCAGAAAATGTCCCTTTCCTTTTCTATTTTCACTGGCAGAACCCATTAAATATTTAAGTATTGCCCAGGAACCCCATCAGAAACCAGTCCTACATGTGTTCAGTACTGTACAGCTAGATATGAATACATGGTGGGAAATTCTGAACTGATTGAACTCGGGTAAAATTAATTATTTTTCTGAAACTCCCATATAAGCTTTTTTTTTTAAGAAATGAGGTATTTAAAAAGATAGACTTTCCATCCATTCTTATAAGTTAAAAAAAGCTTATAAATTACACACATTTTATACTTCTCTGCAACATAGAACCTCAGCCAAATTCTTCTGCATCTCAGACAGCTCTACGAGCATTTTGGTCAAACACCAAAAGAAAGTTAAACCAGAACCTTTAATTGTCTAAAGCACTTTTAGGCCACCTAGTCCATTTAACAAGCAGCTGCCATTGTTCTGTCCTGGTTATTTTAAAAACATATTAAGGGACAGCACATTAACCAAGCAGATAGCAGTGCAGCAACAGTACAGAAAATAAGTCAATATGGTCCAACACACCCCTTACTCCCAGGGTTCATTTGATCACTGAACAGTTGCATAGCCAGCATTTTCCTTGTGCAATAGTTAGGCCAGACCTTATGGACATGTGTTTTAGCAAGGGCCCTCTCAGCAAGGCCCAGCTTCAGCAGCTGTTTGTCAGAGCAAGCTGCCTTTCTGCACTCAAGCTGTTTCATGGCCTTCTTTGGCACACACTCCTCCACCAAATAATACATTACCAACTTGTGAGGACTACGACAACTTGGTCATAGGTGAAAATTCAAGATTAAAGCTATTCTCAAAATCTTACAACAAAACATACTAATTCATTTTTTAAAAGCATCCCAACAACAAAGCATTTAACTGTAACTGGGACATGAACCACAGAAGTTCTGACACTTTTGCTAGAATGCATTTTTCAGTGTATGTTATAAAACCTGGGAAAAAAAAAAAAGACTTTAAGAAGATACCATATTTCAGAGGTGCCACATGTATCCAACTTACACTGGCATTATTTAGCCAGCTGTATTTCTGTGCATTTGTACTGGTCACTACTGTCTGCACACACTGCAGAGTTCCTTTACGGTCTCCAGCAGCAGCAAGGTTAAGGAGGCTGCAGAGGCTCCTCTGTCCCCAGAGATCAGTTTCATGGAAGGCTGAGTATCACCACAGAAACCAACTACAAAAACAGTCTCCGGGCTCCTGCCCCGTTACTCTGGTAAAGCAATTTGTACTACGTGAAAGGCAAGGGCACAAATGCTGAAAATGGATCAAAGTAAACACTGCTGTTAAAGTACCATTTTGTTTTGCTGACTTCAAGGCATCAAATCACAGACTGTGTTTTGTTCTAAAAAGATGAAAGTCAAGTGCCAGGGATTTTTAAGGTTGAATTAACTATTCTAGTGTGAAGGCCTTTTCGATAAATTCATAGAACATTTTCCAAAACAGCCATGACTAATTTGTGCTAATAAACCAGGACAAAATATGCTGTGCTGTATTGAATTGCACTGCCCAGGCTAGGGCAGCTGTTTTTTAAAAGAAAAGAAAAATTAATTTTAACTTTCAGATTATAGAAACACACTTTCTGACTTATAAATTATATACTAAAGATGAATTTATGACATCTTAGCTCATTATTCAGCTGCAAAGATTAATTAGTACAAAAGCAGACAAACTTTAGAACAGAAATTTTGAAATTTATACCTATTGCTGCCCTCTGTAAGTGTTTTCACTCTTTTTGTTAATATAGTATTTATAGGACAAATTATTCTGGTATTGCAACAGCTAAAGAACCTAACATGAAAAAATTCATCTTTATGGTATGTATTATCCAATATAAGAGCAGCAGAATTCCTACTGAAATTCACTTGAAAAATGTAAGGCTGATACATTGGCTGTAAAAGAATTCAGTCAAGGATTTATCCATGAATCCACCTTGCAGGATCTAGTACTGCAACACTTTTCCAGAGGGTATTTTGTTTGCTTCAGGAAGAATCCCCAGGCCTTTTTTTTTTTTTTTAAAGATTAAAGCAAAGAAATAGTGTATTCTTTAGGCAGATACTGTGAATTCAAAATGGAGCACATTTTTTCCTTGTATTTTTGCTATGCTTATTGAATATTACACGTTACAGATTTGATACCAAGCCAACTATAGTAGATTGCAATGTTCAGCTTTCAGTAGCCAACAGTTTCCGAGAGAGAGTTTGCTGATTTTTCCAGGAAACACAAATTATGTTCACATGGTGTTACTGCTTAAAGGTAATTTTGTTAATTCAAAGAAAGCAGACAGGCTCTGCAAAAGCATGTCTGCTCAGCTCTGCCAACCAGATCTAATCTTCACATGCTATCCCCACTTTGGGCACTTGCAGACACAACCAGCCCTGCAGTGACTGGTCCCGTGGTTTGATCAATGGAAAGCCTGTGCCCAGCAGTGCAAGGCTGGGGTCACATTGCCCATTCCTCCTGTGACCCACACTAGATGCTCAGGCTTCCAAAGATTAAATGAAAACATCTGTGCCATCTGCCCTTCCACAAAGCAAGAAGGCTTCCCAGCACCTGAGACCTTAAAAACATGACGTTTTGCTCAGTTTTGCATGAATCAGTAGATGCCAATACTGTTCACATGCTGTATAATGACTCCTAAGGGGAGAGTTCTCCTTTCACACATTTTGTGGGAAAATATCTTGTTGGCTTTAAGTCTAAGGGCACAGGATCCATTGCTGTAAGCTGCCAGTACAGCATCTCCCCTACTGTTGTTAAGTGGCCTATCCCCAAAACAGTATCACATCAGGCTAAGTTTTACTTTAATTAAGGTCAAAGACTCATGTGAGAAGGAAACACTTGCCCAGACAATATTCTGTTCTGCACTTACATGTACATATATTGCAGATATAAGCTCTTTGGTGAATCAGCTGGGCTGCAAAATAGGTTTAATTTTATATTCCTCTTGCCTTCTACCACCCCTAAATCATTACCAAATAGTTGTGTAACATGATGTCCAATGCCATGAAGAAAAAAAAGGCAGGGGGAAGGATCACTACTAAGTTGGGGGATATATGAGTACATACTAAAGAAGCAGCTCCTGTCCCAAAGAAAATATTTCTAAACTGATAGATAAAAAGACATTACAAACATCTGCCAGGACAATTTTCTTTAGATGCTTTTGGGGCATTCTGAGCAAATCTACACAGGCTTTTCCAGGTAAATAAAAGTTTCTCCTACTTGAAGTTTCAACAAGTTAGATAGGTGTTAGCCATCCAAGCAGAAATTTCATAGCTGCATTAATGTACCACTACTGTATTCAAACATTGACTCTCAACAGGTCTTGTTAGTCATAGCTCAGTACAGTAACCATGGGCTCAGAGAATTGGTATTAGCACCATCTCCTCTCTACCCAGGCTCTAGCAGTAGACACAGCAAGTTCTTAGTTCCTCTTAACTGCAAAACACCATGCAGATGTGACATAGCACATGGTGTCATAAGAACATCAGGGCAAAACTGGAATCTGAATACAGAATTTCCAAATGTCAGAGTAAACCCAGAACAGATGAACACCCTACTTTCCACTGTTTCAAAAGCTACAGGTGGGGAAGGGGAAGAGGCTGAGACAATGAGGCTTCACAGAGCAAGAGAAGATTAGATTACAAGCAAACATGAAATAGATGATGGAAAGACTGCAGGACAAAGGGTTATGCCATTTGAAAGCCCCCACATATAAAACAATTTGCTCCTCAAAGGTTTTGCAGCCAGATCACACATAGCTCCAGATGACTGAAAAAAAACAACACCCTTCTACAGGTGGCTTTTAGAGAGGCACGGTCACACAAGGAAGTTCATAGTTTTATTTGACATGTAAAACTAAATTCTTGCTTTCCAATCCAGGGTAAAGAGCAGCACATGTGCATGAGTCATAAAAAAAAAAAGAAAACCTAAGCAGTAGCACCAGATTTAGGAAACAGCTTTATTTACTTTATTGTCAGCAACCCAGCAGTCTGAGTAAGAGTTGGTGCAAGTGTGTGTCATATACTCACAAATGGTATTAGAAGTTAAATACAAAGGAAACTGCTGTCAGAAGATGAAAAGTAACCATAACCAATACATTGTCTCTCTATTGCCCTGGGGCAGGCCTTCACTCTTCCCAAATTCTTTTCATTTTCAAAATTCAAAAAATAATCAGAACTGTTACTCTGTACAAACAAAACAGTATTTTGGGATATTTCAAAGACTGAATTTATAATGCTGGCTTCATGGAAAAAACCAAAACACAAACCCCTGAGGAATCAAATTTTCTATTTAATCAGGCCTACCCATACAAGTAAGACTACTCGCATCTGTATACACTTGCGGAATCAAAGCCATGAAAACTGATAAAATCCTCCAGAAGATGTTACTGAGGCTGTCATGCAAGTATTTTCTTGCACAATTATGCCATTCCATGCACTTATCTGTCTTGCTGATTCTTGCTTGAAAACAGATTTACTGAAGAAAATACTGGCTTTCCAGCTAACAGTGTAAGAACAGACTGCTGCTCCTTGCATGCCGCATTTTCCATGTAGCTTCAGGTGCATTCTCAGTGTTCAATTTACCTCATTGCAACTATCACTTGAAATGCAGTTAGTGGAGGAAAGAAGGCACATTCCAATGGTCTATTCTAAAAAAGGATACCTGTAAAGCAAATGCCACTGTGCTTCTCTGCAAAACTAATGTCATACAGAGTTATATTTCCCAAAAGTCCTCAAAAGTTCACTTGTGTATTTGCATGTGCTAGCAGATTGTGTCTGTGCAGAAGTGAAGACTGCTTCCTTGGGTGATGACAGAAGACTGAGCCAGACTTCAATCAGTCTTCAGGGTTAGAGATACCAATTATCTCCAGAAAGGTGACAGATTTTAATAATTTTCCCTCACTGATGAGGTCGTCACCAAATACTGCCTCTCATCTAGAAACACTAACTACTGCCTCCATCATGTTTATCACACACAGCATGAGCTCCAATCATAAAAAAATACTGCTGTATTATAAATTGCCACTAGATAGACACTATCAGCTATAGATTACCTGTAATTCCTTCAAACTTTTTCAAACTATTTGTTTCAGATATTTCTACCTCAGAGTGGTGCTATTTTTGCATCTTCTTTAAATAATAAATTTTATTACTGTAGAAGTATTCTGTTTGTTTCACAGGGAAAATAAGAGACTCTTCTAGAGAAACACCAGCTTGAGTATATAAGATCTACATAAAAAACCCAATTAAAACATTTGTTCCTCTTCCCACATCTTGCCACTGCAGGCTTTTACTTTTTCAGCTGATACAGGAGCATGACTGTCAGGCACAGCAAGCTCCACATCATTTATGTTGGAAACTTTCCCTGATGCTGCAAGGTTGGAGGAGAAAGACTTCATTAATTCCAGCTTTTGGTTTAAACAGACACTCAAGAGAACAACATAAACACAACCACTCATGACAGGTGTTGCTCACACACACACAAACAAATGTACTAGCTCAAAGCTAGCCTGGAACCTGCCCATCAAGTTTGTGATATAAACAGACTTCTGGAAATGTCATCACTTCCTTAATTATCTTTTCTTGGGGAAAGTAACTATAGAAAAGCAGTAATTTATAAATACTCCAAGGTATGTCAGATAGAAGTTTTGAGGAGGGAACTGGCAATCAAGAATGTGAATCACAATTTATGATCAAAGTGAAAACACATGCCTGAAAGAACATGTAAGTGCATGTCCACACTGTGCTTACATACACGAGTGATGGAGAGAGAAGGAGTCCATCTAGTAAAGACAGCAGCAGCAGCCCTGTTTCTCTCTACAATCCTGCAATAGCACATCAGTACCCATTGGCTCTCATAGCAGAGGAAAACAAGATTTTCAGCTTCCAACAGGTAATTTTAAAGAGCAGTCAGCAAAACCAAAAAATCTGAGCAATCAGAAAAGTCATTCTGACATTTTTCCTTTTGAACCCTTTAGCCTTCTGTGGTGGGCCTTGGCATGGCTTCAGACACCATTCCACACAGCTCTCCAACTCAGAGCAGGTCTCACTTTCAGCACACAGCAAACAGTTCCATTTCTAAAAACGGAAAATACAGAGGGTTTGCACAGCACTTTTCAAGCCATGAAAAGTCACTGCTGCCTCTAAGGGTAAAGACGCATCAAGCCACGCTCCAGTAGGACAGCAGACTCCACAAACATGACTTCCTCTGCCAGTTCTGGTGGGCAGAACCTGAAATGCTTGCCAAATCCAATGACCAGCAAATCCTGAGCCGGCTAAAAACAACCCACAAAGACTGCAGTCCAGAGCAAATGAGATGAAAAAGCCACATTAAAAAGGCTGGATTTTATGCAAACACAGATGCTTCCAAGTGCTAACAAAGCGAAGAGAGGGAAGAGGCTTTTGAGAGCTAAAAAATGGAGGCTGGGGTGCTTGCTGGCTTGTTTGTTTTTAAAGACTTGGGAATGCAGTGTCCAATCAAGGAAATTAAGACACCAGTATCATTTTAGTGTAGTAGTTGCACAGGAGCTGCAGCTTTCAGTAGACATGGCATCATCTGAGAAAGACACTGAATTATTACAATTTCTGTGGAGCACACTGTCAGTTCTTCAAGGCTTTATAAGGTCTATTGTGTGCTTCACTTCTGATTCAGTCCAGTGGTCTGGCAGCTTAGACAACGCTCTTGGGCAGGGTTGTGGGGAAAGGCAATAACAGCAGCCTGTGAAACCATGCTGGTGAGCCAGCAGAGCTGCCAAAGTCTGTGGGCAAGCTTTGGAAAATACCCAGGATCAAGAGATGCACGTGATAAAGGACTACTGCTTTCCAAGCAACAAATACAGGGTGATCCCAGAGAACGTCTGCCACAGCGTTGCTCACAACTTGATCCTGAGACCTCACTGGCATAGAGCACTGCTGAAAGCAGTAATTCATCTGGACTTCCCTTTCTTGAGTTTCTGATGTGAGCCTTTTCCTTCCTTCTTACAAATGGTATGCAAAACACCATGAAAGATGATTGTAACAAAAAAGCACCAGTCAGCTTCAAGCTTGACAGAGAGGTTTGCAAGTGGCCAAACTCATCTTCCACTGCCACTCTGCAGGTCCTGGTTTGAATGATAATGTTGCCTCTGCATGACTTTGTGAGCCACAGTCCATCCAGGAACAAATAATAACAGGGTGAAAGTAATCAAGTTGATCTCAACGGGCTCAGCATAACAGGAGAGCTGGCTTACTTATATGAGGTTGAAGCCAACCAAGTGTTGCGGAAAACTTGAGTATTACGCATCCACCCAGACCCAGTGACAGTATCTTAAAACATCCACAGTGGCCCACAAAAACATGCAGCGCAAAAGTAAATACCACTTCTTGGTAATATAGGACCAGGAAACCCCGAGAGCTGGGGAAACCAGAGCGAGCAAAGCATAGTGTATGTGTCACAGCAAAACTGCAAAGTCAAGCACAAGAAGGAAGGGGCAAGAACTTCCCAAACAGCAAAATCACTTCCCAAATCACTCTGGAGTTTGTCAACTCCCAACACTGAACTGGCCAACTACATGACTTAGTGTGTCAGACTCCAAACGACACTCCTAGTGTCTTCTTTTGGAATGAGATCCTTTGCCACTAAGTTACGGGTCCTCTCATCTAAAATCTCACCTCAGACTTCTCCATCCCCAGAAAGACTAAGCATCTCCACTACTTTCACCTCTTCTCCTTCATTCCCAGAAGAGCAAGCAGCAACATAGCCATCTGCACCACTCTTCTCTCAAGCCATGTCACCACAGGTAGTTCATGCCACTCCTGGTTAAAAACACCTGCATATACTTCCAATGCCACTTGCAAGTCTGCTGCTGCAGTTAGATACCCATTACTGCTGCCAAGAAAAGGCGCTCAGAAAATTGAGGGGCAAGAACAGCAAAATACCCTTGCAGCGTTCAGATCTGGTCAGTACCTTGGCAGACACACAGGCACAACATTTGTTTCATCTTTGAAAGCATCTTCTAAAGCAGCAACTCTTTTTCTTCAAAACAAATGCCTTCAACTTACCAAAAGTGCCAAACATACCCACATGCAGCAGTGTAGGCTTCCCACTGTACCACAGCAAACAAGCAGAGGGCAGATGCAATGCAGCCTGGCAAACCAAGCAACATGTCCTTTACTTCCCAGCTTAATTCTGCACCACATATTTTTGTCAGCTCACCAGAAACATTGAATTTATATAGCCAAATGATCTGGCAGTGCACAAATCTAATGGTAATGTTAGTGAAGTCTGTGGTCTTACTCAAAAGTTTAATCTCACAGAGGTAACAAACTCTTTGTTCTTGAGTCTCTTATTTTAGTATGAGTTTAGGACTGCACAGGATAATAATCCAATTATTGTAATTTGGATAATTAAGCCCAAACTGCAGGGTGTTTCAAAAATTCAAATCCAAATAGCCTGTGTTGTCAGTTCTAGACCAGCTGGCCAAGCTGATGCCAAAAGCTCATCACAAATAAGCCACAGTAGAAAAAGAAGGTGAACTCATTTTTACTATATGTGAGATCCTGAAGTCTCAGAAAACAGCCAATGTGGACATTTGGTCCTAAACAAAATTTGTTTTAACAAATGCACTTTTAGAGGAAGAAAAAACCAAAATGGAATCACACAAATGACCAGGGAACCAAAACCTCACTAACTCCAGCCATCAAATAAACTTTTAACTCCCTTCCTGCCTGCTGTCAGACCTCCAGGCACCCTCTGACCACAGCTCTGGTGTAGCAGGGCAGCATGTTGAAACTCCACTCAGAAAGTGGCCCCTTCATCACAGCTCTATCTCAAGGCTGTCCCCAGATCTCTGGATGCCTGAGCATGAAGCAAAACATTTCTCCCTGAAATAGTCTTGGGTAAAACTGTTATGGTGTTAAACTTCTGAAAACAGTTAAAATTAACACAGTGGAAAATAGAGTAAGTATGTAGGGGGGAAAAAAAAAAAAGGCAAAAATAAAGCTAGATTTCACTCTCATTGTCCAGATTGTCATAGTCCTAAAACACAAAAACATTGTGACCCAAAGAATTATCCTGAATTCAGGATGCACTGCAAAGATGAGGATATATAAATACATTATCAAGTGACTGTTTTCAGTCTTTTCCTGTCCCATTTTTACAACTTAGAGGATCTCTTCAGATAGTACTTAAATATTGGACTTAAAGGATTTTGCCCATCATTTTAAGACTTGGAAGTGGGTCGGCTCAGGAACCAGAGATACACCACTCGTAAGTAATGGGCTATTATAATTAGCCTGCTCTATAGGAACTAACAGGCATTTTAATATCAGGTTTGCTCTCAAAGGAAAATATTTTTTATTATAAAATCGTTGCCAAGTAACAGTTATTAAACAGCAGGAAAGTTGGTTGAATTATTAGTCTCAGTGGCAGTGATCAAAATTATAAAAATAAAGATGAGTCCTTGATTTTCCTGCCTTCGTTTCACATAACACATGCTAAACATCTGTATCAGGCATAACATCTTAAAGCCATTGAGGATGAGGATGTCAGCGAAAACAATAGTGAATCCATTGCCAGGAATTCTGATTCCATGTATTCCTATATAGTCAATCCTCAGTATTCACATGAGATTAATTTTATATGCTCCTGCTCCCCTCTTAGCTATTTCAATTGTGGCTGGGTGCCTGCAGCAGTTCAGGGAAATTCAACTGGCAGAGGTATTAAAAAAGAATCCCTCATTAATTTAGGAATTGATAATATACTTACATAAGGAGAACTTTAATCTTAAAATAATTTTTACATTTTTGTAGGCACAGCTTTCTGGTGCAGATCTCTAGAGTTGCCAAGTGTCTCCACAAACAACAATTCTCTCTCATAACAAGCATCTCCATGAGAAAAAATTTCCTTACTAGAAACTAGGAATCTGAAGCAGTGAAGATATCCAAAGCTGAAGAGAAAGTTATTGTAAGAGTTCAGTAGTTCCCTGGCTTTCATCTGAGACCCAGATCAGTACAGCAGTGTACACATGCACTCACTTCCCCAGGAATATTTGATCAAATAAAACAAACAAAAAAGGCTTGTATTATTCATGCCAAGTTCAATATAAACACTTGTGGCTATTACATGCACCCGTATTCTATTTCCTATGATAAAGCATGGCCAATATGAACTGTGATAAAAGAAATTTCTAAGAAACACTGGAAAAAGATTGGAACTTTTGGGGTTCTTATTTGAAGAAAGTGTCTTTGCAGTATCAACAAATGAGATGTCACCCCAATGGGGACTAATGCAGTAAAATACAAATTCCTTGAAGATCACAGATATTATAGCATTTAATGATACGACCATATATTCACCAGATTTCAGCCTTAACCTGAAAGTGCTGTATTACTGATTTAGTTTTGCAAAGTTTGTTCAGAATACATCATTCCATACATTGCCAGTCCAACTTCTTTCAGTTTATAGGGAAGAAAAAGCACCCAAACCTTACTAAACTTCACAGAAAAGTCTGCATGTGTTACAGGAGGTACACATGCCCCTGCTGTGCCCTCCCCCCTGCATCAGCCTCCCCTCCTATGTTTAAATTTGTGAACTCTTGTTGTCTTTACATTCTACACAAGTGTCAAAGTGACTTAAATTAATGCATATATGTATGTTGCATATTTATGAGAACCAAGATAACTGCACAAGTATGTTTAATGCATGAGCCCTTCAAGGAATTTGCTAGGGGAAGGGAAGTTTACACTCCTCCCAGCAAGTCAGGAATGTCTAATTTAGCAGCATCTAACACAGGGCAGGCTAAAAACAAAACAAAACCCGACCTCCTCCCCCAAAGCAATCTTTCACCTACAGATTTTCAGATCTTGCATTCCACGTTACCAGAACTTTAGCCAACTTCTGAACAAATGTGTGATTTATTTTAAATGTGCTTACGATGCTGCTAATCTAGCTAATGTACTGTCAAACAAAAATACTGGTTTTTTTTCTGGAGCATATAAATACTGTACGACAAACAAATCTCTACCTTTGCTATCAGCATTTGCAGGCAACAGGAAATGTGTCAGCTGGTAAATCAAACTGATGTAACTTGAGGTGATGGGTACATTCTACTTTAAGACAAAAGGCCACTTGGATTTGGTTTTTACAATAATGGAAAAGATAACATTTGTTCTGTTTTCCGAGTCTGTTCCTATAAGTAAAATCCAGTCTTTCCAAGTTGTTTACACTCTTTTGCTTGACACAGTCGCCAGCAAGCCTTGCTCCAGCTTCCTGTGCCTTTTAAGAGTAGCCATCTCTCAGGCTGTGACTGGAAACTGGTTGGGAAATTGTGAAATCTATTCTGTGCCCTACACGTTGGTGTACTGCACAAGCACACAGAAAAGGCAGGTTGGGGCAAACTCCTTTCTTACTGTAAGTATGTTAGAGGAGGCACAAGCAGCTTCTTTCTGCTAGACAGCAACTATTTTTATTCAAAGCCAAATATTTAAATCTTCTATCGTTCTGTCAGGACTATGAGACAGCAATGGCACGGCCTGCAGCCTTGTGCATGCGTGACTCCAGCTCATGTGTGCACACAACCACAGAACCTGCACTGTTACACAAGCACCAACCCAGGGGAAATTCGGTTTGATGCAAATGTGCTCTTTGCAGCTGATTCATTCTGGTCTCTTGGGAGGTACAAGCTCCAGCTGTAGCCTGCTTCATCCCATCCCTAGGCACCCTTTAGTAACTAAGACATTACAAATTCCCACTATATCATGTCTCCACAGCAAGGGCACTCTTCTGCCCGTGTTCAACAAAATCTGTGATTACCTAGTGATGTGTACCCCTCATATCAAAGTTGTCAATGACTTGACAATGGATATAACAGCTCCTGGGTGATTGAGTGAGGCACTGACAAATACATAGCAGAACCACATAAGGCTGTTTAGTTTTCATAAGAAGCTATGTTACTAGAAAAAAAAACAAACCCAGACAACCAAAACAAACCTTCAACTTTTTTCAGGCACTCACAGAGCACCTGTCAGGCTGATCACCCAGTGCCTGGCAAATAAAAGCTTTGAAAAACAAAAAACCAAACCAAAACAAATATAAAAATCTGTTCCTCGTTCTCAGCCCAACAAAAGAAAAATAAATTTTATTTTTTGCTATTCATTTCATGGCAATTGAAATGAAAAAGACTTGACATTTTTTATTTAGAGCAGCCAATGAAATGCCTACTTAAAAAATAGTAAAGAACTTTTTCATCATATACTGGTCATTTCAGACAGTGTATATACTGAAAATGAACACAACAGCTGAAGTTTCATGGATGCATACAATACACATTGAGCTGAACACACCACAAACAAGGCTGCTATTGAAGTCAGTGGAAAGACTTTGATTATGGCCAAGAGTATCTTGCCTTTATTTAAATCACTATAAAAGACTCCACTTAAAAGATCTTTCAACACAGATTTAAATGCTCTTTTTCTAAGCTTCTGCCTGCTGGATCATTATCTTTGTTCTCTCATTACAAATTCTGCTAATTGCGTACACGCATGTTGCTCTCACAGGACACAGTACTAATGATTTGTGTGTGTAATACTTTAAGAACATGAACTAAGCAGCTCAGCTGTCATGGCATGCAATGTTTTTTCATGTCGGCAGTCTGTTTTGATGTGTTTTGAGAGTAAACAACAGTACTGCACAACTTAACATCAAAAATTTTCTTCTTGTGCTGTTGCTTTCAGAGCAGCTAAAGCTCTTGCCAGTCCCTCCAAGTGCCACGTACATAAATAAGTAATTGGACTGTACTTAAGTACCACCCCAGTCAGCAACACTTGCTTTCTGTACAGCAGTTCCCCCTCAGTGAAGCATTAAGGATGTACTATAAGGGTAAAAGAATCTGAACTTAAATATTTGTTTATAGTGGTCATGGCAGGGATCCAAAGGTATTCATGTTAATTTACAACACATTTAGGTAAACGATCTGCCTTTGAAGACAGCCAATTCTGTAAAGGCCTCTTGTAGATGTAAATCTGTTTCTTATTTCCTTTGCCCACCCCACCACCTTTTTTAAGTACATTTCACAGTTGTGAAAGTTGATGGAGAGCGCAGCCGGGTATGGAAGCAGTTCACTCATACGATACACAAAGCATAGGTGGACAGTAACCATGTACATTGTGCATGCTGCTTTGTAGTCTTTCCCGCCACAATTCAGAAATAACTTTATTCAGCAAATTAATGTAGAACAATGCCATTCGCAGACACTTGTAGCCAGTGATTTGGACAAAAAGTAATTTCCCCTTTACCTCTCTTTCATGATGGCCAAGACCCTCCTCGGGATTTCTGAGATTGAGGACATGCACCTCCTGGGGTAGGCCTGTTGTGCCTCGGCTTGCACAGCCAGATAAGACTGTAAAACTCTCCAATAAGGCATGGACTGGGTGCGAATTGTTAACAGGTGATAAGACACATTCACTCCTAGGCACAGGACCTGCAGAGGATGACAGAGATGCACATCAGTTGGAGAAAAGAAAATCAATACAGAGATTACATCTGTCAAACTGCTATCACTCTTTTAATCACAAAACCCATGGGAACACAAGCAAAGGCTTCATGTTCATTATCCAAAAAATGAAGACATTTATTTCTGTTGCCCTTTTAAGATCTCTTGAATGTGCTAACTCATTGGTTCATTTCCCTCTGACAGTCTAAGTTTAAAGTATGAATTCAAAATGGAAGGTAGTCTTGTCTTTACCAGGGAGAAAACCAAGGATAAAAGAGAAAAAAACCAAAAACAAATGCAAAACAAAACCCAAGGGAGAAAAATCAAAGCAGTGTCAGTGGTAGGAGGAACTGGTTCATCTTAGATGTGAATTATTTGTTTATATCCAAAAAACATTGTTATCTCTAAACACTGAAAAATGCAATCGTATATATAACAATGAAAAGTTAATCTCTAGTATAAAGTAATTACACATCAGGAAGGATTTGGGCGAGCTGGATTTGTTGCTTTTGAAGCAGTGCTGATTTATAGTGAATGTTGTTCAAATACATTGTACAAAACAGCAGGCAACTGTCACATGATAAAATGAAGTTTGTTTACTGAGTCTATTTTTTGTCTGACAGCAATTACCTAACACTGATAGCAGATATCTAGTCCAAAATGGAGTGTACGCCCTTTCAAATAATCACCACAGCATGATGTAGTGCCATACTCTTATACAGTACGTGAGACAGTGTGATGTGATGTAGCAAGATAGTACAAAAGCTGAAACATACAGAGCAGTTTACATTTAAACTATATCTCAGGAAACTAAAGCAAGACAAATATTTATGAAAAGCAACCCTGCTTTTCCAAAACAGCTCAAACCCACCCCTGACAGTAACAGATACAGTATGTTTTTGATTCAGAAGGTCACAGGAGAATGTAATTGACTTAACCCCTAATTTGCACCAAAGTCACCCAGATAAGAACTAGACTCACATGAACCAGTCAGTTCTGGGGCTGCAAGGCATAAAAGAGAAAGATAAGCCAGAAGCATGATTCCCGCCCTCCCCCCCTCAGATACTGTACATCTGCAATTGAAGTAAAAAGTTTATTTCAGAAAACATTCAACATGAAGAAAATCCTCATGTGATCAAATGGCAGAGCTCTGTCTAGTTTTGTGAAGTCTACACCCAGATACTGTAGCACTAGAGATCATTTGACTTTGGTGTACACATATGCTTAATTGTATTAGCACTGACCTACAGTTAGCTGGTTAAAAAGACAATTCACTCGAGATCCAGTTAGCAGCTGGCCATTTAGAAGTCAGAGTCCCTCTTGAAACAGACTTTATCTGGAAAAATCAAAGCCCTAGAGCACAGGGAGATTTCCACAGTGCCCTGGGCCACATGTGCCTTGTCCTGCCAAAGGGGCCGTTCCTGAAAGCCAATGGTGCATAGTACATATCCTGCCAGCTCCCACAGAACAGGAATATTTGTTAAAGTCAATGCTCAAGGTATAAATTATACATGGCTGCGCTTGGGGTACAGAGGATAAACAAACTTTCTGCTTGCTATACAAGGAGCTTAGAGCAGCACTGACCACCAGCTTGGAGGATTTGAGGTTCATGGTTTTTTAAGTTCCTTTTCAAGAATACATATTCAAAATGGAACCAGTCCAAGCAATGATATTCAGTTAAAAAATACATTAAAATTTGCCCTTTGTAAGAGTTTGTAACACGGCCAGCAAAGAGGCCTCATTTTCCTGGTGTAGAAATGCAGATCAGAGTCTACTAATTAATTAGCCCAGCCACTGATGTGTAAGCCCTACAGCAGACCACATCATACAACCTGCACAAAATTCATTTCTAAACCTACAAGCTTTCTCGGGTTGGGGAACAAACAGAGCCAAGAAGCACTTGTTCGTTGAATTGTTTATTGCAGACCAGAATGGGGTTGACATTTGTTAAGATGCTTCTATCCTAACACAGACACAAAGAACAAGGTGCAAGACTCAGAAAAAGACAGAAATGGAGTTGCTCACAAAAAACAAGCATTTTCCTTCACAAAGCCTCCAGAGAAAGTGCTAATTCCTCCCTCTCAGCAGATGGATTCTCTTGTGAACACCTTTTTCCATGCAGTACCTGTACCCATCCTCCACTCCAGCCTTCATCTGGTCTGTACAATTTTGACACATTACAGAAGACATCTGGATTTTCCCCTGACTTCACGGAATCATGGAATTACCAAGGCTAGAAGAGACCTTTAAGATCATCAAGTCCAGCCTACGACTAACACCACCACACCATCTAGACTATGGCACTAAGTGCCACATCCAGCCTTTCCTTGAACACATCCAGGGATGGTGCCTCCATCACTTCCCTGGGAAGTCCATTCCAATGTCTAATCACCCTCTCCGTGAGGAAGTACTTCCTAATATCCAACCTAAACCTCCCTTGGAGCAGCTTCAGGCTGTTTCCTCTTGTCCTGCCACTGGTTGCCTGGAAAAAGAGCCCAGCCCCCACCTGACTACAACCTCCCTTCAGGTAGTTGAAGAGAGTGATAAGGTCCCCCCTGAGTCTCCTCTCCTCCAGGCTAAACAACCCCAGCACCCTCAACCTCTCCCTATAAGACTTTCGCTCCAGTCCTTTCACCAGCCTCATTGCTCTCCTCTGGACCCACTCCAGCACCTCAACATCCTTCTTGAAGTGAGGGGCCCAGAACTGGACACAGTACTCGAGGTGAGGCCTCACCAGTGCTGTGTACAGGGGGAGAATTACATCCCTACTCCTGCTGGCCACATCATTCCTGATACAACCCAGGATGCCATTGGCCTTCTGGGCCACCTGGGCACACTGCTGGCTCATGTTCAACTGACTGTCAACCAGTACTCCCAGGTCCCTCTCTGCCAGGCTGCTCTCCAGCCACTCTTGCCCCAGCCTGTAGCGCTGCCTGGGGTGATTGTGGCCAAAGTGCAGGACCCTGCACTTGGTCTTGTTGAATTTCATGCCATTGACCTCAGCCCATTGGTCCAGTCTGTCCAGGTCCTCCTGCAGCTTCTTCCTACCCTCTGGCAGATCAACACTTCCCCCCCAGCTTGGTGTCATCTGCAAATTTACTGAGGGTGGACTCAATCCCCTCATCCAGGTCATCAATAAAGATTTTGAATAGGACTGGGCCCAGTACTGATCCCTGGGGGACACCGCTGGTCACCAGATGCCAGCTGCATGCAGCTCCATTCACCATCACTCTCTGGGCCCAGTCATCCAACCAGTTTTTGACCCAGCAAGGGGTGCACCTGTCAAAGCTGTGGACTTCCTGCAAGGACTCATTCACATGAAGAAGACAGCGAAAGACACGTTCAGGCTGCCCGTATCTGCCTTCCTTGCTGGAACCTCAAGTGTGCATTAAGAAGGCCCTCCTACCAGGGCCCTCTGTTCTGCTCAATGTGCAAGATGGAAATACTGCCAGAGGGAGCAGAAGTTCATATCCTGGATAACCACGCGCAGCTGAGCTTATCTGCAGAGCGAGGGGCAGTCCAAGGCACGCCTGCTCTGCCTGCGTGCGTCCCAGCTGGATGCAGGCCAGCCCTCCTGCAGAAATCCTGTGTCCCTGCCAGCAGCCAGCCCGCGCGGCTGCGCCAGCCTTCAGCAGGACTCATTCAGCTGGGCTCACTGGTCCGGGCCTGCTTGCACACCAGCGTGGCCACATGTCCTCTGGACATGTGCTGGCTCATGCCCTGCCAGCCTGGGGCACACCACTGCTGTTGGCTGTGCTTTGGAGGAAGGGGTGCACAGAGCTACTATGCGATGCTCAGTATAATAAACTGATGTTTTGGGAGAGTTACTGCCTTTGGTAAAGTTGCTTTCAGACCACTCTCATGAGCAACTGAGATACAATCCTTGACTAACATTCATTAACAACACTTCTTTCCAGCAATACCTACTGCGCCTGCAGATCTGGCCCAGCCAGAGACAGGTAGGTGCCACTCTGAGGCACTGACACTCCAATGAGATCAGCAAGAGCTGTCCCCTTTCCAAATTAGCTGCTCTAGCTCTTCTTGGCTCCCTCACAGGTCCCTCCTGCTTATCTCCTCTTAATGGAAAGCTAGTTGCTTCCCCAAGGTAGTTTAAATCCTACAAAGTGCATATTTACCACTCGTATAAAACAAACAGAAAGCTCTTTCTATGACACTACTAATCTGACTATCACCCCCCTACCACTGGTTTGTATTTGAAATCAACATAAAACCACAGCCTCCTCCTGCCTGGGCTTTACTATTCTGCTGCTCTGCCATGCAGCAACACCAGGATCAGGCTCTGCCAGCGTCCTCCTCCAGCCCCACATCCTGCTTCTGCACCCTTACCTGCATCAGTAGAACCACCATCCTGCCAAAATTCTCTATCATCACTGCTTAAGGGCCAGTTCATTCAATTAAGGTGTCAAGATTGCCTCATCACCTCCAAACATGCACAGATACTCTCTTGCATCTCATCCCCATCCAACTGGCACCCAAAGGGTCAGCAGTGTCTTCCAGTTTGTACACCCTAGGGCAGCTACGAGATGGTTAGTCCCTTCTCTGCTGAGAAGGTAAGTGTGCACACAGCCAGCCCTGGGCTTTTGTTTAACTTTGGACCACGTAGCCATTTAACCTTGTTAGCAAATCCTGTCTCTTACCACAATCAAATTTTAGTTGCTTAATGCCTGCAAAGCCTTTTGAAGACAGAAAGCAGGTTAGGCAGTTTTATTAGAATCACTTATTATTTATGTGTTTTACGAGGGCAAACATTTAGTGAATTTGGAATTCTAGAGAATCATTTAAAATTGAATTATTTTCCACTTCCAATTAGAATATTTTAAAGGAAATCTTAATGCAGACCCAACCTTGTTTGATACTAACATCTGGAACATATTCAATACAATTTCAACATTCTTGTTTCCCATATCATCCATGCTACTAATGAGTAACACGTGTTCTGCTATAAGAAAGTAGCAGAAATGGGAGTAAGACACTAGAGCGGATACTGCAAGAACCGAAGACCAACTCAAAACTATGATGGATTTTATTCGAATACTAAAGGCTAATAAACTTTCTGTTGCATTTCCATGGAGATTTCTACAGTGTTGTCAGCTGAAAAGTGTGACCAGCTCCTGCAAATTGCATGAATCTCTGCTGGGGGCTCCACGGCACTTTAGCATGGTTCCCATAAGCCACGCCAGAGGATACCAGCCACACCAGTGGGACATAGCACTCCTTACAATAAGAACAGATTTATTCTAATATTCTAATTTATTTTTGCATGAGGGAATGACAAATCTAGTCATTATACACCAAGACAAGACATTTAAAATCCAGACTTGAGGAACACCAGGGATCTCTGTGCTGTCAAGTACAAAGTAATAGAAATTACTGCAGATCCTGCTAGAATTCATCACTTTATACACTAAAAAGCAAGTCTTAGAGGTGGCTAACTATTCAAGCCACTTTCTCTCAAACTAAAAAGATTAAAATTCACTGCAGAACACTTGAGCAGATTTAGTAATAACTTCTTCCTATAACCTTCACCACTAATTTCTACTCCATGTGGAGTTATTGTTAACACCTACACAACCTTCTTCTCAAAGACTTCTCACAGAGAGAAGTATTTATACCAAACAATTATAGTTAAGGATTGAGACGATGAAGAACCTAAAGAGAGAAGTGATGCCTGTCATTCAAAGAGAAAATCTAAGTCAGTACTACTTATGTAGTATGTATGGCTCTGTAACAACAACTACTAAATTCCTTCCTGCGTACTTCCTCACAGAAGACCACCTGGGCAGTCAAATCCCTGGTGATTGAAATGCTGTAGAGGACAATGAACAACCTCCATCATTAATACAAAAAGCAGCTCTTATTGCAGATGACCATGAAAAAACAGCTTTGCATTCCTAAGCAATCACTTGAGTAAGACATCCCTTCTCAGGATCAGTCAATTCAGGCAAGCAGCCTTAAGTCCTGAGAAATGGAAAAGACAAGATAAGATGGTAGGAAATATCGCAACTGCTTTGTGATGAGAGGCAGTAGCAGAGAGGAAACTGCAGCATTTCTCCTCATGGAAAGAGAATTTCCACCCCTATCACCAGAAACAAGGAGCTGGACTGTCCGGGACTCTTCCTGTGTTACTCAATTTTCCTCTCTGAATAAGCGTGGCCACCAGAAGAAAGAAGCAGAGAAGCAAGATATTGAAAAGGAGATTTGTACATTGGACCTTTATATTGGCCCACAGGAAGACTAAAGTAGAAGATTACTGATTTATTTTTGTGTCTTCCTGACTATTTTGCTGGGGAGGGGAGGAGATCATTATGTTCTATACAGCTTGTTCTATACAGCTCACGGCAGCAGTTCCAACCCTGACACATGTGATGCAGAATGGTACTGCTGCTCATCTGCCAAGATTTTTGTACAGAAGAAAGAAAGTTGATGACTAGATTTTGGTGTTTCAATATCACTCTTCTAGCTTAGTACATAGTCAGAGATGCATGGGAGTAACACAGGTTGTAGATTTGACAAAGAAAGCAAGTTCTGGATATTTCAATATTTAAGAAATAAATTCTAAAGTGTAGGGTCTTGTTTTTATTTTTTATTTACATTGTGCACCTAGTAATTTAACCTTAAGTTTCAGAAAACTACCACTTACAATAGGATATGCTCAATATTGCAATAAAAGCTTTGATACTTTAGAGGGCTGGGAAATGAGAAAAAAGAAATAAGCTTCCAGTGTTAAAGAAATTTCATGCTAATTTATATAGTCACTCCTCTGTCATTTTTGTGTATTTACCCGATACCAGAAAAGAAAAGAAGTTTGGTATTTTTGCAGTATATCCCAACACTTACTTTGCTTACTTTACTATTGCTACTATGTATTAGGTCTTACAAGCCTTTCCACAATCAACTACAGCCAGCATTGAAATGCAGCAGGTATCTCCCTTCAATAAAACATTTACATAAACTAGGAATTCCCCAGGAAAAGTATTTGAAAACCTCTTAAAAGCTCATATTTTCCACATTTGTTGAATAACTCTGATGAGCATTTTTTTAACCTCTGCACCATAGCCACTGGCTGGTATCAATGCATTGAGAGCAGATTCGAGTTTAGCAGAAGGAACAGCAGACCCCTTGGTGAAGTGCAACTGAAGCAGGACTGAAATTCAGTAAGTGTTCATGAAAGCCCTTGAATGCATTTTAGGGCTTCAGCAGAAAAGGACAGAAAGAGCAGAAAAGTTCATGAGAAAACAACACGCACAAATCAAGTGGAGACATATGAAAAAAAGGAGACAATTGTACTGAAAACACAAACACAGCGTAGCTGTTGCACACCAAGCTGGGTAAGTTTCCCTTCATATTCTTAATTTTCAGGGAGTTTTTACCACATCTAGCACAAGCTTTCTTGTCACCAAGAAAATATTTGTCATGGTGGGACTACTTTTGACTGAATTACCATAAGAGCAAGGGGGAGAGGTTTAAAATTACAGGGGAAAAGATTCACAAATATGGACTGATGTTGGCTCTTTTGAAAAAACAAACCAAGAAAAACACCCAAAATCTCAGACTCCACCTACATCCATTTGAAATGAGTAAGCTATAAAACTTAAACTAAGAAGAAAATTATATATACTCAATAAATATTAAGTACAGATGGCAAGGCTTGGTTGCAGAAGGAGCTAAAACATACAAGTTGTACTAACTAAAACCATGTGCTTATGCAGAAACACTGCAGAGGTTCTCCATTCCAGTGCTCAGAGCCCACTAATCTTCAGTAACTCCACTTCATGACACCATCCCTTCTCCTTTGCCCTTTCTCCAAGGAAAAAACAAAACAAAACAATATATCCTCTGGAACTATGCATTAACCTACATAGTTCACCTGAACACTGTTTTCTACATTAATGCTGTGTCCAATCAGATCCTTGCTCTATGTGCTTCTCAATCCCCAACTATCCACGCCCACTTAATTCCATTCCACTGTCATCAACTGTGCCCAGACCTATTCCACATAGTTGTTTGAATATATTAGACTACGCTTAGAGGATCAAAATACATTGCAGATTATTTTCTGCAGTTTTTCCTAGACATTTCTGTTATGCACAGTAAAGTCTATACATCATCTTCTGCCTGCCCCCTGGGAATCATTCAGACCTACAGATGACATGCCCCATACCTTTTTTGGGTTGCTGTTATGTTTGGTACAAACTCCTCATGCTGGTTTCTCCTTCTGAGCAAAATCATCTTTCATGCCTTTCTGGAGAATGTGTTGCAAAGCATCCATTCCCACTGCTCCTAGCTACTGGTAAAAGCACAAGGTTTATCTCATCCATTCAGAAGAGATGATCTAACCTCAAGTGTTGCCTGCAAATATCTCACGTTATTTTCCACGCAGGAAAACATTCAAATTACATTTTTAAAGCAGAAATACTTTCTTCTGCTTTCTTAAAAAAAGCTTCCACTGATGTCTTGTCCTTACCAGAATGTGAAGTTTATGCACATTCAATGGGAAAAGTTAAACATCAAATAAAACTCAACATATGTAGCAATGTACTGTTACTTAGAATTGATGAATTACACCTAAACTATCAATTTTATGAAAAAAAAGTAAATTGAAGCCAAATTCACCCATTATACGGCAGAACTCATTTCAATATCTAAGCGAGCAAGGCAAAGCTAGGCAATGACAATCAGTATCTTGTTTAACAGAAGAAACTCCAGCTGTTTTGTTTAGACACCTATTAAGTTAATTAAACAGGTTTTTCATTCATTGCCTTCTCTGTTTGGTTTAACATCCGCTGAGCATAACTTTAAGACATTGCTACGCATGAGGCATAATCTCAGAAAACAAACATCTGTACCTGGAAAACAAAGAAGTCTTTCAAAGCAGATGTACTGTACCACAGAGCTACATTTTATGTAACCTCTGCTGCACTTCAGACCAGAAGCACTGTCAGAGCCCTACTTTCTTTTAAGGTTTGCAGCAAAATACTGCTTACAGGAACTCTTCTCTAGTACTTTTCCATGCTTAAACCTGCATACTCATCCCTACATGCTCGCTTTCTCCCCATCCCTTCTCCCAAGCAAGTATTTGGAAAACACTCCACTAACACAAGAGCATCTTTTTAATCTGTATAAACAGAACGGCATGAATGTGTTGACTCTCATTTAAACAAATCCAGAAAGCACAACTTCTGTTTTTCATGCCAAAGAACTGAAAACAAAGTAGTCCACCAGTGTTCCAGAAAGTATAGCTGAGTTTTCCCCATTGCTATGCTCAGGTCTTAGACAACAGACGAGTTTCCAGCAACCAGTCTAAAATTCAATGGAAGGTGATCCTCATGCATAAATCTCAGGTGCCATGGAGCATCTATCCTTTT
Organism: Hemiprocne comata; assembly: GCA_020745705.1. Lineage (NCBI taxonomy): Eukaryota > Metazoa > Chordata > Aves > Apodiformes > Apodidae > Hemiprocne > Hemiprocne comata. The sequence goes on along the minus strand of CM036593.1, from coordinate 15,804,600 downwards.
TTAAACAGTTGCCAACATTACTCAGATGGAGGGCTTCCCCCCAAGACATGGCTATGTTTCAGAAATGCCTGACTTCCATCACAAACTCATATCAAGACTGTAAAAGGTAAAGAATTATTTCAGATAAGAAGCAGTACCTGAAAGGCAACTAATCATTGTGCTTTAATGGAAAAACCAAATGTAGTATTCAGTTTTCATCACTGTTAATGGATGGAGTTGTCTTCAGTACCGGGACTGTACAAAGAGGAAGGAATGAACAAACACAAACTATTTCTAACATTCCTTGTTTGTTATTCCAAACGACATTCAAACTTTTTGTTGTGAAAGTCTCTTTTCCCCAGAGATAGCCCATAAATTGTCTCAGATTTATCCCTCTTTACCGTAGAAAGGATAGGAAGTTGCATGGAAACAATGAATGGAAGTGCACTTTTTATCAGGCAACGACAGGAAGCATTCTGCTTGGTTTACATGAGAGCCCTGTATTTGGGCCAAACAGGAAAAAAAAGCCTATAAAAATTAAATGCCTGCTTAGAGGAAAAACAACTACAACAAATTCCAAAGCCATTGTATTTTTCATAAATCATATTCAAACTCTGCAAACCATTCTACCCACACTACCACTGTTACTGTATTCCTGAAAATGAGTACATTAAAGATGATGGAGAAGGAAATTCAGACTTCATAAAATCAGTTTCAGGAGGCAAAGAGAGAGAACCATACTTACTTTCACGATCAGCCACATAGGAATTCCAAGAGAATGCACAAAAACACGTCTAAACATAGATCAGACCTCAGCAGTCTACGCTTATCTAAGAAAACAAGTATTCTGAGTCTCTTTCAGCAAAACATTACCTATTTAAATAGCAAATGTATGCTTCAGTTCTTTGTATACTCACAGGTACTCTTGGAAGTGCTGATACAGGTTGTAACAATTTTTGAACTAACACAGGAAGTGTTGGTATCCCATCTCAGGCAGCATTCACAAGCATAGATAAAGGTACCAAAATACACAGTAATACTAGGATTATAGAACACATTCACTAGACTGGAAGCAGGTTTAGGAGTTTCAGTTTAGGTGGATTTTGTTGTTTGGGTTTTGTTTTGGTTTGTTGGTGTGTTTTTTTTCCTTAAAGTTTATTTTTATACTCAAAATTATTTTAAAATTAAAAATCTTACAGCAGTTTTCCAGAAACACAAGTAGCTGTCACATGCTTGATCCCCACTGACTTCCATTTGGAACTACAAATGCAGCCATCTTTTGCCCAAAAATACATGGTGCTATATTGGTTGTCCAAAGGGCTCTACCATGCAGTGAAAAGAGTTCATATCCAAAGCTTCATCTGATGACTACTGAGAGTGACCTCAAGGAGATGAGGAGAGATCAAAGGTGCTTTATGTTAACTGATTTCAGGATGCACACCAACCACAGATTTAATAGCTACTCTTTCAATTTAGAAAATTTTATAACCCCTGTTACTGAAACTATTAGACACAACAAACATTTCTAAACAATTATAGTATTACAGACTTCTACAAACAATTAACAGATTTTCCTTTAATTCATAACATAAGCATCATTTTTGTTAGGTCATCTAAACCACAAAATAAAAGTGCAGCCAAAGTTTTCGTTTTTATTTCATATCTTTCATTTGGGCTCAAATTTCTCCCTTTTCTTCATATACACAGACACATTGAACTTGCAGGGGCTCTGTATGTGCCTTTTCTTCTCTATGCACTCCTTTCCACAGCTCTCCTAAACTTCCCTGTCATTTGCTTTCTTTTCTATCCAACACTTACTATTGCAATAAACAGTTCCTATAGAATCCGCTTTGCTTCACCAGCACTTGTCACCCACTACACCTGCATACAAAGGGCTCCACTTTCAGTAGGATGTCTTGCTTTTATCTGTCAGTTGGATTACAGGCAGGTCAGTTTTTGGTCTTCAGAAAGAAAATAATGAATTCTGGATGTCAGTGAACATGGATGCATGCATATCTGGAGAGAGAGAGAGGTGTTTTCCTTTCAAACATATCTTCCTTTTGGCAAACACAGAGACAGAGTACCAGCTCTCAGCTCAACGGCAATTAGTGTGCAATCTTCTTCTGCATTAACTTTGCCACTGTCCCCATGGGCCATTCATGTCTCACCCACCTGAAGAACAGGCTAGCAGTCATCACCTCTAATCCCGGGCTAGTACTGAAGCATGTGGACCCTGCTTGCAACACCAGGAATTCAGTGAAAAGCAGATGGAGAGGGATTTTTGGTTTGGGGTTTGTTGTTTTTTTTTTCTCCCCCCCTTGTTTTTGCCTGTCAGAAGCCCTTCTGTGCTGACGTATAGGTGCTTCACTCAAGCATGAAACTTTGTAAGCCTTTCCCTCCCTAAGTTGAGCTAGCTTGTCAGGAATATCGCTTTATACTAAAAAAGGGAACATCTGCTCAATGCTGAATGTCAGAAGATCTGATAAACATGCCACTAGCCATGAAGATAGAACAAGAGCAGCAGCTTTGAATTTTGTTTTTTTGGCAACTCGCATACTGCCAGGCAGACTAGGACATGCTGGGGGCTGCCTCTCCCACCTCCTAAGCTGCAAAGGGACTGAAAATGCTAATCAGCAGACAAGACCCCTTCATAAAACAAAGAAGAGTTGCTCTGTCATTTGGGCAGTTAGTAAATGCAGCAGACCTCAGAAGCAGCAAAAGCCAAAGGGAAGGAAACAGTCTTGGGGGAAGATGGTTTCATAAATGAAAGAGTACCAGTCCCTTCCAAATTAAAAATAACAAGATTACAAGTTCAATCAAAGGCTGAATTCCTGTAGCTGACCCTTTAAGGATGAGTTCACTATGACTACATGTTTCACTGCACAAACCTTGAAAACTGATCCCTGTCACGTGCTTTAGCAAAACAAATCTTCCCTCCTCAAAACATTTAAAGTTTCAGTCTCATCTTAAAAAACTTTTAAAAAATACCAAAAAAAGGCAAAAAAGGCAAAAACTACTGTACTCTTCCCCAGCCCCCACTCAGGTTAACCAACTCTGCTCAGCCTCTGTTGTAGGCTCATCAAGGAAATGAAATCTGCAATAGGCTTGTGGATTTGATTTTCTGGCTTGTTTTTAACTAGGAAGGACCTTGTGCCCAAAATTGTTCAAGGTTCCATGTCTAAAGGAGAGGAGGAAATACTAGGTCTGTCCCAGTGCTGAGGAATGCATACACAGTCCTTGCCATGTCCTGAACTCAAGGTCAGTATCCCCTTGGACAGCAGAACTGTGTCCACCTCCCCTGTTGGAAAGCCATGAACCTAAATGCTGGCAAATGTTTTTCCAGGTTCATCAAGGTAAATTAGACAAGTTGGCTGGCCCAGGCTGGTGCTGGAGATGCCTCAGGCCACAGCTGAATCTTTAATGAGGGCCATGAACATAACAGAGCAGTGATCCTTGAACTGTGGTCCACAGGTCACTGATGGCTCAGCTGCTCATAAGTGGTCTGTATAACTATATTTTCTCTATACCAAATTCAATTACAAAGTCTGATGGATAAGGTGCGTGGCAATTCTTGCAAAGTTCTGAAAGCTGACCACACAACTACGTAATGCTGCAGAAGATAAAAACACCCCAACACTTCTCAATCATTATGAACAGAAGTCAATCAGAACAGCCTTCAGTCAGCAACAACAAGGACAAAAAGTTTCATCAAGTAAGCAAAGATAAAATATTTTGAGAGCTCTGGGCATACTTGGTGTTAAGCAAAGGGACAGAAATTAGCATAACATCTAGCAGGTCATGGACAACCCAAATACAGCGAGTCCCAGCTGCCATCAAGTTTTTCAATAATGTGACTTAAATTTTTACTTGAGTACCTTTCCCTCTGCTTTTATTTAAATACAAAATTATCACCCAAAGTCACTCTTCATCCTGGCTCAAAATTTCCCCTTGAAGTAATAGTATATAAAAAAAATCCAAAAAACAGGAAAAACTTGGGGAGCAAAGAAAATACATGCAAACACATCCTAGAGTAACATGAGCTGCTGACCTAATTTAGGCTTTTAAAAGAATTTATCTGCACTATTTCCATATTTCCACTTATCCTTCAAAAGTCTCTCCCATGGTGACATTTTTGTTTAAAATAATATAAAAAATACTGCATGTTAGTTTTCAAGCTCCTTGGTAAAGATACACATTATACTATAAACCTTGTGTACACCCAATTATCTTAAGCTAAATAATAAGCTTACATGTTAATACATATCCATAAGCATCTGCCTATGTTTTATAAACAGTGTCAAAACACATACTGTAGAACAAGACCAAAAAAAGAGAGCCTTCTAAAGCTCACATGCTAGGATCTTTACAACATTATTTTAAATCCTTATTATCAAATCATCAATTCCCTGCTGTGTGATAAAGTCAGCTACAAGATCACTAACCTTCAAGGCAGGCAAATAATTGCAAAAATAAAAAAGCAAAGTCTATTGAAACTTGCAGCTGCATTTTCTGTTTACAACATAAGCATCATCATAGCAGAGCTACAAACCCTCTAAGTTATCATGGTAATAGGCATTACCCATGCAGTTTACCATCACAAGCTAATCCAAAGAGTCATAATTTTTAAGACATATAAGCACAAACATTGTTGACTGTCTGTAGCCACGCAAAACCATGACTATACTTGAAATTCGGAAAGCTCAGACTATTAGAGAAGACCATCCTCTGAGGTGAAAAGTCAAAGGATGGCCACTAGAATAAGTTAAATTCTGTTTGCAGAAATTGCAACACTGCTTTGCACACAGAAGATGGGAGCCCTGATGCCAGGGAAGGGCACAGGTAGACAAGTGGGGGGGTGCAGCAGTTTGGCCACACACTGGGTGAAGCCCCAAGCCAAGGCAGCAGCTGGGCACGGTGTCTTGGTGCCAGGATGTTACCCAAAGCTTGCCAGGCAGCAGCAGGCCAGGTGCAGGCCAGGCCCCAGGCCCCAGCCGGCTGGTGTGTGGCAAATGCTGTGCCCAGCACCTAGGGCATGGCTCTCATGGGGTGGCAGGTTTGGCAGACTATACACACACAGCTAATGCTACAGGCAGAGGAATGAAAATCCACAGAAACCTAATGCTGCAGGTTTACAAGACAGGATGAATTATCCAACATCTCACCACAGCCAAAACCAGGGTGTCTCATTCCCTCCACCTCTGTTCTCCTTCCCATCAACACTTCCCAGCTACCTTACGCCTATCTCAATGCTTATCAAACCTGCCTTACCAGGAGCTGCTTCAGCTCACTAACATGACAGGAAATCAGCCCAGCAATAGAGACTAAGCAGGTTTCTATCAGTCTTTTGTGCATTGAATGGCAGGGAGAAAGGCTTGAGGAGCACCTAGGCTGGCTCCCACCAGGGGCAGTGGGGTAACCTGCACCCCAATCCTACTGAGAGCAGCAGGGAGCCAACACTTGACTTTGCTCCTGAAACCAGATGGAATGTGAGAAGCCCTTCCTAGAAAGAGATACTGTTGATTTTAGAAAATGTGCTGACTGTGCAAATACATTTTCCTTCCAGACCATGATCAGCACTACAGTGACACAAACTAACACTTTCAAAAGCCCCTCATGCATTTTCACTTTGACTAAACCTTTCCAAGTGGAGAACACAAAATCACAGCTTAGCAACTGCTCTGAAGCCTGAAAGGCTTCATGCAATACCTCACTAAGTTCCACGTATATATGTGCTTGTGTAAATATATACATACACTTACACAGTCTCCAAAGCTATTTGCCCTCTATCTTGACAAAAAAAATTCAGAGGAAATAAGATCAATCACACTTAAGTCATATAAAGGTATTTGTTCCACTTTTGAAGAGCATGTAGGAGACTGTTGTTTTTGAACATAAAAGCTTTTCCTGAAGCTATTTCATTTACTTTCCTCAGCATTACTAAAGTAACTATTTACAATGACAGGACATGGCAGTCATGACACAAGGTCTCAAAATTGCTTCCCTAACCAGCACTCCCATAAGCCCACTATTAATACCTCAGATGGAAGGTAAGACTGGTGCTACCTCCTTTTTAAGTGGTAACCAAACTGCACTTCAGCATACCCCTCTCCTCATCATCTTCAGTTTCTGTGTTAAGCTCCTGAAAAATGTGTTTACTGCTACACTGCCAAGATCATAGATGTAGCAGTTTAGACTTGATGTTGGAGAAGTCTGAAGTTCGAATGATTTTAATAATTTATTAAACAGATACATTGTAGCCTCGATTCATTTACATATTTGGGATCCCACGGCACAGAAATTTAAAATATAGGAAAGGTCAAAATTAAAAGTTAAAGTCTTCTGGCCGTGGCAGAAAAGGTTTATTGTACACAAATGCCCTGCAGTAGAAGAGCTCTGGTTAAACTCTTTTTGGATCAGTGTGAAATGCTGTCTTGCCTTGCACTGACTGAACATTTTCCAATATAAAGAGAAGTCACCATTTGTCAACTAGTAAAGCAAAGAAAAAAAAACAACTCACAAAATCCTGAAAATTGTTATCTGCAATGTCCAGTCTTTTCCTTCAAAAGCATAAGTATTTTCATTTCAATTCAGGGTTCCCATGGGGAGACCCTAGGTGGCTACACAGCTAAGTAGCACCTGCATTTAGTGTGCCCACATACTGTGGCCATTTGTCCAGGACTTCCAAACACCTGGAAGTAATTTCAGACCAGTAACAGTAGCTTTAGCCAAGCTCTTAGATCTCAGAAAGTCCTGAACAAACACCCAAACTCTTGTTATTCCATCCAGAAAAAGAAGATGTGGTGAAAAAGGGCAGAGTGGACTACTTTCTGACTGTCTTGGGTAGGCTGCTGCAGCTGGGTAACATCATACAGAGACTGAATCTTAAATACAGATGAATGCCCATGTGGTCAAAAGTAGCTTAAAGTAGGAAAACAACGACATTGTTTCTGGGCATCCCATGTACTTCAGTGTCTACATCTATTCCACCCAACTGGCTGTTGGGTTTATGCCAAAATGGCCACCTGCTGCCAGGTACCTGTGTTAAAGACACCAGCTTCTCCAGTTCAGAGAGATGACCAGTCACACTCACCATACACAGAGCTGGGAACTAGAAAGTCTCAATCAACAACACAGGATTTGAATGACAAAATTCAAATCCCTTTCCATTATTGGTTTTATTGTGCAGGATGACTTGATACAGTTCGTTGCCTCAAAGGAAGAGAAAGCTTTCTATAGGAGGAAAAGCTTCTCTGATTCAGAGCAGCTCTGAAACCATCTAATCATGAACAGCTGTATCTATGGTCTTTAACCATAAAAGGCTTGTTTCAAAAAATATTTAAAATAAATCAAATAAATTCATCAATAAATCCCAGAGGTTTTTCTGCTGGGCACAATATTTGTCCAAATCAAGTGCATGTTTTTTCTCATCATCTGCTGCTGCTTCTATAAAACTGTCAATATTCACACAAATAAATAGATCTGCTACTCAAGCCAACTGCTTTTGGATTATAGCTATGGAAAGCAGAAACTGTCTTTGTTTTTTCCTCCCAAAACTGAAAGAAACTGAACTTTGTCCTCTTAATAAGGCTGACTCAACAGGATGAGTGGAATACAAGTGCAGAGGTCAAGTGGCCTAAGAAATCCCTGTTCTGAACCTCTGCACAACAAGGCACAATAAGGCTGACAAGAAGCGACAGAAACAATACCTGAACATTAACAAGTCCAGTGCTTACACCCCACTCTGAAAACAGGCTCTGTTTAAGGTGTTATGTTACATATTAAACTCAGCTGTTAAGCTAATACTGCAGTGTGGAAAACAACCATCCAACTCTCCACTAGTCCACAGACCATTCCACTGCAGCTTAGGGTTGTCATCGTCACAGTGAAGTTATCTTGAAACAAGATGACCTAAACCAGAACTGCCAGGTCCTTCTATAAGCCTAGACAAACATTTTCCACAGTAATTTCAAAGAGTCAAGGATTTGAGACTTTTTAAATGCTTGAAACTCAGCAAAACAGACATAGGTTTCCTAAATACGTAACTATCATTTAAAGGGTAGCTTAGCACTTAAGATAAATCGTTTGCACTAACATAAAACTCCATGGCTATATTTTCTCATTTTATAACCTGTTAACATGACTACCACTAATTTATAGGGCAAAAGAAACTTACAAGTTGAAAAAGTGAGTTTGTCCTTAGGCAAATAACTTAGTGGCTTTAAACGAGACTTCAAATTAACCCTATTTACCTAATGCAGCATGTTCTCTTTGAACACTTTACATGAAAAACACAACTGTTATTAATTATTTGCTTAAAAAAGCATATTGTTAAACACATTTAATGTAAGAGCAGCTGACAGTGGCAGGATGTAATCATACAACACCTGGCCAGAGTGCCACTCCATAGTGTATACCCAATGTCCTGCCTGACCTTTCACTCCCCTGAACAAACTGGTCCCACCATGAAACAATACCAGCCATCAATGGGAAATGGGAGACACTCAGACTCCACTGAAATTAAAGTCTCAGAATTATTTAAGGAAAATTGGGACTGGGAAGACTATTTTCTGTCAGTTGCCAGGAGAAGGAGGGCACAAATGCACATGCTCCCTCCTCCAGGCATTGCACCCTACCAGCTCCTTTCCACACAGGCTGGGGAACACAGAGGACTTCCCCAGCTGAAACCAGCCACAAGCATTTACAACTGAGGGGGAAGCCCTTATGCCTCCTCCTTCCTGCTCTCCCTCATGTATTAGTGATATCCATGAACTGTACAACACAGATTTGGTAATAGAAATTACGCGTTATTTCCTCCAAGTCTTTCCCTTCTACTCTTTATCACAGCTTCTCACTTCTCAGTCAAACCCCGTATTTACTTCCTTACACCCCTACAAGAAAAGTTAAATGACCATTGATTTATTGGCTGATACAATAATCCTGTACACCTGCTGCATTTATTCAAGAACACCTTTGCCAGTCTTTGTTTCAGACCTTTTTCACTATACTCTCTTTAGGGCAGGCGTCACTTGGACCTTTGCAAAAGGATATCCATTCTGCTCAATTTACTAGCATCCAAGCTCAGCTATTCCTATCTGCATAAACACTGTGTGTCACTAGGTCATCACAACAGAAGTCTATGTTGGAGGGAGATAACAAGCATGACGTGTTTTAACACACCAGCATTATCTTGTTTGACCAGATACTACCATGTGTCCAATCACAGTTCAACCCGGCCCCTGAACCTTGTATAAAGCCAATTATAGGGGGGGGAAAAAAAAGATTGTATGTGCCAAAAAATGTTTTTATAAGATCAGAGATGCTAAGTCTTGAAAGACTGAAACAGCTTTACCACCAAAGACCTGCCTAGTTCTTCAGGTAACAAATATATCTATGTTTTCAACAAATGCTGCCTCAGTTGAATACTACCCATGTTTGCGGTTTGCTTTTCAATATAGAGTGATTTTCTTGATATGCATCCTGTAGCCATGCTGTAGTCTTCAACTCAAGAAACTTTTGTCTTTTAAGGGTTATCCCTTCAACCTAAAATTGAGTATCAGGGTCCTCCTTATGCCTAGGCACAGTAGCATTCAGAGAGAAACCTATGACCAACATGACAACATTAAAGAATATTTTTTTCTTATGTTAGAAATTATTTGCAATCAAACTGCATTATACAGTTACCTGTTTTTTAATTAAAAGCTTGTCTGGGGGTTGTGCGAGAATTTCAATACATATCTCCCCCTTCTAAACTATAAGACTCTGGGAGAGTTCTGTTTTTCTTTTTTAAATAAAAAGCCTTGGTTTGGGGTTGTCTACTCTGTTAAAATAAAGTCTAAAAGGGCATTATCCACACAAGCAGCTGAAGGTCACTACCCAACTGTGCTCATTATATGGCCTTATTCTGTTATGTGCTTTCTTCCAGGATGTGATAATTAGCTTTGTGTTTCTTTGTTTTTAACAGAAACTTGGAGATACCGGAATCTTTTAAGGAAATGGTGAATCATTTTGGAAGGCTGTGTGCAATAAGAGTCAAAGTTACAACCCTTCCTAGATCTTACAATTTCATGGTCTTCACTCCCAAAGGAATCTGCTCTTTTGGATCCCTGCTTTAAGGAAAACGGCTCCAAAACAACACAAGCACCAATAAACCGGAATTTTCTGGTGAGGAACATCTCAACATACACATTCAGAAGATGAAAATTCATTCTAAATAAGCCACAAAATCCACAGAGAGACCATGTGTTTTTCTTTCTACAGAGAATTCAAATCATGGTAATATACTTGCAGCTTAATCAAGTTAGGGCCAATAAGTATGTATACTGTACCACAGCCAAGTCCTGAAATCATTACCTTAAACCCAGCATACATGCTGAACTCCTTAGCAGCACACACCACCTTCAACTTCCATTGAAATCTGTAGAGTCTTGTGGGGATGCTGGGTTTTTTATTATCTCACAGGGTCAAGCTCTTAGTCCTTAATCAGGCAAAAATCCAGATGAGGTCCATGGGAGATTTGCCAGAGAAAGGACTAAATGGAGAGTGAGAAAGGATGACTCTAAACAACTTGGGAGAAGATCTTTAAACAGAACAGAGAACATGCATATTGTTTGCCTGATTCATAGGGAGTAATTTAGCTCATGCAGATGGCAGCCACATGTACAAAGACTTGGCCGTATATATCCTGTCCTTCTTCATCAGAAAGAGGAAGGAAGGCTCATCACTGCACAGGCATGATTTCGATTATCTAAAGTGTAAATCTTGACACAATGAGTCCAGTAATGAGATTTTCAAAACTGTGAAAGTAACCAGAAATTCAATCGTAAAATAAAACACTTGCTAACTGGTACCCTTGAGATTCCTCTCTGCCCTCCAGACCTCCAAGAGAAGGTTGGTTAAACCAACCCCACACCAAAATGAAATCAATCTGAACAAGCAAGTAAAATTGATCTCTCAAAAGCCTACCTGCAACATCAGCCACAGTTCTCAAATTAATTACTAATGTCTCTCTTTCCATTTCCCTTGAGGTTAAGTTTGGTTTAAGGAGTTTGCTACCACTCAGTCATCTTCTTTCTAGCTAGGAAACGACTCGCCCTGTGCATTGCACCCTTTCTTCCCTTCCAAAATACAAAAATATTTTCTCCTCCTTGACTTCCTTCTGCTCATTTCTTCCCTTATTAAGCATATGCCCTTTGTTTTGTTTTATCTACCAGATTTCTCCCCATATAGTTCTGACAAGGGCATTTGAAGAAATGCAGGGATGTGGTTCTACAAGAGTTAACTGAATCCACATTTTGTTAATGTACTGACCAGGTGCTTGTTAGCTGCAACCACAAAGAGTGTGCACACTGGCAGTTAACTGTTAAATGCATTCTCAAAACTATTAATAAAGCTGAAATCAATTCAAGCCCAGCACAGCAGTACAACACATACTCCCAGGTGAGCATCAGATATAAAAGGAGAACTGAGATGGCCTCCATATGAAATCACAATGGCTCTTCTCCTCTAATAATCTGTTATTGACTTTTGCTTTTTTTTTTTAAAGGGAAGTTGGGGAAAGGAGTTTTAACTCAGGAAATAAGTCGTTTGTGCCCAATGCTAACATGGTCTTTACAAGGCATATGTCTTAGTATCAGTGCTGCCTGGAAAAAAGTCTCAGCTAACCTCAAAGCTGGTTCAGGTTTCAAAAAAATATAAAATGTTCACATGCACACCTAAAGCACTTCCCTTGCAGAGACCCCACAGGTGTTGAAATCCATCTCCCTGTATGGCAAGAGTTCAGCTCTTACTTAGGGCTTGCCTGAAGAAGGCAAGAGCCCCCCTGACAGAAGATACAGCAGGGACTCCCACAGGGAACCTAACTGCCAACTACAGAGTACAACTCGTTATCTTCTCCAGTACACAAAATTTTAGATGGTCCTTCATGAACAATCAAACAAGGCTTCAGGAAAAAAAAAAACAAAACAAAAAATGCAGTAAGATTCTGTAAAAACTAGCCACAAAATGTTAAGTAAATGTAAAAGCTTAAGAATGTTCATGTTGCAAGGTAACAGAAGGTTACTTGCCACATGACTTAACTGAAAGCAGATACCTCAGTGACAAGGGTGGCTTTTCCCTTCCCACAAAAAGAGAAACCAATAGCCCTGCCCTATGTACAGGGTGAGCAGTGAGAAACCTTAAAGTGAGACTTTCAAAGTGACTTGGCAACACTTAGAACAGCATAACTTTGTTTTCAAGTACAATCAGTAAAGGACAGCATTATTTAGAAACAGTCACAATATCCTGGAACTTACTAAATGTAAAATAACTTTGCAGTGGAGTCAGCAGTCTGGGGGGCCTCACACACACTTTGCAAGCTTTGAAATAGTTCCCCAGAAAGGGCACTAAATAAAATGAGTAATATATCTTTCTGCTAAACATTAGAGGTACACGTAAAAGCTATCATTGAGTCAGCACTTGCTGGTGGCAGTTCACAGCATAAAATCTGTTTTGCTGGAATTTATTGTAGATGGGTTGGACTGGATGACCTTTATAGGTCCCTTCCAACCCAATACATTCTATGATTCTATAACAGTCTGAAGGTGGCCACTGCTATGCATCTCACATACCTATTTCTTTTTAATTCTTACTATTATTTTTTGTAGAAGAAAACATTAAAACAACCCATTTCAACATACCCATAATTAAGGGGTAACATCAGGTTTTGATTTGGGGGGAAAAAAAAAAAAGAGAGCTAGGATTGTCTTTCCCAGCTGAAAAAAGCTGGATATCAACTAGATGGCATTTTAATACAAAATAAAAACAAGCAAAGAACCTAATACAGGGCCCAGTTAAGTCAATAATTTTTTTTTTCTTATTGTTTGCTAGGGTTTAGATAAGTTCAGATTTTTTGAGGCTTTCACTTGCTAGCACTGTAGCATAACACTCGGTCCTGCCAAGGGCTGATGCCTCTCATTTAACAATTTTAATAGGCAAAGCATGCAAGTTTCAACATTGCATTGTACAATGGTGCATTTTCTTTCCATAATGCATTGTATATCACTGTAGGAAACTCTGCTAAGTTGGCAAACTCTTCTTATGGGTACACTTACATCAGTTACATCAACAAAAACGCCTTTCTGTCAGCTTTTCATGTAGTTTTGGGCAAGGAGGTATAGTTATGCTAATAAATGAAATAATTCTATTGCCACATGCTCCAATTCTGATAGGACACGTTTTACTTGGTAGTTGATGTCTAACTGTGCCTCCAGGTGAACCACAGGTCAAATTACTCAAAATACATGAACAATACTTTGATACTTCACTTCTGTAAGAGGAAATTCAGTTTTGCTCCAGTACAAACATGAACTGCTGCAAAAAAGGGAGGCTCCACTACCCCTGTCACCCATTTTCAAGGGTCCTGGTGTTTGCTGTAGTAATCATGAAGGTGCAGGGAAAGCCAGCCGCTCCTCTAGGACTTCAAAAGCTCTTATGCAAGCACAGAGGAGCCAGGCTGAAACTTGTTCTCCCTATCAGTGGATTGGTGGTTAAACTTCCATTCCCTTCAATGAAGTTAAGACCCGTTGTTTTAGTAACATCTCATGAGATTTGTGATAATTTACTGCTCGTGCAATGCAGAGGCAGTCCTAACATTACACTGCAATGCAAGTTACAAGTTAATTAAGCCTGACTGCATCTCTGCTTTAAAACAGCCATTCCCTACTGAAGAGTGGTACCAGCATTTTCTAATGGGATACAAACAACTAAATAAAAGACACTGTCTCCAAGGTGAAAACAGATCTGACTTATAATAAGAGGAACAAGGCAAAGCAGTTCAGCAGTACCACTCTCAGCCCTACTGCCAGTGCCACCAGCTTGGCTGGAAAAGAAGAACAAAGTTCTTGTTGAGCACAAATGTCCTTTTTTCTGGGTAAAAAGGCTACGGTAACAAATCAAATATATTAAAAAATAAAGGATGGAAGAAAAGCAAGGAAGTGCACTCTCATTCTTAATTCTTTAACTGCCCTTAATATAATCATTAATATTTTAGTTAAACACCTAGGACAGTCAACTGCAAGTTTCATTCACCATAAATGCACAGAGACCCCACATATAACCCACGAGATGTTGTAAGCCATTGTATGAAAAAATATGTTTATATAAAAAACTTCCAATGAAACTGCACTATTGTATTTAAATGTTCTTTGAGATTATCCAGGAGATTACAAGGACGGCTGTTTAAAAAGTCTGTGCCAGCTGCTCTGTGTGTATATTAGGAGCATTACAAAGGCATCAAATACTCATTACTGATGAGATCACCCTAGCTAAGAAAACATACAAATACACATCTTGGATACAGACAATTACAGTGAGGTATTATGCACAGGAGGAAGAACATACCCCCAAGGAAAGAGGGGAACAGAGAGCATCAGTCATTGCAGGGTCCCCCTGAGAGTGAGCAATAGTATGAGTCCCTTCCTTGGCACTGCAGCCCTGCACAGCAGGTTCCCACTAAATCTGTTAACTTTACTAGTCATGGCCTATTTAACAAAAGAGCGTGGAGGACCTAAGACATGGATAGAAAGAAAAAGCAAACACACTGATGTATCATGAATGGAGGAAGAATATCAAAAGACTTCAGATCAGGACAACCGTGTTGTTACCTCTTCAGGACATGAACCCTAGGATTAATTCCATTAAGGATGAAGCAGCTGTGCTACACTGCTCTAAAATTTCTCCTGTAAAATTGTCCTAGAGACATAATGTTACAAGACCATGTCAGGATCAGATACCTACCAACTGGTTTAGAATGGGATTAAAGTGCAGAAGATGTAGCGACTCTGCAGAAAGTTACGGTCTAAACATGAACCCTTTCCAGTTGCAGAAGCTAGTAGTCCACAAAGCAGCAAACTGAACCCCCAGAGAAGCATTCCAGCAAGGGATCCACCAGAGAGCACTGGGACACAAACACACAGGCTGGCACTGAGGAACACTAGAGAAAAACCATATCCCTTCTGGAACAGAGTATTGCTGCTTTCAAAAAGCAACTGAAACAAGGAGAGAACACATATCAGAACTGAATCGACTTAATTAGTTCAGTCAACTAGAACAAAAAAATCTTTCTTGCTCTAATTAAATTAATCCAGTCCACTAGGCCAAAAAGCATTGATTCATTGCTCAGAAATCCTCCCTAATAAATCCCAATTTCTTAAAGCAATCTTGCCAAATCATAGACAGATACATGAATGCTTGACCTATAAAACCATCTCCAGTGCACTATTATTTCTCTGGAGAAAGAGGGAAGCTACATTCTAGGACTCCTCAAGGCAGAAAAAACTACTTATTTGTTAGCAACCTTTACTTGAAATGTCTTAGACAACTTTTTTGCTAAATGTTTTTGGGTAGTGCTTGTGTGATGTTGAAACAAACAGAAGAACCAGCTGGTTAGGTTTTCTCTGCATAGAGGAAGATTTTAACAACACCATTAAGTAGCTCAATACTCTTAACTCTTTCATTAGAGTTCTTTTGTCCTGAATCATATCAATAAATTTGACGTTCAGTCTGGTATTCATAAGAGCTGACTTACTCACAGGCTGCTTGATGCAAATGTATTTTTGAGATCCAGCAAATTTAACAGAGACCTAGAATTAAGTAACTTTTTTAGAAATTCTTTTATTCAAAATCAACCATCACAAAGAGTCTTAAATATTGTTTTACCATGGGCATGAAATTCTTTTAAAAACCCTAGCTTTGCTACTTTAAAAAATAAGAGAGAATGGAGATTTCATGAGAAATCACAAGGAACATAACAGGGTCTTTTTCAGGATTGCTTTTGTTTTTCTGCTACTGGAAGGAAGCATTCCTTATTTTGAGCATTTCACTATTTTGTTGTTGTTGTTGCTATAAAAACTATTGCTAATGTCAGTTAGCTGTACTTTAATAAGAGACATTTGAGAAGCATCTGCCTGGGTGTTAAGATTTTAGTCAACTGTAGCCTTTTAAAAAACCTCAGTCCTTCCTACGATACATATTTTCACTCTCTTACTGCCATCTGTGATGATAGGTTATCACAGAGATCAAAGAGTAGCACTGGGAGAAGGGAGGGCAATGCAGGGAATAATAGGGCCACTAGCACTATTTCAGCAAGAAAAACAACTACTGCTGGCCTGGTTCCAAAAAGCAATTGAGACAATATACAAGGCAATCTCTGAACAGTTTTCTTGCCGATTTTCAAAAATACCCATTACTTCTTCAGCTTGAAGGTGAAACTATCCCATAGAACAATTAATTACTGCTTTGAATTTGCTAGTGCTATAAAAGGAAATTTGGCCAGACTGATTGATTTAACATTTCAAAGCAGAAAACCTGGAAAACTGGCAACTTTTACAAAGTGCAGAGCTTAACAAATCATCTCCAAAGATTAAGTTTGCCCTAATGCAAGAAACTGAAGCCACATATTAAGCTTCTAATATGTTGCTCAAACTATGCATTGGGTATAACGTAGTCCTACCCACTGTTGAAAGTTTTCTTCTAATTATGCAAGAGGAGTCAAATTTCACCTGAAAATCCTTTGCCTACAGCAAAGGAAGAGTGGTCTCATATCTCCCACCCCCTTGCTTCAAGTGTGACTGACTATTTCCTGTAAAAACAGTGATTTGAAGAAAAATAAAGGGTTGGCAGGTATGAGAAGACAGAAAGAAGCAGCAGCTCCATCAGTTAAGACACTTCTCAGGACATCATAACTAATTTATGACTTGCCAAAACTTCAATCACCTGGTTCCTTATCTGACATCACAAAGAACTTCTGCAGTTCAGCATCCATTAGTCTAAACACAAGCAAGGGCAGGCAAAAAAAAGTCTGACAAACCTTTAAATAAAACCTTTGCCATTTTCATAGCTCCAAGAAGGGGCAAGCGTGAGGTTTTGAAGAATTAAAGAGATAACAGCACTGATGTGATCCACGTACTTCAAAGTTACTACATTAGCCTTTCAAACAGCCCTGCATGGAAGATTATGGTGTAGATTGCATCTGTTTTACATTAACAGACCAAGATTGAGACAGGAAATAACTCTCAACAAGATCACAGAAAGTCACCGATCCAGATACAAGCCTTTCATCTTCCAGTCAAAAGCCTAGGCCTATAGGTTAGCCCTATGCATTTAATACACCTGCAGCCATCAGGCCATGGGGACACCAAAAGAAGAACTGCTCCAGCTGGCAGTATGGCCATTGCTAGGCTCTTCTCCTGGAGACCCTGTTTATGGCCAAGAACAGGGCACAGCCAGGAGGAATCACAGCACCTGCCCAGCAATGCTCTGAGCTACATGGAGCTTTTATGCTGCAGAGCATGTTTCCTAAGAGTAACCAGGAATCACTCACTCGGACTAAACACACACACCACACACACAAACACATACAGTGTGTGGCCATTGCTATAGAAGTTTATCTTCTACGTATTTCCTGAAAGCAACCCCAAATGTGCAAACTTAACTATATGTTAAGTTGTTTCATCAGTAGCTACATTCTCATACAACCTTTTCACCTCTCCTCAGTTTCACAGAATCACAGAATGGTTTGGGTTGGAATAGACCTTAAAGATCACCTAGTTCCACCCTCCCTGTCATGGGCAAGGACACCTTCCACCAGACGAGGTTGCTGAAAGCCCCATCAACCTGGCCCTGAGCACTTCCAGAAAAGGCATACATTGCTGAAGCCTGAAGAACCAATGTGATATTTTGATGCTAAGTGGCCATTTGCCCACCACTAACTTGTATATGTTCATGAGACGCACATCAAGGGTTCATGGTATTTTAAAGATAAATGACAAATAGAGAAGCTAAGAGTTAATAAGCATAAGGAAGGATATTAAAAGATCTACAAGCAAAATCCCAAATCCCAATTCCCTTCAGAAAACAAAAGAATTATTTTTAGCACAGTATTTATAAAATAATTGGGATGCTTAAAGAGAAGTTTCTCTTTTAAAAAAACTTCATTACATTTCCTCAGAAAGACAAAGATGAATGCCATTCACCATTCCATGCCATAAAATTCTCCACAAAACTACTTTCCATCAGTTGAATACTTCCCTCCAGAGACACTCAGTAATGCAGCCATTTGCCTGCATCCACACAATTCAAGCACTGCATTATGGGCTTAAGATTTCTTAGAATTGCTTTGGCATTCTCCAGCGTAAGTATTAATCAAGGAACCAGACTTTCATGTTTACTGATAAATGCTCTGGTTCAGCAAAGCACTTCAGATACAAGCTCAGCTGTTTCACTGAATCAGGACCAACAACCCCACATTCTACTGCTCCATGTGGGTGCAGAACTCTGCTGAAATTCAACTGTATTTAGCTTTAGAGTCTTGCTGATACAGGAAAAATGAAGTTTGCTGAGCTCAAGCCGTTCTAAATCTCTGATACAATTATCTCTTCTAAAATGTATAACCTTTCTCTGCATCCTGACACTCAAAGTTCTTCAGAATTCTTGTGTGGTTTTGGAAGATAAAAAAGCTATTATGAATAAACCACACAGAAATGGCACAGGATCTGACTCAGTTGGGCTGGTTGAGACAGACAGAACACCAGATGAAACCAAATTTTCACAGGAATAGATCAAAAAACAACAGAGCTGAAGAAATATTAATTCAGAGGACCTACATATTTAGTTAAGCTTCCCAGTTTTGATTAGTCTTTGTATTTAAGTTGCCCACTTTAAAACAATTTATTGCTTGAAGGTATTACTACTTTTTGTGTAAAATTAACTGTCATTTTTCATGTATATTTTTGCTTCTCAAAGTTCTCATGAAGTTCACTGACATGAAGTTAGGAAACCAAATTATGAACTCCCGTCAGAAGAACATCTGACATTAAGATGCTTCAAATCAGCATCAGGATGCTGAAATTATATAGAATTTCCACCTTTAAAAGCTTTCAGTGGTTCTAATTAATATTTCTCAGAACTAAGAATAAAAGCCCACACATCTGGCAACAAATATTCTGAGGAAAAAAAACCTTACAATATCATTCCATCTGGAAAATACCCAGCAAGAACTATGTAAAAGAAGGAAACTTGTGTGGCTCCTAGCAGTTTCTATTTTTTTTAGATCACGTCCTTCACCTTCCAATGGAAGGACTTCCTATTATACTTTGAAGGATCCTATATTGTTTTTGGAAACACAGTGTTCAGGGTCAGGGGAAGTTCCACTTAAAAAAACCAACCATGTCATCACAAGGCCTGTTTCTTCCTGTTGCTATGCTTATTGACATGGTACCCACCACCACCATATCAGGGGGGCACAAATCCAAAAGATACATTAGCTTACAAGCCAACAGCCTTAATGAAAATGAAATACACATGCTCTGAACAACATAAGATTACTTATAAGAAAAAAATATGCAGAAAGAAAGAGAAAGAAAAGCTAGAGTAACAATAAAGAACCAGGGAATAAAGAGCTATTAAAAAAACCCACAGAGGCTGACCTAATGGGAGCAGATAAACCAGTAAGGTCAGCATCACAGAATCACTGTGGTTGGAAAAGACCTTTACAATCATGAAGTCCAATCATAACTGAACTCTACCAACCATTAATCTAACTCTACCAAGTCCAGTGTTTGTATCATGTTCCTAAGCACCACATTCATACATCTTTTAAACACCTTCCAGAGGTGGTGATTCAACCACCTCCCTGGGCAGCCAATTCCAGTGAAGAAGTTTCTTCTAGTATCTAATCTAAACGTCCCCTTGCACAACTTCAGTCCATTTCCTCTTGTTCTGTTGCTCATTACAAGGGAAAAGGAGAAGAGACCAAGCCTACCTTTCAGGTAGTTGTAGAGAGCGATAAGGTCTCTCCTCAGCTTCCTTTTGTCAGTATTACAGAAAATGGGTAAATTATTCTATATATCCAATCCTTACAGCCTCTCCATCAGCCTGACCTCACCCCCCCCCAACCATGACACTCAATCAGAAAGAGAGAGGTGTCTACAAGGCAAGCACAGGCATAGCTGCATGGGCAAATTCTGGTTTGCATCGGATGCCATGGCTGCACCACTATGTCAGCAGCAGGAATGATTTGCACCACCAGAGGATCTACCCCAGTAGGCTGTAGTGAGACCCCTGGCCAGTGCAGATCCACAGCATGTATCATCCTATCTTCTTTCCAGCTGAACAATAAGGCAGGAAAGAAAAAGGAAAAAAAAGTTCAAGTTAAAAAAACATGTTCCCATTCCTTCATGGAAGAGCCTAACTTGAAGGTTTGGCCTTCAACAGGATATAGAGTAGGTGTTTCTGCTGTCCTCTAAGTCATTTTACCAAGACGTACATCATGCACCCAACTGCACAAATTTGCCAGCAAGTAAAATAACTATGTTTCAGCCTTTGATTTAAGCCACATTAGTACAGAACATTTTTGCTCGAAAGACTACAAAGCCAGACTTGCTTATGAGGTTATCCAAGGCTGTAGCATGTGCAGTTCTGAATGTTTGTGTGGAGTTCCTACTCCAGGTTGCCAGACCTTAGTTTAAGCCCACTTCAAAAACATAATCCCTTCAGACAGGCAGGTAGTTTGCCAGCATTTCTCCCCTCCACCCTGCCTTAGACTTTCCACAGGGAAGAAAAAACTCACAGCAAGCAAGGTTCTTTGCAGTCTTTTTCTGCACAATTGAAGCTGTATAAACATGAACTTAAAAGAAATCTGTGTACAAGCTAAAAGTAAATGAGATTCAGATCAGCATTGAGCTACACATCTGGGCAGTAAGACGAAGTAGAGAAATAGACAAACATTCTTTCAATATTTATACAGACCATTTTCAATGCAAAGTTAGTGAGGTATACTCTTTAAGCCATTAGCATGAAGAACATACAGCTTTGTAGCTCAGGTTTGAATATGCATCTGTGTGATGCATTTGAGATGTATTTAACACATTAGTACCTTAAAAAGCAAGAAAGAAAAGAAAAAAAACCCACAAACAAGACAGATTCTGTCTAGTTCACCTATATCTTAAGAGATAACAATGCTGAAGGTGCTGGAAAGTCAGCAACAAAACAGAGCAATAATAGCAGTGTCCGTGGACTGGCAAACAAAAGAAAGGTGTGTTCTCCTGCAGCAGCCTCACTAGAGGCTGAGACCGAGCCGGAAGAAGGCTCTGTCTGTAAAACCCAAGGCCCTGGGGAGGTGGCGTGCTGCCCCCTGCCTCCCCCGGGCCTCACCACAGGCACGCCGGGGTTTTATTTATACTCCTCAGCTTTATTTATACTTCTAAGTTTTATTTATACTAGTATGTTAAGGGTTCAAGCCTGAAAAAGTGCGGGTTCTGTACACTGGCCATTAAGAGCCAAGCCTGCAGTACCCTGGCCATCACACTGACCATAGCTCACAGGCATCTGCCACAGCTTTCTCCACACAGGACTAGAATGCATTGCTTGCTACCACATGTATTCACCTATAGCCACAGAGTCCTTGCATTTAAAGCATAATTGTTTCGGTTAACAGCACTCAGTGACTAACAGAAAAACGTTGCAAAAGCTCTTCAGAGACCTGTCCTTCCTCAGCTGCAATTATGTCTGCCTGTGATCTCTCTCCTCCCTTCATCAGATCCAGTCCATCAGTTCTTTATTACTCTCACCTTACTGCACTCCTGATACTCTGTAAAGGACATTAACTAGTTGTTATCACTAGGAGTTCATTGCAAAAATAAAAAGCCTGGGAGAAAACCAAAACCCACAGGACAGGCAGAAGAGAAACCATTATAGTGCTTTCTCACCTATCCCTAACAAACTGATCCTTTCTACTCCCTTCAGCTATCTCCTTCCCATGCAGATAGTGGGAAGAATCAGTTTCCAAGAAAGAAGTAACTTTGAGGCTAGCCCTGCTCTGAGCAGGTGGCTGGACTAGACTTCCAGAGGTCACTTCGAGCCAAAATAATTCTATTACTCTACTTGTGAATAAGCACCTGATCAAATCCAAGGCCACAGTGCTTTTCGAGAGCTGGTTTCAAGAATAGCTGCCAGAAGAAAATACAGAACTGGGGAGCGAAACCAAAAAACCACAATAGACTTCAGGACAGACACATTAAGGTTTCTGAACATCGAGTAACTTTCTAATAGTAGTACTATGTTTGATAACACTTAAATTAGTGGGTTTTAATGAAAGCTGCCTTCAAGGGGTAAGCTGACTTCTTAGGCAAGTGATTTCCTCAGCAGCAAAATGGAACTGAGGTTGTGAAAAATTAAAATGGTTTTTATTTTCAACACTGGCACTTTCTTTTAAAGTAGATTCAGATGATTCAGATTCATTCCAAGTAGTCACACCTCTCAGCCAAGACCAGCATTCATATCTTCAGCTCAAGCCGCAGACACACTCAGACGCGCCCTGTATTGCTGAAAGTTCATCTGCATCAAAGCTATTGCAAAATGCTAGCATCACATACTATTAAATAATTGAAGTTACTAATGTTGGATGGATGCCTTCAGGAGGTCAACCCCAGAGAAAGTCCCACAAGGCTTGAGGGCTTGAAACAACATAATTTTCCATGCTGACGATGAAAGGAAGCCAAATTGTAATGCATTTAATTGCTCAGCCCTGTATCTTCCAAAGCTGGTCATCTTTTCCACAGTGAGGACATCTCAGATTTAAGCAAGCCATCTGTCCACTGTCCGCTTTTCCCACTACTTCATTTTGACAGACTGTACATCCACTTGGCCTCTTCTCCAATGACCCATGCTGTATTCAAGCTGGACATATAAAAGGCTTCCCCTTGCAACCACAAGAACTTTGGCAAACAAACATACGGAGAAGAATCACTTCAGCACTTGAAGAAACTACAATATAAGCCAGGTACTTAAACCCTACAGATCTTTCCTCTCTTTGTCACAAGTTATTGCAACACAGTGTTTTAAAAATCCCAATCTGGGACAAAATATGGGACAGAAGCAATCCCCATAAATGGCAATGCATCTTCCTAACCTATGAACACTGAGAACTGTTATTAAAAGGTCTTTGCCATCACCATTGATAGTTAACTTTAAGAGATTAGACAACTGTCGAGAATGATGGAAATGAGTTTTATCCCAGTAGGGCAGGAAGGATGGATGGACTCTGTGACCTATTACAAACCTTTATGGGACTTTGTCAGGAATTTCTTTTTATGAACTAAAAGAATCAGAACTTAATTCCAGTTACAGACTTCGAAGGCAGCACTGAGCTGAGCTGGTACACCCTTTCAGCCCAGCTCTGTAGAGAGACCTAGCTCAGCTTCACCAGCACAACCCTGCACCTGGGGCAATAAATCCAGCTTCTTGACAGAACTAATAGTTTGGCCCCAGCACCACACTGGCAGAGCTACCCTGCTTCTACTCTACATGGCTTCCAGAGCAATGTTCCCCTATATAACACATGTGCACCATTCCTTTTTTTTTTAAATAGACAAATAACCAAATAATTTATGTTACTACTGCAGTTCTTTAATTAAGGGGGAACACTGGTGCAAGAAAATGCTTATAGGAACAGCATTTTTTCTCACATCACTGTACCAGCAGCTCTGATGACAGTGGTTTTATATAAAACCTAGACATAAATGTAAACTTTAGTTAACCTACATTTTTCCAGCATGAAAAAGTATTTTTGATTAATAATTCTGAATATATACAATAAGTTACACTGAATGCATTATTTACATAATGACACCTACCTGCAGCTGCAAAGCACAAAATCATCAAAGCAAACACTGAAGTCACGCAACCTGAAGACATTTTTGCAAATGCTGTATCTTCTCAAATCAGCTTCCTTTGCAGCTCTTCATGTAGATTTACTGCCTTTGAAATTTGTGATATGTTTTGAAATAAAATCTTCCAGACTTTTAATTGCCTACAGAAAGAAGAAAAAATACATTTTAATACAAATATAACTTACAGGAATGTTACTAGATTTTTAAAATCATCTCTCTTGTAACAAGGGAAATGGAATTCTTTCTTAAAGGACTACTAGAGGACTGCTTTTTATATTACCAGATGCCCTAAGTACTAACAGCTTAGTGCTCTCCCCCCCGGTATTTCAGCACTTCCTTGCAGCTTTTGATCTTTCATATTATACATCATGCAAGTTGTGATCTACCTGGAAATGAAATGCCAGAATCCTTTCTGTCAACTAATGCTGAAGTCCTGCTGAAGCCTGCCAATGCTACTCATAACCTCCGACAAGTTTATTTTAAGTATTCAGACTTTCTCTAGGACATACAAACATGTTTGTTTATTTATCTGCTGCTACCTTTATTAGACCATGGAGAAGTGTTTCACATGTGCTCTAGCTGGTTTACAGGTAACACAATAAATTTAACTCATAATTTCTTGGTATCACAAATTCTGAAAACTTTTCAAGGCCACTTGACACTCAATTTAAGTATAAAGCTGTTCAGGAACTTTATTTTAAAAGATTTCAAGACATGACATACCAGGTCAGTAAAACAACTTAAATGTGCTGTACAAATAAATGACAATACAGCTGATGCCTGCAGGCATTAAAAACACCAAAGATTCTGACCCCAGACTGCATGCTGAAGATTTTTGAGGGGAAATACTAGATACACAATATCCTCTTCATCTTTATTTATTTTTTTAATTTACTTTCAGTCATCTCAATGTCTAGTAGGAGACTACAGACCAAGTACATAAGGAGCCAGAACATTGGTATTGTATTAAATCAAATAAAAATCTTATCTGCTTTACTCCCCTACCAGCCTTCAGAAGCAGATGACAGATGGTGCCTCAGCAACCACTAACACTCACCACAAAGCAATGCAAGCAATTCCAAACAACCACCACAGGGCTAAGTGATAGCAAAACGCTGAGTCAGGACCAAAATCTAAACCATGACAACAGAAATACCATTTAAAAGGTTCCTGCTGACATTAAAATGGAATGAAGTATGAAGTCAGACAAAAGGCTAGGGTGTTACACAGTGCGTGCCACGCTATGCACAATCCAAAGTCTGCACAAGGAAAACCTGCACCTAGACCAGCACGAGATGCCTGCTGACAGTGCTCCTACGGGAAAACACCAGAAGCTCCTTTGCATAATTTCTCCTCGGGTTATTCAGAAGAGGTGGCGCTGCCCTATGCGGAGGGAGCTGCAGCCTCCCACTAGGAGAGGACTGCTGGCACCCACGGCCTGAACTGCGGCCTCTCTCAGACTCTGCACTCGCCACCCGCCCCCAGTACCAGCGGGTCTCGGCGCTGCCCCAGACGCCCCCTGCAGAAGGAGAGCTCAGGGGTAGCCCTATGGGAGCACCCCAACACCCTGCTTCTGTGGCACAGAAATGAGCTGGGCATCTATCACAACACGGAGCTTCGAGCAGTTCACTTTCAAGCTCAGCATCCAATACAGAAGCACATTTGCTTTTGTTTCCTGTTTGCTTTTGACCCACACTTTTAGGTTGAAATTCTGTACCTGGTTCTCTCCCCTGCACAGTTATGTCCCCACCGCCTCCCTTCCAGTGGCTTAGAAACACTGTCAGACAACAGAAGTGAACAAAGGAAACCCCTGGAGAAATGGTAACTCTAGTAATGCTACTTCATAACTTTTCTCTTTTACCTACTGGTGCTCAACCAGGGGAAAAGGAGATTACTCTAGACTGAAGAGACACACTACTTAGCACAGTGTAAACAAGATCTGGGTATCTTGCTATCTGCTATTCACAAAGTTATGTATGATTAAGTATCCCAAACAGGAGATTCCTTTCCATCAGAATTAAATTATAAAAGACTGTCACTATCTGTGACAATACTCGGTCATACTAACCTAAAACTTTGACCTCAAAAAGTAAGAATCTCTGAAACTATCCTGGGATGTTTAAAATAGCCTTAGCAGCAAAAAAAAAACCCAACCACACTGCATTTTTGTTCTCTTCCATGCACTGTCTTTTCCAAAACTGGCCCTGAATTTAGTAATAGATATTAATTCTAAGAGAAAAAATGTTTTGGAAATAAACAAATCCTTACTTATAGATCATTCATTTAAGAACATCAGTTCCGTACAATTTTGCTTATTCCATCTTAAGACATATTACTGTTACTGAGGTTGAATGTTTCATCACTTACAGGTTCTCTGAGACAGTTTGCTTTCCACTGATCGTAGGTCCAACACAG
Organism: Hemiprocne comata; assembly: GCA_020745705.1. Classification (NCBI taxonomy): domain Eukaryota; kingdom Metazoa; phylum Chordata; class Aves; order Apodiformes; family Apodidae; genus Hemiprocne; species Hemiprocne comata. The sequence goes on along the minus strand of CM036593.1, from coordinate 15,778,504 downwards.
TTAAAAAAATATTATTAGATGAGACTACAACTCTACCACAGAACACGACTGAGGTAACAAGACATTGCAATTAATTTCTGTCTTTGATAGCAAGACAAACACCGCAGCCTCACAAAGCAGCAACAGTCCAACCTAAAACCCTAAACAAGCATGATTTACCTAAAGATTTCTTCCACAACATTTTGTGGAAGATGGGTCCATCTTCAAGAAAAAAATTCTGGAGAAGGAAGAACACACAAACACAAAATCAATGCTAGAGACAGCTAAAACCAGGAAAACCTCAGAAAATGATGGGTTCCTTGGGCAATTTACAAGGCTTGTAACAATTATTCATCCTGAACCTACTGGAAGCATTCAATGATTTTCTACGTCTCTCTCACCTCCCCCTAGAGTGTAAGGTTATATAGCTAAACCCTCAAATCCATGAGGGAGGCTGAACTTTGTGGTAAGTTAAGGCCAACCTTTATTAAATACAAATAATAAATTGTTGACAAGAGTGTAGGACAATCCTTTAACATTTTTGAACATGAAAAACCAAATCAAACAGGTTTAATGCCAAAATGGCAACCCATAAGGAATTTATGACAGATTCTCAACATCATTTGGGAAGCCAACTGTAAGCTGGAACCATTTGTTGCTATTTCTCTAGCTTAAAAAAAAGCAAGCTAAATCTACTCAGTGAGAGTATTTGGTTGCTAACTCAATTTTTAAATTCTGCCATAAAGAAAAATTATCAAAAATCATGATGTTTCTACCCAGTGTTAGCTATAAACGACCACCATCATGTCCTGCAAGATGTCACATGTGCAAACAAGCAATGAATATGCATTCTGAAATGTGAGTTACTGATGTATAACCACTTCACCAACAAAGAACAAAAGAGAAACCAAAAAGAGCAACTACAGCACATATACTCAGTAATATACTAAATAGGAAAGCACAAGACATTACTTCAATCCCTGTTTCATCAGCACAAACCTCTCATTCTTCAGCGATATTTTTATAAGGCACAGAGTTGTGCAGAAATAGGGAGTACAAGGAAAAAAACGGAGAGCAATGCTGCTGAGAGCAGCTGAGCATCCCATTCTGAGCTGACCACCTAATTATTGTCAAAAGGTCAAGTTTTAATTTGGGAAAGATTATTTTAAAATAAGAGAATACATACACATTTCTGTCTGTCTGTAAAAACAAAGAGATTTGATTCCTACAAACCACTGACCAATAACATCTACAAGGTATAACTCAGAGCAGACAGAATATGATCAAAAAGCCTTAGGATTCTACTCTGATTCTGTCAGCTTGCAAAGGGTGAATAACAGAGACCCAACTGAAAATCACAAAGCTTTCTAGAGAAAGGACTCACTTGCTTTAAGTTATGCATTCACAAACTTAAAAAGGAGGGCAAACTTCAAATCTTGAAAGACCATGTGAAAAGCTGACAAACTGACAGCGAGTTTCATGAATTTAGGATGGATGATATCCAAACTGCCAGCTGCACAGCAGCAACTCAAGTCAAAAAGCACTAATGAAAACACTGCTAATCACTTTAAGAATAAACCTAAGCAGGCAATTTTGGGAAGTCAGTATTTTGGAAAACCGGATCATCCTCAACTGTGATGGAAGTCAGCTACAAAGCTGCTATTATCTAACCATCTGACAAGACTAAAGAGAAGTGAATAAGAAAATAGGTAGGAAAACTCAGCTGTGGCACAAAACATGCCAGATTTTGCTTCAGTGTGAAGCCTGCTGACACCTGAAGACTATGGGAAACCTGCAAACTAGGAAAAGTTGAGGCAGTCCACAGAATAGAGGGACATGTCCTTTGAAATAAGAGAAGAAAGCTGTGCAAAGGGATCAGGAAACTAAACCATTTATCCAAGAAGTAAACAGGACTGCTGGTCAATTTGAGATTCAAAAGAAATTTCCAAGAGAATAATCTTTTCCTTTGGGGTATATCTGGGAAGCTATTTTTGTAACTGAGGTCACAAAAGGGCGTATTAAAAGTATAAGCAAAAAATTATAATGAGGAAGAGTAGATGACATGAGAGCTTTGGGTTTACTAAAAGTACTGTTCTCATGCCAATGCTTTATACCATTACAAGGCTGGCAGAAGAGGGCATCTGCAGCCAGAGACACTGAAGTCTGCTGGGGTCATTTTCACTGAAGTTTGCTTTCATAAAGGCCACTAGTCCTGATAAAAGTGAGGGCCTAAAAAGGACAAAGCAGTCTCTTTTTTTGACAAGTATCATTTTGCAGATGCAATCAGGAATGAATGTTACGAGGAACATCAGGAAAAATCTTACTACTACCAGATTTTATCAGGTTTGAAAGAAGACTGGGGAAGTGGAAGGGAGGAAACATTTTGAAGTACATGAGGACAAGAGGGAGAAGTATGAGGTTTTCATTTGACTTGAACTAAGAGCCTCTAATGTTCATTAGAATTGTAATGTGTAATGCTTAGCTAGACATCAGTGAAAAATACAACACTTTTGGAGGACACTGGATGCTCTGACTGGCCTGTGAGAGTGGCAAGTCACGGAAGGACAGATCTCACTGCTACTCTAAGGTAGCGGACAACAAACACTCCTTAACTCAAAGGTATTTATTAAAAGAATCTGACTTTGTCAGAGCCACCAGCAGTAAACACAAAACACCTCAGTATATTCTTGTGATCTCTACTTTTCATTAATGGAAATCTTTTTTCTTTATAAAAATCTGCTACTTGTCTTCCTCAGAATTCCAGTCTTTTGTGGACTTTTTAGAGCTAACCTTTGAGCTCAAAAGTCACCTTCAACACTAAGATAACCAAAGAATTCAGAAGTTAGAAGCATGCTGCTTACTCTTAAGAAACACCCTGCCACTAAGGATTTCCCAGCCCTTACTGACAGCAGCTACCAGGACATCAGGGTTTGTGGTCTATGGATGGCTTGTTACTAAGAAATCACATTCAGCACAGTTCCACCACCAGCAGAAAGGCATCCATCACCTGCTTATCACTCTCCAAGAAGGGGACAGGACTCTGCTCTAAAATGCTTGAGGAACTACAAATGAAAATGACCCAATACAAACCCTAGGACTAAGTTATGTCTTCTGAACATTTCAGCACCTTTCTACTCAGCCTGTGTCTGTACTTCTAGCAAAATACCTACTACTTATTACTCCTCTTGAGATCAGTGGTCTCCTTAGCTTCAATTTTTATCCACATTCTCCTGGTAAATTTATTTGTGCCTACTTTTTCAAAGCTTCTCTGCACAGTCCAACCAAGCAATATATATGTCTGCAGGTGGCCACAGGCACAGATTTGGGGGTGTTCCTGTTTCCTATTAAAGGCTTCTATAGCATAGGAATTTGCCACATTTACTGCTGAATTGGGTTCTTAAAGCTTTATTTTCCCCTTTTATTTCAGTTCCCTTAAGCCTTTTCCCCAATAGGCACCATCTGTTTCTTTAATCACCACCTACCTTTCCCATAGAAGTTCTTCCCATGCCTTAACTCCATCCTCCTTGTTGTCTAACCTTTTCCTTTACTGCCTGAAGAATAACTTCCACTTCCTCTTCTCCTTATCAACATGGACTCTGGCAATTCACTCCTCTTTCCATGCACAGTGGCAGAGGCTGCACAGCTCTCTACAACACTACTAACAAACACTTCTCTATCAAAAGAAGCCAAAAATCCTCCCCCTCTAAGTCACATCACCAGTCCCACTGAAGTGAATGGGGAGACTTGAGCAAAGCCAGCAGGATCTGTCCCTTGGTGTTGTTTTGCCATAGCAACGTGAACCCAAGTTTCTAGGCCATCCAAGAAGGCCTTCACAGCCAAAGTTTTTTCACTTTTTGTTTGTTTGTTTTACGCATGGCAACCATTTAACTTAACTGTTTTTTCTCCCATTTGTCCATGTGGGTTGCCTATGCGAATGCCATGAATATATGCATTCCATGCCTAGAGGAAAAAAGGCAGTAATTTGTAATCAAGTATACACAAGCTCAACTAAAAAAATAAATCACAAATGCTTAACTGCACAAGTAGTTCTATAAACTTAGGAATAGTACAGTTTTTGAAAGAGTTTATTTATACCCCTACTCCAATTAAATACACATTTCAGATTTCTTTTTTATTGGATGACATTTATCTTCTGTAAATTCTGCATGATTTGCACACATACAGGTCGGAAAGCTGACTAATAAGATTAGCAAATATTAATGGAGAATTGAAAATGTGTATGTATTTTTTTAATGCTTATGTCCAAGGCATATACATGAAGTTCCACTATTCAAAACTCAAAACAGTAACTTATTCATAAACTATTAAGGGGACAGATTCTGTTATAGAAGCAACAAAGTGGTTTCATTTTCAGGGAATGTATGAATAGCAATAAAACTAAAAATCCTGACATATCAAAAGTCCAGGGAAAAAGTAACTCTGATGTCCTGCAGTTCACATGCTGCTGTGCTTGTAATAGGACATTTCAACAAGTCACAGTTAAAGGCTATGGGAACTGGACAAATGCCAAGGGAAGATGTTTTATGCCATTTAGCAATTGTGCCCCTCTATTCCATTAACAATTTGTTTATTTATTTTCTTATTAATGTATTACAATGCAGTCTGCCAAATTACAGGAAGCCACAAAACATACACAAATTAGTCCATAAAAGACATGAAACCATTCCACCTTTTTGGTAGGAGTTAATTAACGTTGGTTTTGTTACCTGATATCTGTTTTGCCCACAGCTAGCATAAAGCTCTGGTTTGGATGGGAGTGCCTATTCTCAATAACATTTCATAACCAGCTTTCCCTTCAGCTTCCCAACATTTTGGTTTAATCACCTGACTTGAACTGCTGTGATTTTAGATGAGAAAAAGTCATGCCACAGGCACTGTGGAAGTTACAGCAGAATAATCATTGTACAAAGAGCACAAAAGTAAGAGACAGTTTACAGAAACGGGATAAAAATCATGCTGTTATATGTTCCCAGGGCTTCCCTTCCCCCAGGCACAGGGAGGTACATAACTGAATCTTTGTAGGCTGAGGGGCAAGGTTTTGCTTATCAAATGTAAACAAGAGAATAGCCTCTTACAGGATCAGGATGTAGGAGGGTTTCAATAGGTGGAAGGGCAGGAAGCACATCCAGGAGTCTTTTAGTGGAAGGAGTACACGGGACTCTTCCACAAGCAGAAGACTGGAACAGATTCCTTTTTGGCAACAGCAGAAATTCCTGGAGGTTACCAAACCTCTATAGAAGGGAGCACTCATGGCACTGAAAGTTAAGACCAACACCCTACATGGAACTTGAGTATCGAATCAGAACTTTTCTACTTTAATGTAGCACCCTCTGGGATACCCTACATCAGAGCAACCCCAAAGGGAGCAAAGAAAACAAGATGTTGGGATGCTGTACAGTTCTTACACTATAATGGCTTTAGCAATCTGTAACCTAGTACCAGCTTCAGCCAGGTGTTTTCTGTGCAACTTGCAGTTAGCCTGTTCTTTGACAAGCAAAAAAGTCCCAACAGGATCTCAACATGGCCACAGCAGCCCCCCTGTAACACCTGCATAGAAAGATAACACCACTTCAGGCCATTCTGCTTCTGTTTTCTAGCTAGAAGATGGATGAAAAATCTTAAAGCTCTTATCAGGGAATATCAGTAGCAAAATTATATGGAAACTTCCTGATAAATGTTCAGGTAGTAAAGGAGGTAAAAACCAGAGACTTCAGAAATGTACATACATAAAGACTGGATTAAAGTTTACATGGCAGCCCAAGAAATCTTTGAGTCTCAAATCTACATTTAAATAAAACTCAGGTTCCCAATGAACTCAACCAGTAATATCCCACTACAATTTACACGAACCAGGCTTATGTTTTTTTTAAATGGGACTTGCAGCTTCTGAAAAGTTTACCCTGAAACAAAAACATTTCTAGTGTACAGGAATCTTCAGGCCAAACAAAAAGATCATAAATTGCAGGAAACAAGTATCTAGAGCCTTTTATTCTCATAATTCAATTTCTTTGGTCTAATTACTTCATTTTTTATGGTTTCTAACTGGAAACAGAATAGGTTTCCTGGCACTGGAATATCTTACTCTTCATAAACACAGTAGCAGCCAACAACCCCACACAAATGTCATTTATCATAGGTTTTACTTGGCTCAGTTTCTAATTGCACACCTAAACTAAACAGATAACAGCTCTAATGTTCCTATCAAGGCAGATATAACCCTAGGGAATGCATCTCCTTGTAGAGGAGACACAGCAGGATAGAAAGTTACCAACAACTCAGCAAGGCTTCTTCCACTCAGAGTAGAAGACTTCAACAAATAATTCTGTCAATGAATGCTTGATGCCATGATTTTTTCAAGACTAAACAGCAAAACCTTAGAACCATAGCTAGAAATAGTAGCAGTCACAATCTTCCTACCAGGAGAAAAAAGCTAAATCAGTCTCTGTTGGATTTAAAATCTTGACGTTACCTTTATACATTTAGAAGAGTGGCTTTGAAACCATCGCCTACAAATAACCAAAATTCTCCGGGTTAATTGTGAGGAACCCAGAAGCAGTAATAATGAAAAGTAAGACTATGGCATTAAGTATAAAATCCCTATATAAGGATGCAATTTTCTTTGTGGGAGGGAGGGGCAGGGGGCGGGAAAGGATGTCAGTAAATTGAACAGGATTTTGATCAGGATTGAAAACTAGCTTTACCCATTACAGGGGAATTGGATGAGGTGATACGAATCAGCCCTCCTCGCTGCCACTGGTCCTAAGATACTGCAAAATGTAAATTAACAGGTTAAAACATTATCTACTAGCTACTTTAAAGTTAACTACAGGCATTATCAAAATAATATTTTGGAAAAAAACCCTAACAACAAAAGAAGCATGCATGGAATATTGCTCTTTAGAATAAGACGTACTCTAGAGAGCAGGCAGATTAATAGGTTATTTCTTCAGGTTCTAAACACAGACACAAGATAAACACATTTAGCAGAATGTGATAGCAATGTGAATGTAGAATCAGAATGTGAATGTAATTAGTTAGTGACTAATTTTTCAGATGCACATCTATCTGTAAGATAGGAAACTTCTCCCACACAAATAGGGAAGAGCGTCAAGTGCTACACAGTTTAAAGTGTGAGTCAAAAGGAGCTTCCCTTTGTGTAGGAGTAACCTACCATATTCCTAATTGCCTGCCAAATAACCAGTGTAATTTAATTTGTTGGGCAGAGAAAGATGTTCAGGTCAAAGCAAAACTTTTTTCATAAAAATTATCATTTATAAGCACTGCAATGAAGATTTGTTTCAGTCATGATACATATCACTGGCATGTTCCACTCCGAACACAGACATACACTCATAATTTTTACCATATATAATTTCCTGTCTTTCATTGTTTTATATTAAATGTATATATGAAACCTGTAAAAAAACTTTGAATATAAGTCTAGGGAGATGGAAGGCCACAATAAATTCCTACATTCATATAAATATTTTGTGCATCTCATATGCCAGAAGAAAATCACTGCACCTCATCACTGCCACGAAACAAATGACCCGATCTACAAGTATTCAGAAACACTGGTCATTTTAAACACCAGGGGGAGGATCTAACCCACCACATAGGACGAGCTGTACGTACTGGAGGAGTGACTGAGTCCATTAAGGTAATAACTTTAAAATAAGGAAAGGTCCATCTTCTCAAGTACTGCAACAGCTGTTTTGTAAATTAAACCAGACTTCTGCTTCACTCAAATCACCATCAAAAACAAAGTCCTGTATTGGTGATAAAATACTACCATAGTTCTCAACCATGCTGTGTCAAATGCAGCTATAGGATAATAAATGACTTCTATAAATCTAAGACAAAAGAGAACATATCCATCTTCACCTCCAGCTTCTTGGCAAAGAAATAACATTTATTCAGCAGATCTATACTACACAGTAAACTTACTGGATACTTGAGGGTTTTTTTGTTATTGTCCCCAACTCACACAGTGAACGTTCACGGACTTCCAACAGAAGATGCCTGTGCTTACAAAGGAGATCAGAGTGTAAGTGAATGGGCATTCTTTTTCAGAATCATTAACGTCACCTTATGTATCACAGCCCCATTGCCTTCTGTGCAGAAAAACAACCTATACATGTTAGCTCTATAATTAAACTGTTTTAACCTATAATTAACCTCTAGATAAGCTATTCTCCTGCAATCTAAATAGGTCTCTTACAAAGGTCACAACTAAACTTATTTAAGAGGGGCCTTATCCAGCTGATTCCCAAAATCTTGCAACATGCTGCAACAGAAAAGAAAAAACCACTGAACTTGGCCAACTAGTGTAGCGAAATTAAACAGACTATTAAAGAGAAGTGCTAAATATAATGGAATTCCATTTGTTAATAATAAACAGATACAGCTCATTTTAAAGTACTCCTCAGAGAATGAATATGGAATTACGATTTTCACGTTTTCCTCATTAAATTAATTTCATTATAAATACATCAAACTAGAATATTTTGCCAGACATAATTATTTGTAAGCCATACAATTCAATAATATAACACTTGCAACATATGAAACATTCTCTGCTAAACTTGACAAATCTTACTATTTGGATACACAAGATCATAAAGGATGTTCTTTTAAAAAGTCTATTTTGCCAGACTGGAAATAAAAAGCATGGGATATATAGTAAGTATCAGCTTTAAAGTCCCTCTTTCCAGAGATGTGCAAGTCTGTTTCATTTTGGTCACCACAGAGTTAATTGTTGCTGTAATAGCACAAGAAATACTGCTCTATTGGATGACTGCCAGCACATAAAAATGTGAATCCACAGTTATGGATAAAGCAATTCCAATTGCACTACTTCTTTGCTAGTACTTTTTAATGGCAAAATATGTTTCTATTCATGAAATGCCTAGAAACTAGCTTACTGCTGTTAATAACCACAAATATTACTGCTATAGAAGTAATGTAAATTTTTAATACACAAATATTTTGTGGAACTAGATCGAAAGTAATGTGATGGCAAAGATTCTTCCAATCTGTATCCCAGAGTATTTTCTGAGATCTACATAAATTGCCTAAGACTTGGTAATTCATGTCTTAAATATTATTGGAGATACATCAAACAAAAGAATTATAAGCTTTTAGCACTCTTTTTAATGAACATTAAAACAGAAATCTCACTTTGACTTTACAAACTGTATAATTCACCATCTCAAAGAACTGCGTAAGTGAAAAAGTTCAGTGATTCCACAAAAATTATGGAAGAGGGAGACCATCAATAGAACTTAGCATGCATCTTTCTGTACCTTCAGTATCTGGCACTGCTCGGCCAGTGCTCTTAAAGACGAATGTGTGGCCACTGGAATACATGTATACCTGATCACTGAAAAAATGGGAAGACAATTCATATTCATTTAATATCTCAGTATGCAGTAGGTGTCATTCCAGAACCAGAGGAGCTTACACCTCCTTTCTTTAAACCTGACCTGGGACTGTTAATTTCATTTGAGCTATATTTTCTCTCCACTTGCTGTAAGACCTAAGGCCAGGAAAATATACAATGGTTATCACTCCCAAGTAGCAAATCGGGCACTCCACAGTAAACACTCCCAGGCATGTTTTTACCCAACCAGGAGTGAAAGACAGCTCAAGCCCAAAGTTTAAGCAGCAAGGTAACTCACATTCACTGCAAGTTAAGAGCCCATTCCCTGGCTCTTACCAAGGAATAACTGACATGCTACGAATTCCCATCCTCGATTCTCATTCGGCAATCTGTTTGTATACCCATACCTTCAGTGTTTGCCAACTGGCTGCATCAGGCTTCACAGACTAGAGAGCAATATGGATTGATGCAAGTAATCCAACAACTTTCTTTGGCAACAGCCTTTACATTCAGCATTCCTGGCATGAAAGACTTAATCAATTGTATCGCCAGTACAAACCAAAAAGAAAAATCATTATTGATCTGTGCTGGGAGCATCACCTGACCTTTACAAAAATAAGCTAGTAATGACTTCTTAAACCTAAGAGCCTATCTAAAAATACTCTCTTATGGAAACCCTAAATACTAGGAATAGTCTCTTGTGAAAATACAACTTCTTTGCAACTAAACTTTAGCTCCCAATATTTATCTATGTAATCATAAATGTGATACAGTAATAGAGTTTTACTGTGAAAATATTTTGTCTAGCTCATCATCTAAAACTTTATGGCATTACTCAAAATATCAATTCTTGGGTTTGATTAATCTCAAACATCTTCAAAGAGATATTTCATTTAAATAAACCTCTAATGTTTTTTCAAATTCAGTTCTGGCTAGTAAGACAAAAATTCCATTCAGGAGAGTGGGAGACATGCCTGTTGGAGCAAACTAATAAACAAGCATTCAAAAATAATGTTTTTATTCCAGTGCATGGTTGTGTGGCGGTTTTTTTTTCAAGTACATTGACATTCATCTTCTAAAGAAATACTATCAAAAGTATAGGCCCAAAGTTTCAACAAATTGCAACTGCAGTTGGAAGAGAGACTTCAGAGACAATGTTTTGTGTTCCCCCTGCTGGTTTAGCAATTAGCTCAAAACACTGGTCCTGGATGTAGGCATCGAGATGCTGGGGTATTAAAAGATGTTTTGCATGCAAGAGAAACAAAAATTTAAACTTACTTTTAAAAAAGAAATCACACCCATGGTAGATACCATTTACATACTCTGGCTAGATGAGGCTCTGGACACACAGTGTGCATCAGAATCAAAAACTGAACAAGACCTCCCCAGACAGAGAAAGCAGGGTATAAGAGAAAAATTTGAAGTGTCACTTTAAACTTAGCAAGGTTGGACTACTGCAAACAATTGGGGGAAGCAAGTTTCAGAGTAAAGGACTCTTCACTGAAGGAAACCAACAACCTGCCCCCCCTCCAACACCCGTCACTCCCTTCCTCCTCCAGCTAGCCGGGAACACCGAGCACCAGCTGCAGCAGCTGGTGTCAGCCCAGGGCTGCGTCCTCACAAGAGCAGCCCCTTCTCAGCTAGGATTCGAGCCCTGTAAGCTTTCATGGGTTAAACTGGAACGCTTCAAATGAATAAGCATCTTCCATCAACATTTTGCTAACACTCTTGTTGGAAATGTTTTGACAGGACACCCGTGCAGTGTTAATTAAAACGCGGCTACCAACTCATGTCCCTGGCATTCATGGAAAAAACAAGGACTGTAAGAGAAATAAAGTATTTCTGGCAAGAAGTGATAAACAAATTGATTTTGTCTTCGGAAGAAGTTGTCTTTACACGTGTAGTTTCAAAGTCCTCCGCGTGTGAGGCTACAACAGCAACAGTGCTCCAGGTCACTATGAGCTAACCTAACTGGTCCCCATAAGCCATCACAAAGCAGGTGGCTCTCACACTTTGGGTTTTCTCCTCAGAGACGGCCCAATATCAGCCTGTTTGGCCTCACCCAAACAAAAGCAAATAAATACTTAGTTTGGTATAAATACAGACCCAACCAGGAAAATCCCTTTCTTAGAAAAAAATAATGGCACTTATTCATCCAAGTCTCTCTCCAATAGGTTACAAACCATATCAAGAGTTTTCTTCTAAAACTGATCTGTGCGGATGATAATTAATTTGAGAAGAAAACAATAAATTATGGCGATTAAATTATAACAGCTACAGCTTAGTGCAACTGAGGTAAATAGATTTACATCTGGTTACATCCACAGCAAGAGGAAAAGGCACACACGCAGCTCAAGTCTTTTGAGGAAACCAAGAAGTATCATCTCCTCTACTACTTGACTTAAATGACAATAACTTTGGAATCACAAACGCAACTGAAACTGGAGCAAGTTGAAAAATTACTTAATTTATATCTAACTTTAATGGCATATTCCTGCTAGGAGAGATGCACTCAGGAAGCTGCAGAGCATCGACTCCTGCATGTCCCTCGCACAATATGCAATGGTAAATCCCACAGGTCAACAATTCCTCACTGAAGTTGTAAAGAACTAACGATATTGGCCTCTGTACCACTCTTGCATACATTGAATTTACACTCTGCTAGCACCCTACTAAGTTCACAGCTGACCTCATTAAGGGTACGATGACCCTGGCATGCACCGTGGTGTTAGCACCTGTGAAGGATTTAACTTGGTGCCAGTGAGTAACTCACCCAGCATGTACCAACCAGCCTGACACAGACCATTTTCCTCGGGACACCTGTAGCTCTCACTCGCTAGAAGCCCACCTCACTGCTCTCCTCTTCATTCCCACACGCTGCCTGCACCCGTGCACTGTCCGGATCAGCGACCCGCTGCCAGCGCTCCCTACCGCACACACGGACACTGCCTGCCCGCCGCCTCGCAGCTCCCGCACCCCTGAGCTCGGCAGCTTCGCGGAGACCAGCAGCCACCCCGGGGACCCTCCTGCCGCCGCCCGCTGCTACCGCCGCTCAGCCCCGCGCAGGGTGACATGTCGCAGGGCTCGACGTCCCGCGCCAGCCCCAGCTGCCGGCGCATCCCTATGCAGCGCCCGGTGCCTCAGCCCGGGCCGGGCCGCCCACCGATGGGACAGGGCTGTCGGCCGCCGCACTTACCTGGCAACAGGTCTACCCACGCCGCGTCCCACGGGGGCAGGCGCGCAGCAGCACGGCTACGCCATGGACACCGCGGCAGCGCTCGACCAGCCGGAACAGAACGTGAGGGCAGTCCTCCCCGAGGCCGCCCAAAGCCGGCCACTGCTGCCGGCCGGCGGTGCGCGGGAGGAGCAGCGAGGAGGCGGCGGAGGAGGAGCGCGGCCACCCGGCCGGCCCCCAGCCCGCCAGTAACCCCATGAGGCGGCAGCGCGGGGCGGGGCGGACGGTGCCGCGTCGCCATTGGGCGCGGGGCGGGGACGTGCGGCGTGACGGGTGCTCGTGACCGCCTCCGCGTAACCGGCGAGGCGCGCGGCGCCCGGGCGGGGGGGTTCAGGTTGGGGTCGGGAGCGCGCTTTCCCGCACCCCCGACCCGCACCTGAACCCCTTTCCCCCCCCCTTCCGAGCCTGCACTCCCAGTCCCTGTGTGCTCAGACACAATTTAGCCACTCATGAAACGCCTGTTTGGAACCTATAACAATCCATTGCCATTTCCACTTGGTTTTTTGATCTCCATCTATTTGGACGAGTCTTACTCCTGCAGCTCTGCTGCACGTTCCCTACATCAGCACATGGCGAGGCCTGGGAAGTGCTGAGCACCCCCAAAGTCTAGGTCTCAGAACTGCAGTATGTAAGAGACCTCTAACAAGTAAATCAAAGTTGGCTGTAATAAAGTATTTAGCCCACATTAAATATTTCATTGAACAGGCTTATAAAACCTGCAGGAACAAGTAAAACACAAGTTCAGACTGCTTGTTGGCAGCCTAAGCCTGCTTACACAATTATTTTTTTTTAGTGTTTGAAAACTTGCGCATGTCAGAGCATGTCATACTCCTCTCTTATCGCTCTCGGTCTACACGTAGGATGCAAAATCTTTGCAAGGGAGATGTGGAGGTGGGGGAAGTCCCTTCAACAAAGAATATTAATATTTGACAGCACTGAATGTAGTGTATGTATTTCAATGCATATTGTGTGTCTACTGTATTTCCGCTAGCTGAAATTCCAGAGGGCTGATTAAAAATGGGATCAAAACTTAAACAAACCAATTATTTTTATTGTAAATACTCATTTATGTCCCAATCCTACGCAGATTAAATCAATTGGGTTCAATCAAATGCACAGCCATGAGAGCTGTTCAAGCTTGTGAAGTCCAAGGTGTGCACAACTCTTGGCAAAATCCAACACTTTGCACACACGTTTGACCCCAGCGAAAGTATTTTCACCATTTTCACTGATGTTGGTTAAGAACTGACCCTTGTCCTTGCAGCAAACTCTGTGAGGTACAGAGCACCCGTGGCCATAGTTCAGACTTCACGATGCTCACCCAGGAATATAATGATACACAGTCAGCTTTGGCAATTTAAAAATCTTTTTAATTTTTTTTTACATTTCATGGCAGAATAAACAGAAAACACCTAATTTCCTATTAAAACCAAGGAATTTTCCTGTATCTTAGCTGCAGTGTTCAATCTTTGCAGCAGTGGAAGACAATTATATACATAATTTACATTTTTACTTACTTTTTAAGTATTTGCTGATCTAGTGATTAACTTCTTATCCGGGGCAGGATTATTTCACTTAGCTGGCATTGACCTAATCCACCAATGTAATGTATTATCCTCACTGAGATGTATGAAAGCTGTGACAGTTCACTTTTCCAAGAGGTTTAAGGGTTTTCAGAATTAAGCCTAAGTAAATGTCAGGTCTTATCTCAAAAACCGTGCACCAAGTTAAAACTATTAACACCACTTGGCAGTTTTTCATTAGCACCGGTGCTTTTATTTACACAGGCCCATGAAATTCTGTAGGGATACTTCTATGAGTAACAACAACTCCTTTAATACTCACATAAAATTAAGGGCCACCTTCAATTACTAATATCACATTATGGTCATAAAGCTCTAACCTGCACTGAAGAGTCAGCTGAGTTCACTTCAGTCAAGCCAGAAGCAGTATCAACCCATGAAAATGGCATCCAACCTGAACTAACTAATCCTTCCCAGGGACAGGGCATATCAATTTGGGTACTAATTTGGGTATATTCATAGAATGGCTGGGTTGGAAGGGACCTTTAAAGGCCTACTCATTCATCCGCCCTGTGAGCAGAGACATCTTCAACTAGATCAGGTTGCTCAGAGCCCTATCCAGCCTGACCTTGAATGTTTCCAGGGATGGGGCATATACCGCCTCTCAGGGCAACCTGTTCCAGTGTTTCACCACACTCATAAAAAAACTTCTTCCTCATATGTAGTCTAAATCTAGCCTCTTTTAGTTTGAATCCTTTAAAACCTTGCCCTATCACAACAGGCCTTGCTAAAAAAGTCTGTCCCCATCTTTCTTGTAAGCCCTCTTTAAGTATTAAATCATAGAATGGTTAGAGTTGGAAGGGACCTTAAAGATCGAGTTCCAACTCCCCTGCATGAGCAGGGACACCTCCCACTAGACCAGGTTGCTCAGAGCCCCATCCAACCTGGGTTTGAACACCCCCAGGGGTGGAGCCTCTACAACTTCTCTGGGCAACCTGGATCTGCTGGCCACACTTCTTTTGATACAGCCCAGGATGTGGTTGGCCCTCTGGTCTGCAGTTGCACATTAGTGGCTCATGTCCAGCTTTGGATCCACTAGTACCCCCAGGTCTTTTTCCAACAGGGCTGCTCTCTAGCATGTCTTCCCCCAGCCTGTATTGGTGTTTCTGGTTGCCCCGGCCCAGGTGCAGAACCCTATACTTGGCCTTGTTGAACTTCATGAGGTTCATTTGGGCCCACTTCTCCAGTTTGTCCAGGTCCCTCTGGATGGCATCCTGTCCCTCTGGCATATCGACTGCACTGCCCAGCTTGGTGTCATCAGCAAACTTGCTGAGGGTGCTCTCAATGCCACTGTCAATATCATTGATGAAGATACTAAACAACACAGGTCCCAGTACAGACCCCTGAGGAACACCACTTGTCACTATTCTCCATCTGGACACTGACCCATTGACCACTACCCTCTGGACGCAACCATCCAGCCAGTTCCTTATCCACTGAACAGTCCACCCATCAAAGGCCTTGCAGAAATCCAGATAGATGACATCCTCTGCTTTTCCCTTGTTGACAGATGTAGTTACACCATTGTAGAAAGCCACTAGGTTGGTCAAGCAGGATTTGCCCCTGGTAAAGCCATGCTGGCTATCCTGAATCACCTTCCTGTCCTCCATGTGCCTTAGCATTTCTTCTAGGAGGATCTGTTCCATGATCTTTCCAGGCACAGAGGTGAGGCTGAAAGGTTGGTAGTTCCCAGGGTCATCCTTTCTACCCTTTTTAAAGATGGGCGTGACATGTCCTTTCTTCCAGTCACTGGGGACTTCACCTGACTGTCATGACTTTTCAAATATCATGGAGAGTGGCTTGGCAACTACATCTGGCAATTCCCTCAGCACTCTGGGGTGCATCTCATCAGGTGCCATGGACTTGTATATCTTCAGGTTCCTCAGGTGTTCTCGAACCGTGTCCTCACTTACAGTGGGGGGGACTTTGTCTCTCTGGTCTCCATCTTGTGGGCCATCAGCTTGAGAGCTGTAAGGAGAGGTAGTTGCTAGTGAAGACTGAGGCAATAAAGTCATTGAGAACCTCAGCCTTCTCCTCATCTGTTGTTACCAATTTACCACTGTTGCTCATCAGGGGGGGTATGCTTTCTTTGACCTTCCTTTTCTGGTTTATGTACCTACAGAAGCCCTTTTTGTTATTCTTTACATCCCTTGCCAAGTTCGGTTCTAGCTGTGCCTTGGCCTTCCTGACCTTGTCCCTACATAACCGGGCAGTGTCCCTATAGTCTTCCCAGGAAACCTGTCCCCTCTTCCACTGCTTGTGTAGGTGCATCTTGTCCTTTCGTTTGACCAGCAGGTCTCGAGTCAGCCATGCTGGTCTCTTGCCTTCCTTTCCCCATTTTCTACATCTGGGGATTGAGACTTCTTGTGCCCTATGGAAAGCATCCTTAAAGATCTGCCAGCTGTCTTCTGCTCCCTTGTCCCTGAGGGCCATTTCCCATGGGGTCCTATCTACTAAGTCCCTGAAGAGCTGGAAGTTTGCTTTCCTAAAATTCAGAGTCCTAACTAAGCTTCTCATCTGCCTCATTCCCCTTAGGACAGTGAACTGCACTAGTGCATGATCACAGCAGCCCAGGCTGCCTTCAACTTTGATGTCCCTGATGAGTTCACTCACATTTGTGACCATCAGGTCCAATAATGCATCCCCCCCAGGTGCCACAGTAGGGTTACAATAAGGTCTCCCTGGAGCCTTCTCTTCTCCCAGCTGAACAACCCCAGCTCTCTCAGCTTTTCTTCATATTGTTGTAGATCTCTACAGCAATAAGCATATTACATAATACATATACTAGCCTTCATCAGCCCTAAGCCAAAGGCCTTCACGTCATGTTAAAAGGTACAGACACATCCCATGTTACTCAGGGCTGTGTTACCTGTGCCCAACAGCCTGGGCATCATCCAGGTTCTTGAGTGCCCAACATACTGGATATCCAGCAAGGAGCTCAGCTTAGCACAGTTACCTCTGATCCAACAAATAACTTTGAGCACATAATTTTAAGCAGTCACTACTGAAGATCATACAGTGTTACTTAGAGTTAACCAATGCTGATTTATTGCACCAAAACCACAGTGTTCGACTTCTTGTGAAATCCAATTTCACACAAACTAACATTTTTTAATGCACTGGAGATTAACAACAGAATTAAAGTTCACTTGTTCTCAAAACCTTACCATAGTAAAAAGATTATTGCCTGGGTAATTCTTCAGTTTTAAGAAACACAGAATGCACTCTGCCTTGTCTAATGATGCAAGACTGGGGTCTTGGGACTAAACATGGAGCTAGGGACTATGTGCTGTAATTGGTACAGCACTGAATACACTTCCTGCTAATGAACATATTCTCATGATTAATCCACAAATACAAGTGGGCTTTAAATACTTGCTGCAGGATGCAGGCATCTGATGATCACTTGCCTATTTATAGCACTATTTAAAAGTACTTCATCCACCAAAAGAAATGGAGGGTACAGCAGCTCTGCAATTTATTCTCAGATTGACTTGGAGATCCTCTTCCTGAAAGCACAGACTTCCATAAAAGAGCAACTTAGTATGAAAATATTTTCTTGTCATAAAGTATTTCAAGATCCCAGACATTAGTAAGGACTAATAGTTCATATACAGTGTCTAGAATCTTTTCAAGGCTAAAAGATTGCCCCAGACACTATAGCATTAAAAAATAATAATTAAAATAATCAAAGATAGGAAAGACCACATTGTTCTAAGAACTGTTTGACTGTTTGCTTTTAAATTTATAGATCATGTATTACACTAAGTCAACACAGGTTCTGTAACCCTAGATCGAGAAAACAGGCCAGCAGCCATGTTCTTGAAATGCTACAGAAGCATTAGTAGTTTCAAAAGTCCAGAAAATATTAAATATCCTAATTCACTACATTTCAAAAAAAGGAATGGATGAATAGGCATCCTGCAAGGAAATATTGTACGTAAGACTGGTTTGGAATTGGAAACAAACACAAGGGGTATGTTCAGATGAGTGGTTATTGTCCAGATCACCCATTCTCTGAGGTAAAATGCAATTATTTAAAATTAACTGTGATTTAAGAAGTGTTTTTATTGTGCAGCTGGAGGCAGGGAAAGGAAAGGTCTAAAAGCCTTAACCATAGGTTACTGACTAGGTATGAGTTGTTATGCTGCAGTAATTCCATTGTTACAGTTATATGACTCTAGCCATGCAACCTTTAACATGAAGGCTCAGTTAATAAAGCTAAGCCATTAAAAGCTTCTTAGGAAATAACTCATTAATACAAACTAATGAGGTAAAATTCTACATTCCTTACTGAATAATCCCACATTCCTCAAACACATAAAACTTTTGCCAAAGGTAAGTACATGTTAGTGTTGAACTCTTTAGCTTGTCTACACTTGAAAGTTACTTTGGATTAAGGCAGGGAATGAATTTCAAGTGCAGCAGCAAATCTGGAATAATTCCAAACACAGACAAGTCACATACGATGTGATCCTGGAAGGTACCAGGAGTTTTGAGCTCAAAAGCAATGCTACATATCAAACTCAAATTACACATTCTTAAAGATTTTGGATTAAAAAAAGGAAGGAAAAAGACCAAAACCCTCCAGCATGACTAACCTTCCTGTGTGCCTCCCATTTTTACCTGCATGCTTTGCACAGGCTTCTCTATACCCAGCACTCTTCTTTTACTGACTCCCTACCCTCCTTCCAACATTTTTCTGATAAGATGTTTACAAGCCCTCAACCTAACAAGTGCAAACACAACAGAGCAGAAGAGGGAGGAAAGGAAGAGAGATTGTATGGAAGAAGGGAAAAATCAACATAAGATCAAACAAGAAAACTATGAACTACTTTCTCTGCTTAATCACTTCTTTTTGCTGGATCCTAGTCCTCATACTGCCGTGTTGTTTGCTTAGAGCCTGTGCTGGTTTTGGCTGGGATAGGGTTAATTGTCTTTGTATTGGCTGCATGGGTCTATGTTTTGGGTTTGTGCTGCAAACAGCCTTGATAACATAAAGATGTTTTTGTTGCTGCCGAGCAGTGCTTACAGGGCCTCAAGGCCTTTTCTGCGCCCTACCCCACCCAACCTGCGGGTGGCCTGGAGGTGCACAAGACTCTGGGAGGTGACACAGCTGGGACATCTGACCCCAACTGAACAAAGGGATATTCCATACCATATGATGTCACGTTCAGCATAAAAGCTGCAGGAGGAAGGAGGGGATGTTCAGGGTGATGGCGTTTGTCCCCTCGAGTAACCATTACCCACGATGGAGCCCTGCTTTCCTGGAGATGGCTGAACACCTGCCTGCTGATGGGAAGTAGTGAATTAATTCCTTGTTTTGCTTTGGTTTTGTCTGCAACTTTCACTTTACCTATTAAACTGTCTTTATCTCAACCCACGAGTTTTCTCACTTTCACTCTTCAACTCTCTCCTCCACCCCAGTCAAGGGGAGTGAGCTAGTGGCTTTGTGGGGCTTAGTTGCCAGCTGGGGTTAAACCATGGCATAGCCCAATCCAAAATATAATTAAATAGGCAGAAGTCAAGGTGATTTTAAACTCTTCAGTTCTGGACAATTCTCTTTATGTTTGATCAAAACACACCTATGAGTTAGTCATATTAAACACTATTTAATAAATAACATATACACATACTTTCAGATTCAAGCCCACATGCTGAATAACTCATATTCACTCCTGTTAGTACTTAAAATATAGAATTATACAAATTGCACAAGTGGCTTGCAGGATCAGATCCCAAACTGCTGTATTCAGTTATGAACTTTATATTGCATGCTTGTGGTTTCAAGACCATGTTATAGGTGGAATGCTTTGTGGCCAAGATGTAAATATCACAGGCTAAAATCTTTTAACGTATACAATGCCCTAATTACTTTATTAATTTATATAATATCCACAGGGTGCTAAATGTTTTACTGAAAAACATCAAGACAAAGGTGCTGCAGAGAGAGCTAACAACTTCAGTTCGTAAAGGTAAAGTAAGTTAGTAAAAGTAAGCGAAAGAAAGTAATGCAAGACAAAGTAATTGAGCACTGAAGTTTGACCCACTGTATTAGTTATGCAGCTTGGATATTTTCTTTTAGCCCTTTTAATGTTTTGTTGATCTATTTTTCATCTTTTTCTTTCCTTTCTAATCTGATTTGATTGCAAGAACACGATCCACAGGGTCATGACACAGAAATTGAAGGAAATTCAAGTACAGCCTGCCTCACAGATGAAGCAGAGCCAAAAAATCAAGCAGCTAGATACATAATTACCTTTCATGAAATAAAATTAATCCAGCACAGAAAAAATGCCTGAAATGGGACTGTTTAAGCTACATTTCTGTTGCAAAATAATAAATTGGCCAGATGTTCAGAATCTAGCTACAAATCCCAGTGAAATTAGAAAATTTCAGGTGAAGTAAGAAACAAACAAAAAACCCCACAAAAAACAACCAACTAAAACCACAGAAGTTGCAAGTCCTTATTTTTATTAAGTAAAGCTACCATTTTGTTATTGGTCTGTTTGCAAAGGGGCTTGTGGATGAGGAGGTCACAAGATGTTTCTAGAGTGATACAGTACAATATTTTTTGTGCCCAATTTTAAAGCAGAACCATAAAAGGAGTGTCACTTTAGTATTCTGTTTGTTTCCAAAACTGCTCCCCCACAAGGAAAAGTCACCCATTTAAACCTACTAGCCATAGGAACTTAAATACCAACCTGTGGCAAAATTCTAGATTTGGAAATCACTGAGTAATATATTGCCCAAGCTCCAATTTATTTATTCATTGTTTGCACTTCAAAAGTTTGAGGAAGGAGTTCTGCACTGCTGCTCCACACCCATGTTTAGAACTGCCTGGAGAAGACACCTTTGTTCTTCTTTTGCAATGGAAATTACCAATACTACTACAAAAGGAATGTGTAAAAGTGTTTAATTTTATACTTTCCTATGTGATTTACAGTTTAGATCTAGCTGGAATGATGAATTAAAGTGTTTCCTTCACATATATACTGTGCAGTGTTGACTATTTCAGAGGGCAGATTCTTTTCTTTTTTTGTGTATATTTATAAAAATTAGAGGCCTTTTGCAAGCATTGCATCTCAATTTCATCCCTCCAAGTGATCTATACTACATTACATTCCTTATTTTTCTTTAGACTGCTACGGATTGATGCCTTATGGTGGATAGTTGTTTGGTTTTCCCACGTGTTCATCATCCTTGGAATTACAATAACACATGTGCCAGGGAACATGACCTATCAATCTCAACTGACCTACATTGAGTCTGAGTGGAGATGTAAGACAAGTGCATACATATCATATTTGAAGGGTTTACACTTAAATTTGACATGTAACTTGCTGCTGGAAGACTTCTGTGTCATACATTGATTCATACAGTATCAATTATTTAGCATAGATGTGTGTGAATTCCTATCAAAATCCATACTTTCTTGCCATTCACACCTTAAAAAAAGCCAAATACAAGTTTATTTTACACAAAACACCAGAAGATTTCTTGAGAAAGAGAGAGAAGGAGAAACAACCCAACCTCCTACTTACTCCTCTATTAAACCTTTAGAGAAAAGATTGGTCTTTCCAATTCTTGACTCTTTTGATTGCACTAGGGAGAATGGGGCTTGTGAAGAAAGACAATCCTTAAACACAAGTTCATGCAAATAAGTGGAAAGTAGCTGCAAGCACTTTGAAACTAACCAACACCACCAATCATAGCACAGATGTGAAGACAAAAATCGTGAAATACCAGTTCACAAGTTGTCCAGAGTATGTTCAACTAGCTGTATATTCATTCATGTTCCCAAACACACTCCGTGGTAATACTCACAGCTGCTTCTTGTAACCCACCAACACTCCCTGCCTTGCACAATTTAACAAGTATTTTATTTATTTCTGAATTATTTGTTCCACAGAACTGGCAATGTCAAAAATAAGGCGATAATGAGCTGAAGGACATCAGCAAACCAAGTACATCCGAGCCAGTGCTCCCAGTGTTATCACGTGGGACAATCCAGGCCCTGCTGTGTCACAGGGCTGAGAACCTTTTGTACAAAACAAGTTGCTTATACTCACCATGTGTTAGCTGTGCATTTGTTCAACCATCTAAAGTTTATCAGACAGACAACAAAATTCTGCACTCAGTGCTGTTGAAAACCATGGACTAAAAGACAATCAAAGGCAGTTTACACTTTTAGCAGAGATCATATAAATTTATGTATCCATTACATTTGCTATTCAGGTCTTCATTTTTGCTATTGCCTTAAGGATTAATTTTATCTGGAGGACTGAGAGTTTCATCTACACCAAAATATTTTCTGAGGTATTTTCAGGCTGGCATGGTAGCCATCCACTATAGCAATACAGATCTGCAGAAGGTTTCAAAGTTCATACTGAGAAATTGATGCTCTTCTGAACTAGCCAAAATGTTTAAAAAAAAAACAAAACAGCTCACATAGGGTGTTGAGA
Source organism: Hemiprocne comata (assembly GCA_020745705.1). Classification (NCBI taxonomy): domain Eukaryota; kingdom Metazoa; phylum Chordata; class Aves; order Apodiformes; family Apodidae; genus Hemiprocne; species Hemiprocne comata. The sequence continues at coordinate 15,755,839 of CM036593.1, read as the reverse complement.
CCAAAACATCTAAGTAAGAAATATTATATGCTTGCATTTTCTTTTTGATACTTCATTTGTTTCATTCAATTCTCTGTGGGGGAGGTGGGAGGAGAAAAGTAAAAAACCCACAAACCATTTCTGCACAACATATTATTTTTAAAAAATGGAAAGGTAATATTTACCTAGTCTAGAAAAATACACTGAAACATCCAAGTACACACAGGAAAAATCTATAAAGCAGAGATCATTTTGTTATTTCACAGATGAAGAGAACACTTTTTATATTAGATATCTATATACTTATACCTCAAGATATTTTTATATCAAAAGGCAACAGAAGCAGAATAGTTAACTACATTGAAAGTTGTTTCTAACTTGAGAGACACAAAACTATCACTATGAGGGTGAGAAAGGCCTCATGCTAAAGAACATTGGCTGGCCTCCATCTGTCTTATCCTGTTCCTCCCATGAAATAGACCAACCACTTTGTTAATGAACAGTAATTAATTCCAGAAGGAATAGGAGATATAAGAACAGATTCCCATAATAATTTAAAGAAAGAGCAAGACACAATAATGATCAGACTGTGGGTATTTCTCTATTAACAACTAGTGCAGTACAATAGGAAGGGGTCTACCTAAGGGGTCTACATAAATCCCTACCTGTTGAGGGTCTGATGTCAACACTACACTGTTTATTATATATTTATTATATATTATTATTATATATAATCCCATGTGTACACTGTGAGACTGCAAACCATCTTGCAAACCGAAGCCTCACAGGTGGGAATGACCAGAAGGTTGATTTCCAAAGCCCACTCCTGATCCAATAGAAAATGCTGCAGTAGGCATATCCCAAATACCTAACAGGACACAGTTTTAGTCTAAATGCTCTGTAAGGACCCATAATGGCCAAAGAAACTTCCAGACAAGACACTGCAGGGCACTGACAGCCCCAACACTTGCTGCCTGCCAAACAGATGCATCTGACACTATTCTAAAATGTTCACACTAAAAGCGGATTCAAATTAACAAAACATTTTTAGATACCTGCTTCTAAGGGTTGAAATCTATGCCAGTGCAAAGAAACAGCTTTCATGAACTGCTCTGCCCTTCTTTATTCCTGTTTTGACTCCATGTGGTGTCCAGGCCTTGTACTGGCCCTTTGCTATGGAGAGCTTCACTGACTGTCCATGAAGGGATTGTAGAATCCTTCCCCCCATCCTCTTTCTCCTCTCCAACACAACACTAATGACTCTTCCATTACACTTGGAATCTTACACATCCCTACATGAATGTCTGAGGGAGATATGCAAGAGGAAATACTGTCTTGTGCAGACTTTTATTTCTTATATAGTTTTACTCTTCCATGGCAAAAATATTCAACCACAGTCCTATTTCATTGCATGGGATGGAATTCAGATTCCTGAAGAGAAAGCAGATGGATGCTTTGGGTCCAAAGTTTCAGTGTTAGAAATATAAAAGGCAGCAAATTCACTTTAATGCAGAAGGTATTACAGAAGTAATTTCTTAACAGCTGCACAATAAATCCCACATACATTCATTGTAAAACAGACTTCTTTAGCATAGGTATGGGAACACTTTTGAAAAAACAAATAAACACACCAACAGTGATTTCTCTGATGCAACATGCCTTCTTTTACCTTTAATGTAAAAAAGTGTGGAGGTAACAAATGAAACCACCCATGCAGCAGGAAGGCATCTGTTAGGTCAAGTTAGCAAAAGACAGACAAAACATATGACTGGGCTTCTCTCTTTTCTAATTAAAAGATATGCAGTTAATATTTGAGAGCAATTCCTATCTTATGTAGTAAAACTAAAATCCATGTTAGATTGTGTATTTGTTGAGTTTCTGTAGGTAAAAAAGATCTAAACCAACATATCCAGCATTATTTACATTTTCTTGTATTCCAAAAACTATGTGGTGAACAAGTTTATTGTACTACTCAAAACTTATCAGCATTTTAACAAGGGCTATGTGTATATTTTTTTCCTGTAACTATATACACCTCTCATAGGGGCATAAGCTGAGGAGCATTCTTAGCTCATACTTGTTTTCCCCATGCAGCCACACATGTGGTGAACAGCTGTAGAAGTTGTAAAATTGTCTTTACACATTGCACATGCTGTTGAATATAATATGCATACATGTTATGTATGAAGCTAGTCTTGAAGCAAAAGAATGCACTGAAGATTTCTTTTTACTTATTTTTGTACATATCTGGTGTTCTTTAAATTAAGACAAATGTTTCCTACTCAAATTCTTTCAACAAAAAATAGCACTTAATTATTCAGAATTGCAAGTTCACCAGTTCTGACCACAAGCAAGCTTTTTAACTACCTCCACTATGGCAAAGAATCAAATGTTGTCAGAAGTTAATCTGCAAAGCAACTGTTACTATGGTATTTTGACCAGCTCCACTGCAATGAAGTATAGAAATGAAGTATAGAAATGAAAATGTGAATTGTTACTTAGATATACATTTTTCTCTAGGGTGCTATAAGCAAAAATTTAAAACAGCTGACATTGAGTCACCCTTCTGGATAATAAATATTGCTAATATGAATCTGATGTGATAAAGGGTGGGGGGAAGCTCCAGAGACTAATACTCCCCTCATTACTATTCTACCACAAAATTGAAAAAAAGATGGGAGAATTTCCCCATCTCTGGTGAGAGTTTACTTTTCTCAATGCAGCTAAATCAATCCCCACAGAGATGTCTTATCTGCAAGGCTCATGAAAAATATCTGAAGAGTAAATGGTTAGTATTTGGAATAGACCACACTGCACAAAGTAACAGTTGTTTCATAAGAGATTTCCCATGGTAGATATTCCCAAACCCAACTACAAGGTCTTCACTCCCACACCCACCACAAATGATATTATTTGAATGCTGTGCTACACTATTCACACACTCAGGGCAATTTTAAGCAACGAAGTACATATAGCCAAGCACAGTAAAAGGACACCTTATTTCTTGGTTATTTTTAAAAGACGAAAGTAGCTCCATTTAAATGAGAAACACCTCCCTCTGCTCCCATCCTCCATCTGCCAGCAAATACAGATATTGCACATGGGGCTTATCACACACCAGAAAGGAAAGTGTTATACAAGCCCATCATTAATTTAGCTATGTAAATCTGAGCAATTTATTTTTAGTTTGCCCCTTTTTCTGCTTTCTTAAAGTCCTTGTAACGTGTTGAAAAGAATAAGCATTATTTTGAAAACTTTCAAAATTATCTGTAATTTTTTTAAGTTATATTTTGACCAACTATATACTGTAGAAATGTGCTATCGCTTTGATTTTAAAGTACGAAAAGAGAAGCAACGAATTGCACAAGCAAATTGCAAGCCTTTCACAATTATCTCCCACAGGTTTTCTGCATACCCTAAAACTGATCAGATTAAACTTACATATTTTTCCTTTAACTTAAAAAAAAGTAGCAAAAATCAATTTTATCTAATTTATTGATCTGACAAAAGAACTTACAAAAATTGTCACCTAATTTCACAAACATTTTCATTATAATATCTAATTATATGCTCTCTCCCTTTTCTCTATACCACGTCAACCTCCCCCCCAAAAAAAAACCCCAACAAAACAACAAGAAAAACCCAAACTGCCCAACCTTTAAAGTGGTTTTACTTTACTACTTTTACTATTAACCTATGTTTGCTCTGCATGCCAGAACAGTGCATGGATTATTCTGGTATTCTGATTTAGGGTATCATCTTACCCATCTTTGCCAATGAAGTTTGTTGGGAACTTTATCCATAATGTACTTATTTATCAAGCCCCAGTTTAACCAATTACTGGTTTGTTTACCAATAAGTTGATAAGTTGTTCCCCTCAGATTTAATCAAATTGCTTGAGTGTCTTAAGTTGTGTTGGCTAAAGCTGTAATGAGATCATCTGCCTGAAGAGAAGCAAATTGGAACCCCTCACTATTTCAGCTTACGTGAGTTCAGATCTCCTAGTGGTACTAGCAAACAAATACTAGCCAAAGACCAAGACTTCAACAAAGATGAGACTCAGGCCAAAATAAGTGAAGAAAGAAGTACATACTATTTTGTAGGATACCTCATCACTCAGCTGAAGCCCCAGTCCTGTTAGCTCTGCTCATCGGGGAAATTCACACATTATTTGACACAAGTAAGAGTGGCTGAATCAGGCCTCTTCAGATAGAAGAGCCTCTGGAGCATTTAGACAGATGCTCACCAGGTAATTTGCTCTCCCAAAAGTTAGGTATTTTTCTGTTACCACAGTAATTGTCATGTAGTCAAGCCATTGCTAATACATAGGAGAGAGACTGGACTTTTACCAAAAGCTACCCACGTAGCTTCTATAAGAGGTATCAGAAGCAGTTTCTTCAAACATAGAGGAGGGGCTGCCTTTTTTTTTTTTCCAGCAGAACTCTGGGAGAAAAGGAGGAGGAGAGAGATCCTTGGACCAGGAATGTAACTTCCAATAATGACTTACAGATGTCAGAGTAACTTTCTAGGACCTTCCAATTAGTCCACAGCCATTATTTGTAACATATGCAGAATAAAAGCCCCTTGCACAAGATTGTAAACAAACGTCAAACTAGCTGTGGCTCAGCCAACTTCAGCCCTGGGGGCAGGGAGGGGCAAAAGGGGCCTATTTTTCTAATATCATACTCAATTTTTTCTTATGATTTTATCATTACATTAGAAATGGGATGTCTCTCCTATCACCACCACAAAACTATTGGAAATGCCAATGATAAAGCAAGTAAAACCACACCCAGCATTATAAGAAAGATATTTGCATTTAGACACGCAACAGTAATGAGAAAGATTGGAGCTTTCATTTAGAATATATGAAATCTACTGACAAAAAGAGAATGAAAAACCAAAGTTGGGCAGCTCTTAGATACCTAGGAGAGTTTATGTTTAAGCACACCCAGCTTTCACAGCAAAGAGCATCATAAATAATCACCTTTCAGTAGTAAATACTAAGATGCTGGATGCCTCATTCAGAATCTCATTCATACAAGCAGTTTAATAGAAAATAGTTATATAATTAAAATCAACATTTCATCTTCATGCTTACATGAATTATCAGATAAAACTCTTAGTGTATCTTTGATGTAAAGCAAGGGCACATTGGAGGTGACATTTTCTTTACACGTGAAAATAAATTGTTTACAGTATGTGTCACCACGTGTACTTCAGGATCAACAAGAGACAATTTCATTGCATGAATTAGATTTTCCTTAGGATGCCAATCAGCATTTTTACCAGCAAAATGACACTAGAGCATGCCTTGAAGCATCAACTATGTCTGTCCCCAAGATTCGCTGAAAGAAGAGCCGATAAGGAAACAAAAGGCACACCTGGAATTTCACAGATTCTGTGGTGGAAGTTAGCAGAGGTGGCCCAATATCCCCTTTCCCCCATCCTAAGCAGACAATGCTAAGATGTTCCTGGCCCCATCTGGAGTGGCACAGACCTTCTGGAAGAAAGAATGGAAGCTCCTGCTCCTCACCAGCTATGTAGGAGTCAACAGAGCCTATGAACCCGTTGTACCTGAGCTACATTTAAGTTTCCAAAACTGCAGCAATAGCTTTAAACATTCAGTGCTTCTACAAGCTAGTGCAATGTAGGAGGTCAAGCTGGACTTCTTAGCTGGTATGACCTAGGAAACTGCCCTCTTTGCACATACACAGATTGCTCCTAAAACTAGTAGGTGTCAAGGACCTCATCCTAAATCATTGGGGGAACTGCTGCCATCAGACTGGATGAGTAACAGCCATTGTGCTTGGTCAGGCCCATGGGTCACCTGGTGCAGAGCTTTGTCCTTGGCCACAGCTGCTTCATAAAAGTTCAAGGAGTTTTGCAAGAGGTAGTTAGGTCACATCTGTCTCAGGTAAAGATTCTTTTAGACCCCATGATTCAGAAGCATAAGAATTTCTCTTTTCAAAAATGTTTTATTCTTTAGTAAAGAGTATGTTTAGTAAAGAGTATGTAAAATCTCAGTAAGCTTGGGGTCTGGTTTTGCCAGGTTTTTCCATTGTCAGCTTCTTTTCTAGATCCCATTAAAATCTAGATACTGCACAGTATCCTGAACTAATGATTTCCCCAAGGCAAATACAGATTGTATGGAAAAGAGCTTCTTTTCCATTTTGAAGGCAAAGCATTTGAGTTTCATTAATAGCTTATTCATTGTGTTTTGTAAGATAAAGTGAATAGTCATTCCTGCTCTAGCTACTACTTTATGAAAGATTAGATGCTTCATGGCACAGCTTATTTATCTACAGCATATAATTATCTTAACTGGAGCTTTTCACCTCTCTGTTTGAAAGCTTTTCTGTGTTTTAATCACTCTTTTTGACCCAACTAATCTTGTTGTAGCCTGCTATAATTTTGGCCAAGCAAGATTCTGCAAAAGAAGGCGTTCTGCCAACATATGTGACATGCTCCATCTTCTCCACTCCTGTGACATTCAGAGTACACAAGGATGTAATGCAGAGAAAGCCACTTGCATGAATGGACACACAGGGAATTGAGGATACCTGGCAAGTGGCAGCTCTGGGGCTTCTGTGTTTTTTAGATGTCAAATAGACAATTAACATCTCTATAATTTCACTTAGGGGAACAACATTTTGTTCAACAGCTGCAGAGGATGGTAATATAAGGAAGCTGCAATGCAGTGAAGTGAAATATTTCAGCACTGAGGTTAATCTTTTTAGGGCAAGTCCAATAGCCCATGTTGGAAACTGAGGCACAACTGAGGACTTGCATTTTGACAAAATTTTAAAATGAGGGAACACTGAAAGAATTTAAAACTATTTCATATAAATGGAAAGGTAAATGGCATGTTAAAAATTTTAAAGAATCTCTTCAAAAGAGCTTCAGCAACACCATTCAATTTAGGTTTTCCATAAGCCTCAAAAAAGAAAGTGTTGAATAGACCTTTATTCATATTTCATGAAATATTAGAATTATTTATGTTCATACATATTTTTGCTGAAAACTACAGCTGAGCACTACCTGTGAAATTTACATATTCTGTGTAAAATCATACAGACAAGACAAGATTTCTTCATGTAGTAAAATCTGCTTAAGTCCTCAGATCCTCACTGCAGGACAATAACCCCTGAGCATAAGCAGATTTTGCACAGAGAAAACACTCTGAGTTTTGTCTCAGCATTTCATTTTTTTGGTAGCATAGCTGATGAGCAGGTGCTAATTCTGCAAGAATTCCTTGGTTTTGGCTTCTCTAAGCTGTCATAACCCTCATATTTACAAACTGCTGCAGCTGTAATGAAACTCATTCCCAGCTCTTTTCATTGCATCTATCAACACTGAACACTTCTCAAAATCTAGCATTAAAGCACGTAGTACAGTGTTCACAGAATATCTTAAGTATCCTGTAAGATTCTACTTCAGCTCCTCAATCTAATTAACTGCCTTTAAATAAATATGTTCAGAATTTTTACTGTACAGTTTACAATCATGCAGCTTTACAATTAATGAGACAATATGAAACACTAGATCAGATTTTCACTCGTTCATATTTTCCTAAATCACAATTTCTAATAAACAGAAATAGGGGGGGAAGATAGTAACCTCAGTTGCAGTGAACAATACAAATACTTCTATTAAAAAGAATCAGAAAATGCATAAACATTATACAATGGATCTATACAAGTATAATTTTTTTCTTCATTATGTCTCAGTTATGCTAGGATTACGCAAACAGAAAGGAAGAATACTTGCCATACTACATAAATAACTGCTGCCTCTGTTCTGTGGCAGCAACAAAGAAAAATCCCTGTGAAAATGAAAAAAAAAAAGCCTATCTTCTTTCCAGCAATTTCTAAATTATATTGCAACTACAATTCAACAAAATATGTTTCTAAAAGGGCAGTAAGTAATTTATTATTCTGCTATAAACCTATTTGAACTGTTGGCTGGAGATTTTAGCTTGATAAAGATTGATACCTTCATCTCTGAATAACTTATCCTCATTTTAGATACCATTCCAAAATGAATAGTTTGTATACATAAACTGATCTTTGTCTCTGTTTCAGTAGTTCTCCTATAAGAAGAAAAAGCACAGCAGGACCTGCAATAATGTAAGGTATTTGGTTAATTAAAAAAGGCTTAATAAAGCAAGTTTTACTATGTTAAATCTACCCCAGAGTTATTTCTTCTTTAGTGAATAGAAACATATTATTCATAATTATTCAGCTTTAAGACTTGATTAGTGAAGTCAAGAGCTGTGGTGCATCATGAGAGCTGTAAGAAATCCTAGGTTTAATCCAGCTCTTATTAACTTCAACAGCAGTTGAAGTGGACTCCATCTTCCCTTGATATCTACACTGTACTACAGGCAAACAATCCTTTTCCCTTTCTGTTGTTTTATCTTTCACTGATAATACATTCATTTATAACATAATTTTAAAAATTATGCTTAATATAGGGATATATCTTCAGTCACTTGTTGAGATTATTAAAATGTTAAAAATAATTAAAAATAGGTTTATTAATTGGATTAATCAAACAGAGCACTTACACCTTACTCTGAATTACAGGGGTTTAGAGCTATGTTAGGACTAAATCCTCAACACACTTTTACAATACTGCTCTAACTTTATCTGCCGTTCATACAGCATAAGAACCTACACAAATAACTGAAAATATATGAAGTACCTGGAAGTATTTTTTTTTTCATCCAGTACAGACATGCACACATTGTATTCACAATGAGAAGTACATAAAGTGCAGTGGGATTTGCCTCCTGCATGCAGCAATTTTTACAGAGAATACTGAAAGGTCACACTGTTAATGAGTTGCATCCTTTACCCATATTTAGAATATTCCAGTGCTAGATGGGTACTACAGTGGATTTATGTTTGCAGGAATCACCTGGAAAAGGTATAGGAAGAAATGAAAATAAGTTGCACAGTTTTTGTTACTCAGAGGCAGAAAAGCTGTCCAGAGCAATTTGCTCTTAATGGCTGTTTTAGCTCAAAAGAGGCCCTGAAGTGAAGAATAAACAAACTGTCACAGGAACAGAGAGTAAGTCTCTTAAGATCAGGGTTAAGGTTCATTGGTACAATTGCTCTAAGGCAAAACATTACCACATCTTGGATTAATCTTGGCATGTAGATAAATATAGAGGTACAGCAGTAATGCACATCTAGTGCCTTTTTTTGTAACCCTTGCACACGCAATACAGCCAAATGCATAACACAGAATGTAGTGTCTTGTGAAAAAGAAATAGGAATTCTAAATATGTTGAAACAGATGTTTAGAAATTCAGAAAACTAGATAATAATAAACAAAAGTTAGATAAATATGCTCTGCTGTTGCAGTCTTGCACAAATTATATTACCCTTATTTAAGCTAAAAAACAGACTCCAGCCAGCCATCTATCTCAAAAAAGACATGACAGTTTTCCTATCTACAATTTGCCTTCAGCTTCTTTCTCCCACACAATTTTTTTTCTTTTAAAAAGATTATTTTAACATATTTTGACCCTCCCATGAAGAAAACCAGATATGCGCAGTACAATTCCATGCCAGAGGACCAAGTACAGTGTTCAGAGAACCAGATACAGAAGCTTCTGCACACACCCTGTTGGAGGGGTTAGTCCTCCACATTTAAATATTATTATATCATGCTAGTGAACAAATTTTATATTTAACATGAGGTAAATGAAAGGTTGTACCAAAACCCTCTTCCCTTCTCTCTGCTCGTTATTCATTGTCCAAGGGTACCAGAGTCCAGAATTTAGCCATATGTCTCCCATCCCCAGAAACATGCCTCTCCATACACTCCCCTGCCCATTCCAGCTAAAGACATTTCAGCTCTCAGAGCTGGGTAAGAAGTATCAGCACACAGGCTGCAGTCACAACCCAAGCAGTCTGTTCTCCTTTGCCACCTTCAAAGCTGCCCCTGTATCCATTGCTCAGCTTCAGGCAGTGGCCAAGGACATACAGGAGTTGAGACAGTCCAAGCTGCAACTGTGGGACTCAGTGAGGACCTCTCATCTCTTCTTATGTGAGGTTCCTCATTCCCTCGCTACAGACTACAGTTTTGGTTAACACACCACCTCACCCTGTGCAAAAGTCACATATCACCCCACTGATACAGTAATTAACATATTTTACTAGCAAAGGAGCTTTAGTATTGCAAGAACAGAGTCATATAATGCTGTATGTCCACACTGCTTTTCCTTCCTCATTTATTTGCAAAACACAGCTGAGGTAAGAGGGAGAAGGGGTAGAAGCCATTCTTTGATAGCAAGCACCTGCATCCCAGTGCAGCATTGCATGATCATTTCTCCTTCCTAATAATGCTGGCCAGCATTATTCATTAGACCAAGAGCAGTGACAGCCTATCAGATTTCTGGACAGGGCCAACTTCTGAGGACTGTGCTGCTCACTTACTAAGCCTCTCCATTTGCTGATACACTGCTCTCTTCACAAGCTCTTTGGCACAGACAGGTGGAATATTCCCACTGGCCTCAAATTAGTTCTTTTTTCCATTGTGGTATTTTAGAAACTATTATACTCTCCAGGACTTCTCTGGCCTAAATCAAAGTTTTAGCCAGCACTGGTAACAGAGGCTCTCCCAGGCCGAATTCTAATGTTATTAAACTGTTCCTAACATAATGTGCCTGTAGACACTAACAGCAAGAGCTGCTACTGACATGGACAGAGGGAGGAGTGTTTAATGATGGATGAAAGGTAGGCAGGCCGTGGATGAGTTTTCCACAGAAGTGGATGCAGAATGCAGTGCTGTGCAGGCAGAAACAATGGGGCAAGGTCCTTACAGAAGGATAGAGACATAGGAGTGGGACCTCGTGCTCGTGAAATCACTCCCCAGCCTGGGGCCAAGGACTCATGTATCCAGTTCCATAGCAGCTTCTCTACCAGCTTCAATATCAGTGCCACGGCTCCGAAGCACCAGCATCCACATGCTCAGCTTCAAGCCATCTCATAAAAGCAGTTATAAGAGCTTCTAAAGTCTGGGGATGGCCAAGAAGTGAAAGAGCTCTTCAGCTAGCCATTAACAATGAGACTGACCTTCAATAATCTTATTTGCAACTCACATAATTTCACTGTAACTATTTTAGATGTTTTGAGCACATACAGAACATTTAAATTCACACTGCATGCAAGTTATTTTCTCTGTACATGAACAAGCAGCTAGCATGCTTTAACTATTAAATTAAAGCCAAACCATTTAATTTGTTTGTTTTTTAAATAGGTTGCTATATGGGTTCTCTACACACAGAAAAGCCAATGAACGAGTTACCAACTCTTAAAAAAATTTGCAAAATCCCAAAATCACCTAAAAGCCAATAAAACATATGACACTTAAAGTCTCACTAAACCTATAAGCCCATAAAGTGTGTGACAAATTAACTGATGGTTGTATAATAAAATCTAATTAAAAATTAATTAAAATTGTTCAAACCACTATAGCTCCCCTCAGAACCTCTCATCCTATGTCACTTAGATGTAGGTATGCAGTATTCCCACCTGCCTTGATCCAGCCTCAGGAACAAAGGGAGTCTCTCTGGTTACCCATATCAGCTTTGTAAACAACTAGGCTCCTGGCAACACCCCACATGAAAATACCTTTCTGTCTAGAGGTGCAGGGTTTGTTAGCTCAATCTAATTGACAGCCCTGATCACACTGGTATCCAAATGGATTTTTGTCCCTGGAATCAGCCTTCACTCAGTTCAACAAAATCACCCTCTTGCCCATTGCCAACATTTACACCCAGTTCTGCTGTGCCTGGCCCTCTGATTTTAAAGTACCAGTTGTTAAGCACTGGCCTCCCCAGTGAGGAAGCCTCCCCCAAAAAAGTAATGACACATAGTAAGCAGCACAGTCACTAGAATGACTTTTTAGTCAAACAGACAGTTAATCTCCTAAAGACATTGGAACAGTGCAGGTTGCCTAAATTTAATATATTGGCATTCAAAATTGTGCATTGAGCTAGGCCAAAGTCTGCAAAAACAAGCAATAACATTCCGTTGGAATCGTATCTGTTTTCTCTTTTTTGAGGACCAAGTGGCAGCACATATGCCATCTATAGGACACTTACCAGTTCAAAAGGCCTACTCTGTGAAAATCATCTATTATTTCTTATCTTCATTAATTTTGAGGAGACACAACATTAATCACTTTACAAAATCCATGGTACCACTGCAGAGAACCGATCTGCCAACACAAGTTTAATTTTAACTTATACATGCATTTAGAAATTATAATTTTTAATATACATAACATAAATCAGCCTGTGATAGCTACTCATTGGTAGCAGCACGTCAGGGAGCAGCACAAGCTGGCTGCTTTACCAGGGAAGGTGATCATGGACCCAATGGTGATGGTGGCCTTACCAGTATGGTAAGCCCAAAGCCCCCAAGCAAGGTGAGCAGAAAAGGTCTGACAACAGTAACCAAGGTCAGACAATAGTCCAGTGATAACTGGACAAGTTTGTGGTGATGAGGCAGGTCCTAGGCCAAGCCAGGAAGCCAGCTGGGCGTCAGGACTAGCATGAATATGGCCAGGTTTGAACACAAGTACCACAAAAGTCAGACAAGGGCCTGAGCCAAAACGGTTAGATCTTTAGGAGGTCCCTCACAGTCCCTCTCACACTGCTCTCTTCATAGCAGCCTACACAAGCTCTGCAGCTGCCCTGTGGCAGGGCTGGCCTCAGCACAGGCAGCCAAACCTGCTTCCAGGAGAGGGGAAGAGCCTGCCCAGCCTGTTGGCACACTCAGGGTTCTGACAGCTGGAAGGAAGCTCCTTATTCAGCCCCGTGGTCTAGTTTCTGGAAGCCCCACTGTTGGTTCTCCTAGAGGTGTACAATAACATGGCTTCAGCCCCTCCTAAAGCTCTGGTCCCTTCACAGAAACACAGTAACTGCAGCATTCACACACCTGCTGGGTCTGTGTCCTCATCCTCTAAGCCCTGTGCCTTCTGCATTTCAAGGGGAAAAAACATTCCTCAATGCACTGATTTCACCAAACACCTACTTTACTACATAAACAACTTACCTGCAAGCAGGAGCAATCAATTCACTTCCAAAATGAGGCGAGGCAAGGCAAGGCTCAGGAATACACAGGACAGGAAGAACCTCAGCTAAACATGGCAGTGGGTTACTCACTGTTCCACAGGGCACAGCAAACTCTCCTAGTGTCCCACAGACCAAGTTGGCATAGCTCCATGGCTAAGGCACAAAGATCTCTGGGGTAGGCCTCCAGAAGTCCTCAGAAGAAATAGCCACAGCAGAGCATGGTCGTTAGTCTTTCTGTCTGCCTGGAGAGCAGAAGCAGTGACACTGCTACAGCACCTGTCTCCACAGCATAAGCAGAAATATACCTCTTCCTGTTCCAGCTTGTGGTTGTGTGCCCAGCATCACACTACTCTAAAGACCAATGGTCAAATTTTTGCCTCTCAGTTTATGTCCCAACAACATGTACAAGCTGCAAATAGCCCTATAATTTTAAGAAAATAAAAAAATCCCAACTGAACATACAGACTAAGAGGTCTGTACCAGGGGTTACCAGTTCACTGGGGCAGAGACTTGTCAGAACGCTCCAGTAATTCTGCCACAAAACTCCTACCTTCCTCTGCACCACGGTGGTTCCTTTGGCCTGGCTTATTAGCTCAGTCTACAAGTATGTTGACATGGAACCAGAGTCTGATATTGAAAAATCTTTCCTTAACATTTAATAATTAACATCACTGGCTTCTTTTTAATTACCTTGAAACAAACAATAAACTTTCACCGGTTCTGAGCTGACATCTACTGGTAGAAGACTGCAACTCCGGACACAATCAGGAAATACATAGCAAGATATTTTGTTAAGTATCTCCAAGGGGTACTTTGTGAATGATCCACGATTGGAAAGGATGAGGGCTCGTGAAACTATAAATTTAATTACATTCTGCTGTGAGGGCATTAATCTCTCACAGAGGAATCAGGCACATAGCTGGGAGATGTAACTCCTCAATCATCACCTCAAGTTTTGGGTTTCAAGCATAACTTTGTTTGCATTAATAAAATTGTCTCAATTTTGCTGAAATTCATTTCAGTCAGATCTGCTTTGGGTTAGCTTAGATCACGAAGGGTATTAACACATAATAGCCTGCAACTGTGATAGAGCAGTTCAAAAAGTTCTTAGGTCTCAGCTCAGGCACAGTAATTAATAACATGCACATCTTCCTAGCTGGCTGCAATGAAGAGTCAACCCAGCTTGCATAAAGCCACCATTGAAGAGGGTTTAAAAATTCAAACTATGCTGTAATAAACCATTACTAAATCAGAAAAAGATTGTTTTCTCAGGAACTTGTACTACTGTGAGAACACTACTTCCAGAAAATCAATTCAGTATGCAGGTAAGGCTACAGATGCATCTTTTCCACACTCAGTTTCTCACACAGCATAACAAAGAAACTGGCAGTATTGGGACCATTCAAACCTTTAATCCACATTAAAATGGCACTCAGATTCTCCAAAGTCAATCATATGACAGGAACACTGCCACACCATAGCTGCACTTGAAAATTACTGCCACAGATTCCATCCAAAGTATTACAAATGACATGATTTAACATATTTTACATAACAGAAATTTATTATCAAAGACACAGCATGTTATAATATCCTGTTGCTTTTTTCTAGGAGGTCTTCTAATTGCTCAAAGTAAGTTCCTTTCTAACATATTTCAAGAGGACATCCCATGAAGGAAAAGAAAAAGGTGAAATTCAGACTCAATACACTGTTTTGTTTCTCCTGTTCTTTGCACCCTAGTTGGTTCTGCTAACCATAAACTTTAAACAAATTCAATGCTGATACAGAGGATCAACATTCTGGGGAATACAAAAATATACTGAACAACCCCATTATTTTCCCTTGGCATCCTATTTAAACCTTGGGTTCTGAAAAGCATGCTGAGAGTTTGGTTCTGCCAGTTTTACACACCACAAAAAGAGCCCCCTTTTCTTTGTCAGGGGAGTCTGTAATTCATTTTTTTCCCATTCTCTCTGTATGCCTAAATGTCATGGTGTTAAAGGAGCACCTTTAATTCAGGCTGGTGCTCCTGCTGCAATGGAATCTAGTTGCACAGGGTAGTATGCAACTAGTCTCTGGTGGGGTTATCACTCCACTGGCTATTCCTCTTTGTTCATGCTTATACAAATTGAAGGGCTTTGTACAATCTGGGAGCCCAAGAGCAGGAGCTGATGCCAAAGCTCCTTTTCTTGCTTTAGAAGCTCGTTTCCTTTCCAGACCCTATACAATAGGTTCTACCTCCTCATTTCTTATTGCTGCTGTCAGAGCTTTTGTTAATTCTCCTAACCCCTAACCATGGCTGACAGAATCCCACAGCTCCAAGGAACCCTTGCAACTGTTTCTTTGTGATCAGATGCAGACATTCTACTATAGCCTCTATTCTTTCTGGTTCTATTTTTCACTGTTCTTCCCTTAGGATAATCCCTAAATATTTTACTTTCTTCTGACACAGCTGAAGTTTGGATGGAGATGCACAATGAACTTCCTCTGCTAAGACAAAACACAGTTGTATAGTGTATTTTATACAAGCAACTCATCTACATATTGTACAACAGCCAATTCACCTGGTAGTTCTCTATCTTTCAAAGGATTTCTCAGTTTTTGTGAAAAAATTGTAAGAGAGTCTCCAAACCCTTGTGGGTTAATTGTCCTTTCCTCATAAAAGCAAACAAAAGTTGGCTTTCCTCATCTAAAGGGGTACTAAAGAAAGCAGCTGTTAGATCAATCACAGTAGATATCTTGCCCAATGTGGTATTTGTAAAAGTGTAGTAGAGGAATAAGGCACTACTGGATGAGAAGCCACTACATGCTGGGTCCCACGGATCTTGTCCATCCATCCCATGGATCTTGTGCAAATCAGTATACCTGGTTCCCATCTTCATCTTATCTATTCTTTTTCACAGGGATTCGAGGAGTGCTACACTGCGACACACACATGCTTTCAAAATTCCTTGGGCTAAATACTGGTATATTTGCCTTTGAAATTTTTTTTTTTCAGCTTCTTGGGGAATAGGTTACTGTGTTACAGCTGGAGGGGGATTTTTGTGTTTGCAGTCTGAGCCTACACTAGCAATCCCACATCCATGCTGGTTTCACTCCACAGCTTTGCTGGTATATTTTAATAGCTCCAGTATTTTTAGTTTGTTATTAGGGCTTTCAGTGACCATAGCTACTCCCATGATTATTAAGTCTATCCCTTCAGGTAACAAGTGTAATTCCAGATCCAGAGCCTGCAAGAGATCTCTCCCTGACACACTGGGGCATCCTCCACTAATACAAATCACTCCCATATATTTTTGTTTGCTGTGGTTACTAATAGGGTATACTCTTTCACCTGTGACTTCATGTATTAAAATTCTATCCATGATCCTAGACCCTGTCAAGATAAAATTCAAAAGGGATAATGTGGCTCCTGGGTCAACCATGAATTCAACTTCACAGCCTTGAACTTTACCTATAATATGTCCCTGATCTGCAGGGTCCTATTCCTCTAGTTATTGTGATTTGAGAGTCTTCCCAGGGCAATTCTCCCCACTAACATCATCCTTTTGTCCCTTCCAACAGCCAGGATGGGCATTCCCACTGTAAGTGTCCTAAATTCCCACAGCAATACCACTCCCTTCCAGCATTCTTTCCTGTTCCTATTTCCTGGTGTTAGTTCAGACTATGAATCTGGTCTTCTCCTCCCCCAGCTCCTATCTTTCACTTGCAAATTACTTGCCAAACTGTGGCTAGTAAATTTATCTCCTGTTCTTTTCAGTTTTTTCTTTCACCTGCTCAACTTTTTGCCTTTCCTCACACCCATTGTATACAAACACAGCAACTGTCAAATCTGCAAATTTTCCCTCTGCCACCTGGTCACATGTTCTTTAAAGTATTTCCATATATCAGGGGCTGCCTGATCCACAAAGACACTAATCACAAGCACATAATTAAAATTCTGTGATGTAATTCCTCCCTATTTTAGCAGGGCCTGTCAGAGCCAAATCCCAGAAATCACTAGGATGCTCATGAGGGCTCTGTCCGCATTCTTGTCCAATTTACACACAACCCCCCCCCATGCTCTCAGAGCTTCTGCTAAATTTCAGAGCCCTGTCTGACAAGCAGCTCTATCCCCTCCATTACTATAGTCCCAACTCGGATCATTTGCTGGCCAAGGGTTTGTTTCCTCCTGCCTGCTAAGCCAATGCAGCATGCTTATTTTCTCTTTCTCATCAGGTCGAAATAATTCCCTCAGCAACACCTGGGTATCTCCCCAGCTGGGATTGTGCTTAGTTGATCACATTTCTCAGCATCCTCCCTCAGTCTTGGCATTTTACTTCCCCAAAATGTTCCAAGGAAGATCAGGGTTCCAAGGTTGCATAGTAACCATCCTCAATACAGGTGGGGTTCCATCCCCGTTGCACAGCAATGGGATTACGCATAACATTGGAAGCACAAGGCAGAGTCCAGGAGTCAGCAGAGTAAAACTGGAAGCCAGAGAAGGAGCATTAGGCACATAAGGTGGGGGGATGCAGTTAAGGCACTATCTGAGGCTTTGGCCAGGGCAGTAACCTCTGCTACTGCAAGCATTACCTTTGGTGATGCCTTTTTCAACCCTCACCCCTGACTTAGGTGTTTCGTCTCCCATACCAAATCATCCCAAACATACCGGTAATCCATTTGTCTTGGGAACCTATCTTCTAGGTGATCTTACAGAAAAGTAAGTTTGCACTGGCCTAACCAGATAGAAATTACTTTGAGGTGGTAATTAGCAAGGAGAACATGAGTAAAGACCCAACTTAGAAGATTCAAGGAGTAAGCAGACATCCCTTACCACCCCAATGAACGATAAAGCCAAGTGGGAGCAAAGCAGCTGGAGGGACATTTGTTTTGGGTGAGAAGATGAAATGCCAGAAGGGAGAGCAAGAGGAGACTGCTCATCCACAGGCTGGTGGAGACTGGGAGAGCAGCAGCAGGGATACAGGGAGCATCTGACTGGCTGAATGCCAGAAATAATTGACTCAATTGTAATGGAAGAGTTTAGAAATAAATTTTCAGGGAGAGAAAAAGGTAGTTGCCAGCTCTGTCAGCTGATGATGTAATATGGCCCCAGTTAGGGATCATCCTGCAGTAGTCCCTTGGACACTAGTTGAAGTGTGAGTTAATGAAGTGTGAGATTTCTCTAGCAAGTGAGACCACTCTAATGGGTGAAAAACGCAGCATTAAGCAGGAACAGGGCTGCTTTTTGGGAAGGATTTAATTTTTTCACTGTCATTTCCTGCACATGCCAAAGACCTGGCTGTACAACTTTCACAGCTACTCTGCCACAGAGTCTCAGATGAACATAGCTTTACAAGTAACTGAGAAAATGATACAATGAGTTAAATGAATAGCATGGGGCAATGACACTTTGCTATCATTTACCCTGAAGGAAACCTAAGGCAACTCTATTAAAGTTAGTACAGTTATTCCAAATTTACAGTGGTACCCGAGAGCCAAATTTGGCCCATAAATTAAAGCAGTAGTCATCAACTTCAATTTCTTGCTGTGATGCAGAGCTGACTTCTGTAATCACATTTTGTTTGTGAGGAGCTTCAGTCCCCTTTACTCTGTTTCCCAAGGTTTTTGAAGAATTTGTTACTTGCATAGTTGTATGCTGTCACACAGCAGTCAGAGTGTGAAGCAGTGCTTTAAACATTCACTGGGAGAACAAAATTAACATGCTATAAGTGAATACTTTTGGGAAATACCATTCAACTGTAATATATTAAAACAAACCTGTCCTCATTCACAAGGTTTCACTTGTTTACCTTTCACATGTTATGAGGCTGATTCAGCAGTCTCAGAGCAAGAGCCAAAACCACAAAGTAAGCCATATATCAATGTGAATTATTAACATATGCATCAAATTAACACTACGATCTAGGATAGTGCTCTCCATACATGATTGAACACAGAAAGTGCTAAAAGATAAGGGGGGAGGGAAGGGAAAAGACAAAAAAGGTGTCAGGAATCCGATTTATAAATTATTTTGTCTCACCCACGTTTTTCTGCAAGATCTTACTTTCAGAATACAGCCCATACAATTCTACAAAGCACTTGCCTTTGTTCAATATTCTGTTCCAAACACAGTGACAATATTGCTGAAATGCAGGAATACATAGCACCTCAAGTGTTGCTTTTAAACTAATAAATAGGAAGTAATGCTACAGTAGCTCAGGCACCATGTAATGAAAACCTATTCCTAGGTGGGCACAATTCAGAGAACTGCTATAGGAACGATGATGTCAGCACCCTTGCCAGTACACTGTCTCCAGGGAAGTACCTAAGCATTTTAGAAAGAGTACAATAGATAGGAAGACTATAGACAGCCACTGGTATCTGAACCACTATATGACCTTGCATTGTGAGCAAGGGATGGCTGAGGGTTCTTTTGGTACAGATATCTACAAAAATACAGCTTCCTGTTTCATTTTTCCATTTAGTATTTTAATGTTACGAGAAAGAATAGGGTTGATTTTAAATTAATTCTGACCCAAACATTATCTTCCTTATCACAAAGTCTCCAAGGTTACAAATTGTAGTTTCATATTTTCAAAGCATAAAACCTCCGTGCTTCTAAATCAAACTACTTCTTTATATGAAAATTTTATCCAGATATGACTATAGTCACTACCTTTTCTCCACAGACTGATTTCTTGACACCTTCTTCCTATTCCTTTCTCCTGCAAGCAGAGACCTTTCCTTTCCAGTTTCACATCGGCTGCACATTCAGTATTAAAGCTGCATCACATATATAACATTTATGGGTTTGGCTCTTGCTGCTGGTCTAGGAATAATAAGGAAATAGGGCCATTTCCAAAGACAAGATTGCATTTCTCACTTCAAAGTGATACATGGCAAAGGCCTATCAGTGGCAAAGGTTTTCCTAAAGGAGAATATCCACCGGATAGCACATACTATGGCAACTCTATAAACTATATTTGGAATATAATCTCATATGAAAGATATAAGGATTAGTCAATGAAACAATTAAAGGGCTCCAAATGGTAACAAATAGGGGCTGAAAATCCAACTATCCTTAAGACATAGCTTAAATATTTTATGAGGGATATAGGACACGGCTGCTGGTGACAAAACGAGATTAAAGTCAGTGAGCCAAGACATCCTTCCAATCACAGTTAAAAAAAAACAAAACCAAACTTCCCTTGTTAGGTTAAGCTGGGTGCCCACATTTATTTTTGATAATATTCTTTTTTAATTTCAGGACCTCAGCTATCAATATATAAAGACCTGGTGTGCAACTGGTGGTGTTTATCACCACTAGACAATTTTTACATGGGTGTTTATAATCAGGAAGAAGTTCATTGTGATGCAGGGATAAATTGCAACCTGCAATGGAAATTTTCACCAGAATGTATAAAACTTACAAACCTCACCTAACATGATCTATAGCAACAGAAAAACATACCTTGTAGTAAGACACCATTTTTTAATTTAAAGATAACAAGAAATATAGTACACTATTTCACATCTCCTTAGTGAGTGAGCATTTAAAAATTCACCTTCTACCCACAGAACCTTCAAATGTTTTTGTTCAGTAGGTCACCTCCCACTCATATTTTCTACCTTTGTAGACACAGAAGAACAATCAGTGATACTTGCTTTAAGATTCTAAACACATGAATAATTTCAAATTTAATACCCAATCCAGAATCATCAATCTCTTTCTATTATACTCACCACAGGGTGGGGGGAAGGGGGAAGAGAGAGAGAAAAAAGCATGCAGATTAATCACTTGCCTGATAAGAATCCAAACAGATTTTGGTCCCACGTTGACACACACACCTGAATGAAACAACACATTACATATAAATACGAATTTTGTACTACAACATGCCAGGGCTGAAATTTTTAGGTAAATTGAGAGAAACAAAAAGTTTAGTCAAGAGCCAGAACTCAAAACTAGCTGACTGTATTCCAAGTCTTCGTTGTTCTAATGACAACAAAGTTAACTTATCAGGAAACAACAACATTTGCCAAATGCATTTAGTTTTTAATTTAAGTAATAGAATTGAAGAGCAAATGAAGGCATGAACAGTGGAGACCCCTTAATCAGACACACTATCTAAACATCTGTCTTATGCTACAACAGACTATGACTGAGAATGACTGATAAAACATAAGCATTTCAATTATATTTAATCTTAAAAGATAAAAAAAAAAAAACAAACCAGAATTAATCTAAGTTGAACCACTCCTCTTTCTGCATCACTCCACCTTCTTTTATTGACTAACTAATGAGTAGGTCTGGCATAAATAACCATCTGGTGTGTTTTAGCCCTTAGCAGCTGTTATTATTTTATTCTGATAGTCTTCTAATGAGAACCCCTAATAGAGCAGATCTTAGTTAGGGTTGCAGGTGTGTTCTAAAGAGCAAAATGAGGGAGTGAGTAGACTTCTCTGTTTTTTTTCCTAAAGCTCTGTTCTTTCTTCACCCCTAAGGTGGAGAGAAAATGAGTTTGTGGCTTTCCCTAAAACTAAGGTAAAAAGATGCCTGGTGGGGTCTGCTCTGAGGGTGATAGTTATGTTTTGAATTGCCAAAAGCTAGTATAGCAGGTGGGTTACAGGGGTAGCTGTAAATCAGTAGTTTATCAGGACCTAGTATTTATAAGGTTTATCTCTACAAGTAATGTTTGTTTGATGTATCTCAGGAGAGGTCCTAAAAAAACAATGAAATGCTGTTTTCTGGGTGTCTATAAGGGGATAGCCATCCTTCTGAAACAAGCGATTGTGCTGCTTGAAGTAAGAAGGCTGTGCTCTGTTCTGAGTGGCCTTGATATATCAACGTGTGTGGGGGCAGTAGTTTCAATATTATTTATAAAATTTCAATGTGATAATTGACTATCGGCTAAACAAAACCTGTTAAAAAGACCTTGAAGGGTGAAGTATTCTCAGTGTTCAGAGTCTGGAAGACTGTATACTCCTGCTCTGTATGTGGTAGGCTAATATTTCTCTGAACTGCTGTTCCTGACTAGTAGAATGCTAAATACAGGTTCTGTGTTCATAGCTGTAATGCTGAGCCAAAACAAGGTGAAATAGCCACCTTTTCACTAGGCTAACTAAGGCCTGCTTTTAGACAGCTATCAGTGATGGCAAATAATCTTTTCTTGCAAAAAAAAAAAAAAGAAGTTTTAATATCACAAGATGTGATCTTTTGCCAAAAGCCTTGACTTTTCTAGTGTTGTAATTCTTATGAGCTATTTGCATTTTACTCTTAAACTGAAACACCTATCTCTATCAGGCTAGCTGGAAACTTCAAATTGTCCTTTAAGAAAACACTCAAGGCTTTTGTTTTGAGACTGCTTAACCTCTGGGACTTGCCTCAGCAGCTCAAGGATGCATGGGGCTGGGATGAGGTGGTTTTAAAGACTTAAACCCTGTCTGTCCTTTAGAAGGACTCAAGACACTGGGTTACATACACAAAACTTCTGTCTCCTGATTTTCTTGGGCACTCTTGATGCCAAGTTTGAGCTGCCCTCAAGATTCTACAGTGCTAATTTATAAAATGTTTGTGAAATTTTATGTTATTATCTTATTTTGGTACTATTGTTCATCTGCTTTTTAGTATGGAATTATTTTAAGTTCAAACTGTAGTCTTTGGCTTCCCATCTGCAATCTCTAGCATCTGTGCTTCAGTTGGGGAAGGTGAACAATGGTAGTTTCTATCACAAAATCTGTTTTTTGGCAGAAAAAGTCAGGGAAAAATGATAGTGTGTCCTAATAGATGAGAAATAGATCAGAGTTGATGGTGGACTCAGCTGGGTTGCGGGGTTCTTAAAAATGCTTCAGAACTTTTCTGAGTCCTTCCTATACTGACCAGTCATAGGAATGGCAGATCATGTGAGTGTCTGGCTTTTCCCATTCTGAGATACATATTGGTACAAAGGTTGGCATGTGGCATGATGTGTGGTGGTGCAAGCTATATACACTGTTCTTACCTAAAACATAATATAGATGAACTTCAGCTTCAGTTTTTCAGCTTTCTTGGCCTGTTTTACCTTCTACTGTAAATTCTGGCTGGTGCAAGGAATGCCATACAGCAGTAGAAATGGTTTATATTCAAAGCAGCTGCACTTGGGACTGGATGCAGCTCTATGTTGTTTGGGAGTGGGAGTGTATATTCCCTTAAATGTGAAACATAGATTAGGGTGGAGAGAATGGAGGATACCATTTAGTTGTTTGTGCATGTTGTTAGAAAATCTTTGCAGTGCTGGAAAGGATGACAAAATTGCCGCTTCTGCAGCTGTTATTCCCTTCATCTTTGTGGTCTCCTCCTTCCTTTCCTCCTTCTCTTGCTACATACACAAAACATCTCAATATTTGGAATTTACTTGGTCTTCCAGACTCTTAAGTTCAGCATAAAGCTTTCTGTTAAGTTCTAGGCCTTTCTTGTTTTGGATACTGCTACCTGCTTGTATGCCTCCATCTGAGTAAAAGACATGCAAAGCCTGGGATCATGCACTGGGTCATAAAAATTGCATTTGCATTCACTTTTCATATTAGGCAGATGTTGCTATTTTCCAAGACATGAGAACTCTAGAAAACAAATGGATATTGTGTGAGCAGAGGGAAAGTGATATGGATGCCTTAACTGTGCTACCGCAACAGAAGGTGTCTGGTGAGCTTGCCACTGGCTTGTGCCAGGAGGCAGGCAGGGCTCTCCACTGACTGGAAGGACAAGTGCCAGTGAGGTTGTTCTCAGTACCCCAGCTGGCTGGGTTCCCTCTGGGTAGCTATGGGTATTTTCAAATGAAAGTACAGAACAAGTGGTCAAAAAGAGCAGGTTACCTGATACAAGCCTCTCCTTAGGAGAAAATAAGTTGCTGCAAGACTGACAACCATGCAAATGCAACGTGTTTTGTGCTATCTTGTTAGTGTCTCAGCACCTGAGAATAAAATGATTTCTACCTAACAGCTTTAAACTGCTAACTGTTCTGTAAGGAGGTAGCTGTGACTTCAGTATTTTAAGTAAAGGTATTGTGAGTTATGGTGTTTCTGAGCCCCTCTGGAAGAAAAGAGTGGGAATGGGGCAGGGGGACAGATTTAGATTGTGAAGTCACTTCTGAATTTAAATAGAGACCAAAGTCCCTTCTGCAGCATACTCTGGTACCTACCACTGTATTGACCAGCTTTGCAAAAGCAGGCAGCAGAGAAATGCCTAACTTCAGAGTTAGCACAGTGTTAAGAACAAGAGAGAGACTGTCTTCTCCATCTGTAGAGTGCAAGCTGTTTTGCACATACTGTACCCTGGCAGTTGGATATCTTATTCCAGGAAAACCAGGTTCTCTGAGTTTTTTTTCAAATTAGCTTTAGCGTAAGTCTTACATGTGGTCTCATCAGAAGACGGAGGTGACAGAGGATAATTATTCTCCAATTTCAAATTAACATAGATTGTTATCTATATGACTTAAAACTAAAGCTTACTGACCAAATTATTAAATTTGTCCTCTCAAGTGAAATCAGCATTATGAAAAATAACAGAAGTTTTGATACCTTCTTTACTGTGGATCTCAAACCAATCTGATCTGGTACTAAATGTATTGCTGATGTAGTGTCTACATATGCATGCTGGCTTGTAGCTCAGAACTGTTGCTGGTATTAGCAACTCAGATTTGGTAAGTTTTCCTCATGTAAGAAAACAGAAAATTGTTACCTCTGATGGCAGTGCCGTTAACTGATCTGGATTTTGTAAATGACCAGACTGAACACGTAGGGGAGAAAGCAGAACAGCTCTTGAGCTTCCAGAGCTGTTTGAGAAGAGGCATGCTTTTGAATGCTGAAATAAAGAACAAAGATCAAAGTGTTAGATGTGATATGTAATGTCTGATGGGATGTTAGTTATTGTAAGAGTGGGGCATAGATACACCTCTAGCAGTGTGCTGGTAGCAGTAGCTATGACCTTTTCTGAAACTCAGGGAATACTTCATAGCAGGATGAAAAGCAGGCAATCAGATATTTTTTTTAGCAGAAAGTAGGAAAAATTGAGAATGGAATAAGTGATGTTTGATCAAATGAGTGCACAAAAAAGAAACCGTTACATCGGTAAAGCAAGGAACTAACAATAGAAAGAGAAAATACAGTGCTTTTGTGTGTTAATGACAAGAAAGTGAGAGTCTTGACCAAGTGTTTGTAACTCAGTGATGACCTAAGAAGGTGGGCAAGGACTGGAACTTTTGTAATCATGCTTGGTGAAGGTCTTGCCTAGCTTAGTGCTGGTGTTATGCACCCCAAAACACAGTTTCTGCTGTTCCTAAGTACCTGCATGTTCTGCTCCAGCACAGCAACATTGTGCTGGCTAAAGACAAACCACCATGGTTTCTCCTTGCAGTATTCTCTAAGTAATCCAAAACTGTTTGCTGAGGGGAATGAACCTTTTCTGGTCCTCTGGAACATAACAAAGCCAATGCACAGTGGCAGAAAATACTGTTACAAATATACACTTGTTAAAAGCACTGTTTCAGAATACACTTTTGCCAAAACATTTTATTGGCAGCTGTAGGAGTTCTGTGTGGTGACTTGGCTGAGATGCGTGAAGGTGATACCTACACATTGTGCTTTTTAGGTTAAACCTCTTCTATAGGACTCCAATCTGTCTTGGGGAGGAGGGAGATGGAGGATATATTCTTAGGCTTTGGTAGATGAATCTTGGTGAAGAAGCTTATTTCTAGGGAAACCTCACCGATCTCACTGAGCCTCCTCTTTAAGCCTTTAGCAATATAGCTTTTTAGAACCCAAAGCTGTGACCTCTAGTGGTCCAGCACATCCAGTTATGCACTGTAAAATAAATGTGTCTTGGTTGATTCAGGAAGGTAGCCTGTGACGACAGTATTGACACTGCACAAACAGAAGTGTACATGTAAACAACATTAAGTCTAGACAGCTTTGCTTAATACTTCTTTTCTTCCCCCCTCTCAGGTTAGATGTATAATGAAGATCTTCGATGAAGCGGATGCACAAACTTGCTAGAGATGTCTGTTCCGAACCAACGACGTTCTGTTATTACTAACCCTCCTCCGCCAGAATATATCAACCACAGAAATAGTGGTTGTCAAACAAACCAACTTCAGTACTTAGAAAGGGTGGTCTTGAAAGCCCTGTGGAGACACAACTTTTCATGGCCGTTTCTTCAGCCTGTAGATGCAGCAGCACTGAATCTTCCTGTAAGAACCATTTTGGAATCGGAGTAGTAATATGTAAAGTATTACAGGACTTGTGAATTAATGTTACTTTAAAAGAATTTCTTTCTGATGGAACAGATCATTGAAGACTACTTCTGCATATGAACTCCTTTAATTAATCAAAGTCTGCAAGAAAATGTTTTTTCTCTCTGATTCATACTGAATGCTGCATTTTTGTTCATTTGCTTTCTGATCTGAGACTATAGTAAATCAATATTTCTAAGCGATAATAAGAAAGCTTGGACAGGCCTCTTGGAGTTTCTGGATGTTAATATTCTGTCTTGTCTTCTTTCCACCTCCCTGCTGGTTTAGCTGTATTTCTTAACACTGCATATGATGAGTATTTTCTTTTGTCATTGGGTTTTTTTATTTTAATAGGAGGCAGTCAGTCTCTGTAAAGGTCAAATACTTCATGATGGAAAAGAGGATCTGATTAACGCTAAAGTAAACAGACAAATCTGGATCCAGTTTGATGCATAAAAGTAATTATACTTGTAGTACTTCTTAATTTCAAATCAACTTTGGCATCTTGCTCTGAAGTTTCTAGAGGAGTTAAATGTCCCTGCAAAAATAGGGAAGAACAAAGGAGGTATGGTGTTCTCATCATACCACAGTGGTAGAACAATCCTCTAGGAAACAGAAAATGTGATGCTTACATTCTTGTTCTGTATTGTCTTGTGGATTTATTTATGTTATAATTTAATGGCAACAAAGTGAATTAATACAATGTCTTGTGACAAATTGTGTTAATTCAGGTATCTTTAAACTCCAGTTTTGCATCACTCCAGTTTTTTCAGTTGAATGAAAACATTTATTCACACAATGGTATGTCAAATGACCTGGAAGATACTGCTCTTGGTAGATAAGTAGAAAGATGTTAAATAAAACCAGGGTACATTTCCTTTGATTCCTCCTATCCCCACCTGGGGATACAGCTTTAGCTGTATTTAGTTGTCTCAAATTTCCAAGACTAATTCTGCAAAAATCATTGGTTCTGTTTAGAACAGACAAAAGCCTTTATCTGCAGCTTTTTCTTTTGACCAACTTATTTGGTCAGTTTGTCCAAAAGCACAGTCAAAGTGACTATCTGTCTATGCCTCTTCTTACCCTTTTACCTTCTTGGAAGGAACTGTCAGTTAAGGTTAATATTAAGGGTCATTCAATCAAAGCTGCAGCAACATTTGCAGCTGGCCTCAGGCCAGTTCTGCCTCTCTGGATTTTGAAGGCAGCCACTTGACTTGGAAAAGTATGTGTTATCTCAACCACTGCACAGTAACAAGAAAACCTCTGGCTCTGTGGCGAGGACAATGAAGGTATTTGCCTCCTTTGCCTCTCTCCTCCAGGTGTCAGAAGATGCAGAATGGACAATACTTAATTATTGTGTTGTTTAAAAGTTCTCTTGGGTTTGTTTTGGTAAATTCAGGGGTCTGCACTATGATGTATTTAGCTGTTTTTATTTCACTAAAACAGGTAAGACAGCTTTAGGAGACTCTTAGAAGTTGTAACTTCACACAATTACAATATATATGTGAACTTAGTGAGGATATTCCTGTTGTGATTTCTTGAATGCACCAGCAACTTCACACTCCTCATCACAAGCTTTTAGCCATGCTACTAAAATAATCACAATAGTTCACATTCCAGATGCTTTTCAGTCATATTGCCACACCTTCACTAGACTAACCCTGAGGAGAGAGCCAATAAAACCCAAGGGATGAAGTATTTGATTAGCAACTGAAAACTTGGCACCTCCTTTTTATCAGTGACTGAGTCTTTGACAAAGCCAGTCTTTGGCTTCTTTTCCCCCTGTTCTGTAAACTGGAGTGCTACTTCAAGTAACAGCTTTGAGATAACAAATGAGAGGTATGTATACTTTTCATAAGTACTACTACCAATATAGCTCTGGATCCTGTTAAAAAATACTGTTCAAAGCCCCAAAGAGTATGTTATATGAAAGAGCAAGAAGAAAATATGAGGTGAAGAGTTCCTGAACACTTATTTCTGGAGTGCCCATGACTACAGAGGAAAATCTTTCTTTAAATAAAATATTCCATCCAACATAATGCAATTCTCCTCTTTTGCAATTTAACTTTTATCATTCAATGTGTAAGAATATTCATGTCCTGATATTAATGATACCTGTTGTGTGACTCTTTCCAAACCACAGGATTATTACAGTATTATAAAGAAACCTATGGACTTGAGCACCATTAAGAAGCGTCTGGAACACAATTATTACACAGAAGCTGCAGAATGCATTGAAGACTTTAAAACTATGTTCTTTAACTGCTACGTATATAACAAGGTATGCAAAATACAACCTCTCACCAGTAACCAACTCTATTGAACAATAAAAACAAATCTAAAGCAAGTGAATGGTTATTAGACCCTGCACAAAATCAGGCAAGTTCTTAATGACTTCTTGAAACTATTTTCTCTGAAAAGGGGGGGTGGGGCTTTGTTGCTAGAGTTGATTGAGGGCTTGTAGGTCAAGTCGAGGCTGCTGTTACAACAACTGAGTGCACAAGCATTCCACCTGCAAAATCTCTGGGTTTTAGTTGCAGAGCTCATGAACAGTGAGCACAAGTTTAAGGCTAGCAACTCTGACCCATGCTACATTCCTCCAACAAGTCTAGTCTAACTGGAAGTGTGAGCATCTCCCTGCACTTGGACACTTTTTGGTTGAGTCTTAGCATCTTTAAGCTTCAACACGTTTCTTCAGAACATAGGAATAAACAAGGGAGTTGGGGATCTGCCCCCTTTTGCCTTTGCTGTGGTAAGTATGTGGATATAAAGCAAATAGGGCTGTGCAACAGAAGAGTGGGAAGAGTATTCTTTCAATAATGAAAGCCAAATGTATTGCAGTGAGTTGGGGGGAGACAGAGATGGTGAGGACTTGTAGACCACTCTGGTACTGGTGGCATGTGTCAATCTGTTGGAGCAGGATTCTGTAGACTTTATTTCACAAGGCAGCCCTCCACTCCCACAGCCTCTCCTTTACTCTGATCACTACTATATTTTGCAGCCTGGTGATGACATTGTGTTTATGGCCCAAGAACTAGAAAAAGTGTTTATGCAGAAAATAGCCCAAATGCCGTCAGAAGAAAAAATATTGATTCCCAACAAAGGAAAGAGAAAAAGAAAGAAGCCAGAAGGTAAGACCTGTATTATATGTTGAATTGTTAGCATAATAAATAAGCAAAACCTGGAAACAGGGATTCTTCTGCAGTGTGTCACAACTCAACCCTGGAGTAGTCTCCACTCTTTCCAGAACATACATAACAACATTGTTATAAGGCTTTAACAGATGCAGTGTAGCCACATTTTTTTATACATGCTAGCTAAATTTCCTATCTTCTATTAATGAAGTGTGTTTAAGATGGGATAAAAATCAGAACAAACAATTCCATCAGCAGTGTAACAGCATAGCTTCACAGGCAAATGTCTGGTGAAATGCAGTGGTCTTGCCCACAAAAAGGGTGATCCAGTTAAGACATCTCAAACTTATGAGGAAATTACATGGTAAGTGCTTGAAGTGACATTAGGGAGCCTAGTTGCAAGGGGTCAGGTGATTAGATGCAACTTATTCATCACTGACTTGCTATGTCTTTTAATTGCTGTTGTAACCTGTTTCACTTGTACAAAGTGCTCATTTCTACACCTAAGCTCTCAACATTGCCAAAAAAATAAATATTTATCTTGATAGAAGTAAGGCTATGCTGTACCTGGAATCATATGTGCATCTCAACAGGTTAATTTGGAGGCCTCCAAGGTAGTCTCCTGAATTGGCCTGGAGGTACTGCTGCCAGCTGTTGAGGAAGTGTTTGCTGTATATTGAAAGAGCTGCAAAGCTTCTTCACCCTTATAACTCTTAATTATTTGCCTTCTCACAGCCATGGAGCAGTGTGATCCTAACTAGCTCAGTTCTTACTGGGTCACTTAAGAGATGCTTTTATTATTTAGCTATGCAACTATACAGCTCTTCAGGGTCTTTTGTTTACTTCAAATCTTTCTGCAAAATAGTATTACAGTTTGATAGATCTCTGTACTTTTCAAGGTATATTTGAGGGACCAAACTCTTTCAGTGGTCTAGTAGATGGATATGGAAAAGTAGTGGATTTTTTGGTCCTTTCATGAGAATATTTAGGGGCTAGAGGGAAAAGGGGAATACTCCTCTGGCTTCCTGCTCTTACTAGCTAATTTGAGTAAAATCTCAAGCAATTTATTGCCTTGGCAGAATATGTGGGTTGAACAGGTAGAAGTGACTCTAGTAAAAGATTTCCCTCTGAGGTTAATCAATCCACACCTTGCTTGAAGCCAAATGTGCATAACTTAGTACAATGTTTGAGCTGAGGTACTAATGGTCACAAGCAGAGGAGGGATACCAACATTGCTGTATGTAACAATGCTCTTACTTGTATTTATTTGTATAGTTTGTGTGTGGAAGAGTGGTTCAGTTGACAACTGTTCCATTTGAACATAAAATAAATTACTTGGAATATTTAAGACCTAACTTTAAGATTTCCTGTTTTAACCAGAAACACAGCAGCCGAATCCTGGGACTTCAAAAGAACAAAGCACAACTCAGAAACAAGCTGAAAGCAGTGAGCAGCCTCCAGTCGTGACTCAAGAGCGACATCATGCTAAACTAGCTCCTTTGTCTGCTGCTCGGCTGACTACTTTAATGCCAACAGCAGTCCCTAAAACAGAAGTAAGTTTCCTCAAATAACTTTCAGAAAGAAAGGTATTGAAATTGCTGCTTCAGGCACTAACAGTAAAACCACAGGAGCCACATTTATTGCAATATCTGTTGAGGGAGAAGCCACTCCAGCACACACACACCATCCTAGGAGTCACACACACACCACTGAGCCTTTATTGCTAGGATCAAAGTCTCTTTGCAGTGGGTGAGTTGATGAGTGCTCCTTTCATACACACAGTCTCACTCTCAAGTGATTCCCTTTTCCTTAGGTTTGGCCCTAGGTTTCCCATGGAAGACTCTCTGGTATCAAGTCTTAGATAAAAAAATAATTCTTCAGACAGTACAGCAGAAAAACAGCTAGAGCTGGGTGCCTCCAGAGAGGGACCTTGAGCAAAGAAATCCCTGGGCAATCATACCCTTGCAATCTATGCACTCGCCCCTCACGTGTTCTTCATATGCCTCTTGGTCCAATTTCTGGTCTGGGATCTTCTAACACCTTACTGGATTCCTTCTCTCTCTCCAGACAGGCCATTAACTGTTTTTATCTTGTCAAGTTGCAGTTTCTGCTAGCAGTTGTAGCCTCTTTATCTTCTGGTTTGTGATTCTTGTGCACCTGCTTGTTGGCAGATCATGGATTTAGGATAAGCATTACTTAGCAACAACTAAAACATCAGTGAGTTATCAATGTTATTCTCATACTAAATTCAAAACGCAGCACTGTACCAGCTACTAGGAAGAAAATTAACACTCTCCCAGCCAAAAGTATTCCTAGGTGAAAGTTTACAGCTTGCAGCCTAAGTTTTCAGCAAATCTAGCTAACAAACAGCATACCAAACAGCACAACATTATGCTGTGAGCCCTGCCTCCTAATGCTAAATGATTGACTTGGAGTGATTAATTCCATTTAAAATGTACTAAGTTAAGCTAAATGTCTAGCATTACTTAACAATATTGCTTGAAAACATCTATTGTGATAGTAGATAGTAAGAGCTCCCTATTAAATCTTCTACTAAATAACTGGGCCAGTGCAAATTTTAGAAACTAAGCAGAAATTGGGATGGCTGCTTCATGCATCTTTTCTTATTCATGGGGTTTTAAAGTTTTTCTCAAAGAAACAAAGTGAACTTAAGGATGGTCACTTTTGAAGTGTGCTACTCTACTTCTGCAGGCTTCACTTTGGAGTGGAAACTACTCTTTCCTTGCAGTGTAGATAATGGTTTTAGTATTAAAATAAAGCTTTTTCTAACATCTGTTTAATAATTATGCATGTTTTCAATGTAAGTCAAAGGCTTGATTCCCCAAAAATAGCACGTTTGCTTAAACATTGTGTAACTAGACAGGAAGGAGTTTATAGCTCACAAAAGCAAATTCTTGTTAACTGCAATCTGAATTGTATGTGAACATCTGATGTTTTCATCAGATAAACACTCCTGTATTGAGTTGGTTTTAGTTTTCCTCTTTCAATGAGGAATAGGCACATGTGCCAGGCTCTCCTACAGTGTATATATACACTTTACTGAAGACTGATGACAGAGCACACATTGCATCACTTCCAAACCAAATGTCACCCAGGTTAAAGAGAAATACAGGTAAACCTTGTACACAAAGCCCTCAATCAGACTTAAAATTAATTGCAGTAATTTTTGCCCTTTCCATGGCAGTCATCTTGTGGTAACTACATAACCTACCAGTTTCTTAGAACCTTCTCAAATGGCTAAAAACTGGCCACAACCTGACCTGCAGCACACCCTCTTCTTTCCATTGCATCTAAGATTGAGGTTGGTGTGCTGATCTTCTAGTGCCTTGTAGGATTTCAGTCTGAACTTGTGGAAGTACCACATTCTGTTCTAACTCAAATAGCTGTAAAAGTTCTGATGCTTTTTAGATTATTTTTTTTGTGTAGTCTAAAAGCTGAACATTTTCTCACTGTTCTAGACTAAAATTTTCTTTTCTTAGGCAAAAAAAGGTGTGAAAAGGAAGGCTGACACTACAACTCCTACTACTTCAATATTCACAGCCAAGGGTAAATTTTCTGCAACATTTAATGAAAGAAAAGCTGTTAATGCATGCGGAGGTGAAAATGAAAGTATGATACCAAATAATCTTCAGACAGATTCTCAACAGTCACCTGAAATTCTTAAAAAGACTCAGTTGTCAAAACAACTAAAACATTGTAAGGAAATACTTAAAGAAATGTTTTCAAAGAAACATGCAGCATATGCATGGCCTTTCTTAAAACCTGTTGCATCTTTCTCACTTCATGAGAACCAAGGGATCACCAAACGTCCTACAGATCTGGGAACCATTAAAGTAAGTACGTTTCAAAGGAATTAGACTACCTGTGTGGTTGCCTGAATAACTTGTGTAATGACTGGATTTTAACATTGTTAGCTGAAAAGGTGTCATGAAAGCTGCTTCTCCTTTGAAAGAAGTAATGGGCATAGAAACTATATACACTTCTCTCACCACAAACTAAGCCACAGCTCGCTGAAGAAAGTCATCTAAATCTCATTGTGACTGTGAGCATAGTGGCTTATTTACTTATCTGTTGAAACAGCTAATACAAGTAGTGAGGAAATTACCATCTCCATGAAGCACTTCCAAGAAGGCTGTATGTTAAATATTTTTCAGTCTGTATATGCAGTGCTGTCACTAATTCTCTAAAACAAAATGCAAGTCTGTAATGTCAGCTTCTGCTTCTCTCTGAATCTCATTATCCTTGATCAAGTGCCATGGAACCTCAACACTGGGTATTTATGTGACATCTATCACATTTTCTGTGAAAAGGAACTCTTCTAGATGGAGGTATGTGGCCAGTGCTTTTTTGTGAAGACTGGGCACATCTGTCTGAGGTTGAAGTGTTTAGCCAAGTTAAGATCCCCTTTGTGGAGAGGGTTGAATTTCAGTAGTCTACTGAACTATCTTGAAAACCAGCTTCTCCGATGTTGAAGTTATTTCCCAATTTCTAGTCAAAGTAATGGGCTCAACCAATCATGGAACAGGCTTTGTATAGATACCATGCTTAGAATTAAAAACAATTGCTGAGTACATGACCATATAAAATCACCTGAACATTGTTGTCTTGACCTAATGCTGAAGCTGGTTCTATGAAGTCCTTACAGCAATTACAGTTAGCAAATGCATTTAAAGGAGGAAATTCTCTTCCTTGGTTAAAGGAACAATGTTGAAAAGAGAAGCAGGTCTTGCTGTAACAGTTCTTACAATATTTATTGTCTTGATAGAAGATTAACCTGATACTGGATGTCAAAATTATTGTTCCTCTTTTTGTGCCAGTTCATGGTGATGCTCTCTACTTTTAAGCCCTAAATTTGCACTAATTTTATTTTCCTCTAGAAGAAAATGGATAACTTTGAATATAGAGATATACAAGAATTTGCTATGGATGTTAGATTAATGTTCATGAGATGCTACAAACATTATTCTCCAGACCATGAAATAGTTGCTATGGCAAGAAAGTTTCAGGTGAGTTATCACTTAAGTCAGACTTGAAAACAAGTAGGACTAAGATTCCTTTGTTGTCATCTCACACCCTGAGGTAGCATCTACTAATGTTACCAGCTACTATGTTGCTGTGTAGTTCTAGAAAACAAGCAGAAACTTCATAATATTTTCAGAAATCTGGAAAACATGCTGACCTCTCTGCTGTTTCCAAACCTAAATCTTTAGGATGTTTTTGAGATGCACTTTGCGAAAATTCCTGATAAACCTCTTGCAAGTGTTCCTCTGCAACAGCCCACAAAAGAAGTTACAGAATCTTATTCCAGTGAGAGCAGTAATGATGAGTCTTCCGAAGAAAGATCATCTGAAGACTCTGAACAGGAGAGAGCAGTGCACATTGCAAAGCTTCAGGAGCATGTAAGCATTAGTACTCGATGTGCATGACTATTATAATCTCTCTGATAGTGCCACTTGCATTGTCCATTCTAAGGCTTAGCAGCAGGAATCAGTATTTAAAAGATTCTATAGTAATTTGGTTTTCTTAATACAGAACTTTATTCCTGTTTGGAAGCACCTTCAACTGTTAAGCGAGTAGAGCCTCAGCAAATACAAACTGGTTTTAGTGAATAATTGCTCTAGTACTCTTGGCTAGTATTTCTTCAGATGACCCTTAAACTTCTAAACACAATTCTGTTGCTGTGGTATGAGAGCATCCAGATACTACATATGTAGCTTAGTGGCCTGTTCTTTTAACAGTGGTGTTCCCTTAATTTGATTGAAGAGCTCTGTGCTTTTGCTTAGTCTTTTCTGAGCCTAACAAAAGCAAGTCATTAAATTCTACTTCAGAAAGTTCAGTATGGAGTATAACGGAATGAATCTCATGCTAATGTGAAGCTTCACTGGCTAAGAGTGAAATGGGTCTTGCTTTTGCATTAACATAAAACTTTAACCTCCTGCTGCTCTATGTATAAGCTATGGGGAAAATTAGCATTTATTCTGCTAGTCAAATGAGGGACAGTTTTCAGTATTTGTCAGAGTAGCATATACATCATCCATCTATGAATATGGGCATGAGGATACTATTGGCCTTTGCAACAGTGAAGTATTT
Organism: Hemiprocne comata; assembly: GCA_020745705.1. Lineage (NCBI taxonomy): Eukaryota > Metazoa > Chordata > Aves > Apodiformes > Apodidae > Hemiprocne > Hemiprocne comata. The sequence continues at coordinate 15,720,275 of CM036593.1, read as the reverse complement.
CAGCGTGTCTGAATTCTAATTCTTATTGTCTGTCCATGTTCCTTCTAACTCCAATGAGGTTTAAACAAATTTGTGTAAGGTATTTCTCCAAAGCTGTTAATATGTCCCAACTAGCCATTTTTAACCACAAAATATCTGGGGTTTATGGGTTAAAGATGCACAAGGCCAGTTCCACTAGCCCAGTTCAGTAATGTTGTAGAGGTCTAACCTAATACAGCTCTTATGTGCTTCCCAAATGGTTGAAATGAAATAGAAGCTGCTGGATGCTCCTACAGTCATGGGTTTTTTTGCTATTTTATTCTTCACTGGATGCTAGAAGACATATGCTGCTAGAAATGTCTGCATAAAATAAGTAGCCTTACATCTTCTATAATACACAGTCTGTGAGTATATTATAGTAAGATGCCTGGAAAATAAACCTCATTTGGGAAGCAAACATCCTATTAATAGCTACTCAGCGGCCATCTCCTGTGATATTTGGGGCCAGTTTATTGTTCATCCTACACTGCCTAAGACTATTGTGGTGTTTTTTTGCTTTTGATAGCTTAAAGCTATTCACCAGCACTTGCAGGCTTTGACCAGAGGATGCTTACCTAGACTGAAGAAGAAAAAAGAGAAGGTTAAAAGGGAGAAAGATAAGAACAAGGAAAAAGCCAAAATAAAAAGCCTGAATCAAAAGAAGAGAAATCTAAAACACCAGAAGAAATCTAAGAAAAAGCTGTCTTTAAACATGTAAGTGTGGGAAACTAGTGTGGGTGTCAAATTACTTTAAACTGCTGTTACTGCAGTACACTTTTTTCCTTGCAGTCAATCAAAGAAAACCATGCAGCGCATCTTGTTGGCATATAAGTCAGAAGATGAAGGTGGTGCCAAGCCTATGAATTATGATGAAAAAAGACAGCTGAGTTTGGACATAAATAAACTCCCTGGAGATAAGCTTCGGAAAGTACTCCATATAATACAGTCAAGAGAACCCTCACTGAGGAACTCTAACCCTGATGAGATAGAAATAGACTTTGAAACTTTAAAGGCTTCAACACTCAGACAACTACAGAAATATGTGGCAATCTGTTTGAGGAAGAGACCAAGCAAGCAGCAGGGTACGTATCATAAGTGATGCTTTAAAAAAAAAAAAAAAAACAACACAAAGAACCATAACAAAAAACCCCAGATTTGTTTTTGGTTTTGCTGCAATGTCAAATTCTGTTTCACATACAGATAAAATATCAACAAAGTCAAAAGAACAACTTATTTCTGAGAGGAAACAAGAGCTCCAGAAGAGACTACTTGATGTCAATGGTCAACAGAACCCTAAGAAGAACCTCAAGTGTAATGTGACTCTTATTCATTTGCAACAGGAATAGCTTAAAGTGGTATTACCCCCTTGGGTTTATGTACTGTTGTGCAGCTGCAGACTTTCTCCTCAGAACAGTTAGGTCTTAGGCTTCCCACTGCTAGCCTTACATTTTTTTTTCTATAGTGAATGAGCTAGAGTCACAGCAGCAAATTTGGTCTGTTACTTGTCTTCTCTAAAACAACTTCCTTATTCTTGAAAGTAATCCTTTATTACTGATAAAGATGATGACAGCTCCAGAGCTTAAGGGACACTTTCTCCTTTATGTTGACAGATGAAAACATGGTGGAAAAGGAGTGTCCCACAGTCTGTATATTTGTTTGCAATTCACTTTCTGTGACTTAGAGGTTCAAGACTAAAACTCTAGTCATTCTTGTAAGAGTGCAGCCTCACTAATGTTGTCATGCTAGCACAACTTCTGCATCAGTGGCAGGTGTGCTGCGTTATCTTAGTCTTAAGGAAGTGCCCTACGAGAATCAATTCAGTTTTTCAGGCAATAGTGCATTTGAATATCAAAGCCAGAAATTCAGTACATACTTGAGCATATCTACACCTGCTGGTGGTTCTTGTCAGGGACTGAGAACAGATCAATGTAGCTGATGTTCCTATCATATGTCAAGTTACTCCTCTTCAAACTAGTGAGTGCTACTATTGCCCTCTATTGGCTATCTATTAAGCTGCTGTGTGAAACAAGTTAGCTGAAATGATAGAAGCAGCCCTGCAAGAGACCGGCTTGCATCCAGCATCAGCTCAGGCAACAGTTTTCCTCTCCGGTAAACATGATAGGCTGAAAACAGCACAGAAAGAAAAGCTTAAAGAGGCAGCTGAAATAAATTATGAAGGATGTGTTGCAGGGAGAGTGAGGAGGCAGGCCAGGGAATCTTTACAACTGGCAGCTGGCTTGTTTACAAGGAAGAGCTTAAGCTGGCACTTAACAAAGACTTGTATCCAGGGAAACATGTATCCATGTAGCTTCCATTTGCAAAGCTTCATTAGAGCAACACACTTTGAAAAAGCTTTTTGACTACAAAATCCCTATACATGGAGTTAAATGAACCCTACAGATGCAAAGTAGTCAGATGGTGGGGAGATGGCAAAAGATGACAATTCTGCAGTACATATGGCTTAGAAAAGAGGAGAGTTGGCTATAGATAAAGACCTCAGCAACAAGCACAGAAACAGGCTCTTCACAGCAGAAAAACTTATGGAGGAAAATTGCTTAAATTGTGTCTTAAGATAGCACACTTCTTACGTACTTTAGGATTGTGAGCTGTGTGATTTTTATAGCTCCTCCTTGGCTGTTTCATTCATTCAACTAGCTTGCTGCCGGTAAATCTCCCTTCTCTAGAAAGGTCTCAAATCCACTGCTAAGTGGACAGTGAATGAGGAAACAGCAAAAGATGCACTGTTACATGGAAGAATAGACCTAACAAGGTTGATTTAGTTTCCACTGCAAGTTGTTCTAAATTCTTTCTTTTTCTCCCACAGCTGAAAACAGCTTGAAGTCCAGTATTAGACCAAGCAGACTAAGTGACAGCAGCAGCAGCTCCTCAGGCTCCAGCAGCAGTTCTAGCAGTGGTTCTAGCTCCTCAGATAGCAGTGACTCTGAATCAGGTCAGCAAGCTTCCTTTGTATTTGTGTAGGCAAAATATTTGGTTTCTCAGTTAGTATCTACTGTTCCATATGCCTACCAAAGAATTCAGTTACCCTTGTAGTTTTGCTCCATGTTGAAAGCTCAATTACAGTGCTGTTAAATTAGTATCTTAATACTGAGGTTTCATAAAAATAAATTATTTTTTAAAATGTACAACATCCCCTTACCTTATCAGTGAAAAACTACAGGGACCAAAATCAGCTAGCAAGAGGCCTGTATCTAACTTGGAGACTTGACTACTAGGCTATATAGCTCACTTCTGTGGTTTTGATTCCTTTTTTGAAAGTGTGATTTAGGCTACTTTTATCTTCTAGTCTGCAGCATGAAAGGCACCTTACCTTGCTGGGTACGGCTTAGCCCCTAAGGTGAGGGACAGAAGTGCCAACAGGATTGACTGTAGAGCCAGTGTCTATCCTGGTGCTTAAGTAGTCTCAAGCTTGTTCAAGAGAAATTACAGTTCTGCAGTACTATATATTGAAATGATGTTTCTCTCTGTACACAGAACTCTCTTTAGTTTTCTAGGACAGAACAGATCTGCCAAACTGGAGGTCTGCAATGTAGATGTTTGTATGAGGTAATAGTGTAAGGTGAGAGATGAATGCTCAACTCTGCAATGTGAGGATACAAACATGGTGAAGTAATTGATGGCAGCAAAGACCCAGATCCTGCAGGAATCTTTGTGGCCTTTTTTGTATTGGGGAGAAGTTTTCTAAACACATCAAGCTGAAGTCAAAGTAGTTAAGATAAGAATGTTCGTTTTGCAGTGAGGTTTGGCTCTCTAGGTACAACACCAACTCACATCTCATGTGTGAGTAATGAAACATATGTGAACGACTGAGTTTTATTTTTTTCCATCCCCTTCTTTCTGCCCACCTCGTTGTATTTACGGTTACAGAAACCTGCTCAAAACAGACTGGGGCCAGGCAGAACTGTCCAACTTCTATGAAAAAGCCTAAGGTAAACTGACTGGAATGGATATAATGTTTTTGCCCTAAAAAGTTATGTTGGGTGCAATGGTACTGAAAATGACATAAGTTTATCAGGAAACCATGAATATGACTTGAATGCTACTTGTTCTGTAGGACTGATTTACATGGAGACAAAGTCTGCTGTTTGTTACAGTAGCTTATCTATCTGTATAGAAACTGATGTACTAGGAGAAGTCCTGAGGCTTTTAACTCTTACAAGCATTGTGGTGATTCTGTGTTGGGTGAAGAAGGGAAGAGAGGGGGACAACATTCCACACCCTAGCTTTCCACCCCACCCACCCCCAAAAAAGGAAAATCCTCTCTATCTTTATCTTTGGGTATAGAATTGACCTAATGAACAGTGCAACCCCCTGCTTAAATATTTTTATCTACCAATAACCTTACTTCTACACTAGAAAATAAATAAATTGTACAATATACTAGTAATTTTCAAGATACTTTATATTATTACAGTAAGAGAACAGTTTTTATCTAGAAATAATTTTTAATACCTCTGACTGAATTGCTCTATTCCTGCACATACAGTGGGTGTTAATTCTTCTCAATGTTAGCTACCTTTCACAGCTTCCCTTGAAGCTACCAGAGGTAGAGAGACCTTTGGATTTCAAAGCAAGATCACATCAAAGCCTTAATTCTTCTTACAATAGACTTGCTTTCATTTAATATGCTTAGTTGGATACAGGAAACTAGGCTGCATATTATTCATCTCCTCCTTCTGCAACTTCATAAGGAAAGATGGAGGGAATTATGCAACACCAATTTTTTTTTTGTTCAAAAAGTGCAGCCTCTGCAGTGATAGAATGACAGCAATAAACCTTTGAAAACAGGATACAGGCATTAAGCTTTAGCTTGGTCAGTTATTACAGCACCTAACTTTTTGAGTAACAACAAATATGACACTTCAAATCCTTGCATTGTGTTTTGTTCTCGTGGGTTTTCTGTATCTGTCAGGTGAAGGCAGTGCACTTCAACTCTTGGGTTTTTGTCATCTAAACCCTTAGAAAATGATAGATTAATATCACAATACAAGGACTATTGAATCCTGTAAACAGTAGAACTGAGGCAGTGGTAAGGAAAGGGGGTCAAATAGCTATTAAAATTAAGATTTGGCTGTATTAACTACTGCAATCTTTTTAGAGAATACCATTGCATTTACAGAGGACGTCCTGCAATGCTGTTCTGCAAGCACAGCCCTCATCTCTTACTACTAACTTGCAAAACTGTGGATTGTTTAAGCTGCAGCAGCCACCTCCCAACATACTGCAGAGACTTCAGCCTTTACAGAATAGATCACTTAAACCATCAGAACAAAAATCCCAGTCTCCCTCAGGTAACATCTTTATAGCAAGAAGCATGGCTGTATTTGCTGAGGAAAGAAGGGATGGCCAAACTGTCTGTCCTGCCCAATAAGCTTATATTGGGGTTTTGGAGGTTATAAAGTGGGTCACAGAAAACCAAAAATTAAAAAAAATATATTATTAAGAGTATGATATAAATCCAAGTGTGGCAGCACTGAGGATTGGCTAGGGTTTCAGATTACTGGGGCACTCATGGTGGGGCAGAATAGTATTAAAACAGGAGGAGGTGTCCCTCTGAGACAGAAAGTGACACCTTGATGAACCCAGGGTTACAGGAAGGGCTGAACAGTTTGAGGCAGGAATTAGATGCTTAAACCCATCACTACTACTCAAGTTCATGTCTGAAAAACCTATTAGCTGAATTTAAGGCTTGGTGCTGGAGTCCCTCTGAATTGATTGCTATAGTATAGACATATCAAATATTAAGTTGCTTAGAAACTCGATACAAGGAGGTACTCATTTCCTTCCTTCACTTCAAAAGGTGTAATCACTTCAGACACTTCTGAGTCTTTGGTAAAAGACAGGTTGAACCAGCAGCTGATTAACTGATAAATCAATTAAAAACTAGTTTAAAATAATTGTCTCAAATCATGCAGCTAGGATACATATCTTCTCATATCCAGTTAATCCACAGATTGAAACAATTACCTATTTGTGAGATGCAGAACTGCACTTTGCATGTTAGGGGGAATCATATACTACTTTTTTTCTCAGGTATGATCTTGGCTGTATCTGCTCTGCATGATGCTCCAGACCAGCAAACTCCTTGGAGTAGTCCAAGGACAGATCAGTCTTCTGTCACCCCGTGCACACATGCTCTTCCAGAGGTGAATACGTGCTTCTTTCCAATGCATTATTTTCAAATAACTTATTTAAAGCATGTTCTTACTCCTTTAAGTAAGTACTAATATAATATTCTAGGCTTCAGTTTGATGCAAAGGCCATTTAAGGTTTACAACAACAGTTATTGAGAACCCCACTGACTAGTTACTTGTATCCTTTAACAGGTCATTAATTCATTGCTTGTTGCCTGCAACACAAAGTTTGGCTGATCAATATATCAAGTTTATAATGTACTACAAAGTTTATTTATTTTCAGTGCTATAGCTTAAACTTAAGTAACCCTTGCACACATACAGGTTAAAAGCCCACCCTGTAAACCTACAGTTTTACAAAAGAGATGGGTAGCTTAAGTTCCTGTTTTCTAGAAATATCAATCTCACCAGTTAAGTAATACTCTGAAGACTCAAGAGGCTTTCCTGGAAAAGTGTGTTGCTTTTTCTTCCTGTTTCTAAAGCCATGGAAACTGGGGCTTTCAGGGTCATAGATGAGGTTGTGAAATATTTAGTCACTGTTGATTTTTGTCTTAATATGTACTTGGAGAGTATCCTGGTCAGAAGGGCCTCGGTGCAACAAAGGAAGTTACTGATGTTACTGTAGCATCATGATCTTAAGATGTTTAAATATCTTTCTCAACATGGTTTCAAACTTAGCTGCTTTGGCACAAGAATGTGTCCTGCAAGAAAGGAAGAAAAGCAACTTGCCTTTTCCCGTTTGCATCCACTAGCCAAAGGCAGCAAGTAGTATATATTATGAGACTCAGGTTTGTGCAACACCTTCCCCAGTCCAAGGGGATTACCACCCAATCTCATGAAAATAAAAACTACCAGTGAAGTAATACAGCTGCCCTTTGCCCTGAGCCATAAGGTAGAGTGGAGCAACTGGCTCTTCAACAGTAAAAGGCAACTTCTGTTTTGTTGTACCATGTTAAGGGTTACAGGGCTTGTATCAGGTTCTCATATTTAACCAGCTCTGTCACTCGAGATGTCTGAGCAGTTCATGTTTTAAATCCAGAATGTTAATGTAAGAACTCCCTTTGATTACCATAATATGAATGAAATCTGATTCTTCTCTGGCATTTACAGAAGTGAGAGCTGCAAGAAAATATTGCTCTAAGCTTCTAGAATCTTTAATCTTGCTGCTGTATAATAAGGATCCACATGTTCAGAATGTATTGTGAAGTCTAACTTCTCTTCTAGGTATCCAACACAACTTCCCAGGTTGACAGTGCTGACTGCAGTAAACAAGATGAGAAAACAATACATCTAGACGAATCAAATACACTTCAAAACAAGGACAGTGAGAAAACTGATGAGTCAATATCCATAAGTCAAGATCAAAGTATGTATTGTCATAATAAAAACTGTAACTAATATGAGTGCACAGTTAAAAATGTATATGAACCTGGTTTAAAGAAATAAAACGCTGAACATTGTACATCAACCAGCCTGCAGAATAATGGAGGGGGTGCAGTTTTCCTTTGCTCTTTTTTTTTCTTTGTGATTTACAGTTGTTTTTTTTAAAAGAACTAAGTGAAATGGATGCTTGGTCCTTTTTCTGTGTTAAAACAGATAAAGCAAATTACTTTTCTGGTTTAAGAACTTAGCTTTCTGTATTAAGGACTAGGGCTAAGTAACTCAGTCTTCCAGGAAGTCCGAGAGAACTGATGCTCCAATCTGATATACTTCCCTGGCCTTTAAGATTTCTTCTGCTGAAGCTTCATGGAGATATCTTCACAGGGCACTTTGTGTGTATTTTGAGTTACCATCTCTGGCTCTTGGTGACAAGAATCTGACAGTAAAACAATGTCAAACAGGCTTTCACTATGGAACAAATTTGCAATTATTATAAGAACACAGGTTCCCTGAAAGCTGCATTCCATAAAAAGATGCATCAGACTTGCTACATCTTTCAAACTAAAGAACTCTAAGCTGCACCAAACATCCATGCTGACAGCCTAGTGTTACAGATGTGATCACTTTGGTTCCTGCTTTACTCTTTCCTCTCTAGACTACATGTATAGGCTTGAACAGGGGAGGGAACAAGCTTCTCAAAACTTATTGAAATTAAAAGGCACAGCCTTCTCACTGATGAATCCTTCTGTCATTGCCACAAAATAATGCTGGATACTTGAGTTGTATTAAAGCAACTCTAAAAATAGAGATTTAATCCCCAAAAATGCTGTATTCTGTATTTGCATGGCCTTAACATACCTACCCATACACATACTTGACTCCCTGTGTTTAGTCTTGTAGGAGCTGGTACATCAGTTCCATGGATTCAGCTTATGATCTTCACTTACAAAGTTTGAAGGCTGCCTAAGACTTTAATTTCTGACCTCTATACTGTATGACTGTAACTATCAAGATCCTGGTGTTATCTTAATATTTTAAAGGGCTGGGAAAACAAGCAGGAATAAATGAAGCTCTCTGTTATAATCACAGGAAAAAAGCATAGCCAAAGCTTGGTCCTTTCTATTCCTAAGCTTTATTTATTTTTGGATTGTTTCTATCTTCTCCCCTTTTTCAAGGGCCAGTTGTATGGACAATTATAGAGGAGCTCCCATGTTTAATCTGGGAACTATCCAGTAATGAGATCTGCCTTTGAGTAGACCTGAACTCCAGCATTATGTTGCATAGCAGAGCTTTTAACACTGTTATGTGTATGTGTCTGTCCCCCTCCAGAGCACAGTGGTGCTTGGCTGTTCCTGCAAGACATGTGCCCCAGCTGAGCTCAGTGCTGTCTTAGCCTTTCCACTATTAACTCCTGTAGAAAACTGGAAGGGGTAGGGGGGAAATACAATATTTTGGCTTTTTGGTTTTTTTAAAAAACACAAAAACTTTGCTAACCTGGAACAGTTGCAGGGCCTGTAATCTGTTGATAGAAAGCCCAGAGCATTCTTTATGCATCTACTTAGATCAAACCAGGGCAATGTATTTTAGAATTGGTTGCTTAGAGCAACTTGCTGAACTTTGTAGAGAATTCCACTGTCTCAGGCATTTCTGTCAGGTTACCTGTATCTCTGAAACAAGAGTTTGTGACTCTAGCCTTGTGACACCTCTGATGGTATGGGTGCAGGCTTAGTGTACTACTGAAATCAGTGGTGGCTTGTTCAGAAGCTTAGCTTATGAAACTGAAACCCACAAGCTTCCCTCCAGATTAAAAAGCAGCATCTCTCAATGTGGTTCTGTGAAGGCTGGCATTGCTGGAGTAGCTCTAAAATGTCTGTTTTGAAGACCATGGCTGGAAATATTTTTGGCACAGCCCAATATTTGTATATCTAGAGTTTTAAGATAGATATGACTATAAATTTAAATTCATCTTAAGTTTCAGGTAGATCTTCTTAGCTGGTATAACAGATTGACCAATTTGATTTTAACAATGGGGTTAGACTTTTTTTTATTCTTTGTGTAAAAAAACCCAACAACTTCAGTTTCTTGTTAAATGTTTACTTACAAATAAATATTTAAATGTCTCAAACTGCAGTAGAGGACCATTGCTGAATGAACTAAAATACTGATGTTGCTCGTATCTGGTTCTAAAATCATGGTTTTTTTCAGAGTACACTTAGATTTTCATCCCAGAAGCTCTTTAGAAAGGGAATATAACACAGTAATACAAAAGATTTTACAATACGTGGCTTTTGTTAACTGTGTGGTATTCTGGCCAGTCCTTAGTATTAAACAAGTCTCTTTTCAGGCTAACTGTAAGGACTGTAGGAAATTGTATCTGTTCCTGAATTTTAAAAGTTTTTTAAGTCTTAAAATATTCAGGGAAAGTGTTTTTCACACAAAATAGTATGGATCTTCTACAGTAACACAGCATACTAAAACTGTTAATCTGAACTTAGTATTGTCAAAATAGCACTTCTACTTTCCCTGTGAAAATGTTAAGGTATTTTTCCCCTCACAAGTAACAAAGAGCTAACAGCATGGAATACTCATACATCCCAGAGGCTACTGGAAATGTGATGTCTGGCCTTTCCTGGCTGACCTATTTGCTTTTTTTTTTTTTTAAAGTAAACAGACTGGAGAGCTTTTAAGCAAAATGAGTTTACATGATGAATGAGGTACTTCTAAATAACGCTGTAATGAAAATGGAAAAGGGCTGGATGGGGAGAGGACAGGTGGCGAGCAACTGGCAAAGTGCTGCCTTGAGACCTTCTGACCAAAATTTTTGGGCATCCTGCTGGGACCTCTCCTGGAATTAACCAAAAATTAATTTCTTATCTGTATTTAAAGCTTAACCCTTCCTTTCCCCGTCCCAAACTGCAGAGAAATGTTCCAGTTCAATTTAAGCTCAGGAAATGTTTGGGAGCATTTCTGTCATTTTGAACTAAATAATAATAAGAAAAAATTTGTAGTGTAAATTCTCAAGTCAATTTCTAGGATGACTAGATCATTATCACTTAAATTTGAGGAAACAGTCTATAAAATGAACAAGACTGAAAAATATATTTTTATTCTTCCAGCAGGTGATTGTACACCTAATGATGAACCTAATGGCAAAAACACAGTGGAACCAAAATCCAAAATTCTTCCAAGAAAGGTAAGTGTTGCTCAAGTCCTACTTGAGGAGAAGAGTTTGAATACAATTAGTAGGATCAACAATTTCTTGTCCTGGGATCTTCTCGGGACATCTGGTCTTTTATAATTCAAATTTTTAGTGTCTGACAGGTCTTGAGCATTGTTATAGACTATACAGATTTCTCTCATTTCTAGTGCAAAAAAACAACAAAAAAAAAATCTATGAGCTCTGATCATTTCAGAAGGTAAATGATACATGATTAATTTAAAAATAACATATTGAAATGGTCATTAAAATTACAGCTTATTTCATCTAGGTTTAAATATTAAACTACTACTGTTCCTTGATCTAGTTCTAATATTCAAGCTATTAGTGTGCTTTCCCTTGCTGATCCAGTAACAAAAATAACAGTAGTGTGGAATATGGCCATGGGTACTATTGAAAATCTGTTCTGAAACAGGACAATACACTTTTGATAACATCATTACAATTGAAAGATAATATGAAGGTTTTAATGAAATCTAAGCAAAATATTTCCTAGCATACAATTAAGTTATCTTAACTGGAGGAACAGAGGAATTTTCTTAGTTATTATTTAATTTCTTCCATGGTAATCAGCTATATGAAACATCAAATTAAAATTACTAGTCTAAATAATTAATCGTGTCAGCCTCTGGACCTAAAAAGTTTATATATAGCATGTTGAATTAAAATATTCCTATGATTTTTCTTTAGGCACTTCGCTTTCTGAAAGCTATAAACTAAATTATTGAATTCAATTACAAAAATAAGTATTTGTTTCATAAACATGACCTACTAGAAGCAGTACTTCTTAAGCATACTGGTGTTATATTGTTTTACACTGTGAAGAAAATGCCACTAGAGGCTGGGGGGGAAGAGAACATGGGTATTCATAACAAACAAAACCCAAAAGCCTTATAGAAAACTACTGTTAAGTAAGGATTATGTAGAGAAATGAGATAGATGTTCTCCATATTAATGTACTGTCAATGGACCTTGCGTAAGCTCAGTCTTGTGAATTCATGTTTTCTGGAATTAAAAAATGGAGAGGTGGACGTAAAGCATTGGGTAAGAACAGCTACAAATGCTAACGATTTTTAGCACATTGCTAAAGAATCTCAAAGTTGATGAGAAAATATATTGAAGTTTGCTTAGATTGCTGTATTTGTACTAATATTCTCCCAAAGTAAAGATATTTTGTTATAGATATTCCCAAACAGGTACAGCCAAAACAACATGGTGCTAATGTAAGAACTAAGCAGAAAATGCATGATTAGTAGTTGTAGAGCATTTTTGCCTGTTCCATGTTTTCCTTTTGCTTGTAACTTCAGGATACAAGATTTAAGAATATAGATTCCTGGGTGAGCTTATGTAAATCGATGACATGTCCAGCTCCAATAAAAATATCTGCTGAAAGCTTCAAAGAGTTCAGGGAAGCAGCAATAAAGAAAAGGAGTGAGGAAGCCAAAAGAGAACTGCAAAAAATTACTGAAGGAAAAGAGAGGTTTGTAACCACATATGGTTAGTTTGGGTGGGTTTTTTTAATTTTATTTTTTTTTTGTATGGTACTGGAAACAGGAACAAGTGTCTTGGATTAGGTAATTGCCATATGAGGGGAATTGCAGCTGCCCTTATGTGTGGGGGGAGTTGTACAACTCTAAGCACAACTCACTTCCAAATTGCACCAAGTGGCTTTTTCATTCTCCTGCAAATGAGTAGTAGCCAGGAAAATTCCAGCCTTACTGCTATCCTAAGAGGATAATCTGGTCTTCAAGAACTTGGTTTTAACATAGCTAAAGGAATCCCAGTGTGCACCACTTTAGACTGCAGAATTCTTTGCATTGCTGTAGGGAAACATACTCAATAAAGCTACTGCTGTAGCATCTTCCCTAGTTGTCTGCAGCTACTGTTTTAGTGAGTGCCCACATACCTGTCCCGGTCTGAGGTCTATTATTATGCTGAGTGGGATAAGTGACTGCCTACTAATTACTGCATTGCAGTAATATCTTGGATTGCTGTTTGCCACCTTTTTGAAATTGTACCTTCTGTAATATTTCCCTCTTCAGTAGTCTTAATTTTTTCTTGTCTGTTTGACCATGTGAAACATAAGGCTGAGGCAGTTCCTAAATTCTGCTCCTGCATGTCGCTGGCTGTATTAGAATAGGTCACTTGTTCAGAGTGTATTATTGTAATAAACAGAGCATTTGAGAGACTCATGAGTGCTCTCCCTCTTCAAAATGTACAGTGAACAGCCCAGGCACCTTCAGCTACTGCAGGTTTCCACAAGGAAGAAACTGGGCATGTAGCTCATGTAGCTCGATCGAATAAAGTACTACAGATGCTTGCCTGAAGTTAGTGAAATCTAACTCAAATAACAAGAGGAAATAGGTAGAAGCAAAACATCATGGGCCAACAAAGTAAAAGAAATGTGTGTATGTCTGTCAAGGTGCATGTAAGCCTTGTGTAGCATGTATGTAAATCCTGTGTGCATATAGATTGAAAATGGAACACAGGAAACATTACCCTAATACAGCCCAACAATTGTGTGCACATACCTCTTGCAAAGGGAAATTACTATGAACCAACAGGTAAAACAGAACCACAGTTTGAGTGCTATGTGCAGAACTCTCTTCAAGTGCAAAGGCTTGTTGTGAACAAGAAAAAGAAAAAACTTACCCTATTCTGATCTCTTCTGCTTTCTTTAAAGTGGCCATAAAGGCACAGGACTGGGTGCCATGGCAGCAACAGCCTGTGAGCCTCAAAAAGAGCAGAAGAACACACAACTGCCTGAAGCTCAAGAAGCTAGTCCTGTTCAAGACCGTAACTTGGCTAGAAAACTGGAACAAGAACGCAGGAGGACAGAAGCAGTAAGTTGCTGACTCTTGCCAGCTGGTTTTGTTTCAACTTGAATAGGGAATAAAAATGTTAGCTCATGTCCTTACTTTAAAGGGCCTGATTGAAAACAGCAGAATTATGCTACCTGAAGAGTTAGTCCAGAACATGAAATAGGAAATTCAAAGTGGGTTTTCAAGTGGTGGAATATTAAAAACTATCTGTTGATGCTATTACTCCCATAAGCTTAGAATAATTGCATGGTAAAACGAGATTTTAAAGGGGAGTCCCTGCCCTTTGAATAACCTCAAACCTCAAGTCTTGCAAGATATCTGTCCTTTTTAATATATTCCACATCAACGAAGAGCTAATCATACTGTTCTGATCTGCAACATGAAAATTGAGCCTTTTTAAAACTACCTTCCTGGTTTTATTGGGATAGGTAATGAATGTTTTTCGATTGCTACTAATTTTTTACATTAAACTTTAAAAAAAAACCACCAAAAAACAGAATATTGTAGAACGGAATATAAGAACTGCAGTGTGAGCGAGATCATGCTAGATCAGGTAAGGTCTACTGGGGCTTTCATCCTGTTCAGCTCTTTTCAGTGAGAACTTCAACACGCACACTCAAACTTATAGTATCAGAGTAAGCATACACTTTTTAGGAAGAAGCTTCGTAGTTTTTTCTTAAACCTTTACTACAGTGCAGGTCAAATATTTAATAATTAATGTCCAGCTGTTCTGAAAATATATTATGTTGCTTTCTTGCAGATGTCTTGGACAATTGATATATATCAGCAGAGTGACATTATGGCAGCTTTTGAAGAATATCTTCAGTGAAAACTAGCTAAGATAGAACTCGACTTCAAAACTACTGCAAACTGTGCAGCTCTGAAAATGTACTAGTTACAAGCTCAACGTTAAGACCACTTTAAATAGCAAGTAAACTTATCTAAAATGCTTAATATTAAAAGTTTGTTCATTGACACTTGAAGCATTACAAGATCTTTTTGCTGCTTGTTTACAATGTGTGTAATCTGCTATACAGTGGAATGTTCTTTTGATTACAGTTTTATAAATTATATAATAAGAGAAAATAATAGCTTCTTGATTTTTTCCCATTTTTTAAATATTTTTTTTCAAAAACACCTGAGAATCCGTTATACTGTACATAGCCAGATTCCTGTGTTTGACTGTATGAAGTCCTAGCATTCTAAAGATGTACCTATAGAAACTACTTTAAACCAAGGTCTTGTCAATTATTGACTGCTATTAAAACAATCACTTTACTATAACACACACAGAATCTGGGCTGTGACAAAAGGCCTCTATAACAGTGATAGTTTCTAAAGGGTTTGTAATGTTGTTTGTAATAATAAAAAAAGATTCCTGGAACGCTGACATTTCAGCAGTAAACCTTGTATACTTGCATGTTTTTAAGGCCCAGACACGTTTAATGTGTTTTATTTTAATATAGCGCTTGGATAAGGGTGCAAGCAAGTTTGTCAAATGGTTCTGGTTCTTCACAGAAAGAAATTATCTAAAACATCCCACTTCTGGCTCCAGTTTGAAAGGCTTTCTGATTAATACAAGATTTTATTAATGTTGGGATACTTGTCTAAAGTAATAACTAGTGTGTAAAAACCTGACCTTCTTGTTGATTACATATAACTATCTCAAATTATGTACAGGACTAATAAAACAAGGTGTTATAGAATTAATACCAAAACACAATGTGTATTACATGAACTGTGGGGTGGAAGGGACCCCCTCGAGATAATCTAGTTCAGTGGTCTCCAAACGTTTTTCATCATGCCACCCTATCAGTAAAAGACTAAGCATGCACCCCCAAGAAATACATGTTTATTAATTAAATTATATACATGTTCAACTGTACTAATATGTACATTATTAAAAATATAAAAAAACAGAAATTAAAAGTATTTTAGATAGTGTTTATTTCTGTTTGCTATGTGTTTGTTTTGTAATTTAAAAAAAATTATTTGTATTAAATATTTTCTTCCCACACTTCACTTTGGAGGCCAGTGATCTAGTTGAACCTCCCCCTCAAAACACTCTCTTTGGAGACCTCTTGTCTGTCAAGTTCCTGGATCAAAGTTGTAAGAGAAGGTGACACGGCCAGTGCTGTGGTGATGGTCTGCTACCGACCACCCTAAGTAGACTAAGTGGACAAGACTCTGTTGAATAATTGAATTTTCAGATCAAGGAAATAAACTGCATTTAAATTAACAAATTACAGCTAAAGCATGCCTACAAGTGGTAGCCTAGTCTTTCGGGTAGCAGACTGAGGAGCTAGTGCTAGCTCCAAAACACTATTCTGTAATAAAATACTGTGCTGTATCTTCTTCTTCTGCCATTGCTGGAGTGGTAGTATTTCATCTAGTAGGAGAAACAGTGCATATTGCCAAATGCTCAGATTGAGATATCACCCCTTGAAACGTCGAGGGAAGTCCTCTTACATAAGTCTTGCCTGGATGGTGGTCAAATGTACACTGCTTAGAAGATTTGAGTACCTGGCTAGGACAAGTATTTAGGGTGAAAGATGGTTCATAATGTGAAGTGCTCTTAGGATGTCTTGTTTCACATCCACACCAAAAGTGATTTAGACCAGCCTTCATTCTTAGTTAATAAGTAATAGCTATTTGTCCTGCAATAAAATATTACAGTTCGCATTCAGGAGTCTCTACCTTGCTGTCATCTGGACATACTTTTTGACTGGATTAATGCAAGCTGAGGGTCTTTTGGTTTGGAAATAACAGGAGGTGATGGAGGGAAAGGCAAGAATTCATTCTCTGCATTTCATGCATTCTGTATAACCCCATGTACATTGCTAACAGTATGAACTGGTACTCTCGCCCCTTCCAAAACTAATTCCAGCTTTCATGATTCTATATTGTCACACTGACTTAAAGTCACAACGTCAGTGCTGTTAATGCTAATCTGATAAACCCTTTCTTTGCAACCTACAAGCCAGCTAAGGAGGATAACCAGTTCCTACCTCCAGACAGAAGGCTGAGTTCAGAGGAAAGGGAGATGCCCTCCAAACATAAGTGAGTAGCAAGCCTATACTGATTGTGTTTGCCCATAGCTGTCACCACACTCAAGCAGGAATACCATTTATGTAGATATAGACTGCAAACAAAAAGCTGCTTAAAAGGACCAAGTATTGTTAGATACCTAACACAGTAACTTAGTACACAGTTAAAATGTGTACTAAATTCTGTTATGCCATTAAGTTACCTTCATCATTTGTGAAAACAGCTGCACTAATGTGTTATTTTCATACCTGTGTAGTAGATTGCACATCTAAATGAAATTTAAGATAGTTCCTCTGTCATCAATAAACAGAATGGTAATTTTTTTATTATCAACTATGAGTTGGTCAGGCTGGAGGCAGAGTCAATGACATGCAAAGTTGTCCTCTTTTGTCTCTCAGAGAAATGGGATTAGTTGAACTGACAAAAGGTAAGCAGGCAGATGGCACATCATGGAGGTCAAAGCACGTAAGACAATCTGCCCTGGGGATGGTTTATCTTGGCACTCATTGGAACAATAATTTAAAGGAGAAGATGAGAAAATCAAAATATAAGGATGACAGAAAAGTAATTGTTGGTTTCTCAGATTTTCTTATTCATATTTGGTACTAGTTGGCATGAGATCTATAGAAGATTCTAAGCTTTCTTCTGCAAGGAAGGTATTTGCCTTGTATTGGGACCAGTGCTGTTTAACATCTTTGTTGGAGACTTGGACAGTGGTACTGAGTGTATCCTCAGCAAATTTGCTGACAATACCAAGGCATGTGGAGTAGTTGACACCCTAGAGGGAAAGGATGCCATTCAGAGGGACCTTGACAGGCTGGAGAGGTGGGCCAATGCCAACCTCATGAAGTTCAACAAGGTCATGTCCAAGCTCCTGCACTTGGGTTGGTGCAACCCCAGGCATAAATACAGGCTGGGGGGGAGAATGGCTAGAGAGCAGTCCTGAGGAAAAGGACTTAGGGGTGGTAGTAGATGAGAAGCTCGACATGAGCCGCCAGTGTGCACTGGAGCCCAGAGGGCCAACCACATCCTGGGCTGCATCAAAAGAAGTGTGGCCAGCAGGGTGAGCGAGGTGATTCTGCCCCTCTACTCTGCTCTGGTGAGACTCCACCTGGAGTACCGTGTACAGCTCTGGAGCCTCATCACAGGAAAGACATGGAGCTGTTGGAGAGGGTCCAGAGAAGGGCCATGAAGATAACCAAAGGGCTGTAGCACCTCTGTTATGAAGACAAGCTGAGAGAGTTGGGGCTGTTCAGCCTGGAGAAGAGAAGGCTTCAGGGAGACCTTATTATAGTGGCCTTCCAGTACCTGAAGGGGCGTACAGGAAAGCTGGGGAGGGGCTTTTCACAAGAGAGAGTAGTGATAGGACAAGGTGTAATGGTTTCAAACTCAAAGAGGGTAGATTTAGGTTAGATATTAGGAAGAAATTCTTCACCATGAGGGTAGTAAGATGCTGGAATAGGTTGCCCAGGGAGATTGTGGATGCCCCCTCCCTGGAGGTGTTTAAGGCCAGGTTGGATGAGGCTTTGTGCAGCCTGGTGCAGTGTGAGGTGTCCCTGCTCATAGCAGGGAGGTTGGAACCTGATGATCTCCAAGGTCCCTTCCAACCTTAACAATTCTATGATTCTGTGATAAAGAAAGTGCTCCTTAGTAAAAAAGGAATTCTATTGTGTCCTTGGCAAACAGAACAGCTAAGATAGTGCAGCTGGAGGTTCCCAGAAACACTGAGCCAGGGTGTACAGCAGTATCATGCAAAAACCACTCAGAACTGCTAGGTCCCCAGCACTACCATCTTCTCAGCTCAGATACTGGATCCATACCTAACATCAGAAGATGATATAGCTGAAGTCCATAGGCTATTGCAAAAGGTTTGTATCATTTAGAAGTCTGACATAAAACTACCTAGGTAGGTAGTGATTTATATACTATAAATAGACTTAATTTTATTCTTCTGAAAAAAATGTATCTACAGTTTGTACAGGAAATATGACACAGCTTGGCCAAATACCTGCTTATAAGAGGCACATCATGGTTCCATTCGTAATCCTTCCTGTATTCCATATGGCTTCTATCATTCTGTGAATGCTGTGCCTAACCTATCGCGGGGCTTCTACCAACCTTTCTTAGAGGTAATTGGCAGCTGTTGGTCAATTCCAAGATTTCCAACCTTGGTTTTCCAATTTTTCTTAGGGGATGTTTTCTACCAGTTCATTCTGATTGATTACTGGTTTATTACAGAATTTGATGATGACAATGACACAAACAACAATATTGATTTCTTTGTCCTGCCAAACTTTCTAACTTACCTAACTGGGTCACTGGTTTACTGAGGTGGACTTCAGGAAAAATCCTGCTGCAGCTAGTCTGATACTAAGAAGCTGTGAAGGCTTCTTCCCTACAAAATAAGGTTATTAACACCAAGACTGATGTATAAAATATTAGCTATATGCTAATCCTAGGGTTGGTGGTATGAGTAATCTGTGCATGAACGGAAGGCTCAGGCTTGGTAGGCATGATTCATATAATCCTACTGGAGTCTGCAGAGGTTAGTGTCTTAACTGAATCATCAGCTTCTGATGTCATTCCTTCTCTTCTTGCCCAAGAGCAGGAAGGAGCCTTAAACAGCCCAGCACCTTTTCCCCCAGCAGCCTGATATAGCTCTTGACCTTAAGTTTGTAGGGCTCACATTGAGACAATGAGCAGCAATCATGAACACATGATTCAGCATTGTCAGCTGATGTGGGTTGTTGATATTTCATTTGTGTTATTGGTAAGAAGAAGCTAGGTACCTTTTTATACTTACTTGAAGATGTATTCTTTAGTAACTAAAAAAAATTCAGATAATGGTTTTGTGTCTTACTTAAACTTTTAAATGCATAAAAATGCAATAATGGCCAATTCTTCAAAGCATTATTTTCTTCTGCTTAAGTTTTTAACTGGATATTTTAAAAGATTTAAAAATTTAACTGGTTGAAACCAGGATTAATTCTGTCACTACCTTCAATGGGACTAGGATTCAACATCAGGGTCTATATTTGTACGTCTGAATTTAGAACAGAAGTAGGAGAAAGCATTTGGTATCTTACTGAAAAAAAATTGTCTACAAGCTGTGTTCCATGCATAGTGAAAATAGATACATATTCTGTCTGTATATATGCCTATCCAATTTGTGGGATTTTTAAAAATAGCTCCTTAAATTACATATCTTAGAGTTAATACATGCATGGTGTCTTTCTACCAGCTTCTACTTGCACTGCTGGACAGAGAAAAAAAAAAAAAATCTTGGAAGTTCTAATCCTCCAAACTCACCTGGACCAAGAAGAAATTCTGGTCTTCATCAAATTCAACTAAAATTTGGCAAAATCCTCCCCCTAAAAGGGCAGGCAGTTGCACACAGGCCTACACTATTAGCTGTGACTCTCACGTGGCCTGTACAAGACACAAGCCCAGCTGCACCCTCTGGTCTGAGCAGCAGGGGTTTTAGATCACGGAGTGAGGTGAGCAGGCTCTACAGTGACGTGGATCAGGACCTGTCAGGATTTAACGTCCAAGCTCAGTTCTACTCCTTTTGCAGTCAGCAACTACTATATCCAAATTCCGTTACATCCCAGAACTAATAAACCATAATTTTTCATAACTTGCATTTTTATAACATGTAAAACCAATGCTTACTGTAGTTATGCTTTTTCTTATAATTTTGGATTACATTAACCATTCCAAATTACCCTTTTTACCCTGCATATCAGTAGGTCAATACCAGATTGGTGCTGACCAGCACCCTTTTATCCCAGCATTTGTGGCTTCCTACCTGACTCTGTGACTCCATGGCTTGTGCACACAGCAATTTACAACTAATGATTGGTCAGCTTCTAAAGTCAGCCTTAGGCAGCTGAGATCTCTATGCTAAACTAACTCTGTTGGAATAATGGTCTAACTTCCTCTTCTAGCAAATTTCTCAGAGTAAGTTAATTTTAAAAAATTATAAATGTTGGTGTTGGCACTCAAAATTTGTATCTTTTCAAGAAACATTCACAGGAATAGCATGTAGTAAGTAAAACTATAATGCATTTACAAAATCACCTTTAAATAGGTAACAGTGAGGCAGCAGTGAGTGTACAGTCTTGAAAAATACCTGAATTGCAACCACGCAGCCACATACCTACACGCTTCCTTTCACACCTCAGTAAGGCAGGTGCGATCAAGTACGTGACAAGAGAAGCAAAGCCGTGGTCTCCCAGGACCTCTGGCAGGCAGTGCCGGGGAGCCTGTCCCGCGTGCCCCAGACGCACTTTTCGCAATGACATTTCAGTGAGTTTTGGTGTATTTGGCAGTTCTGCCAGCGAGCGCAGCTGACAGCCCCGCTCCTTTGCTCCAGGGACGGTTGCTCCTCATTCCACTATGAAATAATCCGGGGAAAGAGTCCTGGGTGGCCGAGCGGGTGGCCGCCTCCCTCGGCCACAGCGCCGTCGCCCCAGGAGTGCTGCCCGGGCCTAGCGAGCGCGGCCCGCAGCCGGGCTCAGCCGCAGCCGGGCTCAGCCGCAGCCGGGCACACCCGCAGCCGGGCTCACCGCAGCCGGACCCGCGGCGCCCGGCAGGGGCGGGCGTAGCGGGGCGAGGGCCGCGGGGGGCCGCGGGGCGGGCGCGCCGCCGCTGCCGGTGCCTCCGCTCGTGCGGCTCCTGGCGGCGGCGGCGGCGCTTCGAGCCCCTCCCGGCCGGCGGGGACGACGGCGGCGGCGGGGCCCGATGGCGAGACCCGGCTCTGCGTGCTCGCCGCCCGCCCGCCGGGTGATGGTGGCCGCCCGGGCGCTGCTCTTCTGGGCGCTGGTGTACAGCTACTGCGGGGTGTGCGCCTGCATCGCCGGGCTGCGGCTGCTCTGGAGCATCGGCCGGCGGCCGGGAGAGACCTTCCGCTGGGTGGTGCGGGAGAACCCCCCCGCCTGCCTCAACGACCCCTCCCTGGGCACCCACTGCTACGTCCGGATCAAGGTGAGGGCTCGGGCGGGGGCAGCGGGCCCGCTTTGCGCACACACACCCCTGCGCCCGTCCCTCCCGTGCGCGGCACCCCTGCCTGCCTGCCCCCCTGTGCACGCGTGTGCTGGGGCACGGTGCATGCTCGCACCCCTGCGTGCCCCCGCTGCCATGTAGCCCTGCCGAGCCGGGCGGGGTTCGCGCCCCTCGGCGGGTCTCGGTGGGCGGGAGAGGCGCTCGCCAGCTCCGGGTGTCTTCGCAGCTCATCCATGTGCGGGTGAGTCCCCCGTCTCTCCCTGCGCCCTCCTCTGCCGGGCCCTACCTGGTATTTAGGGTTTGCCCAGTTGCACCTGGGAGCCCCTGCCGTGCATTAGGGTCGCAGGGAAGACGCGGAGTAAAAAGATAAGTCCTGCCTGTAAGATTGTACAGTTAAAGCCCCCACGTCAATTTTTATACTTGTCTCAGATCTCTCTACCTGTGATGTGCTCCTCCACCAGATGCTCTAAGTGAAGTTGTCTTGCCTTGGTTTCTTTTGTAGCTATAGGTAAGAAAAAAATGTACTGCGAATTCTGTTTACTTTTAATAAAATGAGCACGAGGATCTGAGTTCTCAGGGATCTGTGCAGATGATTAGAGCCAAGCAGTACTAACATAAATGATAGAGCTTCCTGGTCTCTCATTATTTGCTTGGGGGTTTTTTTACCATTAGGAGGCATGTGAGTGCTTTTTTACTTACATGCCACATTTTTTTTTCCCTGTAGCACCAAGCAGTAAATGAATGGGTTGCTAGGGAAGAGCGGGATGTGACAGTAATAAGAGAGCATTTGGGGGCAAATCGAATAGCTGTCAATATGACAGCCTATCACTCATTTCAGGAACTATGAAACCCTCTTGCTGTTGGATTACAGCAGGCTAACATATTATGTTCTGAGCACATGTACAGATCTGTAGAGATTTCAACAAAACAAAGAAAAAATTGTGTTTCAGAAAACATGGCAACACCCTGTCTGTTTGGGGGGGCAGAAAAAAGGGAACTGAAAGGAGCAACTGAAAACGTAGACGACGGGCTTAGTTTGGGGCATGTCACATTTAAACTGCTGCTGTACGAGTGGTGATTGAGTTTGTGTGAGTAAAAGGCATGTCCTTAAAAACAATAAATAGATTGAAATAAAAACATTGAAGGTAAATCTCTAGAGGACACTAAATGAAAGAAGCAGGATGGAGGAGGGCTTACCCACTACCCACTAAACTGAGAAGAGAAACTGTGGAAGGTAACTTGAGAAACCATTTTTTTTAAATAGAAATGGATCATAGGTTGAGTGACATGGGGAATGGTGAAATGATGTAATGGGACTAAAATTGACTTAGAAGAGGTCATTAAGTACTTAGAAATGTAGAGATACTTTTACCACTAGGGACTTCATTGGCATCCCAGAGGAGAAGTAGCAGTGTAACTTCGGCCAACTGAGCAACAGTCCCTATTATATCCATAGTGAGTATAAAAAACCCCAGATGTTCCTTTTGCAGAGCCCTTTCAAGAATCAAGACATACATTACTGGTTTTATAGTTATTTAGTAACTTAGCAGTGGCAAGGTAGCTCAGAGAATTTGAAGCATCTCTGGCAAGAACAACTTTTTTATGCATTTGTGATACTTGGCATGATGTAAGCTCTTGATGTACAGCAAAGACATGGGGGTTTTCTTCCCTTTTTAAAATACCAGAGGCAGTGCAGGCTCTGACATTTGTTCAGGAGCTGTACAACCTTTCTTCCTGCAGTTTCCTTCACATGACTGCTAAACACCACATTGCCTTTTGTGAGCTCTTTCCCAACTTCTGTATCCACTTCTGTGCCAGAATTAAGTAAACCCTCTGGGTCGAGATTTCAGCATATTTGAATTCTACTGGGTAGAACCTTGAGTTCATGTAAGCTTGTGTACATCCATTCATTGCAGTGGCATTCCAACTTTCAGCCTCTGCACTGCTAACAATAAGTAACTTGTCTGCTGGTAATTCCAGTAAGACCCATTTTCGTAAGAGGTGCATCAGAAATAGTGACTATATAGAGGGGAGAAAGAAGATGATTACATGAAGACTTTATTTTCTGAAGTGAGTCTGAAACCTTGAACAATAAAAACAAGGAAAAGCCAACTGGCTTGCTAGTTACTTTTGATTGCTTTTGATTTTTAAGAATCCATACAGTCCTTTATTGTGCCAGAATGCAATGTGATGGGTTTAAAAAGTTGCATAATCTTACAAACTAACTGAAAGACTGAAAGTGCATTTAAAGCATACTAAGTCTTTCCATAAAGCACATGACTGGTGCCCATGTGAAAGCAAGGTGCTAGCTTCAACAGTAATCTGCCTTTATCCTAGTCACCATGCCTGGTGGTGCCCTTTTCCAGAAAGGTTAGCATGCTCATGGCAGAACTGGCACACAGTCAACGCAGCCTGACATTTAATAAAGATGGTCCTCCCTGGAAGAAGCTGTGGCAGCCAGAGTGTGGGATACTCCACATTGCCAGGGTGTAGCAATGACTTCAGCTTCAAGAACTGACAAGTTGGTATTTTTTTCACAGGTAATACATTGTTTCTTAGAATATTGTCTGAAACCATATTCATTTTCAAATCCCTGGATAGCAGTTCTATGCAGCAATAAAAACATACTTTTTCTCTTGTTTTAGGATTCAGGGTTAAGATTCCACTATGTGGCTGCTGGAGAAAGGGGTAAACCGCTCATGCTGCTGCTTCATGGCTTTCCAGAATTCTGGTAAAACTCCCTATGTGCTTTTCTTCTGTAAAAGAGGCCACTTAAGATACCCAAGAGTGATCATCTCAGCTTAAGTATACCCAATGTGATCTGCTTTATGTATCTATGAGTACTAACTAATGGCAATGAAGTTTTAGTAGGGAACAAACCATTGAAAGTTTTTAAACTGCAGCATCCACAAAAAATTCCTGCAGGCTGACACAAACCAACCATCTTTTTTGCATTCTCAATCCACCTTTCTGCAAGTATGTAAGCTTTCCTTCAAACTTTGGGAAGGAACTGCTCATTTTTAATGAATTTCCTATTTGGATAAAGTTTGCACTAATATGGCTAAAGTTATGAATTATAGCAGAAGATCCAGTATATTTTAAGTGCAATATGGATTGCTGCATATGTTAAAAAAAATATACAGTAATTTTTAACTGAGGGAGGGAAAGAAGAACTAGGAGTTCTATAGGCTATTGTGCAGCCTAATTTCAGAATGCTACTCAGGGAAAAAGGTTCTATTATTAGCTAATCATAAGATGAATGATGAATCAAACCCAATCCTAAATGTTTGTTTATAACAACGAAAAGCAGTCATGTGTCTAATGATTTAAGCAAATTGCCTGGGCTGTCATTGCCAGGTTTAACTAGTGAAGCATGGCTTACAGAACTTGCACCAAAAAATAATAAGGGAATAGGGGGAAGTGACAATGCCAGTAATTCAGCAAGTTAAACAGTCCTTTTCCTTTCTAAACCCAGATATGGAGCTAGGCTCCACTGATGGAACTGTGATCTTTCAAGCTGGACTTGGGTCATACCATGATAAATTGACCCAGGTAAACCAGAGGTCAGTTCTTTTCCCTTAGCAATTTCCTATAGATACTAATGGTGATGGTAGAGGACAATGGTAGAAAGTCATATTTATTTTAAGATAGATTTTCAAAGAAGTAGATTGTTCTAATAATAAATGGCTATCTAAAAGGATTTGTAAATTTTCATTAAAAATACAGATAGATTGGGGGAGTTTGCATATTCTATGCAAACATTATGCATCCCTTGCATCATGAATATTCTAACACAATAAGACAGCTGAAACTACAGCTAATTTCACCTACAATTATAATAATACTGGAAAATTCAGCATATATTCTACTGAGATCTAGTATATTCTTTTCAAAAAGCAGAAAGCCATTCTTACAGTTTAGAATGGTAAGTCATGCTTTAAGTGATAGCTAATATGTTTTATTATCTGACCATTCAAAAGGAGTAAATAAGAAACTGTTATATAGGTCACTGGGACCACCAATAGCATAGTTTCTATAACTGTTTTCAAAAATAATATATCCCAATATTCTACAGAGTAGCTGCACTACCAATACTGATGTTGGTTTGTTAATTCAGTCTGTGAGGAATTTTTAAAGCAAGAATAGAGACTGTTCTAATAGCACAAGATAAAATAATCACAATTTAAGAGATATTTAAAGCTGCATCAAAGTTGTATCATTTGGCTAGCAAAAAAACTGTCTCAAAGTACTAAATAGAACAACTGTAACCATACAATACTGGCCTTAGTGAGTGATTGAGAATTTCTGAAGATGAAAGATGACTTAATATAAGACACCAGAGCCATTAAGTGCTTTAGATGCGTAAGAACTTGAAGGTCAATACCAATGTTGTGCAAAGACAATAATAAAATATTTGAAATTGGGCATAATGTGTTGAGACAGCTGGGTACCTTTAAGACATGTTGTGAGCTGCTAGATTTTGTACAAGCTGCCTTTCAGAAATACTGTGATCAGAAAGTCACAAAATATTTTCATCATGCAACCTTATGAACATGAAAACATTCACCAACATTTTGAAATTCTGCTTGCACAACAGTTATATTTCATATGTGGTAAAAGGATTTCTTTGAATATAAAATGTTCCCATTTGGTAGGTCAGACATGTGGTGATTGTCAGTTGTGAAAACAAGATGAGGATAGTAAGCAGACATTTTCTGAGAACAAAAATACTTTGTTTATTTATTTATTTATGGGCCTTGTTGTTTCTTCTTACTGAAGTATATAGGATAGCTACAACAGTTGCCATGGCAAATTCAGCTTCCAAGTCGTTGTATAATGCCTTTAAAAATTTCCTTCTTGAATATCTCAGCTAAATCTTGTCTTTGCACTGAAATGAAAAGGTTCTGACTGTTCTGTTTGTAGGAATACATGTTTCTGTAATTAATGAGTGTTACTGTAATATTATTTACACTAAAAATCCCTAATGGGCTGGAGGCAAAGCTGAAGTGGAAGAACAAACGGTCTGATACAGACACTGAATTAAGGTCGAATTCTGTGCATCAATCTTACAATCGCTGATGATCCAAATGTTATTTATCATTTATCTGAGATTGCTGAAACAAGAGCAGAAGTCAAAGCTAGATCCCAGCAAAAAGGATGCAGCCATTTTTACACATGCCCGGGAGGATCATGTTTTTTGTGTATCTTTCTATTTCAGTATAAGATAAGGCCATGTCTGTCTTGGTACTACCTATTCTGAAATTTATTTGGTTCTTGCAGAATGATGTCCACCATTTGTTTTCTGCTTCATATCATAACATACTATTACAGAATGAGGAATAGCCCAGGTCTTTGCCTGAGTTCTTACTTTTATATGTCTTTGAATGTGTGTAATGTTATCATTCCTTTCCATAGAAACAAAAGCAATGAAATACTTTGTGTAGTACCGGCTATTTTGTTCTGGAACAATTTTGGTAGCATAGACACAGATTAGAGTGTACATAATATAAATCATATAAACTTCACCAAGGTCATTTATTATCCATTGTATTTCTTTCTTTGGTTTATTTAGTGTATGAATTATCTGACATTCCTTTTCTGAAAAGGAAAAAAAAGAACAAAACAAAACACCGAGCACGCCTGGAGGTGTGCTTCCTTACTCCATCAAAATGTGCGTGAGCAACTCAGAGAGAAAGCTTTTCAGGCCTTATTTTTTTATGATAGCTACGGTTCCAAGGATAAAACAGAACAGTCCTCTGTGTGCTCTGGTTTATGCCTGCTTTCTTTGCAGCTAAGGGACCATGCTAAACTCCAGGAACTGTGGAACACCCTGGCTCTGGCCAAGCCCCCTATCTGGCAGCTGCCACTTCCTTACTGGGGAATTCAAGAACAGAGCAAAAAACTACTATGGCCACAAGGGACCATCAAAGTACCACATAAAGAAAAAATAATCTCATTGCAAACAAAGCCATGCTAATTTACCATCAGCTATTTGAGGCCAAAAGCATTGACTTCATTTTGATGTCATACTGCTTGACCTTGTAACTCCAGCTTTTTTTTCCCTTTGTTAGGTACTCTTGGCGCCATCAATTGCGGGAATTTAAAAGCGAGTATCGAGTGGTGGCCCTGGATTTGAGAGGTTATGGAGAAACAGATGCTCCTTCTCACAAAGAAAATTACAAGTTAGATTGCCTGATAACAGATATAAAGGATATTTTGGAATCTCTAGGTGCGTTGGTAGAAGACAAACTACTCAGCTTACAGATTACTTGATTTTCTGGGAAAAAGCCCATGAAGATCTAGCACTGATTTTTTTTTAAACTACATTCTCTTTAATATATATATGCATTACAGATGTGGGTAGATACAAAGCTAAGGATACTCATATTTTGTGGACTATTATCAATATTCATGACAAAGGTTTGTTTTCTGATTATGAGTGTATGTCAGTATAAACAATATGTAAGGATGATTTTCCATTATGAGTTTTTAAAACAAATCTTCCCTGTGCACTGTGCAATCCAGTAGTACAAACCTTTGGTCTTTTTCCCTAAGAAGGTTTTCACTTACTCCCAACCATGGCACTTAATGTTAGGAATAAGAGTCTAATAGCACTTGTGGACCAAAGAATTTAAATCAGGTGACATTTTTCTTGCACAAACAAGACAGAATAAATATTGTGGGCTTTATAAAGATGATAGCAGTACATCTGCTGTATTAAAAAAAAAATATCCCAAAATACTACTCTTGCACAGTAGTAAAGAGCTGAATCACTCTCGCTTATCCAACAGCAAGAAGAACAGAAGGGAGAACAAGGGACACATTAATCCCTGTGGCAAATACACGGTCTAGAGCTGAAGCAAGTCTGCAAAATGTGTCCCCCCAGTTCAGTCTAAAGCGTAGCTGTTCTGGCCATAAATTGTAACGCCTAGTGAAGGGTATTTCCCTTCCATACCAAGAGCAAGACAAGGGATTGAACTGTCATTTCAGAATCATTTTAATTCCCTGGATACTCCAAGGAGAGTGAAAAAACTTGCTGCATTTCACATGAAGAAATAGTAAAGCAGTGATTCTAATTCTAAGATTTGAATTTAGGATTTGCTTTGCTTGTGATGTTTGAGTATTGTCAAAAGATTGGGCAGGCAGTCCCTACACTGTGTTTACTTTTTCCAGCCTTTGCTGGTTGTGTTAATCTTCATGGTAATGCCATGGTTATCTTTGTGAAGTGCTCTCATCATAATTCAATTTCATAGGGATTTAAAATTTTCTGGAAAAAGTATTTCTGAGGCTTGTTATCTTTGTTTGTTCTAACCCCAAGTTAAATTCTTTTTGAGAACTTGATTATATTAAAAGTACTCTAAAAGACTTTGCTTCAAGAGGGGTTATAAGGTGCTTTGACAACTGTGTCTAAATTTATGTCGAAACTCTAAACAGTTTGGCTTTTATACATTTAGTTTGTAGTGTATGTGCTCAGCATTACAGTTATTAATGAGGAGTGTGATGGTATTTGATACTATAGTATCAAATATAGTATCAAATATAGTATCAAACCACTGTGCGAGCAGTGGTTAAAGGAGGAACAATTAGCCTTTCAAAAACACAGTCATGATTTTTTTCCACCCTTTTATTGCTGCTAAATTACCATTTTTATCGATGGGAGAGTAAGTACATGAATGCCAAGAACTTTAAAAATTGCCATCAAAACAGCATATGGAGAAAAGCTACAGGCCTACTAAGTATATGAATGTGTATATTTATGTGTGTTATATATATATGCTATAAATATTTGGCCATTAAGTGTAACGCCCACTTTTTGCATACTGATGATGTTCAGTGCTTAGATAACCTCCAATATTCAGAGAAATTCATAAGGATTAGTTTTGTTCAGAAGGGACTTGGGAGATTGCTCAGTCTTTCTGTCTGCAGTTGCAAACTCCAAATTCCCTAAACATGACAAAAGTACATGCATTATAGTGACTGAAATTTAGATTGTATATCTGACCCCACATTGGCCAAGATGTGAAAACGGTGCCCATGTGCATACCTAGAGACTTCAGTTGGACATTGAGGTAGTATAGTTAAAGTGTAATTGAAGTCCAATTAAATAATTTTAATTATTTCTTAATTTTTCAGCTATAATAGTGCACTATTTTTTCTGGCCATTAGTAATGGAAGCAGTGCAATATTAAGCAGTTACATTAATAAATCTGCTGGACCACCTATTTTGCCCAATAATTATTTTACTGTATGTGATAGTTTGTATGGATACAAATTCCACTGAAATAAAAGCACAAATCTGTGTTTATATTTATTAGGATACAACAAGTGTGTGTTGATTGGCCATGACTGGGGAGGAATGATCGCTTGGTTAGTGTCTATATGTTACCCTGAAATGGTGACTAAGCTGATTGTGGTTAATTTCCCTCATCCTTCTGTGTTTACAGGTGAGTTTTAATCGTAGTCTTTGTTAATCCAGAGTATCTGCGTTTTCATTAACACTGTGTTTGCTTTGAGGTCGCTGAAGAAGAACCAGCTACTTGCCCCTTTAGATGTCCAGTAGATAAGTTGCCAGTACTCAGTGTCTCTCTCAATCTGGACTGTATTTTATGAAGCAGTAAGATATCAAATATTTGACTTTTGGAAATAATGCATTGTAGGAAGGGAGAGTGCTTGCAGCCAAATGTACTGATGTTTTTCTTAATCCTTGAAGGTCCAGAAACATACTTTTCTTAAACATTAATCTGTTTTATACTACTTTGGCAGGATACAATTCCCTGAACAGGGGTGTATGTTACATTACACCTAAGTTAAGGCCTCACTGTGTTACTAAATCTGCATAAAACAGCCTTTGTATAAATGTGAAACAGACATTAGAATTTAATATTGATTTAGCAGATAAGTGACAATTCATGATCTTGTACAATATGCACTCAGGAATGCACTAGTAGTGAGCTGAAAAAAGGATTTAGGTGCACTAGAAAATTTGTTGTGTGACAGGTTTTGAGCTTGTCTACTGCCAAGAATTACAAAACATTTCATAGGGATTAGACCAACATTCAGGAATTAAAATGAAAGTAGTACCTCACTACTTTTAATTTCTTCAATTCCTTACCTTACCCTATTTCCATTTAAAAAGCCACCCCATTTCCCCAGAAATAGTTAAGAATATTCAGTGCAGCTTCAGTTTTCATTTCAGTTGAATGTCTATTTGACCTTACACTACCGTTGAATCAGAACCATTCACACGTTTGCACAGTTTTCTTGGGCACCTTTCTAAGATATGGAAAGAACATTCTGCAAGGTAGTTAAGCCTCACTTACCCAAGGAAAGGTCTCTTCACCACCATCTGAGTAAGCAGAAGCTTTTTGCAGCATTTTCACTGAGAACAGGAGCCAGGCTGTATTGAAGAAAAACACATTTTGTTATAGTATTTCTTAGTATTTGTTTGCATATTTGTTATAGTACTAAATATGTTCTGTAGCTTGATAAATTCTCCCTGCATCACATTTGTTCTACTGTGGATTAACTGAAAATGCACAGTTTCTAAATTGTGCAGGATAGTAAAGTGAGCAGTGTTTATAATGGTCCATCAAGCAAAAATATAATGTGTGATGCAATTTAAGAATGTATAATATATGAAAGCTTAAAAGATAGCTGACACTTCAATGTACTTTGTTTGAAAACTCATTTTTATTCACAGTCAGAATTAATATTTCAGAGATATCTTCTATGTTGGGAGTGCACTTTGGCCTTCCTGAATTTGCATCTGTAAAGGATATGTTCTAGACTTCCTAATACCTGCATGTATTCTGTGGTTGCTTTGAGGAAGTTAGATACTTCAATGTCAGTGTTGGCTCTTGCAGCTCATTGGAGACACAAAATTACATTTAAAAAAAAATATAATGCAAATTTGGCTATATAATTTTATATATGCTCCAATATCTTTAAAAATTTACATTATGTAATCTGGATTATGGTTCTTGAAATTGCCAAGAAGACAATTGTTAGAAAAACTCTCTACTTTTACAAACAGGACTGATGCTGTCTTTAGAATGCAGGTGGATTATCATCTACAGATTTCTGTGCATCGCATCTTTGAAGAGAAAAATACTTAACGACTTGTATTTATGCCTCTTATTCCACAGCTGAAAAAAAGCTTTGGACTAGCTACACAAATAGATCTCTAAGTGAAAACGTGTCATAGAATTAAACTCTCCAGTGTCACTGTGCTCACCTAATCTTCAGCAGGCTTCTGATTTGTTCACTGTTTCTATTAACACATGTAAAGAAGTATGTTTTAATGGCCACATCATATGCTTACTCCTGAAACAATAATCATCTTTTGTCACATAGCATGCTCTAACGTAGTATTTTTAAAACACTCCTTTAAGTTTAAAAAATAGTAATATTAACAGTAATTTTGTTTGAGTCATCAGTTTTCATTTTTAATTCATGGGCATTTTTGTTTCAGAATACATTCTACGACATCCATCACAATTGATTAAATCTGGTTACTACTTCTTTTTCCAAATGCCATGGTTTCCTGAATTCATGTTTACAGTAAATGATTTCAAGGTGAGCAAAATGAGTGCTCTTGTTTATATATTTAACTGTGAGTGATGGAAGAATTGCCACCTACATTGACCCCTTCTGATGTAGGTATAATTACTGGAAAAAATAAGGAGCTTTCTGATTTTTCTTCGTAAGCTTTATATATTTATATAAGTAGGATGCAAGTACATAGAGTCTCTGAGATTAACTCCTGCTTTTGCATTTCTGGGAGGTGTTCAGGTACATAAATTTAACCTCCAGCACTATAGTGCATTACTCCACCTAGAGGGTCAGCTGGTTTTACTTGTGCCTGTGCCAATGGGACACATTTGGTGCCCGGGGAACTCCTGCTGACTTGTCTGAAGCTCCTGTGTGCAGTGGGACATCCTCTTATCCCTCAGAGCCTGCTACAGGGCAGGCAGCCTGGGAGTCTGGGCATCAAATTCAGCCAGGTGATTAATTCTGCCTGAGAAACCAACAAGGCCAACACCTTGTATAACCTTAAAAAACAAGCCCAAGGGTATAGAAAGGGAAAAAAACAGCTGCATGCATGCATCCCCCTACATGCATACAGCCCAGGACAGGGCTCCCAGTGCTGCAGGCATGCAGGGCACAGCAGGCTGGGGAGATCCTGAATCATTCTCACTCCTGCCCTCTGAGCTGCTGGGGTCCATCCCAAATAAAAGTATGTGCCTGCATTTGCCTTTGCCTGTCACAGGTGGCAGGTCAGGGTGCAGAATTGAGCAACTTGGTAATACTGGTGTTTGCCCATACTTGATTACTCCAAAGTAGGTTATACCAGAAATAAGATTACTGTATGCTTTACATGTAGCTCCCTAAAAAAACATTCATTATACTCTAAACAATGTATAAATAGATTTTAGGAAGATATGTCTTGTTGAAGGAGAGAAATCCCATTTTCTAGCTATCTTATGTGATGGCATTTTATTCTTTTGTAGGTTCTGAAAAGATTATTTACCAGCCAGGCCACTGGAATTGGGAGGAAAGGCTGCAGATTAACAGCAGAGGATATTGAAGCTTATCTCTATGTCTTTTCGCAACCTGGAGCATTAACTGGACCCATTAATCATTACAGAAATATTTTCAGGTGAGTACAACATTCTGAAACCAGGTAAAATATTCTAGAGACCCCTTGAGGCCAAAAATGTGATTGCATCGTCTGCGCTAAAGTAGAAGGGAAAAACTGTTTAAAAGGTCTCTCTTAAGCTAACAAATGCCTTCAATGTCAAGCAATGTGATGCAAAGTGTATTGTATGAGTTACCCACACAAACACACAACTGGAGTGCAGAGAAGGAGAATCTCTGTTTCAAAATCTAATAAGGCAGAGACCTCATTCGCAGAACCCACAGCAATCAAAAAAGCCATCTCTAGATGAATTAATTGTTTGCATCAAAGTTCATATTATCTAGTAACAAGCTCTATGAAGAGCTTATTACTAGATAATATGTCATCCAAGTAAGTTACCCTCACTTTTAACTTCACAAAACCATGTGTGACTTTAATTTTATTGTCTTTGGGCTGTTGTTTGTTGTTTTTTTTTTAAGATGGGGTAGATTTCTTATAACTAAGTCTAAAGCTAACACTAACTTGGGTTTTTCACTTGTTCCTGCATTGGTCTCATCAGACTCACTGGCAGCAGTAAGCATGCATAGCAGGGTGCATGCAAAGACAAAGTGAGAGATAGTATCATAATAGGAAATATTTTTGCAAGCTTAATATTTATTTTATTTTCTCCAGCAGTTTTCTAATGGTTTTAATGCTCCTGGAATGAGTTGGGTTGGCCTTGGAGACTAATGCCCTCTTTTTTCTACCATAAACTTAACAGGGTCAGAAGGTCTCTAACTCTGCATATACTCTACCTACAACTTGTAGCTCTAACATGAAAGACAATACCAAGAAGACTGGCACTGAACTCTTTTTCCCTTTACTGCCTCCAGTCTTCAACAGCACTGAGTCTCCTGCATGCTTCCCAAAACATGACACCAGCTTCTCAGTATTCTTTCAAAATCACAATTCTTTTCCTTCCCTAAACTCAGACACTTTTTAAAGTGGATTAATTCTCCTTTTCCCTGGTCCAAATTTAGTGCCAGTTTTACTGTTCATTCTGTGTCTGCCATGCTGTTGCTGTCAGGAGAACAGTCAGCATGGGAATAGTGGGAAATGGAGATCTTTTGCTAGGTGCTGTCTTGTACAGGCTAAAAGACAAAACTGGAATGAGAAAGTAGAGAGATGATATATTTTCCTCTAAACAAGGTAACACCAAGCACAGACACCAGTGGGGAATAAATGAGATGGCTGTGCTGGTAACAGTATGCTAATTTAAAGCTATGCAGAGAGTGGTGATCACGCAGAATCACACAGAATCACAGAATCTTAGGGGTTGGAAGGGACCCCGAAAGATCATCTAGGCCAACCCCCCCTGCCAGGCAGGGTCACCTAGAGCACATCACATAGGAACTTGTCTAGGCAGGTTTTGAATGTCTCCAGCAAAGGAGACTCCACAACCTCTCTGGGCAGCCTGTCCCAGGGCTCTGTCACTCTCACAGTAAAGAAGTTTTTTCTGATGTTTCTGAACCTCCTATGTTCCAGTTTGCACCCGTTGCCCTTTGTCCTATCACTGGGCATCACTGAAAAAAGCCTGGCACCATCCTCCTGACACTCGCCCTTAATGTATTTATAAACATTGATGAGGTCACCCCTCAGTCTCCTCTTCTCCAAGCTAAAGAGACCCAGCTCCCTCAGCCTTTCCTCATAAAGGAGATGTTCCATTCCCTTAATCATCTTTGTGGCTCTGCACTGGACTCTTCCCAGCAGTTCCCTGTCCTTCTTGAACTGAGGGGCCCAGAACTGGACACAATATTCCAGATGCGGCCTCACCAAGGCATAAAAGAGGGGGAGGAGAACCTCTCTTGACCTACTAACCACACCCTTTCTAATGCACTCCAGAATGCCATTGGCCTTCTTGGCTACAAGGGCACATTGCTGATGGCTGCAGCTGGGATGTCAAGGGGCCGTGGGGTGCTGTGTGGCTGCACAGCAGCTCCCTGGCCATGCTGCAGGAGCCCCCAGGGTAGGGCTAACGAGGAGCTGGAGAGGCACGAGTGCCCTGAGCCTTCTACTCTACGTTTGCCACAGCACCTCTAATCAGTGAGTGTGCACATTCACCAGATGCTTCTCTGACAATAACAGTGAAATATCTGTGATAGCTGATAGCTGAAATGCTGGGGGATTTAGATGAGACAAATGTAAGAGTTGTGTATGTTTAAACTATTGTTTCAGGATTTTTCAGGATAAAAAAAGCCTAGTATCGGTTATTAATCAGAAAGTATCATCACAGCTATTAATTCATCTCTGTGTGTGTATGTTTGTGCATTGCTCGCTTCTAATGAAAATACACCTGTACTGAATTCAGAGAGTATCATTTTAGGTGCCATCAGCCACAATGCAGCAGGCTTTGGTCTTGAAGGAAAAGACTCTTCATCTCATTCAGTTCTTGCCACCAATCTGATGGTCGCACCTTATGGGATGTGAATCATTAAATATTAAAACTGGATCAAAATTTTAACTTCCTTTCAAATAAGCCACTGAGCAGCCCTTGGATGTTAATGACTTGTATTCACCATAAACCCCCTTGGGCTGGCAATACTGACCTATGTGTTAAAGGTTTGCAACTCCTTACAATCCACCTGGAGTTTCATCCTTCAGAGCTCAGTTTTTCTGGAAGGTTATTTCCAAAGAGATTATTGAAATCACCTACTTCCATCACTAACACACCCTTGTATGAATAGCACAGCAGTCATTCACTTCACTATACTTTAGATGCAAACACTTTTGGAATAAAAATCATAAAGCTTTTTGTGTCATGCTTGGTTAAGAGAGATAGGTTAGCAGTTGAATTTACTCTGATATGCCATTTTTTAGAAAATGGGATTACTTCTCTTCTAGCAGTTATGAAGTACTTCAGTATTTGTTTACAGAAAAACTGCTGGTCAACTAACAGTGCTGTATGAAGGTTTGAGTCTGTTTTTCAAAAACTTAAACTTCACAAAAAGAACTTCCCTTTCTAAATGAGAAACCTAGGCATTAATTCTTGTTAAAGGAGATTTCTAGAAACTTCAGGCATGATCTGATGTGCCATATTCCAGACTGAAAAGAAATAAAGTGTAGCTCGTAGGCAATGAAAAATAACTGGTTGTTTATCTCTACAGTGTGTGTAAAAAGCCCAGTAGAGTTTTCCTAAGTGAGGCTACTACGAATCTTCTATGGCATTTAGCCACGAAAGAATAATAGTAAATCCTGCAGTAGTGAAAAGATAAACATAAAAGTAGTGCAGAGGTCCAGCACAGTGGATTTAAAATGTAAAGATATTAGTTTAAATGAACAGAATCAGATCATCAGATTATCAATTTTTAAAACTGATACTGTGAATAAACTATGATTCAGTGGGTTAGGTCAGTTTGAAAAATGAGATTTTAAATCCAGTGCTACAGAAACCATTTTAAGAATTTTCTTAATTCATCGATCAAAATGAAATTTATATTATTTAAAGTGACCTCTTACTAATATTCTTTGATATCATTGAGATATCAAACAGATATCTTTGATATCTTCAGAGTCTCAATTTCTTTAGCTTATCTTAAACTAATGTGTGCCATCTTCCTTTTTTTACAGAGCATAGTCTCTTATCTAGCTCCTAAGTTTCAACCTAGAACTTAAGTTTGTCATAAAAGCTTGTTCAGGAAATTTTCTTTACACAGTACTGGTTTAAAATGATAATGTGTGACCGTTAATATGATGAAGATGTGTATCTGATCAAATGGAATCTATTTTGAATTGTCACAGCTAGTCTGTTACAATCTATGGCTAAGGTTAAGCAATTCAAGCATAAACTAGATAAATATTTTGGCATCTCTGAAATAGGTGAGCTGGAATAAATTCTGGTGGGTTAATATCGTTTATGTTGAAATAGCCTTTCATTTCTAGCTACCTGTATCTTTCCTAATGTCTACCTCTAATGTGAGGGAATATTTATAAAATAGTCCATTTAAAATAATTGTATTAAGGAAAAAAAAGTTTCTGCTGAAAGTTTAAATAGGTCATTGTGGTGGTATAATTTTTATTAACACTTCACTTTCTAATGGCTTTGCTTCAAAGTATCAATAAAATGTCATATAATGTATTTATCTTTAAACATTTTCTAGTCTGCCCAAGCTCTGGGTTGTGATGTTGCAGTTTTAAAGATATTATGACTCCATGAAAGGATAATTTTAAGGAACAGTTTTCTTTTACTGCATACAGATGGAGGTACGTAAGTCCAAGGCCTTCAAAAACATCCTGTAGCTCTTTGTAAAGGGACCTCTGCTGCACTCATAGATGAGTGAATGTAACTGACTTCAGCTCAGCATTTCAGACATCAGTGTTCTATAGAATATATTTTTCTAAAGATAAGTTTCTTTTTAGCCGTACTACATGATAGCTAATTTAAGTAGGCCGGAAGCACTCTAGCTGTGATCTTCCATAGTGTCCAAAAAAAGCAGCCTGCCATGTCCTAGACAACCATTCTTTGGTAAAGCAGTTTGGCTACTCAGGTAGCGAGATACCTTGAACACTGTAGTCTAAAAGTGATTCAAAGCATCATATATCATTAAAACCTACCTGCACTAAGTAATGCAGGCTCAGAAATTGGCCATAGCATTCCTCAATCAAGGAAAAGCCACAGATCTACAAAATGCTGGCCATGTTGTTCCATATTCCCTTCTACTGAGATCATGGGGCTCCTGAGCAGCGCACCATGCCAGAGCATCGTTCATGTTTCAAAAATAAGACCTCTGTTCCAACCAATTGCCAATTACAGACATGTTACAGGAAAAGTATCTAACAATTTTACCATCCTTTAAAACAGTTAAAGCACTTTGAGTCACCAGAATGTTTTCTTGGTATTGTAGAAGATATCTTGGAACCTAGAAAGCCTGCAGTGAGATTCACTGTGTTGATTTCAAAAGCTAAGTAGACAGAAATATGTCTTGCTGATTTTTCTAACTATGTGTGTTTTATTTTTAAAGCTGTCTACCTCTGCAGCACCATGAAGTCACCATGCCAACCCTGCTGTTATGGGGAGAAAGAGATGCGTTTATGGAAGTTGAGATGGCAGAAAATACACGGATTTATGTTAAAAATCATTTCAGATTAACTATTTTGTCTGAAGCCAGTCATTGGCTCCAGCAGGATCAACCTGACATAGTGAACAAGTTGATATGGACCTTTCTAAAGGAAGAGATAACAAGAAAAAGAGAATGACTGTATGTGTTTTAAGGGATCTACATAAAAGCTCTTCAGATTTAAAAACTAATTGTTATCAGGGCCATATTTCCAGCCTGCCTTCTATTTTTAGCTCTGTTAGAGAAAAGTGTTTTCAATGTACTGTACATTTGGACACCAATGTTACTGTTAAAAGAAGGAGTAAGAGAATATATGATACCAACATTGGTTTTACCTGTATACTTGTATTTTGCACATAAAAACACCTGCCTTAAGATATATATCTATTTGTACAGAAAGAAATCATGGAAACTTGCTTGATTTTTTTTTTCCTCCCTTGCTTTACAGTTTTAATGTGTGGTGCCTTTTACAAAACTATAGCGAAACAAGAGTGGTGCCATACAGAAGAAAGTAATGAGTTTTCATTCTAGATTCACCTGGATTTTTTTAATGTGTTATACCATTAAACAGTAACTAACTCTTTTTATTATCTATATTTTAGCATATTGGATGACTGAAAAACTTCTGGGGCCATTTCTAGTATTTGAGTGAATAATTAACTTGTTGTATTGTTGAATGCAGCTGCTTTGTGCAACGTGTTTTTCTTTCTTGACTAAAAAATGGGAAACCTGTACACTGATGAACATGTCTGAACAAGAAGAATGGAAAAATAAAATATAACATGTATCAAATCCATCTCTGCCTAATAAAATGCAACTTACACTACTCCCTTTATCTGATTTCCTATGGGGAGATTTCTTCCTGAAGCTAACGATTGGGTTTGATTAGTGTCAGTCCACTCTGCAGCCTTCCTCATGCTACAATTGTTGTAGTTTCTTGGAAATAATGCCTCATTGTTGGCATTATTCTTCCTATGTTAGCAACTACTGTTCTTGTCTCCAAGAACTGCTGCCAAGTTCCTGTGTTTATAGGAGGAAGAGACACAGTGATTATGGAAACAGAGGGTAGAATTAACTTGCATGTGATGGCCAGGGAGAAGAAAAGCGGATGCTAACTAGAAAGAAAAAAGCAGCACAAAATGCAAGTCTCCAGAAGAGGTAAGTCACCTGTATACATGGTTTCCAAAGGCTCCCTCTCCAGTTGCAGACTAAGTGTGGTGCCCTGGGAAACAGAGAAGGATCAAGGACCCATCAGAGGAGACATCGGAGCCAGATGGGATTGAACCAACTGTCCATATGAAGAGCAGAAGAAAGCTGACAATTACTGGGGAGTCCCAACAAGCCCCATGCTACCGTACATGTCATTTCTTTCGAGCCACAGTCTGATGTACTGCTTGACATAATCCTCACAAGGAAGTAGACCCAGAGGAGCCATCAGCCAATTGTTGGCTCGTGGCTGGCAATCTGCTTCCTTTTGTGCAGGTCGCAAAACCTGATGAGGAGTCCCCTCAGTACGGTGCAAAGGTACCGATCTTGCCTTTTCCATCCATGGCTGGTACCTGCCTTTCAAGGGTATTCTTCCCTTACCAAGTATTTTCAGTGTTTATCAACGGAAATGGTTATCTTTAAGGTTGGAAAGGCTGTTCCTTCTCTCAGAAGGGTGTTGCAAAGCAACTTTAATCATCTACACAGCAGTTTAATTTTTTAGCAAGAAAGCCAGTGCTGGAGACTCCAGTTTTTCCTGAGGAGTGCTCACTGAGGCCTGCTGGCCGCCAGCCCGGCCACAAAGAGCTTGCCCACTGGTGCTCCGCCTGGCAGGCCGGTGATTCTGCTCTCCTTGAGAAGCGCAGTTGGTGGGCGTGCAACTGGCAACAGTCAAAAGCCAGACCCTGCTTGTAAAGCAGCCAGCTGCTGTCCCGACCCGCGCAGCACCGAGTCCGCACAACGTCGTTACCCGTCGGGGGCGCGGCAGAGCCTTCTGCAGGGCGGGGGCTGCGAGGCTTGCGTGGCGCAGGTCGGTGGCCAGCAGGGGGCGCCCTCCCTGCAGCATCCGGGGCTCGGCGGGGCCAGGCCGCCAGATTCCCTCCCGCGGGCCCCGCCCACCCCGCAGGGAGGTACCGCCCCGCCCGCAGGGGACTCGGGGGGAGGGCGGGGCCAGGCGGAGCGTCGCTTCCCCTCATTGGCGGAGGTCAGTACTGGCCACGCCCCGTCAGTGTGCACCGGAGGGTCCCGCGGCCCCTTCAACTCCCGGCGGTTCTGGGGCTGGTGTGGTGGGGAGGGAGTGTTATCCACGGTCCCGGTGGTTCTCGTGAGTACGGCGGGCCGCCCCTCCGACGGTGTCGCTGAGGGACCGTCTGTTAATCCCCGCCCTGCGTCCCTGCCGCCGCGCCGGGCGCGGAGCGGAGCGGCTGCCGGCACATGGCGCGCTATGGTGGCAGCTCCGCGCCGAAGGGCCCCGGCCCGGCGACGGTGGAGCGGCAGAGGCTGAAGGAGGCGCTGGCTGAGCAGCTCCGGCAGGACCTCGGCAGGTAGGCGCGGGGCGGCGGAGGAGCCGAGGGGCGGCTCCAGGCGGGGTGAGGAGGCGGTGTTAACGGTGCGCTCCCGCAGGTTGCTGGCGGAGGGGACCCGCTCCGACGTGACCATCCGTGTGGGCACCGCGGCGCTGCGGGCGCACCGGGCCGTGCTGCTTGCGCGGGCGCCGCGGCTTTTCGCCGGGCTGGCCGGGGGACGGCCGCCCCCCGAGGTGCTGCGGCTGGATGGTGTGGGGCTCGCGGAGTTCCGGCGCTTTCTTCGGTGAGTGCGCGGGGCTGGCGACACAACGGTCACCGGCTGCGCCCCTCGGGCGGGTGGTCTGGCAGCTCCAGTGCCCCTCCGTGTCCTTCCTCTTCTTTTTTCTTGTGTTAACACCTGTTTTAAAGCTTTCCCATTCGAAGCAATGTCTTCCCAGCCTTCCTGCATCCTTTGCAGAGGACCTTCCTGTAACTTTATTTTCCTCTGACTTCATCCTGCTGCTGACAGCGCATGGGTGTACTCTCCACTGTAGCGTGGTTTTGTGTGGTATGTGAAGATTTTGTAATAGAACAAGTGAAAAGGCAGCAAAAATCCTGAATGTATCCGTTAAAATTGTCTGTACCTACTAATAACCTTGTCAATAAGATTAGTTAAGGAGAAAACAAAGAAAAATCACTCTTGTGTCATGATAAAAAACCCCCACAACTTCTGGATTTGAAAACCTAGGCAAACTTCACCAAGTTAAATGAAGATGCATCAAGAGGATGCATCAAGTTAGAAACTGTGTGGTTCATCGCTGAAGTCCTAGTGATCCATGGGCTAGGCCAAATCAAGCACAGCTTTCCCACTGAACTGGGCTCCCAGAGCAAGGTGTGCCACACCACTGGTGCAACCTGTGGGCTGGCTGCTCCCCAGGGACCGGTGCAAGGGCCAGTATGCTTTACCATTGCCAGCTATTAACGTGCATCTGACATCTTCCTCATCTTGCTCCAAACCTTCAGTAAGTGCATCAGGGGTGTTGGCTGGTGCTGCCACCAGACCTTCCAATCCTCCTTGCCTGTAAGTGCCTCTAACCCTCCTTTCAAAGAACTGAGCACTGTTTGCTTTTCTTTTAACAAAGTTGTGGTAGTGCCACCTACCTTCTATAAAACAGGGTTGATGATAGAGCCAGTGAGCACTTTGGGGCATGCACAGAAGCAGAGTGGTTGTCACTTGCAAGGTCTTGAAAGTGTTGGCAAGAAGAAGGGGAAGGTGTTGGCAGTTTTAAAGTTTAGTGCCTGAAATATAACCTAGGCTGACCCTTCCCTACTGGTTTCACCCACTCTCTCCTTAAATCTGTCAATAAGGCAGCAAATGGCTGGAAATATGTATTCAGGTTACTAAAGTTATAGGAAGTATGAACGAAAACTTCTTGAACTGAGAGTAATATCTAAAATTCAGAATCATTGTAGTGGAACAGGCTGATAAACTGGCATTTGTTAAGTTGCTGTTGAAGTCTGGTAGAAGCATGAGCAAAACAAGCAGTAAGAAACAAAACAGGATGTTTTTTGTCTTTTTTTTACCTCCATTGTTACTTTGCTTCACATTCATGCAGAAGCATCATCATGAAAATTTCAGAAATTCCAAATTAATTTTGAAATTGGGAAATAATTACTGGTAATAATTATTTTAATTATCTGTTACATCATTTCTTTGTTTTCCACTTAATATGCCTACAGTTCATTGATACTTGCTTTCAATTTTGTCTGTTTGCTGGAAGGCATGTAATGATCCTGTTCTCCAAAAAGCATGGTATTGAAAAACACATTTAAACTCAAAACAGCTCATCTAATTATAAACCTTTTATCTTTTCAATGTGAGTTTAGATTCTTCAAGTGAGCCTCCCCACATATTCTAAGCTATGTGTGAAATGCATTTTGCAAGACAGGTGTTTTTTCTTAACTTTAGTGCTTTTTGATACTTGAGCTTTTGAGTCCTCTAAGCTAAAATATTTTGTAAAAATGTGTCACAGAATGCATGGGAGTTTGACCACAGTGAATTGCTTCTAACCAAGGAAAGGAAGCAGCTTTGGTTGAAAAAGCCTAATTGCACTGATGACTTCTACTGCTATCAGTGGCTGTTGAATCTTCGTGGTTTCTTACTGTTAAGATGCAAATTAGTTAGACCTTTGCAAATCCAAAACAGTGTCTTGAATTACAGCTTGAGGCTGCCTGAAAGCTAGCCTAGGTAGCCTAGGTCTTGGAGCACATGAATCCCCATGACTTGTAAGAAAGACCTGTAGCTTCATTTGAGCTCTTGAGATAAAGTTGTAGCCTTGTACAGAAGTTTGAAGTTTTCTGCTGGTAAGTACAGTGTCTCTGTAGAGCAGAAGTGGAATAGTAGTAGAGTACTGAAGAGTTCATCAAAGCTCTAACAAAATGTCATTCTTTTTCCTGTTTGTGTTCAGCTTTTATTTTAGCTTCGCAAGTAAGAATTATCTTTCCTTGGGGATTTAGGGAATTTTTTTTTCTCACAAGCTATATCTGGCATGCATTTCAGTGACGTGTACTTCCTTTGGGCCTCCGTCTCTCTTAATCAGGAGAGATGTAGCCTGCATGTCACTTGTGTGCTGAAGGCTGTGCAGCTCCTCTTGCCAAACTTCTGAGCATTTTTGAGCAGGATGGAGGACATGGTGAACTTCATGCTGATCTTTCTGCATAGCCTCAGAATGAAATAGATGACTGAGCACTACTTTGTTTTCGTCCCTATACTTGCAGTGTCTGAGGACACTAGCAAGAAACTGCTGGTCAGCAGTGTGGCATCTGTATTGTAGACATTATTCATCCCATGTTTTTGCTGAGTGAAACTAATGTAATTTTGCCTCTGCCCTCCAATAGCCTTCTGTCACTCTTGATAACACAACTAGAAAAGGGTCAACAATATCAAGTATGTCAATGGCAGATGATTGCTCAAGCAGGGTTCTGCAGTCTGCCTCGAGAAGTGAGCTACTTACTGTCCCTGAAGGACAGCAGTCTGTCACAGATCATAAGATTATTAATATCTTGCCTTTTAAGAGGCAAACTGCTTTTACCCTTTCAGTCCAGAAAAAAATACAGCTTTAGAAATAAAATCTATTTATTATTCAGATTGTCCCATTATATTTTTATTAAAGGGATCTAATTTCCTTAAAGACAGAAGAACATAATGACAGCCATATCTGGTTAAAAGCAATAAATACAGATCAAATACAAAAGAATACAATTGTCATTGTGACATTCACTGCCACAGGGCTTAATTTGAAGCACCAGCAGTTGATGCAGAATAGACCAACCAAGGCTTTGAAAGTGTTATGTTTGTATAGTTTTGTATCAGGCAGTAGAAGGATGCTAGAAAGTACACTCCTAGACAACATGATGACAATAAAAAAAAGCCAGAAGTGGGGTTTCCTGTTAAAATTACATAACATTGTAGAATGGTTTGGGTTGGAAGGAACGTAAGGAACGTTAAACATCATCTAGTTCCAACCCCCCCCTGCATGGGCAGGGACACTTCCCAACACTACTGCAGATGATAGCTTAGCTCTGTTTTCAGCCCGACCTGCTCTTGCATGTGAGGTTTTC
Organism: Hemiprocne comata; assembly: GCA_020745705.1. Lineage (NCBI taxonomy): Eukaryota > Metazoa > Chordata > Aves > Apodiformes > Apodidae > Hemiprocne > Hemiprocne comata. Next base: position 15,675,793 of record CM036593.1, on the reverse strand, counting down.
ATAAAGTTCTTGTATCAAATACAAGACAACTTGCTGGTGAATATTTGTTCTTTAAATAAAATTCCCAGTTGCACTTCCATAACAATGGATTACAAAGTATTGAAAAAGGGGAAAAATTTGTTTGAACACATTGTGCCTGAGATTCTTCTCATTGATTGCTAGACTGCCATAGTTCCCATTGGCTACTGGCTATTTGGGAGGAATCTAAAGTGACTTCTGCTCACGTATGCTGAATGCCTTTAAGCTTATGCCTCAGCAATCCTACCCTTAATATCTAGGCTTCTGCACTACCCCTCTAGTGGGTTATGATTGCAGACCACTCGGTTTCAGAAGAAGAGCATGCTTCATGAAATTCTGGGGGTTATACAGTTTACTCTGATTTGATCCTTCCCTTTTATCCTCTTATCACTTGTGCCTGTTGATCTGGTGTACCATACCATGCAAGGAGTATCTTCAAGTGACTGATTCATGTAACATGAAAATGAGCTAATGCAAAAAGAGCTTTCTGTGGCACTTGCAGGTGCGTTTTAGGGCTCAACAACTATTCTTCCCTTTGCAGTCTGACATAAGGGAATCAGCAATACAGCTGAAAAAAATAACCCCTCCCAAAACAAATGGCATTAACAAACCCAGCTGTATAAATATGGGCAACATGGGAAATTTGATGTGACTGCCTTAAACTCTGTGAAGCAATAAATCCTGAATTGTGGAAGTTAAAATGCTCTATAAAGGCTTATCTCCAGTGAAAGTGAAAACTGAGAAGGTTTAGAACACATTATTGTGAACCGAAGTGCTTATTTCCCAAGTTAAGGGATTAAGGAATTTGCTCCTCTGAATATCTGAGCAGTTCTAACTTAATAGCTTTTTTCATACAACTGCATTCTCTGGTCTGACTTTGGTACTACAGCATCAAGTTAGTTTCTTGTGGTTATAAATATAAATATATAATAAAGCAAGGAAGGTGAGAGGGAGAGAAACAGGTAAGATACTACATGAAGTTTGTTGTTTAGATTTTATGCTATATCCTGTTGGGCAAAGAAAGCCTTCATTGTGATGAGCTGTTTCTTTTGATGAAAACAGGCTTTAAACACATACCAAGCAATGGTGACCTTATCTCCTTTTCACATACATGGAAACAATTATTTTTTTTCTTATTGGATTTTTTTAATGTACATGTTCATATGTCATATAAATTTATCAGAGGAAGTTGAGGAGCTAGACTGTCTAGTCGCAGTATATTTGGTCTGTGTATGATATTAACATCTTGCTTTGGAAAACATAGTATCTTAATGCCATGGATTTATGCCTCAAGAAAAAAAAATGTATGAGAAATGGGTAGAAACCTTTCACTGGACTGTGATTGCTTAAGGGCCAGATTCTGTAACAGGTTTGGAAAACTGCAGAATCTTCCATTCTGAAAGGATTTCCAATGGGATTTAACTGAGATAAAGGAAAATTTCTAAATAATGTGCTTAAAAACATGATTTGGTGAAGCAGAATAATGGATGCCTCCATGAGTCTTTGAAAGTAGTAAATTTACAGTCTCTATTAAGCAGGACTCTGATATACAGATATTCTGCTCAGTTTCTGGAAGTAATAAATCCAGGACTGTGGTTGGATTTTGAATATAGCTGAAACAATCGGGGTTCTTTGACTTTTTTACAGGAAAAAAAAACACAGTTCAAATAGAATAACTTTCTCAGAGAAACCATTTGCTTAGTTCTGGTTTAACAACATGCCACTCTACTTGTTTCATTTACAGAGTTCCTAGTTGTGGTAAGGGTGCCATTTTTATTGACCTAAGCCCTAGTGATAATGAAATTGCATTCCTTGGGTTTCTTATGTAGATTATTTGACAATACCATGGGGATTCCCAGAAGATTGTTGCCTAGCTTATCAGATTCCTAATGGATATGTTTTTCAGTTACTGGCAGAAAGTAAGAATATTAAAATGCTTTATGGCAAAGCAGTGTATCTGTTGCTGCTCATTTTCTTTTTCCCTTAAAGCCAATTTGTACTGTCTTTACCTGTTGAATATGCAATAGCTCCTTGGCAACAGAAAGGTAAGTAAACTTGCAATGGAAATTTAACCTAACATGTTATGAATGGCATTTTTCTTTCAACAAAGGAATCTTCCTGCAGTTTTTAACATTTAATTTATGTTAGCAGCTTATTTCTGTAATTGTGGTATTTGATTACATCTGCTGAAGATGCAGGGATGAAATGGGAATGACTGGATTTTGTCTAGTAGTGGTGTGGTTATGAAAAGCAATAGATGGTCAGGCCAAGTCCACAGGTTAAGAGTTCTGGAATAACAACATTAAAAACCCATATAAAGAGGATCCACCAATCTTTCTCTTTTAATGTGGAATTCTATTACTCATGTCACACTTCCTGGCCCTTGCTTTCAAAATCTAATAAAATATTAAAATTCCCATTCTCTACATTATAATTTCTTGTCATGCTGTCTTGGTGAGAACCTGTATCACACAGACAAAAAAAATTCTATCTTAACTCAATCTTTTAAAAAGAGGACTTAAGCAGGAAGATGATTTCTCTGTATGTTTTGTCTGCACCTTTAGAGGACAGTGTTAAATAGCATACTCAAATTAGTATGTTCCCAGTATTAACAATAAAGCCTTTTTTCCATGGAATGAGTAACTAAATGTGGATCTGTAAGTATATGTCTGCTAAATCCAAAGTAACTGTAGCCCTTCTGTTAAACTTTGCTAACTTCATCTATATGGTATGAAACCACTGATAAAGCATGTTATCTGTTCACATTGACTTTTTAAGGCTCCATTAAGTTGCTGGAGTGCAGTATCTTTCTATAAATACCAAATCTTTGCAGTCATAGACTGAGGGCTTTGTTAGCCTTTCCAGATCTTGAGCCAGAAATAAGCTGGTGAAACAGATGGGAAAGTGGAAAGCTGGAATTACTATATGGGCAAAATAAAAGCTCTTGGGGTAATTTTAACTGTAGTTTCATGCTTCCAAGCATTTCCTTTGAAATTAGAATTTATATCTCTAATACCATTAATTTATACCTCTATACCATTCTTACGGTTTTGTACTTTTAACCTCGATGTTAGAAGGTGTTTATATTTTGGGGTTTATAAATTTGATTATATTAAAGGACAATCAAATGTCTTTCCTTGGTCATGCTAAGATTTATAAATCAGTCATCTGTCATTACTGATACAGCTTACCTCTGCTTTGGCCAGTAGATGATTATAGATATTTATAGAGCTATAAAGAACAGACAAAAGTTTCCTTAATTAAAAAGCAAAGTGAGGGAGAGAAACCTTTGTTTCTTTTAACCTGGCATTACATTTTACTTGTTACGCTTGTTTATGCTTTTTCAAGCATTGCAGAAATAAGTTTTCCAGAGATACAATTTTAAAAGGGGTTTTTTTATTATTAAGCACTGTAAAGTCTAACTTGTTTTCTGGTCACTAACTTTGTTAGTCAAAAAAAGTCTGTTTTTATTTGTTTAGTTTGATCAATTAAAAAATTACAGGAGCAAACTTACTGTCATCTTCTAGGCTTGTATATTCATCTGATAAAAATCTTAAAGAAACTGAGGAGCTGGCTATGATGAAAAAAGTATTGGAACCCAAATTAATACAAGAAAACAACACTGCTACTCTTCAGAACACCCAAACAGGTGTAAATTGCCTTGGAGATGGCAAAAGAGCACCTATTGATCAGAATACTCAAAGCAGAGCTGTGCAGAAAGAAGTTGCTTGCTCATCTTGTGTTGAAGAGGAAATTCCAGAAGTAGCCATTGATTCAGAAAGCAACAAAGCCACTGCAGGTAGGTTTGGAATTATATGTGTGTTTATTTTTTGTTTGTTTTTCTTTTAAATAATTATCCAAAGACTTACACATATGGAAAAATGCAGATGAAGATTAAAGCTATTGTTATAACACAGCTTACATGGATATTCTTTGCTATGGTCTACCTCATTCCCTCACACTTTGAAAAAACTGAATTGTTACAGAAGTTTGGCAGGAGCGATTCCTGGCCAATGTGTAGCATAATAAATCTGACAGGATTTGCCAGGCATTGGGCATATTCATCACCATTGTGTCCTGTCTTTTCTCTGTAATACAGCAAATTTGAGTCCTCACCATGCGGGACTTCCACAGAGCAGGATCTCTCCATTCCTTTCCTTTTGTAGCAAATTACACTAGTTCCGCTGTTGTTCTTTGAGGATTTTGGAATCTTTCAGAATCTTCCTTACTACACTGTGAGTGAAATAAGTAACACAAGGAAATATGCATCATCTACACCAGAGGTGTTGGCTGCTATAGCTGTGTCAGTAAGATAGGACCAAGCAACAAATCTGGTCAGGCAGAAGCTCGTAGCACTATGCAACCATGAACTTGTTCAGAGTCTACATTTCTTTAGTGCAGAGGCACCAGATCTCTGTATAAAAAACGAACTGGCTACATAATTTTAAGAGTAGCTGTAGTACTTCTATAGCTATCAAATATAAAGCATTGGTCAAATGTCTGATATCTCAAGTCAAAATGAGAGTAAAACACAAGGTCTGTAAAACCTTTCAAGGAAAATTTAGCTTGAATAGGCAATATTAACAATTTTTGTTATGTCAGATTCTTCTCAAATATGTTAAAGTTGCCTGTGTACTGTCAATAGTCTAGTCTGCACCACAGAAAGTGAAAGCAGCCATTTCTCCCATCTGCAGGTAATTCCAAACTAGAAACTGCATCTGTGTTAGGAGAAGACTTAATGATGCTCTACAAGAAGTGCTGTTGTCCAGACGTTAATATTTGCATAGAAGGCAAAGATTTTCAAGCTCACAGGTATTTAAGTATTTAATGTTTTTCAGCCAAAATCCTTCTAGTATAAAGTATAAATGCTGCTGGTATTGTGTGTCTATAGTAAGTTATTGCTGTTGCTGTTACCTAGCAGTGAACAAGTACAGTTTTTGGATCTTGTGTAAGAAGTGACCATACTTTGATACTATTGAAAACTATTTAGCTTTTAATGGCAACTGCCATTTTAGCACTTCTAAGATTGCCACTATAAACTCATTATATGATTATATACTCACGTATAAATACTGCGTAGGTTTTCTTTGCTAATTTTTAAAAATAATCTGTGCTCTCTGAAGAAATTGGAAAATCTATTAATAAACTATTCAGCTATTAACGGTGAATAAAGTTACCATACAAGTAGAAAACGTCTGTAGTAGTAATGATATTTTTTTTCTGCTCTTCAGAATCTGTGCATATAGAATCTGATTTTACTTCCATTACCTCAGTCACATAGATGTAAAGGTTGTCAGCAGTCTTTATTGGATCTAAAGTCCAAAACCATGTAAGAACTTTGGCTTACTTGACTTCTGTAGTTTAGGAATGCAAATTAAGGCATCAGTACCACTCCTTGATACGTCTGTTTGCACTTGAGATAGCAAACTAGATAGCTTGTATTTTGTTCCCTTTGAGTACATCAATTAAAGAGATTATAAAAAACCTCTGCTATTTTTAGGATTTTCTCAACACAAAACCAATGTGGAGGATTGTATTACTGGTATTACAAATATCTTTACAGAAGACATGTTAAAAAAGTGGTGAGGGTACTTTATTTTTTTTTTAATAATAGAATTAGGATATATACTACATTTCCAGAATGTAGTGTAATTAAGCTTTTTTTTTCTTATGGTCTACATTGTAGGAAGACATATTCTCAGGTTCATAACTTTGAGAAACAAATGCCTTAATGCAAAAAGAAAGTCAACAAAAAGATTCTGTGAGCAGAGCTTCTTTAATTTAGGCCACTTACTGCCTGGAGCAATGTATCTAGTCTACCCGGCATCAAAAAAAAATGGCAGTAAATCACAAAGAAAACAAGGATGTTCTGAAACAGACACAAGGCTTGCTTGCTTGAGGTACTGCATCATGTGAACAGTAGGAGTGAGTAAGGGAAATCTAAATTGGGGTATAATTGTGGTGAAAGCACGAGTATGATTTTTTTAGTTCTCAAACAGGAGACAGTTCAAGCCCCCACTCTCTCCCACCCACTTATCTCAGTATTCCTTAGTTTTTCATTAAGTCCTATGAACTTCCAGTAGACCTCAAGCAGTGTGAGCAGCAGGGCTCTGAGATAGTTGCCAAGTTATGACTTCCCAGTGCTGTGTTGTATTCTTACAGAACTCTGAGTGCCCCAAGTCAATTTGCTCAGTAATAAACTTGTGGCACAAACCATGACAGAGTGAAAGCACAGATAAATTCACTTCAGATTAATGTGGTATCTCCATGTATTTTATAAGTTAAAATTTTAAGTGTATATTTAGCTAATACATGCTTTTTCATATTCTACTGAGTAGCCATGTTATTTAAAATGAGGCTTTGAACCTTCCACTCTAGCCCTGTTCATTACTAAAATTTATTTGGAAGAGGATGACGAAAGTGGAGACAGTGTATTTCGTATCTCCATGATATTGTGTTATTGTATAAAAACGAGATCATGTGTGTATGATCAGGCTCAAAGGTGTGATGTAATACACATATATGTGTGGACATACTTCACTGAGATATGAAACATTCTGCAAAAGCTTCGTTATTATTATTGCTGGATGAATCACAGGAGGAATCTGCGAGGAGTTCCTAATTTAACGTATTGAGACTTCTGAAGCAGAAGGAGGGAAGAGAGATGAGAGATTCCAGAATATATAATGACTAGAGAAGAGACCATAAATAGCTCTCTTCTTACTTCTTCCTACACAAAATGAGAGTGCTCTGAATCATTTTAAGAGCAAACAAATACATGCAAAAGAAAGGATTCTTATGCCTAATATAAGTTTGTTTTTTATGCCACAGGAAATAAATACATGACATAAAGTAATTCTATAAATAATAGTAAGGTTAGTGTCAGGAAAAAACTGTATGTATGAGAATATTATCTACAGCTGCAATAGCCCAGATAAGATATGTGAAAACTAACAATATAACTGGTTTAAAATCTGGAAGGCTGAAATTGTATTTGAAGACTCTGATACTGGTTGAGATACTCGGACTGGTCTGGGGTTTCTTTCTTGTCTTTGATGGAAGTAGTGGTAAATCGAATTAGCTCCTTTATGGCCCGTTACACCTTTAAAATATTCAAGGGTAATAAGCCTAAACAGACATAACTGATAGCTCTTCTCAAACAGTGCTGGAAATAAACATCCTATTGTTGTATTGTGTTAGTATCAAGTTTGCTTGACTTCTAAGATATGCTGGTAGGTGGCCAGCCAATTTTGAGTAAAAGCTTTTTACTGATCTTTTCCTTTTAATAATTACACATTTTGTAGTATAAAAGTAATTTAAGAGATTCAGAATGTAATTATGTGGCTAAAATGGTGCTGTATAAACAAGTTTTTACTGTTATTTGTAAATAAACCAGAAGAAATCAATTTGCAATTTTCTATTATATAAAAGGGAAATGCTTGTGATAATTTTCTATGTGAATGTCAGTCTACTAGAAACAAGCTTTAACTGAGACATTTCGAAAACTCTTAATTTTTTTTCATTAGCATATTTTGAAATTCCAAACGTACTGGGGAAAAAAGGCATGCAGGATACAGATGACACCTTACTGCATAAAGGGCAAAGATTTAAGTCAATGTTATCAAAGAGTCTCATAATAAATATTTCTATCTAGTGGAATAATGTTTACTTTATCTCTCAGGGCCATTTTATGTGCCAGATCTAGTTACTTTGCTGCTATGCTGAGTGGAAGTTGGGCTGAAAGCTCCCAAGAGCACATTACTCTTCAAGGGTAAGTGTTGTCTTTCCAAGTCGTGTGGGAGCAAAGGTAGGCAATTTAAAATCACTGCAAATATGTAACAACTGTGCTGTGTATGGAGCACTGAAGATTAATCTGCCTTGACACTTCTCTTCAACCTGATACATTTCCTGAGTACTGTTTTGACTTTACTATGAAACAGCCTGTGTAGTGTATTTGTTAATGTTGTCAGATGGTTCAGGGAAGAAGTCCTCTTTCAGCAGAGCAGTACTAATGTTTTTTGGTATATTTTAGTGTTCATAGTCTATTTTACAACTTTCTCACTTTATGTTGTAGGTGTCATGAGAAGTATTATGAATGTCTGAACAGTAATTTATTTTCATACCTATTTGTACAATAAGAGTATATTTGTAATGTGAAGACAAAAAGTTACATTTTTTAAATTGTGTTTAGTAATAATATTATGGCATCATACACAAACAGCTGTGACTAGTGTGCTTGTGTGCAATGGCTTTCTGTGTGAGAGCTGAAAGTAATGGAGCTGTCAGTATAGGATGAATACTTAAGATTTTGTAGATAAACTGGGGACTGCCAGGTTAGTTCTTCTCAGTTTCAGAAAAATCAATTTAAATCTATTAATTTTTTTTTAAAGCAAACTAATACTGATATTTGTACATTAGCTTCTTTAGATCAGGCATGATGTTGGCTGACTCAGCTTCCTTCAGAAAGAACTGTGTCTTACACTGTTGCAAAATATAATTGCTTTGCATTAATATAAAACTGCTTGGCCAAGTGATGCTTTCTCATATTTTCATAATTTTAGTTTTCTGTCAGTATAATAATATTGCTGCAAAATCAGGAAAGTTATCAGTTGATTTTGTTATAACTTCCTAATCCTTACAAAACAATGCACTTCCAATTCATACCTTAGCTTTTATGCTACACATAGCATGTTTAGAGGCTGATAGACGAAAATGACTCCAGGATTTATGCTTTCTTTCCTGTAATTGATTTCTATTTGGCTGAGAAATTTTGATCCCTATTTTTTAGTACAGGCTTTCTCATGAGAAGTACTTAATCTTTATATGAGTGTATTCTCATGCTAATGTCTCATAATTTCTGTTCCTAAGATCATATCCATTTTTTCTACCTTTTCTAGTTCAGTTTTCTGCTTGGTGCAGATTTCTATGCTGTCTTTTTAAACACTTATAAAGAAAAACATATGGCTTATTCTGAAAGAATGAAAATTCTGCCAGCTGTCAAGGCTTGGGGAAACTTGCTGATTTTATGGCTATCATGTGTAATAATACACAGAGAGACAACTGTGTTGATTTTGCTTCTTGGTGTCTTGCAGCCTTTTTTTCCTTCTGTTTTTAGTAATCAGTGTTTTTTGCTGAGACATGTCTAAAGTTTTAAAGGGTCTTAGCTCAATCTGCATGACTATATTCCATTCATACAAATGTACACAGCCTTCATGGGTTCTGAAGATTGCACACCAAGACACAATAAGTACAATAATGTATTGTTCAGGAGATCGTGTCCACCATCTTAAATAGACATTCTGTGCCTTTCCCTGTTATGGTGCTAGGATGATGCAAGTTTGGAAACACAACTTGGTGTAGAAATTCCGTATTTCTTAATCTGAATCTAAGCGTAAAAACTTTTTCTAAGTATTTTCAGATGCTACATACCTACCTAATGTTGTCATAAAATTATTACATGTATTTTTTGATAGAAAAGCTTAAATAGATTCCTAAAATCAAGAACTAAAAATAATTATTACATAACAATTTTCAACTATATGGTTGTTTAATAATTTACTGATTACTAGTAGAGAGTTTGGAGAAGGATGAAAAAAATCCTTTCTGATTATCAGTGTAAATAATCTAGATACTAGTATTAGTCTGCTTATGACTCGATTACAAAGATTTAAAGTTTCAGCAAAACTATTGAGTTGAGAAATTGACCTAACAGATAGTCCATTTAGATATTTTCATTTTGCAGTAATCTTGAAAATAGCATTAATTTTATCAGACTGTTTACTTTCCATTCACAGAACAGCTGGATGATGTATCAGCCTTTTGGCCAGCTTCTTTTGCTGAGAAATGTGGTGGATTTTAATCTAAACATGTCTTTGTTTGTTTTTTCTTTTTTGCAGCATAAGCCATGTAGAAATGAGTGTCATCTTGCATTTTATATATGGAGGTATTCTGGACTTCCCAGACAAAGTTGATGTTGGGTATATATCAGCTTTTATCATTTTTAATTCTAGTTTGTGCTTGTCCTGTATTTTCTCAGTTAAAGTCAAGAGGAAAGTTCTTCATGTAGTATAATTAAGACAAAGATGTCAAATACCATGATCATGACACCTAAACATACTTGAGGAAATAATAAAGTTGTTGAAGAAATCTTGTTTATTTGGCAGCTAGTGGAAAAGGTGGGCCAGACATTCTTGGAATATTTCATAACGAGAGTGAAAAGCAGGAGGGTGTTTAATACCAAAATTCCCAATTTGCTTGCACCTTGCTTCAGAGTATTATGTACAATGTGTGATAATATGTAATACATAATATTTGGAATTCATTTTTAAATAATCATTTTATATGAAAGCTAAGTAATTAGTCTTAGATCAATAAAAGGTTGTCTGTAGCAACAAATGTAAATGTTGGAATTTTATTCTGGGATAATTTTTAATTACAGTTTTATCTTGAGTTAGTTCTGAAATGTGTAAGTTATTCCCTGCAACCACGTATGTCAGCTGTTGAACTCTGCCACTGAATATTAAAACACTACAATTTCTTAATGTTAGAAATTATTTTTTAAAGCTTATCTCCGTAAGATAAAAATACGGAGTTGTTTCCTGTACATTCCAATGTCAATTTTTAGGTAATTAATTGATAGAGAAAATAAAACTATGGTATTAATTATTATGTAAAACGATTAATACTTTGCTCACCGTGCTTTTTAGTACATGGAAGGACATAATTCTCAGATACTGGGTTATCAGAGTAACATTTTATGTAATCCTTGGAAAAAACCTACAAAATGCTAAAACTCTGTTCAAATTAATGTCTTTTTCACATGCTACCCTTAAAATAGAGAAACTGAGTCTTCTAAACAGTTTCTCAGCCAGTGGCTAAGGCTTACTTTTATAGGGTCTGGACCAGGTGGTCGGGAGACTATTATCAGGTCAATACATGTTCCTGTTTGAAGATTAATATTTGGCAAGTTTCACATTTGGTTATCAGTCTACTTCTGCACTAAATTGTGACTGAACAAAGAGATGAAATTAGCATGTAAATTGTCTTACAAGCAAAATGCATGTATGAAAATTAATTTTTATTCCTGTTGGTACTGCTTTCTCTTTAGTCGCGTGTTGGGCATTGCAGATATGTATGGGCTAGATGGGCTGAAAGAAGTAGCTATCTACATCTTGAAAAGAGATTACTGCAATTTTTTCCAAAAGGTATGTTAGTTACCACACTACTTGGTGAACCGTAAAGCTTAAGAATTTTAGTTCTATTACTTACACATCATATTGACGAGATACTTGAACTGTGTGGTCAAGGTGTTAGCTTAAGTCAACAAACCCTATTCTTCTGTGTAAATCTGCTAAATTCACTGGGATTGATAATGAGATTAAGGCTTGTGGTATCATCCACCTGTTTATAGAAGCTTGCAAACCACAACTGATGAAAAGCAGTATTCTGTAAGATCAATTCAATATATGCATAGAGTATAATTTAATACATTCCATTGTATATTTAGTTTTTCTTAAAAAGAATATGGAAATACTACATGCTTGCATATCCAATTTAATGGGCATACATTTAGAAAATACTTTTGTTACATTAAAATTAGCTTAAAAACAAACAACTGCTCAGAGTCAAGCATTTTCATGCATGAGGCTCACTAAGCTGAATACTATGTTATTGATGTGTGAAAGGAGAATACTTCTTTATTTTGTATAAAGGCAAACAAACTTAAATATCATAGTAGCTAACAGTACTTCTGTTTGAATGGAAGATTTTCTACTTCTGTACAGTTTTAAGTCAGAATGTGCAATAATTGTGGTAATTTGCTAACAACTCTAGCCTGTTCCTGGAAAACAGCAACCTGTACTAGAATGCATGGCTATTGCTCATTCATTGGGAGTGGAAAACCTGTATGCTGCTTGCATGAAGTAAGTAAAATAAATTATGGGTTTTATTTTTAATTTCTCTGTTTCTGTTGAAATTATTTCACTTTGCAAGACTGGGGAGAGGCTAGCATATAAAATGTTTGCATTTCAAACATCTTTTTCTTCCCAATACTTTAGAAGTATCACTGATATTAAGAAGTGAAGATAGAACATTTTTCATCTTCCTTTACCTAAGAAAGACACTTTTTTTTTTTTCAACAGATGGGTAGGAAAACATTTTGCAAAATGTGTGTCAGAGAGAAGCTTTGCCAGTTTACCTACTGAACTTCAGAACAACTGTCTTGTTACGTTGATTAACTCTTTGGTAAGTACTATATCATGTGCTTTATATAAAATAGAGCAATGTGATTTTTTTCATTATCTAGCTGTGCAATGTAATTGAAGACATAATTAGGTTGGTATGTTAAATCTGTAGCACATTTATAATGCCTAAGTTCCCATTAAAATAACAGATTTAAAAACAGATTTTGATGTGCAGATATTTTTGGTATGCTTCATGTCACACTCTAGTGATAATCACATCCAAGTCCAGCATAATAATACAAAACAAGCTTATGAAATACAGCTGTGACATAGCATGGCATTATGTATTCAGACAGTGAGGAACAACAAACCGCTGTCTCAACTTCTGTGTTAGGTGGTGGCATACATCCTTTGTGATGGCCTTTTCCACTTTGCCTGTATTCTAATTTTGAAAAAATGTACTAATTTTTTTCAGAGTTCAGGTGACCACTGGCTATCACTGCTCACAAGCCAGTTGTTTACAGGCAAGCTGAATTCAAAAATAAAGTAACCATCTAACATACGTATCTTCTGCCTCTCGGATAACAGTACTGAATTGGTCCCCTCAAAGCTCAGCTTTCAATTTTTGTGGCGCATATTTACGTTGTTGCAATTTGCCTAAACTTAAATGTTTTCTAATTGTGTTTCTCTATAAAACTACCCTCAGAGCTGACTTAAAAGTAACTGCTTTGAACTAGACCTGTTAACAGGCATTTGATTCAGTCATTAGGCTGTAAATACACAGAATTGTAATAGACAGGAAGGGTAGGTAGAGGAGTTAAAGGTAAACCTGTACAGCTGCTACCAAACATGACTGTATACATACGTGACTGTAATGTGGATTGCCATACACAGAGTTTAATCCAGCCAGCTCAGGTAACATTCACAGGATGATTTTGGTTCTAGCACACACCAGACAGCTAAGTATGTGATGTCTTGTTTATCTCATGCCAAAGTCCCTGTGTCTGTTACTGTTGTTATCCAATCTAAATAGCTCAGGTACGGCTACCCACACTGCCAAACATACCCCTAGTTCGTGAGATGTACTCTTAAATGGTTCTGGCCAAGAACTGCCCTAGAGCTGTGAAGGCTTCTTGGGACTGTTTCTTCTCGAGATTACTTTGATGGAGTACTTACCCCATCAAGTGCTGAGGCCAGCAGATCAGCTGTGAGTGGCAGCTGCTACTGCATGTTCTGATGAAAGCCTGAAAAACGAGATTTCAGAGCTATGTGGCTGTACCAAGAGAGGCTCCACATACTTTGATGTGCATGGTTGATACTGTGTTCAGGTTACAGGCTGCAGTTGTAGAAACCACACAGTCCTATCAGAATGCGTAATTTCTAACAGAAGAAAGGTAGTAGCTCTAACTCTTAAGATAGTAGGTGTTTGCCATTATATTAGATTAGTATACTTGGTTATTTATAGAATATATGTACAGCTTTGTATGTCACATATTGTGTAAATATTTGAGAAGTTTTAAGGCTTTCAGGATTACAGATCAGTTACTCTGATCTACAGCTGATCACAGTTACACCACCACTCCTCTCCAAACTAGCTCAGGTGTGCACTGTAGACACAAGTGTATGTAGACACAGCTCTAGGCTCCCCTCCAGGCACCCTTGTGCCACATTAGCAGGACAGCTTAAAGGTAAAACTAATACACTTCGGGCCTTCCTTCCCCCTCTGTGCCTATTATATCAAGATGCTCTGGTTACAGTTTCTGTTGAAATACATGAGGTATCCTTAAGCTACCAATACTGCAGAACAATCATGGCACTGTGGTACTTCATACTGCTTCAGCTCTGTATCCAGCTTTTTCAGAAGATATTTGCAGTCTGAACTCAAGTGCTTTGGTTCCCATTTTTCTGATTTAAAATTATATTGGTGCATCTCTGCAAGATTCACTGGTATTGTATGGACTGAATCCTAGAAAGCTTTTAGAATTGCAAAATAAAAATTAAAGCATAATCTGCCCACAAAACAGTTCTGGTGAGCGATCATTTAACTCTGAGCTCTTAAGACACTCAGTCCAAAAACTTGTGGAATTCCCAGTGGAGTTTTTCACAATCTGCAAAAATGCTTAAGGCTGCTTGAAGAAGAAAAACTCTTAATGTTTGTTTTGCAGGGGCTACTGTATGTTTTAAGAACCTCTTTGCTGCTACAGTTCCCTGCTGTAAAACTTAAGTTACACCCAGTTAAAACAGTGTGACACATTTTAAAACACTGTTCAGGTACTTAACTCTGGTGTCTCAACTACGTGCAATAAAATTAGCATTTTTTTTAGATGAGTAAAGTGGACTTCACTTTAGTATGGCTAGGAAAAAATATAACAAGAGAAGTAAAATTTCAGTTGGAGCCACTCCTACTAAGTACTGATTTAATTAGAAGGCAATGAAGGCTTTTAATATTTCAGTAGAAGTGTCTAATGGAAGTAAATGCTTATTGCCTTATGAGCAGGGACTGAATTCTGGACAATTCCAAAAGCTTGTAATTGAGTCCAGTGGGAGCAAGATCAAACCATAAGCATATACTTAATCCTGAATTTACCTTATATGCATAAAAGCAAACTGGTTTTGTCCACAAGTTAGTAAAATAATAAAAAAATACATTTGAACAATTGCTGGCCAGATTTTGTGTTTTCAGTACAATATACATGTAGAAAATAGGGAGGATTTTCTTCTTTGTATGGACAACTATTACTACAATCTGAATTTACAGTAGGGGGTTTTGTGTTATATTTATCTGAATTGTTGCTTTCTCCATTGTTACTGATCTTACTGCATAATTTATCAGTGACCTGCTAGGTCATGTTGAGTAGAGCTTTCAATCCATTCTAATGTGGATAACGAGAAATTGCAAGCTCTTTTTAAGAGATGAGTTAGCCAGAAGAAGTTGCCCTCAGGCACTGTGCTGATGAGGCAATGCAAATACTTACACAATTACAAAAGAACCAAAGGTACAGACCAGGGGAACAAATATTAGGAAATCTGTTTGCTTGTTTTAAATATAACTATAAATGTAGCAGTTATGTTTCTTAGAGAAACAATAAACAAAGAAGAGGGTAAGTTCAGTTAAAACTCTGTCTGAGAAGACAAATATTTGATGTCTGTTTTAAATAAAGCTAAAGGATTCAAAACTATGAAAATGCTTGAGTATTTATGTATCCCAAAAGTTAGCCATCCACACTTGCCCAAAACTTCTATTTACCCATTTTATTCAAGAATTTATTACATTTTCCAGTGACCTAAAAGGTTTTTCTCTATTCAGTTTCTCCAGATAACATTTGCCTTGCTTTGTTCAGGACCACAGTATGTAATGACATACAGTTGAAAAAATACAATAAAGCTTTACTGCCTAACTTCAGCAGGCAAAACAGAAGTAGATTTTTTATTTTTCTGCTGTAGTTTCAAAGGTAGGTATAATGCTCAGAATTATCAAAACCGACATTTGAATTATTTAAAGAAGGAAAATGAATACATGACTGGATCCTTGTGTAAGTGTTCAGTAACTGAACTGAAGCTATTTTACAAGCAGCAATTCTTTAGGTGATTACTTGGCAACAGGCTAATTTCTGTTTTTATTTTAAGAACCACAAGAATGCAGCTTCCCTTTTGATGGAGAGTGACCGGCTTATCAATAGTCTTCCCCAAGTGAAATGGACAGAGGCAGCTGTGGCCTTGGCATCTAGGCTGCAAGAAGAATGTGTAACGTTTATTGTGGCAAACTTCCTACATGTAGTACAAAGTGAAGGCTTCTCTGTTTTGTTGCAGGTAAAAGTGCCCTCAAGTTATTGTATGCTTCCAAATAAACTGAATTATGTCACACTCTGCATAGTTCAGTCTGCTAAATAAACAAAATAGTTTCAACTTTTGCTTTAAAGAACAATTCTATGGAAAAAAAATAATTAGGCACTGCTGGTTTCTTTGGAGGTGGGGATTTTTTCAGTGTTATTGTCAGTGTTATTTTAAAACTTATTAGTACTTGGATGTGCAGGGTTGATAAGTGCGTTCAGGTTATGTGCCTCGTTTTTGTGTTGCAAAGGGGTAAGTAGATACATAAGCTTCAAAAAAGCTTTTGGATGGCTGCAACAACAGCGTGTACATGTAAGAATGATTATTAGTTTACTCTAACGTCTATTGATTTTTGCTGCAATTTGCAAGAATGGGGCAATGCAGCAGGTCCTGGTGAGAACATAGCTAGTAATCTAACTGGTTCATGTCTCCCATGAAGTATTTTTCTAGTATGTATAGAGGATTAAAAAAATTAATAGGGAGATGTTAGAACACTTTGTCTTTGAATGAAGAATTCATCAGTGTGCTTGTTCCTAAAATTTAGGTTAGTGAGGTTTGGAATACCTCCTGCAGAGTGTTACAGCAGATCCTCTCTGCTTAGTAATGCTTTTGTATACAAAGTGCACTCTTTTGTTTTAAACTGCTGCCTTTTGTTCTTCCCTCAGGCACAAGGGATGAGCAGCAAACCTGACCTTCTAGAACTAATTTTTAATGCAGTTGAAACAAGTATTAATAATGAAAATAGTTGCTTTCTTCTTGTAGCTGTGGATACATTGTTGGACTCCACAAATGTCAAGGAGATGGTAGGTTTTTCAATGTGCAGTGTTTTAGGAAAAACTTCTGGTATTGTTTCATGTAATGGCTCAAATCAGATGATGTGTTTTGAGTTCAGGTGGCTCAGTCCTGCAGCTGGGGTCACACAGAAATGTATCTGCATAAATCCAAGGTCCTGTTGGAAGTGCAGAAAACACTGGCATTTGTTTACTGGGTGTTAATACTTTTTTCTTTCGAAGAGAAACCTAATCTATGACAACTAAAAAAATTGTGTATTATTGACAATTTAAGTCCCAAGAGCATCACTGCTCTGTTATTCTCTACTATCACTTTAAATTTGTGATGAGAAAAAAACTGAGCAAAACGTTGCATTACCTTAAACCTAGAGGTGAAGAGAGCTTATTTTTCTCTCCATGTATTTTTTTCCCCCTTCCCCCTTTTTGTAAAAGTCACAGCTTTTGTTGAGGCTGTCCTCTGAAGCAAGGACTGCCTCTAGTGTGGTTTTTTTTTGGGACTGGGGGGAGGTGTCAGTCTCCATGTTTGAAATATGTATATTCACACAGTCAAAATAATGACATTTAAGCTCTGATTGACTGTAATGCTGGGGATAATTCATGAATTATATGACATACTGATTAAAATCCAGAATGATGCTACAAGCAAAGAATGAAAAATAAATGCAGAATAAATTACTGCAATCTGGTGCTATTGTAGATCTTCTTGGTAAAAGCAATAAAAATTTAATCAGATACATTATTTTTCCCTAGAGTATTTGACCTTGTTGTGACACAGATGACAGTAAAGTGCTATTATGGGGTTCATCTTGCAAAAAAAAAAGGAAGAGGAAAAAACAGCAATGTGGTATTTTCTAGTGCTGAAGTATGCCTTGGAGTGACTTGGTTTTAAAAAACTAAAAATTACTGTGGTGGGCAATAATACTTCAAAACCAGCATCTCCATCTACCAGGCCGTTATAAAATGTAAATGATGACATCATTGATCTAGCTTAGGGAGTAAGTAGATTCTGAAAGGAATAATGACTGGTTGCTATGACAATATGCCCCTCGCCAGCTGCTGATTTGTTACTTGAACACAGGGTTTTACGTGCAGGATCCAGGCTCTGCGTGGTAAGCTCTGGGTCTTCCTGGTTCAGTCTTTTTATGCTGTTCGTCACACAGAAGGCTGGAAGCTGATGAGGACAGACCATCAACAGAAAATACAAGCAGGTATGTCTGGCATCAAATGGCATTATAATTTTTTAGTGCTCTCTTTAGTAGATAAAAATGTAGGTGGTATTGTGGAGTCAGATAAAAATTAAAGCACAATTTGTGATGCTCTAGGTTGTTGAAGTGGTATTTTAGAATAGAGGCATGATAGCATGCTTAGCTAGTTCCAAACATGGAAATCAGTAGGTCATTTTCTGTGAAAAGTTGACCCTGCTTTTCTTTTTAGGAGGGTGTATAATAGGAATCATAACTATGTGGATGGATTCGATCCTTATTTACAGCTACTCTGAATTACTGAAAATACTGCAGTAAGATTAAAACCTCATCTGTCTCATTTTTAAGGATAAGCACTGTGGATGAACTAAATGTGCACAAAGCAGATAATCCACTCTATGAACTCATTTTCTACCTTCTATCGCTGTCTACATACTGTATAAATATTGCTTGTCTCTTGCATAATGCTGATTATGTGCACTGTGAGTAAATGCAGATAGACTTCACAGTTGATTGGTATTGTGATATTGTGTATGCTACTGCAGAGAGCCCCTAAGGAGCTGCATAGTGCTCTCTCAAAATTTTAGCAGGCAGCACTTCCAACAAAAAGGAGTTTTTGTTCTGACCACGTCTTTGTTTTGAAGTACACAATTATTCTGAGGGTGCGGAACTGATGATGGAGGTCGGGTTATGGTTGAACGTTAGCTTTGACAGTACAGTGTTAGAAAAGAAAAGAATGTGTTAAAGACTTGTCTGAAATCAAATCACTTTTGATTCAAAGGAGAAATAAACATTTTGGTGTCCTTCTTGTTAAAGACATTAGTAGCTAGGATATGGTAGTTATAAAATTGATAGATAAATTTATTATTTAAAATTTTATTCTACAATTACATGCTAGGAGAAGGACGCAGGGGCAGTCTTTCTAAGCATGATTTAGGGATGCAAATAACATCTCACTGCTACTGTGTAAAATAGGTTTGATTTCTTTCTGGATTATGAAATCCTTCAGAAGCTGAAGAGCTGCCTTTAGAAACAAGGGTGGTTTTTATTTGTTTTGGGGGAGTTTATTTTTAGGATGATCATGTCGTTATTGTAAAGAATGTTTAGGCTGCTTTGCACGAGTGCTTTCCATACAAAAAATAAAAAATTAGACTGAGGTGTGCATTACTTGTCCAAACTCTATCGTGCCCAGAATTGTTTTCTTTTACATGAAATTGTAACTCAAAGCTAGTATACATTTTTATATGTAAACAGACAGGCTGAAATGCTTGCATTAATTATCCATTTTTAATTACAGGCAAAGTGATTATACCAGTAGACAAATTTCAATCTTCAGGTGAAATATGTCTACGATAACTTAAATTAAGTTTCATCTTAAAGATGGTTCATCTTCTAGAGATTTAACCTATATAGAATTAGAAGGCTGTAACACAGGAGGAAAAAGAAGACAGATGATGTTGTGGGTTTTCTTTATTTACAACATGTCTTGTGCTTTCTTAGGCACAAGTCTGTATGGCTTTTGTCTTAATATATTGGTATGTATTAATGTGCAGAGTCATTACTAGAAAAAAGATTAGATACCTAAGGTGCCATTTTCAGCATACCTTTTGTGTGATTTTTACAGACCTATATAAAAAATATTTTTAGTATTTTCAATAAGAATTCAGCAGAATTTTTGTTTGTATTATACATGGATAAATTTTTTTGTATCAACAGTATGTCAGAACATGAGGCACTGAATACTTAAACTTCTTTAAACATTTTTTGCAAAACCTTTTTTCATCTGAAACATTATTACAAACAAAAATGAAACCTTATTGATTCTGGGTCTCTACAGTGTCTATAAATATCCTTTTTGTATTCTGCAAGCACAATTGATTTAAAGGCTTTATTGAAAAATGCTTCCCTCCCAGAGTAGATCAGTAAAAAAAAAAAGGCATTCACTGCATGAAAATTCCACATGACAATCACAGGGATAACTCTCATGACATTATGCTGCATGCTGTCTAAAGAGGCACTATGACCTTACTGTGTACAGTTAGATATTTTTACTTTAACACTTTTGAAAACTAATATAATTTACTTTAATGTAATTCACCTCTTCTTTAACTACTATAAATAAATATTTTATAAATTACAGTACATTGCTTAAGTCATTCATATTCTAAATTTGAAGGTCTCTCTTTTTGGTAATTTGTGTACACTTTCAAAGGTCTCACAGCAAGCCTTAAGTGAGCTAAGTGTGGATAAACAAAAGTGTGTCTTACTTGAGGAAAAGGAAGAGTTGCCTTGCTTATGGCCATGTGACCTCATTACAGATACCACATTTTTTGTTCTAGACATGAAACCATCTATTTCCACTTAACATCTGCTATGTCATCAAAATTAGCCTTCCTGTAATTATTACAGGATGCAGAGGACTGCTTTCTGATTTCAAATTATGTGAATTGAGTGGTCTGGATTGTTTTGTCTCACTGCTTTCCTGCTGAATAGTAAGGACACTGCTTGTTCCTTTTACAGCTGCATTTGACAAAGGTGATGACCGAAGACTTGGCAAAAAACCTGTATTTACTAGTTCTCAGGTAAACATTTATATCCAAACATTAGAAATACTCATGAGCTTGCAAACAAAACTATCTTCATCATGTCTTTTAAATTCAATATTAATTTATTATTTGATGGAACTTGCTTTTGAAAAATGTTTTATTTTTTGGTGAACTGTTATTTCTGCAGAATCAGCTATCTCCATTATTGGAAAAATCTTAGGACTCAGCCTATGCTCTGCTCCATTTTCAAGCAGATAAGCTCAAATAAAAGACAGGAACTCATGTTCAGAATCACACATTCCCTTGTTGCTACGTAATGAAACTGATCTGTTTCCCAGAGCAAATGGTTTGCTACTGAGCTAATGAATCTCTGCCGTTATCACAAGTCACCACGGCACTGAGTCTGTTACACTCCCTGCCCTGGAAAAATGGGTTTTAGTGTCCTCAGCAACTCTTCCACTGAGACTCGCGCTCAAAACTACGTTACTATTTGGTAGAAAAACAGTATAGGTTTCACATGATTTGATGGTCTTGGATACATTGTGATGACAGGGGTATCACAAAGATTCCATTTCATGCACTTAATTCTCGATGTTTCAATATATATCTTTTGCTAGGAGAGAATTAATACTTTCACTTACCTAGTGGATACGCTGTTGGTAATGGTTAAAACATCACATGTATTGTAAATTTTTGGTTTTATGTTTATAATAATTAATAAGGCTATTCCTCTTTGGAATAAATGCACATAGAACTCAGTTTTCTTAATTCAGCAGATACTAATAACAAACATTACAGACCAACTTGTCCAAAGTAAAAGTTAAAACCTACCTAAGTATTTCTGTACCTTCTATATAGAGCAGTATTTCACATGGAGGGTTACTACATGCTCTAGTTATTTCTGATACCAGCAATCTGAGCAAAAATATAATTTTTAAAGATTATTTATATGCTGACTCTTGTTGGTTTAGTTTCATGTACTACTTAAAAAGTAGCTGTGTTTCAGAAATGAAAGATTATGGATAGGTTGGTTTGGTTTTATAAATGTTTGCTATTTTGTTGTTTTGGGTTTTTTTCTGATGCTTTTTTTCCTAGTTAAAGAAATCTATCACTGAAACTACTGGTATAAGGAATACTTCCCAGACAGAACACGGCAAGAAAGATTGCTGGGGAGATTCTTCCACTAATCAGGATAAAATGAAATCTGATGGATTAGGAGCATCTGGACATACATCAAGCAACAACAGAAACACTGTTAATAAGGCTGCAAAGCATGAGGATGTAAAGGGGAAAGATGGCAAAAAAATAGTTTCCAAGATTACTAAGGATTCAAAACCTGGGGAAAAAGCTGCATCACCAAAGGCTAGAGCTGTTATAAAGACAAAAACAGAAAATAATGGGCATGTGAAGGCTGAAAGCATGCTTACCAAGCAAGATACAGAGAAGACATCACCTGCAAGTGGACAAAAAAATTCAGGAAGTGGCAAAGGAATAAAGAGCCATGAAGGAAAAATTGCAGGTGCCAGACCTAAAGTGCTGACAGTAACCTCAACTGTGCAGATCAAAACAAAACCATTGAAAAAAAACACAGGGAAGGAATCTCCCTCCTTAGTGACTGTGGCAGGAACTTCCAGCAAGTTACCGAACTCAGGCATAGATATCCAGACTGCCAGTGAACAGACAGAGGAAGCCAAAGAGGATAAACTAGTAGAGGAAGGGAAAAAACAGACTGGTAATTTTTTATCTTTTTTTTTTTTTCCCTAGAAGTCCCCTTCTGTCTTGTCCCAGGCTGGTCATACACCAAAAACCAGCCTGGGAAGCTTTAGAAAAAAAAAAAAAGATTGATAAGTCACTGTCTTCCCTGTAAATTAATATTAACTTAATTTCTCCTCTCTTAACTGACTTTATTTTATGATCAACTGATAACTACATCAAATGATAAGTTTCACAAATTTAGCATCTATACAGTTTTCAATAGCTGATCTTCATATATTAGGGTTTTTTCAGTACTTATATGCAATGCATTTCCCCCTATAATTAACTTTGAATTTACTTTACAATAGTGAAAACAAAGTCATCTGTGAAGACATCAAATGGGATCACCAACAAAAAAAAGACTGAGCTTGAGGCTAATATCACAACAAGCAGGTATATTACAAATCAATATGCTGCTTTACATATATACATGTGTCTGTGTGTTTGTGAAAAAAGTTTCAGGTGAACTGTTAAACTTACTGTTAAGTCAATGTGTTCTTTTTAATCTGAGAATGGTTGTCTATTGCATGTTATTAGCAAAACAAATTGAATTACCTATTGGAAATGTTGCTCTAACAATAACATTGGTTTGGCTTTTGTGTTGGGATTATTTCATGCTAATAATTTTTAAATTGTTATAGGTCATTCAGAATTCTGCACGCTGGAACAGTTAATGACTACAAAAGGTGTTGTAAACTTACTGTTTCTGGCATAGCTTAGATTAAACTGGACAAGAAGACAGCTGAAGCACTGTTTAATTGTGAAATTGGTCATTTGTGTGTGTATATGTATAAAAGCATATATACATATACATTTTCTTTTCAAAAAGAATACCTTTTAGGTGGTGTTTTCAATGTTTATACCTGTGTGTATATTAAAATATAAACATTACTTCTTTAAATATAATTAAACATTGCTGGATCTTAAGCTTGGAAATAATAGATGTATCATTTCTTTGCAGTCTAACAAAAAAATCAACTGGAAAAGGATGTCATGAACAAAATGCACAAGCTGTTCTAAAGAAAAAAGGGAATGTGAGTAGCAATTCTGCAGCACAGCAAAAGGCTCAAAACACACCTACCAATTCTCCCAAGAACCAAGGTAAAGTTTCATACACCAGTGAAACAGTCTGCCAGTATTACGCAAAGCTTTGTCTTTTCTTTTCTTTTTTTTTTTAAGCATAAGCATTTGGCAAAATCTTAACAATTCTGCTTATTCTCCATATTTCACTTTTGGTGACAATCCTAAACTAAAATAAATGTGTGTCAATTTCAAAATATTTAAAAGATGGTCTTCACTGCCAATCAGTGTTTTCTTCTACTTGTTTAATCTGCTTCGCAGAATCTTTTATTTCCTGATCCCCTACATTTCTGCACTTGGAACCATGACTGAGTTCAACAGAAATTCTGCAGGTCAAGCATTTATAATATGCATCAAAAACCTGGACTGTGGACTTCTTTACAAACTGTTAGTTTACGCCTCCCTTTTCTGGTCATTCCCTCTGGAGGCAGCACTACTGACACTGACCTACCCCACAAACAAATACTTGATTTCAATAGCTATTTATATCAAGTGTGGGAAATGCCATTGTAGACAACAGAGAAGAAACTCTGCTTCATGAAGACAGAAAGTGTTAATGATGGAGCTCTTTTTAACCCCATTTCGTGTTGGCACTTAGGGGGAGGGAAGAATAATCAAGTTGTATTCTCCGAAATACATTATGATATAGAAAACACAGGCCCTGTCAATTTGTGGTCATTAAAGATCTTGTAGTATTTTCTGGCAGAGCAGGGATATTAATTCTGGTATTCTAATAACATTAAAAGAAATGTAATTATTTTCTGCCTACTTTCATTTCCTCTACGCTATAAATTGAACACAGAACCCATCACTTCCTGTGCTAAGCTGCTGTGCAGTGTTTCTGTGCCCTGTCAGAGAGCTGCTGCTTTCTACTGCAGTGATGACTTCAGCTACTTCAGCTACAGCTTGAAGTAATTCCTTGCTGTATAGTCTCTGAAGTGCTTTAGATTCGAAGATGACATGTAAATGAAAGATGGTATTTTTGTCTAGTATTTGTTTAAGATGTCAATTCTTAATTCTTTATCAAGCCTTAAATCATTTACATAAAATTGCTTCTCAACATAAAATTTGTTGAATATACTTTGACATATACAATCTTTATAGTATTTTTTTGCTGTTTGTTAGGACCTCAGGGAGAATCACCAAATTCAGTGAAATCAGGAATGTCTCCAAAACATAATGAAGAAAAAAATGTGTTACAACATCTGGTTCAGACAACATTCCCAGAAAAACATCCTTCAGCCAAGAAGAAGAACATTAAGCAGCCACAAACACCTGTAGCAAAAGTAACTGCAAAAATAACACCCAAAACTCCATCAAAGCATGCTGAGATTATGAATAATAAAGACTCAAAACTGAAAACACCAGGACAACCTGTATTAAAATCTCAGTCATCTGCCCAAAAACATTCAAGGAGTGAATCTCCTGTTGTCCAGAAGAATGTGCATGCCTCTGAGCACAGAAATTCAGGACAGAAAGTGGAAAAAAACATGGCTGATGCTGTGGCAGGCCAACCTCATGACAATAATCAATGCTATTCTCCAAAGCAAAGTGGATCTTTAAAATCCATGATGGAAAGTAGCAACGAAGATAAACTGCCAGCATCTTGTCAATCCAATAAACAAAAATTATCAGATCCTTCTGAAAATGTGGAATACAAACTACAATCTGAATCTTCTCTAATTACAAAAGAGACTATTTCTAAATTGCACAGTTCACTGCAAAATGAAATGGAAGCAAGACAAATCTGTGGTGATCAGACTGGAATTAAAAAGATTGAAGAGACAGAGAAAGATGATAATACAGCTGCATTTCAATGTCATGCACAGTCTTCCAGTGACAGATATTCAGACTTCTCCAAGGAATCCAATCAAAAGCCTACTGCTTCAGGAGAATTGGTGAAACATTCAAAAGCAACAGAAGTCTGTACTGAGCATAGTGCTAAATTAAACTCTGAAACAGGTCTTAACTACAGCAAAAATGCTTTACCAAGCTTTTCCAGAACAATAACCAGTAAAGAGGACGAGACATCATCTCCTCAGAATCATATGGAGGGGTTTCTTACAGATGCTGAGCTGGGTGATATCTCAGCCTTGGCTGAATACAAATCAGTTACAGCAGATTTAGATGATGTTTCAGAATGTTCCACAGAACAAATAACAGAAAAATATTCACCTAGTTACAGAGAGCCTATAGATCCTACAGAAATGCCTGAAAACCATGAAAATGCAGAAATTCCCTTCGTGGATCACTGGAGTACTGGTGCA
Organism: Hemiprocne comata; assembly: GCA_020745705.1. NCBI lineage: Eukaryota > Metazoa > Chordata > Aves > Apodiformes > Apodidae > Hemiprocne > Hemiprocne comata. Next base: position 15,650,121 of record CM036593.1, on the reverse strand, counting down.
CCAGATCCAAAAGAGAGTCCTGAATCAGATACTGGCAGTGCAACCACATCCTCTGATGATATAAAACCAAGATCAGAAGATTATGATGCTGGAGGCTCTCAGGATGATGAAGGATCCAATGAAAGAGGGATTTCTAAATGCAGCACGATGTTATGCCATGATTTTCTTGGAAGAAGCAGCAGTGACACAAGTACACCTGAGGAATTAAAAATTTATGACAGCAGCCTAAAAATAGAAGTGAAAATGAAAAAAGAGGGTTCTGATCTCTTCCGTGTTAATTCAACAAGTGATGATGAAATACCAAGAAAAAGACCTGAAATTTGGTCCCATCAAGAAAGTGCAAGGACCAACACTAGAGAAAGCAAAAGTTCTGCTTTTGGCAGTGCACAGTTTACTCAGGAAACAGACCAAGTTTCTTCTTCTGCTGATGAAACAGAAGATGACAGATCTGAAGTAGATAATGTTGCAGAAAACTTTACTCTATCAAATGTTCCTACTCAACAGTTCCAAGGAATTGATAATTTGGCTTTTGAAGATGCAACAGAAAGTGATCCTGCAAGTCAAGGGTTTTCTAAAACTAAAAATTTCAAACGAACTGTTTTACTTTCAGTAGATGAATGTGAAGAATTGGGATCTGATGATAGAGCAGAAACTCACACTTCACAACAGCATTCAACAGATTCTCTTACTCCTTCAGAAGTATTTGACAGTGTTTCTCGAGAGCACCATGAAAAAACTTTTTATTCAAGATATTCACTGGAAATGGAAGATGGATTCCTGGATTGCAAACAGCAAAAGGACAAAGATAATAGATCAGATAAAAGTGAAAGTTCTCTCCTACGCCTTCATGGCACTGAAATCCCAGGGAAGGAGAATCAAGATGCTTCAATGACTGAACAAAACTGCACAGAGAAAGTATATTCAGCAGCTACTCTGTGTCCAGCAGAAAAACAAAAAGTAAATGAGATGGCTAGTGAATTTCACCAGTGCAATAAATACGTGGACAGTGATGCAAAATCTCAAGAAAGACCATGTCATCTGGATCTTCATCAGAGAGAAAATAATTCTGATGTGCAAAAGAGCAGCTCTGCAAAACCTGTAGAAGCCAGTAAGAATCAGATACTGACTCAGGAAGGTCAAGTGAGAGACAGTCAACCAGCAACTACTGAATGCGCTAATACTGATTTACTTCCAGGTAATGTACAGAAATAGAAACGTTCATTCAAAAACAAATTAATAGGGGAAGCTTTAGCAATCTGTCTGGGATTTAATCCCGAACTGAAGTAATTTTGGCTGAAACTATAATAAATTTAAATATTTTTCAGTATTTTACTTGGGTAGGGAATGCTTGTCTGTTTGAAATATCCGTCAAGACCCTGCTGTTCAATGAGAAACTTGACTACAAGACAAGAGATTTTACGTAATGCTAAAAGAAAAGATTGGATGCAGTTGTCTGTACGTCAGTTATTTTTGATCCAATCTAACATTGACAGCATCAGCTTCGGATGGAATTTTAGTATTTGTTCTGTCTGCTTGACAACATATAGTATGTCTGGATGGGATGTGCAATAACTACAGTAATAACTTGAACTAAAGCGCACTGAACTGTTTACCTGAACAGCTATATGCATTATTGTTGTAATTTATTTATATATTATACACAAATTTGGATCCTTCTCCCACTGAATATAACTGAATATTTGCCATATACATCAGTGGGAGCAGGTTTGAACTCTGATTTAGAGCTTATGAGATGTCTAAAATTCTAAACCTCACCAGTAAAAGCTTATTTACTAAAAGAGAGATTATACTTAGGACTAATGCTTATATACAGAAAATCGCTAACTTGTTTCATGTAGCTAGATGAATTCTTGTCTAGTTTTGTGTTTTGTCTTCTTTATACCAATAATTCAGTCTGTTTTCCCATAAAAATATACAATAGTGTTGACTATAACTATTGTGTATTCAAGAGTACTGACATGCTGATTATGGTCTATGTTCAGCCAGACCACTGAACAAGAAGACACTAAAAACTGTACTATTTTTTTTAAGTTTGCTTGCCCTTGCCTGCAGCTGCCCGTGCATGTGCAGTATAGAAATAAGTCTGTGGATAAACAATTTGGTTTTAATTCTCTTCTAAGCTGACATAGCTTAAGTCACCATTCAATAATCATTCTCTATTAATCCCCTCCATGCACCTCCTGGTCTAAACTTAATTTATGTAGTAAATGAGAAATTTCATGTGCATTAAGTGTATATTTACATTGTCATTTTCTGTATCAGAAACTTAATTACAGAGGTTATTGTTAATTACCAGTGGTGATTACTGCTTTAACTTAATTTATAAATCCTACTTTGTTTTTTATATAGGAAATAAATGCCTCAAATTTTGTCAATTTTGTATACCCCTCCATCCCCCCTTTTTTTAACCTGGTTGGATTCTTTCCTGAATGAGTTAAATTTTGCTCTACACAGCCCTGAGGGGAAGATCATCTACAATTTTTTACATTGTACAGTATTGTGAATTATTTCAGGAGACATAGATGATTATGACACAATGGCACAAACCTGCATGTATGAACATCGGCCTTCAAAAACCCTTTCTCCAATATATGAGATGGATGTTGGAGAAGCAATTGAGCAGAGGATGGATTCAGAAACAGCAGTTCTAGATGTGGATTTTGAAGATCAGCAGTTTGCAGAACAGGACTGGACTCTTCTCAGGCAATTGTTATCTGAGCAGGACTCAAATGTAGGTTTCAAAAACTCCGTTCCTGAAGACCTTAACTTAGCACAATGTCTTATCAATCAGACACTGTTTCTGGCACGAGATGGTTCGAATCCTCAGGGTACATCACAAGTTGACACATTCAATAGGTGGACTGAACTCATGTCTCCACTTGATGATTCTTCAGCAAGCATTACAGTGGCAAGCTTTTCATCTGAAGACTGTTTGTCCCCTCAAGGGGAATGGACAATTCTTGAACTGGAAACCCATCATTAAGGTGATCAAATGTTTGCAACTGAACTCCAACCCATCCCCCAAATCTATTTTTGATGAGTTGTTTCCATACAATAATAAAATACTGCATCACTCAAGAAAGAGCAATTCTTGATACTGAGGCAATCTTTCTGATACAATGAGGTAAATATGTTAATTTATAATCTAGATTTAATCACAGGTACAATAATTTTTCAAGGCTTAAATGTATGTCTTTTCTAAAAATGAACTTTGAGCATGTATTTTCTAGAATTGTTAGAAAAATTAGATTAAATGAAAGAAAAATCTTGGTTTCCACCCTCCCTTTTATCTTCCTTTCTGATATTTAATATTCTTATTGAGCAAGAACTTAAAGATGATTGCACAATTAGGAGTGCTATTTCCTTCCTTTTTTCCCCCATCTATATGATGACTTGATTTTACAACAATAATGGTCGTGTCAAAAGGTGATGCATGCCGATGCTGCTTTAAATGACAGAGACGTATACTTAAGTTCAAAGAAAACGTTTCAATATAAATCTGTCTTGGGCTTTATTAACATAAGATCTGATTTTTGTACTTTTGGTTTGTTTTGTTTAGAAGTTTCCAATAAATTTTTAAAATTCTTTCCTTTAAAGATAAGAATTCAGAGGGTCCATGCTATAAGGAAAAGCACTTTCTTTCTTGGAAATGCACATATTTAAGTAAATATTTTTAATGGCATAGTGCATGAATTCAGAGGAGTCAGCAGAATGCTGCCCCTATTATAAAAAACAGTATGTCTGATGTTGTGGTTAGTGTTACATCAGAAGTCTGACATTGACTAGAATTGCCTTCAGGCTTCAAGTCGTTACACTTGCACCCTTCTGACACTGTCTGAGGCATAGCAGGATCCTCAGGAATTTGCTTTTGTTTGTTCTCATAGATGCTGCATTTTTGGAGGGGTAAGAGGATTCTTGCATCTAGTGTAGCTTTTATATTGAGACTAAGCGTCAACATAAACATTCTTCTGACTAAGAGTGAAATAGGATCTGCTTCTCAGTACTGCTCATTCTGCTGCTTTTGGCTATTAATTTTGGTGTGGAGGGGACTGTTCATTGCCTTTTCTAATTTGATGGGGGAGGAAGGAACTATTTGTAATTCTTACCCACTCAGAACTCATGCTGAAACATAGAGGGTTTTTTCCCTCCTAAGATCTCCGCATTATGGAAATACTAGGACTTGTCTTTCACACAGCTTAAAATCTAAACAGAAGTATTCTACCTCCTCTCAGCCATTAACAGAAGTGCCTTCAGAAGTGGTTGCCATATGGCAGTAAAAGGCTACTAAATTTTTTCTGGTTCAGTTATTTAAGATAAGTGCACAACATACTATCTGTAACCACCAATACTATGGTCAGTTTTGCAAGCCTTTGCACAGTTCCAACAGTGCACCTTAATTTTCTTTAGAAATTTCATTTCTTTTTGTTCTTAGTCAGAAACTCAGTTCTGTGGAAATACAAATTGCCCCAGCATATGACTAAAGAAGTTATGAATTGTCTCATCTTTGGACTTAACATGATAAAGAGCTCTAAAGCAAAACAGTTTATCTAGACAGCCACTTTGCTGAACTTCTGATACAGGAGTAAAAGTCATGTTTAAATTTCCCCAAATTAAATGGAGGAAGAATTTTATCTCATTATTTAATATCAAGGCAGGAAAAAAAGAGGAAAGCCTTCCTTTTCCTTTATGGCAATGAAAAAGAAGGGCTTGAAACTCATGGAGGGAAGATGTGCAGTCTTGTAATAAAACTATTTCCCCTACTTTTAGCTATTAGCAGCATAAATAGTCTGAGATAATATAATTAAAAATATTTAAAATTTAATATGCTGTATTTACCCCAGTCTTCATATTGAGTGAGTTAGAACCTTTAGAAGTGCAAATTATCAAGAAAACCTGTTTTTCACCTTCAAGTTTACAAGGTATATCAACAGTGGATAGTCTTTTGGATAAAAAGAATGAGAACTCCATTCCTGTTTGACCTTGGTTAGTAGTCCCTCCTCATTCAGGAGGATATTCAAATTATTAGCCATAGTAACAGATTAAACTCTAGAGAAGCTCTTGCAGAAGGCTGACAAATGGTGTCTTCTCAATTTATGTGTAAAAGACTAAAGTAGAAGTTGTTTAAAATAGTTTAATCAACTTCAAAATCCTGATGATATTCTGGTAGTGGGCATTCATGTGTTAAAGTGAAATGATGGAAAGAAGGTAAAAGGTTAGGAAAAGTGACAGAAGGTGAAAGAAGGGTCCCTTTTGTCTATTTTTTGCTTTACTTATATTTTTAATTTCATACTGAGTTGAAAAAGTAACACTAAAAGGTTGCATACCAACTTCCATGTTTGTCATGTGAAATACAATCACTTATAGAGGTTTTTAACTGTTTTTTTTCTTTGCATTTACTTTTCCAGTTGTTTGAAAATTAAATTAGCTTGTCTATTCAAGGTCCTCAGTGATGTTGCTGCATTTCCTTTAATAGTTTTGCAGTAGACCAGCAATTAGGATTTGGTATATTGTTTAGTTGGTACCCATGCAGCCATAGAATTCAGCTTCCCACAGCCAAATAGTCTCTGTAGACGTAGCAGGAATAGAAAGTGGTATTGTTTTTAATTTGCATTACTGTAAGGCTTCATCAGACCAGCATCCCACTGGCTAGACATTGTACAAATACAGAACAAAAACAAGGACTTCCCACAGAGTGGTTATAATCCAACTTAAAACAAAAGACAAAAAAAACATGAATGGAAAGGTCAAATGAGTGTGTCAATATTTGTCTAGCTGATGAGCAATGGTTTCAGCACACCGTCAGTTTAAATACTGTAATTTTGTCATTCTGTATGCATTATAAGAAGAGGAAATAAGAGGGTGAGATTTGGAGGGTGGATAATGAGGGATATATTCCTGAGTAGCCCTGTGCGTCATATAAACTCTGTTCCTGTTTGACCTTGGTTAGTAGTCCCTTCTCATTCAGGAAGATATTTAAGATTTAAGTAAGTGTAGGTGGCTATCTGTTCAATAGTATCAGTCACTTGAGTTCTCTGGAGTCCTGCTTGTGCCTCCTGACCGTGATTTTTGCCACTGTATTGGCCTCTTCTCTAAAACATGAGAGAAGGGACCAAGGTTTGTTTGAAACCTTCGTATATAAACAACCAAAGCTAGTGTCATGGGCTCCAAGTGAACAGTGATTAATAGGTCCTGAATGACCTCTAAAGTAAAGACAAGGCACGTACATCTGATGAAATGGTGCAAGGGCATCACTTAAATAACTTAAGAGATGGCATAGTCAAAATAATGTTTAAAAATTTACCTTTTTAAGTAGTGTTTTGAATGAGTAAAAGCAGTGAAATTGCTTTGTCAAAGCCTGAGAAGACAATGTTGCAGTCAACAAGTGATACTGACAGCTTACATTAGATTGTTATGTGAATAGGTAAAGATGTCTGTATCCTATAGGCAGTAACAAATTTAGTGAACTATCACTGAAATCAAGAGGAGAGGACTCAGAAATCATAGTTTAAGATAATGACCCTGGTTTTGCCTACCTTGAATTACATGTTATGAAAGTGAAAAAAAAAGACGGATGTTCAATGTGTATGGATGTATTAGATTTAAAATAGGCTAGACCTCTAAAAGGTGATGTCAATAGGCATAATTACTTTTTTGCTTGAAAAATTAGATTATAGTCTAGACTGGAGAAGCAGCTCTGCAGGATTTTCACATACAGATGCTAGCTAAATTAGTATTTCTGGAATAAATCACCATATTGTAGAGGGAAAAGAGAAGGAAAGTGAGGCCCAAACACTTGGACTCGCTACAGGAAACTGAGGAAAACTGAAGTTATTCCAAATGATCTGCTCAAAAAAACCATTGGGGAGGCAAAAGAAATAAAGATGGTGCCAGGAGGCAAATTAAGTTTACAGGATGTAAGGGAAAAAGCACAGCTGGCTTCATTGAAGATGGCCTACAAGACAGATGAGTATAAAGTAGCAGTTTTGAGGCTGGTTACGAGCATATTCTTAAGGACTTATCAAAATGAGATACTAGATTGCTCAGAATGAAAGGCCAGTTTGTATGACAGAATTCCAGGAAGTAAACAGCTTAACCATTAAGAGACAGGCAGCAGTTAGAAAGCCACATCAGTTAATATATTTTGGTGTGTTATTTAAAGGCATGAGATTATACCATATTTATACAGTGTAGCAAAAAATAATAAGGAGACCAAGACCTAAAGTGAAGATTGGGAGGGAAAAGGATGCATGAAATGACAGCAGTCTGGGCTGCTGCCACAAGTGATCAGATAAAAATGGAAGACAAACATCTGCATTCATCGTAGGGATACTGGAAAGGACACTCCACATATTAGTTGTTTTTCTCTTAGAAAACCTTACAGAAAAATTGCAGAACCACAGAAAAACGCAGGCTTGAAGGGATCTCCAAAGGACTCTAATCCAACCTCCTGCATAAAAGCAGGGGTAACTTCAGAGTTAGATCAGGTTGCTAGGGCCATATCAAGGTCCATAGCACATAAAATGGTAATAAAAAGTCAGCAGACAGGAACATGGGGGTCACAGGAAATAGTTATTTGTGATAACAAATATTCTCATAAAAAAACTACTTTGGGTATTGTTGGAAAAGATTAGTAATGAAATACAAGAAACATGGCTTGCTTACAAGATTTTTGAATTCTGGATTATATGTGGTAGAACTGTGCATGTTTAATAATCTTATTCCAGTTTACTTTTTAAGATTATAAATGAATTCAAAATCACACTGAATTTGTGAGTTTGCAAATTGTATTATTATTTTGGAGGACCTAGTGGGCAAGAGAACTTCCCATGTTTCTCACACAAACACTGTCCATAAGATTTGTTCCCCTTGCATTGTCTATTCAGTTTCTTTCAGGGACTATGTACCAAAAAAATTATCACCTGTTCCAGGTACAGATTATAGGAGACTGTTTTAAAACTTTGAATACATCATATTGCCATCTGGAAAATAATTAGTAGCATGCTCATTCTACTTTGCTCCAGAAAATCTAAACCTTTGCATGAAGGAACTAAGAACTGCTATTATGTTGTTCATCTGTTGCTCGGAACCAAGACATTTAAGAACTCATTATTTTGCTTCTACTTAGGTCAAAGGAAAAACTCCTGTTTGACCTCAGCTGAAGCAGGTTCAGGGCTTACCTATATTAAATGCATGTACTAGAAATGCTATTTTTCCAGTGTATCTATTTCATAGTTTTTTTAGTTTTAATCTACTAATAACATTGTACAATTGTAGATTTGACAAATTGCATCTAGAAAGACTTCAATTCAGGAGTCATAATTGTATGCGTTCTGTTAATATTTCATGACTGGGGTGATTTAACATTTGTACATTGATAGATTACATTCTTGCCAAGACTACACAGGAACTGAGGACAAAAGATAGAATGAGAAGTAGCAGCTTTGTTACAACAGATGATTCCATGGAAATGAGCTTTTAGATTTGAAATCCAATATAATTAGAAGCTTTCACCTCTTGCAGAAAATCCATACCAGTTTTCAGCTCTGTCTTGAACACAAACTCTATAGCTGTTTTTGAAACAATAAGCTTTTATGTGTTGAATTCTGGAAAAATTACAGCTCAGATCTATTATTTGGCTAATTTAAAACCAAGCTTCCTATTGAAAATTACTACATGTGTTTAAGGAAATTGAACCTGTAACAGAGGAAAGTGATTCATAAAATAAGTTTGTATCAGTTGGGAAAAATACTAGTTTTGATAGGTTTTGTTGTGTTTTTTTTTACCTTTGGTAACTAATAACTGAAGAAGCTATACAGTGCATGCATGCACATATATCTGTTTGTTTCCTGCATTTTACCTTTATTTTATACTGTGCTTTGCAATCGATGCTGTATAGTCAAGTAGGCCACAGTTCTGCAAACATGGGAGTGAATCCACTTAAACGTGTGTATTGGCTTTCAGCTTAACATTCACTTTCCAGAAAGAGTAATGGAACTGGCACTGGGGGCAGGCACTGTGCATATTAGTGTTTTTATATGGCACTCAACTTAATGAGGTTCTAATCCTGATGAACCATCTGGATACAGTTAAAGTATGAAATTATTAATAAAGGAACTCCATTAAGTTGCTTCCCTGTTCTCCTTGATTTACTACTTAAGTTCCCAGGCTCAGAAAACTGTTCCATTAGAGCAATCAAAGTCTCAAGTAATCTAAATTTCTGCATACGTGCAACAAAAGATATTTCACAGTAAAATATGAATACTGATCAGAACTTCAATAGCTGAAGCCTCAGTACTTGGGGGAGGGGTTGACTATAACTCAGTAACTGGATATATTTAACAAGGACATTAATGGTCAAAATAGTTTTTGTATGTTAACAGAAAATTACTTAACTGGATTCTAGTGAACCTGAACAGAGGCTCAAATGTACAAATCTGGGGACTGAGTCCAACTTCCCAGGCATTCCATCAGGTTTTATATTGATGCACACAAGTAGAAGTGACCCTGACTTTTTCTGAGCTCCCACTGAAACTAGCATGAATGGGATCATATCCACATTTATAAAAATCAGGATATTTTTAAGTGCCTGAACAGAAAGTCTGGTAACCTAAGTAAAAAATTTGAGTCGCATAACTTACTTTCTAACTATATTAGCCAGTTTTGAAACTGATCTCACTGAATTACTTAAATCTAGAGCATCTTCATCTATGCAATCCCTATTTATTCATTTGTGTGATTTTCTTAAACTTGTGTTTAATGACATTTTAATTTTTTTTTATAATGCTCTTTTGAGTGTGGCATGGCATCCTGCCTCTCAGTAGGATTATATCAACATGCTTAAGATCAGTATAATTAAGACAAATCCCAGATTCAGTGTAGGTAGCGTAAAAGCTTTTTGTTACCTTCACAGAGTGAGGTACTTCTTATGTCTATGAACATGAGACCCACCTATAAGTCAAACTTCCTACCTGTAACAGAATGTCCTCCTATATCTCTGAGGTAAAGAAGGAAACTTCAATCTCTGTGTTCTGGATTATCATGTTCTAATAATCAAGATTAATAATATATATGTATAATGGGATGCATTTGCAGAAAAGTTTGAGTCACTACCTGTAGTCCATGGCTTTATGATCCTAGAATATTTTGACCTCCCAGTATTTGGGAAGGTGAGGGGGGGTACAAAGCTCTCAAACTGAATGCTTGCATGTTTTCCATCTGCTTACTTTTCAACCCTTGATAATTAGCTGGGGCCTAAGAAACCATATTTCCAAATGACTCCTTATGAACCTGGTCTTCTGTTCCCAGAATCTCTGTACAGTTGCATAGTCCCAAAAGCTTTCTTTCCTATGCTACATACTGAAGATTCTTAGTTTGTTTCTGTATGACAGAAGATAATAAATCCTATGTGTAACTTAAATGCTGAGTCATTGTACTTCATTGAACTTGTAAACTGCTGCCATCAATTTTTATTTGTGCTCTGCAAAATGCAAGAAAAGTGTTACTTTCTTCTTCTATCTGTTTAGTGGGCCTTCACTCCTTTTTCTCCTCTGAATGGAAAAAACTTTTCCTTGGATCATGTCATCAGGAACAAGAAAGGTGATGTGTGACAAAAGGATCTGTCACTTCTTACATAAAAAACTACAGAGAAGGAGGGTACCTATGCAACTGCCCTACAAAATAAAAAAATGGTGCTGCTTTAGAGCACACAGGATAGGGCCCAGGAGAGCACAGAGAAACACTAATTTGATGAAAGATTTTGCCTTGTTATAAATTAGTTATTCATCCAAATGCTTAAGCCATTATCTTTACCATATGGGAGTTCTAATCCAAAGATCCTTCTATTCCTGCCTAAATGGGTTGCTCTGCTCTGCTCCCAGGAGTTACTTGATATGCTGCCAGACACAGCCCTATTCTTTCTCTTGCAGTTTCACCTACATGCAAAATGCATGGTGTTGGTATGTGGAAAAGGAATGCTTCTGAGATTTAAAGCTAAGACTAGCAAAATATCAGAAACTGTCACAGCAGAGATAACTATAAATAATAAAATGAATTTAGCTCATCATATCAGGTAGCACACTATCCCTCAAAGTCACTTTTTGGAATGGACACTACTGGGGAGAAGAATACTCTGAAGACTACACAATCTAGAAAAACCTATTTTCCTTGAGTCCAAGCCCTATTTAATTAGCCTTCTCACATTAACCTCATAAAAAGAGAAAACCAAGTCGTGTAGTGACTCAAATGCCTTGCAAAACAAACTACATCCAGAATTGTCCCTTGAGCAGTTCCTAGCCCTGGGGCTCAGTATGTCCCACTGCATATGACTTGGGATCACACAAGTGTTTGGCTGGGGTGGCTCTTACACAGCAGGCACTGGGGTCCATTGCCCTCAGAACTTTCTGACTCAGAAAGAGTCTTATTTTTATTTCAAATGTGAACATTGTCAAATGTAATAACAGGCTGAAATATATTCAGTTAAGTTTCCAGTATAACATTTTGCCAACTAAAAGTATAATACACAGAATTTACACAAGCTAAAATGTAACAACTGGAGTCAAAATACTGACAGGAAGCAGTTTCTGATAAGGTTTTGGTTTTTCTCACTGTCCCACACTTATCCATCATTGTACTTTGATGCCTCTCAGAGGGGTATTTTAGAGTTGGGAGGTGGAGGGTGTCAGGTATGATAAACAGCTGTAGGGGAAAAAGGCATCTGCTGGCAGGAGCATAAATCCAGTGTTTCAATTTCTCTGTAAAATTTTTAATGTAATAATATAATCCTTTATGTACCATACATTTCTAACAGTATTACACTGAAGGAAACAAAATCTACTCACCTGTTAAAGATATTTAAATTGTGAATAATCTTTTTATTCCATTCCATTCCCTCCTATTATTTTTCTGCATCTGAATTGCTGTAGTTCAATTAATGCATGTACATATTAGAAATATTCCAAAATATTAATTCTGATACACTATAGTTCCTACTCTTTACCACTCTGGATCTCTCCAGTACTGAAACAAAATCATTCACAGCATGCATGAATTCAAACTTCATGCTGTCAGATGTCAGCAGGGTCATCAATCCTCATCATAAAACTGCCTTATTATTTTATATTTGCATTCTAAAATAATTCCTGATGTTCTTAAATCCTTGATATTTGTATGCAGTCAGAGCACGTGAGTCCACAGTGTTACAGGAAATGGCTTCACAGTTTGATGGTCCTGTCACAGCTTTGCAGAACACTGCAGCTGGGATACCTCATACATCTGTTATTTCCCTTTAATTTGCTTTCACATTTATAACTCCATAGAAATTTAAAAAATCAGAATTAGAAATCTTTTACTTACTATCAAAAGTAGCATGACATTTCCATTTCCTTGCAGTGACAGGTAACTGTAATTCGTGCATTTGACCAACAGAAGAATGAAATCAGACATGAATCCACTTATTTGTCTGAAACAAAAAGAAAAGTAATCTTTAAATTACTAAGATGTCTAATTATTTCCAAGCAATCCAGACGATTTACTATTTAAATGTATCTTTATAAGTGATATAAATAATAACATATATATAATGTATAAATTATATAAATAATAACATACATAAATGTGGTCACTTTCTTCTATTTTAAAATGCTCTAAAAAGCATTTTAAAAGGAAAAGCTTTTACTACAATCTCAGATTTTCTGTAAAAATATCAGTTCCAGTGGATAGGTGTAAGTCTAGATTCACATACTGGGTGAAGAACAGAGCTGGAAATCAATGCTCTTTTTCAGTACTTAAAATGATTCCAGTTCTTTACCATGTAAAAGAACTGCTTTTTCCTCTCATGAGAAAAGAAGCTCCAACATTCTTAGTATTTCTCTTTCACTGAAAGTGGTGCCATTTCTTGCTTTCACATTTTTGTTCTGTGTAGCTTCTATATTTAGAATATCATAGAAAATAATTTGGAATATTCTTCCCCAGAAACAGCTGCTGAATTGACTGTCTATTAAAAACACTTCCTCAGGATTTTTTTCCTTTGCAAAAGTATACTCATTATTATTTATTACACCCACTTGTTCTGCCTGGTGTCCTTCCATTTTTGTCCTTTCAGTCACTTTTATAATCTAAAAATGTTACTCAATCTGTACTTGTACAGCAGTAGTCTCTCAGGCCAATGCCACGTTTCTGGAAGACTTTTAAGGGGACACTTACAAACTGGCAGGGCTTCCAGCAGCACCCCAGCTGAAGGCAGGCCCCGTTCGCCTCCGGGCAACGCGGAGCGGCCGACAGAAATCGAGCGGGCCGGAGGAAGGGCAACAGCCACAGGTGCGTCCTCACTTCACACCAAGGCCTGACTTACGTTTCTTAGCAGTAGGTTATGTGCGCTTAATTTGGTTGTTGGCAGCTTTTGTTTGCCATCGGTCAATTTCTCAGACCTGTGAGGTTGGCTTCAGCTGCCGCACGCCCACAGTAAGGAGCAGCCGCCGTTACTCCTGAGGACCACGGGAAGGAGAGGGGGGTCCCTGGGGAGGCCCGCCATTGGCCGTGTCGAGGACGGCTCCGCTTGATACCGCAAAGCTCCGCGCCGAGCTGCGAGGCTGAGACAACGCGGAACCGGAGGCGGGCCGTCCGCCAGCGCCGCGCGGTACGGCGGGGGCTCTACACGGCAGCGGCTGCCCACGGGGTGGGAAGCAGGGGGCTGGAAGCGCGGGGCTGGAAGCGCGTGGTGGGCGGTCCCTGCTTGTCTCGCCAGGGCTCCCGTCACCCTTCCTGGCGGCGGAGTCCCCGGGGCACAGGGATTTCACTTTGCGCCTTTCCAGGTTTTTTACGTGAGGAGAAGTCCGGTTAAAACATACATTGGGAACCAAGTGGCATAGATGTTTCATGGAAAGCAGCTCTCCAGACCCCCGGTGTGGCCCACAGTGACAGCCTGCCCCAGGCGGGCGCCTCAGTGCTGCGAGGCCAAGCCAGGCCCAGCCTCCGCTCTCTGTAAAGCTCTTGCCAGGGAGCTTCGGTGTCCCCAGTGCACCACTTGAACCTTACTGAAATAGAAAAGCCTGCCAAGCTGGATGTCCAGCAGTATTTTCAGAAGGGTGAAGTGCAAATGTACACGGAAAGAGCTAGTGCTCAGGCCCATGGTTTTGTGGGCTGCTCCAGGCTAGGCAGGAGGCTTGGGGCAGTTTTCCCAAAAGTATCTTAGTGTAAAAGGTGCACAGTGACCAGTGTGCCCTTTGAAAGTAGGGTAAATGTTCCTTAGTAATTTTATGTGCTTTTAGGAATGTTTTTCTGAAGTCATGTATTCATTATGGTTCTCTACCTCTTCTGCCCGCTAGAGGAAGCCCTCTCAGATGCAGATTCCTTAAAGCCATTTAAGTATCTAATTGCCATCTTAATCTAGTTCCATGGTAGTGAACACCTGTATACATTGGGGAGAGCTGGAAGGTGCCCTGTTTTTTAATCTCATCTTTAAAGGATCTGTGTGTCTTTAAAATCTCTTCAATTTGCTGGTAATATTTATCATCTTTCCAAGCTTTCAGAAGGTGGCAGCTGAGATTTCACTGCAGAGACATTAAACCCTTGAAAAAAATGACGGAAAGCATCATGCAGGAACAGTCAAGATGGGTAACAACAGTTATTATGAGTACAGCACTGCAGGTACAATACCACTTGTCAAGAACAGCATCTGACTCACGCACACTGAAAGAAGCATTTCCTATATTCTATACGTGGAAATATTTTATGCAATGGCAACGAATATAGTTTTTGAGGATAAAACAGTGTCATTAGCCTGAGGTTGTTTCTGCTATACTACTGGTTCTTTTTGTGTGTGTGTGATTTTTCTCCTAGCTAATCTGTACCTATTTAGTATTCTTGCCCCCTGCCATTCTGAGTTACACTGCTTTAGGATTGTCCTCCTTACTCATTTTTGCACTGCACTGATGCTGCTTTCAATTAGCACTATGAGTAATTCCATCAGAAATGTTTAGGATTTTCTGAATTTCTCCCAAAACACTTTATTTTCTACAATACAGTATCAACGTTGGCATAGATTATTACTCAGTAAGTGTGCAATTCAGTTTAAAATAGTGAGACTTACATATATTGATGTATATTTATATCTGTTAATATCAGAAGCCTGGACTGTGTTCCTCTGTAAAGTGAAAGGGTATGTCAAGGAGCTGGTAATTAGTTCCTGCAGCTGAGACCAATTTCATTCCAGCTGGAGAGAATTTAGAGGCCAGAGGGCTTTGATTCAAAAGCAAGAATATCTTAAGTGAGCATGGCTGACAAGGGTATCACCCCATTTCTGATGTATAAATGGGTGAATGGTGTTGAAGTAATTCCTCAATCACCTTGGTTTAAAGCCTGTTCTTATTTGCATGCTTGTCCTGAGATGACAGCCTGTAAACTATTCCAGTTTGGGGACTGCTTCAAGAGCAACTTAATCCACAATATATGGTGAGAGGTATTGGAGGGCAGTGATCTCATCAGCTATACCAGCATAACTCACTCCTATTCCTAAGAATCCCAACTGTACTTAAAACTGCTGCTGTTGGTAAGGATTCCCCGTGAGAAAAGATAAGGAAATAGCTGAATACAAATCTGAGAGGACTTTTCTTTTACAAAAGCATTGCTTTGTATCAGTTTTGGTTCTGAGTTTTCTCTTTTCCCTGCACAGCTACCCTTTTCTTATAGCTGTTATTTATATTTTTTAAACAACTCACTGTCAGCAGTGGCTTTGAAGCTGAGAAGTTTTCCAAAATCGCAGTTACATCTCATAAGCAGCTGTCATTGAGTGTTCCCTTTCCATACCAATTGAAAGCATAACATTGTGGTTACTGTCTCCTTCAGGGTTCACTTGCTATACTGATTTTATTTTATACTCTTCCACTAAATCATAACACTTCCCTATAAAGGCAGGTTGGCTACATTTCAAATGGGTAGGTTAAAGAAGATGTTAGCTAAAAAGGATTCAGTGATTTAACCTTTAAAATGTGTGTGTTTGAGCAGCTTCTGTAGAACATACTGCAGAAATGCTTTTTGCAGGCTGAAAAAGATACACAAACCCCCCTCCACTCTGTAGATTATTATGTTGCATAGTGCTATGTTCTAGTTTTCCTGAGTGGATTGCATCCTGTCAAAAAGCTCTAAAGAAAATCACGTCCCATACAGATTTTCTGAACTGTCTTCCAAATGAAGTGCTGACATCTGTGAAAATAATACAGTCTAATTAACCAGAGTCACAGAAACAGACTACTGTATGTTCCTCACTTCTGCAAATCTTCCTTCAGCACACCTTACAAAAATAGACTGTAAAATGTTTGAACTTCCTTATGTATTATGCAAGAGTTCCCTGTGACAAACAATGTATGCATACAAAATTGTCATTCAATGTTTGATAGCTTCCAATGCAAATACTTCAAAATTTCATTAACTGAAAAGGTTTAATTAACATTTTACTACTCTTCATTGCAAGTGAAATAAAAAATACTTTTTAAACAATGTTAAAGTATTATCTATAATGGTTGAGACAATGCTTTAAGAATATTTCTGTTCTTAACAGAAGAATATAGGAATATATTTAAAGTATGCTTTTTAAAAATAACCTTTTAAAATTTATTTAGAATCATGAAATATCTGCAGTGCTTCAGAGGCAACAACACAGAGTTCGGTATTCAGAATCAGTGGAAATAGGATCCGTGATTTTTTCTCTTTCTGGTACAGTACTTTAAAGTTTATGTTTTTAAACTCATAAGCTCTAATGAGGTACAAGATCAGGCCCTGTTGCAGTCTACACTAAACTGAATAAAAGCTGCCTTGTTGGAATGTCAGGCAACAGTGGAAGGAGCTGTGCTGTGATTGCACGTAAACCAGAGAGAGGATGGGGTAGAAAACTTTGAGGATGAAACATTTTCATTGTTTTCTTACCTTTTTTGGATGTAGTGTAGAACAGCTACATTAGATTTGGTCATCATCAGCCAAACTGTTTAGTAAATTCTTGCTATAACTGGGCAAACATGTTGAGTGCCACTAACATGTAAGAGGCATCAAGATCTTTAGTGTTCATGGCTGCAGGCACCTTGGCTTTCATCTTCTGAGTTTGCAGACCTGGTGGTAGCAGAGGCATTAGGGAAAGGATTCTTCCAGCAGGCTTGATTTGGAAATCACTGAAACTGCAACATGAAATATCTATCCTTCCTTTTTAGAGCAGAAGATGCTTTAGACACGTAGATGAGATCCTGAAGCTGAAGCTGTAAGGATTAAGAGGGCACACATTGGCCTAGTCTTCTGTATCCTCAATTGTTAAGCCCCCAAAACTTCAACCTTCCTAACTCTCCCTTTCAGAATAGCTTAGTTGATGGGGTTACAATTTAGTTTTTCACAGCAGACAGTTTAGCATACTTTTAAGATGTTACAGGTGTGTTTGTTTATCTCATTTAGAAATGGGACTTGCACAGCTCTTTGCATTTGCCCTAAATTCATTCCATTATAGCAGCTGCTTGTTCCTGAAGCATGTGCTTTCAAAGGCCTTCAAATGTCTGTACTTTGAGTGGATTGAACAGTTGGAGTTTTTTGATGTTATGGTTGAAAATAACCTGAGTTATTTGTAGTTTTATCTTAAAAATACTAGTCTTCATTGGCCAAATCACATTAGTGCATTTCACTGCCAAGATGTGTAAATGTATTTATATATTGTTTTGTTCCATTGTCTTTTAAACTAATGTTTGAGTAATAATTCTGCTTGCTGGTTTGTGGTGAGAACTTAATCACATTACTGCCATGACGTACACATATGTATCAATTTCTTCAATAGGTGTTGCATTTATACTGGCAGACACTCAAGACTTGCTTATGACAGGGGAAGAACAGTTTTTCAAAAGAATTCAGAAGTTCCTGAACATTCATCGGAACAGTTTTTTGGTTTTGTCAGCTGCTCTTCATGGACCAGAAGAATGGAACGTCATGTTTAGGATTCAGACAAGGTATGATTTCAACATCAAACCAGAGTTTTTATTGCTAGGAAGAAATTAAGTCCTAGATTCAGGAATGTCATTGTAGGAATTGTTTTCAGGAATATAATTTTATTTTGCTAATGCACTGGACATTTGTTTAAAGTATATATTTGTTAATGGCAAATTAAAAGAATCCTAAGTTAATAAATCTAACATGTCATAGGTAACATAAAGGGATGTTCCTCAAAACATAGTAATTAACATCCTTTTCAATCAATTATTTTTAAAGTTTTCTCTTGAACTGGAAAACTAGGCAATTTTCTTATCTCTGTCAGCATCTTTTCATGGTCATTTTCAAAACAGAACAGTTCTCTTAAGGAGAAAAGGCTTTATTGTAAAGTAGAGGTTCTTTACCAGCTTTAAAAAGCTATTTACTTGGAACAGTGTCAGTTATACAGAGCTAGAACACTTGAAATAATCAGTGTTATAAAACTGGACACTAAAACTGGTTTAAAACTTAATCTGTGATTTCTAATGAGGCCTGAAAACTTACACGTTTCAGTATATACCTGCTGTCAAGTTATCAAATTGTGCTTTATACTTGCAGTCGAGTATTTTCTGGTAGGTACAGTCATCCTAACTGCAGCTGATTTTCACTCTTGACATCAAAGAAGTGACTATTCTAATGGAGTCTTTGATCTTTACCTTCCTGAAACTAGCACCAGTTTCGTTAAATCCTGGGCACACTGCCAAATGCTGATGAGTAGCAGAGTGTATGGGATGAAATGTAGGACATCTATTGCCCATTTGTGAAAATTCCATAAATTTTCATGAGAAGTCTTAATAGCTCTGCCACCATTCAGCATGAACATGCTGTTCAGCTGATGGCAATGCTCATTCTCCATCTACCTTGTGGTCGTACACAACAGATTTTGTGCACATGTTGATCACAAGTGTGATGTTTTGAAACTATATTCCATTTGGCAAGTCAATAATTTTACGAAAAGTAAGTTTTGTCATTGCAAGGCCATACCAAATTGATGTTGACAGGCACAATTATGTTTAGATTCACGTGCTTTGTTACTACGTGGCAGCTTGGAGTAGTTCTAGTGTATGTGAATCACTGACGGAGCTTTTGCGTCGGTGGCATTGAAACTCTCTCAAACTGCAAGTCACCTGTTGGATTAATCAAAAAACAAAGTCCCTTGGTATTTTCAGGTCTTCCTGTATTACTGTTTCTTTCTGCTAAGCTATGGTTTTGTGACAACTGGGAAGGATTATTTTTTATTAATAAGAACATTGTAACGATAAGGATTGTGCAACACCATGAACACTTTATGTAAGGTTGTGTATAACATAGGGAAAGGGGAGAAAAGCAATCCTTATCATCACAGCTCAAATGATCATTCCACTAATATCCTCAGAGAATCCATGTGTTAACCTTCCAACACTTCAGAGCAAGACCAGCCTTGTATTCTAATGGCCAGTATTCTGCCCATTGATCAAATGATGAACATAGACACTAAATTTAGATCTGCTGTAATTGAAAGGAAAACTATTGATAGAAGTGGATTTTCCTGGATCTAGGGAAGCACATTTAATTTTCTTTGTTGCACTTTGTTCATTCAGCCTTTGCTTAGCCCATTGCTAGTATTAGCAAAGTTTCACCTATTTATTTCCCTAATCCGTAAATGTAAAACAAACCACAGTTTCTGCATCAGATTTTCACAAAGCTCAACAGTGACCTAAGTACCTACTCTTATTATTATTATTTATTTTTGCTAATCAGAAGACTGGGCAGCCAAGTTCAGATGAGGTATCTAACCAGCAAGGGCCAAGTCATCAAACAGATTGAGGGGAAGAACAGGTGGAAATCACAAGGGGAGGTCACAGGGGACTATACAACTGAGCAGCTGGGCACTTCATTTGGATTACAGTTTTGATTATTTGAAATTCCTCCTCCTTTGTTGTTAACTCCCTCTCATGTTTCAGCTCTGCAACAGAAAAAGGCAGCAATGCCAACTTCATGGTCGTTGTTATAACACACCTAAGTTACCAGTCTTAAGGAGAGGCTCTGTGCTTGTCTAAGCTTTCATCCCTCTCCCATGGCTGCACTGAATAACAACTGATGCTGGTCTTTTAAGTCTTCAGATTCCAAGATTCTCAAGAATGAATATATATGAATAACATTATTTACAGAAACAGAATTAATTTTAGGTTAAACTTTGAATAAACAAGACTTCACACGAAATTCTTAACAGAATTATCCCATTATCTTAATCACATCTGATGTACAGATTGCTGTATTTAGATAGTACACTACAAAGATTTAGTTCAAATTCTGAAGTACTTTAGCACAATGTTTTTAGATACCTTTCTGTGTTCTTCCAAAGCCATAAAAAAACCCAAACATTTTTTTACTAGCACTGTGGACAGTCTTTAACAATATAGCAGAAGAGGGTTAGTTCTCTCCAAATGTACACATGCTTAAGAAGTGTTGATTGAGTCAGAGAGCCCTGCAAAAAGAAAAAAAAAAGAGTCCCAGAAAAAGAAATGAGCTCTTCCAAATCCCACTGAAAGAAGTGGCACAGAAATGGACAGATGGCTATACAAACAGCATGAACTCTCCAGGTACTTCTGAAGATAAAAGTCATCTTTATGTACTTGTCGGGCAGGCACAGTAAGACGTTACTTACATCATGTGGGAATGCTTTTTGAGTTTTATGGCATAACAAATTAAATGTGCATTCTAAAAGTAACCTTAACCTTAATTTATTTTGATCTGCAGATTCCTGGGAAGTAATTTACGTATACTACCAGTTCATAATACTGCTGAAACTGTTAAGTTAATGCTAACTATAGCTAAGGTAAGTCTGGTTGCATGTACTTGAAAATATTAGTTCTTCAGAAGTCTATCAGCCGGGAAAAGCCAAGAACGAGAAAATACTTTTTTCCCTAATGGAACTTTTTGGGTCATATTGACCATAATCTATGTAATACATTAAGGCAGGACTGTTACTCAGCTTTAGCTGAGTCTTTAAACTTGTTAAAGGTAACTTTAAAAGCTTTTAATAGCATCTGTGAAGACAAATTAGATATTTAAGAGCTAATTCAGCTCTTATTTACCACTGTTAAGTTAGGATGTCTTCACTTCATTTACTAGTGCAGAACCAGCGTGATATCTAAGTATGTAATGGCTTCAACTTAAAGGAAACATGCCAATCTGAGAACTCTAGTTACTTGTGGATTTTTAATGATGTACATACTAGTATATTATTTCTACAGCTTAATTACTGTAATTTATCTGTGTATCTGCAACATGCCCTGTATGCATCAACACATCATTAATTAAATCTATTTAGTGAACCTCTTTAAAGAACATTTTTCTACGAAAATTCTACCTTAGATACTAACTGTAACAGTACTAGCAGCATCCCATGTACTAAAAGGAGCAGGTTGAATGACATGTTGGAAATCGAATATGAATTTGCATTTTGTCTTCTCCTGAAGTGGGCATCTCAAAATAACAAGCATTAACCTATTCAGATTAATCATAATTTTTTAAGTGTGTGAGCTCCACCTTGCTTGTTATATGGCAAAAATTGGTATATACTTATTACAATGTTGAACATGGTACTTAAACTTTTTATGGAATCTACTGGTATCAGACCCAGTCTCTTAATACAACAGCAACCTAAAAGCTTTAAATATGACTGCTGATTCTATAAACCTGAATTTGCTTTTCTACTTGTTCAGGATGTTTATACCAATTTCAACAGGAGAGCCCCACAAGGAGAGAGGGCAGTACATACCACAAGTCTGTCGGGTGCCATTACATTATTTCTTACTGATGCAGTAAAAACCCAGTTTAATGAGCTCATTTTTTGCCAGAGAATCCCTAACTGGTATAGGGCCTGAAAAATGAACTTATTTGCCCAAGATTAACAGACATGGCCAAGGGAGCAGTGCCATCCAACTAATCCTGATGTACCATATCCAACTCCTGTCAAAATACTATCCAGATAACCAGATGCAATGTTGACAGGACTGGTCTTGCACCTAAAGGGATACATCACATCACCTCTGTGTACATCATTCCTGAATAGCTACTTCAGAAAACATGGTTAAATTACACTGCTGAATCATGTTACATTTCTACTATTTGAAAAGTAAGATGTTGAATGTTCTATTACTGAAGAGTTGCTGCGTCCTACCGATGATATTTTTCTTTCCTCTAAGATAACTTCCAAGCCACAAGCAGATGATATTCGTTACAAAATGGCAGTGACAAAAGCCCAAATAATAGAAAGCAGTCCAGTTTGGAAGATGCTTCAGCAGTACCAGCTCCATAGTAACTAATTTAGTATTTGGGGGTTTTATTCATAAATAGAGAGGCTACATTTTAAATAAAATATAGAATGTTCTTAAAAATATAGTTACATTTCAAAAGACTGTATATACAACTTATACATTTGGAATGAAAATGTATATTAAATAATTATACAGTGAAAAATAGCATATCTTATACCAAACGTGCATCCTAAGAAAAAAGTGGTTTAACTGCACTATAGAAAAGCCATCCTTAATTTTAACTTGATTCTGAATTTACAAGCTCATCTATCTATAGTAATTTCCAAAAAATATTTAATATATTTTAAGGAAAACTTTATAATTAAAGATAAGGATGATCAAAACAATTCCAAAATACAGTTTTCCCATGCATTACCACCAGGTATATGTATGAAATCTTATACAATGTGGTTTTTTAACACAAGTGTTACCTGTTGTGTTACTAAGTTTTACCATCTTATTTAGCTCAAAATTGATGGGTTTTTCTTTAAATCTGGTTTCATTTGCATTATTATTTCTACTATTATCTATCTATAGCTTACAGTCCTGTTTATAACTATAGAAACTTGTTTGTCAACATTAAAAAGTGCTAATAAAAATACCTTGTGCTTAAACAGTGCTTTTTAATTAATGGCTCTCCAGTCACTTTATTAAAATCTTCGTAGTTCACAACACCAGTCCGCAACTATTGTCTAACAAATTTTGAAAATTAACAAAAAAATAAATGCACAACCATATCTTCTTGCCACAGCATCCAAACAAACAAAAAATCCCCTTGTTTTTAGTTTCTAAACTTAAAAAAAAAAAAAGCATTAGGTTCTAAAGAGGGGTACTTCAGTAAGTAGGCCATCTCTGTGAATCCCATACAACAATAGCAAGAGAAAATAACCACAGCAGCAAGACGTACGAAGAGCAGCATTTACAGTTCTTCTACAGGGCACTCTAAATTGCTCTTCTTTAGAGGCTGGGAGCCTCCTTTTCAACTTAAGATTTATAGTTGAAATTATCTTACAAGAAGTGTGTTAATTCAAATACTTCAGCTGACACAACTATTTTCATCCGTTACAGCTTTTATTTTCGCTTCAATGAGTTCTTCTACTCGAGCTAGAACACTTTCTATTAAATCAAATGTGAAGAGAGCTGAGTGTAAAACCTGAAATGACAAAAGAGATTAATGGGGTTTTTATTAGAATTTTTTTTTTTAAAAATAAAATTTCAGTACTTCTGAATAACTTTGAAGGAAATGCAAACTTACCTGAAGCTGCATTTCAGTAGTCATTGGAGGAATCTTTTCCCCACCAACAGTTACAGAACAAACTGTGTTAGAACTCTGTGCCTCTGTGGAAGAAAATAACCAACCAGAGATCAGGCTGCTGTTTCACATAACTTTTAGAACGAAAAGGATGTTTAATATATTAGCATTTCTAGACAGTAATTGTCAAAAACCACAAACCTATGGATTGACCAAACAGGACAGCAGGTACTGAACCTTAAGAGGAAGACAATTTGAGCTGGATGCTACCTCTAAACTTTGTACAGCACATATGACTGAATACATTACTGACCAGGCAGTATCTGCAACTCAAAACAATTTTATATAGCTAAAATGCTCCTTAAAAGGGGGGAAAAAATCTGATAATTTTTTATAATTTTTAGTATTTCCACATGCAGAGAAATAGTAGAAGGTTCTTTAGCTTGACTTAATGAATCCAGACCTGAAAGACATTTTATCAAGAAAAGGCTGCAGGCTTCTCTGTTTCAGGCAGATGACTTGCAGCAGGCAAAACTACAAGGACAAGTCTGAAAACTGAGAGGAAAAGCTTTTACATTCAGACCACACATTTGAAATTCAACATAATGCTTATAAATATTATACATCGGGGAAAAAAGGCTAAACTATTTACTATGATGAGTTAGATGTTCTCTCCTGAACTCCAATCACTTTATGCTTTGTCAAAGCACAAAGAAATGTAAGAGCGACTTACAGAAAAAGCTTCCTGATTCTTCTTAAATTACTCCCTTTAGAAAGATATACACAGGTTGCCTTCAGAAAAAATGCACTTCTTTGTCTCATTTATAAGACTAGGGGCAAAAAGCCATACTGACATTTTTAGTAGCAGAATCGAGTTCCTTGGGCCATCTTAATTATACTGGAAACCATAAAGGAACAGAGGATCTGACATACACAGAAATGCCTTAAAGCAACTACAGCTCTTATGCCCTGTGGAATGTCTGCTTAACCCACAGCAGCCTCTGATTCAGTGTGTCAGATTTAAAAAGAAAAATTAAAATAAAAATCCAGAATGTAATCCTTCAGGTTTTAAGAGTGCAGCTATTTGCTGTGGGAATTATTTCTTCTCTTGTTAACCTTCCCACACGTAGAACGAGAACTAAGGGCTATACATTCACAGAGAGACTTAGATGCTCCTGTCTGACTGTAAAATCAAAAGTACAAATGTAGAATAAGTTTTGAAGATCTTCATGTGACACTTCTATCAGGTTTCCATAAGGTTTACAAGTGCAATGAGAGATACAAGAGTTCAGACTTTTTTTTACCAATTAAGAAAATTATTAATATCAAATACAGCAAAAACTGAATTATTATTATTATTTGAAATCTGGAATACTGTCAACAGTTAAAAAAATACTATCCATGCAGCACTCACCAACTGTCTGTTTCCAAAGGACTTCCAAAGTTTCTAAATATGAACAAAGCTTAAGAAAAAAAGAAAACTACTAACCTCTTCTGTTTTCTTTCTTATTCTTGATTTCTGCTTCATAGTGAGCTTTTGACATGTTGAGTCCTACATGCAGTGGTTTTAAAAAATTTTGCTGAATCTTGCCAAGTGTGGTCCATACGCCAGTCTACTCAAACAGAACACAGAGGGTTACAAATTAGTTTTAATAGAGCATTGCAATGCCAGGTTTTTTGAGCACAACTTTTTGGACAAATGTTTCCACATACACTTCTGGGAGGTGCTGAGAGGAAAAAGAAAAAAGGCATTTAGACTCATCCATTTAAGCATGAATAGCATCACAATGGAAATTTCTCTCTTCTCCCTCTCTCCTACATTTTCAATATTATTTATTGAAAATTGGAGGATTTGGAGTCAGAAAAAAAAAGGGGGGTGGAAATTAGTATCTAGGCTGCTAAGTACAGCAAAGGAAATGCACATTTTCAACTTGTTCTTGTAAGCAAATCTGAAAGGATCTTGGTATGTCGGATGGGGAGTACTAGCCACTTTCTCAGGCTAGAGTCTCTACAGTGAGTAAACAACAGTTGCAGATTCCTCAAAGATAATTCAGCAGCAAAATGGCACAAATGTGTCTGAATTAACACTGTCTTGCAATGCAAAATGAAAGCTCTGATAAATGTCATGCTCCCCAAAATACATAAGGGCCTTGTCTATATTGCATTCAGTTTAAGAAACATTGTAGGAATGTTACTGGCTATGCTACTGCTTCATCCTTAGGCACAGTAGCCAATGACACATGAACTTGTCCCCAGTTTGGCACAAGTGAAAGGAGGATTCTACAACACTGCCATTCAGGAAGCAACAGATACAAGGAAAAGATGCTCAAAAACAAGGCTGCTTCCAGGTTACACAGCATGAGAGAAAAACTTGTATGCCTTGGCACCTAATAAACTTGTAGTTACAAAACTGCTGGAGAAGGAAACAAATATAAAGCAGTCTTTTGTGTCTTTAAATCCAGGAGCCATTTATACAAGTCCTGTCTTCAGGCAGTATCCTCAAAGGGTGGAGAAAGGATGATAAAAATAAGACTTCTTAATGTTAAACAGAATTGCTGATTTCAGTGGAAAAGTCACCAAATTTTAATGCTAAATGACACAATTAACAGGTTAAAAAAAAAAAAGGTAATTGCTTCCACCAGAATGGGCCTAAAAATGGAGAAGTTACTTTCCAGAAGAATACTAATTTTAAAACTTGATTAATAAAAGTGCTTGTCACACAGCGATTAAAACATCTGAACTGACATAAAAGGAAGCATTTTCTTTCTACCTCACTGCTTCAGATGGAAAAGAGCAACACAAAGCAGAGAAGAAAGAGGTGGGGATTACAACTAAAGCTGTAAAATCCTGCTTTAAACTGAGGCAACATTATATCATATGGGTAAAATACATAAGGGCAGTTTCAATTTTTTAAACATACTGCAAAGTTTAAATATGCAGAGTACTTCTGGAATATATACATTCATACATACAGGCACAGGAGAAATGAAGGTCAAGAGGCCTACCTGTAGTAAAACCATAGGTAAAACACAGTGGTGGGCAGTTTAGGCTGGCAAGCTACCTTTGTGCATAAAACGTTTGAGGCTGTGTGTGGTAAAGCAATGCAGCAGAAAATTGGATAGGTCTGGCCGTGCCTTTTGTTACTTCAGCAGATGGATGCTGCAGACAGGAATTTTTTTTCATTCTGAGAAGCGTTTAACATGCACGTATCATGCAGCTGCACAGTTGTAAATACAGAATACTGTTTTGCACAGCTATTTAAATATTATTATTAAATACTTTCTGAGAAATCTTAATAGTATCAACTTTTAGCATATCACACAAAATGTATTTTGCCTAAAGACTAATGAAATGGATCTCTTGAACTGCAAAGTTTGCATTATTATTACAAAGAAATCCACTTGGATGCTTGAGGGATACCAATAAGCAAGGCTAAATAATATTTTTTCTCATGGGAATATTTGATAGAGATGTTGTTTTATGGTGACAAACTCTAAAATTATGGACCTAGACCACAGCTCATCAGGCAGAGTAAAAGGATTAGCTTGTTTACTGTAACAGTTCAGTATGAATGCAATGCAATTTCATCAGGCTAAAATAACATCACATATCTCCTGATGTAAATAACAAAATAATCACTTCTGGATTACTGACCACTGCAAAGAAAAATGCAAAAACATTGTTTTTGAATCAAGGATAACACAGTTCACATGAATCCAGCTCTCAGCCTTAGCTAATCGATCATTTTCAAATCTACTAGTACTTACTTGATTAGCACTTTCACAATCCTTAATGACTAAGTATCTTAGTAGATTGAGTGATGCCATAATCCTGTGAATTAAAAAATACACTATGACTTAGAACACAGATTTATAATACACGGATAATGATTTATGTTGTCCATTAGCCAGACATTCTAAAAATATACATTTGTCCAAAATGCAACTGCTCATTTGTTGATCAATATAGCTTAGTCTAGAGCACAAGTGCACAGCAATGTCCACGTTACAACAGCTGACACTTTGCAAGTAAGATTACAACTGTCAGCAAACTGGAGAAGGCTGGTGATTGTGAGGGAAAGAGTTCTCTGAAGAGACAGAAACTTATTACACAGTTTGTAATATGCATCACTGCTGACCCACAGTTGATACAAAACTAGCGTGACAGTTTATTACCATATGGAATTTTTACTTTTTATTCCTTTTTAGAAACAGTCTTTTTCTTTTGTTTTACCATACCTTTTAGCAGAAACTATTTATTGCTTTTTCCAGATAAACAATGCAGTTACAGATCACACGTCTGGGTTTTTATGTAGTTATGTGTCCATCTGGACACTGTGACCCTACTGACTTACAAGCCCAACATTTACTCATCATATAGGAAGAGACTTGTCCTATACAGGACATTTTAAGAGACATTTCCTGTTATTTTTATCTTACATAATGCAAGTATTTGTTGTTCAGGGGGCTCTCATGAGATACTGTATTTGCCACTCATGAGATACTGGATTCCCAGCAGCAATCTGTGAAACAGCATCAAAAAGGCCATGTGCTGTAAGTTATATCTGATTATTGTTCCTCTCCTGTGTCACATAAGACAACATCCCACACCTTTCTGTTCCTTCAATCACTTCTGCAGAAAGTTGGCAAACCACAGAGTCCTGAAGAAATTATGCTTTACCAATTAGTTTTGTGATTTGACATCTGAGGCCTTATATCCTCAGGGAATGGAGGAAAAATTCCTTTCCTACTGTTAAAAATCAAGATAATAGCATGATGACATTCTTCTGTACAGAGCTGGTTGAAAAGATGGTTGAACTAAGTGATAATTTCCAGTTCTGGTTCCAAAAATTTCAAATACATTGATACTGTCACCTCATTAATTACATGACAGCATAGCTCCCATTGCAGTAAGGCAGTTTGAAGTCTTTCTAAATCATTAAAAAAGGCAAAATGCCTCTAACTGTGATTACAACTCACCTATCTGAGTTTTGCAGAAGATCAGTCTCAGCACCTTCTGGAAGCAAAAGCACTGAATCTAGAAGGGAGATCAGGTGATGTCCTGTAAACCAAATATTGTCACATGCCTTCTGAAAAAAAATGTTATATGAAGTTTAGCTGAGTGCAAAACTTATAGATATCATAAATAAATCTTAAAATAATTTAACAACAATTTTGGAAAAACAAAGAAAAAATCAAACACTAGAAGGAATATTTTCTAATTACTACATGTGATTGAAATATGCAAACTAGTATTTTCATAATTCTCCCTACATTGTCTCTGCATGCCAAGCTGTTCTTTTGAGTTTCAACAGAATAGATTCTCCACCCATTCACCATACCACCATCTATATAGTTAATATTTGTTCACATAAATTTAACAAATTGTCCTAGACACTCTTTTTTTTTAATATACTGTGGTATGGAACAATTACTTTATTTACTGGTATAAATGCCTATGAAATATGAGATTTAAATGTTTTTTTATCTAGCTCAACCCTTTCTAATGAATTTTTGAATATTAATGAATATTTGTGAGGCACTCATACTGTCATCATAAAAACCAAGAAAAAATTAATAATTCTCTCTGGACTGTAGCATTTTAATTATATTCCAGACATAAGGAATTCTGTGGATAAAACAAAACATTGAGTAGTTCCTCTTTAAGAAAGACCCATGTATTTTCAAGCACAGAAAAGGTTATAATAACTTTTTAGAAAAATACAGTAAGATTGTGCAATTTAAAAATACATTTGTAAAATTAGAATATAAAAATAAAGCTAAATTAATCTCTTTATTAAATTATGTCCCAATCTTGTGTTTCTTTTCAAAGTATATTTTTTCAATGCATCACTCAAAGCTTAAGCTGTACACATCTCCTCAACATCATACTGATGTTTTTTGAGATGGCAGCTTGTGTTTTAGTGGTAATGGCCTCACCGTTAGCGATAAGTGAATCTGATCTTTTATATTTTTAATAATGTATCCTTCCACACCAGCATGGTTGCTTGTCTTCAGTAAACACCTTCAAACAAACAAAAAGAAAACACAAAAAAGTTATCTCTTCAAAGCATCCTATATAGCTATCTCAAAACTTAGATGACATTACGGCCATATTCACTAAGTGGGAGTTTTACCACAGAAAAGTAAGATGACTGTGGAAACTTTAAACACCAACGTACCTAAGACAGCTGATTTTATGTGAGGCAGTTGGAATTCATTACTTATCCAGAAATTAACATAGTAAAATTAATGTGGTTTACCAGCTAGAAACTCTGTCAGAAATCATCCTATCTATGCAATTAAGCTGCAACTAGGTTGATGTGACACAATCTACAGTAATTTGGATGCATACCTGAATAATGTATATTTTCCCTCTGGATTAAACTTGTCTATGAACAACTGCAAAATATTTAAACTCTTCTTTCTCTAAAGGAAAAAAAAAGATGTTATCAGATTAATTCTTATTTAATATATTCAGCACTTAGCTGATTCTATAGGTTCCTTTACATACCAGATGCTCTATGGGACAAAGGGTCATAACTTTCACCAAATCCTGCAGTTGGACAAAGAAAACAGAATTTCCAATTACATACAGATTATTACATTACATCACACTGACTAAATTCTACTCAAGACGCTAAGGAAAAACCAAACCAAAACAAAAAACCTTGAGCCCACAAAACCATGCCTATGAGAAGATTATCATCAGAGCAATTCATGTTAGCTTCAGTGATTGAAATCCCAGGGCTGATACACAAGATTACTGTTCGTGTACTGTTTGGGTCCAATAAGAAAGTAGCCAAGCATCAGATTTGCAAGGAAGAGGCAAAAATGAGCAAGTATCACCTTTCAGCCAAGGTCAGTGCCCACCTGCCTCAGTGGCCTGTACACACACTAAATATATTTTGTCACTGAAATTTCATGCTGTAGCACATAGAAAAGACAATCAATTCTGTCTAGTAGGATACGGAAGGTTTCCATTTAACAACACAAGTGTTTAAAGGTTCAGTAATGTGTCCTATCTCAAATACCTAGAAGACAGCTTGATTTTATTTATAATCAAATCTTAAAGACTTCTGTACTTTGCTTATTATTACCTGAGGTACGTTAATGAAATCTCTGAATTCTAAATACTGATGGAGAAGGCTATTATCTTCCATTCTCAATAAGCAGCTCTCAAACAAATCCTGCAATGGGGGAAAAAAAAAAGCTGCCAACATTTTGTACATATATAAGACATCAATCTATATGCTTAACTAAGCTAAAACTGCCTTAATTATAAATGCACATTTGTATATCCAAAATCCCTAGGAGCTACAGATATAAGTGATAATGGTAATTTAAACATTAATGCATGTGTGTAAAGTTCAGTAACTGTAAGTGTTTGTAAGACTGAAGAATACCTAATTAACCCTCAAAATATTTCTGAAATTATTATCTAAACTATCATTTGTACCTTTCACAGAATCACACAGAATCACAGAATCCTAGGGGTTGGAAGGGACCTCGAAAGATCATCTAGTCCAACCCCCCCTGCCAGAGCAGGGTCACCTAGAGCACATCACACAGGAACTTGTCCAGGCAGGTTTTGAATGTCTCCAGTGAAGGAGACTCCACAACCTCTCTGGGCAGCCTGCTCCAGGGCTCTGTCACTCTGCTCTTTCTTAGAAAGGTAAACCAAAGTTTTACCATTATTTAAACCAGAAAAACCCCCACATTCTAACACTGAAAATTTTAATAAAAGGAAACTTACAAGTCCTTTAGATAACACAGATTCTTCTGTTCTAGAAAATAAAAGAAACATTATCCAATTTAAGTTGTTAATTAAAAAGACACTTGATATTTCAGAAGAAATACTAGAACAGAGGTCAAGAAGAACCTGTCCCTCAACAATTTTCATCCTATTTTCTGTATATAGTATCTTCATAATTCCTCTCAATTAGACTCTTCTCTTCAGGGTCAAAAATGACTTTTTTTTTTCCCCCCCTGCAATATTTATATATGTTCAAAAGCAGCCTCTCATATCTCACAGGTATCAAGACACTGATTAACAAAGAAAATGAAACTTTTCCCAGATTATTCCCATTGCATAGTTCTGCAAGCCTAAGAAAAACACAGCAGATACTAAACTGAAGAGAACAGCAAGTTTTATTTAAATTTTACCAGGAAATGCTGAACAGTCATAATGGGAAACTTCACTTCTATAGCAGTGCTGAAACTATTTGGTCAATAATGCTGCTTATGGAAGGTGAAATAATCATACTCAATAGAAAAGACTGGTTTCCTTTAGAAAGCCTGACCTTTAATCATATTGCATATCGTATCATAATATATTCAAATAAATACTATCATAATAGTCTTCTCTGGTAGCAAACTAATTGTTACAGAAGTAGAAAGAAACATACACTCTAATTATTCTGTGTGTGTGACCTTTAATTTTCCATTTTCAGAATACAGTTTCTAAAAACGATGCCACCATACAAGCTGAAAACAATAAATAAACGTTTTAAACATCTTTTTATACTTAGTAAAATCAGCCACCTTATGGAACTTGCCATTTTGACTCTCAAGTTTAAAAACCTCCTGTTAAATTACATGGTATATTCGAAATTTGATTCCATGAATTACTATAAAAGATCACACCCACCATCTACAACTCCAAACACCTCAAAGCCTACCTTTTCAACAGCTCTTCAATATGCATCATGTTGCATTGCAGAAGGTATGATGGACTAAAATGAGAAAAATTAAGTTTACATTAAACTGCATCAGCCACATACATTTGCACATAGTTAATATATTTGACAGGATTAGTATTTTTTACAAGATTACAAAAATACTTTTATAAACTAATAACTTTGAAATAGACACAAATTAGTAAGTCAAATTGCTGTTAATAACTCTTATGTTGAATCTGTCTATAAATATGCAATTGAAAATTTAATACATGTTAATTTTCAGAATGTGACTAATCCTACCAGTTTCTTTAAAAGGACAGAGCATCTAAAATCAAGCTGTAATAGAGTAATCTGCAAGACTGGAGTATGCTCTTATGTATATAAGCTACATAAAATATAAATGCATAAAGGTTGACATAACCAAATACTAGTGAAATACAGAGTTTTCATTCATAACTATTCACAAATAAAAGGTTTTCTTCTGCTCAGAAAAAATCTTCCAAGTACAGACTTCCAGTAAGTGAGGAAGAATAGCTCTTACCTAAATACCACTGGAAAGCGATCAATACCAAAATGCTGAACAAACATCAGGTATGACAGACATGCCAAAGAATCTGCAGAATTCTCCCTCTCTATGTCTGCAAATTCCTGATTCTCCCAGTGCAGACTTTTGCCTTTACGATGTAAAAACATTAATGGTATCAATTCTCTTATAGCCCACAAAATGTCCTAAAAAAGAAAGACAGATTGTCTATAATTGCCTTTAAAAGACCTGTATACCAATTAAGTTTCAAAGTTTTAACTGCATTTACACTAAATTCTCTTACGTAGCATATGTATATAATATAAATATTTTGTGAGTATGTATAATATATGCACATACACAAATAAGGCCCTGCAGGAAAAATAACTACTGTTAGAATAATGTTACTAAGATAGCAAAGTCAAGCACTCAGAAGTTAGCAAAATACAAAATAAAGTCACCCTGCCAAACCCTAGTTTGTCTGCTATGAAGAATGATACCTTCAGGATCACATTATGCCACAGGACCTGTTTTCTGCTCACTGATCAATATGCAGCGCAATCTTGCTCAGCTGAAGGCAAGACCTGCTTTCAAGTTAGAATCACTCTGCATGGTGTTTCTTCCCAGTGCTGCACAACACAATGACTCCTCAGTACTTCACAAGTACTGGTGTGTTTCCCCCCAACCCCATATTCATGTGAATTAGGAGGCAGTGTAACACCTATTGTGCATATTATGAAGAAACAGTGAGACCAAGGTTAACTCACTATTCCAGGGTTGTCCAAACTGAACATCTGGGATGACAAATTTTGGAAAATTAGGATTACACAAGATGTCAAAATGCCAAAGCAGGACTTTACTGACCTTAGCTGCAGTTCTCATTACCCAATTCCACAAACAGCAGAAGTGAATTTCTTCAGAAAATGAAGAAAAGGTAATTCATAATTAAAATAAAACCCATGGCTTTAGACTGTGCCCAACAGGAGAGGCAGGATTAAAAAAAAACAGTTTTTCAGAGCACCCTTCAACTATCTCAACCATGAGATCATCTTCTGGTCATCCGTGCCTCCTTCACTGCACACCTCGAAAGTCCTGCAATAAATGAAGGTCTCAGACAAGACTCTTTCATTGCACAACCCTGATTGATTCACACAGCAGTTCCATCCCATGCTGAGACATGCTGTGGAGAAAAACCGATGTGATCATAACAGAAAACCTAATCATGGTTGAAAAACAACCAAAAGTTTTGCTAACTGTTTAGTGTGCTTCACTTTACAATCTTAACATTTAGATATGGAATTGTGTGTACAAAAATGCTTAGATTTTTAAACATAAATTGGAGAAGAAAGGGAGTTGCATCACAGGGCAACTTCCAGACTTCCTCTGCATGCATGCACATTTGCAGACATGTACAGTGTATTGCATTTTGCTTTCCTCATCCCAGCTGGCTCCAAGTCTTCTTTTTGAAATGCATCAAGTCTTAGTGTGCCACTCCCTCCTCCAAAATGACACCCTGACCCAGTTTCTCTTCTCCTCCAGGACCCACGAGTCTTTCTTGCTTTTGCCCTTCAGATTCTCTTCCCCATTTTGCTGGGGGGACCTAAGTGAGTGACTGGGTGGGGGCTTAGCTGCCAGCTGGGGTCAAGCCACTCCATTTGGCTATGTGCAAGAGAGGAAATATTCTTTACGACGTTCAAAACATGAACATAGCACAGCTCTACTTGCTGTAACCTTATTAATCCCACCTAGTCCTATTTCTGAAAACACAGATGTATGTTCCAACATACAGATGGACTGTACCTGACTATCTTCTTAAAAGGCTTGGTTTTGCTGCAATTTTAAATAAAATTATCAATACCTACAATAATCTTGCTCTAATAAAACACAGCTGCTGTGTAAAACATTCAAAACCAGATTACCTGTGTGGAGTAGCATGGAGTGGACACGTTCCCACTGAATTTCTAGCTATAGCATCAGCAACAGTCAAGCACCAATTTATATTCTTTAATAGTCAGCTGACACTGCACTAGGCACATTAGAGATTTCTCTCTGTGGACCACTCTGATGAAAGGTAACCTGCAGATTTTGCATGGATGTAATATTGCAGGAAAGACAATCCTTTGGATATTCTAATTCAGACATCACCAAGAAAAAGAAGCAGTTACAGCAAAGCAGCAGCTGCAGATTCAGAAAGCAGTCCAGGCTGGTTTATGAAGGAGCAAAACTGTGTCTGCAAGATTTGCAATTTCCAGAGACAGGACCTGGGACTGTTCTAAACCTTTATCTACCTGCCTTTCTTACAAGGCCCAGCAAGTCATCCCACTACCCAACAAAGGAAGCAGAATGAACTCTAGAACAAACTATGGGTAATTCTGAACAAAACCACTGGTTTTGCAAACACTGTAATTAATTTTGACTGCACTTACTACAATTTCAGTT
The DNA here is from genome assembly GCA_020745705.1 of Hemiprocne comata. Lineage (NCBI taxonomy): Eukaryota > Metazoa > Chordata > Aves > Apodiformes > Apodidae > Hemiprocne > Hemiprocne comata. The sequence goes on along the minus strand of CM036593.1, from coordinate 15,614,914 downwards.
GCAAAACACCGAAAGGGATGTTCTTCAATGCCCTCAAGTTGCTCAAGCTGAGCTGTCAATAATGGGTATTTCAGGCTTTTCATACAGCTGAAACAAAAATGAGTGAAACTATCACCAATAAGGTCACAAATATAGACTATAATAGTATTACTGATGACCAAGAATAAAGTCTATACTCATACTGGCTGCTCCTATTCCTGATATTCCAGAAGAATTAAAAAAAAAACAACATCTCCTGTAAAAGCATTCCTTAGACTTCACTTTCAAAATATGACTGTTCTCACTGTTGTAAATTTGAGAAGCAGAAGAATACCAAAACAGCTTCACAGCACAGAGACTAATATTTCTTCACCATTTCCCTGTATTAAAAAAATGTATTATTTTTACCTTCTCTCAGCTCATAAATATAAGGCATATATAGGATTTTCTTTTTTGAAATACCACATTAGTTAATAGAAGTTGGCAGCATTATAAAACACTAATAAGACCATTTATTTACTGCCTATGTAATAAATGCCTACAAATGTTCATACTAATGCCTAAAACATGGTCATTTTTTTAAGTTATAGGAATGTATTACACTAACATAAAATGCTCACAATTTTAGTAAGTCTTCTTTCAGCTCCATTTCATTGTCTACTGATGACTTTTCCATGTTTTTAACAACTTCATTCACAAAAGGTTTAGCAAAGTCCACCACTGCATTACAACATTGACAGAGACCAAGTTTATCTTCTTGTATTTGTTGTTTTGTATAAGGTACAGGTAAGGGAGTAAGCTGGTTCATAATCATGGCCAAAGAGATACCCACTGAGTAGGCCTTCTTGTTCTGAAGTTTCAAAAGCACTAGGGGAAAGGAGAGGAAAAGACAAAACATTTTGAGACATTAAGGTACTAGTTAGAGGAAAATGTGAAGATTAACAATGTAACTGCATAAGAAAGCCTCCATTTCAGGGAAGGAGAGGGACCCATACCTGCAATCACGTGAGCAAATCCAGCAAGACCAGCATCATCAGCTAGTTTAATATGCTGTAGTTAGGATGACCATGTATTTGAGAATGACAAATATTAAAGCAGTCATGCAGTATGAATAGTTTACACTTCCAAATGTAACTGTCACAGGACCATATCCTTGTAAGTGATGAAAAACAGCTGAATATTGCTTTTTCAACTGATGCTGTAAATACCATCTAAAATATTTTTCTACCAGGCCAATATAAGCACAAAAAACATACCTGGTGTTATTTTGCAGAATATTATAGACTGTAAAGTCTGTCAGGACAGACATATTCTGAGACTATTCCATCAAAGGCTAAGTTATTAGATAAATAAATGAGAAAATTATTTCATTCAGAAATCACATGAGTAAGTGCACCTTACCTGTCTGCAAAGGCTGAAGCAGTAACATGACAGTTTGGCACACTTGCTCTTGAGAGCTCTGCTCAATCTCTTCAAGTAAACCCAAAAAAAGTTCCTTCGGATAGCACAGCTGCAGTAGAGAAACAACACATAATTTTAAATCACCACGGTCATTAACTAAAGAATTCATCACAAGCAAACTTCAATACAGAAATTCCTGAACATCATAAAAGCAGATCTGAACATCCAAGGTACTCTTTAAGAAAACAAACATGAAACAATAAGTACTTCCCTACAATTAATGCCTTCTGTAGAGTATATATCTGCATGTACAATTTCATTCATAAGCTGAAAAAGATACAAATAATTACACTAAACTTGATTTCTATGGTCTATAAAAACCTTAGCAAAGTAATCCTTAGGAGAGAAAAAAAAAAACTTGTGTGAATTTAACTTAAGCTGTAGAGTTTGCAAATTGTTTTTTAAGTACATGAATGAAAAGAAACTAGTTCTCTAGAGATTAAAACTTTTTTTACCCTACTAATCCATCAGAATCATCAGGTACTCATTGTCATATGTACCTGCAGTAGATGACAGACAGTATTGCTGTGGCTGCTCTGACTGCAGCAGCTGGTGAGCAAACCTTTATCAGTTCTAACTGCTTTCTTCTGGGTAATGTGATGTCTCTTCATTTTGCCCAGATACTAATTTCACAAGACTTGTAAGAAAACACTTAACCTGTGTCTGCTTGCGATGAAACTGGCCCCTGAGTTTCAAAGTTATGGGAAATGGACAGAAGAACCCAGAAGTATTTATGTCTTGTTTTCTTTGGAAATGAGAGGGAAAATTAGGACCTCTCCCTTCCCTACAATCATTTTATCACAACCATGTATTTCAAAAACATACCTGTGCTAACTGGTCTAATATCTCCAGACAGTGTTCCCGCTTCTCATCTTCCTGTTTATACATGAAAATACATCTCACAAGAGGAGAGAGGAGGTTCCAACCCATATTCTTGATGATAACCTAAAAACCAGATTTTCTGAGAATAAACCAAAACTGGATATCATCTTAACTTAGAAACATTTTACATATGAAAGCCAAGAAAGACAACAGATCAATGTCCTTGATTTGTTCTAATCAAAACCATAATAAAGTAATTGAAAAATTAGCATCTATTCCTATAAAGTTCTGTACTTTACATTGCATTCTCTCCCCGTAACTATAAACACAGCTGCTTACGTTGTAGTTTTCTTCACTGTATTAATTCTAACACGTCAACACACATTTCTAAGAATTTATATGACAATACATGTAAAATAAGACTGAGTGGAGAAGTTTCTCTAAGCATTCTTTTTTTTTTTTTAGCAAAATTATGTTTAACCTGAGGGGATCAAGGTCTTTAGTTGTTACTCCAAACTCACAAAATTCAAAACAAAGACTGTGACCCCCATGTAACATTGCCAGAACATTCCATCCTACTCTTTCTTTCTGAACTTCCTACTTATCTGTGAACAATTTAGTATACTCTTCCAGCTCCCTGGTGTGCCTACAGACATGACTACCTCTTACATCAGCATCAACTGAGTTGGCTCTTATGGTTTTGGCCAGTATTATTACATCCATCTGTAGTGGGTTGACCCCAGACAGAAGCTCAGCATTCACCAGCTGGTTGCTCACTCTCCTCCCATAGTGGGATGGAGGAGAGAATCAGAAGAGCAAAACAGAGAGTAACTCATGGGTCGAGATAAGGACAGTGAAAGTAGCTTTCCCTTTTTAATAAGCAGTTTTCTCTATTTAACAGTGTGTTAGTGCACAACTAATAGTAAAAACTTAAACTCACCTTATTTTTCTCATTTTTAATCACTTCTAATAACTCAGCTGCATACCCATCTTCTAAACATTTCTGACCTGCTACCTGAAACAGGTTAAAATCTTCTCCTTTGAAATCAGCTTCTTCTAGAATTTGCTAGAAAGAAAATACTCATGTTTAACTCCATACTTATAAAAGGCAATTAAAAATAAGAAAATCCAAGCTTTTGTTTCAAAATTAAGTGTAGCATCATAGTAATTTACCTTTTCTTATATAATACCTTTCACATATTAAAAAAGCTACCGAGAGCTGCTACAGAAGACAAAACAGTACTGCAATAGCACTTTCTAAGTACAGCATGTGGGTTGGGAGATATATTTTCTACAACAACCTGCTAGGGTTTTGTTACTTCAGACAAGTACTGCTGAGTACAAGAGCACTTCTTTCTCCAAGAAGCAGAAGTTATCAAGCATCTTGGGATAAGCACCCCAAAAAAGTCAATGAAACTGGAGTTCAGGAGGCTGAACTTAGCTGCCCAATGAGAAGTTCTGCTAACAATTGTCTTGTATTTCGGGGTCATTTTGGTTTTAATTATAATATACTAAAAGAAATGCATACTTCTTGCTTTTATGGAAGAAAACTACTTACGCATCTTTGTATTATGGCTTGAAGTTCATCAACTGCCATTATTGCTTGACTTTGTTCTTCTGGCATTAAAAACTACTATAAATTAAAGAGTACAGCATTAAAACATATTAACTAAAAATAGAGACTGAAGAATAATTAATTCTCAAAAAAAAACGCCAATAGAGGAATGAGAACAACCTAAACCGACAGATATTATGAAAACCACATGATCAAAAAAACAGGAAAGTATATTTTTAAGAAGTGTATACTATTTATTTTACTCCCCATATTTGCGGGAGACAGTATTACAAACAGGAAACAACCTGCATTCTATGTAAAGGGAAGCAATTTTTCAAATGGTATCGGGTTGTCTTAACAAGTCAGAAGGCCTCAGCTACTACTTGGGCACATACAGTGAGAGCTGCAGCTAATAGGGGGCAAGCCTAGGCTCACTGTGTACTGAGCACGGATGCCCACGCTATGCTACTTTGTGACTCTTCTCACCAGAGGAGATCCTGCTCAGCTGTGAGTGGAACACTCTAACTCAATGCCTGGGATGTGCATGGCAGATCCAGCCACCGTGCCAGTTTATCTCAACAGTTCAGTCAAGATTACACATGCAGTATCATTTATTTCTTTCTAGTGTCTAGGTTGGACCAGGTCAGTGGCCTTTTACCTCTAGATACTATAATTTAAAACTTTCAACTAAGTTAAACATTTGAGTAGTGTTAAGTACATACAAAGTTTGGCATAATCAGGACCATGAATTACAAATAAAATCAAGCTTGGTTATCCATGTGGTACATCATAGCAGCAGTCATAGTATGTATGGTTTTAACTAATTCCACATGCCTAAACCTGCTTATATGATCAGTACAAGTGTCAATTACCTCTACACCTGGATAATTAGTTGACTATTCAGCAAGACACCCAAGTTCCGTATTTATACAGGCATCTAAATTTAATGTCCTCAGTCTTTCCCCTTATATGTGGCCTTTGCTAAGTCACACAACATCTACATAGCTAAACTACCTGGACATTTACAAAAAACGGGCAACTCACAAAAGCTTAAAAAGCACTTTGCATGTGAATTTTATTATTCAAGGAATAAACAACTCACTTTCTATTCTCAAGGGCCTATTTTAACATTTTTATATCACTACAATCTAGCAACGTATCTCCCCTGTCATTTTAATGTAGTTGTTATCATACACTTCATTTCCACACATATGTGCTATTTGAGCTCTTAATTTTACAAGATGTTACTAATACTTCAAAAATAATTTAAATATACTTTTGAATGCAAATATTCTTGCACTTTTAGCCCTCAGGAACTTTACGATGTACTTACAACCTTGAAACATGCCCTGAGCACCCACCGTGTTGTTCCAGGGATTTACCAGCTGAGCTCACAGTCAGTTTTAGGCCTTAATACTTAATCCAGTTTCTAATTAAATCTTTTCAGAGGTTTCAGCGGCAAATGGACAGCATCTGAATCATGTAAAACTTTGTATTATTAATACTCACCAAACTCCCTCTTCCTTAATAAACACATACCTCAGCCCCTTCCCTAGGCAGGGTTCAACAGGAGGCCAGTAAAGGAGGCTGCCAACGCAAGCCTTTAACACACAGCTGAACTACCGTATCACAAGGACACCCTCCTCACCTCAGCGGGCCGCCGGTAGAGCCGAGCCGCGCCCCGCTCCGAAGCCCCGATCGGTCGTAACTCTCCGCGCCCACCGCTCTAAAGGACCGCGCCACCGCCACCTCTCGCCGCTACCGGCCCGGGCCACGCTGCGACGGCGGCTCCACCCTCGGGTGAGAGGTCAGAGGGAGGGAGCCGACAGCCACCATGATGGCGGCCGGGCAGCCGCAGGGCGGTGCGCAGGGAAAGCGCAGCCGGCGGCGCGCAGGTAGGCTCCAGGCCCTGCGGGCCGTTCCACCTCGCCGGGTGCTTTGGGCTCTGCCTGTGCCCTCCGGCCGGCACAGCGAGTTCGCCCAACTCGCGGTACTGAGGGGGGCGGCGGGACTGCCGCGGACGGCGGTGCTGGGACGCTGCAACGAGCGCGGTGGGCCCCGACCGAGCCGCGTGGCCGGGGCCGGCGAGCGGCGGCTGGGACCGGTGCTTCTGGGCGGCCGGCCGAGCGTCCCACTGTGCCCTCGCGCTGCGCGGGGGCTCCGCGCTTGGCTTCTGCAGCGCGGTCAGCCCGCGCCGCTCCGAGCGTCAGGTGCCGCCCGTGACAGCGATCGTGCAGCTGGTCAGAGAACGGAGGAGTGCTTATGTTTTAAGCCTAACAGTCCGTTATTTTCTCTCAGTGTTGCCCTTAAGGGCTATCCATGTGGGTAGCCGGGTCAGGGCGGGCGGAGCCCTAGGGCGGTCCGCGGAGGTGACCTGGAGGCAGGAGGGGAGGCCCCAGTGGTGCGGGTGGCGACGAGCGGGCAGGGCTGTCGGGTCTCGCCGTGGGGTGGCTGAAGAGGACAGCGTTTCCCAGCAGCGGGGTGCAGGGATAAAGCGGGGATGGAGAACCAGAGTGAGTGTGGTTGGCACAAAATTGTCAGAATTGTTTTTCCTTTAACTTTCTGCCTATACCGAATATGATAAAAAAAGTTGGGGCTGTCTTATAAACACGGATATAAAGCTTGTCTAACTAGTTGCTGAAGTGTTACTAGCTTAATTAAGCTAGTCTCGGCCACAAAAATCAAGTTTTTAAGCAACTCACTTGATTATGCTTACAGTTTAGAGATTTTAATATTTTTCAGATTCCAATATGTTCCACTCTTAAAAGAAAGAAAGTACACTAATTTCTGTATTTCTACATTTGCGTATTTGATTTCTAGGAAATAAGCATTCAGCCACTGTGAAGAATGAAGATGCTGCTCAAAGGTATAATTTCTAACTAATAGTATGTGGCATTCATGTTTTGCTTCACTTTGAAATCACATTCTCTGCCTTGCATGTATTTTTGTTTTCTCTTGTTCTTACCATGGCTGACTTGAGGAGATCACCAGCATCAGCATCATGCAGGCTTGTCTGGAGTGATGCTGTGTACCTTCTAACAGCATGCACGTATGTGCATTATATAGTATGCTAAAAGTTTATGAATCTAACCTCCACAGTTGTATTTCCTTGGAATGTAGCACTTGCTTTTAGCTGTCTTTAAATCTTTGCATACTTGCCATTTTTCTTTATTCACTTAAAAAAACCCAAACAAACAAAACCAAAAAGCTTGAGAGGAAAAAACCACTTTCTGCTGTGGACAATTACCTACATATTCATTTGACTCTCTAGTAGACCTAGACTTCCAGGAGACTTCCAGACTTCCTCTATCAGTTAAGACAGCAGAAGTACTGTGCATTGACCACCTCTGTGGAAAGCCCTGCCAAACAGAGATCAAAGACACCTACATGGTTTCTCTCTGTCTCAGAATAATGGCAAGAATTAGGAAATCTACTGTATCTGCTGTGGCATTTGTTTGATTTATGCCTTCCTTTATTTTGTACCCTCACATTCAGTCTCTTCCCAGTCCTTTTTTCTTCCCACTCTTCATGTCTCATCCAGCTCCTGTTCTGCTGGCAAAACTTCACAAATTCTTTGTGTCAGGCTCTTTGTCCAGTTTTTTGTTTCCCTCTCTTGCAAGAATAGTTGGGTAACCTTGTATAGAAGTATTGCAATGCAGTAAGAGTCAGTACTTCTCCTGACTAGAGTGAGAATAAAGCAAACCAAAGCTGGAAACTTGCTTTATTTGGCCATCATGGTGTGATGCAGGAAAATGTAAGCTACTGAATTTTGGAAAAAAGATAAAGATAGGTTGGAAAATTTTTTATGGGAATCTGCCCTCTGTGTCATTCTGTGTCTATTCCGTTACAGGAAAGCAGCTCTGGAAGCTACTATGAGAAAGAAGATTGAATTTGAGAAAAAAGCATTGCATATTGTTGAACAACTCCTGGAAGAGAACATTACTGAAGAGTTCTTTCTGAATTCTGTAGGTGTTGCAAGTTTTTGTACTACTTTGTATCTTAGTGTTCAGCTTGTTTTTTATAAGTTCCTGGAACAACTTACTGCAGTGTAAAGTGGACAACTTAAATTATTCCCTCTGTTGTCAGCTCTGATGATGATTGTCTTACTTTCAAGGGTTCTGCAGTGAAAACATGGCCTAGTTTGGTGGGACTGTATACATGTATGAATCCTCACTTTATTAACACAGCCATTATTTATGCCTCTGTAGATCCAGGCTCCTAGATACAGTGTAAACATTTGTAAATTCACAAAATCTGTGAATTTAGACAAAGTATCTACAATGCCCCACAGTTTATCTGGCAGCACAGTTTTGCTGAAACAGTATAATGACTGTTACAACCTGTTAAGGTTCTATATAGCCTGGTAAATAGTTGTATAAAACATGTAATTAGAGCAAAATTATGAACAGGTACAAATAGAGGCAAAATGATAAGGCTTTTCTATATGTAAAAAGAAGTGCCTGTGTCTTTCTTCATTCTCTATTTACCCTTTTATCATTTTTACAGTGTAGGTTCTAAATGTTATTTACTAAACTTACTAAATAACTGTTACAAAGTTAAAAATATGGTTTTTAATGAGATGTTTTGAGTACGAAAAAGTGACATAATTTCCAGTTGTTGAACTATTTTTTTGTCATTTTAGGGAAAATTTATTACTCCATCTCACTATAAAGACATTATTGATGAACGGTCTATCATCAAACTATGTGGTTATCCTCTATGTCAAAACAAACTGGAAAATGTAAGTGGCTTTTTATTAATCCTGCTATCTTAAGAATCTCTTAATAATTTTTATTCTCCTGCATTTTCTCTTTAATTTTAAACTTGTAATATTAAACCTAGATTAAGATACTGCCAAGTAATGGGCCAGGTGTCATATCATTCCATTTCAGTATAATCCTTCTGAAGTAAAAGGTAAAATTTGATCAGTTGACAACCATTGCTGTGTGACAGAATCAGCTGGCATCTACTTTGACAGTAATAGAGATGAACGAGGTATGGCCTCATGGCCTTGCTTTGCGCATGCAGAAACTTCCTAATCTTGTTCCTTCTTCAATGTAACCATGTAGCTCTGCCAGAAGGATTGGAGTGAAAAAGTGATACAGTGCAGGGAAGTAATGATATGAATGCATACACACCTGTTCTAAAAATGTATGTTGCCTGTGTCAAAATCATAGTCACACTTATGTAAGTATGGTATGCCAGACCTTAAGCAGAACTCAAGAGTTCAGTTAGATAATCTGTGATGTAATACCACCTGTGGTACACCTGATTATCTGGAAAAAAAAAAATCTACCAAAGTTAAAAAAATGCTGCTGTTTTGGACTTTGTATATCCCCACAGAAGTTCTCTTGGAAGCTGTATTACATTTATGTAAGTTCCTCTCTGGGTTTGTCTGAGTAGTGGTCGGGGTCTCTGACAGTACAGTCTCATGTACATATAAATAGGTATGGATTGAAGAAGGATCTGACTGCAATTGTGCAGCACTTATACACAAATAAAGTTTCTACCATGACAGCCTCATTGTTTGAAGTTTAGCTCTGGCTTTCTTGTAGATCGAATGTTGTCTTCTGCTGATAGTAATAAGTAAATAATTAAAGATAAATTGCCATTCTTACATCTGAGAAGTTACGATATCAAAAGCATTGAGAGAAAAGATGGTTGTAATATGCAACTCAGTTGAAACGTAACATATTACACATATTAAAATACATAAATTAAGAATGAAATTTTCTCTAAACTCATGATGGAAGTAACAGGCTTGCTGATGAAAGCATATTGTTTTAGGTGCCAAAACAGAAGTACAGAATTTCAACAAAAACGAACAGAGTTTATGATATCACTGAAAGAAAGGTATGGTTACAAGTCTATTTCTAAAATGTATTTAGTGTTGTCTCAACATCAGAAATGCGTTTTGAAACAGCATTCATACAGTGGCTTGATTCAGAGCCAGTATGTTTAGTTCTTATGAAAATAGTTTTCATGATCCGTTAGAATATCAAGTTTTCATGCATTCCAGTTTCTAGGTGCTTTCTCTGGGAAGACTTATTCTTGTTTCTAAATTTAAGCATAACATGGGAAGTTTACCAAAATTTTCATTATTAAATTTTATCTAATGTTTTTATGACCATCTTGTTGAAAAGTTCTGGGGTTTTTAAAAATTACTGTTATGTAGAATCCAATACTGGTTTTCTTCTCGGTATGTAGTAAAAGTGCAAAAAGCAGAAAAGTGGGGAAAACAGAAGCAGCTTCAAGTGGCTTGTAGGTAATGGGATGAACCTATTTGATAGGTTTGGTTTCTCAAGTGAATTAAAAATTTGGTCAAAGGCTTAAAGAGAGATCTGAATTGGTAGTTACGTTTTACAGGCATAAAAAATTACTTCTTGTACCTTTCTGTGGGTATTAAAAGTTGTCCTTAGTCATATTTTCTTGCTTTCTCTAATTTTCAGTGCTTTTGCAGCAACTTTTGCTATAGAGCATCTAAATATTTTGAAGCTCAAATTTCCAAAAGTCCAGTATGGATGAGAGAAGAAGAAAAGTAAGTATAACCTTATACATTTGTTGCTCCTTTGGAGAATATTATTTTCTCTGTTCAAGCTGCAATGCTAATTAATTAACTTCAGTGCATCAAAATTACTAGGCTGAAGCAGAAGTAACTGATGTTAACATGTTAGATTAGCATGGTGTTAATTTTATGTGTTGTTGCCATATTGAGCACAATAATTGACATAATCCATTACTACTCACAGCTACTCAGTAGACATGACCATGTGAGTTTAGAGGGCAGACTAGTCATAAATAATAGTCCTATTAATTTTCAAATGTGCTTACTAGGATTGGATTTTTACAAACCATATAATGTATAGGATGAATTAATCTTATCCTGTTAGAAGAGATTTTTCTAATTTTAGCACAGCACCTGGCATTGGTCTTAAGGTCAGACTGTGAATGTGCCTGAAAGCAGGCTAAAACAGGATGTTCTTTATCCTGGCTAAAACTCTGATTTCAGGTTGCCTGTTTCCTGCTGCCTATTACTGCAACACGTTTCAGAGCAGTGAGATGCAGTCCATGCACCTAGCTTAGGAAACACAGGCTTGCAAATAATGAATCCAGCCAATGGGTGTCACTGTTAAACAATAAATACTTGCTTAGAGAATGTTCAGCTGAATTTATTCTCCAAGACAACTACTTTTCATAGTCTCCTGGTTTTCAAAAAAAGAAATAGCTGAAATTATGTGTGTGAGCTTGGTTTCACAGTTCAGTCATATGAAATATCTGATGTATGAGACATTTAGAGCAGCCTGATCTGATCTGAGGGATTTTACTAGGGGAAACTGGTCTCTTCATTAGATGTTTGAGTAAGCTTACCAGTATTTTTGTGCTCCTGTTTTGCTTGTCTTTAAAGAACATATTTCAAAAATCTCCCTTTGTTCATATAATTAAAATTATATAGTTCCAATGTTTACAGTTTATTTATAGTTGATTATAGTTTATTATTTATCCTGGTGGGACTGGTATTTTCACAAAACACAGGAACAAACAATACCCCAGATAGTTCATGGGTAGGTGCGTCTGTATGCACAATCACATCTATATGCATATGGTGATACATTTTTACACATTAGGATATCTGAAATTCTTTTGACAGAAAAGACTACAACCTCCACTTAAACCTCTGAAGAGGAGTTATATGGAGTCAATAATTTAAATCCTCGCATGTTACCACCTTTAGTTTCCAAACTCAATTCGTTCATGAGTAGTGCAGTTTCATCTTTTAAAACCTGTGGGGTTTTTTATATACTGTCTGCCAGGTGTCAGTACATTGACTTGCATTTAATGCATGCTTAAAAGGTTTTCTTTTATTTATGGGGCAGGTGGGTGAGGATTTCAACATTTAATGTTGGATAAAATGGGTAGCATTATGTGATGCTGTCTCGTAACTGAATTGAAGCAGATTAACTGCAAGTAGAGCTTTGGAAAGAAACATGTCTGCATTTGTTTAGTTACGGTTCTTAGAGTTTCTGGAAACATTTGAACTCCATTTTCTTAAAGCAGTATAACTTGATAGCCTACTTTTTAACAAAGTAAAATTTTAAGTGATAAAGATACCCTGAATATTAATATTTTTTGCATTAATTTGGAACATTGTCCTAAAAATGGCCCAGGATTGTGTTTAACTAGAGGAACTTTGTGATCTGTAAGGATCTTGGCATGTTTACTTTGTTGAAGAGGGGACCAAATGGTGATCTGAAAGCAGTCTACAACTACTTGAAAATAAGTTACGAAGATTACAGAACCAAACTATTCCTGGTTGATGGCAGAAAACTTAACAAGGGGTGATGGCCACAAATTATTGCATGGATGATTTGGGTTGGACATTGGGAAAAAAAAAAATGCACTAAGGTTATGGTGGAATGAAACAGGATAGTCAGCAATGTTTTGAAATCTCTATCTTTGGAGGTTTTCAAGATTTAAACTTCATAAATTTGTGGCTGACCTAATCTAGCACTGGTGACAATTGCATTACAAGCAGGTCAGAGTAGAGACCTCCAGAGGTCCTTTCTGACCAGCATCTGTGTGACCTGCTGATTCTGTTAAATGTTGCTCAGCATTGCAGGATTGTGCTGCAGGCACATGAATCATGCCATGTGAACATGTATGTGTAAACCTGCTCTCACTAACCCTGATTTGAACAGCGGGTGTTGGATGAGAAGATCATCAGACTTCCCTTCCAACCTCAACTGTATTTTATGTATTAATGGGTATTTCAAGAGCATTGATTTAGCAGGAAAATCTTCATTCTGTATCTTCTTTTTGCAGACCACTAGACATAGAGCTGCTGAAGGAAGGACAGAGGTACATTGAACAAATACTTTTTGGTTTTTGTTATATGCACTTAGAGTTAGAAATATGAGCATTATATCAGGTGAAAAGGGAATCTTTGATTTCCTGTGTTATAGACAAGAACTTATTAGAACCTACACAAAGGATTATTTGTCTTTTTTAGTTTTTTCCTTTGTGATTCTAAATCAGCATATTTGATCTGTATGATTTAGTGTACAGCTGCTCTTGGCCTGCATGTCTTAATTGATCCTGTTGAAATCTGAAACAAATACACTGTTTGTACTTAGCATATTTTATACCATTTATTCTTTATAAAGAAAATGGTACCAATTATATGTGATGAAAGCTTCTGTACTACTTAATCTAAAACATCTATGTCAGCTAAAATGAAATCATGTGATTCTGTCATCTCTGTGTACCCTGCTGTGTATTTTGATTTTTTTGTTTGTTTTCTTTTGCAACACATGGCCATTAGGTGGCAAACTTACATATGCTAAAAGCAGCTCTGCAGTCCCCCTGATTTTAGGGTATTGTAGTCATATATATGTTAAGATCCCTGTTTCATTTAAAAATTGCAGTATTTATCATGCTAAGTCTGACACTATTCTATTTTCTTTAATAATGTCTTACTTACATCGGTCTTTTCTAACTGCCAGTAAGCAGCTGGGAATTCACTTCTGTAGTGTCCAAACTTGCCATCTTGATTGCAGAACATGTCAAACTCAAAGATTTGTATAGACTTTGAGAAGAGCAGCCATGACACTATAAGCAAAAAAGCACACTTCTGTTAAAAGGAAAAAAATGCTTTAATTTGTTATACAAGAATGATAAGCTATTGCAGGTAACACCCATTTCATATTTCATTGTTCTATTACAGCGGACAGTCTGGAGAAGAGGTGAAGCTATGTGATGAAGCAATTAAAGCTTCTGACATTGAAAATCCTAGGATATCTTCAAATCCATGCGAATCTGTTTCTCATGACACAGCCAGTGACAGCAGTAGTGATACTGAACAAGAATTTGTTTCTTCTGTCCTACCAGGAAGTCAGCCAAGTTCAGCCAATCTTGCACAGCAATTGCACAGAAGTAGCATCCTCAAAAAGAAGCAAGCTCAGAAAGTCTATTCCAACCCTAAAACTGAAGACTCAGATGTAGTAGAAGCCACTGAACAACTATCTAATTGCAAATTAGATGCTCAGGAAGAAATGTATGCTTGCTCTGTTGATAATAAAACAACTGTGATGCCTTCTAAAAATACTACTTTAGAAAAATCAAGTGCTTCAGAAAACTATGAAAACACCTGTAGTGGTTCACAGATAGTTTTTCTAGGTGTGAGCAAAAGAGGGGCAGAACATCTTAAAAGAACACTAGCTAACTCAAAAGAGCAGAGGGATCCAGCTAGTTCCAAAGGCAGTTTATTAGAAGTGCTTAAGCGAACACTTGTGGAATGGAGAACTGAGGAAACTTTAAAATTTCTCTATGGCCCAGACTACACTTCATGCTCATCAGAATGTGTATCGTCTGCCAACCAGGAGAATGAAGAACTTGATGAGGACGACTTAGATGCAGCTGATGATCTTAATGCTGTTGCTGTAGGGGAGTCTGAAAACAGTTTGAACTATTCTTTACCTTTCACAAGCCCAGGTGGAGTAGTTAAGCCTGTACCTAGTTATGAAAAGTTAAAAGAAGAAACAGAGTTCCTGGAACTCCGAGTTAAAGAGTTCTATAAAGGGAAGTGTTTCTTGGCTGAAGAGGCTGTGACACATGCACAGGCAGAGGAACATCCAAGCAAAGACAAAGTGAGTGTCCAGTGGAATAGTGTCAAAGCTGTATAAAACCTGCCTTTAAAGAATTATTACAAGCTCTTTGTTTCTATCATCCTATGAGGATATGGCCAAGGTAATGGCCAGGTTAATGTAAAATAGTAAAAGGAATGATTGATAGATTCACAGCAATCCCATGAGGTTGAGGAATCATATTTCAGGTTGGTAAGAATGGTATGGCTGTTTGTGTTGCACCGATGGCTGTCTTTCAGTTTGTGAAGCATGACAGTAAGGAAGGTTTACTTAGATAAGAGTCTATTGTAAGACAGAATAGACCTTGGGTGAGGAGGAAACGTTTGGTTTTTAGTTCCCTCTCCATTTGATTAAATAACGTTTTTATTTCATGCTTTTTTGCCTTTTATTCATGATAGAGTATACTTGAGATTGGATTTCTTTCTTGAGCAAAACTAGATCTTTGGCATTACTTAATGTTAAAATTCTCTGAGTTGGAACCTGGTGATTTGTTTGGATGTGTTGCTGCAGTCTAGACAATTTGGAAAAAGACCTCAGGAGGATTTGTAGACCACAACAAAGGGAGTGGTCTGAGGTTTTACCCTTCCAGGTCAGGCAAACGAAGTGACAGCAGCCCTGTCTTGTCACTACTGTAAAAACAGTATGCTAACAAGGCTAGGTAGGTTGTACAATTTGTACTGGCAAGTGAAATTGTGTTTGCTTTTAAAGTTCAAGTGTAATATAAGCATCAGCGGGTATAATTTTCATATTGCTGTTTCTTGTGAAATAAAGCTATTACACTGCTTCTTGGAAAAAGTTTACTCTGACTTAAGTTTTGAAGGACTTTACCATTAGTTAAACGAAGTATCTAGCATAGGGAAGGGGAAAAGTAGGTTAGCTGTAGACTATATATTGGGTCAGATTAAGCAAACTTCTGTCCATTAAGAACTTATGGGTTGTTTGGTTGTCTTTTTTTCTGTGCAGAAATAAGCATTTTCTTATGTTTAAACATTTATGATAAGCTGTGACTATTTTGACGCATTGACTTTAATTAAATGGTAGATAATAGCTATTTTTTGTCTAATGCAGGATGATCCACAAGAAGATCTCACATTCCCACTTGTTGATTCAAATGCACAAATGCAGATTAGAAAGCGAATTGTCCTTGAAAAACTGAGTAAAGCGTAAGTATCCGTTACTTGGGTAAATATCAAGCTGAACTTGGTGCTCGTTCATCATCATTTTAAGAAACAAACACTGTGCAAGGACATTCTGGCTCTTTCTAGGTGGTCTTAGTCATAACTTAAACCTGTTATTGCCATAAAGAACTTACTTGTTTCTGAGGCAGTCATCTGCAGTACAGTTTCAGATGTCAGTTTGCATGGCCTGCTGAGGTAGATGTCAGAATCTCACTATTAAGGCATTTTCTAGAAGAAACCTGTTCCTTCCTACAAGCATTGGAGCTTTTAGTTGACAGCATTCCAGGCTAGCATGACAGAATGTTCCCACTCTTCAGTAGGTGGCAGAAGTCAACACAATTGGGCGTTACACTGAAAATTTCTGTGGTTTTTTGATCTAAATGTTGGTATAACACATGGAGCTTAAAATGAGAATATGTGCTTAAAAAAATTCTACAGCAAGACCTTTATTAATCATCCTCCTTTCCCTCAATTATCTGAAATAATCTGACTTTAGGTTCTTTAGGTTGTTTTAGGTAAACAAATCTACAAAGAAGGAAGCGATGTTTTCAGACTTCTTACAAAGCAAACATGTTGCTAAAGGAGTTTCTAGTCTGATTTTGGGTGGCTGGTGTCAGTATGCCTCTAGCTGCAACCATGAAAGGCCCTCAGACTCGAATCTTAAAACTTTCCAAACAGCAGACCTTCTTCACATACATGAAAGATCTTTGGAGTCCCAGAAAAGAGCTTAAGGTGTTTCTGCTGTAGCTATTAAAATTACTAAATTGTCAGAGTTTGAGAGGATCTTGAAAATACTCCAGTTGTCAAGGCAATGTGGGTAAACAAGTGTTTGAAAGCCATGACTGTGGTAGGGTTTTTGTTAGGGGTATTTTGCTTTTCTATTGTTACAGTTTGTGTTAGCTAGCCAAACTGGAGTTTGCAGAAGCTTTTTTTTTTTTTAATGAAAAAATCCCATAACCAGAGCTTCCCCTTGAAACCCCCAAACTCTGTGTGCAGACAGGCCACAAACAATGAATCAAACCATGCTGCAAAAAAGGTGGCTGTCTCTGATCTTTTTGTGAGTGTCAGTGTCACTTGGATTCCGAGGACTACTACTGCATGGTAAGCAGTTTCTCTGCTCCTTTAAATTTCTCCACAAGTTTGTCAGTCATTTTCAGCTTCCATCAAGATTTCTGTTGAACTTAGAAGTCTGTTATTCCATGAATAGAGGGTAAGAAAGACAGAATATTTTTTTCTTAGTTTCTTCAAAGGTTTTATTCTTGACTGTTGCCTTCTTTAGCTGGTCTTCTTACAAGGTGATGCAGTAGTGCTGTCCCACTCAAGTAAGAGAAACAGTTTTCATTGTGATAAAGCAGTGATTTCTTGGTGTGTTCAGATGAAGTCAGTAGGAATATGAATATGCCCAGCATCATGGGAGTCCTGTGCTCCTTTTTTGTAAAACATGCAGTGATGTAAAAGAGAATAGAAAACTTGATTCTTCCAGCAATATTGATGCACCATCCTCATATATGCATATAAATGTAAATAGCTGGATATACCTACAGTATATTAACTATTAAACAAGTAAATAGAGACAAAGTTTCATGCTAAATGTGAAAACCAATACATGTTACTTCCAGCATTTGGGGATAGTGACAGCTTGTTAAACAGTATGTGCAGTTTGTTGTGTCCTGTATTAGTTTTTACACACAGTCAAGAAGGGAGGCATTGTGTCTTTCTTTTGAAAGTTTCTGATTACCCTATTGTCATCTTGATTCCAACTATCAGGCTCACAGTGAATGTTGTTTCTGTTGCATCTATGTGAGCCTGAGGTTAACAGATATATTCTCTGTGCAAACCTCATTTAGACATGTAATTTCCTTTTGTATTGTTGTTTTTGAACCAAGCAAATATAATATTTGAAATATTTATGAGGCCTGGAATTCTAATCTTCCTAATGTAAACACTTTGGGGTTTTTTGTAAGAATGTCTTGTCAGAACTGAAATGTGAAGTTAATAGAATATGCATGTAAAACCATACTTTCTTCTTCACCTTCACACTGAACTAGATTTTCTTATTTTTAAAAACAAGCTGGTATAAAGTGAAGGTGTTGCTCAAACACCACTCAGGGGAATCTGAAATGCAAACTACATGCCTGATCTGTGGTACAAAAGTCATTCTCATTTTCTTTCCATTAACTGAGCTTTGGTGGAAGTTCTACTTGAGAAGGAGAGGAAAATGTGTATTGACCGGGGTCTTTTGCCTTCTAGATTACCTGCAGTTTTGGGCCTTCTTCAGATAACGCCAGGTGATGTTTACACAGAGCTAAAAAATCTTGTCAAAACTTTCCGGTGAGTAATGGTCTTTATCTTCTTGATTGATTAATTAAAAATGCTGTTGAATGATTTGTGATTTGGACACAGAGAGGGCCCCATGGCATATTTGCTCTTTTCTAGCCGTATGTTCACGTAGGCAATGTCACATTCCCTGTGGACTAACAAGTCAACCCTTTCCCTGCTCCTGACAGTGGCTAGGTCACCAGGAGTATTTGTATTTTTAAAAACTAGGCCAGTGGTCTCTGGAGGATGATGGTGAGTCTTTTAAAGGTTCTGCTTCTCGTCACCTCCTATTAAGCTTGAGTTTCTGAGATCTGTTGCTTTCTTTGGTCTGGCTCCCTACAGCCAGGCTAAATGGTTTTAATGTGATTAGTAATTGTTACCACTAACTTCTAGAGCCAGGAAGAAGGTCCAGTTTGACCTGTTTTGTTCCTGATTTCAAGGGATCTACACTTTATAATCACAGATTAAGCTTCTGCTTCAGTCAGAAGCACTAAAGACAGTATTTGGAAACACTGGGATAAAGAAGGAGGGAAAATAGAAGAGTTGTCATTTCTCTGAATATTTTTAGGTTTTCTTTGGGACACAACTCTCATAACTTGGACCTAGATCGTGCCCTGCATCTTGAAGTATTGTCAGGAAAAGGAGCAACAACAATTGCTAACCTGTGTACATTGTCACTCTTGAAGCTTCTCTTCCACATCCCCAATCTGCATGAGGTTTACATGTAAATTTTCCAAATAATTTATGAGGTATTTGCCACAAGGAATCTAGGCTTTGGTGAATAGAAACCCATCTCTACCTGGTTCTTTGTGTTTTATCTGATGTCTGGAAGGATGCCACTAAAACATCTTTCTATGCAGGATTTCTTACTATGGCAGATACTCTTTTCCTTTCTGGTGACTCCATGAATGATCTTTTTTATTTGAAAGTATTGTTAGTTCTGAACTCGATTCTGTAATTGCAGTCTTTTAAGTTGTGATTAACCTTCAATTTTAACAACAACACTGAAACCAGCGAAGATTTTTTTTTTGTTATATTGGAGCAGCATGTATATATATATTGTGTATATATATATATATACCTTCTACTTGAGCAAGATCTTTGTGTCTTAAAACAGTTTTGTTCCTCTGCAGTCTAAATGCTTATTAGTCACTTTAGCTTATGGATTGATAAACTGGAGAAATTGCATTTGGTCTCTTTCAATCTACTTTTGTATGATTGACTATGTAAGAAGTTCTGGAGATTTTCAAAGGCAGAACCTTTTTTTTTTAAACAGTTTTTGCTATTCAAAGACAATGTGGCCTGAATATGAAGTTTTAAGTGTTTTATAGCAAGTAAGCCTTGAAGCCAAAATGGACTTCTAAAAACATATATACACCTGTGGATTTACAGAATAGAACCAAATCTAATTAATTTGGACTTTAATCCTAGCTGGCTTATGTAGCAATAATTTATCACATTTTAAAAGTCTCCCCTGTTCTATTTCTGATTCCTCAGATAACAATTAATGAGTTTATTTTTAAGTCTTGTTAGAAAGTAAGTTGAAAGTAATGGGAGCAAGTTCTTAAAGCTGTCTTACTGTGAAGACCACATAAATTGCTTAGAAATTGAATTTTGGGTGGGTGGTGGTTGAAGACAATTGCGGGCACTACGCAAGAATTCATACATGCCTTTTTATATAGATTAAAAAATATAATTATTATTTTACAGATATAATTATAAATGGCATTTTATTGTCACTGATAGTAAAATAATACAAAAATACAGGAACCGGAGAAGCAATAAAAGCCTTTGGGCCCTTTCTCCTTCTTGCATTTCTGATACAGAAGGGTCTGCTGATAAACAAAAGCTAGCTCATATGTTTTAAGATGAAGACATAGGTTTGAATCTCCATTTCTGTATGTATATTGAATATGTGTGGTCTCTCTGATTTTAGTTTGAATGTTTTGGTAGGTGGACCTGGAATAATTTTTAAATTGTATTTATGTTTGCAGGGTATAGAAATTTAAATGTTACTTTCTTTGTTAATGTGGCTAAAATGCTTAATGGCTATGGAGGGAGCACTGACTAATGCTAGTGCTCTTCCCTGCTTTCTGTACTGGAAATATTTCAGGCAGAAAAACTTGCCAAATAAGGTAGGAGATAAAACACGTGGCTGTAGAGGAGTTTAGCTGTAGAAGGGTAAAAGAGCATGTGGTGAACTAGGCAACAACGATTTTCAGCTCCATTGGTTTTTAAAGGAACACTTGCAGTTCAGCCTCCTTTGGGCAGCATTTTATTCAATCACCATTGCTGGAAAAGGCACTAGAGAGATCTCAAGAGACATTTTAGAATGGTTAGAGCTCTTCCCCAGCAAAGTCCCTCAGTGCCTGTAAGCTTTTGTTACGAAAACTGAGATGTCAAATAATTCTCCAGAGTGTGTAAGGGCACTTTGTTAAAAGATCAAGAGAAAATTAGCTATTTATATATAAATCAAGGCTAAATCATTACATTTGTGAATGTGTGATTGGTTTTTTTAAGCATAATATTTCATATTGAAAATGGAATTCCATCTGTATCTTATGGTTGCAAGTATTTTAATTTCTTTTATGGAGCTTATAATTGACATTGAACTCTGTCAAATTATTATGATGCAGTTGTTTCCTAAAGATGTGTTCAAAACTTTTTATTATAGCTTCGTCTTGTTTCCAAGAGTATTTTAGCTTTTAAGTATGTATAGTGAGTGGATGTTACTTAGTGTATAAACTCACTAATAGGCTTTTGTTCATTGGAATTTTGAGTTCTGGGTTTCAAATCAATCAGCAATACTTTGTTGTCTGTATGGAAATGTGAAATTACCAGAACGTTAATGATACTTTCTCAAGTAAATGGGCTTCTCTTGCAGAGGGCTTAAAGTTATAATAGTAGCTCGTGTTTGCTGGTTCTCATCAAACTAAGTTATACTACAGTATGTAAATATGTTGCTCTTTTTCAGGGGGTAGAAGAGCTGTCTTTTATGCTTAAATTGTTCTAGTTGAAGCCTATAGAAAAACAACCTATGCTTTAGTATTTGCCTGTGCTGACCTGGTTTAGTTAACGTTTGCTCATCTTACTGCAAGTTTTGGAAAAATTCTAGGTAGCTGAGGGCCCCTAAAGTCACAGCTTCATGTCCTATTCCCATGAATCAGCTTGCTGCCCTGCAGAACAGGCAAACGGCCCAACTAACTGGTCACATTGTTGAACTGGACTTTCATATGCCTACACCTGGGAACGTGGATGTGTGAAGAAAAAAGGCTGCTTTCATTTGCAAAGATGCTGATGTCTTCACTTTACAACACAGATAAATTGTAAAATGAAAGAAAGATAATCTCCATTTGGGGCACATTTTTTTTCTTTTCCTCCCAGTGTAAGAACACAGGCATACTGAGTAAAACTGAAAGACAGCAAGCATGGACCCTCGAGTGTTTTTTCACTAAATGTACACTTAGTGCCAATAACACATTGCTATTAGCTATTAGTCAAATGCATAGTAACATGTTAAAAATTTAGCTTATAGATGACAAGTATATTGTAATTATAAGGATAAACAAAAACCTAGAAAAGGAAATAACACTCAGCAGTATAGTTTATAAGTATGTATAAAGAAAAATATACTTTAAAAAATGTTTTATATTAATTAGTTACATTTTCTTGCATCTTGTTCACAATACCTGATGCTAGGGGGCAGTTAGAGGATAACTATTTAGCATAATAATACTGGTGTCCTGTCTGTCATTCCTCATTGTACAGTGTTCCTGTTATCAAATTGTTTCCTGAAATCCCAGGAAATGTAATCCTGCTGAGGAAAGGTTAGTGAGCTCCTGCATTGCTGAGTTTCTTTCCTATGACTTCAAGTTTTTGTGGTCACTGTTGAAGTTATTGTAGTAGCCTCTAGATCACACTCCTTAGTACTTATGGGTGACTTCAGTCACCCTGATATCTGCTGGAAAGCCCACACAGCAAAGCAGGTTCAGTCTAAAAGGTTCTTGCAGTGCATTGATGGTAACTTTCTAATGCAGGTAGTGGAGGAACCAATGAGGAGAGGTGCACTGCTGGATCTTGTATTAACAGATAAAGAAGGTCTGGTTGGGGATGTTAAGGTTAGGAATAGCCTTGGCGACAGTGACCATGACATGGTGGAGTTTAGTATTTTACAAGGAAGAAGTAGGGCAATAAGTAAGATTACAACCCTGGACTTCTGGAGGGCTAACTCTTCAAAGATCTATGTGCAGGAATCCCATGGGCTAAGATACTGGAAGGAAAGGGAGCCCAGGAAAGCTGGTCAATTTTTAAATACCACTTCCTCCAAGCCCAAGATAGGTGCATTCATCTGAGTAAAAAATCGGGTAGAGGTGGTAAACGACCTGCATGGATAAGCAGGGATCTTCTGAAGAAAATCTAGTGGAAAGAAGAAATGTACAGTTTGTGGAAGAAGGGACTTGTCACTTGGGAGAACTACAGTGATGTTGTCAGGGTATGTAGGAAGACAACAATAAATGCCAAAGCCCTCTTAGAACTTAAACTGGCAAAGGAAGTAAAAGAGAACAAAAAGAGCTTCTTCAAATATATCAGTAGTAAAAGGAAGAATAGGGAAAATGTGGGCCCACTGCTGAAGGAGGTGGGAGCCCTGATAACAGAGGATGCAGAGTAGGCAGAGTTGCTTAATACCTTATTTTCTTCAGTCTTTACTAAGACCAGCTCTCATGAGCTTCAGACACTGGATATAGGAGGGAAGACTCTCCACTAGTCAATGAAGAGTGGGTCAGAGATCGTTATGCAAATTGAATGTACACAAGTCCATGGGTCCTGATAGGATGCATCCAAGAGTGTTGAGAGAGCCGACTGATGTTATCGCCCTACCACGCTCCATCATTTTTGAAAGATCCTGGCAAATGGGAGAGGTGCCTGAGGACTGGAAGAAAGCCAATGTCACTCCAGTCTTCAAAAAGGGCAAGAAAGAAGATCCAGGAAATTACAGACCAGTCAGCCTAACCTCCTTCCCTGGAAAAACGATGGAGTGGCTCCTTCTGGAGGTCATCTCGAAGCACATGGAAGAGAAGAAGGTTATCAGGAGTAGTCAGCATCAATTTACCAAGGGGAAATCATGCTTGACTAATCTGATAGCCTTCTATGATGGTGTGACTGAATGGATAGATGCAGGGAGACCAGTGGATGAAGTCTACCTCAACCTTAGCAAGCGTTTGACACTGTCTCCCATAACATCCTCGTGAGCAAGCTCAGGATATGTGAGATAAAAGAATGGACAGTGAGATGGATTAAGAACTGGCTACACAATAGAGCCCAAAGAGTGGTGATCAATGGTGTAGAGTCCAGCTGGAGACCTGTAACTAGTGGAGTCCCTCAGGGATCAGTGCTGGGTCCAGTCCTGTTCAACATCTTTATCAATGACCTTGATGATGGGACAGAGTGTCTTCTCAGCAAATTTGCTGATGACACGAAGATGGGAGGATTGGCTGATTCGCCTGAAGGCTGTGCAGCCATTCAACAAGATTTGGACAGGCTGGAGACCTGGGCAAGGAGGAATAAAATGAGGTTCAACAAGAGCAAATGCAGAGTCCTGCACCTTGGAAGGAACAACAAAATGTACCGATACAGGTTAGGAGGTGATCTGCTAGAGAGCAGCTCCATGGAGAAGGACCCTGGAGTCCTGGTAGACAACAAGTTATCCATGGGACAACAATGTGCTCTCGTGGCCAAGAAGGCCAATGGTATTCTGGGGTGCATTAGGAGGAGTCTATCCAGCAGATCGAGGGAGGTTCTCCTCCCACTCTAGTCAGCCCTGGTGAGACCTCACTTGGAGTACTGTGTCCAGTTCTGGGCTACCCACTTCAAGAGGGACAGGGATCTACTTGAGAGAGTCCAATGGAGAGCTACAAGGATGATTAAGGTACTGGAACACCTGCCTTATGAGGAAAGGCTGAAAGACCTGGGGCTTTTCAGTCTAGAGAGGAGAAGACTGAGGAGGGAATCTAATTAATGTCTATAAGCATGTGAGAGCTGGGCATTAAGAAGTCGGGGACAACCTCTTTTCACTTGTGCCCTGTGGTAGGACAAGGGGCAATGGATTCAAACTCGGAACACAGGAAGTTCCACCTCAACATGAGGAAGAACTTCTTTACAGTGAGGGTTACAGAGCACTGGAACAGGTTCCCCAGAGAGATTGTGGAGTCTCCTTCTCTGGAAACTTTCAAGAACTGTCTGGATGCCTTTCTGAGTGACCTGCCCTAGTTTTTGGTCCTGCTCTGGCAGGGGGGTTGGACTTGCTGATCTTCAGAGGTCCCTTGCAACCCCTAACATTTTGTGATTCTGTGATGGCACTCAGGGATGTGTTAAATCTGCTGCCACAGCAGGCAGTGTTTACAAATCAGGTCATTTGCTAATGGAGTTCTGGTAGCCAAATTTGCAGCTGACAGTAATTAAATGGTAAGACTGTTAAAGGAAAAAAAGTAGAACCAACTGTGTATGCTCTTTTTCTGACATTTTTGGGTTGTTTTTTCTTATTTACTGGTTACTTTAACCTTGGACTCCCCCATGTTCCTAAAACTTTTGCATTGGAGTACACTTTCTTTGCAGGCTAGTCAGTTATTGGGAAGTCATTTGAGATGGAATTTTTATGCATCTTGCTCTTTAGTCCCCTTTTACATGTTTGTGACAGAAACCTAGTGACTTCTCTTTCATGAATTCTCCTGAAGTAACAGTTTTGGCTAGAAGCAAGACAAAGAATTAATGAACCATTTTTACCAAGGACTTGCACTTCCCTGTTTTCTGAAAGCTTTCAGAGGCCTTGGTGTTGACACACAGCTTGTTTTTCAAAGCGACTGCCCTTCCACTGCTCCTTATTATTTAAGGCTTCACACCTGTAGGTTGCTAACTTTAGTCTGATCTGCCTGAAATGTTGGGGTTTTTTCAGTTGCTTTCAGTGCTTTAAGATAGGTGTTGTACTGAAAGGTTACTCATTGTGGAAGCCTGACTTGACTGTTCATCCACTCCAGTGACAGAAGCACATGAGCAGATCCATATTGCTGTATCCTGCTTGTTATCTGTGTCTTTTGACTATCTCCTTCATAAATAGCATATTGATGGCAATAACTAGTGTTCAGGCCTTGCCAATCAATACTAACATTGAATAACAGTTAATTGACACAAATAACTGCATCTCTCAGTTTGTGTTCAAGAATGACACCTTCCTGTGCGCTAATCAATAGTAACTCCTTGTAGAGCACTGAAATAAAGCTGCTTTCTCTATTTGACAGAGTTTTCCCGGGTGGCTTGGAGCTGTCTCTTCCAGTGTGTCTCATCATAGCAGATTAACTGGAATGTTACACATGAATTGCTTGTCGAGATGATTCCATCAGGCATTTCTTGGTAGCGTTTATCACTGTCATCAGCACTGAGTCAAGACATGCAGCCTTTGCTTTGTCTCTTGTTCTATAGCCAGAAAAATGTAACAGTTTACCAGATACCAGCTGTGTTCCAGCTAAGGCCATTACCTATTTCAAATAGTAATTGGGAAACGTGAATCTTTTAATTGCAAAAATCATCTGTATTTGCCAGAACTGTTTGGTTTAGTTTGATGTGACGATTCCTGTACATGTTGTATGAAACACTGGTTTTCCTTTCATCATTTAACAAAACTCAGGCTGTTGAGACACTGTGAGTAATCATTGCTTCAAAATTTTATTTTAGTTGGAAGACTTGGAGATTTGAGGAGAAAAATAGGATAGTATTGCTTTAATAATTACTATCCTTATATAAAAATTATTTTTATAATATATAGCTGAAATAAGGAAATACAAAATTATCCTGTATGAATAACTGCATTTTTTAATGCCAAATTTGAATATAATTTGGGGAAACTAGTTCAAGAATTTGAACAGTGGCAAGTACAAATACTTTTATTTTTCCACTTTCTAACACTTTTTTGGGGGTAATTATACACTTGTTCAAATAAATTAATTTTTAAAAAAAATCTTACTAGGAAGAAAACCCTGGATTTGAATTTGTTGCCAGGTATTTCTTTTTAAGCAACCTCCCATCTTCACCTGTAGGTGAAAGGCCTGTGGCAGTGGGTATGAATGACAGAGTAGCTTCATTCTGGATTTGAATTTATACAAGGCTGAGTAGAAGGGACGCCGAGAGCAAGAAGGAAGCAAACCTAGGGAGGTGCTTGCCCCTCAGTGCTTCTGTTGGCTGGCACTGTCTGCCTGAATAAAAACAATTCTGCTCACCTTTTTGGGTGCCCACATAGCCACAGCTTTGGCTTTAGCTGCGACTTATCCATGAATATGCTTGTCTTGAACGCCATGGATCACACCTAAATTCAGCCATAGCAATTCACACATGAATTGTTTTAAGTCACATTAATGTTTGACTTAAGGCAGACCTGTCTTCTTATGAAGTTCAGCCACATGAGTCAGCAGGTATAAAATGCAGCAGCGCTTTCGTTGAGAACTCCTGGGGTTTTTGGTTCACACCTCATTTTCTTGCTCTTGTATCAGCACTGGCTCCCATTGCCTAAGTTAGAATTCCAAGTTTCCATTTTAAATACAAGAATCATCAGAGGATTGTCTGTAGTATCCAATAAAATCTAGTCTGTTTCCGCAACATTAGCTCTTACAGCAAATCTGGATCTGAAGCCAACAGGGAGAAAACTAAGTGTAGGAAGGCCTGTCTTTCCAGAAACGCATGTGGAGGTCTGGAGAGTTTCCCAGTGGGTATGAGTGAGAGTGGAGCCCTCACAGAGGCCAGGACTATTTGTGAGATAATTCGAAGAATTAGCTTCTGTTCAGTCTTCCCCATCCCACTTTCATTTGGAAAAGGAGACATTTTGGGAATTCTGCAATTCCTCCATTATGGGATAAGATGAGAGAGAAGCCTTAAAGTTGGTGAATTGCTCAGATGCAGCTGTAATCCCTACATTGTAATTCAGTGTATTAAGTCTTTTAATGGTAGAGTTAAAATTCAACATTTAAAATCTGTTTACATTCACTCTGAAATGTTCTGATTATTTTTTATTATTATTTTTCAGGTTAACAAACAGAAATATTATTCACAAAATGCCTGAATGGACTCTAATTGCTATTGTTTTGTTATCTGTGTAAGTATCCTTTAACATAAAATATTCTCATAGACAACTGTCTTAAGTAGCCTATCAATACAACATATAGTTTTCAGATAAAAGGAGGGAAAGATGTCTTTAGATTAACTGGGAATCAACATAATTATTTTTTCATGCAAATGAACTAAATTGTCTTGACAAAACTGGATTGTCCCACTTGCAACAACACGTTAACAACGGCCAAACTTCTGTTAAAAAAAGAAAAGTTAAGCTTTAGAGATTTTTTTAAAGAGGGGTGGTGGGGTGAAGGAGGAGTATACTTCACTCTTTTCTATTTGCTGCTGTCAGACATTCTTCCCCTCTCTGACAGTAGGACAAAATTACATGTGTATTGTATTAATTGGGTTTGGTAAAATGTTTACATTTTCATTTATGATTTTAATTCTAATTTCTTAAAAGATTTCACTTGCATGTTTGAAGGCAAATTATTTCCATAAAGATGTGGTGTGCTTCTAAATGCTTTTGCTTGAATATTCTAGCTAACTTCTTTGAGAGGAGAAAGCTTTTTTAACAACTCCCAAATTTCTGAAAAGAATACTGGGTGCCCAGTATTTTACTTTTATCAGGATTAGCTTTACTTCTTAAGATTATGATACTACAGTGCCTACAGTCCTCCTTAGCTTTGCTCTACTTACTGTAGAACCAAATTATTTCCAGGACGTTTCCCAATGGGAAACCTCATTTTATGACAATGTCTTTCAGTAAACTTCTACACAGAGGCATGATCTATAAAAGCTCTAGTGATATGTATCAGTAACTTCCTTAATTTATATTTTCCAAATTGATGTATATTTCTGAAGTTAAAGATACAAACTTCGCAGTGTGTAAAACAATTCTCTCACAAATTCATATTAAACATTTAACATTTGTTCACCTTTTAAGAAATCACTGGTGGTTTCACACAGTGTCAGGCCCTGCTTTTCAGTAGGGTTAAACCATCAAGCAATCTTTGTATGTCTTTCAGCTTGAATTATAAGATTGCAAAAATCTTATTCCAGAGACTGTTTATTACTGCACTGCTGCTGCTTCTTTTGGGCTTCCTGGGTCACTGGAGCCTGTAGGACAGAGCAGTACTTACAGATATTCACAGGTCAAGAAGTGTTGTGGTCCAACCTCACAGCATCTCCAGTACTGCACTTACTTTCCTTGATATTACTTCAGTCTGACACATTGGTCTGGCTTTACTGTCCCAAGGAAGACTCCACCAGCAGGCATTAGAGTAGGCTTCAGCGAGCCTTACATCTGTGTCACCCAGCCAGATACCGCTCAAATGATTCATTAAATCAGAACACAGAAAGTAACTTTACTTGAATGCCTTGGCATAAATTTTTTATCAACTATAAGAACAAATCTTTTGTCATTTTTACTATATATTCTTATGGTTGAATTGGTAATTTGTGAAACAGATCTTATTAATTTTTCAAGTAGGTTCTGTACATTTAAGGAAATGGTGACTCTTCTGATCAAAAGTTAAAATACGTTGCTGGTCTCTCTGCATATGATGAGCTCTAAATGTTAACATACCTAATGATTGTTTTACAGTTGCTTTAAATTGTTGTACAAGTAGCAGGCAGTCTTGGTAGCAATCAGTAGAAGCAGAGAACCAAGTCTCTTTTTACTTTTGCTTTCTAAGGGTCCACTGCTATCAAATTAGTTATATTCAATCCTAAAATAGAGTAGATTTTATTTCTAATGTTATTCTAGTGAAATAATAATGAATGAAACTCCTGTTGACTTCAGCTTATTGTAAGGTTCTTGCAAGCTCATGTTCTTCAGATTTTGAACAACTCTCAGTCCCCTCTTAGGAGAGGATGTGGAAGAATAGAGTTGGGGTAGAAGGAGTGTTAAGATTGTTCTAAGATGATGATGAGTGTTGCCTCATTTCTGGAAAAATTAAAACAGAACATTTAATTATTTGGGAATTCTAATCAAACTTGAATATTTAGTGGAAGTCAAGAAGTGTGTAGGGAAAGGCTACTGAGAACCTGGGCAACCCCTCACAGACAGATCCTCAGATTGTGGCCCTTTCTCACCTCCTGCAGTCTGTCAAGGAATCTGTTATACCTTACTAATATTGCTCATTGAAAGAATTGTACTCTATTAAGTCTTCTCTGGCTTCCCATTAGCAATGCTGAGAGTTGATGGATGTTGCAGCCCGTGTAATGTCATTTAGAGTGCAGAGTAGTGTATGAGGGTGCCTTTTTACTAGCTTCTGTAACTAAAAGGCCTCCCCAGGTTTCCTGCAGCCCCTTCAGGTACTGGAAGGCCACTATGAGGTCCCCCCAGAGCCTTCTCTTCAGGCTGAACAGCCCAAACTCTTTCAGCCTGTCTTCATAGGAGAGGTGCTCCAGCCCTCATATCATCTTCTTGACTGTTCTCTGGACTTTCTCCAGGAGCTTCATGTCCTTCTTATGTTGGTGGCTCCAGAATTGGACACAGTACTCCAGGTGGGGTCTCATGAGAGCCGAGTAAAAGGGCAGAATCACCTCCCTCGACCTGCTGGCTATGCTTCTTTTGATGCAGCCCAGGACACAGTTGGCTTTCGGGGCTGCAAGCACATATTGCCAGCTTATGTTGAGCTTCTTGTTCACCATCACCCCTAAGCCCTTCTCCTCTGGACTGTTTTCAGTCCAAACACAGGTCTTGACCTAGTCCTAGACACAGAGTGTCCATTTTTACTGCTGACACTAAAGAGTGAAGTAGCATAGCAACAACCTCAAAGAGGATAATACCTCCTCTTTCCAGGAGGATGAAAGACCATATTACAGGTTCCCTGGGGTGTAGGAGATGTAAGAATAGAGACTATAGAAGGCAGAGTGAGCATGGAATTTCAGGGTGTACCTCAAAAGAAACTACTAAGACCTCAAGTATTTTCTGTTTTGTTTGGAAGGAGGCAGGGTTGTCTTGTCTAGATTAGCAACTGTTGGACTTTGCTTGCACCCCATTGTGTGCATTGATACTGTGGCTCACCACTTCCTTCTCATATATGGCTAGTATGTGCTGAGGACTTAGTGTACTTAACATCACTGCACTTTAAGAGTGCCCCAGCCCTTTCTGTCATATGCTGCTTGGCAGAATAACTGTTTTCATTACTGATGTATTGAATTCAAGTGTCATCATCATCACTTAATGCTTTGTATTATGATAATGCTATCCTCTCATTATTGGAGTGTGCATATAAACACAGAATACAGGATGTTGGATAGTCATAACACATAATTTTGATGCTTAAATTAGACCTAGGCTCCCTTTATAGTCTGCTGGTGCTCAAGAAGCTATTGAAAGTGCTTAAGTGCCCTGGAGTCTCCTGGTAATTAAATAAACCTGGGCTTCTAATTCATAGCTCTGAAATAAAGCACCTGAAACTTGACAGGGTGTCTTTCTCGAAGGTTCAAATGTTGGAGCTCACAACAGTGGAGCATTTCCTGCTCCTAGTGAACAGCTGGATTTATTCAGTCAAACTATGGTATAAAATCTGAACAGCCAGTCTCAGCCTTTATTGAATATCTAGCCTGAGGCACTTTTGTGTTTATGACCAGCACGTTCAGCAATGCTCTATCGACCTTCTTAGAGTACACTTTGGCAGCCAGAGTACTATGTTCAATTAATTGCAGTCATGCCTAGCATGCAGTCGCTGACTCTTTAAAATTATCTGTAGATCGAATTTCTTATTTATTTGTCATTTGTAATAATTTTGGCAGTGGTAAATTTCTGTCTTCCTGTTGTAATACTTAGTATATAAAGCAGAATTTTTTGTTATAGTAACAGCTGCATTATAATGTACTGTAAACTAGAATACAGAAGTTGCATCTCTTGCCTCCAAAGAACTTTGCAAGATACCAAATGAAGCAGATAAATAGACACAAATACAGTAGTTCAAGAAAGAAGGAGAAAGCAGTGGGAAGATGGGTTGCTATACAAGCATGGGCACTTGCTGGTTTTAGTGTATACCCCTGGTACAGTCTAATGGAAAGCTTTCAAGATATTTTCAGGAAATGTCTGCTTTCATCTTACTTATCTGAGCTGGCTGGTTCCAGTGAACTGTGGTCAGCTTCATCTACAAAGCCTATGCAAGAGGTTTCCTCGCTAAAAGCTTTGAAGCATTTCAAAATGTTCTGGGATTAGTTTATAAGCATTCGGCTGCAGTATTTAAACAAACTCAAAATGACCATGATCACTAAACAAAAGCCATCATTATATGTGTGCAGCCACTTTAGATAAATGTGTCATGTGGAGATGTACTCTAGAGGTTTACTCTCTTGGAGATAACAGTTCAGGAACTGGAGAATCTTGGGTTCAAGTAAGCGTTTTTACTTCTTCGCACACGAGAGCACATCTATTACTCAACACTGACATTTCTCAAGTATTTTAAGAGGAATTCAGGTGTTTGTGATAACGCTACTGTGTTCTTGTCTGAAAATCTTTGAAATGTACAAATACATATTGGATATGTATGACTTGCAGAGTGACTTCTTCCTATAGAAACCACATACAAGTCAGCTGGATGATCTTTTATTTAGCAAATCTATGATAGAAGATTGGTTCCAGGTTTCAGCTGAGAAAAATAGTTTATCATTAATCTAGAAATATTATTTCCCATTTTGAAACAGTTTGCAGAACCAAAAATCCAAAAAGTCGTTATTTTTATAAAAGAGTTTGAATGTGGCATAGTATTGTTTCTACTCTTAGACTCTTCTCTGTAGATTTATATTACTGCATGAAATAGAGAAAAGGCAAGTTTGTCTTAACACGTAAAAAAATTAAACAGTATATTCTTCCCTTTCTCTCTTTTTTCATAATTTTAGGTTGTCATGTCATTTGGTTAGTGTGAACTCGAATAAGATTTTTGTCAAGCAGTTCTTACTTATCAGCACTTTCTAAGCAAAATCAAATCTGCTTATTTGGCGTGTTGTGGAAGAGATCAGTGTTACTTTACTTCCTCCTAGCATGTTCCATTATTAGTTAGGAAACATAGAACAGTATTTTGAGGGATTTTCAGTGTTGTTAATTGGGACATTAATCAGTGCAAATTTTAAAATGGATTACGTATCTTCATAATTCATAAGAGAGACAAAAGAAGAAGAAAGCTTAGTTTCAAATAAGGTGTTCCTCCTAATACAAAAAACCCCCACTGTGTTGCTGTAGTGCTGTTTTGCAGGAAAATGACACTGGATTTCATTGCAGCACAAACAGCTGCAGTCTTTTCCATTCTAGAATTTCTCATGGATAGCATCTGAATGGGAGATTGGGATGTGCTGGGTAACTTTCATGCATGCCCAGCACAAACTCTCTGAGGTGAGTCCAGGATAATTAGTTCCCCTGTAAAGTTTTGGTCCTTGACCTCATTGGCAGAAGTGGGACCTGAGCACATGCTGTCTCCTCGACTTCTGTTCCATATAGTTAGAGAGTTAGGTCAGAAAGATGTCTTCTCTGCACCTGCCAGTTGTGCTGCCCAGTGAAAGGGAAGAGCAGGGTCATAGCTTTCTGCTAAGTGTCTTGGAAATCCCACCAAGAGATAGAAATCTACATGTTCCCAGCAGTTGTATGTGTGGGCACTCAGACTGAAGTCATGCAGAGCTGGTGTGCAAAGTGCATCACCAGTTACAAATTGTTGTTCATGGTGATGCTCTTCTAGCTAATTGTTTTGTTGCAATCTAGAAATACTTTTATGATTAATGTAAATTTGGATCTTCTGCTTTAGTAACCAGATATAAAGTTGGTACGCATAAGGAGCAACTTTAAGTACCAAGCATTCTTGTGAATTAAGAATGTAATAGTAGGGAAAGTACTTTCCTCTGCCACTTCATTTTTGCCTTTTGTCTGAGTAAACCAGATTTTTGTTGCAGCTTCTGTTTCAACTCTGACAGATAGCAGGCTAGATTTCAGAAGACTGCTTTTATCATGTTGACTCGTGGGGAAGCTAACTCAGTCAGTGGAGTTCATGTCCTATTGAACTCTGTGCCACAACTGTGTGTTGATCAAGCAGATGCAAAAAAAATGCCCAGCCATGTTAGAGAGAGAAGGGCTTTAAATTTATGCTTCTTGAAAAGGTGTATGTATAGAAGATTTATTTTGTAATGTCATGTTTTTCCTCTTTCCATAATTGCTGCATACAGCTTTGCTTACTGGAAGTTATATCATAGCACAGAATAAGTTGCACAATTACATGATAATATAGACAGTTTTGAACTAATGCTGCAAGTAAGACATGAGTAATCCATACTGTTAACAGCTGCCCTAAACTTAGTTTTAAGCTAAGTGTATTTTAACTTCATCCACTGAGCAAACTGAACTGTTAATTTTGCAACTGAATCCTGAAGTTGTAGCCCTATGAAAATATACTTGCTTCCTTATTAATAATTAATCTTAATACATCCAATGCAAACATCTTTTATCATGAAACATTACCCATCTGTTAAAAGAAAAACATGACTTGGACACACATTGCATCTTTTATTTTCAGAGTTTTAACTTGATCTTAGTAAAGTTTCTAAAGAACAGCCTACATTAATGGGGACATGACACATAGGCAGTGTTTTTGTCTTACAGGAAACTTCATCGTAAGATGAAAATCAGTGTTGATTCGGCTTGTTGTTTCTGAACCAAAAAAAAAACCCTAGAGCTGCATACCATAGGAAATCTTACAGCGGTTTCCTAGCATGTGATCCCCAGGTATTTTGTACCAGCAAAATTTTTAGTATGGGTTCTGAATTAATTTGTTTGATTGTATGCAGAGTCATAAGGGTACCTCTGCTAGGTCAAGTGGTGTGTCCTTTTTAACACTGAAATAAGTTGTGCCCAAAGCAGAAGTACTGTATTCTATAACTCTTCTGGAACCACCATAACAGAAAAACTTTGATTGTAGAAGTTCCCTGAAAGAGCAGTGTCTTTTGACATTCTAATAATTCCTCTCCTGGTGGTGCTGGATGCAGATTATTAAATGTAAAACCTTAAAATGCTAGACAGTAAGGCAGGCTGTCTAGTAAGTCAATACTTCATTCTGGAGATTCTAGATTCCT
This sequence comes from Hemiprocne comata, assembly GCA_020745705.1. Classification (NCBI taxonomy): domain Eukaryota; kingdom Metazoa; phylum Chordata; class Aves; order Apodiformes; family Apodidae; genus Hemiprocne; species Hemiprocne comata. Next base: position 15,580,784 of record CM036593.1, on the reverse strand, counting down.
TTGTCATTTTGCTGTTGAAAGTGTCAGACCTGACATGGCAGAGAATATTTTTGCTATGAAGTGTATAATGTTTTTTAAGGAGAAGGAATCCTGAAAGTGATTAGAAACCATTAAGATCTTAAAAATCTTGGTTTATGAGTGAATTATATCTTAGAAGACAAAATTATTTGAATAATTGAGCTAAGTGTTAATTTGCTTGGATCAGAATAGTTGTCCACAGACCTACTTAAAGAGCCATCCATCAAAGTTCCATGTCAGTTAGGGCCAAATTACTTGGAGGCATGAAAAATTTGGGAGAGAAGATTACAAACAATTAATTCAGAAAGGACGAAAATTATCTTTATGTGAGAATGTATAATAGGCAGTACACTGATGAACTGGAGACTTGTTTTCATTTCCTAATACTGTAGGAACTGAGTACAAAGGAAGTTTGTACTTCTCATTAGTTTACTTCTTGCAATATAAAAACAATTTGACACCCAGCAGTCTCGTCTAGTCTGGCAAGTAAGTTCTGATCCTGATGTGGGATGTAACAGTGAAGGCAAAAAATGTACAGTATTTTCTCATGTGTTCCTTTCATATTTACTAAAAACAGAAAAAGAGCCTCTTTGGGGAAGGAAGGAAATACATGTCACTGACAAGATGATGATATAAAAAGTGTCTCTAGGCAGTGGGCTATGATGAAGCTCTCAGATTACAGACAAGCCAAGCTAGCGGATTTAGCTTGGGATAAGATGGCAACCATCAGTTAACCAGCATGTGGTATAAACAAGCATAAAGTAACTAACTGTATGTTCATGAAATGTTGCATGGCATAATACAAAGAAACTAGAACAATCATGTCCATAACAGTACATGTTCTTCTTTTCCTATTCCTTCCCAAAAGTAAAAGTGTGCTTTCACAGGCTGGTAGCAAACATAGCTAACATATCATAACTAACATTAGTCTGGAAACAGCAAACTGTATGTATAATTACATGCTATTGGGTGCAAAACCAGCATCAGTGCAAAAACTGTTCAGATGCTGGATTGTCTAGACATTTGGGGTCTAGACATTTCATTTCATTTTGATATATACGACGCTTACACCCGATGTTCCACAGAATCACATACATCACTCTATCTTTTCCACCCTCTCTATCCATCTCTCTATATCCATATGAACATTTTAAGACAACACTGAATGGATCTAACTCATTCATCATAAAACTCAGTATTTTTGAGATGAGGTACACAGTATTTTAAACAGATAAAGAATAGTCGAGAGTCATTGTTCCAAAACTCATCACATTCTGCTTAAATTTTTAAGTGTAAGTTCAGGTCAGTGTAGTTCCACAAATCAAGTGTTAGTAGTGGTGTTCTGTTATAGAGATGGTGAAATTGAGATTAAGAGTAGGAAAGTGATATACTGGAGACCAACAGTTCAGTAATTAATCTGGAAATAAAACAAACAAGAAAAGAGTTTTGAGGGGTTTTTTTTGTTTCTTTTATTTAAACCTACTATGAGCTGGCATGTCTGAGAAAAGGTGCTTAAGAATCCTTAACTTTGGGGGATTTTTAGGAATCTCATTTTGAGAGATCCAAAACTGCAGTGGCATTTGTTTGCAAAATTGGGAGAGGCAAGTAGAAAAATATTGATGTCCTTAAGTTTTAACTTCTGAAGAACAGAAATTTTGACATAGGGGAAGCAAGTCTATTCCTAGCATGTCTCTTTACTCAGCTGCATTATTCCAGGTGTTTGATCTGTGTATCGGACTGAAAGGCAGATAATCAAGTTACAATGTTAGAAAGTTGTGAAACTAAACTATGACCAATTTTATTATCATGGTTTCCGTAGTAACTGAGTACAGGTGTACATTTTATAAAGCCAAGTATTGACAAATTATTTACCTAAGCAGTGGAGCTGTTTTAACTGTAAACCAGCATATTTTGTTTAATCTTTATTGAAATTTTTTTTGCATATAACAGAGATAGGGAATTGATAGGAATAGATTACCAGTATGTAACAGCAAAAAGTCCAGCAATTGCAAAAATGGATGTATGTGAAACAACATTAATATCTTTTAGATATTAAATTGTCCCATTATATGTGCAAAACAATTTAGACAACAGTGTAGCATTTATAAAGTACTTAAAAGGCTCAGGCTCTCAAAACCTTACATCTTAGCATTTTTTAAAATTAAAGAGGCATATACCTGTGGTTAATTTCTTGTAGCTAAGTAATCCAAAGACTTCAATGGCATAGATTCCAGTATTTTAGAGGTGTCACTGGAAGACTTTGTGGAACATAAAAAGTGAGGAATAGAAGATGGAAAATTATTAAAGGATCAATTTTAAAATACATCTTAAATTTAATTGAATTTAAATTTTTCTCTAAGTTGAAAAAGAGGAGAAAATGGGAATAAATGGTAGTACTGAGAAGTACCTTTGACCTGTCAGCTGGTTAAGCAGGAAACAGACTTCAAATAAACGGAGCTCTTTAAACAAGGCCTGTCCTTGATATGTGTACCTAAGAAACTTAGATTTGTTAGAGAGAAACAGCTGATAGTGATTTCTTCTGGGTTTATATTGTGAACTTTTTTTTTTTGCCTTGGCTTTCTGCAGATAAGTAAACTAAATTTAAACTTTTTGGCACAAATCCCTGTTTGAATGTCAGTGCTCTAAGTGGCACACAGAATTACAGAAGTTCTGATACTTCATGTCTGTGAACTAGGGTAGTAATAACTTGAAATATGGTAATGTAGAGGTGAGTACCATACTCTTTTTTTTAAAAAATCATATATTAATACAAAATTGTGAGACGCAGTGTCTGATCCAGCTAGACTTTGTATGAAGAGTGCTGTGGATAAGAAACTATAGATGTCATGAGCTGGTTTTGGTGCTTTCTTAGTCTTCTTGTCTTGCTAACAGTTTTTCTAACCCACTGTTAAAGAAATCTGCAAAGTCTGTTTTGCATCTTATTGCCCAAGTAGTTGGTTTTTGCCAGACCTGTATGCTATTTGTGTCTTGGTAGTAATTTTAAAATAAATTGTTTGAACATAGAGTTCCTAAGCATCACTACAACAGGAAGCAAATAGAACCACTACATATTATTACTGTAGCTTTAAAGGAGTAATGGGATCCCTGAATTTCTGTCACTGGCATTGTAACATCAAAGTATTTGCAGAGTGTTGGCCATCTTCATTCTCACTGGACAGGCTAAGCCTGGTTAGAAACAGTGATCCCTGAGTACTTGATGAAGCCAACTGCTTACTGTCACAGGATCCATAGAATGCTAACAAACGCTTGCAGAGAATGGGGTGTCATTTTCCCCACGCTGACTGTTCTGAAATGTTTAGTTCCTTTCCTGGACAACTGCTGAGGGAAATGACTTTATTTTATGTGTGCATATATAAGGTCAGGAAACTTGCTCAGAAGGACCATGATAGGAATATTACTGTGTGAGAAGAAACAGTGTTGATGCTGCATTGCAAAGGTTAAAATAATTGTACAAAGCAACAGACTTGTAAATTTGCTCTCATCTGAGCAGAAATCGTTGCTACCATATTTATGTGCTACTGAACTGAAATACAGGAAGAGTGAGAATATGCCATTTTCTAGTTTCCTTCTGAGAATAATTGTATTGAATAATTTTGTTTTGGTAAAATAGGATGAGTTACATGAACTGAGAGTTTCACATGTTTAATTTTTGAGACATTTTAAATTTATTTTTTTTTCAGTTATTTATATGTACTATGTATCTGTGTTCAAGGCCAGGATGGATAGTGCTTGGACCAAACTGATCGAGGAGTAGGTGTCCTTGCCAATGCAGGGAGGTTGGAGCTAGATGATCTTTAAGGTCCCTTCCAACCCCAACCATTCTGTGATACTTTTTAATATATATATATATAAAAAAGTATCTTTATATGTATTTGTAGATTCTAAGGCATGTTGTCTTCAAGTGTACAAAGTACAGAACAGACACAAATAGCACTGAATAGCTGTACTAAATCATTACATCATTTGACTAAATATGTCATCATAGTTTGAACACATTATGTATTTTCAGATTTATTTTGGGTGTTCCTTTCCATTAGAATTTTACTTTGCCTATAAAATTAATTACTGACCTAATAATGTAAATAGAATCTTTTTATATATATAAGAAAGTATTTTACTTGTCTTTCATTGAAAGTCAAAGGTCCTCTATCTTACGTAAGTTAATATTTTAAGGACAGTCTGAATTTACTTGAGTTTTCTCCTTTTCTGTATCTTGTTGTATCAATGCAACATTATTATAAAATCTTTTCATTGCAGGATGTTATACAGCTGGCTGTTACAAATAACAGCTGGCAGCTGATGGAGCAATCCATAACTTCCAGGGGAGAGGCAAAAAGTGGTATTAACAATACGTCCTGCTATTCGTGCAAATAGTTTGTTTGTTAGGTTAAAAAGTACAAAGTTCTAGAACATTTGCATTTTATTAAATCCATTTTAAATAAACAGCTTCTGTGCCTGATAAGGTAGCTATAAGCCTGTTGCCTCAACACATCTCCCCTGTGTAGTGCAGTTAAAATGTTTTGAGTGCCTTTCAAATAATTTCCTTCTGCAGCTTAATGGAAAAACAAAAAATGAACCAGCAAAATATTTTGCGAATACTCACTTGTCCTCCAAAGCCTGTGCAGGGAGAGCCTGGTGTGACACGAGGGAACTCTGCTGTGCAGCCTTGTTCCAAGCCCCTGACCACCATCCTAGAAAGCATTGGTGTTTGGAAAGCAGTGGTGTTTGGCCTGGTACATCTTTAGGTGCACCTAAAAACCCTATCGTTTTCTGAATTGCCAGTTGCCTATTTGGATACAAATAACTGCTGGGAGGCGGGGGGGAGGGAGAGAAAGGAATGGGGGGAAGCAAATCTATTGTCTCTTAGTTGTTAGTTAATACTAGTGAACACATTTATCAAATGTTAGATAAATCCTTGTTACTGTAGGTATGCTTTACTGTTAGTTGTATCTATCTGGCTGCACCGAAAGTGAAATTTAGTCCAGATTAAAACATCTGGACATCAACTATATGGAAGGTATGTGTGTAAGGTGAACTTTAAAAGAAGAAAAATATGTATTTTGTGTAAGTATATACATAAACATGTATAAAAGAGAACATATTTCTTGAACAGACTTGTAGAAGCTACATAGGGAAAAATTAAGGTAGTGGAAACAATTAAAAAAGTTAACTTTTGAATGGACCTTAAGTTTTGTTCTGTTCTTGGATTATGTAGGAATTCCAGTTGTTGATTTTGAATCAGTGTTTATAGCATTGATTTAAGTGTAGTGGACAAAAATTTTAAACTATTAATAATTTAGTTTCTGTTGCCATCAGAGGATTAAAGTGTCTGTGCTGGATTCTGTGGACAAGTCAGTACACAATAATGAAAGGAAGTTGAATAATAAATAAAACATAAGTTGCACTTTAGCTACAAAATTCTTGTCTTTATGATGAGAATAGGATCTTCAGGCTATATTTAAAACTAGACTAGAAGTAGCTTTTTTCCCTCAGTAAGAAAATTGCCTGTTTATTTCTGTCAGTTGTTCACATTCAACTGTGGGCTTCAGTGTTTTCTCTTTCATTAAGAAAATAGAATACAGGAATAAATTTGGGGACATTAAAAAAAATGCCCCTGAATACTGACTTCCCTCTTCAACTGATACGGTATGCTTACAAGGGGCCCCAAATTAGAGGATGCTTTCATTTCAGAGTTGGAAATTACACTGATCATAATTACTTTTTTTTTCCCCAGAACTAGTATTGTTTAATTTAAAAGAAAACTTAATTCCAGCAATATATTTAAATACTTCTGCATCTTGTTTGTAAGTTAGATGCTTCCATTTCAAGACTGTCTGTCAAATATTAATGTGTTCTAATGGAAAATGTTCACTCTAGAGACAGTCCTTTGCTTTTAAGGGTTGTTGTTTTTTTTTAAATGTTCAGCTTTTTAAATCACGCTCAAACTACGGTTGTAAGAAACAAGTGGGTTTTTTTAAATGGAACTGTGGGCATAACAGCTAAATTACATAAGTTGAGGCTGTGGTGTTTTCTCATTTCTGAGTTTATGTTAAAGCACTATGATTGTGTAACCACTTAATTATAACCAAAGATTATAATTTTTTAAGCTCCCTAGTGTTGCATCTTCAACTTACAGCTACACTCATGTTGTGCTTCAGATCAGCTTTATGTCTGATACTAACTTTTGCCTGATGGATGCATTATGCTTTAAGGCCTGCAGAAATCCCTGCTGTGATTTAAGATACTTTACTAACAAAATAGCTGTCCCTAGACAAGGATGCTGTACCCGCTGGTGTACTGGTAAGTGAGGTACTCTACCTCAGATTGAGCAAGCAGTCAATAGATTGTGAAGAACATCCAGAATTACAGTGATGCTTTGATTTATCCTGTCAAAATGTCTGGTTTCAAGAAATGGGTAGACATGGCCAGTGTTTCAGTTGACCTATCAACTGAAGCACAGTTACTGATTGCTGTATTGGTGACATTCCCGTTATGTGTATAGGCAAATGGTCTATGGGCTGCAATGCACACCTATTTCAATGAGTCTTATTGCTGATCTGTAGCACTTGTTGTATTGACTCAGTCTAGCCATTTGTCTTAAACAAAACAATTACTTTTGCTTAATCAGTTGTGTTGGAGACTTCCTTCATGGGAACATCATTAAAATGGCATCTAAGACTGTATTCTATAAAATTGCTATATTAAAAAATAGCATTTCTGATTAATAACATTTTTATTGCCTTGCAAGCCTATCAAATCTGTAATACAAGAGTAGTGCAAATATATTTGAAGTATTAAAAAAAACCAAACCAAAACAAAAAAAAACAAACACAAAAACAAACAGTCCTTGTGTGTTGACATTATAAGGAAATCTACCATAGACAGCTGCTGAAGGAATTTTGGGCTGTTAATGAAATTGAAGTACCTTGTATTACTGAAACAACTGTAGGAGCTCCTATCTAAGTAATGGCATCCTCTTTAGTACTGTCCCATAACCCACTTTTGGTCCAAGAAGTGCTTTGCTTGGCCATCCGCCTCTCTAGTACAGAAGGGCCTGTTCTGGGCTCCTCAGTGAAGCTCCTCAGCCTTTTCACCAGCTTTCCACAGGCTCAGTTTGAAAAACAATCCCTCTTCTACCACTTGCCAGCTGACATTGCAGCATAAGGCTTGATTTGATCATTGCAGGACCGTTCCAGTCCTTTATACCTTGTGGAATCGTTTCCCTCGTGATTTCAACTCAAAATGGTTGTTACACAGCTGGGAAGAAGGGTATGCTAGTACTCATTGTAAATCTCAAATGCAGTTGATATTTAGGTAATATTGTCCCAAATATGTGGATGGGGAAAAGCTGGAAATCTTGTGGTTTTATCGCCTTGTACTTAATTCTTCTAAGTACTACTTAATTATTCATAAAGATGGGCTGTCCTACATTCATGACTTCATTCTTCCAAAGCCGGAATTGAGCCTTGCAGTAGTTTTCAAGTGTGAGTTTTGAATGGAAAGTTGACAGACTTCCAAGTTAATTTCCAATTAATTATCTGTGACCAACACGATGGTGGTATTCCCTGCTTTTGAATTAAAGACTAGGGTTTTGATAAGCTGCTCTGCTTCCAGAGCCATTTGATCGCACACACAAAGAGCACGACGTCGCTAACCAGTGCTTGCCAAATCGTGGCAACACACAGAGTTCTGTTTAATGCTTTATTACAGTAGCTGACAGGTAATGATCAGTGGCACTCCACAGAGTGTCTCCTGCGTGGTTATGTTTCTTCATATTTTTTAGCATTGTTTTTCCTAAGTCAGTTCTTGTTAACGTGACGGGACTTTATGTCATAGCAATGGAGCAAATACACTTCAGCGTAGTGCTAACGGCACGGTGCTGGACTGGCTAATTCATCTCTCAGAACCTTTAATAGCTATCTTAAATCACCTGAGATGATGTTAGAGGCTTGTAAGCACTTTTACTCTTTGTTAAGTGTACATAGTGCATGTTACCAGACCATCAGCTAAAATGCTTGTGATGAGAGGATGAGATTGCTCATAGCCACAGTCCAGTTTTTGACTGTCCAAGACTGCCTTGCAAGTCTGGATCCTTAGCAAGGGTCTGTTGATAGCACCTTGATCAGAGGCTTGTTGGCACTCTTCCCTACAGCACATACGTGGTAGTCTGTGTCTGTGGGGTTTTTTGGGGAAAGGAAAAAGAAGTGCTGCCCATAGCTGCTGCCCACTCTTGCTTGTTTCCATGTTCTGAAATGAGTTTTCAAGAAACTTCTGTGACCATTAATGCAAGTCTGTCATTCTAATAGAAGAACAGTTATCAGTCACGCTTGTTATAAGGATCTTAAACAGTAAGTCTTAAGTGCCTAAAACAAAAAGTAGAAACTGACAGAATAAAAAAAAACAAACAACTTTTATGTTGTGATTATTATGTTGAGTCATATTCACTGTGTTCCTATACATGTAACAGGAAAAATGTTTGTATCCTATTTTCCAAAGCTTTCTATGGAAGAACAGGTCATGCTTGCCTGTTCCATCCTTCTGCTTTCTAATTCTGGTCTTTTTCAAGTTCCAAGAATCCCAAACAAGGTAAGGGATTAAAATAATTGTGTTCAGATCCATAGCTTCTGCATGATCAGTGGCTTTCTTTTTTTTTTTCCTGCTATTAGAAAAAGTTAGGAAGACTGGCAATACTTATCTTTTTCTAGGAGGAGCTTATTATTATTCTATTGAGAATAAGCATATGGCTTTTCTTCATGAGTATACAAATGCTTTGCATTGTATTGGGTAAATTTATGTGCACTCAGATTCTCAACATTTTTTGTGTAATTTTAAGCAACCAATTTTGGGGAATGGAAAGGAAGCCAGCTCTTAGGTGGTTGTATTCTTACCCCTGGTTTTCGGCATCTGTTTGAGAGAGCTTTAACTGGCTGGTATCACAGTGGTGGCTTTGAAAAAAGGGGATCACAGAATTCATCTCGAACAAGGAGTCCAGAAAGGTTTTCCCACAGTCTGGTATCTGAGGGTAGGATGGTACTGTACAATTAGGGTGTATTTTTTAGAAAGGATATTTGCACCTTTGGATAAGAAGTGTCAGTTAGTGCTTTTAACTACATAAAGATACTACTTCACCATCATCTTTTCTGAATTTATTCAACTGTCTTGCTTAAGGTATGCATAGGTATAAGAATTAGTTGTGCATACTACCATTTCAATTAATGTAATTTACTCCATATAATGTGAGTAACCTCTCAAAATATTTTAATTTAGATTAAACTCCTAAATACACTTGTCAAATGTTTTTGTAAGGTGACTAATTAATAGAAAGTTTGGGTCTTGAGTTGAAGCACTGAAACTATTTTGCAGTAGCCAGATGTCATTTAATAGCTTGATAATAATAGTTTGGCCTTCACATAAATTTCACTTTTTTTTTTTTATCTGGTAACAGATGTGGAATAGCTGGCATGTACAAATTTTATCAATCAGATATAGTTTGACATTTTTAACACTTTTTAAACTTTGCAAAGACCTGTTTACCATATGGTGTAAGTGGGTGTGCAGGAAACGACACTTTCATGAAGTCTGGTATGTACTGTACTGCTTTTCCATGAACTGAACATGAATATTTCCTTTGAACAAGTGTGCTGAAGGCAGGCAAGCCTTTGAAGCATGGATGTATGACTTTGGACAGTAACATTTATGTTTGTGTCCTTCTGTAGGTGATTGTTTTAAAATCACTTTAGCCTTCAGCTTTTCATATTTTGAAACAAGTAACAGAAAAACAGAATGTATGTTTTTCTTTTCATTGTTGCTGCAGCCAGTTGTTATTACTGTGGTCCCAACTATCCTATTTCCTGTTTATATTCTATGTCTTTTGAAGACATATAGTCACAAATGTTTAACACGTCCCATCTAGACGCAGTTTTTAACTAATTGTTAGAAACTTACTCATGGCTCTCTGAAATTACTTCTTGATTTAGTCTCCTGCTTATCAGATTATTAGTAGCTTAATTAGTTTTTAAACAAAGTTCAGGTAAGGAAAAAATTATTCACAGCTAAAGTATCTTTTTTTTTCACTTTGTTTCTCAGTATTTAATGTCTGGCAATTTCTCTGACAATAGCAATACCTTCTTTCTTTGTGTGGACTATAATAGCTACTCTTTAAACAGTGTGTCTTAAACAGGGTCTGACAGGACATGATTGTAATTCATGAAACTATGTAATATCACAGACTGCAGTTTAAAAAAAAAAATATAAATAGACCGCTTAGCACATGAGCTTCATGGTATAAAGATTTTAGGTTTAGAATTACTTAAAGGTGCAAAGCTTTTCTGCTCTTTTTGAAAAATAAAGTCCTTATTAATGTCCTCTTAAGCCCTAAGCAAAAGGAGTAAATTTCAGCTTAAAATGCATCTTAATTCTATAACATTGCCAAAAGAGTGTTTTGCCATGTGACAGCTGCCTGGCACCAGCACTCAGGAAGTCTTGACTGTTTATGCCACCAGTCCTTTTCATATATAACTTACCTAATACTGAGAAGGGTGTATTAAAGACTAGTAATAATGCATCTCCAGGTCTTCCTTCCGCTATCCTTGTCTCCAGACTAACATTCTGAGATGGTCACTCTGATCCTCTCTCAGCACTTCCTCTGGTCCCCTGCTGATAAAGCATCATAATGCAAAAATCAGTCTCCAGATTGTCAGCCCTGGGCAGAGGCACTCTGTTTTACCAGTTTAAATAGTAACTGCTATGCTTCTCACTAGGAGAGAAACAGCTCAGTCCTGTCTGTCATGATGTACATTACAAAACCTAGAGGCCTCAGTCCAAAAATCACAAATTCAACTGAGAATACTTCTCTTTTGTGGGAGGGTTTATACAGCAGAGTTTGTGTATCTTTCCACACCATGTCCTTATTTTGGGCAGCTCTTAAAGTCCTTCTCACCAACTATCAAGTGTTTGATACACGTAATATTTAGCTAAATGTGCATACTGAAATAGAATGGAAAAAAAAAAAAATGGAAAATAATGTAACCCATTAAAAGTCTCTATGAATCACAATTTTTTGTAAATTTATTCTTGTATTAAGGGACTCTATTTACTGTGTCTTGTAAGATTCTTTGTTTGCGTTCGTCACGGTTTGACTCAGGATCGTTCTATCACTGGTTTTGCATAGTTTAAAAGACTCCTACATGCATCTTTCTTCAAGTGGAGATGGTCTTGATACCAGTGACTACAGGGAACTTGATCTCAGTTGTTGCTTAAAGGCTTTCTGAGCTGGGAAGTTTTCAGGAAGCTGTAGACTACCTTGAATTTCTTATTAGAAGTACATCATTTCACAAAGATATTCTAAAATAACTCTTCCCTGAATGGTGTCGATGGCACTACTTATATAAATACAGTATTTGTGATTAAGTAACTTGCTGGGATAGGAGTTCTCCTTAAGTGATCTTGTAAATTAAGATTTGGTGTTGAAGTTACTTGACATTCAGGATAAGCTTTAATACTTAATTTTGCTCATTAAAGATTTTTTTTTAATATTTGTGCTTAGGAAGTAGATTCAGCTATTTGCAATAGAATTATGAGAAAAAGAAAAGGCTTTAGCATAAAAATAGATTCAGATACGATTAAAGCACAACTGAAAACAGACGGTTCAACATTTCACCTAATCTCCATACATATATATGTAGGTGATCTGCATAGTGATAGGTCCTTCCAAACTGAGGAATGTGTTTTAGCAGCAGCATATGCATGTTTGGGTTTAGATCCTTTGAAGATCATACCTTCCTGTTTTTGTTCTCGTTGATTCTGGAACTAAAAGCAATATTCAGTACTGTGTGCTTTGCAGTTTCCATGATTTCACATGATGAATCACATCATTCTCTTTGGGGATGGGCACTAAGGCCCTATTAACTTCAATTGTCTGTTCTCATGTATATCCATTAATTGTAATTTTTAAAATCAGTGGAAACTGGATGAACTCACATCTTCTCAACAGTTCAGAAAATCAGGCCCAAATGAAAGATTTTCTGTAAAATGTTGCTAAATAGCAAATTTTGAAAAGCCAAGTATTACTTAAATTTTAAAGCTAAACTTTGTGAGCTGAATTCAGAAATATAATCTCCTCCCTCTCACCCCCTCTGTTTGATTCTCTTATTTTTCAGAAGCACTCTAGGACTGTAGGCACTTTGAGAATTTAAGACTTAATTTTGTTACCAAAACATACAATAGTTTCACTATAGCAAATCTTTGCTATAGTATCAGCTTTAAAACTGAAGTTTAGTATCCCATATAAAAACCTTCTTCTAGTTTTGTCTTTATTAAAGCCTATTTTTTAAACAGTCCAGTGTGTAAGAGCTATAATTTAAACTGCTTTAAGGTACAGATTGTCAAAACTAAGAAATCAAATTGCTCTGATTACTCACTCAAATTGCTGCTCCGTTTGAGAATTTAATTGAAGTCTCGTGCCCATGTGCGTCAAGTAAAATTAATAATAAACCAGAATGTCTCTATGTGAAGAAATCTTGGCTTAAAGCAAAATTCATTTGCTTTTTTGACATCCTATGTGGTTTCTGGCATACAGAACAGAGAGAGAATTGTCCAAGTAAGTGACCCTCCTGAACATCTTTTATGAAGTTTGATAGTGTGTGACTTATCAATTAAGTACAACGTCTGCCAAGGAAGTTAATAATCTGTAGTTAAAATATTCTTGGTTACTTCAAGATAGAATTTTATAGCTCTCATATTTTACTCATACAAAGAATTATACAGCATTTACAGTATGAATGTTTAGGAGCTTTCTGGTAAAGAAGAAAATAACGACTGGTATCTTTCCTTTTTTAGGTGTAATTATATAACATGTTGCACTTTGTTCTCAATTTTGTTTGTCTGCATTATATAACATCAATATAGAACTTATTAGAGGCATAAAACTACAAGCCCACTTTTTTTCTAATTAGATTTTCTTTAGTTTCACCACATCATAACAAAAATTTGTATTTTGGTACAGATCATAGTGTATATAATACATACAATCTTATGTGCTCTAATGAATCAAGCGTGACAATATAAAATGTGTTTCTCCAATACAGTTTTTCAAACTCACAAGGTTTGCTTTTTTTTTTATATCTAATGCTGAAAAGTCACTTTTTTTCATCAAATATGTTTTTGGGGTTTTTTTCCTGCCAGATTGTCACAAGTTACTCCACTTTTCAAGAACACTAAGACAAGCCCAGTGTACACACAGTTCCTGACTACATTGCTGGAAGAACTGCATTTCAAAAACGAAGATCTGGAAAGTTTAACAAGAATATTTAGAAAGGACTGCCTACTTGAATGGTCAGTCAATTTTAAGCTTATTTTGCATGCCATAAAATGAGGCCAGTTAACAGTGGTTCAGCATTTCATAAGTATGCACAGTAACTAGAGATCGTATCAGCCAGGGTAGAAAATGCGTAAAGTACATTTTAAAGTAGGAATATATGCAGTATGGAAATGAGTATCATAATTTTGTAAATGCCAGCTGCTTACTTATCACTTTAATCTTTTACAATATATAGCTGGTTTGTATACAGTTGGTTTCCTGCAATATTGGGAGGAGTTTTTACTCAAGTTCTACTACAATTGATTTAAAAATACAAAAATCTGTGTGGCTACAGTGGCTAAGTCTCAGCATAGTTTTTTTATCTGTGAAATGAAATCGTTCAGTCTTTATGATATAGATATAGCTAAAAGCCATGTATTTTTTTGCATAATACTGAGATCACATTTTGCTTTCTGGGTAGGCCAAAAAATTTAAGAGCAAAAACCTTATTTATGCTGATCATACTAAACAGATTTTATGAAGATCACATTATAGTATTTAATTAAGTAATTAGTGTTTTAACATTCTTGATCTCCTTTATTCTCCACAGAATAACGTGATCATCTTAACATCTCCTACTATCTGAAATAGTGGCACAGAGAATGAAAGAACACCTTCAGTTGTTGGAACTTATTTTAAATGAAAAACGAAATTCAATATTGATTGTATTTCTTGCACTTCTGCTTTTTCATTTCCTTCCTTTGAATAAGAATTTGGAAGTCTTGTGGAGAAGCTGACTATGGCAGGAGTTGTTGATGGTATGCATCAAGACTAGTTAAATGTAGACCATCTAAAAAACTGTCTATTTAAAAGCAGTAGAAAGGAATTTGGATTGAATTGGGGTTTTCTTGCTTTGATTTGACAATTCTCAGCCAAAATTTGTGTACAGAAATTGGGGAAAGAGGGGGGGGGGGCAGAAAAGGCATATTAGCCTGGAATGTTAAGATCACTGCTGCTGACATTGTTCCAGTTGACCCAGTGCAAGGAGCAGTGATCTTTAAGAATGACGATGACAGTACACAAAGATGTCAAATCAGTAGCCTGTTTATCTTCATATGTCTAAGGGGTGGTCTTTAAACTTTTGTAAAATTTATTTTTAAACTGCCTCTAATTGTCACTAATTTGGATTTTAAAATATATTCTAATAACTAAAACCTTAATTTTTGGTGTTCAGTAGTAATTTCATTTAAAAGAGTTGGGTTGTTTACACTGAGTGTGTCTAGACTTGCCTCTGTCACTAACTGATTATAAAATGCAATTTAAAACTAATCCACTAGTAATTTGCAGTGATTCTATAATACAGCTTATTGCTTAGTTCTTGGTTCATAGGACACTGTCCTTTGAGAGACTGGAGAAAGTAGTTGTAACTGGCAGTGCTCAGTCTGCAGCAAATGCCAACACAGGTTAAGGCTGAAGCAAGACTTACCAGGGCTGCTATGTAGCAACTCCATTTAAAAAACAGTTTATTCCTTTCTTTCGTTTCTGTAATTGGACACCAGAAGGGAACTCTGAACTTACTTAGTTTATTGCTTTGTAGTTCCTTCATGATAATCAGGATGAATATGTTGATTGCCCCCCAAAACACAGAAGCCCTGCAGCTTTTTCCTGAAAGTGTCATTGGGCAGTAGAGTTTATTTAGTTTTGCTTTATGTTTTTAACTTACCTTTGCATGGGAGGTTATGTTCAGTATAACTTGTAAATGCAACAATTTAGAATGAGGAAAAGCTTTAATGCAGAGTCAAAGCTTTGCATTTTTTTTAAGTATGGAAGAGGGAAAAAAAAAACCAGCATGATCAAAGCGTGTCTGATGTCAAATTTATAAGAATGGATGATGAATTCTGGCTAGAAGGTACATTGGTTTTGTGACATAATGGAAAACTACTTTTCACATATGCAAAGAAGGGACAAGACCTCAGCAAAAGATAAGCTTATAGAAGACTGAGTAAAAGGTATGATACTCAGAGCAAAACGTAAACCTTGACTTTTTATCTGGCTGCTGCTGATTTTGGAAGTTAAATATTTTTCTATTTTTAGCTAGTACTTCACTGTAGGTTCTGAGCAAGCCATTGTTCTCTTCCATATATATCTACCTTGTGGCATAAAGATTACAACTACCCCATGACAATGCTGCAGTACTGAGTACTTCTAGAAGGCATTACAGATGTACATCATCCTGGGAACATGACTTGTTTTTCATCAGGTTCAATAGCCAGTTCAGTGATGTGAATTTGTTTGTTAGTTTGTTAGGTCACAGGCCCAAATAAGGGTTATGGGTTTGCTGCTTTTACTGTCTGCCTTAGCAGCAGAAAAAAAAATTAAGCTTCCAGGATTTTTGCCACTCCTCTTTGGCTGCTATGTAGTAAGCTCACTCATTATTTCCCTTTCCCTAAGAGAACAGAATAACCTTTCTCTTCCCATAACCTTCTTCACCAGTCCAGAAGAAAAACTTCCATAATATGCTGGAAATGCCCTGGAGGGATATTCTTCACCTTCCTTTAATGGTTTCATCTCTCTTAGACATAAAACACATCAATAAATGCAGGAAGTGAACATATATCCAAAGGTATAATCTCAAAAGGATCTGTTATACTGACACCCTTAACTGGTTGTACAAAGAGCACACAACTCAAGCACCAAAAATTAAGTTCATCTATGTAGTTCTCTCATGACCATTTTTTGTAATAGCTTAACTGCTTGGAAATGTTCAAAATTAGACCTAATTTGTGACCTTAAAGCTTAGTTTCTGCCACAGCTGCCTGTCCTTTAACAGACTTTACTCTTTCTCAGCTTGCTCTTTTTTTTTTTTTCTCCCCTTCTCATTTTGGTTATGTTTGCAGGCAGATTGTTTCCTTGTGGCCTTGCTGCTGTGCTTACTGTTTTTCCTTTCTATGTTAGGTGACCAGATGAGAACAGCTGACACTTGGTTCAGTGGTGGGTTTGAGCCTTACCTCTAATATGCTAAATTTTAGTGACTTGCTACTACACTTGCAGGTGTGTAGAGACATTATGGATCTGGGGCTTAGGGTAGATGGGACATAAGGCTCTATTTCAAAACAGCTGTATGAAAGAAGCACGAACTTGGTAAAGCCATCAGCTGCTTAGATTATAAGGCTCATAAAGTCATAGAAATCCATTGCTGTGACTATATGAAGCATCCAAGCCTGTCTGGCAGTGGATGTGTACCAGGGCAAATATGGCATGATGCATTTCTTTTAATAGCAGGGGGGGCAGGAGGGAAACCAGACTTCTATGGCAGTTTATTTTTTTCTGACATATAGTAGATATAAGCAAAGAATAGCAAAACACTTAAGCTTAAAGGAAAGCCTACTTCATGCAGTTGCAGCTTCTCAGCATCAAAGAAGGAATGTGTGGCATATACCTGCATACTGCAGATATGGATTTCTTACCAAGTTTTCTATGATGTAATGAAATAATCTCAGAAAGAGAATAGTGTTAATAAAACTACATATACAGAGGAAGTAAAATTGTTCAAAGTTATTCAGAACAGTCTTTGTGCTGGCCAAAGAGGATGGAGGAAAAGCTTTTTTGTTTATTTTCACACCAGAGTTCAAGTCACAGTCCTATAAATACTGCCAGTGTAAGTACTACACTCTGTAATACTGAATTTCCTACTGCAGAGCCCTTCACTGCTGCTGTACATACATCAGATACATCTAGGGCCTCAAAGGTTGTGTCCACACAACATATAGAAGATTCACCTATGTTTTCACTGCTAGTCTCAGTGAGTAGTTTAAAAGGGAGACATCAGTTGTGGTTGGGGGTTGAAATAACAGTCTTTTGAATCTTGGTGTTGAACCTGCATGTCCTACCCTTCTCTCCCTAGTTAGAGAGAATCTGGACTATACAAAATGCAAGAGGGGATGAGTGGCTCAGCTGGACATTAAATTTTAGATGATCTTTAACTGCTGGAGAGGAAAGGACTAACACATCAGAAAGAAGAAAAAGGAAGCGAGAAGGGGAAAGCGGTATTCACACCTTCTAAATTTAGGCATCCAACCTTTGGTACCTGCCTGTCTCCATTTACTTAAGGGAGAACCGATGCTCTTAAATTTAGGTTCTCCAAACCATACCATAGTGCAGTGTATAAAATAGATGGTGTTAATCCCTCTGTCCCTATTCCCTGATGGCAGAAAGAAAGCAGGTAAATCAGCTGAGAACTTTGACCACAGTAGACTGGCTTTCCCTGGAGTAATTTATTTAGTAATAAAGTGTGATAAAAATAAAGCTGAATGGGGACCTGCCCCTGCAAATTATGAAGTTTCTAAGCAATTTGATCCCATTGTTAAGTTATTTTGATGGTTACTACTTCACACAGAATTTTTTCTTAACCTGCAAGAGTTAAAACTAAAAGAATTGAAGTGAGTGGCAGTCTGTTGAAAGTATTTCCAGGAGGTCACACTAGTTCTACACTTTGCCTCTAAGCTTTCCATACTTACTGCAATTGTTTACGAACACCCAGTACTGTGGGTGGGGTTTACCTTGATCTCACTGGGGTAGCAGGTAATGCTGAACTGTCATTTCCAATGAGCATTAAATATTGAAAACACTGAATCAGTCTCTCTTTGGCAAGTCTTAAGTTTCCATAAGCAGCAGATGGCATACAAAGCAGGGTTAGGCACCTATAAAAACCTCTGTTTCTCAACTGTGTTTCTCTACCACCTGACAGCCAGTTGTCCTCTGATTAGAGTCAGAGGAAGTGGGTGTGCCTGCCATTAGCAAAGACAGAGTAATATCGCTAGAGACTTTTCCTCTTGTGAGCTTTCTTTTTGCGACTCTTCACCTTAGAACCACTTCTCTGCACAGACTGCAGACGGTGCTTTGGGAGATGGGCTGCCTGAAAGACGCTGTAGAACGTGAACTGTGGCATCTGTGGTGCTAAACAGGATTTGGTGAGGTGAGGGGGGAGAGAGTTGGAAACATCTGTCTTCAAGTAGCTCTCATTTGGGTACTTAGGTTTCAAAGAGCAAGTGAAAGCATACTTTGCCTCAGTGGCTGATTTGGATGTGTGATCAATGTTCATCATGCCCCCTCGGCTGCTTGCAGCTCTAGAGCAAGAAGCAAGGCAACTTGGAGTTCTGAAAAAAGGGCAAGACTATCCAAAAAGAGTAATAATTAGGAAGAAGAAATGTGAGAAACAAGCACAAGCCTTTCTAAACTGGTCTTGGCCTGGAAAATGGGCAATATTGAGAGATACTTCTGGGGCATTGTACTTAAAGTAGTCTGCTCAGTCTGGGGCAGGGCTGGAAAGGCCAAGAACAAAGACCTTCAACTTTCTGACCAATGTTTCTGAGATCTATGAGCCAAGTTTATATTCCCACTGACTTTGCCACCATAGTTGAACATGCAGACTTAAGTCCTAGACTTAGAAAAACTTACCCATCAGAATAATGCCGTAAGTGTGGCCCAGGTAACACTTCAGATGTCCACCTGTTTGTTGGTTTTACTGTGCTATCCTGCAGTTACCCCAAGCCAACAGCTCCCTAATTGGCCCTTTTTTTTTCCAAGAACAGGCTAGAGCTGACACATAGGTGACTGTATGGCATTTGCATCTCACCACTATGAAAACTCCCTTCCTTAGCAGTCAGTGCCTGCAATGCTCTGGTAACCTATACTTTAAAGGCAAAGTGTTTAGTGCATTTTTTCACACTGATTATGTGCAGGAGTTGTATGCAAAGATCAGACTGCAAAACCAGGGGGGCTACTGACTGGGTACATCCTGCATCATTGCAAGCCACATCAAATCAATGCCATTTTGGGCACTTTTTAGCCTCTTCAATTTCACGGGGTATGTAACTGAATTGAAGGTGTAGTGGGACAGCAGCAGCTTCCTGTGAGTGTTCTACAATTCGGTTAGATTGACTTATCACTACAGAGAGTTTGAAGGACTTTGGATACAACTTCAATAAGCTGCAAACAGTTGCATCAGGATTTGCATCATAAATCTTGCCTTTTTGTTTTACTCAAATGGGAGTGTCTACAAATCAGGTTAATATAAATTTAACAGTACAGTAGTTAAGTAACAAAAAACCTCATAATTGGTAGTATTATCTAAGAAACCAGAACAACCCTGCTTACAGCTATCAGCTAAGATCTGACTCATCTAAGGTATTTTATAGCAACCATATGTTAGGCATGTCTATCTCACCTATTATGCAGAAAAATGATAACGTTTCCTAATCAGGATTTGCCACTGAGCAGGATTTTCCATCAACATCTCAGTATTGCAGGCACTATTCAGTCAGGAGAAAGCCTTTTGCAGCCACTTCTGATTTGTTACTTTAACAAATAGAATAAATGGCTGTAAATTTGTGGCTAGTATTGATTCAGCAAGGCCATTTGTAGTTCAAAGTAGAGGTATGTTACTTTGGCAGTTGACATGTTAAAACATCATTTAGGGATTAGGTGTTAGAAGGTAACTTCAGAATACTGGCATTTCTTGTGCAAAAAAACCTGAATGTTTAAAATTGAAGACAGGAACAACCATGCTATACACTAAAAATACTTCACTGAGATGGCACAAGCAAAGTTATAATTGTATAGTATATTTACCTGCATAGCCCGAAAAGAGAGAGTGAATTCATGTCAGTACAGGAGAGAAAAATTAAAAATTAAGTTTGAAAACATTAAGCTCTTTTGTAACAATGCAGTCAGTTAAGCTAGAATTGCATTTTAAGGAAGGCAGGCACCATGTAAACCCCATTGGCTCTTGATTTTTGAACAAGTTTTACATCCGGATCACTTTTGCATAGAAACCTGCCTAAGCCTACACCCCTCTGCAATCTGACTTCAGTCCTTCTTGCACAAAGACTGGTTAGATGTCCATCAGCCATAGGTTTTTCCTAGGCTATTACTGCAGTATCCAAGTAGTCAAAAGAAGTAATATGGGGAAAGAAGCTGCAGTCCTGACACTCCCTTTGTTCTCAAAAGGGCAGTATTTTGACTATTTAAAGCTCTGGTGTCAAAGCTCCTGTTGATGCAAATTAGAGAAAACTGTTGTCTTGGTAATTATATACCTTGTTTAAGAATCACAACTTAAGAATTTGTTTTAATCCATTCTTGTCTTAACTGTGAGCTTTCACTAAATATAAAAAAAAAACAACAAAAAACAAAAACCCACAAAGATATTTTTGCTGCTTAAGATCATTGGCTTACTATAAAATTTCACAACTTGTTAAATTGTGTCTTCCTTATTAAGATAGTGTCTCCAGAAGGCTTTTGAAAACTTAGAAAATAAGTGATTTTACAGATATTACATTAGCCCTTAACAGCTCTGGGTCAAATACATCTCATCTCTGCTAACTATTCATTTCTGAGATCCTCCCAAGCTCTGCTTTTTTGTACACTGAACATCTGATGCTTCTTGTTTTTCTTCTATAACCATAGATGTGCCCTCTTCAAAAAACTCACAATCTCAAAATACTAAACTGACAAGCTGAGTGTCAAACCACACACCCCAAGCAGCAAGCAGTGCTGAAGAAAAACAGAATCACACTTGAAGAGAAACAGAATAAATCAGACAAATTGTTTCCAAAGAATAAATCTAAAACATTTTCAAGTCGGTGCAGGCATTGTTTCTTAAGAATGCAAATACCATTGGATGCTTTTAAGTTTTTATGTTTGCTTATGGTATAAGCAGAGGCTGCTCTCAGCAAGAAAAGATTGATTTGAACAAAGCTTTAGATTTTCTTTGTTAAGATGACTTTTATCTCTCTTTGAGCTAAACTGGAGCCTTGCTGTGGGACCAAGATGTGGCTCCTTGTTTGCCAAAGAGCAGCACGGGTGTTCCTGTGCTAGTCGAGTTGCACACCGGGGTAAGCTAGGAGGCCTCTTCAGTAGGAACGTGTGGTTTGTGTGTGCCACGGAGCCTCTCTGCATCAGAGCCCCCAAGTGTTGCTCGCTGAGAGCGCACCGGAGAGCTGGATGGCAGCTGAGCGAAGCTGCTTGTGAGCAAGCAGGCTCACAGCTACCCGTTTGCTGTAGCAGGTCCTTGCATTACAGGAGGCTATTTGAGCACAGGGGAGGGAAGTAATTTGGACAGACTACAGCAGGACCCATAGGTGTTTCAGTAAGCCATCCCTCCTCCCACTGGAGGGGCTGATGTGAGACAAGATTTGGTCCACAATGCCTTCGTGCTATGGTGCCAGATAGAATTTGGCTTGGCAGTAATGCCACAAGTTATCTAAAAGGGCTCATGATACTGTCCTGCAAAGAATGACAGGTAGAAGCAGTAAAAGGGGTCATTTTCATGCTGAAAAATATGTAAGACCAGCTAGCTGGTTTCTTAAATAAACTGTCAAGCATATGTCACACTTTGCAGCATGCTGTCACCTTATCTCTATAGTTCAAAATCTGTCACAGCGTTAAAAAAAAAAGGTTAAATTTTAAAAAGCATAGCTACAAACATTTAGCTGCCTTGAATGCTGTCAATACGCCATTGTAAAATAATGCTGTTGTGCAGGTTTTGCTGAAAGATACATCCTTTTTTTGTAAATCTGGTTATTCAAAGGTAGAACATTGACCTCCAGTTTTGGTACTTGACCACTGATCTTCTGTAAAGATCAGTGTAAGAGCAATGCTGGATTCTAGGTTACATCATTTATATTTTAAGGTTTTGAGTCAAAAGCTGGATTTTTTTTTTCCCCTGGTTCATCTCTTATCTGATAACCTTGAATACAAGAGAGATAATGCCTGAGGCAAAGCTGATAAAGTCACCAGTACCAAGAAGCATGTGTGTTGAGGGGGGGGGACCCAACAGCATAGATACATATCTGCACATCCCTATTTCCTTTACAAACAGAGGAAGGAAGTTCCCTGCAGGTTATCCCAAGAGTATCCGCTCTTACAGCCTGAGAGATAGCAAAGTACAATTTCCAAGATCCACAGGCTTTTTTAAATACTGAATTGAGTATTTCACAGGTAATATTCCCTTCATCAAGTTTTTTATGCCTAGTGGTACTGCAGGCCTTTTACCAGCACTTAACAACTGAGTATCACAGCCATCAGTTACAGTCACCGCACCCTGTTTCCTCTCTCTGCTCCTGCACCCCGCATGGGGAATGGGAAAGGGGCAGCCTGGCAAGGGCTGCCTCATGCCTTCCACCCTCCCATCCACACACCAAGCTACTGCAGGGAACCTCCTGCAGGGCTCATTTTTTCTGCACAGGATGGTAAACTGGCCATGTCTACCCTTGCTCCTTGAAAGATGCTCACAGGTGTTGTTGGTTTGGTGGCCATTTACGTGGCAGCTTCTCTCAAGCTGGGAGGACACTGCCACAGGGCCACATGACTGTTGATGGACAAAAATACTCATATAATTATTCTTCCAACAGCATCTATGGATTATTATGAAAGTTGTCTCTGAAACAGATATGAATCACCCAACAGCTACAGCAGTGCTCCTCTACAGAGATTATTAAGAATTTTTATGCAACTTCTTTAATCAGAAGAGGCCTACTTGGTTGAAAATGAAACCTCTGCAGGAAAAGGTTGGTTTTGATTAATTTCTCGACTTGAAAAAGTGTCCAAGTTGTCAGTATGTTTCACTTCAACATTTCTAAACACACAGGAAAAAAAAAATCAAGTTTAAAGTCACTTCATTTTAAGACAGGTTAAATGTAATTACATTTAAATTTATCCAGCCATTTTAGCACACTTTACACCATTAAATTCTTGTTTGCAAAAAGTTAGATTTTGACTTGTCTTCCCAAATTGTTTTTTGTAGGTTAGTTTTTGTGAACACTCAAATGTGTTTTTCTTTAGTAGAAGTACAGTATTGGTTTTTAAAACTGATGTGATAAGGAGCAGTAGCAGCTTTGTTCAGAATTTCTTGCTATATCAGAATCCCCAAATAATAGCCTCTGTACCTCTATAGGTACCTCTATAGGTACCAAATAGGTAGCAATCAAAGCAATTATCTTTCATTATGTAACCTCAGGGAAGATTATATTGCTGAAAGAAGAGATGCATTCCTACTTTTCACTAATTGCTGTAAGAAATTGTCTAGTTTCAGAACTTTGACCAAGATACAAATCCCCCATTCAAGCTAGATCAAACTAATCAGTGGTTATACAGGATGGTGCGTATTTTTAATTGCTGATTTTTTTTACTGAGCTAATGGTCCTTCTAATGGCACATTTACATATATTGACATGAGCTCTTCACCATTCAGGACTATTTTTAAAAAGTGTTATCAATTAGCAGCTTCATCATCAATTTCAAAGCATTTTCCAAAGACAGGTAACTCCTGTTCACAGAAAGGTGAAAGGGGAGTGGAGTGACTCATCCAGGCTCACAGACCATGTCAGAGGCAGAGGCAGAAACAGAATCTGGGGTCCTGGTATCCATACTCATGGCCTAGGGAATAAAATGGCTGTCACCAAACTTGATAGCTGTCATCCCACCATTGTGCAAAGGAAAATCCCTTTCAGTAAGAACACACATTTGAAATTCAAGATGTATTTCCTTTCTTCTTGGTGATACATACTGTAATATCTCCCTTAATCTTCTGCTGAACCCTACTCAGAGCCGAAATAAAAAAGTTCACTGAGCGTATTTTTCTGTATCTGTTTCTTTGCCTTGATGTTGTTGATACAATAAACTTGGCTCCACACCAAACAGCAATGTTACAGCTGAATTTGGTCAGATTCTAATAATTATTCACCACCAGATTTAAGTCATATCTGTAGATATACCTGCTGTGACCTTTAGACTTGATTTTGAACATGGTTAAGTATGTTGAGGCCAGGCATTTTAAAACAGACATTTGCTCTGGCCTCAGTTGTGAATGCTGAGGTCTTTGAGGAATCTGGGTCACTTTGTCTATCTTCTTGTCTATTTATACCTTTCTGCCCATTAAAGAAGACAAGATGAAGCTACAGATGTAAGGGGGAGCAAAAGAGCTGTTGGAGATGTTTGGGGACCACAGGATAGGAGCACTGTGGGGATGGCAAGCTTTAGATCCTCTGGCTCTGCACTGCTCATTGCAGCCATCTCATAAACTCACTGGGTTAGCTCAGGGTTTTAAACTGACCTTGGGGAGAAGATAAAGCGGCCACTCTGGTGCAGTGGAGGCTGTATGAGAATGTCACCTTTCCAGTGACACTGTGGATGGACTAGACCAACTAATGCTAGTTTTTAAGAATCTTGCAAAACTGGGGTATGTTTTAAAGCAGCAATGAACTTCAGTATGTTTCCACTAGTAAAAGATGAAAGAGGGTATGAGAAATGGTCCAAGGAGCCTAAGCCAAGTAGCCCAATGCTAGTTCTGGGTTAGTCTGGGACCACAAAGGAAGAAACAGATGCATGGGGGTTAGGCATGGGTGGAAGTTGTTCTTACAAACTAGTAAGATCGCATGTACTGCCTTCTGTTAGGGTGAATAAAATAAGAGGGACACATAGCTAAGTGTATTGAAAACCAGCTTGCTGATTAATCTCAGAGCCAAATCAATTAGTAAATGGGGCTGACTGTGAGCAAAGATTGTATTAGTTCTTGGTGAAAAATGGTTCTCAGTAGGTGGGTTGTTTGGGAGGGTTTGTTGAGAGTTTCTATTTTTTTAATCAAGATCATCAATTTGGAGGCATTTTTCATTCAGTGATTTGCATCAGCACAACAGGCAAGGTACATGCAGTGTGGGACAGAGCAGACCCAGCAGCTTTTGCTGGACTCACCAGCTTAGAGCCACTGATTGGTGCTTGTTCAGAGAGAGGGAAAAAAAAGTGCCAGCACCACATGCTCTGTGGAAGCTTCAGCAGCATGAGTGCAAGAGGAGATAAAAAAATCAGTAGGGGTTTAGGGAAGAGAAGAAGGATTATAACAGAGGTTTGGTAGATAAGGAGGGAGCAGCAGATCAGCTCACAGTGAGGATGAGAAAGGGGTGCAGGGGAAAAAGCTGTGATGCTGGAAATCTCTTAACAGTGGGACTAGCAGAGAACATCAGAGCATGTGGAGCAGTAGGGTGATAAGGGGGGTAGGTCAGTGTTACAGAGTGATCTGAATCACATGGTCACAAGATGTATTTTAATACAACCAGATGCAAGAGAACCCACCTGGGAGAAAAGAAAGCAAGCTCCTGTGGTAGGATGAGAATTTGCTTCTGAAAGCAATGATGGATACTAGGGATTAAGTCAGTCTGGATGACTAAATGCTCAGCACAAAAGCATAATTAATCTTTTTAGCATCTGCATCTATGTATCAATGTTATGTACTACTTATCTCTGTACAGATGTTTCTTTAAGTAGAGTTGTAATTACAAGTTGTAGAATACCACAAAATCAGCGCAAACATCATAGACCTGTGAAACCATTGCAGAGCCAAGCCATGTTGCAGATGGTGAAACACAGTGTTGTGTGGGAGTTAGCTATTTCCACATTAACGTTTTTCAATCACAGTGGCTCATTTTCACACAGCTTGCTGAACTTCAGAAAGTTTGCACAAAGGTTAAGGTTTGACATTTTGAGACAGAGTAGCTTAGTCCTCTATCCTCTAGTGAGAACTACAACAAATAATCAATAATAGAAGAGAAATAAAGACCCTTACTTCATCTGTTTCCAGGGTGGAAGCACTGATAACGTGCTTTTTTGACACAAATGCTTATTCTGAGGTCTTCATTACCAGGATTTCCAGTAAAGTAGCCATAGGCAAGAAAGCACTTAGAATCTGACTGTTACATTAGGCTTCCTGAAACCACACGTAGGTGTGATTGTGAGTGCAGGCATAATAAAATGTCCTCAAACTTCTAATGGACTACCAAAATTATATTTCTATCAATACATAAGGTTATTATGAGGTCCTACATAAAGGGTAGTCATTAATGCATTAGGATTTCTTTTTAATTTTAACTGGTGTGACTTCTGGTTTAGTTTATGCAAAGCATGTGTCTAAGAATGAAACAGATTGACATAGGGCATAACGCCTTGTTCACAACAATGTAACTCATGACTGCACTGAGAAATCACTTCTCTCTTTAGATTTAGGTATCACTTCAGAGATACTTACTTCTAGAAAGCAGTATTCTCTCTGAAATACTCAGTTCTACAGATCCCTAATTATGTGTGTTACTGATTTATTGCTGCTGCACATCTGTTATTTCTGCAGTACCGGGTAGATACAGCACATCACCTTCAGTGTTACTACCATCACAGAAATACTGTATCTGTAGGTGTTTGCACCACTTCTTAATCAGAACTTTCCGGCTCTAATAGGACTAGTACAATAATTCATTCCTAACACCTAAAATAGACATCCTTAGACTAGATGATTTTCCCACCAAAAGATATAAATCCTCCATCATAATATGTATAAGGGTAAACTGTTGTCTTCTGAAATGGCTACCACGACATTTCACTGGTAGTTTTCTTGTCCTCACTTAATGCTCACAAATGGGTGTCACTGTTATGGCTGTTAGGGATATTCTCAGTTTTCAGAGCTGGAGGCACAGAGCACACATTGCCCACAGCAGTGATGCAGTCACTTTGTGACAGACCAGAAGTCCAACCTGACCATAACAAACCACACAGCCCATCCAAAGCCAGTGTCAGACCAGACCCTGCATCACACCAGCCACTACCAAAGCCTCCACGGCTTGGCACTGCTCATTAACAGCATCACTGCTAGTTAAGCTTCCCACTGCACGCATAAAGTAAGTGGTACCCTGCAAAGTTCCCTGCCTTTCCCACTTACATACCCATCAACCTTTGCAGCCAATGAGAGAGGTGTCATACAGAAAACCATCCTGTGTTACCCAGGTTTGAGTCCTCCCGAAGCAAGTCAGCCCAGAGTGTATCCTCTTCAGTCAGAGCTCATATAACGATGGATGTGCACAAGCAGCACCGAAAATGCTGACATTTCCACATCTGCCTTTGCAACCATAAGCATGTTCATGTATAAAGTGTTGGTTGAGTTTTGACTGGGGAGAAATTTCAAAGCCCATTAGTTGAAAAGCTGTTGTGTGGCAATGAGGCTTCTTATACAGCATATAAGACATTAGCTTCCAAGCTCCAGCTCACTTGGTCACATACACATCCTGTTGCTGCTCATTTCCAGTTTGGGTTCCTTGTCCCAGATTTCAGAGTCTCCTCATTGTAACCTGCCCTTGCTCCCCTATGCTGCAGAAGTTCTCCACCTGTATCAGGCAATTTGTCCCACCATTCTCAGCCTGGAACTCAGTGTCCTGAGGCTGTGGGAGGAGGAGAGGAACCCTGGAAGTAGCTTGCCTGCTCTCACCTCTGCTTCCTGGATGCAAGGAAGCATCTTAAAGGATTTTGGCTGCAGAGACCTTCAAAGTCTCCATCAAACCTGTATGAGTTGTGGGTTCACAGCTTGCAGTAGGTCTTGCAGGTTGGACAGAGGTAGAATCTTGATACCAAATCCGGATCTTTGTTACAGTCTTGATCCCAATGTTCTGGAGCAATGGAAGAACAGCAGAGGTACCAAACTGTTACCCACAACCAACATAGCAGGAACCAAGAGGACCTCTGATCTGCGTGCTGGTCTCCAGTCTGTAGCTGAAGTCAACTGCACAGTGACTCCCAGACACATAGCTGAGAGTCACTGCTTTGCTCTAGGAAGGGACTGCAGCAAATCCAGTGGTGTCATCTAGACACCACTTGTAGGCATGCGGGTACAAGAATGATACAGAGGTTCATGGAGGAAAAGTCCATATTCCCTAGTGTCCCCAGGTATAGGTGCCATTTCCCTGTCACACACCTTGAGGTGAAGAAACAAAGGGCCCAGCTCAGAAGAGCAGCTTGAGAGGGAAAAACTTACTCAGATGCTTTTCTGACCTTGGGACAAAGCACTTCTTCAGGGACCCTCCAAACAGGAGTGTGGAGAGAAGGGGAGACATCCCACCCCATATGCCACGAGAGGGAACTGCAGCTAAAGAGATGGGCACAGAGCCAGAGTGACATTTCCCCAAGACCTCATTCTCAGAGATTGCTGAACCACAGTGACTGCCTGTAATACAAGCAAACAGCAACATAGAGGTTCAAGCACTGACATAAGAGTTCAACCTACTTTGCTAGTCTGACAGTTACAGACAAATGAGAACAAATACCGTAACACCAACTAATGGTAACTTTTAAACAGTGATTCCTATAGTCATAACACACAGCAATTACCAGGAATAACTTCTCTTAGCATGTAGTGACTGCTAAGTCACCCACAAGAAAAAAACAAACAGCACTGAACAACTCTGCTTTTTAAAATGTAAGAGATCCAAAAAAGGCATTTGAAATAAATACCTGCTACAAAGAGGAGAGGACTCCCCAAACCCTGCTGTCTGTATTCTGCTCATTGGACCGCTCCACATCCCAAACCACAGAGCATTTAGACAAGGTGTAATCCCACTGCAAGGAGGCTCCTCTCACACAGTAACCTCCCCTTTCCACTGAGGTTGGTTTCTGACCTGGAACGGGTGCATCCTTTGCCCTGCTTTCTGAGGTTTAATTGTTTTGTGATCACATTGGATATGCCACTTCCAGGTTAATGCAATGAATTTCAGGCTGACCACAATCTACTGGGTGTCAGCTCTTTCTCGGGGAGGGTTTAAGAGTAGCCCTTAGTGTTATGTTAGTTCCCAGCCTTGAGGAAGAGCAGAGTGAAAAATCAGATGCTGCCATAAGCACAAACCCAAAATGTGCTGAGCCACGCAGAATTGCAGCAGAAGTACTGGAGATAAGAGTTAACGCCTACTGACCTGGCATTTCCAGTAGTCAGCAGTGACCAGGAAACAACCGTTTTCCCCAGCAGACCAATTGTTGCAGAGTTCAGCCTGCAGAAACCCCTCGCCAGCACTGGTGAGCCTCTTGCTACAGCAGTTAGATGCAGTCCACATATTATTGACTGCTTATGGAGCTACAAAAAGGTTCCATTCAGTTTAGAGCATAGAAATCTCAGATTTACCCTAAATATGACAAATTAGATGTAGGTCATCCTACAGCGAGGTTCTTGCTCTTTGATTTCAGTTAGAGTAAGACAAATCTGTCACATGTGAGTCAACCTGTACATGCTCTTGTGGCAATGGGAGTTTGCCTATATACAGAACTAAGTAAATACCAAAAAAGAAACTAAATATTTGACCTTAGTTTAACCAAGCAAGTCTCAATTGACCAAAGGGCAAGTCAGATTTGAATACCATTTCTAAGACTGATTCAGCTCTGAATTAGGCTGATTTCTACAACTCAACTGCAAGTACATCATGTCTGTTTGCAGGAAGCCTACACAGAGACTGCAGTGGCACCGACAACCTACAAATCACACAAAATTAACCATTTTGTGCAAAAATCTGGAACAGGAGCACAACCAGCAAGACAGATTGCACTGATTTATTTACCACCATTGCTCCAGCAAGGAGTCCTCTGCTACAAATGTCTCCACCATGCCTGGCTGCCCCAGGGGAACACCCAGCAGGTCAGAGCAGGTGCACAAGCAGTGCCACTCCCCAGCAGCACCAGCCATGAGTCAAGCCCTGCCTGCACAAGCACACAGGGATCAGTCATCAAGGAGGCCATCTGAAACTATCACTAGCCGCAGCAGTGCAGGACTGGTGGTGTCAGAGGTGCTCTGTCACAAAGCTGTGGGTCCCTTTGCCCACATGTAAGTCCAAGACCAAACCTCCTTAAGTGAGGGCACTTTTCCCTGCTTATAATACCTTGGGCAAATATTGACTTGGATCCAACAGACAGAAAATATTTGGTTTGCACCAGATGTGGTGCGTATGTATCTTTGAAACATTAGCTAAAGGAGTGATTTAGGAAAATAAAAATTCTAGGTGGATGTGTTTATTTTACAAGGTTGTTCAGATCCTGAGAAGTGTGCATGGAGGTTTTAACACCGGAAGAAAGCCAGCTGTAAGTGCCGCAGCACAGTAAAACTGTGTGCACACGTGTGCATTCCTGCATCTACAACTCACCCACATGATCTCTGAAGGACTGGGGAACACTGGGGAGCACATTAAGGAGTCCATACATTTCGGCCCTGAAAAGTTCTGTCAGGTGAAGATGAAATTACTGAGCTTATCACTTCAGGACAGGTCCTCCAAAGTACTTGGCATCTAATGCTGGAATGGATTTTTCCAAGAACTCAGGCACCATTTCCCTGAGTATTGGGTTCATGTGGTGAGGTTTTGGTAGCAGCTGGGGGGGGCTACAGAGGCGGCTTCTGTGAGAAGCTGCTAGAAGCTTCCCCCTCTGTCCAACAGAGCCAGTTCCAGTTAGCTCCAAGTTGAACTCATCACTGGCCAAGGCCAAGCCCATCAGTGACAGTAGCAGCACCTCTGTGACAATATATTAAAGAAGGGGGAAAAAAGTTGCTGCACAACAGTACTTGCAGCTGGAGAGAGGAGTGAGAATATGTGAAACAAACAAACGGCAGACACTAAGATCAGTGAAGAAGGAGGGGGAGGAGCTGCTCCAGGTGCTGGAGTAGGAATTGTCCTGCAGCCTGTGGGGAAGATCATGATGAGGCAGGCTGTCTCCCTGCAGCCCATGGAGGTCCATGGTGGTACAGACATCCACCTGCAGCCTGTGGAGGACTCTGTGCTGGAGCAGGTGGATATGCCCAAAGGAGGTTGTGACCCTGTGGGAAGCCTGCGCTGGAGCAGGCTCCTGGCAGGACCTGTAGCCCAATGGAGAGAGGAGCCCACTCTGGAGCATGTTTGCTGGCAGGACTTGTGACCCCCGTGGGGGATCCACACTGGAGCAGTCTGTTCCTGAAGGACTGCACCCTGTGGAACTGCACCCTGCTGAACTGCAGGCTGGAGCAGTTAGAGAAGAACTGCAGCCTGTGAGAAGCACTCATGTTGGAGAGTTGATGGAGGATGACTGTCTCTCATGGGAGGGACCCCGTGCTGGAGCAGAGGAGGAGTATGAGAAGTCCTCCCCCTGAGGAGGAAGGAGCAGCAGAAATAATGTGTGATGAACTGACCACAGCCCCCAGTCCCTGTCCCCTCGTGCTGCTGGGGTGGAGGAGGTAGAGAATTTGGGAGTAAATTTAAGCTTGGGAAGAAGGGAGGGGCAGGGAGATGGTGTTTTTAAGATTTGGGTTTATTTCTCATTATCCTACTGTGATTTGATTGGTAACAACTAATTTCCCCAAGTTGAGTCTGTTTTACCTGTGGCAGTAGTGGGTGAGTGATCTCTCCCTGTCCATATGTTGACCTATAAGCCTTTCCTTATACTTTCTCTCTCCAATCCAGCTGAGGAGGGGAGTGACTGAGCTGCTTCGGTGAGCACCTGGTGTCTAGCCAGAGTCAACCCACCATTCCTGGCTCCCAGCTGACAGCAGCTTTTGGAAATGCTGACACTGTTACAAGGGAAGGGTAGGTAACTGCCCCCTTTCTCTCCCAGTTCTCTTGCCTCAGCTTATTAGAAATAGTTCTAGTAAAAAGCACGTATCTATGCAGAGAAACAGCTTTTGTCAGGAGGTTGAAAGCAACAGAGAGATAGTTTGAGTGGTTCAAGTTCCTTAGGTTTTCTTAGGTCCCTCCCAGCCCCTAGTATCAATTCCCTGTATGTGTCTACTGTCTCCTGCTAAAAATCATTAGTCAGGTGTGGCTTTGGCAGTTGCAGAGCTTGTGTTATGGGAACCGGGAGAGGGAGGTAAAGTAACATGGAAACTAGAGCAGAAGCACTACAGCACCATTCAGTAACCTATGGATATTCCTTTTGTCCAAGTTTCATTTGGGGAGTTGATGGGCATTCATTTTGGGGGCCTTTCAGAAGGAACAGGAGGGTGAAAAGAGTTTCCCATATTTACCAAATAAACACAGAAGGAAAGAAATTTCCCAGACTTTGTGTTCAGTATATTCACAGGAAGAATCTTAGTGAAATATTTGTTTTCTGGACAACTTCAGGCCAAACTCTACAGGTAGAAGTCTGTGCAGAACAGAATTATTGTTTAGGACTCTTGAACTGTAAATTTGTAGCAATGCTCCTTGATGAACTCTCTTAAAATAATCCTTTTTGAGGCTGCAAATCATCCCAGGCAGCACTTGAGAAGTACAAGAGTAACATTTTGCTGAGTCTTTTTCCACAAGTGAATCTCTTAATCAGATATACAACAACACCTGACACCTGGGGCTCTTGTGCCCTCTGAACAGTCAACAGATATTGCCCAGAGCAACAAAAATGTGCAAGCCACACAGAGATCTGCATGTACACCTACCTCTCATGGACTGCCTCCCAACCCCAATGGAAATTCAGGGGTGTTAGAGCTTTCCTGGTCATGAAAGACCACCACAGCAGCCAAAGTATCCTTCCAGACAGCTTACCTACACAGGATCATTGTGAATCCCTGAAGGAAACTAACCCTGAAAACTTTACGCAGACACTAACCTTGCATTGAAATCAATCCAAAAACACTTGGGAGCTGCAAGATCATCACACCACCCAAAAAGGGAGTTACAGATTGGTTTCAACATGATGATCAGTTAAACCAGCACTAGAAAACAGGCTGAAACTTCGTCCATGTGTTTCCTTGAAAATACTCCCTTCTGCCACAAGTTCACTACCAGAGGCCAAGACACTTCACAGCACTATACCACAAGTTCAGGAACTAAGGTTATTTCAGAGAAACCCCTAGAAAGGCACTTTTCTATACTCATGGGAAGGTAGTATAGCTCAGGCCACAGTGTCACAGCAGCATGCACAGCCTCCAAACACAGCTGTAAATCCAGAAAGGCCACCTTTGAGTTTTCCCCCTGTCAAGGAAACTCTTTAGATACGTTACAGTCAATATGCCTCATACCTGGTGGTTTCTGAGCCATCATCCCCACCAGCAATGCTTTCCACACCCTGCTCCCCAGCTAATTATTGATGGTTCAGCGCACTCTTAGCTATGTGTGTCTGAGTGAGTTCAGCCTAGGTTTTTCTTCCTCAGGATCACAGCATATGTTTGAGTACTCCATCTCCCAAGTCATAATCAGGTCATACTCCCATTTCAAGGTGGTGTTTGAGGCATTCCTGTGGAGGAATCAAATCACCCCAGCACCAACTTACAAATCCTTAGCCTGACCTTTCAGGTTACAGCTGCCTAGAGCCTGGATGTGCCAGAGGCTCTTGCTGCACACATATTTACTCTCACGTATTGTGGTGGAGTTTCCTCCACCTCTTTGTCAACCACTGTTACAACATACAACTGAGCACCACCGTTATAGCAAGATGTGCAATTACCCTATGTGAAATTTCTCTTTCAAGTTGATAGGACTGCAAATGCACAAGGAGTTCCTAGCAGGTCTCTGTTGCCAGCGGTAAGTGGAGTTAAGCATTATTTCCCCTGGCCCATGGCTGTCTCATATTGATGGCATCTTCCCTACTGTTGTGGACCGAGATGGGTAAAGCCGCGACCCACACCCCCTCCTCACCTACTCCCCCCACTCCCTAGCCCTGATCAGCCTTTACACAAAGAAGCATTTTAATTTGTCCAACAGAAGTAAATTTCGGTCTTCAGGACATCATAAAAAGCTAGTAATTCAGATTCTCAAGCACATGAAGATGGCTTTCTATGAAGCTAACAATAAAAAGGGTCTTTGAAAAGCTGCTTTACTGCAGGACGAAGAATTTGGCCCTTTTCACACTTTTTTAAGTTGAAAAAATACTTTGCTATACTGTGATGAACATTAAACCTCCCAGAAGCATGGCTGGGGCAGCTGCTGTGTCAATGTGACCAGCGATTATGCCATGTCCCCTGGCTACAGGGCACTCTGCTAAAGGGATACTTCAGCTCCATTAACCCATATACCTGATTCCAGTCACCACCCTTTATTCACAATACACATAAAAGCACCCCTTTGGAGTAAAGGGACTGAAATAATAGGAAACATAGTACCCAAAACACAGGCCAGATGTGTGGCAGGCCAGGAGCAGCCTGTCCCTGCCATGCACCCGCCTGGCTGAAAGCCCACATGGAGGAGCCAGCTCTTAGCAAGGGCATCTGCCACCAGCTCGCACACAGATGCAACCCCTGCCTCTGACAGTGTGTGGGGGGTCAGGGAAAACGCACAACACTGAATCACCCACAGCAGCAGCAGAGAACAGGCAGAGCAACACTTGTAGCCCAGCTACGAGAAAAATGAGAAGCAGCTTTTTGGGTAGGAAGTGAGGCCCAGTATTTGTTGGCTACTACAGCATTCAGGAAATAAAGTGCAGGGCAACATGGGGTTCTTGTTACTGGAGATTTTTACCTTTTTATCCTCCCCTCAAAAGAAAGCCTACCAGACCTCCAGCATTGCCAGGCCACTCTGACCGAGAAGAAGTGGTACCATGATCAGAGACTTGATCCACCTGCCAATACTTCACCAATTATCAACTGAATTCGCACCACACAGCAAACTAGGAGAGGGACTGGGCAGACATCAATAACATTTATCTGGGAGATTCTCAGTATCAGCAACAACAGACACACTCACTGTAAAACATGCTACATGTCTAAACATGCTGCTTAATTGTAGCATTTCCCCTGATTGGAATGAAGAATGGCAGAACCCAGTCCAGCTGGTACACTTGTCCTTTTGTGCTACTCTTTGCTGTATGGGATCCTTACAGTCCAACACACTTTCTGGGTTGCAAACCATGTCTCTTTATGCCTGTATTTTGCAGACAGGTCCTTGGCTCTTCAGCCACTACTGAAATCTAAAACACCAGCAAAGAGAATGAGGTCCTTAACCTTGCCAGAGCATCGGTACAAAGGCTGTGGAAGTCTTCTCCAACATGCAGAGGCCCACAGATAAAATTGCTCAAACATGAGATTTCAGCAACTGAACATGTAGAGGAACAAAACAGACATCCAAATGGCAAGTGGAAAGAGTCACAGTTAAAACCAAACCACAGCAGTCTCAAAAGAGAAAAGTAGCAGTTGAACATCTCCCCCCCTAAATTATTTGATGCCCAGCAGTTTGAGGCACTTCACATTCAAGAAGGCATGTGCTCCTCCACGGCCCCATGTCTGGCTGGAGTCCCACTGTGAGCAGCATGAAAGGTTTCAGACAGAGATATTTAGAATTTAGGGAAGAGTAAGGGAGGATAGAGCTCACCCCACTTGCATAAAACCCCTTCCTCCCATAAATGCAACTGCTCTTTTCCATCCCTGCAAGGGTCTGTGACGCAACATCGGCTGGGGAAACAGGGACGGAAGCACCCGCTGGAACATTGCCTCCCTCGCCTGGAATGAAGGGAGAGGTGGCAAACGGCCTCACCACCTCAACTGGTCACAGAAATCAGTCCCGAGATTGCCAAACCCCTGTAGGAAACAACGGCAGCAAACCCCACCAGAGCCAGGCTTCGCTTGACAAACAGGCAGGGAGGCAGCAAGGCACTCCCAGGGCAGTGAAGCTTATAAGCAAAAACGCCTCAGATGTGCTGGAAATATCACACAGGAAGGAGACTCTTCTCAATCGCCACTAATGTTAATTTAAGCTACTGAAAACACAAATAATTCCAAAACCGACTGACAGCAGATACACAAAGTACAGAGCAGAGCTCAGCAAAGGTCAGGCCCCTGCAGTGCAAAGCCTGGCACAAGCACACAGGAAGGCCCAGCTCTTTGCTCTCAGAGCTGGAGGCGCCAGCACCCTGACTCATGTCTGATATTACTCACTTCGAGCAAGAGCATCCTGGTCCAGCAGGCTCGAGCTACCCAGCTGCATGGTTTGCAGTATAAGGGATGTCTACAACTGCTACCATTGCTCCTGCAGCAGCTCAGAGAGCTGGAACAGCTGTGTAGAGGATCAAGTCCATTTTTCTCCTATTCCCTTTGTGACAACTGGTCTTGCTGCCCTCCTGCCCACCTATCCATGTTGCTGTGTCACAGAGGCAAAAGGCAACAGTAGAGGCAAAGCTGACAGTTTGTGAAATTGGGGATTTAGCAGGTTTAACAGGTAACATAGGATCCCTTAGCTTAAATCAGGGTAAATTAATCACTAGAGGCAGCCACTGCCAGCAGTTTAGACCAAGTAAATGTCTAATCTCCTCCAGCTGATCAATTAATGAAATACAATTAATTTGTTGTTGCTATTCACTGCAGTACTTAAACTTTCCCATACAAAACACTGAAAACATCTGTTTTGTCTCTTTTCTTGTCAGATGAGTGTATGCTCCTTGAAGTCCAGGAGTTCGGCTGCCTGTCTGTTGCTGTGATACATCTTTTTCCCCTTTGAACTCACCTGTTGAGACTATCAGTGAGCTTTTGGAATGTATTATTAATAGGAAAAAAAAAAAGAAAGTTTAAAATGTAAGCAGTGTATCATACTGAGCTGTCTATCACCTCAGAGGATTACAATTTCCCCTTCATGCCAGCTGGCTACATTACAGTAGCTGAATCAATTGAATTTATTGGCCATTTCACATGCATGCTGTGCTTCGCTCCTGCCAGTGCCCTTGGCTGACCAGCCACCTCCGTCTTGTACCCCAAGGATGGATGGAGGTGGCAGGATAAGCCAGCAGAGAAGGCACCTTCTACAGGTACATCAGTGATAAGAGGCAGAACAGGGAAAATGTGGGCCCTCTGCAGAAGGAAACAGGAGACCTTGTCACACAGGATATGGGGAGGGCTGAGGTACTGAATAACTTTTTTGCCTCAGTCTTCACTGGTAAGGGCTCTGGCCACACTGTCCAAGTCACAGAAGGCAAAGGCAAGGACTGGGAAAAGGAACATCTGCCCACTGTAGGTGAAGAGCAGGTTTGAGACCATCTAAAGAACCTGAAAATGCACAAGTCCATGGGACTTGACAAGATCTGCAGCTTCCAAGGCAGATGAAGTTGCAATGCTGCTTTCCATCATATTTGAAAAGTCATGGCAGTCTGGTGAAGTTCCCACTGTCTGGATAAGGGGAAACATAACCCCCATTTTCAAAAAGGGAAGGAAAGAAGGCCCTGGGAACTACAGGCCAGTCAGTCTCACCTCTGTACCCGGCAAGATCGTGGAGCAGATCCTCCTGAAGGCTCTGCTAAGGCACATGGAAAATGTGGAGGTGGTTGGTGGCAACCAACATGGCTTCACCAAGGGTAAATCATGCCTGACAAATTTGGTGGCCTTTTATGATGGGGTCACAGCATCAGTGGACCAAGGAAGAGCAACTGATGTCACCTACCTGGACTTGTGCAAAGCGTTCAACACTGTCCTGCATGACATCCTGGTCTCAAAACTGGAAGAATATGGATTTGATGGATGGACCACTCAGTGGATAAGGAATTGGCTGGATGGTTGCACTCAGAGAGTAGTGATCAACAGCTCAATGTCCAGATAGAGACCAGTGACAAGTGGCATTCCTCAAGTGCTGTTTAACATCTTTGTCAGCGACATGGACAGTGGGATTGAGTGAACCCTCAGCAAGTTTGCTGATGACACCAAGCTGTGTGGTGTGGTTGACATGCTGCAGGGAAGGGATGCCATCCAGAGGGACCTTGGCAGGCTTGAGAGGTGAGCCCTTGCCAACCTCATGAAGTTCAACAAGGCCAAGTGCAAGATCCTGCACCTGGGTTGGGGCAACTCCATGTACAAATACAGGTTGGGCAGAGAACAGATTCAGAACAGCCTGAAGGAAAAGGACCTGGGGGTGCTGGTCGATGAAAAGCTCAACACGAATTGGTAATGTGCACTTGCATCCCAGAAATGCAACTGTGTCCTCGGCTGCATCAAAAAAAGTGTGGCCAGCAGGTTGAGAGAGGTGATTCTGCCTGTCTACTCCACACTCATGAGACCCCACCTGGAGTACTGTGTCCAATTCTGGAGCCCTCAACACAGGAAGGACATAGACCTCTTGGAGCAAGTCCAGAGGGGGGCCATGAAGATTATCTGAGTGCTGGAGGACCTCTCCTATGAAGTTAGGCTGAGAGACTTGGGGTTGTTCAGCCTGGAGAAGAGAAGGCTCCAAGGAGACCTTATAGTGGCCTTCCAGTACTACAGGAAAACTAGGGTGGGGCTTTTCACCAGAGAGGGTAGTGATAGGACAAGGAGTAATGCTTTTAAACTGAAAGAAGATGGATTGAGGTTAGACATCAGGAAGAAATTCTTTGCTGTGAGAGTGATGAGGCACTGGAACAGGTTGCCCAGGGAGGTTGTGGATGCCCTGTCCCTGGAGGTGTTCAAGGTTGGACAGGGCTTTGAGCAACCTGGTCTAGTGGAAGGTGTCCCTGCCCTCACAGGGGGACTGAAACTAGATGATCTTCAAGGTCCCTGCCAACCCAAACCATCCTATGATTCTGTGATTCTAGGCTGCTTGAGCAGGGGAGTCAGGCACTGCTGCAGCAACTGCTGCCACTGCCTTGACAAGCTGAGCCTGGGCAAGCTGGGGTGCATGTACCCCATGCAGAGCAGTATCCAGCTGGCTGGGAGATCACACACGTGTCAGATATTTGGTTGGATGGTATTAAAAGAAGGAAATATTCTCATTAGCTGTCACATTATTTTCTTTCCAGGATTGTTTTATTCAGTGTTCTTTTGTCACATTGTCTCTACTAAAAAAAAAAAAATCCAGACGAGAAGCAGCATGTTGGAACAAGCACACAAAAGTGCTTTGCCTTCATTTGTCACATGCTCCAGGTTAATCCATTAGACAACATTATTCTAACACAGTGGCAAGCATTTTTATAATGTATGAAACATTTTCTTCTGGATTTATGTGCTCTCTCCATTTATAGTCCTTACGTTGTGTATATTGTAAACTGGTGTGATAAAGACTCAGGATATTTTCTGAGACTTGTGTGTTGTGGATTTTTTTTTTCCCTTTTCTCTCCTAACTGGGCAGTCAAAGATACAGTGAGCTATCCATACCCAATATATATTCAGACTCATCTGCAGCTTTAGATGCATAAATGTATTTTCAAATCTGGTTCCATCACTTTACAAGCTTTATAATGCATTACATTTGTAAGTCTTACATCTATTTAGATTGCTCTGTTACTCAAAGGAAAAAATACTGGACATTACCACTATCCGATTGACAATTAAAAAAACCAACAAAAACCCAAAAAAAACCCCACAGAAGAATTACAATTACCCTTGGCATTCTCAGAAGCCACCTCCACTGTAGGTGGAAACATAGCAGTGGAGTGAGGTCTAGGATTCAGCAGGCAATAGCTCTGGAATTTTAACTCCAAGCAGGCATCTCATAAGGTCCCTGCTAGAGAAGCACTCCATTGACTTACATGCATATTTCAGTGCTTTTTCTAAATCAGAATTCCCTCAAAGGGGTGTATGCTGAGCTTTATTTCACTATTCAGTTTAAAGAAAGACTCAAACCATAAATAAAGACAAAATCCATTCCTGATGAGAACTCAGGTTATGCTGGAGATGAGTTTGACACAACTGACCTGTTTAGTTTTTCCCTCTTAAAGAAAGAAAATGCAGAGGCTTGAGGAGCACTCCTTTATCAACACACAACAGTGGCATAGCTTGCAAATACAGTGCCATGAGTCTCGCAATCTTTTACCCAGGCCTTATTCTAGAAACCTCTTCCTCCCTCCCCATCAACTGCAACAAAAGTTTTGCTTGAGGAAGGAGCAAGACCCAGAAGAGCTGCTCTCTCTCCCTTGTGTTGCAATATCCAATCTGAGAGCCACTATCAGCTTTTGGAAACTGACTGTACAGAAAACAGATGATGTTTGCATATTTTAATTTTAAACATCTCTGCTCGGCATAAGGATGGAACCTAATAAGTTGCTTTGTTTCTGCCTCATGAATTAATTCAGCCTGTTAACTGATTTGGATAAAGCATTTTGATTCCAACTAATAAATTTGTTTTCTGGGCAGTCAAAATTACTTTTAGAGGCAAAGTAGCAAGTCCATTTGCTTGCCAGGAGAAGTGCTTTTATAATATCTATAAGGAATAGACTTTTTCTTTTTTTTAACCCACTTGTTCCACCCATGTCTTTTAAATCAATCAGATAAATTCACCTTGTTTTTCAATGCCCTGAATCCTGATATCTCTGCACACTTGATAGGTAATTTAATCATTGTTGGTGTGGATGAACACAAGCTCAAATTAGCTTCTGAAAGGCTTAGTCGGCCTGTAGATAGCTCTGCCTTTCCACTCTCATGCAGGAACTGAGCTTCACCAACTGGTTAGCTAGAGGTGCCATTAAAAATTTACAGAAAGAAACAAAGGTGTGCTCCAGCGTCTCTCCTTACCCTTTCTACTGTTACTCTGGCAGACAAAAGGTATGGAACCTGCTTCATGAATAATGAGTCATGTAATATGCAAAATGCATTTTTAATGGCACGCAATAATAACAATGAGAGAGATACTTCCAATCTTCAGACTTGCACTGCAGCCTCTCAGTAGCCTGTTCTGATTCTCCCCCAGATAGATCCTCTTTTCCTCCTCTTCATTTCAAATTCCCCACCTTAAAGCTGTGACTTTTTCCCAGATGTAGTCACATTTCACCCAAATCAGCAGCTGATCTGACACTTGGTGCAAGCAGGGCCCCTGAGGTGGGGAACACCCTCCCACACAACCACATACCACCATTTCAAAGGAGTTCAGGCCTCAGCAACAGCTCAACACAAAGGCCCTGAGGTATACCAGTAAATTGCAAGACACTGGGGGAAGACACACTTAAACCAACAAAAACACTCACCAAGTTTCTTTCCCTGAGGAACAGTCCTGTCACCCAGGCTGTGTCTGTACTGCGAGGCCTTCCCACCCTGGCAGCAGCTGCCTCCTCCGGCTGCCCAACCCCAACTAGTGGGTCTGCCTTAGGCTCAAAACATACTAGTTGTCCTGTTTGAAAATGAGACACTCCAAGGGGCAAGAACACACTGCTATTATGGCTTTAAAGGTAAAAGCTGCTAACTGAGCCCACTTGAGGCCTGCTGGAGTAAGGCTTGCCTGTGGGGAGTGGGGGGGTGTTGCTGTGCCAGGAAAATATCCTCCTGAGGGCAGAGGGGCTGAGGCCAGCTGCTGTTGCCCTAGCCACCCCATCCTGGTAGCCCCAGTCAACACTCATTTCATCCACAACAGCAGCCTCCCTGTAAAATAAACATCTAGCATCACCCTAGAGGCAGCCCCAAGCCTACCTGTGTCACCCACTGAGCTGCTCCTTGGAGTCTCCCCTGATCTGGGCAGGGCCCAGGGCATCAGCAAGCCATTCCCATTATCACTCAGTCTCCTACACTGATCTTCTGCATTAATTAACCCAGCATAATCAGCCTAATGTGCTCTTCAGAGCACCTGGCAGCTCCTGTGGCACCTATACCACAGCCTTTCACCCTGACAGCTGTGATTGTGTGCCATGTTTCTTTTTAATAAAAGCCCTGTGTCTGTGAAGCCTTGCTGTAAGCAACCCTCTGTGGAAGAGCTGACCCCTGCCCAAGTGGCATGTGGTGGGTTAGCCCCACACAAATACACTTCAGCCACTGCCTGCGAGGGCAACCCTGTGAGGAAGGGGATGCAGCAGAAGTTCTCAGGGGTGTCAGAAAGCAGAAGCATGGAGGAACCTGCATCACACCATGGCAGGCTGAGTGCCACAGCCTTTGGGTGGGCAGGGTCCCCCAAGGGCAGGGCCAGCCCAGCAGGGAAGCAGGGGCCTCTGCTCACTGCTTTTATCCAGAATAAAAGTAAAAACGAAGTGAGAAACAATAGCAAATATCCATGTGGGCAGATGAGGTTATGTGCACATGTAAACACCCAGGCTGCCATGCTGTGCCCTGCTGTGAAAAGGACAACGGATCCCTCCATCATCCTCCTGCTTTTCTTTTGTATGGGCTGCGACTGCCAGATGGGTCAAGCCTTGCTGACAAGGCAGGCCAGCAAAAGGAAATTTTGTGAGTCCCAAAAGGCTTAAGTATAAATGACACACCTGCTGCTCAGGTGTCTCTGCAAGTTCCCAAGCACAGACATTTAATCTTGCAAGATGACATTCAAGTTCCTCCTGGGCTATATGGGGACTTCAGGCAGTCTACATTTCCAAAGCAGACAGTTAAAACTGCTGTTTCTCCTCTATAACCTTTTATGGTGATAGCCCTAAGCACAGTATACCCGTGTCTTCAAAAGTGTGAAGTGTTTAACTGAAATCAACAGGAGCTGTTCTAATAAATATGACAGTGGTGTTCTATAATCACCAGAGCCCTTGTGCAAATTCTGCTGTGCCTGCATTCCTGCCTTGCATGCCCTATCCCTGACCATCACTGTTGTATCATGGTAACAGCTGACATTCATATATGCTGAAGTTACATATTAAATAAAAATCACTCTGGACCATCCTCAATACTTTATTAACTTAAAACATTGTTCCAATAAATACATACCAATAAACATAAGACACTCCATAAAATCTAAATAAGGACATTTACAAACCTGTCAACAGTAAAAACAGCATTTTTTTAAACTGAGGTACATGCAGGGTCATTTAAGGCAAATTAGGTCAATCATACTTTTATAATGATTCCTGCCCCTCTCAGCTGAGTTTCCCTTTAAAAATTTAAAAAAAAAAACAACAAACCAAATATACAAATGATGCTATTGAGTAGCTATTTTCCAGTTATTAGAACAAGCCCAGAGTGCGAAAGCCAGAAATGGTTTTGGACGGAAAGTCTGTGCCTCCCTGGTGCTCCTGCCCTCCTCAGTCAAGATTACTTGTTGGATGGGTTACTAATTATAAGGCGTAACTCTGTGCTTTGGCTTTTTCACTTGCCTTTCACCAGCTTCCAGTGGATATAGCAAGAAGCACCTCAAATACACAGCCAGGCCTTGCACAGACAGAGGCAGCTCTGGGAGGATAAAAAGGGCCTCTCTATAACTGTTAATGCAGCTTCTGATTGCACCAGAACATTTGAGAGCAGGATCAGGCCCAAGCTGGTACCTTTTCTTAAAAGAACAGCAAGATGTCAAACTGCACAGTTCAGTCCTGATCCTCCAGGTTTTCCTGATAGGAAAACAAGAGTGAAGCCATTCAGCACTTAAACTCAACCAAGGCAAGCACTCCCTACGCCACGTGCTGATGGCTGTCATTTACGTGTAAACACTGTTATACCCATGTTTCCCTGCAAGGTGATTCAAGATACTAAAAACCTTCAGGGGGTTCATCTTGGCCATGGGAGAAATATTTTCCAGCTTACAGGTATTTGGTAGCTTATCCATATTTGGAGTACTAGGCTTCATATCTAACAGGCTTATTTTCCAGTGTTATTTCAGAAACAGGAGGGGGGAGAAAAAGAGAAAGCCCAACTTTTAATTTCCTCTTTCACAATCATTGAGGTTGAGCTGTCAATGCATGGCCCTGTCCTCCTCTTTCCTCTCTGAGCTCCTGGTCAGAACGGAAATGCAAGGGTCCACGCTAAGGACAGGGCTTAGGTCCAGTGGGGAAGCCAAGGGAGTCTGTTCTCATAGTGTTGTAGGTGTTTTCTGTATTGCAGCTGGGACTCATTTCAGGCCATGCTGTGTCTCCCGGTGTCTCCGTAAATCCACCTTCCGTTGGAAGCCTTTGCCACACAGATCACAGCCAAAGGGCTTGAAGCCTGTGTGCTTCCGACTGTGGGTGATGAGGTTGGAGCTCTGACTAAAGGCTTTTCCACACACCTGGCACTTGTGAGGCTTCTCACCTGCAAGCAGAAGGCGGGAGGGAGAGAGAGGGGGCATGAAGGAGGCTTACACAGGACCAGAGCAAACAAGAAATGCATACTGGGCCTTAGACCTAATCAAAGGGATTTCTGTGTGGTTACCAAAGAGTCATTCTTATAAAAAACATGCAATAGGGAGTCCAAATGCATTAGCTGAGCCTCCGCTGCAACTGAGCAGGCCCAGACTTGGCTACACTTCCATTGGCCCAGTATAGTCCTGGGAGCAGCCTGAAGCACTGAGTGTTACCAGGACACCGTAACT
Organism: Hemiprocne comata; assembly: GCA_020745705.1. Lineage (NCBI taxonomy): Eukaryota > Metazoa > Chordata > Aves > Apodiformes > Apodidae > Hemiprocne > Hemiprocne comata. Next base: position 15,536,555 of record CM036593.1, on the reverse strand, counting down.
TGTGAATACATTTGGCTGCATGGGCTCGGTGTGATTTAAACTGGCTTTGCATCCTAGAAACGTGAGGAACTCCTGGGAAGACCCCCAGGTTGTGCTGAATGCCTGACATTGATTATTATAGCATGGTGGAATAGATAGATGGAGGTTGTTAAGCCAACCCAGTGAGCTGGCATCTGCCCCCAAGGGAGGCATGAGGGCCCTTAAGTGAACCCTGAAGGGCAGGGTTCATCCAGAGATCTGCTCTTCTCTCCATTCCCCACATTGAAATGCTGGCAGTCACCTGAGCCAACCCTGAAGTTCTCCTGCAGGCAAATAATGTAAATGTGAATAAATTCAGCCTCTGGAACGTCTCCTACGGAGGGGTCAGTGGGAAAACTCCCCTGCCCTCCATGGGAGCTGGATCTCAGCACATTTTCATACTGTTTATTATCAAATAACGGATAAAAGAGAACCTAACCACAAAACCAAGCCTGATTTTCAGAGTGGCTTTGCACCTGCAGAGCCCACTGACTTCAGCTGGAGCAACAAACTCTTTGCACATTTGAAGATCAGATTCTTAGAAACATAAAATAATACAAAATGTGCTGGAAGCTCAGTTCACAAGTGTGTGATGCATATGAAAGGGATCCCTAATTCAGTTAAGGACCTGGTTTTATATTAGCAATTTAAAAGCCCAGGCACAGTTTCTTATCTCACAACAAAATAATGGTTTTGACTCATCCAGAATTTGGATTAAATTCTACTTAATCAAGTCTCATTTGAAAAAGTTAGTGTAGAAATACTTTTTGTGTTACTTCCTGAATAGTTCATTTTCATCCAGTAAACATACGGTGCAAAATCTTTATAAATATTATTTATCATTCACTGCTTGTCATCTAGAAAAGTCACAATGGAGCAGTGCTACATAGAATGCCATCTTTCTACATAATTGCCATTTTTAGGCTTCGCCCTTGATATCTGCTAGTCACTATCAGGACACATGATTTTGGTCATCTGAACCTTGGGTAAGGCCATTACAGATGTTATTTTGTGTCTACAAATGCTTCTGTATCTCAGTATCTCACACATCATTAATTTTCCTCTCATTCATATGAATGGTGCAAGTCTGAAAGGCAAGGTTTTCTTCTAAAGATTTCTTGCTGAATTGTATTTTTAAAACAATTTCCTTCAGTGATTCACCTACACTGTATTGGTTTCCATGTTTATTACTAACAGTGAAACTTGAGAACTCTGCACCTCTCCTTCCATTCTCTATCAAACTGCTGCCATTTCTCAGAAAGTCCGGGTGGAAGTGCAGACAATCTCTGAACAAATATTTAGACTAAGAGACCCTAGGCCCTCATGTTTAGTGTTTGATCTAGAGGAGGAGACTCCTGTTGTTCCTATTGTAAATTGGTAGATCCTACAAAAAGAAATGCTGCCATTAAATTTACCTGTCATTTTCCAGGGACCTCAGCTATAAATCAAGGCTACACGAAATCTCTCTACAAATCATCTTGCAGAAAAGCCCTTTGAATAAACATTGGTGGATGCTATTAAGGGAACACTGATTGGATTGTTAGGATTTGGGTTATTTTGCAGCTGCTGTTCATGAAACCGCATTAAAATCACCCCCCTTTGCACAAGTAGAGCTCAGACAGCATGAACAGCAGCAGGACAGGGAGAAGCACGGGGAGGTGCATGTAATATCCAAGCTTAGGAGGAAAGGACTGCTGCAGAGTGACCTCTTCAGAGACCTGCTCCCCCAGCTGGGGCCAAACACCAGCAGCTTCAGGGCTGACCTGTGTGAATGAAGGTGTGTTTCTTCATATCAGATTTCTGGTGGAACCGCTTCCCACAGTACTGGCACGGATAGGGCCGCGTGTCCGAGTGGATAAGCAGGTGGGTGGACAAAGTTGATGATCTCTTAAAACTCTTGCCACAGATCTTACAATCAAAGCTGCGTTCCTGCAGAGAGAGGAGTCCAAACACACACGTTACACTACACTAGTGATCCCACCAGCAAAATACTGCCCTGGCAGCACATCAGTTTTGCCCTTTCTGTGTCAGCAAGCACTTCCACTTCTCCAGAGAACTAGACTGGCCTGTGGAGACACTAACACTAGTATGATGGCACCACGTGATTTAAAAAGATAATGCACCTTCTCCCAGTGTTGTGCACCCCTCCTCTCTACAATTTAATTGAACAGCTCTTCCTGCTGGCAGGAATGGCCAGGTGGGAGCAGCCTGCATCTGCACATTTCAGCAGGGACCCAAGCCATGATCACTCCACTGGGAAGCAAACAGCTGCAGCACTGTTCAGAAGTGACCTCTTCACTGTACACAGGAAAGTGGGTGCTGAGGTCTACTTGGCTCTCCTGGGAAATCTCTGTGGTAAGCTGACTTCTGCTGTTCCATTATAATTCGAGTGAAAGGTACCCAGAGCACCTGGGGAAAACAGCTTTTTGACTGTTTAATGTATCAAAATAAGTGCATTAAGACCTTGCTGTCTCTCCTCTTTCCCTTACACACTCACCTCCACCCCATTCTTCCACCCTAAATCATCTCTTCTTTCCACCCTTCCTCTTCCTGCTATGCTTTCATACAATCACCTTAGTTTATTTGACTTTTAATGCACTCTCCCTAAAATGTTGTCCCCTCCATGAAGGCAATATGCAGTGCTGCTCTTTTCACGATTATTTAATGGGTGATGAGATATTTCCTTTCATCATGTGCTCTGCTGTTGCACACATGAAATTGTAAATAAAACAGAAAAAAAGCATTGCTGTAACACTATTCTCCAAAAACCAGTCTGAAGAAGGAAGATTTGCCAGGTCAAGTGGGTGGGTGAAGGGGAAATATGGCACAATATCAGCAGGTGGAAAATGTTACAAGTCCCCATACCAAAATTAACTACCATATTCTTTTGGTGTGTGACTCAGAGTGCGTCGAGACGGGTGAAGTCTGTGCTCTATACCTGACTGGTCTTTCAGATGTTCCCTGCATAGGCACAATGACTACAAACAAGGGAAGACTCATTTCTTTGGGGGAGGGGGGAGGAATGAGAAGAGCTGCATCGAAAGAAAGAACAGTGAGTTGCCTTAGCTGTTAAAAAAAGTCCATATCCGCATTACAATTTCCAGCTCTGAGACTGAAAATTTGTCATTTATCATCTGTTATTTCTAGAGTGACAGAAGTACCCATCACTTAATACATATGCACGCAAGATCTGGGGAATTGAAACAACTGTTTTCTTTAATTTGTTGATTTGTTGGAGTAGTGCGTACAGTTCTGGAGCCCTCATCACAGGGAAGACATAGAGCTGTTGGAAAGGGTCCAGAGAAAGGCCATGAAGATGATCGAAGAGCTTGAGCACCTCTCCTATGAAGTTAGGCTGAGAGAGTTGGGGCTGTTCAGCCTGGTGAAGAGAAGGCTCCGAGGAGACCTTATAGTGGCCTTCCAGTACCTGAAAGGGCCTACAGGAAAGCTGGGGAGGGGCTTTTCACCAGACGGTAGTGAAAGCCCAAGGGGTAATGGTTTTAAACTGAAAGAGGAGAGACTTAGGTTAGACATCAGGAAGAAATTCTTCACCGTGAGGGTAGTAGTAAGGTGCTGGAATAGGTTGCCTAGGGAGGTTGTGGATGCCCCCTACCTGGAGGTGTTTAATGCCAAGTTGGACAGGGCTTTGAGCAACATGGTCTAGTGGGAGTTGTTCCTGCTTATAGCAGGGAGGTTGGAAATTGATGATCTTTAAGGTCCCTTCCAACCTTAACCATTCTATGATTCACTCCTTTGCTCACTAGCTGCGCCCCCCTTTTCTCTGCCTGCCACCATACTCTTCACCCACAATTGCCAACTGCGGTTCTACCATGTTCTCTTCCTCTCCTCAGTTTAGATGCCCACCTACTGCCCTGTGATTGCCTTTATGGCCTCCCTAGTGCCAGCCAAAGCAAGCAGCTGGCCCTGGCTCTTGGAACTTCATCCTGGCAGTCTGCTTTGCTCTCACCTGCGAGTGTACGGCCTTGTGCTGCTCCAGGCTGACTGCATGGCCAAAGGTCTTGCCACACATGTCACAGGCAAAGGGCCTCGTGCCACTGTGTGAGCGGCGCACATGTACCTCAAGGCCATGCGGTGTGGAGAAGACCTGAGGGGAGAGAGCACACTAGATCAGATTTGCCAGAGAGAAGGGGCTGGGGAAGATTTATAACCAATGTGGGATAAAGGGACCCCCACCTTGCTGCACTTGACACACTTGTAAGAGCCAGTGCTGATGAGCAATGGACGGCACAAGAGGTCTGACTCCACTTTGATGCCCCCTGGCCCCTTCTCTTGCTGCAGCTCAGGCTGTGATTCAGCATAGAGTCCGGGTGCTGCCGCCGGTGGCCGCTCAAACAGCCCCGGGCCTGGGGAGCCGAAGTCACCATAAAGTCCAAGGGAAGAGCTACACTCTGCACTGTAGAGGGCAGGCTCAGAGCCTCGCTCGCAGAAAAGTCCCAGGGCCGAGGTTCGCTCCAGCGTCGGGCAGGTCCTGTAACTTTGCACAAGGTGCCTCAGCTCAGAGCCACCCAGGCTGTTCCACATGTATGGTTTGAAGGGCACCGAGAAGTGGGGTGCTTCATCTAGGGATGGACACACAGATCGCTCCGAGGCTGCAGAAACACAAGGGCATGGGGATTAGTGTGCTTCACAATCCAGCTACTATCATGGACCAGAATTGTCTCAGCACTCAGAAATGTGCCCAGAGCCAGACCCCTGTGCTGCACATTAAGGCTGCCCTTTCATTTCTAATGGAAGGACATTTTATATTGCCCAGTAGGATTAGTGCATCCAGTGCTGCCTACTTACCTGTTGTCCCAGCCAAATTATTTAAAGCAGACACCAATTTTGTCTATCTCCATCTCTGTGTGCCCAGGTGTATACACTTATCTGACTGCTGAGACACTGAACAACTCAGTCTGCAACTTCCTTTGTATTTTCATATGCAGCTCCTCAGAAAAGTATATCTACTATGTCCCAAGATGGGCATCAAAGCTGACAGTCCAAATGTTTAAGCTCTGATGGAGATACCACACATCCATATAGCAAATATGATATTACAGAGTTGGCAGAAGAAGCAGGAGTGCCGTGATTTACCTTTTTAATAAAACTAAAACCTGCTTGTTGTACAATTTAATGCCCAAATCAAGTCTCTCAACTTAATGCTACAACTGTCCATAACTATACTCCAGCATAACTGAAATAAAGAACAGCTTCTGAGGTGCTTGAACATCATTCCTCACTTCTTCAGAAAAAAAAAAACCCACAACAAAATCAGTCCTTATCTGAAATAAAATAATTATTGTTTCAGATTGCTCTGAGTTTCTCCTTGTAAAGAAACTGAGTTTACCCAAAATATTGAGCTTTGCAAAATCACCAGTATAGGCAGCACTAAAAATTGAAGACACAAAATTATTTTCTGAGCAGTCATAATCAAAGTGATCTTCCACCAGCACAAGCTGAGATGGCTTCAGTCGGCTCTAAGAGGCTCACCTTGGGCAATGGCATGTGACCAAGGCAGTAGGCACCAGAAGATGAATCACAGTTGGGGGGCCCATGGCAGAGCTTGATCCAATGGTGGGAACACAGCCTTTGAGATCAGTGTCTAAAGGCACAAGTGCTCAGGGAGCCTCACATAGAGGAAAGAACAGTTGGGCAAGGAACATGAGGTACCAGATCCCACCTGTGACTGCCAGAGATGCTGATTAATGCCCAAAGTGCTCTGCTTTCACTCTTCATCACAACAGGCAGCAGCACTTTGTGTCTCAAATGTCTCCGGTGAACAAGTGTTTTAGTGAACCGCGGAGAAGATGAATCAATTAACTGCTGAAGTGCCAATGCCATCACAGAGCTGTTGGCATCCCTTACAACTTGGGCTTCCAGAATAACCTCCCTTAACCAAAAACTTGCCTGCCCGTAGCTGTTCTCTTGCCTTTTCTTATTCCTGTCTGCTTCACAGCTCCTATGACTTGCTCAGCCTTCAGCAAACCAAGATAAGAGGGGTAGGCTAGGAAAGGAAGTAATGATGTGTTAGGTTATCCACCTGGATAGGCAGATGATCACTGAGGGTTACAAAAGGGAGTGGGAAATGAGGTAAAAATTGAGCTTTGCATGACTTGACTGTTTCCTATCTTTTACATAATTTCAGATATTAACTGTGTCAAATTCTTCCATTGAAATCAGCAGTCTTTTCATTGGAAATATACGCACACAAACCAACTGGGACGTTTGAACAGAGCGATGAAATCAAATTGGCTGACATGGTGCTGAGCATGATTTTTCCTGTTCTGCACTGACTGCAAAGTTGTGGTCAGCATCACATCATCTATCCTGTGTCTTTGCAACCAGTTTGTGTTGCCATCTCTCACGATTTTATCAGAAGATTCAAAACTATCTTAAAGCCCCAGCTCTTGAAACTGCATGATTTCATCAGACCCTCAGCCTTCCTTTTGTTCGCTTCTTCTTAATTTTCTTCCCTCTTAAAGTCAACTTCTAGCCCAGACCATAAAGAAAAGCATAAAAACATAAACCCTCAGTATTTCAACACTAGAACTTAATATCCGTAAGGTATTACTTGCAATCTTGAGTTCTAAGCCAGTCCGTTCAGTGAGAGGAGACAGAAGGCTGACCTGATTTTTGAGCCCTTGGAACTGGCAGCATGGGACATGGTAAACATGGCACCACAGATCAGTTTGAGTGCAATGTTCCTTCCATCCCCTCACAGGCTTTGAAGACCTCTCAAGCACAGGTACAGGAGAGTCACTCACACTGTACTTCTCAGGGGCAAGCTCAAGCCACCCAAGCCCTGTACCCAGTGTCAAGGCAACCTGAAAACCCTGGTCTGCCACACTGCAGGGCACTTGTGTCTGCCTCTTCTCCACTCCACATCATCCAGGCCTTCAGTGGATGAGCGGGGAGGGAGAGACAGATTCTTCTTCCTCTTCCTAGCAATTCTGTGCAGCCTTTATCTAAACCACTCTTGGGCAAAGAAAGATCCATGCTCTTTTTTGTAGGCAAGGCAAACTCAACCTGAAATGGCTAGGAACAGATTGATATGCACAGCAAAGAAAGATTCAAGTGTCCTCCACAGACCACAAAACACCACGGTCTCTGCACAACTCTACTATACCCAGTAAAAGCCTCTCTCCAAGACTGCAGCATCAACAGGCTCATTAGGAGATACAAAAATACGACTGCATTGAGCTGTCAGGCACCTTCTGTATATGCAAATGCAAGTGATTACAGACACAAGTAGAAAGTAAGGTTAAACAAGAAAGTGATTTGCACTGATGGAGTCAACAACAACTGATGGAGCGTTAACAGGTACTGAGTCTGTGCTTGCCTGCCTGGATCGGCAGCAGAGCACCCAAAGACAAAACTGAAATCTGGCTTTCACTGCATAGGGAAGTGCAGCTTGCACTTATGTTCACTTCTAGGGATAAAGTAGTGATAGTACTACTCACTGCACCTACCCCAAGCATGATTTAGAAACATAATTTGTCATCTGCTGTGCCTGTCAAAGCACAGAAACTGAACCACACCCAGACAAACACAATCATAGAAATCCAGTCTTGGACAAGTGTATCTTGCAGAAGTGTCCTCGGCACAAATTCCAGCTGCGCACTGAATCTGACAAAGCAGCTGGAAGGCACAGGGGTTGGGAGCAAGCTGTGGGAAGAAGCTCGACTATCTAATCCTGCTGCCACTCCCTTGATAATTATCGTAACAGCATTTCTCTCGATGCACTGAGATTAATTTAATAAAGCTCCTTTCTTAGAGTACTTGGAGTCCCTTACCTTCCCATTCGTCCTGTGAATGGCATCAGACAGTCCTAGGACTGCCCTCTCCCACCCCCAAAAATCTTGATCAAGGCTTGTCACCCTCATTTTGCAAAGATACCTTCCTTGGGTAGGCTGGTGGGGAGCTAATGAATCCCACAGCAGCGGAAGAAATGAGCGGGGAGGAGTAAAATGCAGACCATTCCTGGTAAATACCTGCTCCATTTTACACCTGCCTTTTAGACACCTCGTGAAAACAGTCTGTTTCCCGTGCAGAAATTGTAATTATTTTGGGAAGGAGGAGCAGGACAAATTCGTTAGAACAAAAATTACACACATTGCTACACTTTCTGCGGAAGTATTATTTAAAAAAAAAAAAAAAAAAAAAAGATGTGGCTGCATCTCTGCATTTGGTTCAGTCTGTCATTTGCACAGACTGAAACTGCCCTGTAGCTGGCTGTGATGATACTAGGCAGCATTTTGAATGTTCCCTTAAAGGGCTTTAGGGGTCTTAAAAGAGGGGGGGGGGGCTCTAAAAATGCAAGCCCATATCATTACAAGCAGCTATTGATATGGAAGGACACTATAAAGGCAAGTGAGAAAATGAGTGGGGAAACGGGACCAAGTATTCGTTTTCTGGTGTCTGCTGTCAGTCAGTAAAGCTGAGACAATTTTTCCTCTGCTGAGACTTTTTTTTCCAACTGTCGCTTTTTTAACCGAGGCAATAAAAAGTGGGTGTTTTTTTTTGTGTGTTTTTTTTTTTGTTTTGTTATAAAATGACACCATCGTATTTTTAAACGAGATAACTATTCGCGCCAGGCTGGGGACAGCATCTCCCACTGTTCCAACCACATCAAAGGCAGGACGAGGGAGCTAGAGACAGGCACTGCAGCCATAAGTGTGAGTTTCCTGGATTTGGGGTGTTTAAATCTGACTGTCATTATTTTCATCTGGTTTTTATGAATGCGTTTTTAGAAAAGCAAAAAAAAAACACACCAAACTCAAAACAAACAAACACAGAAACCAAAAAGAGAGAGAACAGGGGGAAGGATGGAGAGGTCTTTTTAACAGGCAAGAAACAATCTGAAAGGGAGTTAGGGAAAATGTCTAGCAGGTAGTACAAAACACAAAGTCAACACTTTAATACAGGTATGTAGATAGCCTACTAGAAATCTTTACTGTCTTAAAAAAACATGCGAACTCCGGGTAGCAGAAGCCTATAGGAAAATGGTGGAACCTTTAACAAATAAAACAGAATGGGCTTCTCTCTAGCAATTAATCAGAAACTAAAAAAAATCAACACCCGATGGCAACACAGTTTTCTTGCAGCCTGTCATCCGCTGCTCCCTTAGCAGTGGGAGATGAGCTGGAAGACCAACCCGAGAGTTATAACCCGAAAACGAGTGCACTATATGAGGAAAGGCAAATCTGTCCCTTCCACTCGTTTTCGACGGCGACGTTCATCCATGAGACACGGCCCTGCGGCACCGACACAGACACGCAGCCAGACCCTCGCCGAGCGCTGCTCGCCCCGGTCCTACCTGGCGAGACGGAGGGCGATGGAGGTCTCCAGAAATCCTCAAACTCGGACACCCTGTCACAGACGCTGCCCTCGCAGCTGGGCGCTGACTCGGAGGTGCCATCGGCAGCCTCGGTAAGGTGGGATTCCGGTGAGAAGCGTCCCTGAGAAGGCTCCGGATCGGGCAGGACGGTGCGGCACAGACCCGTGTCCTCAGGGATCTTGCTCTCTGCAGGGCAAAGGGGGCGCGGGGGCTCCTCAGTGAGGCTCCGCGGTGGGAGCCAGCCACCTCCCGCAGCGGCCCTGCTCCCACCAAGGTTTGCTGCCTGACTCCCTCCAACCCGCACCAGCCCCTCCGGCGGCTATCGGAGGGTGCTGGTGCCGCCGGCAGCGGGGTGATGCGGGGCGAGCGGACTCTGTCCGCCGCAAGCGAGCCTGCGGTCAAGGGACTCCTACCTGCACAGATCTGGGCTAGCACCGTCTCCAGCCGCAGGCTGTAGTCCTCGTCAGCGGAGCGAGGCTGGTGGTAGCTGTGCGCTTTCTTGCTCTTCACTAGGAAGGACCTCGGCATGGTGGGGTGCTGTCACGGCCGGCGCGGCCGCACTCCTTCTCCAAGCGCCGGGCACAGCGGCGGCGAGCGTCACCCCCGAGTCTCCCGCAGGGCGGCGGCGGGGAGGCGACCTGCGGGGAGGCGGTGAGGGCCGGGGGCGCCGGCCGGGAGGGGCCGCTCGCCGGGGGCGGGCGCGCCAGGTGGCGGCGCGCAGGTGGCTCCGGCCCCGCTTGCCTGCCCCCACTCCCCCTTCCCAGAGCGCAGATACTCCAGTCTCCCAGCGCCTCTGGCCAACGCTGCCCCCGCCCCCACCCCCCTCCTGGTGCCGCTGGGGCGGCCCCGAACACTGTCCGACGGCCCGATCTCGAGTGGTGCCCGGCCCGTCTAAGAAGGAATGCCGACCCAACGCCGGCTGCCGGATCGCGGGGAAGAGGCAACAGCAGCGGCTGGGCACCGTTCGTCGGTCGAGCAGGGGCTGAGGAAGCTGAGGGGCGGTCATGTACACCTCCGTCTCTCCGCGGGAGCGCGGCCACGCTCAGCGGAGCGGGCGCACCTCTCCTCCATGTTTGCGCTCGCAGCGGCAGCCGCTGCACCAACAAAACGCACCCCCGAAACGGCTTATGAGTCCCCGTCACCCAGAACGCTGGACGGCGCAGGGCTGCTGCCGGGACGGGCAGGCAGGTCGTTACGAACTCGACAGCCAAAACCCGACTCCTGAGCGGCAGTTGCTGTCCGAGGGACTGATTGACCCATCCAGCGCGAACTACGATAACGCGAAAACGAACAAAACGGAATCTCCTACAGCCGCAGATGCTGGGAGTTCGCGGCACCTTACAGCTGCGGGCACCGAAAGCCGGGGCGGGGAGAGAGACAAGGTGGGAACCCTCCTCGGGAGAGGAGGGGGGGCCGCTGAGGGGGGCCACGGGAACAAGGACCGTGTTAGCCAGAGATACCCCGAGCCTGTTCCTCGAGGGAAGGCGGGAGAGGTTCAGTCGAACCCGTCCAGCGCCGCGCTGCCTCTGTCGTTACATATGACACTTGGCAAAAATCGAGTTTAGATCGCATTGGTTTGGTTCTTCTGGGGGGTTTCGGGGCGCTGCTTTTTTTCTTTTCCGCTCCTGTCAGTGGCCTCAAGTTTGCGAACGGGGAAAGGAGGGAAGGGGCCCGGCCCTGCCTGCCCCAGCCGGAGCAGAGCTCGTCGGTGGGGGCGCGGGACCTCCTCCACAGCTGGCAAACCCTGGCTGCGCCGGGAAACATCGGCCCCTCCGCGCCCGCCAGGGGCAGGGCCACTTAGTGCCGCCGGAGAGGCCCCGCCCCCGGGCACACAGCCGGGCGGGCGGGTGGGAGCGTTGCTGCCGAGGCCCACCTGCGCCTCGCTTCATCCTTGAGCGGCGGCTGGCGGCGAGCAGTGGGCTAGAAATCAAAGCGGCCCGATAACGTGTCGCCCTCCCCGACAAGAACGGCAGCTGTAGCCGTTGAGGGGCTCCGGGTGCCGCTTCTGCTACGTGTTTTCGTCCCGGCGTGGCTCTTTTCCCTCCAAAAGCCACGTCGCGAAGGCGCCGCCGGCCTCCTCCTCCCCGCCGCCCAAGGCCGGAGCCTGCCAGGCTGGGGCCTGCCCCGTAGGAGGGCGAGTCCCGCAGCCCACCTGGCCAAGGGGCGCCCCTCCGCCGCGGGCACCTGTCCCCGCTCGCCCCCTCGCCGCCGGCCGCTGGCCCTAGGGCCGCGCACGCGGAGCCCGCGCTCGCCAGCGGCTGCCGCTGCGGGGGCGCGAGGCCGGCGCCTTCCCGCGCCGCCGCGGCTGAGGCAGGGCGGGAGTGTCGCGGGGGGCCGGCGGGGAGGAGAGGTGAGGCGAGGAAGGGAGAGGCGCGGAGCGGTGAGGCGGCGCTGCCGCCACGGCCCGCCCGCCGGCAGCTGCCCACGCGAAGCGAGAAAAGCAAGAGCGCTTACCCATTTTGAGGGGTGAAGGAAAGTGGGCTGCAGACGGGTTTTGCGCCGCAGCCTGCTAGTTTGGGTGACTTTAAATTTAGCCTCCCTTTAAGGAGTAATGGTGCTTGAGTTGGCTTTTTTTTTTCTGTCTCAACTCCTTCAGAGCTCGGCCCCCTAAACCACAGATTCCACTTCCTGAGCGTTAGGAGTTTCTGCAACAACAACAAAAAAGCTTTAAAAAAAAAAAAAGGCCAAAGCCTTACAAATCAGCACTGTTCTTCCTCCTCTCTCTTTCATTTTTCCTTAAATTAAAATGTCTTACCGTATTCCACCTCACAGGACCTACTGAAGTGACATCAAAGTGTCATTCTGGAATCGGGCGTTGCATTTCTCTCGGGGTTCTGCTCTAGAAATTACACACATCTGTCTGAACTATTCTTGGATCCCCTTCAACTTCCGCAACGAGAACAAGTCACAGATTCAAAACACAGATTGACTCAACGCGAGCAGAGGTAGAGGGCAGGGGATGGAGGAGCTGGCGCCCGCCCTGCCCAGCCGGCTCCGCGTAACATCCCGGCCACTGGCTCGGGAACGGGATATGCGGCTCCCGCCGCCACCGAGCCCAGCGTGCCGTTATAATCGGGGCTAAGGCAGGGCCCTGGGCGGCAGAGACCTCCTCTAGACTAGAAATAACTTGTTATGGAAAACTCTTTCGGGATAAATACGCCCAATGGCGCTGAAAATACCTTAAGACCCAAGACTAGAGGTTTGGTCATTTCCCTTGGGATTTAGGTAATGGTTAAATATGGAAAGGGTAGGCGAGATTCCCCCACCCCACACCGCCCTCCCCCCCCCCCCCCCGCTACTGTAGCTTGAGAGCGATTCAAACACGAAGGAGAACGAGGAGCGGAGCCAGGCGAGAGGGAAGCGGTTGCTTTCCTCGCCTGCCTGCCGGTGCTCAGGCTGCTGTCTCGGGGAGGAGCCGTGCGGCCAGCACCGGCGGCGAGCACGGTAGCGGGGGTCCACGGCAGGCAGCGGTCCGCACCTCTCGCATCTGTGGAGACCCCCGCACTGCGCAGCCAGCAAGCCTGCTCCTTTCTGCAGAAAGGAAAAGGCTTGCCTTGCTTTACATACACACACACCGACCCCAAATCGCAGTTTTCCAGGTCTAGCCTCGGATTCCCGATGTAATCAGGAAATCTGGCTCGGGTATCTCTCTGAGGTGGTTCTGGGCTTTGCTCTCAGTCATCTCTGGCCATCAGCAACTTCGTTTCGATGACTGAGGGGCCATGCGGAGTACGGCTCTGCAATGAGCAAATCGAGGTTTAACACTATTTCCCGTTCAGAAACGACAGAGACTGAAGTGGGACAAGGCAGGAGCAAACTTCAGCCTCCCTCACGCCCAGGAGCATGGTGGCTTTGCGAACAGGTGCTTTTCTTCACCGCTATCGTCCACAGAAAAATCAGTCACTTTGTGCCTGTGAGCCCGTATGGAACACACAGGATTAACCTGACTTCCCAAAACCTGACTTAGCAAGCATACACCACTACAAGAAAAACTGTCCAACATTTCGCGTGGTGCTCTAGTAGTGACACAAAAGGAAGTTGAACACGACTGACACATCGCCCTTAACACCTTCGTTATTGCCGGAAAGTTCCTGGTGCTGGGCACAGCAGTTTTACTTACAGCATCTGTGTACCGCGGTCTCCTTACTGAGCCTTTGGTTGATTATTCTGAAAATCATTCACGTCGTGAGCTTCTAAAAGAAATGTTGGAGTCAGTAGAAATAACCAGATTAAAACAACTCGGTGTCATTTCATGTATGCGTCTTTGTTGACTCACTGTGACTTTTTGCAACACAATCTTTCTCCTTTGCCCCCGAAATGGAATGAAAAACTAACAGCCTTTCCTTTGCCTTGCTAAATAAACAGCGCTTCGACTGCGTGTAATGACAGCAACAGAAAACATTACTGTGAATTACTATTAGCGCCCATGAACAATTCCGACCTGGTTGTAAGAAAATACATATTTGTCTTTACAACATCTAAGATCAAAATTTTCACAGGTGCCTTTGCACGATTTTAAAGCATCGTGATTTCCGTGCGGGAGATGCTCGCTGCCCGCCGAGGAGCTGGACGCTGCCGAATGCCCGAGAGCCCACGGCCAGAGGCTCCGCCCGCTCGGGGCTCCCCAGAAGGAGGCACCGCGCCAAGCCCCGCTATGCTTAGCCCACCTGCAGACGGCACTTTCTCACCTACTGCTTCGTCAACCGTTTAAAAGCCTTCAGCAAAAATAAAGAAATCAACCGAGTGAATCAAGTGACTGCTTAATTCAGAGTATAATTCCATCGTGTAAGGGTGGATGCTGCACAGGCATCGGGAACCGACATCCGGCTCCCGGGGCGCCAGCTTTCTCAAACGGCTAGAAGAGAGAGCGCACGAAAACGGCTTTGTTTCGTGATCTGCAAAACCAGCTCGTGGCTGAAATGCGCTCTGCCCTCCCACGTTTTCCTCGGCACGGACGATTTGCTTTAAGCAGTTGTGTCCCCGGAGGGTGCGCGGCAGCAGTCTCCCGCCGGGACGTGGCCGAGGCTGCCGTTACCGAGGCTACCCTCTCCGCTCCGGGGCCGCACCGCTCCGCTATCGCCAGCCGCGGGGCCGCCTCTTGCGAGCGCGGCCGCTTCTGTGCCACGTGCCCGCGAGCAGCGGCGCGAGGCCGGGCTAGGCGGGAAGCGGCTCCTCCTCCCTTATCCCCCTGAGGGAACCGCCCGGGGCGCCTCCGCTGCCCGCTGCGGCTGAGAGAGAAGGCAGGCCCGCGCCCCGACGGCGGCGGCACTTTGCCGGCTGCTCCGCGCATGCCAGTGACCGGGAGCGGGGAGCTGGTGGTGCTGCTCTCAGGGAGTTCCCGGCTCCGGCTCCGGCTCCTCCCGTAACGCGTGAGCTTTTTTTTCAGCCGGTGCACTTCTAGCCCTTTTTATCTGGAATTTGCCCCTCACGCGTTTTATCTCGGAACCCAGAAATATCGCTGTGTTGCTGTCTCAATGGAACAAAGTGAAGGAAAAGTGCAGCAGCTGCTGCAGTCCAATAGGTAGGGCCTGAAGGCGATTTCCACCCCTTAGCCTCTGACAGACATTGTCCCAAAGCTCTGTGAACCCCCAGAGGAGCTGTACTAACAGCACATTGAACAGAGGTGAAGGGAGGAAACTCTTATTCTTGGTGTATGATGTGACCCGTCTGTTGCAGTTCAAGTAACCTGTAAGATACTCTTGAGTATGCAGTGGTCACTGTGTGACACGGCAAGAGCTGTGTGACAATACCAAGTATTCTGCATTGCACTGTGCAAAAGCCAATGGTCCTGAGTTGGTGGAAGGATGTAATTAATGTGAAGTGTCGGTGGTGGGGGCTGGGGATGGGTTTTAACAGAGCTGCTTTAATGCTTCCCCCAAAGGGAGTGTGATATTCAGTGTTAAACATAAAAACTTGTTAAGATACACTTGAATGCAGTGGTCAGTACATAATCATTACCCCATAGGGACAAAAGGGGAAGATATACATAAAATGAGAGGTTTAAACTAGGATGGGATGATGTTATAGTTGTGCTTAAGACTGAAGAGCTACTGAATATGATTTCCTGCATTGTTCACAGCTGCTGCCTGATGTCACCATTAGAGCTACAAAGACATCAGATAAGGCACCAAAGGTGACGTGTTGCAGATGAGAACTTCATATTGACAGGTTAGGTGCTTGGTACGTTGGGAAGCAGAAGGAATTTCTTGTGTGTGGAAGTCAGGACTGGGAGAAGATAGCAAAGAGGGTGATTCTGTGGGGAACTCAAAATACACACTTTAAAGTGATAAAACCTGACATCACAGTTGTCCAGAACACCCTCACAATGAATGAGAAGCTGCTAGGACTTGTAGCACTGTGTATTCTGTTGGGAAGAGCATCTTTCTTTCTTTCTTTTTTTTATAACTTTTTTGTAAATACTTATTTTTAACATACCTTGTTGGGTTTTTTTATTTTTTCCCCCCAGCATCTTGTCACTGGTTTATTCTAGTGACTAATTCTTTCTTGTGGCATAAACTTGTTGGCATAAATGTGTTGTAAATATGTGAGCCATTAATGAGTGATTTTGATAGCAGTTTTTTTGATTGCTGAGGAAACCAAAGTAACTTCTGTTGCTCTCAAAGCATATTAGAAAAGTAATGAGCACTGTGAGCACAAACTGGAGAGGGAAAGTGACAGCAGGCTGTGGTGTTGATGGCTGGGATGAAATGAGGGATTCCAGTTTTGGGAGGGAGTGAACCCAGAATGTACCTCCATGATGAATAGGAGAAAGTTGAATCAATGGGTTATGGCATGTACACTATGCAAAATAGTCTCAGGATTTTTAATTCTTATAGCAGAGGCTAGAAATTTCAGTCACTTATACAATAGTATACAATTCTGAGAGTACGCTATATTGTTATTGTTGGGTTTTTTTTCATAATTGTGAAAGAAGGTATTAGTTCCTGGGAAGGGAGGGAGTTTAGCTGTTGTATCTTGGTTGTATCTTTGGTTGTATCTTGGTCAGTGTCCATGTATGTGTAGGCATGCATCTGTTACTATGTTTTCTCCACTCTGAGCTGAAACTTCATGCTGTGTAGTGGTTATGTAGAAAATCAAATTACTATGTGCTTTTCATTCCATCATTCAGAATCTCTGGTTCTATGGCCTACTGCATAAGTGTATTTCACTGATTTTTCTTATGTTTTGAGCTAGTTTGGTGCAATTAAACTGATAAAAGCATTTCACAGAACAAACATTAACTTAATTAAATACAGAAATACGTTAGTTGATACATAGCTTTCCTCTTCCCTCTCAATACACAGAGTCAGAATCTAGTGCATAATTAAACATAGCAATAGTTTCCACTTGGACTGTACTAACTTCTATTTTATAGGTTGTTTTTTTAGTTTAGTCTCCAGGACTAGCCTAATGGCTTTCTTAGGGAATTTACATTATCCTCTACCTTCCCCCAAAATGATTAACATTTTAACATATCTTTAGGTCATTCTAACTTAAAGTATGTTGTATAAGCATCACATTTTACTGAATTGCAGGCATAGACTCTGATGTAGAACAGTGATTACATCAAAAACACAATTCCTTGTCTTGCTGTTCCATGAAGGAGCTGAGTACTCATTAAGTTCAATAGTACAAGATTTACAAAGTGGTTCTGTTGAATTTATGCAAACCCCTATGTGGATACTTCTTTTAATCACTTTCATAGCAATTTAGTTTAATTAATACAGGAAATTGCACATACAGTTGACAATTGAATTTAGTGGAAAGTACTTCGTGAATATGTAGATGAGGCCTGCATTTTGTCAAAAAACATGACCAAAATGAACAAGTAGTTGTTGAGCCATGAATGTAATACATAATTCTTAACTTTACAGTTGTAATTAATCCCAGCTAGTCATGTTTCCAACTGTACACAAATGTTACAGACTTCTAATATCTGAAGTGAAATGACTGAGATAAAAAAAGATTAAATAATAAATGCTAT
Source organism: Hemiprocne comata (assembly GCA_020745705.1). NCBI lineage: Eukaryota > Metazoa > Chordata > Aves > Apodiformes > Apodidae > Hemiprocne > Hemiprocne comata. Next base: position 15,519,216 of record CM036593.1, on the reverse strand, counting down.
AAGGTCCTAAAATATTTACTCCATTAGCCTGGAGAAATAAGAAAATGTAAATATTGAGACTTCTCTAGCAAGACATTTGATTGTCAGGTTGAGAAAGCAGAACCATTTTCACTACCAAACATAAAATGTAATTTACATGGAAACTCTATATAGAGGGCACCCCCTCTTCTCTATTTCACTGATTTTCTAAGCTGTAGCACTTGCATATTCAAGAATCTTGAATTTTTGTATTTATGTGGGTTTTGTACTTTTAACATTCATGTTGAGCTTTTACAGCCTGCATATAAGAGCAAATCTAAGAGAACGGCAATATTTATTAGGTCATGCTAGCAGAGTCATGGTGTGTAGCATAATTAATATGCTTTATTTATTGACACTTTACTAAATATAATCAATGCTGCTGCTGCTGTGTCATTATTCTGGTGCATATCCAAATTATAATACACCTAGGCAAAGAGATTGGTGTCATTTTTTGGCAGAACAGTTGCAGAAACAGCAAGATGATTCTGAACAGCTTCTCTTGCGTTGTCTTCCTTCAATATTCTGTGCGTAACTAAGTCTTCTGAAACTGCAGCATGTCTAGTGCTTCACCTTCATCACTAGAAGAGATGCAGTTGGTTGCATAAGGACTTTTGCTTTTCTCTTGATATTTTTATTTATGCTGTTATTCAGTGTCAGTATTTATTCTATTAGTATACTTTAAACCCACAAAAGTTCAGGAAATAATCCTTGCCAACTAATCTCATTTGCTATCACTTGCACAGTAAGGCAGTTATTGCAAAATCATAACACTTCACTGTTCAAACAGACAGGATTTTTATGGCTCTCCAACTGAATTTTGCTCCTGCCACTTATTACAGAACATTACCTTTAAGAGAGACCTGCAGCTGGTATTGATGACAGGCAACAAGACATTTGTCACCTATCCTCTTAGGCAACAGTTACCCAGGTGCAAACATAAGTTACCAGATGCTTATTGGATGGAAAAAAGGCAACTGATACTTGTTAGTGAACAAAAGTGCTCCTGATTTGGTTTTGCATACGCAAGATTTTCAACAATGATCAGAACCAAAGTCAGCTAACTCGCCTCAAACATGGCAATTTCCACAGGCTATACTGGGAACTATGTATTCACTGGCAGGATGTGGTGAAATTTTGCAGAAATACTGAAACAAGTTAGGAGCTGCAGAAATCAGTAACTTGGAATTTCTCACCTACCTGCTTTAGGATTTAAATTAGATTGCACCTGGACAGATAACACTGTTGAGAGGCCCAGAAAGCACTTTTTCCATGCAGCCTTCCCTGTCATTCTTTGAACATTTATTCCCTCAGTTGTGCTATTTCTTTCTGAACACACATTCAAAACAAAAGTAAAGGAGATGCCCAACAGGACTAGCAGATGCATTCAGCAGTATGCTTCCACACTTTTGCAATTTTAAACAACTACACTGCATCTTGTGGGTAGAAAGGTGGTTAACATATGTGCTGACTACCAGTACCGACTTGTGCATGGCTTTTTATTTATTAATAGAACAGTTGCAAACATTGCTAGAAGTCTTAAGGATAGTTTAATTTTGTAGCATGCCAATAATAGCTGCCATGAAGAATATTCTTGAGTAGAATGTGTCTGAGAGGGTGTGTTCATATGACAACAGTAGAGTATCTTGTTCTGTTCAAGGAGCTAGGGACATTTTACTGGATCTCAATTTTCAGGAGAGCATGAAAGCAGAATGCTCAGCTCTTACTGCTTTGGTGATGCACAGCTATTTCGTGGTAGGATCAATAGCTTATTTCCAAGATAGCTCTGCAATATAGAACTAAGATGACTGAATTTGCATATTTGTACTGCACTCACCATGCCTTCATTAGAACTAACTATAAGACATGAATAATTTTTCACCTTATTTGAACTACCACTCAAATCTAGAGCCAGCAAATAACTATGAGGTAACCAAGGGCTGTAGCTTAGAAGTGACTAAAGAGTAAATGCTGCAACCTTGTTAAATCATGAAAAATTTATTTTCATTACATATATATGAAGGTAAAAGATTTCAATCAATAGTGTTTTGAACAAGCATTTCCCACATGAACCTGTTAGTGTAGCTAGAATGAAACATGATGAAACATTCATCATGATGTAAAGTTAGTGTTTTGCCTTTATTTAGTAATTAATTTCTAGTGTATATATACAGAGTTCATGTTACCATTAGAATACCAGAGACAGTAATATCGCAACATTTACATTCCTCATATAAAATGGTGTAATGTACATTTTCAGCTTGGTGTAGATATATAAATATATACAAAATAAACATTATTGTAATTAATATATTCAGACCAGGTATTACTTAGCGACATCAAAAGCAGATGCACATAGATTTAAGTGAAAATGGTGAAAAACACCTTTATGACATTAGTGACCATTAGCTGCATATATGAAGTAGTACAGATAAAGGCTCCTCTTTCAAGCCTTCTGTGAGTATCCAATAACTTTAGTAAAAACAAAAATAATTGAGAAGCATAAGATAGTTTTATATATATATGTCATGATCAGATGGTTTACTTGAGTCCATCTAGATCACAAATGGATAACAAGGTAAAACACACACATTTGTTCAGAGCATAAAATATTGCACAAGAGCAATTTCTTTTGAGGAAAATAATTCCTGTGTTTGTGAACAGCAAAAAATGGTTCTTAGGCATTACAGAAATTATATATTTGGAGTTTCTAAACCAAGGAACATTCAGTAATACTGTCAGAACTGTCATCCATCAACTTCTTCCCAGCCTGTTTTATGGCAATGGTATGTCATTAGCAAGATTTGGCAAAGAGAGAAGGCAGATAGACAGTACATGTATATATTTATCACAGGCCAAACCAGATCCAATAGGTACCTAAACCAACTGCTGTATAGTTTCAGTTATCTGACAATTTCACCCTTACAGAAATATGAAAGTCTTCAATGCTAGTCACAGTGATAATCACACAGTAGTAGAGTAAGATTCCATTCTTCTCTGCTTGGAAACCATCTTGTCTGAATTCTCAGTCTGAAGAGCACTTTCCTCAGTATCGCTGTCACTGCTGTCTATGACTGTGTGATCTAAAGCCATCTGACCAGTCCTCCTGTGTAGATGAAAGTTCACCCCACTCTCCTGTATGGAGTTAGTTATAAAATCTTCATCAGAAGAATGAAATGATTCATCATCTCCTGTGAAATGGTTGACAATGTGAATCCCATCAAAAGTGGGTTGGTCTGAGAAGTCTCTCTGGCCTTTTAGACATTTGATCTGTTAGAAAAAGCAAAAGTTACCAGTTAATCAGAGCTGACAAGTCCCAGCAGTAAAACCCCCCCCACATTTCCAATAAATGCCTCATTGAACCCTTACTGGGATAAATTAAATGCTAAATCTGTGAGTTTATGATCTAGAAGCAGCACATTCGATGATCACTATGAAACTCATCTGGAATCAGAAAAGCGGCTTCTCATTTCTGTCTGGACAAGCAGAGACCTTGGAAGAATGTCTTAAACAGTCCTTGGTATTTTCCAAAATTCTCCTTCCACCCTCACAGTATTTCAGTTTTAAGGCTTAATAATCAAAGTACCTATAATCACTTATGACAGATTCCTCCAGGCTATTTACTGCATCTTTAATATCTCCACGAGGATGGTTTATAGTTTTCTAGGTTTTTTAGAATGGCCTATTTGTTTTGACAGCACTTTTGGCCTTTGCATCTTCCTTTTACATCTCTGTTCTTTCCCTTATCACCTAACTCCTCACTTGAGAAGAGCCCTCCTCCAGTCCTAAAGAGCAAGGTCCCAAGTGAATATTGTCAGTTTCATGCAGCCACAGAAAAAAAACAGAATATGCTTAGTTCTGTCTACACTGCAAGACTGAGCATCTTTTCACTGCCTAGTTCACACCCAATGAGGTTTCAGATCAAGAAGCATGAGAGAAACTTCTGTTTGTATGGCAGAAAGAGACTGTAGTTCCAATTTTAAGAGATCAAAAGAGACAAAAATTCTTGTCAGACCATGGACAGATACAATAACTTTTTAATTAAAAATGCACCGTAGAGTGATAAACTATTACAACCATGCATTCAAGCTATTCAAAAGTAAAACCTAAAGCTCTGAAGTCTGGCAAGTCCCCTGTTAATTTAGTGAAAATAACTGCAAATCATGGAAGACATTCCAGATGTTATTGTTTTAGAATTTCACTTTTATTAGCTTTTAGTAGCAACTACCTCAGGGTCAGTTTGACAGTCTGAGTATTAAAATAAAAAGTCCTAAGGATGCAGAAAAACATTAAAAATGCATTACAGAAACTTCCTAATGTCACTCTGAAAGCTCAAAAATAAAATAGCACTTGGTGCATCTTCCTAAGTGACTTCTCACAGTAGCAGAGACCTGGAAAATAGAAACAAGAAAAAGCCTGAAAAGCTTCTTTACACAACTCTGTCTGATGTTTCAGAAATCTCAAACAATGTTCACTTTCATAAATAAAAAGTGCATATAGGTCCCTGCTATTTACACCAGTAGAACATTTTACCTGGCCACTCGGGGAAGAAGGAATCTCTGTACTTACTATAGGCTTGTGCAAAAGATGAGAACAAAAAAGGGGTTGAAAAAAGATCACGAGTCAATCCATGTTAGATGCCATCAAATCAAATGTTCAGAGCATGTAAAAGCTACAGCTTTTAATGTATATCAAAATATCCCTGATAGAAATATGGGTACATCCTGTAGATCTAAACCTTGATTGTAACTACACGTATTAATGTTAGTTCTTTGCATTTTCTTCAGACACATAGGCTGCAGTTGTTTCATGAGGAAATTGCTCGTGTAAAGGCAAGCAAAGTTCCACACTTGCACAGCATAATTCATGATGTAAGTGAAATTAGCTTATGCCAAACATAAACATGTATCTAGAATAAATATTTTTTACTAGCTTACATACCTAGACACAGAAAGCCTGATACAGAGATTATTGTGTTATTTAAAAATACTACCCCTAAAAATACCCTGCAATACAATCAGATTAGCTGCTGCATGAAGTTTCCAAAACACCTATCAATTTTCGTCACTAAGAAAATAAAACACAGAAAAACAAAACCCAACAATTTCTCTCCACCCTCACCACAGAAAAAAGCTCCACTGTACATGTGACTACAAATTTCATAGTCAAGAAATTATATGCTTTTAGGTCTGCATAGTTAAGTCATAGGTTCACCTGAAATTATAAAGCTGATATTCAATGTTAGTTGTTTTGAACATTCAGAAAGCCAAGCCAATGATCTCGACTGTTTTCCTGAAGACTTCAACACATGATACCTTTAGATTAAAGTGTTTAGGTAACATGACAAAATAACAGCTTCACGGTTATAGACATTAGTCTTTACAAACACCAAGTGTCTGGAAAATGCTGTTAGTGAAAAAATCATGAATAGACACAGCCTTTGCCCATTCTCAAAGTTAGTCTGGGAAAACAGCATGTTATCTTTTGTTATTCTAATAAAAGGATGAACAGTCTTGTGACCTTCTAGAAACACTTATTTTGACCTGCAGCTTTACACTTGCCTACCCTTTACTTCTCACATTCAGGGGGAACCAAACTGCTAGGAAGAAACATGAGCATACTGTAGAGAATATATGTGACAAGTCTATTAATGGTCATACAGTTCCAGAACAGATGCTTATCTGGCACTTGTCAGATTGCATCAGTACAAAATACTAATGAATAGATTCAGTGGAGAACCACCAAGAAGGTTAAGGGGCAGGAACTGGCATCTTAAGATAACAGAGAAGTGGCTCTTTACAGAAATGCACGGTGGGAGAAGAGACAGTGGTCGTAACAGGGAACACAAGGTTGTGTTTGAATATGGAGGGAATATAATTGCTACAATGCAAGTTAAGAATTAGAACAGGTTGTTCAGAGACTGTGGACTCTATGTCCTCAGTGGGTTTCAACATCAAATTGACAAAGCCCTAAGCAACCTGCTTTGAATTCAGTGTTGATCCTGTTTTGAGCAGTTGGACCTAGAGGCCTTCCAGGGTCCCTTCCAACATGAGACAGATTACAGTTCAGTGATGTGTGGAAAACATGGGCAGTGGGATGCATATTACTGTTCATATGACAGCCACTTTGAGTTTGAGAAATTGAAATACTTTGTACTTACCAAAAATACTGCACTTGCTAAAAATGTAAATGCTGTAATTTTACTCCAAATGCGCTTACGTTAAATGTCAGTACCTTATCACAAAACCTAGTCTGTAACACAATACTACTTTTACTTTACAATTAGAAATCTGTCAGTTTAATCTCAAAAATAGTTAAGACAAGTTGTTTTTCAATTGAAGGTAGAATTTGATTTGCATCTTAAATCTTTTTAAACATGAATGTTAATGAAAGCAGCTAATCTTCAAGAAATTAAAAGTAATTAAAAGAGAGCATGTGCTCCAATTTAATTAGATACCAGCAGCTAATGCCAGTTTAAGGCTCTTCAAAAGAAAAAATTTGTATTCTCAGGTAACTTTACAGTCTAGCAAGGGAGGCTCTGTACTTTTAACAGAAAAAGCAGATTTTTTTTTCAAGATGGGAATATACATGTCCTACTGGCTCAGGACAATGGTCCCTCAGCCAATATTCTGTCTCCAACAGTGTCAACAGGACTTTCATGTTGTTTTGTTTTTAAGGGAAAGCATGTGAATGACCAGTTTTTGCAATCCATTCCCTTCACACTCCCAAGCCTCCACTCACTTGTCCCGAAACTGTTGTGACAGATACAAGCGTATCTTCCTAGCTCTTTCAGCATTCACTTACAGACCAGTTGTCCATGACTGATGATTTATTTTTTTTAATTTGTTGTCTACCTCCACAGCTTCCTGTAGCAGTAAGTTTCAGAAATCCCTTTATTTGTTTTAAACTAATTTCCTACTTGTTTCAGGAATTGCCCCCAAATTCTAGTAATGCAGGAACCAGTGGTGAAAAGCAGTTCTTCAGTCATTATTCTGAAACTTACATCGTAACACCTCCCCAGCCTTCAGTCCCAAGCCTTTTTAACCTCCCACAAACAGGCAGTGCTCAAGATCACTGATAATTTTAGTTGCCCTTTAACTTCCCTACAGTCTTTCTTTAAACTCTTTACATTGATCTTGAGGTGTAGAGACCAGCCCTGCACCAGTTTTATAGTAGCAATATAAAAAACTTTATTTTGTTTTTAATGTCCTCCTATTGATGCCTAACATCGTCTTGTCTCTTTTGGCTGCTGCGGCACACTGAGCCGATGTTGTCAGAGAACCCAGCAACAACCCAAAAATATCTTTCCTGATTTTTAACTACCAATTTTGTGTTTGCCATTGTGTAGGTATCGCTTAGATTTTGCAATTGATTAATTACCTTTTCACATTGAAGCTCATCTGTCACCTTTTTAAGACAGACTTCTTAAGATTCTTGCCATCAGAGTTTTATTTGAACACAGAGAAAGAGCTTAAAGTAGGAAGTATTATGCAAAAATCTTGTCATTTGTGTAGCCAAGTATATCAAGAGAATGGGAAATCCAACTAAAGACTCGTGAGGGGGGCTGAAGCATGTGCACCCAACCCAAACACCACCACCCCCAAACCCTAGTTCTAACTCTGTCTGTATCATTCCACATGAAGGAAAAAGAACAGCCCCTTTTTATTGCAACCATGTTGAGCGGAGTATGGACATAAACCTCAGGATCTGTCACTTTTATTCACTTTTGTACAAAGAGCCAGTACTGGTTAAAGCCTTTCGGTTTTGAGCCTGGCCCTCCATGTCAAGGGAACTAGACTTTTTCCCTCACAAATGACATTCAAATGAACCTCATCTGTTTCTTACTGCTTCAGTTTTGCAACAATCTCAAATCTGATCACATCTGTAAAAAAAAAAGAGGTCTGGTAAACCCACATGTTTTTCTTTTAATTCTCAAATCCAGGTCATATTGTCTAGATGACTTCAACCCAATTTTCACTACAGCTTATTCATTTGGTCTTTAGGACATTTCAAAGGGTTTAATAACATTACATGACCAAAATGTATGTCATCATCCCTTCCAAAGCCAGCTGAATCAAAAACAGAATCTTAGTAATGTTTGCATTTATATACCTTCTTGTGCCTAAAGAATTCAGAGTTTTAAGGACAAAGTGAACGTTCTATTGGTCAACACATGAAAATACTTTAATTTTACATACTCTTAACAGGTAACAGTGAACTTTCACAAATTCAGAAGAGCTGAAAAAAGCTAACAATCAGAACCTTGAACCTCAGAGTAAACTTTCTTACCTGATGCTGACTGCCTCATCAAGCCAGGCATGAAGGAGAGACAGTAAAGAGAAATATAGAAGTTTTAGTACAATTCAAAAGTTCTTCCACGTTAAATCACAGAATCATAGAATACTTGGAAGGGTGCCAGTCAGTTGCAAGCAAGTTGTATTTCTAAGCCCCTTTGTTTTTTAAGTAGATATCATAGGTCAAATTTTCAAGTGAGACTTTGTGAAAGAGAGCTCTACTTAAGCTCTGAGAGACATTTTTATGTTGTAACCCATGAGTTGTTTTTTTTTAAAGCTAGGAATTCACTGGTGGAAAGAAGTAAAACTAGAATGTTACTTTCTTCTCCCTTTAAAAAGGCTTCAGTGACTAATTCTTGAAATTTACTCAATTCTGAAGTGAAGAAGAATTTTAACAAAGCTTGCCAATAAATATTCGTTCAATCTACTCACAGTAGGTAAACAAGCAATACACAAGTGAGATAAAAATATGGTAAAAATAAGTCCACTGCCTTGGGTGAATGAAACTGTTTTTAGCAGAAGGCAATTTTTTTTGTTTAAAGAATAAAGATACTGAATTCTCAGTGCTTTTACTTATAGCAAGGGGAATCTAAAAATCAGAGTTCCCTCTTTGTCTCCACCTTAGTAACAGTAGGAAGTCTTAGTAAGATTTTCTGCTTAAAAAACAAACATGATTCAAAAGAAAACTACAATGTTGCTGAACGTAGGATTTAAGCATGTTTAGCTGAAGAGAAACAGTCATAAGCATTTTCATATACCTGACCTATAATTCAGAAAAACACTGTCAACTTGGCAACATGAAAAGATTCAGAAGTCAAAATCTAATTACAAGCCAATAAAGAACATCCGTTATGACCTATTAAGTTATAATAACATTTAACATTAATAAAGGTAAGTAATTTGAGTTCTTAAAAATTCCCGAGATGAATGGTCCACAGCATCTAATGGGATCCCTTACCATACTTAGCAGTTGACTGCTACTTACTGCTGACCCTCTCCCATTGTGATGCGATCATTCCAGTTTAAGACATACACTAATACACTGTAACTTCTTTAAAAAAGCTCCCAGTAACTTCTTTTGGAAAAACGCATATCTCAGAAAATGAAGTGGTGACAGCATCTCAGACTGAATTAATGGACAGTAGGTTATTTGGGAGACAAGTATCAATCCAGACAAATATTATATCCAGTACATACTACAATGCAGAAGCATTCCTGCACATGCATACATAAGGAATGAACAACACTAAGGTTGCAAGCCTACAAGTTTAAAGACATTCTTCATTTTCATGCCACTTTCTCACTTCCATGAACACAAGCAAGTCCTTAGATATCTTAAGCTCTCTGAAGCCCATTTTTAAATACACAGTTTAATTCCACGGTGAGCCACATTCATACTGAAACCATCACAACATGAGCACTGCACAGAGACATTATTAGCTTAACGAATACTAGCAGAAACTAATATTAGTGATCCATCTTTTAAAACAATTCTTAGCAAGTTTAATGGCTGTACAGCTATAATGCAAATGGGGTTTCTAAAGTTCCCTAAAAGAATCAGCTTCCTTATATGAAAGGGCCTGCTAGGCATGCATTGTGACAGAATTATATGAGAGCATTTTAATGAAAGCATTTGGCTTATTGAGCTTTGAAAAGTCTGAGATCTTTTTAAAAAAAGAACTCAAGTATGGTTTAATATATCCTGCAATAAAGAAAAAATGTAATGCAAAACCATACCAACTTGAAAGACATCTGTCATTTTCCTCAAGCATGAGACAGTTTTTACCCAAACACATGGATCATATGCAAAAGGCAGAGGATAGTCTTTTGAGAGCTTCCTAACAACTTGTACAGACCTCAAGATTGTGTGTAAAATAAGCCACCGACACATTGCATATAATACAACAACATTCTTTGTTTAGAAACAGTGACACATTCTCTAACAAATTAAAAAATAAAATTGAAAAATATATGTTACATTAGAAATGTGTTATCTTTATAACTGCATTAGGACAAAGCTCAAAGTTGTGGTTTTTATTTCAGTGTCAGTGCATTTCCTGTTTCATTTCAGTTAACATTAGGGTTGTTTTCTAAAGCCATAGCTATAAATACAGCCATAATTAGGATTATTAACTTGTATCTAACAGCAACGAGCAATGCCATGAAAGGGTCATTCTTGGATATTACTGATGATTCGAGAAGCCCAAACCAACCAGACTGAACCGAGGAACTCCCATTTACCCTGCTTGTTCCTGTTACCTGATCACTGTTGTCTCTCCTAAGGAAGAAGCTCTAATACCATGGACTCAGTGCTCGAAAGATAACAGCTAAGAAGGGCTATATGAGCTTCTCTTCCCTGAAATTCATATGAAAATTTGCAGACATGGCCACCCCCATCTCTTACCAAAGCCATTTTGGTTTCTCCAATGCGATGTACTTCTAGAGATTTAAAAACTGAATTAGAATACATTTTGTAGACCTCAAAAGATAAGCAAGGAATATGTTACAAAAAAAAAAGGTGGGGGGGGGGGCAGGGGCAGAAATCACAATGAACCATCTTTTCCTTTTATTGTGAGGCAGACATGGAAGAGATCTCCAACAGTCAGAGATACCCTTAATAGAGAAATTCAGGAAATAGGTTACATCTTCATTTATTGCTTTCACACAGTTGTCTTTATTTTTTCCTTTTTAATTTAAAATATTAAAAGTCTTCCAGAACAACTTCGAGTCTTCTCAGATTTCCAAAAGATGTGCTGATTCAGCTTAAGATCTAATTTGGAAATTGATGCCATAGACAATTATATTCTCAAATAGGAAGTGTTGCTATGCTGTTCTCTTTACTGCTTCTTTCCCCAAGATTTCATTTTGTGTCAAAATTCAAAACAATCCCAGCAAACTAGCTAGATTTTGTTGAAATCAAGTTGTTCAATGCATTTCAATGCCTTGCTGAAGAGTCATTGACATAAGGAAGAAAGTGAACACATTAAAAATGCATTTCAAAACTCTGGAAAACTGTTTCAGGGAAGTTTTACTACAACACTAGCATGGACAAAAATATTTCTTCCCTTGTAGTTCACCTGAAGTACAAACATTAAAGTTAGCCTGAAGTGTTTGGGGTTTGACATAAATTTGGGGTTTAGCAGATTGGAATCGCCATAACATACCTTTATGATTTGTGTTTGTTTTTGCCTTCCCCCCACCCCCAGAAGTGATGTTTGTAAGTACTCAGGAGTCTAACCTGAGTCTAATTTAACAAATTAGACTAGTTCAGCAAAATAAAACAAACAAATTGCTGTTTAAAAAAAAATAAACTGGTGTATTAGGTACTGTGACTTAAGAAAGTAGGAAATGTCTTGATCATGCTTACAAATAACTTGCAGTGAGAGCATTTCAAAATCTGTTTGCAAAATTGCTTCCTTTGCTTAGTTAATAAATCACAATTAAACATTTCACTTAACCATGGAGGCTTTTTTTAAAGACATGTTTTTGTCTTTTATATCCTTTAAATGTGGAAAATAGCTTCCTCATCTAAAAATTTTCACCCAGAAGTTTGTCAGATAAACAAAATGCCAATTTTTAGGGAGTCTAGCAATGACCTTTGAAATGAAGCTGTTAGCCAGTCCCTGTAGGATCCCTGTGGGAAGAGAAAAGCTGCACCCCAGCATACTCAGGACTGTCCAGGCTCCACCTTAGCACATTTGACAGTCAATTTGGGACTTAGTTTAGCATGACTAAAACAGGAAACTTTCAACAACAAACCCTTATAAGAGTTAATGATTCTAGAACAGTGCAAGTTTAGTGGTTTCTATAACATAGTATTTATAAAGAATATAAACTATAAAGTATTTTCCTTAAGAAAACTAACCCCTCTTTGTATGGATGAGTTCGGAGCTGTATTTGTTTCCTGCTAGCATTACCTCATCTGCCTCTCAAACAACTTTATAATAGTCATACCTAGATAGAAATCAGCTGACAAAAATTCTTAGAAGACTTGGTGGAGTATTTAGCTCCTTATTTTGAAGTGTAATAAAATGAATCTTGGAGACAAAATTATTTGATTTGTTAGGGTTTTTAGAACAAGCAGAAAACAGCAGATAGAGAAAAATAATTCTGTATTACTTTCAGTATAGCAGAAACATTCAAAGAAGGTTGATTTGTATAACTTAATGGTAGGAAGACTGCATCTGTTGATATCCAGTTGTCTCCAGCGTCTCATATGTCCCTGAACTTTCTCATGAACCCTATTTCAAAACAGTACAGCTTTTTCTGGAGTTCATAAATTGAATTCAGCCTAATATAGTTGCAGTACAGTCTATCCACTTGTCACAGCAATTGCAGCAAAACACCTTGAAACTGGCAGCAGAAGCTGATCAAAAGTCAGAGCAAGTATTAAACTTGGTAAGCCTACTGGGGGCACAAACCACAACAGCAGTGACTGACAATATTATTCACCTGAACAGATCTAGGCTGCTTTTTTTTGTTATACCAATATGGCTGCTATTCTTAAAAGATAGTCTCCAGAGCGAGATTTTGGTTTTTGTTTGTTGTTGTTTGTGTTTTTTTGGTCAGCTATAGTGGGATTAAAAGCAACAGTCATGAGGTACTACACCTCTACATCAATCTGCCCCATTAATCACTAACTCTTTGGAATCCAAGCTCATGTATATGATTAACTACTAAATTCTCCTGTTTAAGGAAAGAATTGTTTTTGAAACTCTTACTTTAAAAGGGGTAACCTAAGTAACAAAGTAACAGACTGGTATACCACCTGAAATGCTTCTCAAATAAACTTTGCTGACCATACCACTAGACAGAGTTCAAACCATTGCAGTGTGTCAGAAGTGAAAAGCAGAAGAGCAGCAAGAAATTTCCAAGACTGAGTCATTTCAGGCTTCTAGGTTTTTCTAATAGCATTTAAAATATTTAGCCTCTATTTTACATTTACAGCTTTTCTAAGTAATATTCAGTCTCACAGTAATACAAAATGCTTCACAGAATCCCTATAGATGTCAGAAAGTTTAAATAAAATCTATGAAATAGTTTTAATGCATTAAAAGTAAACTTCTCTCCAGTTATCCTATTTCTTTCATATTGCTCTGAATGTACTCTTACATATCCTGACTTAAGTTTTTATAAAAGTGTTTTTTCAACATTATCAGTTAAGAGCACTTGAGCCAAAAGGAAATATGATGTTAAATGCATGTTGTATATCAGTTTTACCATAAACGGGTCTGCTGTATTGTAAACGTGACAAAGATTAAAACTAGCAACAAGTGTTCAGACCAGAACGTTTCCAGTGAATCAGAACAGGAAACCAATAAAGCGATCAATGGGAGGTCATGACTTTTTGATCACTGCACTATATGGTTAAAGAATCTGGTTTTGATCTGGTGCCATGTAGTCAAATTAAACTTTGAAGTTCTTTGAAATATGCAATTGAAATAGCAACAGCACTAAGGAAGTACCCAACTTTTAAACTGTTCTCAAAAGAAATCAGTCTTTGGTAACTTTAAGTCAGATTTTATCTACTGAGGGAATTTTTCTAAGATTTGACAATGTTGTTGTAATGAGATTGTATGCAATTCCAAAAAAATTCTAAGCTGACTTAGCCCTAGGAAGTTTCTATAAATAGCTAGTTGGTAGGTGGAAGGAAAGTTCCCAGAAACTCTTCCTAAAAGAAGTTCTAATGAAAGTGTTTATTTGGAGTGAGGACATGGCAATAAAAATACTTTAAAACAGCAGCATGATCACACTGAGTGTGCTGCAATTATTACATCCAAAGAACTACCTAAATCTCAATGCTTCTTCTCCCTAGAGCATGCATCTATAAATATAAAAGTTACTGAAACCTCAAGCATTAACTAGAATATACTGGCTGATACAGAGACTGGAAATGTACCTATTATAGGCAACAGTTACAGGAAATAATTTCACACTTTTACTCCATCCTTTTTAAGCAGAAGTTAAACTTAACATTTTTAAAAAGGAGTAAGTAACATTTATTTCTGCCTCTGTTTGCAGAAATTACTTCCATCTGTGCTGGTTGCCATTCTGAGAATGATAAGAAATTTAGGAGAGGTTTCCACCACATTTCCACTGTTTGCCCCACTTATATTCAGATAAATTTCCAGAGCCATATTACAAGCTAATATATAGTGTTCCTCTCCTGAGCTTGTTCCTCACATAGATGGTTGCTAACACAAAGTTTTTTTGCAAGAAACAGCTATACATAAATTAAAATCAGTAGAACCTCAACCCCTATATTTTTCAATCCCCAAAACTTGATTTATAGGCAAAAATATAGGATACACCCTGACATATCTCTGGTAAGTACAGCAGACAGGCCACACAGCTTGAGCATTCAGAATAACATCATTGCCATGATAATTAAAATTTTATAATCAGTTTACTTGCTTTGGCAATCCAGACACTCTGAACAGGGACTTACTATAGTTAAGTATAGCTAGCTGTTTTAATCTCTAATGCTGCAATCAAGAACTAGTCTATTGCTCAGCAAAACAGTAGGATACAGTCAGGAAAAAACAAAAAAAAAGCAGAAATGTTTGTAAAAAGAACAATCAATCAATCTTTTATTTTATCACTGAATCTAATCTGTCAGTAGTGGCAGTGAAACAGTTAAGATTCATACCTAAAAGTGTTGCCCTCATCAAAGTGAACAAAGTCACTTCTATTGTGTTTGAGGACAGACTATATGACTGTCCTGGTTACACTCTTCACATTTAGAGATTTCCCTCACTCTCATGAGAGAAAGTATTTTGCTGATGGTGTTGTTACTGGGGGGAAGGGAGACTAATCAACCTTAACCTGATGCTAAGATGGAGTTTGTGGCCAAAGATTTGTGAAATGGAGTATCATAATTACAGAATCAATCCTATCTTTTTGGGCAAGTGTAACATGTCTGTGTTAATTATACCCATTCAAAATTATTGATTGAAACAAACGATGTTCATAAAATATTCAGGGATTGCACTGTGCAATAACACTTCTGCCTTAGTTAAGCCAGACAGTTTCTAAGGCAAATTGTTTTTTTAAGGGCAACTAAATTGGAGAAAGTTATTGGAGAATTAAGACTACCAACCCGTTCAGTCTGACACTTCTGTAACAATCTTGGTATTATCAAGCCAGTATAACATCTGACTCGCAAGGATAAGCTGAATTAGAGGAATAAAGCAATTCACTTTTCTCAAGCATACAGTATATATTTAACTATCCTGTGTAGACAAAGCTGCTGCATTAGATTGGGTGTTTGCAAACCACATGACCTCACAAACGCTATCTTATCACATCACAGGTTCCTCACACTGACCACAACCACTTAAATCAGACTCTGCCAGCTCAGAGGCTCTGTAACTTTGACACGTACTAGTAAAGCAACTACATTTTTAGCTGTCCAGCAGCCTTGCAAGAACTTTACTTGTGGGGAGGGGAAGATCTGATGGTCTCTTATCCGACTGTGCTTGCAAGATATGGTAAAAGAAAAGCACATGATTTATTGTGCTATAAACTTCCACCACAAGTTGAAATGCTTGCTTTGTAAATCTGAGGGCTAACATATTTCCTTTCAGAGACAACATTTCTTATCAAGTAAGAAAACCTATCTAGAGCACCATATATTTTGAAAGCATTTGTCTAGAAAAACAAATTATTAGATGTTAGAGTGATTCTAGTCAGTATTGAGAAACAAGTGCTTAGCAAGAGTTAATATAAGTACTTTTAGCAAAGAATGCAGTTTTAGTGAGAACTATGTAAAAACTGACAAATAAATCCCACAAAGATTAGCTGGTTTTATAGAGGCAAACAAGTAAAGTGACAATTGCCAAGAGACAAATATACATCTGCCTGTACTCCAAGGAAAGCAAATAGTGCATTCCTTCCAGAAGAAAGAGGGGAAAGAAAAGTTGGCAAGAGACTGAGTGGAAAAGCATTACATTTAATAAGATATTTTACAGAGAGAGTACTAGGCCTTTTTGGACTTGCTGTTCTCTCCTTAATTCTGATGAAAGAAAGAACCTATTTCTGTTTCTAAAATATCTAAATGATGATAAATCTGATCTTCTGCTAGCAACCACTCTATAAATACGTCTTCAGAGGAGAACTTAAAAAAAACTCTAGTAGGTTGAAATTTAACTAGAACTCACTTTCCCCAGTTAATTCTCCTATCTCCATCATGCAAACCTATGTTCAACTCAGTCATAGCTTTAAAAGATACTTAAAAGATGTACCCACACTTGCATAGACACATCCGAACCAAGTACCCAGACACCAGCAGTCCAAATACAGCAGCATGAAGCTCAGTTACTTACTCAGCTTCTGAATGTAGTCTAGCAGTGCTTCAGATAAGGACTTATTATTTAGTAAACATTGAATTTGGCTCAAAGGAAGCCTAGTAACAAAATTAACAGAGGAAAGGAATAATGCTTCCTGCTGGTAACCCACCATCAAGCCCAGTTGCTATTATTGTGAGACAAACCGAAGCTAGGAGTGCTGCTAGAAGCATCCAACCCATCTTGTGCTACTCCAGTAAGCCACAGAAAAGCAGCATCATTTTGTGTTCATCCATGGGCAATGCAGGAATCATGATTTTAGCAGCTTGTAAAGATACTCCCTCATCTCCTCAGGGGACAAGTTGGACTAAACTCTGCTGGGGACCAGAAAACACTCACTGCACCATACTAATTTAAGATTATTAGCTAATAATTTAAAAAAAAGGAAATAATTTGGCAGCTTTGAAACAGAACTTACCTACAAGTTTATGGTATTTAAGATCAAATAAACTGTTAATGTGGTTTAAACTTTCCTCCTGTGTACCAGAATGCATTAAATTTTATTAGGTATTGTATTATGTGGCCTATATAGGTGCTTTTTTTAATCCTTCACACTGACAGCCACAGTTTACTTTCCCTTCTCCATTTTAGTTTCAGCAGTGAAAGCCTAGAAAGGTAACCCAAGTTGCAAAATGTATCCTTAATTCAGCCCTATTACCGATTACTCCTTTGGTCATAACTTATGCATTATTTATGATCAAAGTAATTACTTAAAGTGTTTTGAATTTTATTTACACAAGGAAAATCTTTTAAAAGCATAGTATTTAATCTCCCAATTTATATCTCTTTTCATTAAGCCAATCTTAAAATGTTAGTTCACCAGGAGCAAGATCAGACCATGAGATAACACCTATATCAGAATCTTACTGACTGCATTAGGTTCTTAAAACATAATATCAGATCCATGCCTAGATAAACTATATGTATGTGGAAAACGAAGAGTACTAACCTAGTGGTCACTACTTCTTTTAATAGCTATCAAGTTTTCAGATCCTGAAAATGGGAAATACTTTAAAAAAATCCCCCTTTTCTGCATTGTCAATATGTAAGAATTTAACCATCAGATTTTCACTTAGTTACTATGATAACCTTTTAAAAGTCTCAATAAAATATTTTGGCAGAATAATTATGGTCCAGTCATCTGTCATCTTGTTCTTTTCCATCAGCCATGTTGAAATACTGTTAACATAGGCATTTGGCAGAGAGTTTTCTGTTGAAAGGAACGGTGTGCTACACTAACAGGATCTTGTTTTTCATTCAAATACCAAGAACACATGCATCAGATTTTCACATTAGAAAATCTCATCCTTGCTTCTTTCAAATATTTCATTATTTGTTAAGAGTATATGTCATTACAGAGGAACAGCTAGGAGAAAACTAGCCCCATATTCTGACATTGGTCACTAGCAGATGCCTGGGAAAGAACATGATAGGCAGATATGCAGTGGTACCGCCCCAGAATGTTCTTCCCAAGCATCAACAAGTAGCCTATTTTTCAATTTTAAATCTGCACATCTCCAGGGATATTCCACCCCTCCCCCATGGACTTAGGTGGTTATTTTTCCAATCTGTATTAGCATGAATTTTAGTATGTGGAACAATTTTCAATCTGAAGAATTTAATCTTCTAGATTTGCAAATATCATATCCTCTAGTGTATTTTCAACACATCTCCAGTTTCATTTGAAGATTCTAATTCTTGCACTGGAAGAGAAGTGAACAAATACTCCCTGCCCATCTTCTTCATCCTACTTACAGTTTGAATATTTTATATCCTTCCCCCCCACCTTCCAAAATTCTTTGAAGGAAAAAACCCCAACCATTTCAATTTATTGATATTATCTAGACACCCAAAGTAGGTGAGTAGAAACTATCTGAACCTCCTCCTTAGGGTCACAAATTGTGCTGGCTGCTGAACGTGAGACAACAGCTATAACAGTATGAGAAGCAAAAGGAAGGGCACAAAGAAACAAGTCAGTTTAGTTCAAAACTTGCTGGTTTGCTTTTCTCCCATGATAATTTTGTGTTTATTATGCTTTTAGCATAATAGTCCTAATTCAGTCAGTTTTTTGTATCCCCTGGAATGGTAAGAGATATTAGAAAGAAACATCTTTTGAAAGCTCTACTCAAATCTAAGACAAAAGTTGCAGATAAATTACCAGAAACCACATTCTCTCCTCCACAAATCTCCATGACTGTACAGAGGTCTGAAGCCTTTTATCTAGAAATCATTTCTACCTCAGAATATAGATCAAAAGGTGCCAGGATGATAAACAGTATTTCATATGTGAAAATTACCGAGTAATTTGTCAAAAAGAGAAAAAAGCATCACTAAGATCTGAGTATTCTTCAACTGCTTCCAAGCTAAAAACAACTACTGGATCCCTCAAGTGTAGGAAAACATTGTTAAAAATGGATTTTAAAGTGCTGTCTTCAATATCTATACTCCTGCTTTCTAACGAAAAAATGCATGCTAAGTGAAGGAAGCACCAACTTGGTGTGTGTTGCTGCTCCTCTTCATAAAGCTGTTCCCTAGTGCAGATAGCCAATACACCATGGAATTATCGCCTTACGGAATAACGCTCCACGATCCCAAATTGTAGAGGCTACTTGCTTTTGTGGATTTGAATACACATAAGGCAGAATTTAGCTTCTAATATGAAAACTGTCATAAGATTAAAGCAAACCCACATGGGAAATACTGTAGTAATACAAAGAAGAAACTGAAGTTTAACAGCAAAACAAACCATTAAAGCATTCCAAGAGACACAAAAATCAGTTAACAGTATGACAAACTTTACGAAGTTTCACTTGAAATACAATTTAAACTTAAGCACTTCAGTCCTAAATCACAAAGTCTGTAAGACTGGAAACCACTTGCTTTTGTCTCCAAAGGTGTCTTGTGGTCTGCCAGTGTAGTTTGTGGGTAAGCATGTAAATTCTAATCTTTTGTACCACTCCTGTAATCTAGGTAACACATACAAGCCTTGCAACATCCAACAGGAAGCAGAGACAGCTGCTGCGTAATATATATAAAGTGACTGCATGTACAGAGGGGTAGTGCATGAAATGCAGAACTTCAGCAGTTGATAAATCATTTAATTCCATTCGGTTTGAATTAAGAGTGGCAAACTAAAAAGAATAGCTTTTTTTTCCCCCAGTCTGTGATTTATATTGAAGTAAGTAAGAAGGAGTTCAAGATTTACCTTAGTCAATTTTCTTTAAGCCTTCCATCTTACTTAATGGAAACTCATAACAGTCCAAACTTTCTACATATTCTTTTCCACATACAGTAACCTCTTTACTTCAGTAGTACCTACTGAAGTGATGTACTCTCTTGAATAGTCAAAATTTTTCACAGAAGTTGCTTTCACTTAACATTTCAGTGTCTAATGAAAGGGAACTTCTATGAAGTACTAGCACTCCCTGTGCAGCCCGAGAGTAGGTAATGCATGGTACAAACCTTGCAGGACCTGCCTACTAATGTCATTTATGTTACATCAGTTTAAGCACATTAAGGTCAAGTGACAGAGTACAGTGCTCACCAGACCTTATTTCTCTTGTGCAAAGACAAACGACAACGGGACATGGATTTCTGAAAGGGCACGCAGAGTGTCTAGTTCTAGTGCATATTAAAAGCTCTGAAAAAGTTTACGTCATGACTTTCTGTTTGAACCTATGATAATCCTCAAAATTTTGTGTTTTCACAATAGTTTCAGCCTTTAACAATAAAGCCATAAGCATCTAACAACTTTGTGCCAAATAAAGCAACTCAGCCAATAAGGAGGAAAGGAAGTACAGCACTAATCTAACACTAAATACACAGAACTTTTCACAAGATCATCTACTGGCTCTCTAGAAATACTGCAGTCTGAGTGTTCTTTGATTATACACCACCTGTTCTTCAAATGTTGATAGATTGTGCAAAGATCAAAGGATAGCTGTCACTAACTTTCTAGGGAATGAACATGAAAATGACTGACATATTTACTCAAGTTAAAATTGCAAGTTAATAGTAATTAGTTAATAGTAATGAACATGTATTTGAACTCTGACAAGAGTTATGGCTCCACTGAGGAATTTAAGTATGAATTCAGCATTTAACATAGAAATGTAAATTATGTTAAAATTTGGTTACTTACCAATATATTGGTTACTCAAGTTAGTGCAAAGAAAGCTGCATGTGAGTAGATACAAGATGCTGTGCTTAGAGCAAAAGCCTACAACACAAGTCTTGTTAACAACATTCTCAAAGCTCTGGCTTTTGTCTGCTCTCTTGAAGTCTTCATCAAATACAAGACCTACTGTGAAGTAGTTATACAATTCAGCTTACCACACTACTGGTTAGGTGTAAGAGGAATCAGGAAGGTATATTGTTAGAACAAACCAAAAATCCAAAACAGTAATCCCATTTATAGTTGTTTTACCGTATTTGAAAAGTAAGAAAAAAGGCATCATCTTTTCCCCTGTCCTTTACCTTGTACATTTAATAGCAACATGCCTAATTGGTTCATAATTTAGATGCCATACTCCTAGTTTCCAGTATATGCAGTTTTACTTAGTTACAGGAACACAACAATTTTAATTTACTATGAATAAATCTTCTTATGATTTGAAGACTGACTGTAGCATTACTATTCCTAGATGAGAAATAAAAGCAGCTGAAATTCATCCTGTAGGCTGAAAACTGCACCATATTTAAGATGCATGTAAAATTCTGAGCTCAGAAATGGAAGACTAAAACTTATCCCTGGACTCAGATTACAACAAAGGGCAATTGTTTGGAAGTTTTTAAAAGTATAAACAAAGTTTTTAAAAAAATAAAATTAATCATCTTAAATTATATGCAGAGTTCTGGTATGTGGCTGAGTTAAGTTACCAGACTGGAACAGGTCAGAGAAGTATCCAAAATCTGAGCATCAAACTTTCCTCTGCTACAAAGTCAAGAGTCAAGAGGTGTCCCAGCAGCAGCCTGTTGCACCTGTGCCATAACAACCACCCCCCTGCTGCCCCTTTCACTGGGGTGGGGGGCATGAATTCAGCTTTAAACCCTGGGCAGCAATAGTCAAACTCTCTTTGCCATTCCCTGGTGTTCACTGTTGGTGTTCCAGATTTGCCCTATCCCTGGCTACTAGCCTGGCTTGCAAACACTGATGAAACAGTGGACCTTTCACTGGAGCTCTGCAATTAGCATGGATTGTGCTGTTGCCACGTTTTGGTACCACTGCCATCTGATGGATCATATCACTGGATAGAACTAAAGTAGCTAGCTCCTCCAGGTTCCACTGATACATGAACACATTCAAATTGTTGGCCAAAGACATGAAGTAGTCTTTATCAGAAGGCTAGAATACAGACTTAGTTTGCAGTTACTTATACTCAATATAGGATCTGTTTTATTATTTTATTCCATCCTTCAGATGGAGAACCTACAATTCTTCTGATGTAAACATCTGTAAAAATGCAGTACAGGAAAAAAACCCACCACCACCAAAGTTCAATAAGTGCAATCAACTTTAATGGCCATGCCAAGACTTTCAATCTTGTTTCACATACACTCAATTCCACCCCACCTCAAACTATAATTTTTGCATTAATGCCCAGATTAAAGTTTCACAATTACAATGTATGAGATGGTAATCATGCAGCCACCAAGAACTCTGTTCCTTTACCAGTGCCTTTTACATGTTAACCAGTTGGGAGGTTGTGGTCAGCATGGCACGTACACCAACACCCTATCTTCAGGAAGATGAATTTGCAAATGTGCAACGTTTCTTTTATCTTTTGCAGAAGTAGAATAAAAAAAACAGCTAGCCAAAAAGCAAAGAGCATGGTCATCAGTGGATCTACACATGAAGACGCTTCACTGCAGACATAAAAAAGTTACTTTAATTGGTATGGACAAGTATACTAATCTTAACATTTAGCAGTTGAGGGCAAACATTTTTACCTCTTCGTATTGCCAGTTTATTCCAATTTTGCTCTTTCAGGAAACACTGCAAGCCAAGTTCTTTACTTGGCAGCTATGTTAATCCAAGACTTTATTATTTATTAGCACCAACCGACCTGTAAAGCTACATATGTTTCAGACTTAACCTTATATTACCTCAAAATCAGCCCAGTGAGTTATGCTCAAAATAAAGGATTGTGCATTAAGTACTACTTTCCCTCCAAAGTTTTTATTGAAAAACTAGACAGATATATAACCATAAGAGGGGAAAAAAGTAATCAGTAAACAAGGATTTCCAGGCTTTAAGAAACTCTCTGTAAGGAAGCTTCAGAAATGCTACCAGGGTTAGAACTTGCCTGCTTACTACTTAGAGAGTTTATTCCTACTGTTTCTATCTATCCTAGAGCGAGATACTTTGTTCCTATAGTGTTTACCTAGTTTGGAAATTAAAAATTAAGCCACAACAAAGCACATATCTGGCAGAGGACTGCTCTTCTACATGGAATTACTCAAACTCTCTATTGTTGAAATTTATATTCTCCCTAGATAATATTCTCTTTCATTCAAATGGAAATGCTAATGAAGATTTGTCTAGACTTAACTGTTTAGGAATCACTGGTATTACTCAGAATGATCATTGTTCTGTGAGCTAACAAACGTCATCTTCATTCCAACCTATTCACCTGAACTTATACATTAAACACATACACAATTGCACGCCTGCATGACAATTGAGTTGCTCAGCCAGGCATACGATAAGTGCTTGTATAGAGAAAATAATGTAACAGCTTTCCAACAGTTATTCTACTCTCTCTCTGAAACAGTGGTTTCTTACCTTTTAAATCTACACCAAATAAAGATAGTACAGTGCCTTATTTAATCATAATGCAAAATATGAAAAATACCTGGCTTTCTAGTAACTCTACAAGCAACTCACTTTTTCATAAGGAACAAAGCAAGCTAGTTACAGGCCTTTAATGGAAAACACCACGTTCTTCATTTTTTTAGATTTGTTTTTAAGCAAGCTTAATGATTGTTAAAGGTGCTGGACTCGTTGGCCCTAGAGACTATCCTCAATCTATAGCATAGACAGCATTCCAAGATCCTCCACTATGTTACAACTCTCAAGGGATTGGTCCTGAAAGGTTGAATACACTAAGATTGTTATGAAAATACTACCTAGACTTGAATAAAGTATGTGTTTGTTTAACAAAAGCAAACAAATTATTAGGTTGTATTGCTCTGTGATACTATGGTTTTAAGCAACATCATTGGAGTTATGTATTAGAAGGCATATGGAAGCAGAAGCAGACTACAATGCAAAGATGACTGGGCATTTTGCACATAACATAGCATTAGGAAAAGGCATTTCTTCACAATCCAGGATGAACTGAAATGAGCCAGTGAGCACAGTAGTTACATAAGCCATTTCGGTTTCAGGATTTTCTCATCTCTTCAAGTAACAGAAAGTTACTACAACTATTAGGGCAAGGAAGTTTGAAGACAAATTTCATAGGTCGAAGGTTTTGGCAGTTTAGAACTTAAAAATCTGTTAACTGCTATGAAGCAAGCATCCTTTTTCTTTTTAAGCAATCTCGGTATACTACCAACCATCCTCACAACAGCAAAAACAAAAAAGTACACATGGACATTTCTACTTGCACAAATGCAGTTTAGTTTCTAACTAAATCAGCATTAAAAAGTTGTAGCAAATAAGAACACAGAGGGGCTTACTTTTATGCTCACAGCTCCAAATGCAGCAAATGTAACACAGTGAAATGTGATCAACTCATGAAATTAAGGAAGAAACCAAGATTGAACATACATGCTGATCTCATTTAAGGTCAACTCATGTAAATGAGAAACTTTTTGTTCTCTTATAACCTAGAATAAGGTCAAGATTAATTTATAAGAGTTAACTTAATTGCATTCATTTCAAATAATATACGTTGGCAAAATCAGGTACCAAAGCTGTAATAACTTAAAACCTGCTACAAATGAAAGGATAGAAAAGGTGCAAGTGATCAGAGACAGCAGTATGTTATCACTTACCTCATGATGCAGCTCAGCTATCTGATCTTTCAGTTCTCTGATGTACTGGTTAGAATCAGATTTATAAAGCTGTCCTTGAATTTTTCCTTCTTCTTTCTGTTTTGGTTAAAAAAAGGAATATTAAAATTATTCAAAGATATACTATATTAAATATCTTATTTTAACTGTCTACATATAATTTTATCATCAACAGAAGCTTTTCACAGACACCATCCAGCACTTTTCATCTGGTTGAAGTTACAGCAAGTATACAGGAGTGTCAGTTGCTCCACCAAGTTGACATCTCACCACTAACCATAGTACAGGCCAGATTCTATGGAGGAGCATGAAGAATTAAAGCTTCACAGGTGGAATTCACATCCAGTGTACACGAGAGGTTAAATGTGCAATTTAGCAAAGCATTCCTACAGAATACTATCAATATATGGAACATACATTAGTGTGCATTATTTTCACTGATGGAAGGTTTTCATTTAGTAACAAGGAATTTCTTTTTGTCTCCAAGTGACAGATAAAAAAACCCCATGTTATTTCCTTGTATTATGACACGCACTGGGAAACACTACATGGGACAAGCTTTTCTCCCCTAAAAATGTTGTAACATATGAAATATGGTGGTATTTATTGTATAGAGGTTCCAGAGAACATAAGTGAAAGAGTTATGTCCCTAGCACCAATACGGCAAGAGGTACAGCAAAAAAATGTCAAGTAAAAAAAGCCAGAGGTGAAGAAGGTGAGATTTCCCTCATTTGTCAACCAAATGCAGCTCCTAGGTTTCAAGATGCTGAAAAAGGTGTCATCTGCATTTGAATGCCTGCAACACTAACTTTCAGCTTGTCTCTAAAGGGAATCCTAATGTGACTGAAACAAACTTGGCAGACCTACAATAAACAACCACTCTTGATGGAGAAGGTGGTATAAACTAACAGCAGAAGCAGTAACATTTACTAGCTTAAGTTTGGCACTGCACGAATAGCTGAAAGCTGTTAGTGTATACCATATAGAGTATACCATACTGGCAGTTACCCACTATTATATTTCAGTGTTTTTATTGTTACTGTTTATTCCATAGATAACACTGTAAAGCTAATGAAGATATCACAGAATAATTTGACATGTGAATTTGCTCATGGAAGAACTGACTCAATCAGTTGGAGCTGAATGTAGAGTGTAAGCCTGGCTTGCAAGATCCTCATCATTAGTGCAGGGCAAATAAGTTTCAGTTTTCCTTTCAGAACTTAAACTTTGTAGAACTGACAATTCACAAAAATGAATTTAGCACAAAAAAGGAACCCTGCAATGTCATTTTCTACTAATACACTTTTCAAAGAAAAGTCATGCTGTAACTTCCCCTTGCAACATTCAAAACACTAGAGGTCAGAAGCTTATCCTTTTAACTGGCTGCAACAGAAATCAGGTATTTCTAGATAACTAAGCCCATGTTCTAAAATACAAAGTCTGTTTACAGTGGGTAAATTGGAAGGGTGACACGAGAAATTTCAGGACAAGGGATCAGGCTTCTTCATAGCTGCTGTTCTCAGAGCAACAGCAAAGATTTTTTTTTTAAGTAAGCTGATCATGCCATTAATTTATTTATTTAAAAGACACTCATGCAGATGCAGTAGCAAACCACTGGAAAACACGCAGGTGTCAGACACCATAACATTAACATTTTTTGTTATCAAGATAATATTTATTCTAGAAAATAGATTAAGTAGACAGCTGAAAGTTTACATATTTCAAATGAACCAAAACATTTATTTTATAAAATGTAGTTTTATCTGTCAGATTATGATCTTGAAGTTACACAACATTCTTTAAAACTGTGAGAAGATATTGGTACTTCTCATCAAGACACATTTTCATACAGGTACAAAATATTACTATGACTACTATGAAAGTGTTTCGTTTTCCAGCCACATTCCATATTTGCATTAAGTTCAGATTACTTTCTAGAAATTTGCAGCTTCTCACAAGCATTTTTAAATCAAAGGTACATTTTAATATCAGCAACTTAAATTTGGTAGTAATTTTCTTCACCACTAGTTTTTCATTAAAGTAGCTTGAAAGAAGTCAAAAAGAAAAACTTGAACTTAGCAGTTCCCTCTACCATTACAGAAAGCAATATAGCTTTCCCCACTATCTGTTGGTGTCTGTCACAAAGACAGAATACTTAGTCCCAGAAGTTCCATAGTTCTAGATTGGCTTCCCAACCTACCTTAGATTATACAACATGTTATCTATTACTTCCTGATTACCATAAAAACCTATTTCTTACTATTTTTATCAAGTGATCTTAGCATCATGCTAGAGTCTATTTTAAGGAGTATTGTCAACGTGTGTTAATCTTCATAGTGGAAACAGACTCCACCACTGCAAAATAAACCCTGTATTTTGCCCTCATGCAGGTTAGATTCCCAGTTGTACATCATAATTCTACATGACGTTATTTGTGTTTTGGCATTGATCTATTTGCCACTGTGATTGGTGAAAGCCACAGAGACAACAGGCACACTCATGCTCCAAACATTTATTGACACACATGGAAACTGCACAAAAGATTTTATGGCCATGCTTCATTCAGTAGCTTAAATAAGAAAGCTTGAGCAGCTTCAGCTTGGGTTTTCTGTTATAATTATTATAATATAATACTATATTATATAGATATAAATTCTAATTCTTGGGTGTGACCTAATAATGCGGCAACTGAGATTATTATCAGAGCTACCATTTGTTCTTAGTTCAGAATCTGAATTACACTTGGCCAAGAAACAGGGGGACAGGGAATTAGCTAGGTTGTAAGTGACGTGAAAGGGGGACAGAAAAGATACAACAGGTACTGAGTGGAACTGAAACAAAAGGTAAAGATCTTTGACAAATAACGCTGATGGATTCTTGCAGATTTCATCTTCTGCCCACTATCTGCAGGATATGGCTGTTGCATTTATTTAGTTAGTTGATGTACTGCAGGGCAACTGAAGATGATAATCTTCAGGAATAACTACTAGTCCTCTATCAGTCATTTGCTTCTCTGGAGATGGATGTTTTCCATTCTTCCTGTTCTACTGCTGCCATCCTTCATTTTGCTTCCAGATATCATAACCCTCCAAAGAACAGATGAATGCATTTCTCCTCTCAAGGATCCAGCAGTTTATATCATAAAGGTTTCTAGGCTCAGGCAGGAAGAAATCAGTCTTGTATGAATTAAGTCTTGTCTGGTCTCAGCCACTTCAGCCTAAGAACCAGCTAGGGCAGATGGAAGTTTAACTACTGAGATCAAAGGATAACGATTTGGGGAACAGAGAGCTACTTGCCCAAAGGACAGAAGCCTGCACTCTCCATGGTCCAACCCCAGCAGCTAGGGAGGTCCAAGGCCACATTCAGGTCATTCTTACTATCCTCCTTTCTTTTCAATCCTGATATTATGATTATTATTACTAGCTTTTTGCTTCAAGCATTGAGCCACGCAGATGTGCAGGGAAAACACACATTCTCAGGATGGATTAATTTGGCAAGTCTTTCACATCTAGAACAAGTTAATCTCAACTCTCTTAAATGCTAAGGGTGCTCAAGGGCAAAGAATATAAAAGCTGTCTTCTGTAAAACCACCGGGGAAAAAAGGAGCTGACTACCCTGCTGATGGCCTCTCTATATTCTGAACTCGCTTTAACTTTCAATTTTTTTAGATACCTAAAATCCCAGGGTTTGTTTCCATTAAATTACATTTTCATATGCTCTGGCTGTAAACTGGTCCAGCCTCCTCAAAAGTTACTAGACAGTCCCACTGACAAAAGAAAAACTAAATTGCTTTCATGTATGTTGAGTTACTTTATTAAATGCTTCCTATGGTAGCATTTACTTCAGTAGGAACTGGGCATTTCACTCAGCACTGGGTTTACACTGTGCTTAAACAGTTTTGTACTTCTGAAGAAAACACTCAGATCAACTGTACTGGTTCAAGTCAATGTTAATACTCTACTTACAATTTAAAAGTCTTTAAGGTATGAACATCACAACTTTTAAAAGGAAATAACATAGGCAATTAGTAATGTCTCTCCATGTTGTGTTAGGTTTTTTAAAATCTAAGATTATATGCATAGGATGTGGGTTGTTGGTTTGGTTTTTTTGAGGGAGAGCACTATTACAGAAAATCTGTGGTATCTGGGGAGGTCACGACACAAAGAATAGCTGGTCTCTAGGCAAATAATAGCCATTTTAAATTTAAAATGAATATGCAGTGAAAAAGCCAAATAACCATACCAATGAGCGAAGTGTGAGTATTATCAGAATAGCAAAATACTGCAAGCTAGCCAATCTGAAATCTAGGAATTTTGTTTTTTAAAAAACCCAGTGATGTGTGAATGAATCTCTACATACATTTCCCTGGGGTACTGCTTCTGCATAATGGCAGCACCTACCTCCTCTTCCCTGAAGGGTTTTTAGAAAACTAATGCTAGTAGGTATTACACATTGTAATTAAACATCCTTCATCTCAATATTGCTCCTTTTGAAGAATAATAACTCCCCCTAGTTTTATAACCTCTTCCAACAGACCAACTACACCAGAATTAACAGAGTTAGAAAACCCCGTATCAGGGAAACAAACACCCTACTGTCCAGGTATCACCTCTGCTCAAAGGAAAAGGTACTTGTAATAATGTAGGCAGCCAATATGGCATCCAATCTCCTGCCTCAGAGATTGCGTATAGAGAGCAAGTAGCATGGGCAGTGGAGCAGGAAGTGAACCCTACAGATCAAAAAAGCAACTGCTAAAACAGAACTCACTTAGGCCCCTTCAGTTTTGGAAGCTCTTGCCTCTCTCATCCTGCTCTGAAGTACTAGAGTTACTGTACTCATGGTTCATACCAAGAGCTATTCTGAGAGCTCCTGAGAAGAAAATCAGTTCCCCAAAAATGTGCTGCTTAGAATGAGGAAAATTCTGCCCACCAAAAAGTATCAGTTGAGATTCATGGTTGAAGTATCATACTCAAATCCTCCTTTGTCTGGCTTTCTAAGAGAAAAACAGCTTTTCTGTACCTTCAAAAGAAGCAGCAGCTAATCTCAAGATACACACCTGATACCTACTGAGAACTACTAACCATGTGGAGACCTTCCAAACTCAGTCAGCACAGGACCAAGATGTACAGCTGGCAACATAAGAGTGCAGGGACAGGCTGCTTCAAAGAATACTGATCTTAATTACCTGAAACCATTACTGTATAGTACTCTCAAAAAATCTAGAACAGTATCATAGAATGGTTTGAGATGGAAAGCACCTTAAAGATCATCTAGTTCCAATCCCTCTGCATGGTCAAGGGACACCTCCTTCTAGATTAGGTTGTCACGATAAAACAGTTTAAATAATAAATAAAGCACTGGAAACCACCTGGAACACACTGAAGGCCTTAATCCTGCTTTTGCTGCTCCGCCAAGAAAGGTCTAAGTATAATATATGGAAGATCCATGAATTAATTTCAGTTGCAGCTATTTCATCCCAAGAGGAGGCACAACCAAAGTTTTCTAAAGCACTCTTGATGATGACATCAGAGTAGGAAAAACACACGTCAACAATAAAACATGCTATTTTAAATAATAAGAAAACATCTAGGGTTGTCTTCACTTTAAACTGCAAACTTAAAAATACAAAGACAAAATGGTTTTATAGGAAGCCAAAATCCAGGCACAACAGGCAGTTGCTGTTCCTCAGATAGTAGTGTATCATCTTTACTAACAATGTCTAGAGGTTAGGACATTTCCCTGACACCCTTAGCTTGATCTTCTTCTGACTTAAAAATATTTATTTGGTAACAGTCTCTCAAGCCTCTTTTCAGGGGAGGCTTTTAAATTCTCTGTGGTAGAAGACACTGCATTAAAAATGTAAATTAAGTTTATTCAGAAGGGTAAATGTGGTAACTAGTGCCCTTTCAGTGACTTTACAGTGACTCATTCTAGACTTTCAAAAAACACATCACTAACATCACACACCACTATTGATAAAAGAAGTTTCCTGTAATTTGAAAA
This sequence comes from Hemiprocne comata, assembly GCA_020745705.1. Taxonomy (NCBI): domain Eukaryota; kingdom Metazoa; phylum Chordata; class Aves; order Apodiformes; family Apodidae; genus Hemiprocne; species Hemiprocne comata. The sequence goes on along the minus strand of CM036593.1, from coordinate 15,488,537 downwards.
GATGGAAACAATTTCTTTACTCAACAGTCAATACTTGGAAAAGTTACTAAACAGAGGTCATAGAAAGGCTTCATTCTAACGAAACAGTGCTAAAAGTTTAAACTGGGGGGGAGAAGTAGCACAATCATGGATTTCCTTTACAGTTGTTCTCAAAGCAGCTTAGACATGGTTAGACATAGGGTAAATGTGACAAAATTCTCTGAATCTGCCAGGAAACACATCAGGAGGAAGTGATGTTACCCTCTGTCCAGATCAACCTAACCAAGAGAAGAATGAGTTCTTACAGTTTTTGCTTTGAGATTACTCATACCTAAAATGAGTTTTCTAAATTACAAGTGTGCTCTGTATCTCCGCAACCCAAACCAGCCATGGATAATTTTAAGAGAACCCTATACCAGCCTGAACAGAAATGGTAGGAGAGGGATTAAAAGCTGCAGAGCAGCAACTGCAGCTGCCCCACCTCTGATTCCTCAGTCTGTCTACACTTTTACTGGCCTAGCACACCTTACCCTAGCCAGCTGATTAACTCCATCTTGTAACTGATTTCACAGAATGCCAGGTTGGAAGGGACCTCAAGGATCACCTGGTCCAATCTTTTTAGTTAATATTATAGTTTATATGAGATGGCCCAGCACTCTCTCAAGCTGAGACTTAAAACTGTCCAATGTGGGGGAATTTATCACTTTCCTTGGGAAACTATTCCAATGTTTGATTGTCCTCACTGTGAAAAATGTTCTTCTTCTGTCCAATTGGAATCTCCCCAGGAGCAACTTGTGCCCATTACTCCTTGTCTTTTCCATGTGACTCTTTGTAAACAGGGAGTCTCCATCTTCTTGGTAGCCACCCTTTAAGTACTAGAAAATGGTAATAAGGTCTCCTCTAAGCCTTCTTTTCTCAAGGCTGAACAAAGGCAGTTTTCTCAGCCTCTCCTCACATGGCAGGTCCTCTGGTCCTTTGATCATCCTCGTGGCCCTTCTCTGGACCCTCTCCAGCCTGTTCCATCCTTTTTGTAGAGCGGGGACCAGAACTGAACACAATGCTCCAGGTGTGGTCTGACAAGTGCCGAGAAGAATGGCATGATGACTTCTTTATCTCTGCTGGTGATGCCCTTGTTGATGCAGCCCAGTATCCTGTTGGCTTTCTTTGCTGCTGCTGCCACGCACTGTTCACTCATCTTGAGCCTGTTATCCACCAAAGCCCCCAGGTCCCTTTCCACAGGGATGCTCTCCAGCCAGGTGGATCCCAGTCTGAACTGTGCTCCTGGGTTATGTGTTCCCCGGTGCAAACCCTTACACTTCTCCCTGTTGAACTTCATGAGGTTTCTGCTAGCCCACTCCTCCAGCCTGTCTACGTCATCCTGGAGGGTAGCTCTCCTTTCTAGAGTGTCAACCTCTCCACTCATCTTGGTGTCATCAGCAAACAAGAGTAGAACACATAATATTGAAGGGAACAGCTTCTGCCCAGTGTGGAGGAACAAAAAATAGCAGCCTAGCCATGCCAAAGCCATCCTTTGTTAATTAATAATTCCCTCATATGTCCTGCTCGAAGCCCAGAAGCCTGGCTAAATACTTCCAAGTTATGTTTGCTTCCCAAATGTTTTATAAGCTGAACTGGCAAGTGAGAGAAAAACAAGGAGAGGATAAAAGACAAAGGCTGACAAAGTAAACCTTTTTTATACATAACTTCAGGTGGATTTCTGTGTCACTTCTGGGGCTTAAATAATATGCAACATAAGTTAAGCTTCAATTTTGTGTTATTTTTGTTAAGGAACAAATTATACTTTTCCTTTGAGAATATCCATCACGTATTGGACTGTTCTTTGCACTGCTATATGCCTACACATAAGTTTAAAAGCTTAGGATCAGGGACTGAATGCCTGACCAAGATAAGATGACATTCAGAATACATATAAAAAAATTTTCTATCATAATAAACTGACATCTTGCTGCAGAACTACATCTACTATTAAATGATCTTCTCCCTCTCTGCCATTATTACTAGCCAAAACTAAGAGTGACCCAGAAACTGTGATTTAAATCTAGCATTTGTGTATGTAACGTCAGATCAGTTCCTACGTGGGAGTAGTGATACTCTGCGTTACAAATTTAACACCAGTGTCTTTCACCTACACCTACATGAACTTTTAAAAGAAAACTCCAAAATTTAGGTTAAGCCTTGCTATGGACCACGTGGACCTGACACTGAATCCCTAGAACTTCTTAGAAAAGCACCACCCCCCTCAAAAAAAAAGGAAGGTTATGTGGTAAGTTAACTTCCTCCCTTCATCTTTATCAGCTTTGAAACAACATGACAGGCAGACCTATCTGTGACGCTCCATGTTAAAAGCAAAATTACTTTGAGACTGACACGTACACTCCAAGATTGGCTAAGTATACTTATGGCATTCAATATTACGTTTCAAGTCATTAAGGCAAGTCCAGATTAAAAGACCCTCTGCTACTCACAACGATTCCAGCAACCAGCTGAATGGAAAATAAGGGGAAAGTGAGCTCTTTCTTCAAGAAGAGGAAGAAGTTATCTAGATTTTCAGTTTCCTTAAAAAGCAGCTTTGTTTAAGCTCTATTATCAGCTGCAAGTTTTATAGTTTCCAAGCTTTAGGAGTTAAGGCTTTCCAGCTCCATTACTACTTTTTTTGGTGCAGGTGTTTCAGAGGCCTTTGAGCTTGAGTACCCAAAAAGGAAGTTTTGATTGTAAGTTTCGTATTTGCTGACTGGCAAAACACACTGGTCAAATATACATATTTTCTTACAGAATCTTACAAAAAAAATCTGTCACAGCCCAATAAAAGCATTTCAAGTCACATCTGAAAGTGTCAAAAATAAGTAAATTGACATTAGAGGAACTTACTTCTACTAAATCACACTTTTGTTTTAAATGTCTTTGGTCAGTTAACACTCAAAACCTGTATTTCACAACTGAAGAAGTTGTATTTCAGGCTAGTATAAGTTTAAGATCAATACTCTGCCAAAATCCTAACAGGGCAAACTCATTCAATTAGAAACATGAACCACAGCTGCAGAATGACCTCATACTCCAGGCTGTGTAAAAGAAAGCACTTTCTAATTTGTGCAGAAAATCAAGAACCATACCAAGAGACTACAGATGAAGAAATAATTAACAGATGATAATGTAAGAACACCAAATAGATTGGAACTTGACATGCTGTTTAGCAGGAAACAAAAAACAAGGCCAACTAGAATATTAGAAAAATGTAACTGGATTGCATCATGCAAAGTAGTAATTGTGAAAAGGAAGGAGAGATGATGTGGATAAACAGCCAAATATGAAACAGTTCAATATCATGACAAAACAAGGACAGTGTAATCTTTGGATGTATTAGCCAGAGACATGAAATACACTAGGTTCTTGCCTTCTTTCCCTGTCTCACAACAAGATATTCTAAAAATCTGCATGCAGTATGGGCACCCATAGCTTAGGCAGAAATATGGAAAGGGAATAGGAGATAGCTATAAAATTATTCAGCACTGATGATTTAGCAAACAATGAAGCCAAGTCAGATCTATTTGCATTAAAAAATTGACACAACTCTAACTGGATGACAGCTATTGGAAAAAAACAACTGACCATTATGGGATTGACCATTTCTTCATTTCATTTCATAAAATCAATTTTGGGAGACTCATATCAGTCAAACAATACAAGCAGAATGGCATTTAAAGTCTGTGCTAAAGTAAAAATAATGCAAAACTACTACTGGGTCCTCACCTACAAAATCACCTTGTTTGAAACAACCTTTAAACATTTTTGGCTTTGTTGTTTGTTTTTTTTTTTTAGTAAAACGCTAACACATTAGCAGAAGGTTGACCTAATCTCAGATATTCTGTTATCTGATTAGGTGAGAAATGATTCATATGCAATGCTTACTGTACTTATCTAAATATTTTTAATATACTGATCACAGCATTATCTAAGCATCACATGATTAAATTATTGCTTTATCTTGTAATAAATTCAGAGGCTGCTGCACTAGAGGAAAAATATTCAAAGTGAAAATTCTTTATGTAAGCTCCGTTAAATTTATTTGTACATTCCATACATACAAATGCATGTACATACATATGTATGCAGAGATGAAAAAGGTGCAAGTAGTTGAGAAATCATGGGGAAAGGAAGGCTTTGACACAATAAATTAAAATAATTGAATCATAGAATGTTAGGGGTTGGAAGGGACCTCTGGAGATCATCAACTCCAACCCCCCCGCCAGAGCAGGACCACCTTGGGCAGGTCATACAAACGCATCCAGATAGGTCTTGAGAGTCTCTAGAGAAGGAGACTCCACATCATCTCTGGGCAGCCTGTTCCAGTGCTCCTTAACCCTTACAGTAAAGAAGCTTTTCCTCATGTTGAGGTGGAACTTCCTGTCTTCTAGTCTGCATCCATTGCCCCTTGTCCTATCACAGGGCATGACTGAACAGAGATTGGCCCTTCCTTCTTGACACCCACCCTTCAGATATTCATAAACATTACTAAGATCCCCTTTCAGTTGTCCCTTCTCTAGACTAAACAGCCCCAGGTCTCTCAGCCTTTCCTCATAAGATAGGTGTTCTAGTCCCTAAATCATCCTCACAGCCCTCCGTTGGAGTCTCTCAAGTAAATCCCTGTCCCTCTTGAATTGGGGAGCCCAAAACTGGACACAATACTCCAGATGTGGTCTCACCAGGGCTGACTAGAGGGGGAGGAGAACCTCCCTCGACTTGCTGGACACACTCTTCTTAATACACCCCAGAATTCCATTGGCCTTCTTGGCCACAAGGGCACATTGCTGCCCCGTGGATAACTTGTTGTCCACCAGGACTCCAAGGTTCTTCTCCACAGAGCTGCTTTCTAGCGGGTCAGCTCCTAACCTGTACTGGTGCATGTTGTTACTCCTTTCCAGGGGCAGGAATCTGCATTTGCTCTTGTTGAACCTCATTAGGTTCCTTTTTGCCCAGCTCTCCAGTCTGTCCAAATCTTGCTGAATGGCTGCACAGCCTCTGGTAAATCAGCCAATCCTCCCAGTTTGGCATCATCAGCAAACTTGCTGAGGATACACTCTGTCCCCTCATCCAGGTTGTTGATGAAGATGTTGAGCTGGACTGGACCCAGCACTGATCCCTGGGGGACTCCACAAGTTACAGTTCTCCAGCTGGACTCTGCACCATTGATCACCACCCTCTGGGCTCTATTGTTTAGCCAGTTCTCAATCCATCTCACTGTCCACTCTTCTACACCACACTTCCTGAGCTTGCTCACAAGGATGTTACGGGAGACAGAGTCAAAAGCCTTGCTAAGGTCGAGGTAGACTACATCCACCACTCTCCCTGCATCTACCCATTCAGTCACACCATCAGATTAGTCAAACATGATTTCCCCTTGGTGAATCCATGCTGGCTACTCCTGATGACCTTCTTTTCTTCCATGTGCTTAGAAATAACCTCCAGAAGGAGCTGCTCCATCATTTTTCCAGGGATGGAGGTGAGGCTGACTGGCCTGTAGTTTCCTGGATCGTCCTTCTTGCCCTTTCTGAAGACTGGAGTGACATTGGCTTTCCTCCAGTCGTCAGTCACCTCTCTTGTTTGCCATCATCTTTCAAAAATTATGGAGAGTGGTAGAGCAACATCATCAGCCAGCTCTCTCAGCACTCATGGGTGCATCCCATCAGGGCCCATGGATTTGTGTATATTCAGTGTACCTAACTCATCTCTAACCCAATCTTCATTGATCAGTGGACAGTCTTCCTTCCTGCAGGCTCTCTCTCTTACTTCCAGGGATTCACAAGGACTGGTCTTAAGAGTAAAGACCCAAGCAAAGAAGGTATTCAGTAACTCTGCCTTCTCTGCATCCTCTGTTACCAGCGCTCCCACCTCATTCAGCACCAGGCCCACATTTTCCCTATTCTTCCTTTTACCACTGATGTACTTGAAGAAGCCCTTCTTGTTCTTTTACTTCCTTTGCCACGTTTAGTTCTAAGAGGGCTTTGGCCTTCCTTGTTGCCTTCCTACATACCCTGACAATGTTCCTATAGTTTTCCCAAGTGATAAGTCTCTTCTTCCAAAAACTGTGAACTCCTTTCTTCCACCATCATCACCTTGAAGGAAATATTTTGGAGGGAAGACAGGCAGTAGCAATAACAGTTAAAAAAAAAAAAAAGAGTAACTAGCTTGTAACTTAGGAAGAATAACCAAGAAAACCTTTGCAAATAGGCACAGCACAATTCCGACAGGACAGCAGTATACGATTAGATGAATAACAGAGTACACTAAGATTACACGATTTCTCAAAGACAAGAAAATATAAAGAAGGGTAATTTCTAGTTCTGTCATCAAGGGAGCAGTGAGTTCATGGGACAGTGAAAGCTCCAAAAAGAACTGAAAACATAAGGAACAACACAGAGGCCAAAGGATGCATCTTAAGATCCTACAGTGACATGGTAGCAGTAAATAACATTTCTGGTTTCAAGATTTACATAACAGGAGTAAGAGTTTTACAGCAGATCCTCCAATACCTGTCATAGCAGAAGAGTAAGCACAGAAAATAATGGTTGCTGGAATCAATATACATGCTTCTTTTTGGACAGAGGATGTTTTCAATCTCAACTATTGATTGGTAGAAGTTCCCAGTTAGAAGACAAAACAAATGGAGAAGTCAGAGTTTAAAAAGAGTGTTGTCTGTAGCATGGTGCTTGCACAGAAGCAATTATTAACAGCTCACAAGCATGCCTATAGAATAGTTTTAAGGCCTTTGCTTTTAAAGGAAGCAAATTCAGCAGTTATCCCACTTTGGAAAGCAGTGCCTTGTATTCAAAATAGATTGATAAGGAAATAAAGTGGAGGAAGACAAAAAAACCACCAAGTACAAAAAGTAACTAATATCAAGGTACACATTTAATGCCATCCCTTGTTACCTGGATTTCTAGTTCAGCAATATGCTGTTGGAGTTCAGCCACAGCAGCAATGCGGTCAGCCTCTCGGAGCCGTACTGCCATCACTTCTTCTTTACTCTGAAAGAAGTAATCAACTGAAGCTAATAAATAACAAGTTTTAGTGATTAAAGACTGCGCACTGCTTTTACCCAAAATCATTTAAGTAAAAAAAAACTTCATACACTGCTATGTGAAATATCATACCCAAAGATAAGGCATATTCAAAAGAGCCCACATTTAATCTTAAGCCATAGAATTGTGTAATACTTTAATATAAATTCTAAACAATAATAATCTAAAAAAAAACAACCCTGTAGTTTTGAAAACATACTGTTATCTATTTCCCAGTCCAGAAAGCAGCTGTCTTATGTTTCTGAAATGTTGTGTTGTAAATTAAGAAAAAGTATCAAGATAACAAAAAGATACAACTCATGTTTCAGCTTTTGACTTATATATAAAGAAACAGCAAAGCTCCACAAGAGTTACTAATTTCATCATTCTCTTTGTCTAAAAAAATACATTAAAAACCAAACACTAAAGTAGATATATTCAACCTCATTTAAGTCTAGCTATCTCAATCACAGTGCACAAAGATTTGAAAGACAGTTTGGAATAAAACTGCAATGCCTGCAACCTACAGACTCCTGGTGTAAGTTTAACCTGTAAGTTTGCCTATAAATGAGAAATCATTTGAGTCTGGACAAGTTAAAAGGAAGTTTCCTTATTCCTGTTTTATGAGGTAAGTCCTCATGACTTCAGAGCACAAAACAGTATTATATTGTCAGCTTGGTACAACCACAGAGAGAAAACAGTGATACATATTGCGTGCACAATACTTTCAGCTAGAGTACAAATAATTCTGGAGGAAAGACTCGGCTCAGGTACACCTACTTTGATGGCAGACTGCTGTAACCCTGCAAACTGTAGTTACTGCAAATGAGTTCCAGTGTTTCAGTTATTTTAATGTGTGCTTCAAATTAACAGTACTTAACCACCCTTCATTAGACAGTTTGGTTGAGACTAAATTGAACACGCCAAAGCTTATCTATAGTAGATACTTGAAAACATGCTGTTTGTTTTAAAAAATATTTCTGTAATGAAGGTATGTTAGCTATAGGATCCAACTAACAGTATTTGTAATCAGTACAGTCCATTTCAGCAGAATCCATCATGTGCTAGCCAAAGCTGAGCCATTATTGCTAAATTTTGCTGCACGATTGCTTGAATGAAGCCAAACCCACAAGTCCACAGGATTGCATATGTTTAACTGAAAGCTACAAGACAGACTGGCTTGGTTGGACTTGGTCTCTGAGATGAGTCAATAGCATTGCTCTAGATGGCACTGATGCTGCATCTCTGAAACAGGGCAGGTTCTCAGTAATTACCACAAAAGTGCATATGGTAGGAAAGACAGGACTGTGGTGGAGGCACAAATCTTAGGTTGTAAATTCTTTAGCAAAACTGATCATAAAGATCAGTGATGTGTTTCAAGAAAGAATTTGAAATTAAGTTCTTGTTGTAGAAGCAGTAATCAGATTAAAAGGGGAAAAATGTAACAGTAAACACCAGTGACAGAAACAGTTGCCAAATAAGTGGTATGAGGTGCAACCTGCTAGAAAATTTTTTAATTTTGCTTATGTATTTTAAACTATCCTTTAAAGAAAAATACAAGCTTCAGAAATATTGTACCAGTTCTTTCTGCATAGAAAAAGCAACTGGGGAGTTGAAAGTGCAAATATATCTTTTTTTTATACACGTCTTCAAGTAGAACTATTGCTCCCTAGACAAGATGTCATGACAGAAATAAAACTAGAGCTTGATTTGATATTACTTTAAAGAACAGGAAGAAAAATCAAACACCAGTTTCTAACGAAATTGGGAATAATGAAATTGCTAGATTTACAGAGATGCAAGGTGGGACTTTTGGGATATTTGTGGTGTTACAAGCAAAATTCATGGAAACTGGATAAAATTGAAAAACGACCACTCAACCAGCAACAGTGTTCTGCATCAATGGGAATAGAAACAAGTAGTGCACATAATGGTCTGGTTACATTAAAGGCAAAACTAAGATGTGATCTTGAATAACAAATGATATAACAGCACCTGCCCTCAAGTTGCCATTTCACAGCCAGAGTTTAATAAATATTATTCTGATCATTCATATTACTGTACTATTTTAACATACTAATAAGTATCTAATTTAGAAATTACTGACTGTTCAGCACTGATTTAATAAAAGACTACTCATACATCTTTCAGAAGTAAGATTTAAATTAAAAATTGTCTTCATGTGTCTAGCAAATAATATTTTAACTACAGTGATTTGTCAACTAATACTGCCCTTTTTTGAAGTAAGTAAAAGTATCAATTTCAGGAAAATTTTCATCCAAGTTAAAATAAAAAAGCCTCTAAGACTTAACCTAACACGTGTGCACAAGTTCAAGACATAAGTTATTAGTAAATGGTTATGGATTTAGTTACAAAATTTAACTATTCAAATTCTGAGATTCAAACATCAGATTTGGCTCTTGTGCACTGACAGTAAAAAAAAAAAACTGTTTTGCCAGGGTTTTTTGGCCCTCCCCTTGGAGTCTGTTTACTATTAGGCAATAACCACTTTAACATTCCCTTCTGTAGACCTCTCCATTCAAATACTACTTTTACTCCCTTTTTTCAAACCTAGCCTAATTCTGCAGTAATAGTCATATTGAAGTAATGAACCTCTTCTGTTGCTAAGGATGACCACAGTACACAGTGATCAGCATCTGTTTATGTGTCTTTTTCTGTATTATACACAGACACTCTTCTGAGTAGAACCACTCTTTAAAGAAAAGGTTTATCTTTATGGGACAGCAAAGAAGCAACTCTGTCAAAACCTTGAGTGAGTCTGAGATGGTAAATTCAAGATGATACTGTCATATCAGTATAAGAAAGTTAGCTTTGTGATTACTACTTCCCAGTTAAGACACACTTCTATCCAACAATAGTGAACAAGACTAAAAAGTACATATACATTAGCACACAAATAGTCCATTCACAATGTTGTTTACCTTGCATTCAATCTCTGCTTGTCTACGTTTTGCTTCATTCAGCTGAGCAAGAAGTCCCTTGTTCTGTGCAGAAAGGTACTGTACCTTCCCCTGTAGGTTGGTAACCTCTTGCTCTGCCCTTCGTAAATGGTTACTATTGATCTGATTCTGAAATTTATAATAAAAAAAAAAGGAAAGATAATGCATGCTAAGGAAAGATATTTGGTATTAACTCCCCAAACTCTGACAAGAAGGACTTACAGATCATTTACTGTTAAAAACTTTTGATGGGAAAGCATTCAGAATTTTCCAAGTGTAATCAGAAAAGTTTGCATGACATTTGGTTTATGAACAGGATACTCAAACTGTTTTCAAACAGATGACTCATTGTAAGACCATTATTACAAAGCTCCTATACCTATGTTTTTATCAATCTCTTGCTTAGGTAAGGCAAAGATTTTCTGAACTTGTATTCCAACTACAGCAACAAGCTGATGCATCCAAGAAACATTAGGTATATCAGAAATACTATGTGTACATTTCTGAGTCCAGTGGACTCCTGAAAGTAACACGGCACCTTAATTAAGATCACTGCATTAGTACAAGTCACACGATTTTTATGAGAAGCTGTGCAAAGACTAGTACACAAGACAAGAACCACTGCATTCTGTCTAATGAAAGCTAAAAAGCGTAAGCAGATAGAAAGACTCGATGCGTAACACCGAAGTGAGAAGTACCTAAAGGCCTGGTGACTTTAATACGTGTAATCCAGACAGCAGGACACCTGTGCCCCCTACCGACTAAAATAAATACACAGATGAGGAAAAAGCAACAAAACAAAAGCACACCTTAACTTCAATGAAACAGTATCAACACTTCATGAAAATTGTAGAAGTTAAGGCAAGAGAAAGCTTTTATTTAGTTGGTATAGAAGAAGTGGTGCTTCTGTCAGAAATAAGCCAGCATGTGCCTCCCAGTTCGGTTATCTCTTCTCAATTTCACATCCTTACGTGCTCTCCTGGTTTCTGGGATTGCTAAAGCTTGTCAAACAAAGGTTTGTTTCTTTGTTCAGCCTTTTGGATGCACAGGTCTCCTTCAAGTAACAGTTACATTTAGCAGGTATTTCTCAAAATCCTGTTACAAATGCTTCTCCATCAACAGCACATTGTGTTTATTGATTCAGTTGAGAGTTGGCTAATAAAATATGAACTCACAAACTTTACTGCACTTTCATTTCAGATTTCTTTCCTTAATAACAACTGATTCTCTAGTTACAAAAAAACTTGGCTGACAAGTTATTTTTGTCTTTTCCACACAAATCTCAGCAATGGTGAGTCATGCTTCTCTTTTCTGGCACATGGAAGGTAAAGCTTCTGCTAAAAAACCTGACAGCATGCAGCTGTTTTGCTCAGAGTCCACAGTTTAATAACCAGATTTATAACCTCGGTGGATAATCTAGTATAGACAATTTCACTAAAAGAAAATGCTGTCATTTACTGTTGTCAGACTCAATTAGGTTTAGTGAAGTCTAAAAAACCTTAAACATACTTTTGTTGCTACACCAGTTACGCTTTAATTAAGATTCACACACATTCACAGAGTCTACCAATTAGTCCAAAGGAGAAATTCAGAAGGCTTAGTCCTGGAAAAGAGTAAAGAGGAGACATTAAAGTAAGCTTGACTACATGCACAAAATACTCCCTCCTAGTCTAACATAATTTTAAAAAGCACATTTTGGAACTGAAGTCATGCCTCTGGATGGTAAAAGATCATCATCAGGTATCTACCATTTGACACCAACTTGCCAGCATTCAGCTCAACTCACACATGCCAGTGTTCAGTAACATACCTGTGTTTCCATCTCCATCATTCTTTGCTTGGTTTCTTTCAGTTCAGCCTGAGTTTCTGCTTCTCTCAATCGGACTGTCATCAGCTCATCCTGTAGCTCATTCACTGTGTTTTTTCTGGGAGGATCTTTCCATCTTCCAGTGGTACGAGCTAGATGACGCTAAAACAGTAAGCATGCCATTGCTGGTGACCCCCCATCTTCTCTGGTATTCCCTGATTTCATTTAAGGTCTCAGAGTTACATGCAGACAAGTTGCTATAGTGCTCCTGTTTGTCCTAAAAACTAGAAACCCATGCAAACTTACTAGTTTTAAAATCAGACAATTAAAAAGCTGAAGACAGTCATTCCTAACTACAGTAAGTCACTGAATTACAAGTAAGTCCTGAGATTTTTGCCTGCTTCTAGCCCTTATTAACATTTAGTGGAGTTGGAGTACTGATCAGTACTTCCCTTCTACCAGAATAGTGAGCTGGTAGCACAGGCTCTCTCTGACATCTTTCACAATCAGGGACCAATTTCTAACATACTTTTGAAGTAAAGTTTCTTGTGACAGCTGCATTTAAAGATTTTCTCACTTCAGTGGCTTGATCCACAATCACTAGAGTTTCTACTTGATATCTACCTCTCAAAATTTCATAGCCTTTTATCATTCATCGAAAATAAAAACTGTATTGCTGCCCATACCTGCCAGTGTTCATCCAAATCTTTGACTTGCTGCCTTAGTTCTTTGAGACCCATCAGAGCTTCTGCTTCTCTTAGTTTTACTGCAATCAATTCTTCTTGTAGTCTAGCAACATTTTCCTCATCAGGGAGAGAGCTGTTCCTCTGCAACAAGGACCATCCTCTTAAATAGGTATTTGAATAAAATTGTGTTTAGCGAGACCCACTCCAAGAATATAGACATGGAATTACAACTCTTATTACTAACAAAAGTTTCTTAATTACACATCCCTTGCAAAACAAAATCCCTCAGAAGTCTGAGTTCCTGGATAGTGTGCATATCTTCCAACTGCCAACTACAGAAAAAATTGGCAAGGTAGTTTTACATATTCTGTCTTCCCCAGACAGTATCCTTAACAAAGCATTATTTACACTATTTTTTGCATTAAAAAATATGGAGAGAAATCGGAAAGACTTTGAGCTGGTTGATAAAAGTAACGCAAATGAGGAACTGAAATCACATTTGTAACTTTTATTTAGAATTACTGGAAAAATAATAAATACATTTTTTGGGGAGGAAGTAGCTCATCTGCCTTTGAAAAGAAGAAAGGATATTTTGACAAAGGAACCATCCATTAATATTTATAAACAACAACCAGTCAAGAAAAGGTCTTACAGATGAAAGTGTATGGATGTTTACAAAAACACATGATGAAAACATAGAAAGACTAGAGAAAGCTAAACAGAAAACAGGAAAACACATGGCAGGAATGATCTGAGGAAAATAAAACAGTGATAATAATGGAAGCCTGGGAAAGAAACTGAGGGGAAGAAAAAAGACATAGTCTGCTTAACTACAGTATCCCCACATGGGATCATTGATTACCAAATACTCAAAGTTGAACTATGCTTCATCACTTTGCTGTATTTCTCAGTAGTAATTTTCAGCCAAATCAAGTATTTTTGTACATATGTAATATTGTAACAGTTGCCAGATTTTTTCTGAGAGTAAAGTACATTGTTCATATTAACAGAGCACAGCACAACCACCATTTATTACTATCTCTGCTTCAAAGCATGGGATCCAAGTATTGACAGAAGTGACAGTGTTTCTGAACGTTTACATCATCATCAGTATAGGCAGGGAAGTCTTGGATTATTGAGCAGAATTTTCCCACATTACAAGACATCACTAACAGCAGTAAACAGCTGTATTTGTAGGAATTTGAGGGACTTCAGTCACTTTCTCACGTGCCTAAGTTCACTATGGACAGACTGAAATACTACTCTGCATCTGAGTTTGTCTGGTACATTGGAATTTCACCCACTGCTCCTGTTTCTCTTCACATTTAAGTTTTCAGTGTATGCTATCTTCATGATGATGAAGGTTAAGCAAAGAAGTAGTATCTATGAACTTTGGAAAAATACTTTAGAGCATGAATTATTCTTACCAATGACCAGTGCAGCAAATTCAACCACCCTACTAGCCTGTCAGACTCCCAGCAAGTCCCTCAGATGATTAAAGTCTTGATTCCAGTGGGTTAATCTAATCAGCTCTAAGTTCTGGCCACATTCCTGAGGCTCTTTAAAATTTCCACGAGGAAACAATTTCCAAAGCCAATACAACAGGAACTGAAGAGCGTGCTTTATGTTAGGTCAATTAGTGGGTTGGGTTTTTTTCCTTTTTTCTGTTTTATTTTGCAGTTAGGTTTTTCTTTAAAGAAAGGTACATGTTTGAGAGTTGGTTTGAGTACAGCTCAAACCCTGGTATCAGTAAATTACAAGCTGGGATGGCACCCAAAAAAAAGTAGAGATTTTGATACAAAACAGCGGAGGTATTATTCCCTTACCCATAATGGTAAGAAGTGGGAGACCTGGGAATGGTTGAACTCCTTCCTCCTCCCTTTCTCAACTATTTAGTTTCACATCACCTCAAAGCTCACTCTACGCCTACTGCTCTTGTTGGAGGGTATAATTTTTGAAGCAATTGACGTTTACTGTAAAGACTCCAGCAGAGTCCAATTTTTCCACTGCAGTGGGCTTCAGAACAAGAGAAAAGTGAGCTGTTCTTTACAAACCATCCCCCTAGTGAAAAAAGATGTTAATTTTTTTTTTTTGCTATATTAACTTGAGGTTCAAAAAGTATCTTGTGATCATGAAAACACAGAAGAAAAAGATTCTAGAGCACAGTTAGGCAAGGAATTACAGGGACCTGTATTCTGTTTCTAGTGCTATTTATACAGAGGGTCCTGGTTTGGTTTACCTTCTCCATCTCTAGAACTTTATCTTGCATCTCCTTCAGGGCACAATGGGATTCTGCTTCACTCAGTCTGGCTTGGACCAGCTCTTTTTCCAGCTGTAGCACAAAGTCTTCACTGTATCGTGTACTGCATTTATGCTACAAAGTTTGCAGAAATATGTTTAGTATGAAGCACAGATTATTTGAAAGGGGTTTTATATGCCAGATTTGGAGTGAAAAGTATATTCAAATGCTTAACATCAGGAATACTAGCTTAAGATCAACAGAAGAAATGCATACCTTATCCAAGTTTACTGACATGTTCATCCAGACTGCTGACAATTAGAACCCTAACGCTACGCCTCTCGAACCACGGCATCTCTGCACAGCTAAATGTCTAAGACCAAACTGACACCCCTGCTAGTACTGATGAGCAACGACTCACACTTTCCTCTCATCGTTACCCAACTGAAAAATTCTCCAAGGATCATTGATCACACCATGATATGCAGAAAAAGATACTTAGGAAAGACTAGCTAATTACAAGGTTAATGTAACTATCTCTTGATCCTTTCTCAAACTCTTGATTCAACAGAAACCTTCCATAATCTTGGATTTAAAATAAAGTCACATATGCTTCAATGCACAATCACTTTTGGTTTGCCTGTTCCTTCCACTACAACCCCTGGCCCTCCTTTGCTCCTGCTATACATAATCTGAGATTCTCTTATCAGGCTAATATAAGGCAAATACAGTTCGTGCAAGCAGTCTTTAGTGTCACTGAGACTATCCATTTAAGTGCTCATCATACTTCACTGTGCAGTTGAACATACAAATGCTTCATGTACAAAGATCATAGTATATTTAATATTTCCCCTCATATAATACTAATCTAATTCATATTATTTTCAACCCACATACTGTCTTTACCTCAGCAAGCAGTGGAGGTAGCCCTGATCTGAGTGTGAGGAGAGGATGGGTGGACAACGCTGATGCCTTTCCACAACTGTCTCACATGCTACAGCAGCACAAGTAGCACATGTAACAACCACGCAGACACAGAACAGGCAACAACTCTGTCTCATTCCATAGCTGTTTGTACAAGGTCATTACGCACAGCTCCACACTTCTTGTTCCAGATTCTGCCTATGATACATATGGAACAAGAACAAATACAGTGTGGTTTCCTCAGGTAAGAAGTCCTCTTGTACTTTCCAGGAAATTGAGAGAAAAATGCACAATTGAAAAGCCGAAAACATCCAGATTTTTCAACAATATGTAAGTGTACTCTAACTAGTTTTGGACTACACAACTCTGATGTTGTCAAGTAATAAGTAATGGAGAGTGTAAAAAAAGGTTACTTATCGAGTTTCAGGCACAAGTCATGCCTTCTTTAAATCTTCATTTACATTTCACCTCCATAAGGAATATATTAGGAGTACTTATCTATTCAGCTACAACAAACTTTAAATCTAGTCTTGATAGACTGGCAAAAAATACAGCCAAGATCAAAACAGATTTTAAAAAACAATATTCACAAGTTTAAATTTGGGATTTTGCTCCTTAAAAAAAACACATAATTTTAATAACTTAGTATATAAAGGTAACACAATTTTATAGCCAAAATAATATTTGAAAACTTCTACTTTAAGTCTGACTTTAGAAAAAAACCTTTATACATTTTCCATAGGCCCTAGATTTTGTGACAAAAAGCATGTGAATCCAGATTTCCAGGCACCAGCCAAACATTTTAAGTACAGCAACACTCTTCTTAGATGTGTTAAGATGTTTGTAATATAAAGCACTAAAAATGTAGTCCTACAGCCATTTGCTTCTGAAAGAAAAGTCCTTGCTTGCCTTCACACAGCTAGATTTATTTTCCCACAGCTTTTCTTAAAATGTCAGAAATACTAGTTACTCAGAAACTGACAATCATCTCTAACATTATTTTGGCCAATAACAGATTATTGCATGTAATTATGAGCATTACAGAATGCATTTCCAGTACTCTATACTGAATGGCAACTAACAGATGGTTCAGCAGCTGCCCAACTAACTTTATTTACACATTTAAGCACTTACTGTAGTACCTAACTACAGTATTTTTATTTCCTGCTTCTTGATTACAAATCAACACATAACAGAAAAAATATATTGTAAAATAAAATGAAGTCTTCCATAAGGTTGAAACTCTAATTTGCAAGCATATATTCCCTACATAAAATTACACAAATTTTATCAGTCATTTTAGCATGAGTTCCTGAAAAGAAACGATACATTATGGAGCTGCCGTAATGATAACCAAGTACAGGGCTATAAATTATCCTGCAAAATGCATATGCTTCCAGATGAATGTTTAGTAAGTTAAAATTTTATCTTCACATGATACACGAAGAGCCTTCTTAAAAATAAGATGTGAAGCAATTTTAGCTTGAACAGCGTCTCATTTCTCAGATTCAATTTTCAAGCATACAGGCTGATGAACAACTCAGTAATCATTGAAAATTAGAGCATCACTGGGAAAGACAGATTTGCGTTCTGGAGATGTATTTAACTGGCAGAAAATGTTAGATTATTCTTTTTTATACATCCAACAGAAGTTACATTTTCTATTTAGAAACAACAGAAAAAAAAGAACAGAGGGGGAAAAAACCTTTAGCATCTAATTACCAGGAGTAAGTTAGAACAGGCTAATTACCCTCACTCCTAACTCCTTAAACACCATCACTCTTAGCACGCCTCAGAAGAAACCCTTCTGCATTCTGCTTAAGTCAGTCAACTTCCTCTATGCAGTTCTCGATTCACTAGGAATATGAGGAAAAAAAACCCTTTCCTCAATCTTTTGGTTACCCATTGCATCTAGAAGCCTTTGGCACATTTCTGTATTTAAAGATTAGGTGTGCCAAAGACAGATTAGTACCATTCTCTTCAGAGCCATTCAGCTTTAGGTAGCTGGAGCACTGAACTCCAAGAGCACTTCCGAATATCGTTAGCTTTACAATTACTTTTTCCTAGTTATATAAAAAACTGTACAGGTGGACACTGTTCTTAAAAACCTTACAATGACAGAGTTGCTCTCTACTAAGATGTAAAAGTTCACATCCAAAATAAAATCATGAAGTCTCCACCTCAAACCTTATTTTATGCTTCCTTCTCTCTTTCCAAAGGACCTTAAATGTGTCCAGAAATATGCAGAATACATTTGATTACACTTAATATGTGGTTTATTATATGATTATTTGTACTATTACTGGGTTGTCTGTGACAAGTACTATAGTAGAACTTCCTTTCAGTAAGAAACAATGATAAGAACCTTCTCTCTAGGTAGGTAGACTCAACACTTTGCAATACAGTCATTCTGGTTTAACTGAAAACTCCTTATAATTACTTCATCACATGAAAAATTGAAGTTTAATGCAATTTGGGCTTCTGGTGTTGGACTTCAGTCAATAGACTCCTCTACTCATCTCTGTATTCAGCCTTACAAGGAAGTGCTGCGTGCTGCAACAGAATTTCTTCATACAAACACACATCCTGTAGGCACCTTCAATACTTACCTTTAAGCCATCCAACCAGTACTATCAAATTTCATAGAACAGACAGAATAAGCCCTAGATAATATTTTTTAAATACAAATGCATAAACTCTTCACAAAGGATATGTAAGCCTTCCTAGAAATACTATGGTTTAGATATTTTTGCTACCAACAAGACAAAAACCTCTTATTTCTGCTGCTTTATGATTAACAAGTAAAAGTGGGTTGTGCTTTGTTGTTGTGTTGGTTTTTTTTTAATACCATAGTGTTGTTCAGAAGAGGCAGCTGCAAGTCTCCTCAGGCAGTTCTGTTCATACATTCCTATTCAGGAATTCATACCTGCACTTTACAGTGCCAATCATGCTGTAACACACAACTCAAGATTGGAAACTATGTAGATTATAAAGTATAACATCTATGCTACAAATTTTAAGTACAGATAAATGATGTAGACATTTATAAGTTCACTTCGCAACCATTTTTGCTAACCATAAAATAACCTGAAATAATTGGAGGGGAAAAAAACATTAAAGCAAATATTCTTAAGCCAATACTGAAGAGCAGTAGTGCCGAGAACAGTTACTGGCACTAGGAAGTGGCAAAAAGATTTGTCAGCGTACTCGAAGTGAGATGTCAAGAATCAGAAGCAATGGATAGATTTCCACTAGGTGGTGCCGTGAGCGCATGCCGCTGTTTACATTTATTGCTCCGATTTCCATGCTTGGAAACAAAGTGATAACAGTTCAATAACAAGTCTTGCTAATGCAGCAGAATCTAGGAACTACTAATTAAAACCAACTTAACATTTTCACTGCTTTGTCTAAGTTAATTCAGACGGTCCTCAAAACCACAGTACTATTCCTTAACACGTCAAAAGTAGTCAACTACTAGGCACAAATCCCTCTATAACCACACAGTTTTACAGCCTCAGTTCCAAGCCAACTCAGACTATTTGCTATAGTCACGTTCACACTTATGTACAGGAAAACAAGGCTGTAAGCATGCAGGGTAGGAAGTGTGGCTCTTGAACTCACTGCCCTTTCTGGCATTTTACTACTCTCCACTCCTGCAGTACCTGTCCAATCTTCTGCCCTCACAGCTCCAATCCAGCCAATTTCACAGTCCACAGCTATCTATAGTTTTGCTCAGGACCAGTTCTCATGCCTAGCCAACCTGCCAGGCTTCCCCATCATTAATACGTACTAAGGTCCCCAG
This sequence comes from Hemiprocne comata, assembly GCA_020745705.1. NCBI lineage: Eukaryota > Metazoa > Chordata > Aves > Apodiformes > Apodidae > Hemiprocne > Hemiprocne comata. Next base: position 15,469,064 of record CM036593.1, on the reverse strand, counting down.
CATAACTAAAAGCATTAGCTTTAAAAGTCATATTACTCATCAATTAACTAATAGATAGTCTCTTTTGATAACTTTTCATTGAATACTGATAAGTAACACGGATTCCTCCAGAAACATATTCCAAAGGCATATGTACTATTGTAATCAGACAGTAAACAGCTGGCTAACCAAGTCTGTGAACATTTCTTGGTTTATTTCACTTGAAAGATTCTAACATATCAAAAATTTTTTAAAGCATTGCTGGAACATCCCCATCTTCCTAAACATACTTTATTCATGGTTTTTTCCCTAAAGAAATTCCCTAAAGGTAAATAAAAAGCAGCATTACACATTAGAGTAACAGCTCATTAACAACTCCTTGCAACTATTATAAGTAATCTAGCTATTCTATATGCATTTTTTTATGCTGAAATGCATTAATCAGACATAATGAACTATTACTATAATGTTGCATTTAAGTTACGATTTCTTTTCAGTTTAACAGTAAATGTCATTTCCATCTTCCAAGTCAAGACACAGGTATTGCCAGAGCTTTGGTGGAAGATGTGTAAAACAAACTGCTATATTGGCTGTAAGGGGTCCTATAAGCAGCTGCAGTATCCTGTAGTTCTAAACAGTTGTACACCTGAAATGCCCATGGCTTCAGATAAGTACGTGGATACCACTTACTTCAAACTGCATGTTCTCATCAACACTGCTAGTGCAGAGTTTATTCAGTAAGTGGAGACTGCTGGAACTGCTTCCCTCCCTCTCAGGAGAAGATACTGAGCACTTTATAAGTGACTTACAGAAAGCAACTTCAGTCTCACAGCAACAGTCTGAAGTCTTGCACAATATATTACCTAAAACTAATAACACACAAACGCAGTACTGCATATAGCTGCTTAAAGTTATTTTTCTGCTCTATTTGCACATAACCCCACACTTTAGTAAGTCCTGTAGTTTCAGACTCAGGGACAATACCCTTCTATTTTTGCAAGCAAGTGTGCTAGGGGAAAAAAAATAGGTACACAGAAGAGACATTAACATGGAAGAGATTGACTTAAATGAGAAGCTAGGTAAAGGCATTATGAATCAACTCTCAATTTGAGTATTTGGAGTTACATGATTTGCAATGGCTAGATTCTTAACATTAGGAGCTAAGGTTTAGTGTATGGGTTTTTATTACTATTTCTTTTGTGGAAGTGGGTTTTTGGTTGGGGTTTTTGTTGTTATTCGGTTTTTGGCTTGGTGTGTATTGTTGTATCCTTTTAGTTGTTTTTTTTCAATTAGTAACATTATCTATCCAGGGTTATGAATCTCATCTATGAGGAAGAACAGACCAAAACATTACTTAGTCCAATTTGTGTAATTTTAGGAATACAAATAACAATGAACAAGCATTTACAAGAACAGCACACAGACCATGTCATGATGAGGAAAAATAAAACATGAGTGAGTGAAAAAGATGAGATGATGTGCTGCCAGGGTCCTTACCCATTGCTGCTGCTGCTGGAGCTCCCTGATGGTATTCTCAGCTTGCTCCAGTTTAGTAATGGCCTCATCACTCTGCTGTTTGATGGTGGCCAGCTCCCGTTTTATGAGGTAGTTTTCCTCAGCCTCCTGGGCCCTTGTCACTTGTCCCTTAGGACATAATTCATTTTTTTAAGCAATTGAGGACAAATCCTAGAAAGACTGCCTTTGTGATGCTTAGCTGCTTATTTCATCAGACTGGTTTTGCAAACAGTATAGACTACAATTGGTAGAAATTTTAGGACAATGTAGCTGCTTTAGTACTTTATTACAGAGTTCAGCATCTGTTTAAGCAAGCACAATTGTGTACTTGCATCCAATAACATGTCCTTTCATGCAATATTACTCAGTTGTACATGCACAGATTTAAGTTTGCAATATTCAATTTCAATGTTAATATGGTGTCACAGATTCCATTTGTCGTAGGAATTTGTACCAAAAAATTACATGAGGTTAGGAAAAATATTATAACGTGCAGGTATTTGGTTTATGTATTTTTAGTAAACAAAATTAAACAAGTTTCTAGCAAAAGATTAGCTCTGTATTTATTCCAAATCAGCAAGGCAGGGATAGAGTACAGCATGCAAATATGCATGCATTAAAGCAGTTTGGAGTTGAGAGTAGGAGAGTGAAAAGACTAAAAAGACTATACCTGTATCAATCTATCTGCCAAGGAAGCACTTTCCTACAAAGGAAAAATTCAGATAGGAATAAGGAAAAAGAAAAACCAAAAAACAAAGGGGTGATAATAGTGACAAAAAAGACAAGAGCTGAGAGAAAGAAAATGCCCAAATTCTACCCATTTTCTATACAAACTATTTTTGCAAGATTAACAACCTTTCATTTAAATTAAGGCAACTCAGCCTGAAAGCCCCAAGAAGCAGCCTTTTCTGCAACAGCTTTAGCACAGTCCATCTTTGATACAAGAAGGTCTCAAAGCCAGATTTCCTTAACTCTTAAAATTCACCTCCAGGAGACTGGGTATTTTTATTCAAAGGGCTTGCTTCCCTAATGAGCAGAAGTTACTGATCCATTGTTGGATACCAACTAGTAGATGGATGCAAGGTGTGGTCTATGGTCTGTCCACAACATGAAAGGAAGGCATAATTTGAGCACAAAGGAAACTCCACTGAGCACCGAGTCGTTCATGCAGAACTAAAGCTTCCAAAACGATGAAGCCAGAAGGTTAAATGGTGCAAAAACTGACAGACAAGTAGAAAATTTCAACTAGGACAGCTAATATTTTGTTTTACTGAACTCTTGTAGTAACTCAGTTGAGCAGTGCATAGATTCTTCTTCCTTGCCAAAGTTTTGCAAGTAAGAAATTTTCATTCATGCACACTGACAAGTACTACATTCCCCACCCCTTCCCAAGTTGCACATTTGATTTCTACTCTATCACCCTTGAAAGCACTCAATTTTTACAGATTTTACAACAGAGAACACATCTATTTGCAGACCATCTTTGTCCTTGTAACTTTTATTAAAACTAAAGTTCAAACTGGTTTATAAGAGCTATTACTCAGAAGTTAAGGTAAGATGTTTGTCATTAAGGCACACCAAGGAAATCACAACTAAATCACATAAGTTAGGATTATGAAAAAGTATTTTAAAATACATTTCCAACAGAAGAACTGAATGTGTTTGTTCACACTTTATGTATGCTTTTCAGATGCTGTGATTATAATGATCTTCAGACATTCTTATGAATAAATAATATTTTTCCCATTTTTAAATGTTCTAATTCCAGTCAGAATGAGATAGTCTGAAAGTGAATTCTAAAATTTTAAGTACAGAATTTGCAAAAGCACTAGCATCTTGCAGTTCATCGTGGGCTAATAAAAATTTTTTTTTCAAATGTCTGCATGTGTACAACAGGGATATTTACTACTATAAATTTGCCAAGAGAGTACTGAAGTGATTCACTACAGCTTCTAACCTCTTCAAGAAAGTCAGGTCTTTTCAGTTAGTTTTGACAGCACTACAATATTAGAAACAAAGATGTTTATAAAATTGTATTTTTGGTCACACCTTTCACAATACATATATATTATGTGCATTTTTCCAAAATTTGGAAAATCAATTAGAATTCGACATAGATCGATTGCATCTCCAAGAAACTAATGGATGTAACATCTGAAGGATGACATTTTTCAGTTGTATTACTCTAACTTGCATCTTTACCATTTTCTTCCCTGTGAAACATGAAGAACTGTTTGCAACTCACAAGAGCATTCCATTCCATTTTTTTAAAAGGTAGTTGCTATTCATGGTTAAGATGTACAAGAATGTTCCCATTCTCGAGCAGACCAGCTCAGACAATCTGTCACAGGAAGTATGATACCAGAATATAGGAGAGGCTGCTGGAGAACAATGCCTGCGTGTTGACAATGTATTGGCAACAGTCACTATGCACACTTCTAAACTTATATCCAGTTACACAGAAGCCTAACAAAACTCTATTCCAGACTAAATCTGTAAGCAGTAAGTCTTAAAAGATATTCTCCCCCCCATGTACCCAAAATTGCTACAGAAATTCAAAACTGTATAAAACAAGTTAACAGCAGCAGACTTTCTGTACTGAATGCAAATGCTGCAACAACACCCTTTTACTGCTGCATTTGCTAGGGATGGAATAATCTGCCTTCATCTCCATCTCTCTGGTCATTGGTAGGTCTGTCATTCTGCTCCTACATAATACCCAGCAACTTCAATTTTTTCAAAATCGAAGGCTCTCTCACAATAACTTCTTTTCCACCCAAGCAGTCCACTATTTCATGTGGCCTTCTGGACTTTGAATAGATGCTTCTAATTCAGAAAGAAAACAGTAGAACAAAAGTTGGGCATGTAAAAATGTTTGATTTCCTATTCATTAAGAGCCAGATATAATATCCTTAAACATTTACGAGCACTGACCCTAACTGATTTGTCATTGCCATGCTATTTGGCTAAGCCCTGTTAGCAAACACCATAGATGAGCAGGAAAAACAGCAAGCTGTAACTCCGAGATTCCCATTTCATATAATAAAACTGCCATCATTTTAAGTGTAAATTAACACAGATTAAAGCTTATCACCAACATACTTACTTTTTCTAATGTTTCAATGCGTTGTTTCAGGAGTCTGTTTTCAGTTCTTAACCTCTGGAAGGTAAACAGTTGAGAACTGTATTTCTCAATTTACAAATTAGAAGTTTGACAAAAGCCAAACAAGCCAACATTTTTATCTCATCACATCTATGAAAATCAATGTAAATATACAAAAAGTGACCTCGTTAACATCCTTTTATATGATGTACTAACTCAAAAGATGAGCTTTAGCAGCTTGATACAGCAAAGATGAGAAGTCTTGTGTTACATGAAAGCATCTCTGTTGCATTAGATGAGAGCAGTATGTCTGCAGGGGAACCACAGGGCTTAACCACGTTAGATTTGACAGCATCCTCTTCATAAACAGAGCCAGTCTTCTTCATGGTAGAGGACATGAAAGTCCTGGACTAGGATAGGCTAATGAGATAGCTACAGGGATTCCTTCCTCTTCCTCCCAATAATTTGTTAAATTATATAATATTTAACTGATAAGGTTATACTGAGAATTATCTACCTCACATGCCCAAGAAGTGAGAAAGAATTGTACTGAATTGCTTGTTTTACCAGTGCATCTCCTATAAATTTTAGCCACCAGCATTCAGACAGAAAAGAACTGTATCCCCAAGAACAGGGCCACGGATATTAGTCCAGTCATGCTTTACTCTGCCAGGCTAAGAGGCAGACTTGATGTGCTTGCTTTTCTATCTCCCTAAAATAACAGAGCTTCTTAGCAGAAGGGAGCGAGTTAGAAATGGCTTATATCAGGTCGCAAAGCAGGGCCTAGAAACAGACAACTCTGAGAGTTGCTGGGGTTGGTTGCAGTGTTGGGTTTTTTGTTTTGGTTAGTTGTTTTGGTTTGGATTTTTTTTGAGGGTGGGGATATGGAGCAAGGAAGGACTTAAAATTAGATACTAGAATCTAAAATTATGGTTGTCTTGCAAGTAATTTTATTCTGCCGAGAGCTGGCATCTGAGTCCTGCAAATCTGATTTGAGATGCCATTACAGCAGATCCTAGTGCTGCTAACTGCCTTGCTGCCTGTTAAAACAACAACAAACTGCCTGAAAAACCTTGGAACATCTCTGCACTCCCAGCTGGTGCCACTGAATTTTTCGGAAGAACCGATGCCTTGGAAACCGATGTAGAAAGGCAGACTGACTGGGAGCACAGGAAGAAGGAAGGCTGCACCTCGCTCCCTCTGCTAAGCTTCACATACTACACTTGCCCATCATTTCTCCCACGGACTTTTCTCATGGAAGTAGCTAAAAACGTGACACAAAGAAGCAAACCCAGATCAAACACTATGCTGTGAAAAAAAAGTGAAAAAGGAAAAAAAGCAGCAAAAGCGTATTTATGTAAGAAAAGAAAAAAGATGCAATGATTAAGATACTTCCTCCTACATAAAGGAAGTATGTCAGTTAGCAAAAGGGAAACAAACTGCACTTGCAGGGTGGGGTTTTTTTGGAGCAAAAGCTCCAAAAGAAAAAATACAAACAGAAGACACTCAATCTTGGGTCCAGAGCATAAGAAAAGATCAAGATCTCAGAATCAATGATAAACTGGTCAAGTGCATTCTGATAAACTCAGTCTCAACATGTGCTTTAAAAACCTCCGGTGTGGGACACCTACAGCTAAATCAGTGTATTCGGAACCTCTGGTAAATTAAGCCATCTGTAAGCAGGCTTCAGTCAGCAGAAAAGAATGAAAACTGAGTACAGCAGGTCTCCAAAGATTTTTTTTTCAGATGTTCAAACTCTCAATTTCACTAAGCATCCTTTATGAACAGACATTCCAAATATAAATGCTGAAATAATTTGGAGATCTCAATTACATATCCTGCTACGTATACAGATCAAATACGTAACCCCACATCTAGGAATTAAACTGATCCATAAATTAATTTATTGAGGCTGTCTTACTTTAATTTCAACTTGTTCTTCCATTTCTTTTGTCTTTATTGTAGTGTATTCCTTTTCTAACCTAAAAATTTGAAATAGTAAATTATTATTAGAAAAACTGCAGATAACTTCTTGGTGTAATATCTAACAAACAAGAACAGAACAGAGATACAATATTGATACTTCCTCTGTTTAAGTGGCCACTTGAAATGCACACCTGTAAATATTTAGACTGGACATTAAAACTACACTTAAACACAACGACTTCTGTAGATATGACCAGACTCTGAAGCAGCACTCTGAAGCACAGGTGCTTGCTTGTATGCATTTACAGTGGCAATGATTTGGAGCTACTCTGTAATAACCAGTCAATGTAATTATAAAATAATCAATTCAATAGGTTCAGCCAAAAGGAAACTGCTTGGAAAGCTTGGAAGGCAGAAAGACACAATGAGATTTGAGACAAAGATCTTAAACATATTAAAGAATTTTGGCCCCTCTCCAGCAAACCACAAAATTGTTGCCACCTTTTTCAATTAGGACAAGGAGAAACAAGCTGAGATATAAAAAACTCCTACATAAGGCAACAAAGGAAGTTTAGACTCAGAATGGCAAGATTTTAAACTACATAAACTTATACTGGCTTTCAGAGAAAGTGTTTTTCCTGAAAGCTTTGTTGCTAGTTCTGTTTTAGGGAAGACTGCTCACTCTACAGCCTTGATCATAGGCTGCTGACAGAAAGATTCCCAAATTCAGCTTGAAAGACCCTAGCACAATCTGCAGTGCAAGAGTAGTGAACCTACAATATATTATAATCAATTGGAGAATTGCCAAACTTAACCCTGGAAAAGCACAATATGTGCAGCTTATCAAAACATCGTTTACCAAAGGCAGAAGAGAAGACATAACACTAACCTTAAAAAGAAAGTATTATGTTCAGGACTTCAAATGCCAAATTAAAGTTATTTTACAATTACCAGTAGTATTAGAAAGTTTCATTAATTTATATTTTTAAACAGCACTAATCTTTACCATATATGCACTCCTTAGCACTGTGAATACTCTCCCAGTTCCTGAGAACTAAAGTCTTAAGAATTTAGGCCAGATCATAAAGTTTAACCTCCTTTCCCTACTTAACCCCTCAAAAAAACCAAACAACCCCCTTGCCAAAACCACACCCCACACACAGACTGCTTTTTCAATTCAGATCCTGTTTACAGATCCTGTGATTTCCCATAGCTTGCAGCTTCAAAGAAAGCTTTTTAGGTGATTTTTATAAATGAGATAAAGCTTTATTATAGTTAAGAAAAACAGCAAATACTGTTTTAGAAGAACTTTCTTGCAGGCAGAACTTCAGTTTTAACCATTTATAGAATAAAACACCAAAAACTTAAAGACAGCAAATTCAAAGTTAAATACTGAATAACTAGTTTTAAATACAAACAAACAGTAGCTTGTAGCAACAGTATAATTTATTTTCTCAAAATGTTATACCTACTTTTTCATCTTTTTTGCATTGTATTTGACTTGGTAAGATGCTTGGATTAATTTGTCTGGACCATTGTCAAACTGATGTGGAATGACCTTTTGAAAGTGCTAAAAGCAATCAGAGCACAAGATTACATATAATTAATAGCTGTAAGGGAATATACACACATAATACACATTTCAGATCTCTTAAAATTATCATCATCTGAATTTACCTGTAACATTCCTTCCATGTCAAGTTGCAGCAGTTCTGCTTGGTTCATCTGAAGTACTGCTAAACCTACTCGAAATACTATCTCTAAGCCCTGCAAACGGAAGTTAAATATCCAACAGTTATTCTTGGCATTGTCAAAAGGACACTCAAAAGATTTAGTTGCTGCTCCTTCACAAACTACACACACAGATATCTTCCTCTACAAAATAATCTGAATAACTAAAAAGCAAGAGCATTTCAGAATTGCCCATCATAATGGGATAAATACCACTAAATAACTGCTTTTAAGAGCTACTCTTGAAATGGATCATGAGAGCATTAAGTAGTTACCTCAGACATAAAAATATCAAATATTCTTGTTGCAATTGGTAGTGGAAAAGTTGTAAGGAATATAGTTAAAAACCATGACGATGCATACATAGAAGTGTGGAAACTCTGAGACTGAAAGTGCACATAAAGCTCTGGAAGATGCTCCTGGAAAAGAACAAAGAAAAAAACATATGCTAAGGTTCTGCTGGTAGTTTCAGTGTGTCTGTTTTTGACAAATTTTAAATAAAAGAAGAAAATAGTTGATATGTAGTACAGAGAGCAGCTTTGTAAAGCAGGACTAGAAAAGATATTACTCATCGTTATCAAGAACCATTCAAAACAAATCCCTATGGCACTTCTACCCTGCAAAGCAGATTACAAAAACACTTCCTGATCCTACTAGGAAGTTACAAACTTGTAAATACCTAAATCATATCTAGAGTGGGGCTAGAAAAAGGAGCTGCAAGGATCCAAGTTATGTGGTATTTGCTACTTAACATTGCACCCCTGATCATTGTGTTAAGAACTAGATCATGAGCCACAAACCTATTTGTTTCCATCAGCCTGACTGGGAAGAAAGTTTGCTGTGTCTCAAATCTAACACAATTTAAATTCTACATTTGAGTTTCAAGTTTCCATTTTTTTAAAAAGCTATAAATTTACTATGAAGATACTGATTTCAGAATCTTCAATCCAAACAGAATTTAGACGTTCGTATTCTTAAACTGTAGCAACACAAATCCTCATGCCTCAGTGTTTAAAGCCAGTCACTGCCTTCCAAAGATTTAAAAATTAGATCACACAGCCACATGCATTTAATTCTGAAGTTCTGAAATTAGCTACTGTCAGAACAGCCTATTAGCCAACAGATATGCCTGCTCTTGAACTGTAATTCCAGAGTTCCTTATTACTAGCTACTGAAAAGAAAGTTTGATGGATTTTGTACACACCTGTATCATGCATTCAAACTGGTACATACAAAGGCCCAGTTCAGCCATGCTTGGTTTAAAGAGTTCCCGCAGTCTGTAATCTTGCATTAATTTAACAAACACACAAAATGCCTCTTCTTCTGGCATCTATAATTAACAATAAAAAAGCACAGTAAGAATTCTGGACAAATGTAAGGATATATAAGAGTAAGTGCTTGGGAGGGTTTAGGACTGGGTCTTTTTGTGTGTGCAGTGGGGTTGGTTTGTGTTCTGTTTTTTGTATTAAGGTATTTATAGCCAATTACTCTAATGAATTTTTGTATATATTTAATTCTACAAGTGATTTCTAAACTGGAGGTTTGCAAGTTTCTTATAATATACCCTGTCGTAAAACAAACGGCAGTAATACAAAGGCAGCTGTGAAGTTCCATTTCTACTCTGAGGATGTTCAGTGTAATAGAACTGAAATGAAAAGTTAGTTGATAGTTCAAACAACATTCACCAAAATAGCTTGCAAGTCTGCAATCCTACCTTAGCTCTGAGAAATAAAAGTATTCTCCCACTCAAAGATACTATCTTCTTGGCAAGCAGAACCACACAGAAAAAAGCTAGTTTTATTTGCGAAGTAAACAGCTGCCCTTGACAAATCCATTATAATCAAATGATGAAGGAAAACAATTTAAAAAATTCTCAATAAACCACCACAATACATTATACATTCTAGCAGGAACTTTAAAGGTTCACATTTTTAATATTTTTACCTGCATAAGCAGTAATCCAACTATAAAAGCACTTCCTTGGCAGTATCCAACCTCACGATCCACCAAAGAATAAGCCTGGGAAATAAAGTTTTAAGACTCTCAACAATGAAACCTCATTATCAATAAAAAATAATCATAGTTCATGCTGTTACTTTGCTAATAACTCACTCCTCCCCCTCCCAAATCCAGCAAGGACAGATACTCTACTCAGAAGTTTTAGTCAGATATTCTAGTTGCTACCTGCTGCTGCCAAGGGGTATGAATATGAACTCTGTTCTCGTGCAGTTTTCAACTACAGGAACTTGCCAAAAGATAAGAGACAGCTGGCATACAAACTGCACAAGGTTACTACTTTTATAGGAGATAAACCAGATAAAGAAACAACAGTTCTTTTCAGAAAAATTAAGTGCTGCAGCTTTATTTACAGGTGGGGAAAATGTGGTGATCTGCATCCACGTTCCATCTTCATTCATTTCAGAGTTATAGAAGTTACTATGATTTAGAAACTTGCCAACTTCTCTGTTGAAACTATGTAGTATGGAGAAGTCTCTCTTTCAAAATTTAAGCTCTAGTACAGTGAAGACAAAATAATGCAAACTTAATTTTACGGTGAGATTCTCACATTGTGCTTGGGCACCATAACAACTGTATGTTAGCTCATACCTGCCATTTGCTGCTACCACTTGAAGGTAGCAGAAACACTTGAAAACTGAATGCTAGTTCTGATTTGCAGTGTTCTTGTCTCAATCAACATTGCTCACTTTACTTCATGGCATGCTTTATTCCATTATATGCTCAGCAGTTAGCATGTGACTGTTTTAATGCAAACCTAGTAACTTCTTTACATGTCTTATAAAGGAACACCATTAACTACAGGAATACCATATTTGAAAGCTATCCTCAAAACTGGAATGTAATCTGTTAAACCATTTGTCTCCAGGGGAGTAAGTTTAAAATCTTCAACACATGAAACTGATGCGAGTTCAGTATGTGCAAGGCAAATTATTTTCCAAACTTCTGTGCATATTCCTGCTGTATTTTCAAGGGGTGAAATATTGACTTACCTTCATTACATTAAACAAGACCTCCTGTCCAAGGCTGTCTTTTTCTTTAAAAAAATCATGCTCAGGGTATGTTCTAGCAATGTCCCTTCTTATTAATTTCTCACAAGGAGATGTCATTTTCAGAAGCTCTGAATACTGATCCTTAATTGGCATGCTTTGAGCACTGCATAGGAGTTGCCAAACAATTGCTCTGAAATGATGAGGTATCCCTTTTCGAACCAGCTCCTAAAGCACAAAGACAGATGCAAATTCATTTGTACTTCTTGAAAATGTAAACATAAACCTAAAGAACAAAACATATTAAAATTCCTCACAACTTCACAGAATGTTTGTCACGTCAAAGACGAATAATATAGTTTATAATGTGTAAACCTCAATTTTAGCCAGATAGATTGTCAGCTAACAAAAGCAAGGAGAGTCATAATCATTTTTAGTGGCTAAATTAGCTAATGAAAGTACCCCTGTATTCATATTAAGCTATTTCAAAGCCAGAATATTCAAGTAATTTTAAACAAGAACTCCCATGAGCCATAATTTAATACAGTTATTTTTATATTTCACAGAAGATGACTGGAGATAATAGCCTTGATTTTATTTGAAGTGCCTGAGATATAAGAAATCAACAATTTAAAAATTATTTCCAAGAAAGGTAAATGATAAGAAGTGGAACTGCAGCACAGCCAAATGCAACAAAAACCAGCACTACTATCAGAAGTCAACTGACAAACTTGACAAGTTGTATCTAATTTCTCTGGTGTGCCAGTATTTTCAAGTTCTCTTTTAAGTATTTAAATGTAGTTTCAGACACTGGACCGAGAAAACATTAACTTTAGATCTACTAAATTAACTAAAGTCACTTTATCTTCCCTGGAAAAAATAATCAGCTAGGTATTGCACAATTCAAACCTTCCCAGATCAATAGATCTATGAATCTGGTACTTTTCAAAAAGCACAAGCAGAAAGTAGTATTGTTACTTGACCATAAAACTGAGGAAAAAAGTAAGTTAGGAAGTTTACAGAGACTTAGTGGTACTTTCTGCAACTAGGATCAGTCTGACCTAGAAGATTATCTCTTCAAGATGATTCCTTTAGTAATTTTTTGTACCTTAAGAGTTGTTACCAAGTATTCTCTCTCCTAAAGGATACTTTCACTAGTATTTACTCTGAAGCCACAGTAATCTCCTATTCTGCAAGGCTGCTTCTTTTTCCTGTTTGTTCCAAATATCTCTCCTCCAAACTAAGATTAATTGATGCAACAGTGGTAACTTTTAAAGAGACTCTTGCTTTCAAGTTTTGTTTTTGTTAAGCTTGAATTCTACTGCAGGTGTTTTGTATCACTGACCTCAATTTTCTCATATCCCTAAGATCTCCAGTCTTCTTCAGAACCATCATAGTAATGGCGCTCCAACTACTTGTCCCATCCATGATACCATTATGACAACCTGTGTTATAACCTACAAGATTTCCAGCTCCAAGACAACCACCCTAACGCATCAGCTGCTAGCTCTCACTTGTCAGCAACGCATTATCAGATTGCAGATCAATCATCCTAAAGCCTCCAGCACTACTAATAACAAAGCATTAGCAAGTGGGTTCTCGCTTTAATTTATCACACACATGCTTGACAGAGTAACAGTTAATCCCTCCAAGAATCCTAAAGGAACAGCAGGAAAATGCACCTACCAAGAAGCACTAAAGTGATGCTATTCTACGCAGTATTATGCACACTGAAAAACAGGACAAGTCAATCCTTCAGACTCCCTCCATAAACAGGAAGCAAGTTCTGAAGTGGATCACAAGACATAAGGATGGAACACATCACCTATGCAAGTAGATATATAGACATAGACCTATGTCTATAACTTGTAAAACTCGCCACATATCTAAACTTAAAACCAGCTTTTGCAGCCAAAACAAAAAGACACCTAATGCTGCTAGTGTCATAACTACTGGCACAATCAGGAAATAGGTATGGATGTTCTGGTGTTCCATCATAAATGCAGAATGACACAGTTTAGGTTGACTTTCAACAAACAAAACAAAAACAACAAATTGATATTATTTAACCAGCAAAGGAAAACTCACTAGAAATGTAATTAAATATGTACTGAAAGTTGGTCAAATATTCCCCAAATTAAACTTGGCCAGCTGCAAAAACAAGTGATACTTGTGACACTTTAAAATGTTCAAATGCTCTATCCAACCGTTTCTACTTGTTATCATCTCACTTCTGCTTTCTCTTGCCGGGTTCATGCGGCCTTCTTTTCATGGCCTTTCGGTAACACCTTTCCAGAAACTGTTTTCTCTATGCAAGCATGACGTCTTGAATTAATTTTCTTGCCTTGTTTCCTCTCTCAAGTCATGTTCTCTCTTCACAACTGCTTCACATAAAAGATACTTTATTTTAGCCCATTGTTCTGCTTTCCCACAACCTATTCATATACACACATTTCAAACTGCTCAAAAGACGCTGAAATTTGTATTCTGCACATAAAACTACAGACTAGAGTCAATAAAGAACCCAAGAAGAAAAGACTTGCCTACAAACAAAAAATTCCACACTGCTATACTTACTGACTCTGAAACACAGATACATTCAAAAGCCCTAGACACTTTTAATTCAAATTAAACAGGGTGAGTTCCACTCCTGTACATGCCCGCTACTACCTCAAACTGGAGACGCACTGGTCAAAGTTTGTCTGATCCACTCAGAATTCAGAAACTGTGTTCTTCTGCTTAAGGTCATCCCTGGGGTCAACATACTTTGCATGCATAAAAAACTAAACTCATCAGAGCCTCATACAGTAGAATTATCAGCTCTTCTAATAAGAATGCTTTAAAAAGACAACTGCTCAGTGGGAAAATAATCATTGTGCCCCGCTATCAGATGCCTTTAAGTGCATTTTCAGTAATTCCATTTTGGAAACATGAAGCAAATGTTCCCTGTATTCATGGGAATCTCTAATTAGAGGTAGACTGAAAGCTGTAGTATGCAAGAGAGTAAATGCATCTAGTTCTCAGTAAGAGGCATTTGCTGGGTAAAACTGCTACCAAAGTCCGGGTAACAGTAACGTAGCAAGCACTAGGGCTTCGGGAGGGAAGCATATTCAAATGGAAGCTTCTATTACATATTTATTTAAAAAAAATATAAGGCAAACAGTAAGATAAAAGAGTATCACTTATATAACTTTTCAAATATATACTAAAAAATAGCATCCAACTACTACCTTAACTTGCTTTTCTTTCTTTTTCCGTACATCTTCCCATTCATTCACAATCCTCCCCCACAGGATCCATGAATCTTCTTCAAGATGGCTGAGATTGCTAGAAGCTGATGAACTAGATACAAGAGAAGATCCACTATTTCTTCTTGACCCATTTACTGAGCGCAAGGATTTGCTATCTGTTTCCAAGAGCCTGCAAATAAAGCAAACAAAAAACAAATTTAAATTCTTCTAATCACAGGACCACACTGTTAATTGTTTGTTTAGAAGTCTATTCTTCCAGCCTCTTCACTAAGAATATACCCAAAGGTTCAGTGGAATAGTTTTTCCAACATCCATTTGTAGTAAATTTTAAGAACTGGTTAATGTTACTGTTTCTTCTTAAGAAACAGTAATCCTACAGACAGAAGCACAATTCACACTGCAGCCTTTTCAGAAACAGAAAAAAATGTCACATCGTGCATCAGCAATATGAAGAGAAGTCAGATTTTAATACAAGTGTTTTGTGGTCCCATGAATTAGATCTTGATACATAAAGATATCAAATTAAAGAAAGTACAGCAACAATTCAACTCCAGCACTCTTTTATGCATTCATCAACTGGACATTAATAGCTGTGCAGGGAAGATATTCTGTTTTGAGGCATAAGTGCCAGCAAGAGGGTTTTGTTTTACTAGCAAAAAAACCCCCACAGCTGTTGTGCATCAGCCTGACAAAGAGAACATAAGTTAAATGTTCTCATTGATAGTGTCAAATGCCAAAGCACTGCAAAGGAGTCATTTAATGAAAGGAAAAAAATTAGCATCCTAAGTCTACCTGATTACACTTTATTTGACAGTGTAAACACAGACAGAATAATTAAAACCTGAAGCAATTTTAAGACACCTGACATTTGCTGAAAACTATTCATAACTTGGTGTTTTACAAATGCGTGGGAAACATCTCAGACCTAAACAATGAGGACCAGGCAACAAAAGTGGTTAGTACAGCTAATGAGTGTAATTAAAGCCTGGAGTTCAGATGTGAGAACTTCTGAGGTT
Organism: Hemiprocne comata; assembly: GCA_020745705.1. Lineage (NCBI taxonomy): Eukaryota > Metazoa > Chordata > Aves > Apodiformes > Apodidae > Hemiprocne > Hemiprocne comata. The sequence continues at coordinate 15,453,538 of CM036593.1, read as the reverse complement.
ATCAGGAAGCAAGGTATACACAAAGATGTGCCAAATGCTGGAAGAGTTGCTGAAGAGACTTCCCTGTTACCAGGTTGCTATGGCCAATTTTGCAAGGAGCTGGGAATTCTGGGAAAAAAAAGGTGTGCTTTGTTTATCCTCAACTAATACTGAGCCTCATATGCAGGGGGAAACTTTTTAGACCACATATTAGGTAAGAGCAAGAAGTCAGACTAACTTAAAAAAGCATTTTGCCGTAGCAGGTTTCATTTGTGCTTCAACATTAGAGTTACCAGATTGAATCATTTCTCAATGCACCTGCACAAGAGCTACCTCCTCCATCCCAGCATTTCAACGAGGTCAGTTTAAGGTTTTAAATACTTAATAGATTATAGCACCAGTTATATTGTACCTGAGATTGGACACAAATCTCAGCATACCTACAATACTTAAACTCTCTGCTATGATAGAGATATTTACACTAGCTTTCCCAGTTCCCAGCTTCCACCTAATGGTGTTTATGGAATTAAGGAAAAAAGTAATTTAATTCACAAAGACAACAAGTACAGTCTCTGCAGTAGTATTTTGTCTGGAAAAGTGTTAAATAAGTAGTGCCACTGAAAAAGCTTCTTGTTGTTTGGTTGGTTTTTTTTTAAAGACCAATTTTAACATAGTCCATATTAAGGGAATGCCAAAAATCTTGTTTTGAGGAAAAAAATAAATCCATTATTAATGTTTAGAAACGTAGCCTATAGTGATTAATAATGAAAATCTACATTTTGGAACTCTGGAACTCTTCCTGTCAATCCGAGACAGTGCCTAAAAATCAAAGTAATCACAGAGGGAAAACAAGCACAGAATAAGCACTACAATTACAAAAACAAGGCTCTAACAAGTCACTTTCAGTTTTCACGGCTTTCTATAGAAGCTATGCTAAGTTTCTGTAATTGGATCTTACCTGGATAAACTCATTGTCCTTAGTTGTTTTTAAAGTAAGTAGCGAGTTCTGTGGCATTTAGTCACTGCTTTCTTTGACCTAAAAGATTTATAAATGATTTACTAATAGCAAACAGCTCCTCCAGGACTCTGGACCGAGCTACCTCATTATTCTGAGGCAACTTCCAGTATAATTGAATGATTACAGAATGCTACAAGACATAGCTTGATACAATTTGAGTTCCTTCCATTTCTAGCTCTTTAATTCATACTCTCCTTATTGACATAAAAACCAACAATGAAAAGGAAACTTTTCAAAATATTCATCAGCAGCAATTTTTCCAGCAAGCAATAGTTCCTTGTATTCAGAGGACAATTCCTTGTCAACAAAGTGCCACTGTGCTAAAATGCAGATCCAAACTGTTCTGAAACTACTATGCACCCAGCATAATAACAGCATAAAATTTCTCTATTAAGTGTACTATCTCATGAGAAACTACACTTGATGGGATAGCCCTCAATCAGAATTCACACAGAACGCTACTGTGGGATTGAACAACAGGTCTAGCTAAAATTAAATAAAATGAAACAAAATTTGCTATCTTATTTACTAAATGAAGAAAGCCGACTTGAAAGAGAGGCTACCAAGCCCAAGCTCACATCCTCCTTTCCACAAGCAAACTAGTCTGTGAGGCTTAAAGACTTTAAATGTAAAGACATTTAGGTCTAACGCAGATAAGCAGTCCAAAGAACAGATACTGCTGTTTTTCAAATAAAATTAGTCACTTAGTTGTGAACAGAGCTGAATGCCTTAGATTAAATGCAAATCATCTTTCTTAAAAGCATTCTGTTTCTTTTCCTGTTTAGATAAATTTTCATTTGCTACTAGCACAGCAAAAATTACGTAGAGGAGAGAAAGGAGAGAAATTGTCTCTTCAAAGGAGAGAAAATCCCATAAGCCACAGGAGGATCAGGTGATTCTAGAAGCCACCTTCCATTCTCAGTCAAGAACTAGACAGATAAAACAAGTTCCTAGTTTTATTGCTATTAGGCTGCAGAACACAGACATAAGATATTCCAGGTGATGTAATGGCATTAGCGCCGCCTCCTCCCAGTTCCTCTTTTCCTCTACTGAACAGTAACATAACAAACAGCAGAGTAAAAACCCTGAGTCAGTGCAAAGTCCAGCATACTAGCAGAAACTGGGACAAAAGCTAGTTTGAGCTAAACTATCAAACCCTGCACTTCACTGCAGCACAAGGGATAGCAATCTTCAGTGGGTATCAAAGCCACGCAGCTATCTACAAAATCTAAAACCTATTTGGAGCTCAAGTTCTCCTTTACAATTAAGCTCTTGTGAACTACCGAAACGTACTTGTCAAATATAAGAAAATTTTGCAAGAGGCCAGATGACTTAGAAGAGTGGAAATAAGTAAGTGTTACAGAAATTCAGCATTAAGAAGTCACAGTCCGATTTTATTTCTTAGTGAGATTGCCAATTTGCAATCACTGTGCACTACAAGAGCAACTGATCTGACTTACAAGTTTCATCTTGAACTGTAGATAGTGCAGATAAATATACACTCATGGAAAGGCTGCCAAGAAAATGGTTGCTTACTATACAAGAAATCTCCAGGATTAACAGAAAAGACTGATTTTAGGAAGTCACTTTTCATGAAAATAAGACATTATGCATCCACCACCATTAGCATAACAGCAGGATGCATCTACTATTTCTTGCAAACGAAGATGGCTGAACACTGTTCCATCTCTGAACAGAGCAGGTTGTGTAGTGGAAAGCAAGAACTGGGTAAAAGTGGGAAAAAACAAAAAATGGAATTCAGAAATGTTTGACACTTAAAAAAAGCTGGTAGAAATTACAGTTTTATCTAAAAAGGTAAGAAGATTACACAAAATTTTCACCCCTGAGAAACTCTAAATATGGTTGGACTTGATGATCTTAAAGGTCTTTTCCAACCTAAGCAGTTCTATGATTCTATGAAATTGGATACTGAAAAATCTCATGGTTCCAGTATGCATCCCTAGTATTAAAGGCAGCTATAAACATTCCTGTAAAACCAGGAGAGAAAAACACCTTTTAGAGTTCCACCAAGAAAACCCTTTTAAAAACACTGCACAAGAACACCAGGGTTCTTAAACCTGGGGACTTTTAAAATGACATCTTGAGCTGTGAAGTTTTACAGAACCCCCTTTACCAACCTCTCTGCTGAAACTGCAATAAACTAATTTTAGTCTCATTACTATACTTTGAAGACCAAAAACTTTCCACTCACCTGTTCTGTTCCTCAAGTTTAGCAAGTAATTCTAAGTCATCTGGACTCAGCTGTGTTGGTGAGGATGGTGATAAGGCGGGTGTAGACAGCGTGGTAGAGGAGGATGTAGTGTGCAATGAGGCCGATGGACTTGCCACCTGACTGGCCATTTGACTGACGGTGTGTGATACAGTGTTCTTCACCCATGAGAGAGTAGAGCTCAGCTTCCCTGCAACCTTGTCTGTCGCCACCTGTGATGACAAAAAGAAGAGGATGCAATAGTTGTCTTTTTAACATCTTTCAGTAATCCTGCAGTCACTGAAGAGAGGGGGGAAAAAATGCAATATGCGTGAAGTGATATTGAGATTATCTATTTTTCAAGAACACCCAAGGCTGTCAGAAGCAACACAAGTATCAGCAGCAAAGCAGTATTACAGAAGAAGCAACATGCAAGTATGCTGCTAATCCACAAAGAAAAACTCAGAGGAATTCCTGATGTATAGTCAGAGCTCATTTCTGCAGTATAGACATACCGCAGGATCTGTGATTGGCTCCAACTTCCCATTATAAAAATAAGTAGAGATAAAAGCTTATTTTAAAACATCTCGATAAACTAATGATGACATAGAAACTGTATAAAAATAGATACAAAAATAGTAAACTACTCTGACAGACACTGGAGCAATACAAGGATAACAACGTAAACATGCCAGACTACCCACTGCTCACCTTCACTAACCCCTGCACGGGCAGGACAGAGAAGCAGTGGCACTGTGTTTCCCCATCTACCCTAAAGCAAAAGACCTTCTAGCATCTGCCAGTGTGCAGAAAAGAGTCACAAAGAATTTACACCCATGAATCTACACCAGCTCCAGAATGTGTCACATTAAAGGCCTCATGCTGCCAGCTCTTCTCCTTCCTCACTTTCTCTTCAGGTCATTCCTACACCAAGTGTCCTTGACCCCTGATCTGACTGCCAGTGCTTGGAGAGGGGTCCTGGACGAAAAGTGAGAGGTGCTACTAGAGCAGAAGGGAGCTCTGAGTGGATGGTTGGGGAAACTGCAGGTCCAGGAATAAGGAGATTAAATGGGACTGATCAAAATCTGCTGCTAGTTCTTCAACAGTGTTATGGGGTAATGCAGCCTAAAAGAGTCACTGATCACTAAAGAAACAGCAGCAGCCCCTGGTGGTATTTTCTAATGAACCCCTCACTAGAGCTTCCTTCAGCAACTGAAAAAGGCTTTGGCCTACAGTGATTCACAACAGAACTCAATTCCAACCCTAGCCCAATCTAGACACATCTTACAAGAAGTGCTAGCTGCCGAGCAAAAGGATAAAACCTTTCAAATCTAAGGTTGAAGAGGAACTTCCTTTGAAGTGGTGCTGCTGGCAACTATTTGTTTTGACCTTTGCTGACTTCCTCAAAACCCTGATTTGCTCAATGGTTGTCCCAAATAATTTGCGGTACAGCCTACAAAATAATTGCTAAGATACTAAAACACTCAGCTACAGGAAAAAAAAAATCCCTTCCCAAGATGCTCTAAAAGAATCTAATTAAAGCAGAACTTCAACTGGAAAAAGTAACTCCATCCTAGCACACCATGCATTTCTCTGAAGCACAGTAAGTAGACTGACTGGCTACTAATGCAGATTTTTATCTAGATACAACGCTACCAACTTTTTTGTGAATCAAGTCCAGCAGTGTTTGATTTTCACATCATATCAAAAGGAAGACATGCTGAATGACTTCAGAAAACAAGAGGCACACTGCAGGCCAAACAAAACAGAGATACTCAATCTCTGCACTTCCTCTCCACCAGCAACATGACACTCCAGAGCTCTCCCAGAGGACTGCAAAGAGGTGTCCAATTTCCATATGCTTAACATTCACTCTGGAAACAGTAACAGATTTTGCTAGAACTCTTCATATGCAGGGATACAAACCAAGGGAATAGTAAGGTCCCAACACAAGCACCAGAAAGGTTCCAGCTGGTTCTTATGTCACTGTTGGACAGGAGAGCTCAGGTATATCAACATATTGAAAACAAAACAAAACCCAAAAAAATATGATCTTCTAAATATCACCTTTAAAAAAAATCACTTCCAATACTAGCTTTTGATACCATGTTTTATAAAAGAAATAAATAAATACTGCTGTCTTCAAAATCTTAAGTTTAATACATGCATTAATATTTCACTCAGTCAATACCCTTTATTCTCTATTGCTATGAAAGAGTAAGTTATTGCTGTTTCACTTTGAATAAAATAGCATTATGATAAAGGTAACTCATACATCTTACTGAAGACATTTTCTCAAAGGCTTTAAACTGCTTAAAATATGCTAAGTAATGCAACTATTCCAAAAACAGATGTTGACAGAATCAGGGTCAATCTTAAGAATACAGCAAACATGACTGCCATACCCCCAGCAGGCTTTAGGAGTCACCCATTCTAAGAATCTTACACATAAATACTATAAAAGCAGCGATTTTGACTAATGCCCTATGTGACAGCAACAGGAAGAGAAGGTATAAAATCAAATTTTATCTCTTTATGAAGTAAAGTAACTAGGAAGACTTAAGGTGAAAAAGTAAATCCAAGTTGAGACTGGCTTACACTTAACAAAGCTCATACCTCACGTTAAGATAGTTGAAACAGGGGGTGGGGGACAGAACTCAAGAGTCTTACTAACATTCATTCACCCAGACATCACTAGGCATTAGAAAATAATGCAAAGTCTTGTAGAAATGAGTAATCTGAAGAAAAAGTATGGTCAAGAAAACCATGCAAGACAGCAGTTAAATCCAAACAACAGGTCTAACAATACTCCTGTTCCTCAAAGCAGTTCAGTTTCATTATAATGTTTCCAGATAATTAAGTGCCAAAAGATTCCTAGTCTGAAGGCACTAACACCTATAACAAGCCAAATGCACAGTTGCAAAGAGCAAATGTTTGAAGATCAAAAGAATCAATGAAGTTTCTATGAAAAACACATGGATTTGTTTGGGGAAAACAGCTACGCAGTCACCAGGGCCAAGCTAAATTAAGAAAAAAAATCTGATACAATAGCTAGCTAGTCAAGCCTACATCCTTTCTGACAGGCTTTTCCAGGTTTTCCTAAAAATCTGAAGTCACCATCAGTGTAGACTCCTGGACCTAGTCATGAAGGCATTTAGTATCAATTCATTTTTGCTTTCCCTAAATAGGATAGAGTAACAATTTTCATATTTCCTCATTTCACCTATGTTAATTTCAAAACTTCTATTCAGTGACAGAATATTTCATAGTGTTATTCTTTAACAAGTGATTTAAGGCCTTCCAGAAAACAGGTCACTGGAATTTGAAAATTAGAAAACCCTTCTAGGAGCAACACACTAGCACTCCTATCAACATGCACACAGTGTTCCTACTCTTGCCCTTCCAACTCCTTGCTGTTCTCTTGAGAAGATGCCTGCTATGTGTCAGAAGCTTGTCAATTCCATGTACACCATTCATCTAAGTACAGTACCTCACCACCACGAAGCCACAGACCACTGCTACTTCCCACTTTTTTGCTGACAATCCCTGCAGCAAGAAATCTGTGTCCCACTACTAAGACAACACATTCACATAGTACAGAAAGGAATCCTACTGACTCCCATGAGATATTTACCTCTTTCCTCTGACAGCACAAAGGAAAGAGCTAAAGGTTTCACTGTAGTCCCTTTGGAAAAACTGGAGCTCCCCAATTTAAAATCACAGATATCAAGTTGTTGAAATTAGTCCTTCTGCCTTTAATTGTATCAATGAGAATCAATTCAGAATGAATGATGGGAGATACTTCCACTGAACATCACCAACTCCAGCAAACACATGAAAATCTGGACAAGTATTTGGTTTAACCCCTCCCTGCTTTACAGATGTGGTTTTGCTTAACACAGCATTCCAGAAAGACTTGAGAAAGCCAGCATCATTAAACATTTAATTTTTTCTTTGTATTTTTGGACAGAGTTCCCTGAAGTCTTTCTTAAACAAATGTTTATTTTAAAAGCTGACTATTATTTAACCACTGATATTTCTGCAGATCAACAGCAGTGTCTCCCTTTTGGCTACAACAACGATGCTCTGTAGTTATGAAGTGTCCTTCCCTTTGCTACTCTTCATTATTGTGGAAAAGAGACCATAGCCACCTGCTCAGCTGTTTGTAGCAATAACAAGGACAGCCAGATACACCACAGCATCCAACCCAAATTCTTAGCTAGGTCATAGTGCTAAATGCAACTACACACGAGAGGGCTTCTGCCCTTGCCATGATCTGCACAGTAAGCATATACACACCTATGGTACTTCCACTCTACCCTGCCTCACCCCCCCCCGCCACACTCACACATGCAAAGCTGTGCTACCTGGCACCCTCCCCTGCTGTACTTTGGCCCACAGGCCCAGACTGCTCCATAATTCCCAGTAGCTACTAGATCTATGCAAGCTCTCCATCCCTTCAGCTAACCAGCTCAGGCTGGAAGCTCCCAGTTCAGTGTTCTCTGCTCAGCACACCTCAGCCGGTTTTTCAACTATGCAGAGAGAGTTGGTTTCCTATTTATTCCCAGCATTTTTCAGATGCTGAAATTCAAGATAAATTTGAAGAGTATAAAGGTTAACCTACACTGCCTGGGAAGCGTGCCAAATCATTGAGAGCACCATCAGGATGATCAAGCCATGATTATTATTATTCATGTGTGATCAAAACCAGAGTCAACTCATTTTTAAAAAATGTGCTTTTTCACTAGAGAAGTCTTGCTCAAGTAATCAGACCTTGAACACATATGCTGCTCCTGGCCCACTCCTGGGGACACCAACACTTTCTACTGAAGATGGCCAGGTCTGGAGACAAGCAGGCAGGGCTATTGCTTTTTCACCCTTTGTAGAAGGACATGGGGAACTAAGCAGGCACCATCTAGCTCCAAAACAGGTACATTCACTCAGGCTCCAAGCCATATTAAGAGCTACACAGCTTCTGGTTTGGCAACAGACCAATAGTACAGGAACGGTCCATTTGCATCTGCCTGCCTAAAACCATGTAGATACCTCCTAAATAGATGTGTGAATTTTGAGTTTAGAAATAATGGTCTTCAAAAAGATGACAGGGACAAGACTTAACTACTAAAAAGACTTTCTATTCTGCTGCAGAGCAAAAGAACTACCAGCAATTCTCACACATCTGGTCAGTCATCAGGCAGGGCACAGACCTGCCTGCTGCATAATTTGAGCTACTGCAAAGATACTAAATATCTATATAGGCATTATACACAGATACATATGATGTGCACTTTCTATGTCAATCAAAATACTTAACATTCGGTATCTCAACTTTATGTTTAGTACCTTTAATTAGCTGCTGATTACAGTGATTTATTACCAAAAGGAAGTACAGTACTGTGTTTAGATTTTTGAGTTACCTAAAGAAATACTGCAGTGGAGCAACATATGAAGCATTTTAAGAAAGGTTAGCTGAAGGTAGATGCCACACTACATTCAATTGTATAAATCCTTTTCCCTGAGAATGCCAAGGATTTGTGCAGGACCTTATAGTAAACCCAAAGATGCTACCACCACCTGTTTTTGCATTTGCCAGATAGACGATAGTTGTTTTTCTAAAAAAATCCGTTCAGATTTCTTTGAAAAAGGTATTTCACTGTACACAATTAGCTTAATACCTCTATTCTGCATTTCCATGAGGAGAATCAGTATTAAAATTACAGGTATCTTGATTACCCAAAATACTGCCTCAACCATTCTTATCCAATGACAAAGTAAAATAGCTGCAAGCCTTACACAAACACTACTGTCTATATCATATGGTCTCAACTCTTTCTTCTCTTCCTGAGAAGAGAGAAATGGGAACTTCCAGAATACAGGAAGTAATCTTCATACTATTCTACATATAAAAGGAAGTCTCACATAATTTGGGCTGAAATTGTATATGTGGTTTTCAAGCCAGTTATATAGCATTTCATAGACCCAGTCTCCTGCTTGTTTCAAAAAAAGTTAACAGCATTCTAATATCTGAAGAATAAATTACACTGACTCAGTCAATGACATATGCAGGAGAGGAAGCTGGTGAATCAGCCTGTTACCATGTGTCCTCAAGCTAAAATCCTAATTTAGGGTTCAAACAGTTTCAGTACAAGCTTCACCTACATCTTTTATACTACAAATTCATACACCTGATTTCTGCTGAAGTCTGAGGAAGAAGTCCTGATTTACTCTTATATTCCTGATTTTTCTCATAATATCACCTAACAGTCAAGAAAATAATACCTAGCATTCACCAGCTTCCATTTCACTTGACACTCACTGCCTCTCCAAGTCTCTGATACAGAGAATAAAGCAGTCTAACATTTTATATTTTGTATATGTTAAGCTATCAGAAAGCTTTCTGTAGTATCATTTAGTAAACACCTCTTTAAAAGTCATCTTCAGACTCTAACTTTAGAGTTTTGATGATCCTGCAACATTTGAAAGGAGAAACTTGATGCTGCAAGTTCACATACACAATGTAACGATCTAATGTATCAAGTGTTTTGACCTGGTACTTCATTAGAAGCATAGATCCACTAAAGGTTGAAACCATTGCTCAGTCATGTAAATAACATTTCAATTACTGACCAAATTGTACTGAATTCTATTTCTTTCCAAGAACAAATCCAGGTTTTTCATAACTTCTTAAGTCCAGTGTGGTTTACAGTCTCTCAAGCACTGTCCCAGGATGCCAAGCTGAGAAGATAAACCACAGGGGCTTTTGCAGGCACTATCTTCTGTGCATCTAAAGATGGTCCTTTATCAAAGGAGTTTCAAATCTGCCACAGGAATTTAGCAACCTGCAGGAAACCACAGAGACCTTCTTTCAAGGGGAAAAGAAGGAGACACAGTGCTTTTGTACAAAAAATGACTGAGAGCTCCTTAGAGCTGCAAGAGAAAATACTGAAAGACTACAGCAAAAACTTCTAACAGGAAACTTCCTTTGTTTCCTTGCTCTCTTCATATTTCAGGTTCCACATGCCAAGCTACACACACATACTTGAAGTACCATCCCCTTGGCTAACAAAACAGGGAAGAATCAGAATACTCAGCTAAAATTAAAGAATAACTCCTGCAAAGTAAGTTTGCTTATGCACTAGATTGGAAGATTTTCTTTTTATCTTCAATAAAATTATTTCAGAACTCAATTATTTCACTGGAGTTCAAGAAAAAGTATCATCAGGCATTTTCAAAACAGTAACACACACTGAAGGGCACATATGTTTATCATTGGAGCTCCTTTCTACAAATTTTACTTTCTTATTCATTCCCTGAAGCCTAGCTTGCTTAATGTTGCTTTTAACCAGCTTCCTCCTAGAAAGGGGCAGGACTAGAATCTAAACTACATTAGGGCAAAAAATAAAAGTATATAAATGCAGTTACATTTAGTAAAAGCCTTAGATCTGTATTTTGGAAGTGAGAAACAACTAAGCCATTTTTTAAAAAGTTCATTGAGCCTTAATTAAAATCAGTGGTTTTAACACAACTCTGCATTAGAAAAATATAAAAAAAGTGCAAGAAGTTAAATTGGTAAGTTTAAAAGAATCCAGTATCTGCCAATATGAAAACATAACATTCCATGTAACTTTTTTTTTGTTTTAATGTACTGGCAGCCCAAGTATTTTCTAGGTGCAATTTTCCTTGTTTACAGAGATTAGATACACTTACAGCACAAGCTACAGGCTAGAACCAAAATGCTCATCTTCCATTTATCAACCTGTGCATGGTTCCCTTTCCAAAGAGATGTATGAAATGAGACTTGCTGGAGAAACTAAAGAACATAAGTCTGGCCTTATGGAAGACAGCAACACTTGAAACTTCATTAACTTACTAGAACTTTAAACAAATCAGGTGACAGAGATTGGTGAAACCCTATCTTCAGGATATTACTCTTATTTCCTTTAAACGAGCAGCTAAAAGGTCAACTTCCAATCAATTACACTCAAATTCAAAAAAGTAAACCAGTTTCTAAGTTACTGACTTGTAACCAGTTTTACTTGTGAGCTAAAAATTCATTGCAACCTGCAGCTGCTGACAGAACAAGAAATAAAAGATATAATTTTAGAAGTGAGAAGTGTAACTATTTTAGTAATTTCCACATAGGAAAGTTGCCTAAGCTTTTCAGTACATGTAGCAGATTTCAACACAGGTGCACACATCAACAGTCAATTATTTTAACACAATCCATCCCAAAATCTGTGGTCTTGCATTTATATTTATTTTTGCCCACCAGTGTACTCAGCATACCCATGACTTGTTTTCACAAGCACTTACAGCATAGCTTGAAGCAAGAACATCTTTGCAGCTACAGAAAGGTCTTCCTCCATGCCACTGAAGTCTGTAACAGTGCTCCTGCAGCCTTTCCTGGGCACTGCACTTCTCCACTCATTTTCTAAAACTAATTTTTCTCAGCTATTGGCTGAAGAAAAGGAAAATGGCTCTCAAGAGAAGTGACACATCTACTGATCAGCAAATGAAATCAGTTATTTTCTGATTAGTTGACCACTTATGCTTTCATTGGTAAATAAGGGCCTATTACATCTTTCAAAAAGGCCTACTAGTGGAAAAATTCAAGCAAGATCAATATAACACAGATGATTTTTAGTGCCAGTATAACACCAAAAAGATTATGTAAAAATCCTAAACCCACTCTGTCATGGTCTGTGTCTTATTATGGAATTTTAACTTGCCTTTGGAATGCTGTCTTTAGAAAGATCACAATTCTTGTTCTGAAGGGCTCAGAATTACTTACAAAAGCTTCAGCCAAACCCATACTGTTCCAACACTAATACATTCCAAGGGGAAATAAAAACACTTTGCTTAATGAATATTGGTTTTTAGGTCTGCTGTTTCAGAGAGCATAGAAGTTGGAATTTCTTTTTACTGTGCCTCAAAGTAGTTCACTGTTTGAACTAGATATAACCAGAAATACCTGAAAAATTAGATGTAAAACTAACTACTTCTATAAAACACCACTCTATATAGCCATGTGGACAGCACACGCCTGATAGTTTTTGACATCCATTTAAAGTGACATTTCATAGAATCATAGAAAGGTTTGAGTTGGAAGGGACCTCAAAGATCATCTAGTTCCAACCCCCCCTGCATGGGCAGGGACACCTCCCACCCATCCACCTAGTCTTAAACACTTCCAGAGCTAGGATTTCCACAACCTTCCCTGGGCAACCTGTTCCAGTGTCTCACCACCCTCATGCTAAAGAATTTCCTCCTAATGTCTAACCTAAATCTCCCCTCTTCCAGTTTTGATCCATTACCTCTTGTCCTCTCACTACATGCCCTGGTAAAAAGCCCCTCCCCAGCTTTCCTGCAGGCCCCTTCAGGTACTGGAAGGCCACTATAAGGTCTCCCTGAAGCCTTCTCTTCTCCAGGCTGAACAGGCCCAACTCTCTCAGCCTGTCTTCATAGGAGAGGTGCTCCAGCCCTCAGTTCATCTTTGTGGCCCTTCTCTGGACTTTAGTTTTAGCCTTCTAGAACAAAACTAACAGCAAGCTTTTCTAATATCCTCTTAGTTACAAGTGCATGGTCAACTTGTGACAAAAACAAGCTACTAGTAAAAAACTGGCTCCGTCTACCAACCTGACTAAACCAAAGTAAAAAAAGTAATACAGTATAAGATACCAGTGAGTCAGAATTCTGTATCATCATAATATTTTTATTAAAAAAGGATCAAGAACATGTTACAATGTCATCAAACAGGTATTTAATGCTATGCTAAGAATCACTAAGACTTAGCCATGACAACAGAGCATAAGAAAACTCAGAGTTTGAGAAGCTCAGCAGCTTACAGTGTAGCAGAATGCATTATAACAACCTATTACCAAAACATTAAGTTTGGGGCTGATTTTTTTTTTTTAAAGTATTAAACTGAGGAAGTAAACATAAACCACAAGATACTTGCAAATCAATACAGGTAAGACAAGATGACAGATTCTGGCAATAAAACCCCCTGAAGACAGGTAAAATTTGTTGAGACAAAAGAAAATAAAGATACTTGGTGGTGGTTTTTGGCTGCTTCTCAAGTTGGAAACTAATTCAGAAAGATTAAGTGTCCACAGTCATTCTATCACAACACCTTACTTTTTGTCCAGAACAAAGCCCAACCCTAGTATTGTACTTCAACCCCAAATACGCAATAACTGCCTCTCTGGGACTCAGAAGGATTTCTTTTATAGACAATTAGCAAACAAAGTTGACAGGCAGCCTGAAATAGCATGAAGACCACCCCTGTCAGCATGACCCAAAGGAGATCCCACTCTTGGATGCCTCAATCATGCAATGAATGCAGGCTTAACACTCCTCAGGCCCTGCCCAAAACACCACTCCACAGCTAACTGAACAGTTTCCAGAGCTCATAGGAAGTTAAACAGCATTAAGAGTAATTAAGGAAAAGCTATGATTCACAAAATCACTTCTGCTGCTACCTTGTGATAATAGTTTGTGTACATGCATACAACCAAAACACATCACAATTGTGTATAAAATGAGCAAAGCAAGACAAGAAGAGCTTCTGCACTACTACTAACATGCTACTCATTTATTCCAGTTACCACTTGCTGGAAAAGGAAAGGATGCACCTCAATTACAGATGTTTAAGCAGACAAGACTACAATGAAACCAAAACTTTTACCGATTTAAAGGAATCAAAAACTTAACCAATAAATGTTGTTTGTTCCAAAGATTGGAGACACAAGGCTTTAATTCAGCTTGCTATCTTAAACTTAAGTGACACATTCTCAAGAGCTCCAGGAAATACAGCCAACAAGTCAAAATTACACACTCCTATATTTACTATTTGCTTTAAAAAAAAACCACAAGAGTTTTAATTGGGTCTCAGAAAAAAGTGAATTAGAAGTACGCAGTCAAGGCAAGTACAGGAAGAGAAAAAAATATTGATCAAATCAGGATTTGTTTTCTTTATTGTTCCTCTTCTTGGATTACCAGAAAATATTTTTCTTTTAAATTATGCATTTGACACTTAAAATGATAGCTTAAATGTTCAGTTCTACTAGATCTCTTTCTGAAACTGTAGAAGTTTATTAATTTTTTTCTACAAGTTAAGAAATCAAACCAGGAAAGTAAAAATATATAATATTAAGTATTCATACCCCGATGTAGCTGTTTACTCCCTTCTAAATCATTATATTAGAGCCTCAAATTATCAAGGTAAAAAAAACTATTTTCAAAAGTTCACTGACCGAATACTTTTCTTCCAATTTTTATTGCTTCTCCAGTTATTATCAAGCCTACCGAGAGAACAAACTGACAGTAATTGTTTAGGCCTGTCACTTCCCTCACCCCTTCTGTTCTTACAAACTTTAAAATACTTCTGTCCCATCTCTTCTTTTCCATGAACCCCATTTCAGCCACTCCTCTCTCCAGCCATCTCCTGCTTACTCGTTCAAAAGCAATCAAACATCCACAGAAGACAAACATATGGTGAACAATGGAAAAAAACCCAACAAACCAACCCAAAACAAAACAAACAAAAAAAAGCAAGCCACCAAGCTGTAGCTCAGGAAGTCCCTAACCCTCAGCCTGCGGGAAGCTAGGAAGAGAACAGGGAGGAAGTAGGGTTGTTCTGTTGAAGCTTTCTTCTCCAAACATCTGCTCCTCTCAGGAGTACTGTCAAGCAGTGACAGTGACTACAGCTGCTCTCACCCCAAATTCAGGCAATGCTGATTCATAACCCTGAGCGGTGCTCATGCCCCTCTTTTTCACTAGCCATCTCTCTGTTTCCTCTCTTCATCTTTAGTTCAAAAATACTTAACATCTATTATTTCAAAATAAGCCTTAAATCTGTATAAATCTTTATAAACGTAAATATAAAGCTGTTCGATCATGACCAAAGCAGAAACCACACATTGAAAGAAGGGAAGAGAAATACACAAGGCACATCTATGCAAAACACTTTTTAATACTATACCAGAAAACAAAACAAGATCCAGCTACCTTCTCCTTTAGGCACAGGAAGTAAGGCCAATTAAACAAAATAAGAAAAAAGTGTTGAATTTTTGACAAACGCTTTTGGAAATAAATAAATATACTGAATATAGTCAGTTCTTCGTATCAGTCTGCCTCCTTTCTACATCTTTTGCATACGATATTTGGGGGGGGACAAACATTGTCACAGGCTAATGTGAAAGACCATGTTCGATACAGGCAGTGTTGATACAGGCAGTGTCAATGCTAGTTCATGCTGGAAATTCAAAATGGTACACACGTCTACTACACCTTTGTTGCAAAATTGCTCTTATAAGTAACGCTGAAATTCAGGAGGAGTTATACAGAACTACAGAAAAACAACACTAGGGATTAAAACTGGAATACATAACAAGTAGCCAGCACATTAATATCAACTTTTATCCTTATTATATAATCACGTCCCTGCAGATGCAGCACAAGGTGGCATTAAATGAGATCTCCCGAACAGCACTTGAAAATTCTCTCCCTCAAGAACAAAAGAACCGTAGCTGCCTGGTTTAAGATTGCTTCCATAAAAGCAAGGCAGAAACCACCTTCTGCAGGCAGACCCGCCGCAGCCTGCCCCGGACCGTGGGCGCACGCCCCTCCCCACCACCGGGCACTTCCATCGCAGCGCTGCCAACGACCCGCTCGCGTCCCCGCGGCAGCCAAGCCGCAGCCTGAGGCACAGAAGAGCTAAGGTACGCCAGCCCCGCAACCCCCGAGCCGGCGGCACTCCCACCCCGCGGGTCTCGGCAGGAGAGCGGGCTTTCCCTGCCCGCCAGCGGCGCGACACCGTCAGCTCCACCGCCCACCGCGGCGGGAGGGCCCCGGGCCGCGGGCGCTGGGTGGGGGGCGGCCGGCGAAGCCCGTGGGGTGGCGACGCCCCGCCACTGCCCGGCCCAGCCCCGCGGCTGCCGGACGGGAGGTGACGGGACGGCACGACCGGGGTCGCCGCGCCCCGTCTAGGCCCGGCCACTCACCGCACCCGGCTCCTCAGCAGCGGGGGTGCGGGCCCGGCCGCGCCTCACCTTGGAAGCGTTGCCCGCGGCAGGGAGGTGCGAGCATCGGCGTCTCCCGCAGCCCGCCGCCGGCCTCCGCGGAGCTGCCCCCTCCCCCGGCGGCTGGCCGTGCTCCGCCGGCCCCGGCAGCCGGGCCACGTCCCTGTCCGCGCCACGCGCAGGCGCACTCTGCGCGCAGCCGCCGCGAGGGGCAGCCCCCGCGCCCGTCGTGGCCCCTGCCCGCGGGCCCGGGAGACCGGGGCGGGAGGCGGCTCTGCCTCGCCGGGCACCCCGCCGGCAACGGGCCCGGCCGCGCTTCGGGTGGCCGGAGGCAGGGCCGGCCGGTGGCACAGCCGCGGCGTCCCCGGTTTACGGGGTTCCGGCCTCGGTGCTGTTACTCGCGTGTGGAAAAGCCGGGTGGCAGCTGCCCTCGCAGCGTGCCAGGTCGCTTTTCTGCTCCCTCCGTTATCTCGTCTCTCCTGTAACGGCCAAGCCCCCACCTTGCCCCAAGCCGTAGCGTACCTGCTAGCCCCGCGGCGTGGCCACCGCGGCCCTCGCCGCACACAGCGGCGGAGCTGCAGCCTCACGCCGGCACACGTTAGAAATGCGTTGCGTCTGCTGCGCCAAGAGCTGCTGCTTCGGGGTAGGCAGAGTGACGAGGGATATCTATACGTAACACCGCGTTCTGCCGGAGCACCGAACAGCCTGGGGCTGGATGGGCCCTTCCTGGCAAGGGCTCGTTAGGCACGTTTCTGCCAGATGTTGATTAGGTTACACAAACAGTTGAGAGACGGTTTGCCCGAGCAGCTCCCTATCTAATAATGAGTCCATTTGCCATTGTGCTTGTACAACGAAGAATAGAGACTCCTAGACAAAACCATACAGAAGCTCTCATCTACACAGATTCTAAAAAAAACTTAATTAAAAAAAACCAACCAAACCCAGCACTACCAGGACACGGACACTACCTACTGCTTTATAGCCAAAGATGCAAGGAATATACTCTTAAGCAGTAAGTAAGCACCAGTCAGAGGAATAGGCTACAGTTAGGCCACCAGCATAACTTCTTTTGTTTCAATAAGGCTACTGATGGTTGCAAACGACCACAGAAACAGTTGCCACAAGTGACCACAGAGGTCAGTTCAGTCACAGCCAACAGTCTCACAGCCTTGGGTGCTTTGTGGGCAGACAGCAAGAGGGTCCCTGCTTCCAGGAGCACCTTCATCAGTCTAAGAGGGTTCTTCCCAATACAAGACCTACATTATATTCTCTAGAACATACTCAAATAAAAACACCACACACTGTAGAACAGAAAGTAACATCAAACAAAAAAATACAAATATACTTTTTTCCTGTCAATAAGTGTTATTAGTAAAAAAGCATTTTATTAAAGTATTGAAAATCTTCAGTTTTACCTCAACAATTTCAGTGCCTCGGTGGATAACAGTCATCCTCCCAACAAACATTGCCACAAAAGGTAAAAGGAGAGATTTGCCTTGAATTTGTAAGTGATTCTGGGTGGGGCTAATAATAAGCTCAGCTGGAGCCTCCCTGCTTTGCAGGGTGAAAGGAGCAAAAAAGCACGTGGAGGTGTGATGGGATAACGGGCTGATTTCTGTGATGGTGAGTTATTTTAGGAGCAAAAGGTCTTCTCACAAAGAAGAAATTTATTTTTTCTTGTTTAACAAGACTAATGGAGCCTTGCTTATGATACCACCGACGGTGAGGCATTTCTCATCAAAGTGAGTCATTGCCCAGCAATTGGCAGCAGGCCCCTATGGGAGAGCCTGCATGTATCTGCTAGAGAGCAGCTAAGACCATGTGTTACTCTAGAGTTACTTTGTGTAAAAAGCAAAACCTAGGCAGAATTCTAAACTTTCTAAAATTCAGGCTTCGATAGTTAAATATTTTCTGAAGCTAGCAGGTACCCGGTCGGAACCATGCTGCTACTTGCCTGATGCAGGTAACATTAATTATTTCTTCCTTCCATTCTCTTATGGTTATTTATATAAAATTATTAGCTTTTAAAAACATTGCTCTATGTATAGCAGTTAGTGTGGTGGGGGTATTTTTAGTAAAGTGAATGCGGATAACCAGGCAAATGCATCAGGAACAACTGGCTTTGTGCACTTTTCTCTGACAATGTCAAGAAATCTCGTGCTACTTGACCTGCTTGTCCTCATATATGTAGATATATATATATGTGCAAGTATATATTCTTGCATTATTTCATCAAATATTAATTATCCCAAGAATCTGTGATTTATTTTAGGAACAGTATTCAATTGGGTTTTAGTTGACTTAATGCTTTGATTATTTAGTGTTCAATCAACTGTGAGAATTTTCCCTAGAAAATGAAGGGAATTAATATCCTATAACATTTCCGTAACTGGTGATTTTTAAGATCAAATTATTGATCATTCAGTTCTAAGAATCCCTTTGCTGTGAGATATCCCTCGCTAGTAACTGCTTAGGCAGTTAATGAAGGAAGGCTTGGCAGCGCTGACAAGTTCCGTGATGGCAGCAATCTAGGAATTTTTTACAGGCTTGTGTTTCTGTGAACCGTTCAGAGCACTACTCTGCTGCCCGCAGACCTGCAGGCACGGAGCCCGCCCCGGTGTGGCAGCACCCTTGCCGCCCCGCAGCGCCGGGCCCCGGTCGAGCCGGATGCAGCCGGGCCCACCCTGGGCGGAGGCCGCGGCAGCGCCGTGCAGGCGCTCCGCCGGGCCGGCAGGGGGCAGCACGGCGAGAGCCGGGGATAGGCAGGGCGGCGGGCCCCGCCTCGCCGGGCAGGCAAGGAGATGCGGCTGCGCAGTAGGCGCGGCCTTTTTCACCCTGCTGCGGATCGCAGTCGTTGTGCGGAGCGGGCCCCGGCCTAGGCCTAGACCGGACAGTACCTGGCACGATGGTCAGTAGCGGCCCCCGTGGGACCCGCGCGGCAGCGCGGAGCTCTGCCCGGCGCCCTGCACCCGCTGCGCGGCTCTGCCTGCCCGGATGGAGACCGATGGGCCCGGGGCCGGCAGTGGTGGCTCCAGCGTGGCAATGGCTGCCATGAGTGCCGGGGCCGCGCCGCAGAGTGGCTTGGAACGGCTCGTCGGGGCCTGGCACAGTCTCACAGTCTGGCCCGGCCTCGCTGCCGTCTGTGCTGCCGCCCTGGGCCGTGTCCTACCGGTTCAGTGCGGCAGCAGGCTGGATCGGGCCCGGGCCGCAGGCGCGTGGCGGCGGGACGGCCGGGGAGGGAACGGGAGGTGGGCGGCGGGGTCGGGTTTGACAAGAGTTCTGTGCCCCGCCGCAGCTGGTGCCTGGCTGGAGGGTCGGGGTGTGCAGGAAGCTGACGGGCCGCCCGCCTCCCTGCTGCGGAGTTGGGCGTCGGATAACGCTGGCAGAGGCTTAGAAACATCCGTCCGCTTAGGGTGTCAGCAAAGGCTTCAGTGAATGGCGGGGGCTGCAGGAGAAGGTGGCTCCGCGGCAGAACTCGCCAGAGAAATGACGGGCTGCAAGGGAGTGACTGGAAAGGACCGCGGTTACTGCTTTGGTCTCTGCAGACAGGCGTTAAGCTAACAAACACAATTTCTGGGTTTCTCCTGAAACCATAGGAAGTTATGGAGAGAAACATGCATTAGTTCCTGTGGGAAGGATTCAGGGGTTTGGGTGGTGGGTTTTTCTTTCATTTTATTTTTATGATGCTTTTTTTTAATCTAGCTGTATAAGTAAACAGTCCCGATTTCACCGCGGTTTTATTCATAGCAGGTTCAGTTTAGTTAGAATGGTCTTGTCTTACATGGTTATACGTTAATAACGTCTAGTTATACTTCTTATTCAAGGGGTTTGTGAAAGTTGTCAAGAATAAGGCGTACTTCAAGAGATACCAAGTGAAATTCAGGAGAAGAAGAGGTATTTTTATATTCCCTCTATCATATAACTCATTGTCATCGATGAATATTCCTACTTACTTCACACGTTTTACACACTGTAACTGTTGTCTTACAGAGGGAAAAACTGATTACTATGCTCGCAAACGTCTGGTAATTCAAGATAAAAACAAGTACAACACCCCTAAATATAGGATGATTGTGCGTGTTACCAACAGAGATATCATTTGCCAGGTAAGGCTTGTGGCACTTGCTGCTTGCTTACCTGCCTTCCCAAAGTGAAATATGCAGGGGGATGGTTGCAGCTGGTTGGGGTTTTTTTTAGGCTTGATCCGATCATTTTTCATTATGTAAACAGCAATCTTTATGTTGACACAGTTTCAGTAATAAACTGTATTCACGATACAAAATAAGTTTTACTAGTGTTAACGTTCTTCATCAATGTTACTTGTAATATAAGATTGTACTGTTTAAATGATGCTGAGATAAATAGAAGATTTTGGAGAGAGGGAAGATTTATCTGGGGTTTTTTTTCTGCTGTATTTGAAGTGCTTTGAAAAGAGGGCCTTTTTGCTTGACTGAAGACTGTTAACAAAGTTGACTGTGATCAGTCAGCCTGCACTGACTGTTGCAGTACATCTAATGGTGCCTTCACTTGTGAGAATTTGTTTTCTCTGACATTCTGTGGATCGTGTGAAGCAGGGAGGCCTTATGATGGCTTTCCTGCAAGATTAAAGGAGAATGGTAAATAAGAACAGTAGGCATTTTTTTCATGCTTATGCAGTTGGGTGTTGCATTATATGCAATTCCTCAATGTGGTTCACTTTCTTTATTTTCAGAATGTTTTGACTAAATTTGAAGTTAAAGACTTAAACATATTTGTTCTATCATAAATACAAGTTGTTTAGCTCAAGAAAAAAAGAAGCTAGAAAAGTTTTAACTGTCATTATTTCCTCATAGAACAGTTATCTGTTGACAACAGTGGAGAGAGCTGTTTTACAGTCAGGTCAGATGAAAATGTATGACCTCGATGAGGTTATTCTATCTTTAAAAACAAAAATCTGTGGTGGCGGGTGCCTTTCCAGTCTAGGAATTCTGCAAAAAGGGGGCAACTTCTGGATATAGAAAGGAGATGTGGGAGTCAAAAGGAGGAGGTTCAGTATGTGAAAGGAACGGTAGAAACACACTTGATATTACTGCTGTCTCACAGGAGACCCCTGGAATTATGAAACTCTCAGACCCATTAATAAAATCTTTCCATAGGGTTAGTAACAATGTTACTACAAAACTATATCAGATGCTTTTGCATTTTTCTGAGGTGCATTATATTCTGCACTGTATGAGAACTACGTGAAGAAAGTGGAACAGAATCCATCCATGTGTAATCTATAGTGATCTCTGAAAGGTTGCAGATTACTGGCCTCTTGATGTATGTGGAGAGCTAAATAAGAGTTGTTGCTGACACACGTTTTCTCTGGCCTAAGACAGATTTGAATTTGTCGTGTCTGTACTTGAGGGGGGTTACTTAGGCCTTTAAAAAAACAAAACCAAAACACCCCATTGAGCTTGCAGGCAAGGGTTGACAGTTTGCTGGACGTTCCTACACACAATTCTTGTCAGCTTAAACAGATGTGAAAGAAACAATAAATGGAGCCCAAAGTTACTGTGAGAACACTAACAGTTGTTGTGTTGTCAGATCGCCTATGCCAGGATCGAAGGCGACATGATTGTCTGTGCTGCTTATGCCCATGAGCTGCCCAAATACGGAGTGAAGGTGGGCCTGACCAACTATGCAGCAGCATATTGTACAGGTCTGCTGCTGGCACGCAGGGTAGGTATCTGTCAGACTGCCTGGAAGCTGCTGGGCTGTCTTGCTGGTTTTCTTACACAAGGGAAGAGTCCTATTAGTGTAGGTACCTGACTCTGTGGGTTCTCTACATTTTAACTTTTGCTCTTTACCATGTAGATTTGATGGCCTCCTGTGACTGTCAAATCACAGTAAGAAGTAAGACAGCATGCAGTTTCAACTCCAGCAGCCCACTTTTAAGTCTCAGTACTTAAGCTTGGTGGAGGGAGGGAGGGAATCCGGATAAAAATGTAAGAAATGTACCTTTAAGAATTTGAAAACATGTAAACAGCATCCATCCATTTTCCATATGAGCTCATGATTAAGTCTTAAGTTCACTGGTGTACCTGTTGGCACAAAAGGTTGAAACTTAAGACAATTACCATGGTGGTTGTTGCAAGCTTTGTTATAAGTATGAGGTGCATAATTTTGTAAGGAAATAGTTAAAAACATGAAGATTCTACTGCAAATTTGTGTTTTAAGGTGGTAATGATTCTTTATCTTGGCAAAAGATGGAAATAATTTCAGAAGTGCTTTTTTTTCCCTTCCCCACAGCTTCTGAATAAATTTGGTCTTGATAAGATCTATGAAGGCCAAATTGAAGTGACTGGTGATGAATACAATGTGGAAAGCGTGGATGGAAAGCCTGGTGCTTTCACATGCTACCTGGATGCAGGTCTTGCCAGAACTACCACTGGAAACAAAGTCTTTGGTGCTCTGAAGGGTGCAGTGGATGGTGGTCTGTCAATCCCTCATAGGTAATCTAGTCTGTTTGAAAGAAGTCCTTTAGAATTAACCTGAGATGCTTCTGTATGTGGCACTCCACTCACTTTTTGATGAAATAATCATTACCAGGTCATAAAAAAATTATATAGCCTAGGTTCTGGGTTGGGGTGTTTTTTGTTGATCCCTTGGTTGTTTTTTAAACACAAGTTCAATTCTGATAGTGTATCTTGCTAGTTGGAAGATTCCCAGCAACACTATTACATTTTTAGAAACTAAAGAGCCACCTTGTTGCTTTTACTTAAAATCATCAGTTGATTGAATGCACTTTAGTAAATAACCTTTAGTGTTCTCTTAAGTCTTAGTAAGTTGTGTGTATGTATGTCACTGTGGAAAGCTGTATGTACCAGGTACAAAACCATTGACATTTGCTACAGTTTTCAATACAACAGAAGGTCTGAGCAGTCCACCTGCATTTAAAATTTCCTCATGGAAGCTTTGACAATTTCTGTCATAGGCTAGGAATGACAGACTCAAGTTTTCTGGCAGTTACTGCTGCTTGCTGCTAGCAGCAGTGGGGAAGAAACCAATCTGAGCTCTTTTGTCTGTATTTCTACCCTCTCCCATGATGTCCTATTCATTCTTGAGTAATTTTAGCTTTTCTGACTTGGCTGCTACGTGATGATATTCCCAATGACTGAACACTCTGTAGTTGATCCATGGTGTGAACATGATGTGTTGCAGTGTTTCAAGACGGGACTGATGGCAGCTGAGACAAACTTAATGCTTCCAATTCTTCATTTTCTGTATCTTCCTTTTTAATTAGAGGGTCCTACCCCTCAGTTATCTGTATGAGAATCTGATTTACCAGTCGTTTCTTTGTGGAACCTAGCCTCTGAAGCAGAGGATTAGGCATGATGTCTGACTTTGACACTGACTGCTGTTTCACAGTACCAAACGCTTCCCTGGTTACGACTCGGAAAGCAAAGAGTTCAACGCAGAGGTTCACCGCAAGCACATCATGGGCCAAAACGTTGCAGACTACATGCGTTACCTGATGGAGGAGGATGAAGATGCTTACAAGAAACAGTTCTCCCAATACATAAAGAACAACATAACACCTGATGGGGTAAGATTTATCTGGGCTGGCTCTAGTGCATTGATAGAGATGTTGGTAAATCTTGCAGAGGGCCTTCTCAAGTAATGCAAATGAGCTTGACACGTAAAATAACGAGATTCATGTTGCATGTTATCCATGTGAAGAAGATATTTCTCCTTCATTAAGTGCTCCGTAGTATATTGTAGATCTTTTGAAAGTGGTATCTTTTCTCCTGATGTGAAGCTTAATGTTCTGCCCATAAATTTAAGCTTACAGGACTGCATTGTAAACCTGACCACTTTTTTTTTATGATATGGAAATTAACTTGAAGTTTCTATACATGCTACTTGCTCATTACTAATCCTGCACCACAGCCTCTCGTTTCTGCAGCTGTGGTGGTTGAAACTGTGGGGATGTGCTCTAGGTCAAATCTGCTTTATGGTTTGTGCAACCGTGTATGTAGTTCTAGGTCCCAGGTGAATCTAGAGTAGCCCAAGCTAGCTATTGTAGAAGCTAGCAGCTCATGAAACCACAGAGTGTAATACATCTTATTTTAGGACTACTTTAAATTGTAGAGTACTTCGTACAAAACACTAGAAGGTATGTAAGATTACCAAGCTGCTTCTTTCACTTCTTTGAAGTGTTAAACTCCTTTCAGGTGGCCTGTCCTGCTGTCTGTAATGTCCTTGCTTAGTTTACCCCATTTAGTGGTGCTGAAGCTTGAAACATTCTCATGTCCACTTTTTAGGCTGCGGAAAACTTCATTCTTTATCCTTTTGTTGCTATGCGGTTTTGTTTTTTTTGTAAACGTAACTGAGTGCTATGTTTTTTGTAACATTTTTTAGTAAAACCTAAGTAATGTATTGTAAATGCCAACTTAATCTATTTTACTAAACAGATTATTTATAGCTTGTATTGCAGTGAAGTGGGTCCAGGACTTACATCAACAGCTAGACAGTTATTCTTTGCACATCTAGAAAAATTTTCATAGGGTTTATTTGTCTTAATTAACCACCAGCAAAGGTATTCTTAAAATTGGTGCCATTATGGGAGCCATAGTTGTCTTTGGGGCAGAGCAGCAGACAGATGGGGATTCTCTGGTGCCTTCTGCCATCGACCTATGTAACTGTAGAGATCACTTCCATTTTCCTGTATTACATGTTACAAGAGGAGTCACTCAAGTACAATGACCTGCTATATGAGCCGTCTGAAGCTGCTGTTTGGGTGTAGCTGCTGCTGATGTATTTCTGTTACTGCATCCTCAGAGATGATGTGGGGACTGTTGTGGTTCGTCCAAGACTTGTTTATCTGTAGCTGCTTTCACAACTTATTTTACTGTTTCCCCTCTTACTAAGCAGCTTTTGTAATGTGTACTACAGCAGGGTCTGAACAGTGGTAAGATTACATGTCTGATGACAGTTTGTGTGGAGTAATTTTGGTTTAATAAGTAAACATGAAGTATTTTATTCCAGGCAGAAGTATAATAACTTCCTAGACTGCCTTTTAATTTACATGTAGGGAAGCTGTGCCACTGAAAGTAGGCTTCAGAGGAGAAAAAGTATTTCAACTGCAAGATCCTAGCCTTTCTTTGAGACTTTTAAATAGTCTGTAGTTACTCTGTGGCTTTGGTTTGGTATCTATAAAATAAGGATAAAACTACTTTTGTGTCCAGTTGTGGGTTTGGATACTTAAGTTTTTTTACAGTGATATTAGGAATTTCAGGGTGCTGTGGCAGTGATGCTCTGTATGAAGAAAGTGTTTTAAAGGCAGCCAAACAATTACAAGCTCTGTTACGATGAAACCTGTTTCTAGCACATGCTCAGGTAACAGTATCTTGGATTTTTTTATATGATCGTACAACTGGTCCACTAAGCAGAGTTTAACTATTTGTTTATTTAAAGATGGAAGAAATGTATAAAAAAGCCCATGCTGCTATACGGGATAATCCAGTCCACGAAAAGAAACCCAAGAGAGAAGTCAAGAAAAAGAGGTAAAACTCTCATCTTCTCTAACATGAATGTGACTTCTCTGTTGAAGATGTTTAGTTACATTAAAACAAGTAATGTGGTTCACATTGCAGTTGTGTCAAAACTCGTGTGTGTTAGACCAGATTAAGATAAAAGCATTTCTTTATAACTTTGCCAGGAGCTAATATGAAGCAGTAGGAATCTAAACTTAAAGAACCCTCAACTATATATAGAAAAAATTGAGAAGTGGTGCATGCTTGTTACCTGAAGAGCTGGAACTCTTAGGTGTGTATATTCAGGTCTTGGTGTTTTCAGTGAGAAAGCTGCTTCTCTTCAGGAGGGGGCAGGCTGACTAATTTGTCAGTACTAAACTATTTTGATTTTCCAGGGGTCTGGAAGAAAAGGAATACAGGCACAGCTATTGTATTAGGCTTGATACTGTCTGTAATCACAAAAAGAGTACTGAGCTTACCTTTTGAGGAATTGCACTGCTGAAGTCTCACTGTGCCTTTTTGGGGTGTCCTAACTAGACCTTTCAATCCTTAGAAGGAAATAGTGTGTTACAGAGGAATATGTTCTAGCATAGCACACTTATCACAGTTGTGGTTCACTGCAGCTTTCTTGACCACCATTGTGTTAATTTCTGTGCTGGAAATCTCATACACTGCTTCCATTGCAGATGGAACTGTCCCAAGATGTCCCTTGCCCAGAAGAAGGACCGTGTTGCTCAGAAGAAGGCTAGCTTTCTCAGGGCCCAGGAGCGTGCAGCTGATAGTTAAGACAACTTCCACAATTTTCTATGACACTTTGGAAAAAGTGGTAATAAATTTATTGTGTACGCAACTGTGTAAGACTGGCTAATTCATTTATCTTCTAAAGATTCAGAATATTTTTTTATTACCCAGATATTCTGCAGCCTTAGGGGTTTTCTCCTCCCCTTCAAAGTACTGTATGAATTGAACTTCTTCCCAGAGGAGAAGAGAGGTGACTTCAAGGCTTCTGTATTAGAATCACTCCCATATGAAGGGGAAATGAATTTGATTTATTTTTGGTGTGACTACTATCAAAGACAAGCTGTAAGAACTTGCTGATTCTAACTACAAGAAGATTCTAAATTTTTAAAAAGACCTTTACATGTCCTTCACTATTTTTCTTTCAGCATATTTAATGTTATGGAGGAATCTGTATGTGGCTTAAGAAAAAAGCAGTAGTAGGCCCAGCTGGTTCTAAAGCCCCTAGGTTCAAGTAGGCTACATGGAATGTTTTGCTTTAAGATACTGACAAAGGTAAGTACTGCTCTTGAAAGAGAAAAGGATTTATTGTAAACAAAACGGTGAGGTTTTCTTTTCCAATGAAAGCTCCAACTTGAGGCAACAGCAATAAAAATGAGGGTTCTGTACAACAAACTGCACCATTCAACCCTTTTCCAGTTTAAAATACCCAACATCATTTTGGATTCAGTAACCTCTGCACAAAACCCAGTGGCAATCACAGTCAGATCTTCCCACCAAGAACATGACCACATTTGAGTGCAGCGTGGCTGGAGAACATTATCAAGTCAGAGACAATAATTAGCATTAGCATAGTAATTCTTAAACTAAAAAGCTGATGTTTACAAAAAAGAATACTCATAACCCAAGTTGCATACTATTACATATGGTATGGAGAAATTACTTCATGTTGGTCCTGTACTTCAGTTTAATAATTGAAGGAATGCATTTAATACAGGATACATAAAGAAATTTAACACCCTTTCAAATATTTAAATAAATCTTGTCCTTAGCTATGCTGAAAATGAATTAAAGGGACATGATTTAAAACTATAGGGATGGCTGCCACTAAAATAAGTAATGATGGAATTACTTCATACCTAAAACATTTGTAAACTAAGCATTAACAGTTAAGTATTGAGCACAGTATTGTGTTTTATGAACATCCCAATTTTGCATAATTGTGAAAATAGATGTAAATCTGAGAAACAAGAGGGATGCAGATTAAAGGTGGTACAGTGGTAATGCCATGTGGAGTCCCAGGATGAGATGGTGTTTATCTACTTGGGACTTGAGACTTAACAATGACTCACAGATGCTATGAGAGAAAAAAAGAATAGTAACACTGCAGCTCACTTATGTTCCACCTCATTCCTAGCTGTTACTATCTCATAGGCTCCCATTTAAGCAATATTCCATCATGCTGAACCATCCAGCTTCTGTCCTACAGTTCAGGTCTAGTTCTTGCTTACATACTTCCTGCAATAGTTCAAGAGGTTTTAAGTACAAGTCTGTAGCTAAATTGGGAGGGACAGTAAAGGGTCGAGGCTTTATCCACATCAATTGTGTGTTTCACATGTCACAGTAGATTCCTACACTGTGCAAGCTTCCTTTTTTCAACTTGGGGCATTTCTGCTACCAGTATTTTTAAAAATAATTAACTTCCATTCTCATAGCTTAGTCCACAAACTCACTACTTTTCAGTATTTGCTACAGCTTAATTTGGGTTAAAGGTTTCAACTGAAGTACAATAATTACAGTTTAGAACAGATGTGTTAATCACTACACTGTATACGTGATTGTAAGAAATAACATTTTAAAATTCTTGGCTCCCAATATGGTTCACTGTATAAGGACTTAATTTAAAAAGTGATTAACTACTTAAACATTCAAGATGTAAGCATGAGGTAACAAGGTGTAAACAGAATCTGATTTGTCTTATATTACAACCTGTCAGTTCTAGAATAAAATTCTAGTTTTCCACAGTTTAAAAATTATTAATGTGCAAATTCTGCCATGCCAAGGTAAACTTCAGTCTCACAGTTCAGTTTATTCACAACAGCAGCTTGGACTCAGACACATTATTTGCAGTAGTGGTGGTTCTTCATAAATCTCCTTAGGATAAAAACCTTTTGCAGGTGTTTCACAAGTGAGCAATGATTTTCACAGAATTCTAAGATGTTCCATAAGTTGATGTGGTGGCACAGTGAGTACTTTCATCCCATTCCAAGATCTGACAAAGTGCACAGAACAGTCAAGCATGCAGGGTTTTTGTTTCCATAACACAGCACTGGAACACCAGAAGTGCTTCTGTCCTCTGCCCAATCATTCCGTGGCATGTTCGTTCCTTGAGAAGCACTGTCATAAGGTACCAACTGAAGGGCAAGAATTAAAGAGCCATTCATGAACTCTTGAGTAAAGAAACATCTTTAAAAATGCTGCAGATCATTTTTATCAAATGTGGTAGGCCACATCTAGTGGCAGGCATCAGGATCATCTGCTGGTGAAGAAGCTAAGAATCATTTGTATGGGAAATTTTCTTCCACAGTAAAGTTTTTAAGTTATTGAGTATTAAAGAATGCTCCATTTCCATCTGATTTGCTGTGACTTTAAGGGCAATACACAAGTACAGTTGTTTTTCTAGTTCTTCATGGATATCAGAAGGAGCACCACGAAGCAGATAGTCTTTAAGTAGCTGACAGGCTTTTGCTAAGTTTGGCTGAATTACTTCTGTGGTACATCTCATTTTGCTCTGGTCACAGAGAGTTCTACAGTCTGTACCATAAATACAGTCCAAATCTGATTCACACTGACGATCTTTAATTATTTCCTTCAAATTAATTTCTGGCACAATTTTTCTCATGTCCAACATTTTCAAATCATATTTATCATTATAGCCCAAGATTTTGGCACTGGTATCACACATAAGAAAGTTTCCATAAGGTCCATGGAAAATATCTTCTACAAATTCTAAAAGCCCTATAGCTATTTTTGCCTTTCTTGGCCAAGATGGAGTAAACCATTGGTCCATACTTCTTCTGAAGCCAGAAGGAATGAGAAGTTCTATAATCCATGGAAGGCTGATTCCATAGAGAGAGGTATATTCAACTCTTTCAGTCACATAGAGATCCCCACAAAAACCCATCAACTTGGGAGTATGTTCTTTATCCTGCAAGATCACCATTAACAGAAACTCATCTAGCTGTAGAAGTGCCCATGCGGATTTCGCCTCTGGCAAAGAAACTCTGCCATCTTTGTTTCCATCAGCAAAAGACAGGATGAGATTAACCAGTTCTGAAAGATTTCCTTGTTCACCCAATTTTGCCTAAAAGCAACAAACGAAAAAGATTTAAGTGTGATTTCATTAACCACCACCAATCCACCTGTCATTCTACCTGCTGTTACTCTCCTTCTACAGATAGCATGGTAGGGTATGTTATGTTCTTGTTTTCATTGGTTATAGATGTTACAGGCCTTGCTACCAGATGCCTGAAGAGCTTCCTTTTTGTTCTGTTAAAAACTGTAGAAGTCAAATATTTAGATCAGGTTTAGTTTTCAGATGATTAAACCTTACAGGTGTAGAGAAATTACAGTATCAACTACATTTTGGCCAACTATAAAAGTACCAAGACACACTGGGTACAAATCCTGTATGGTAAAGTGTCCTGAAATACTTGCTTTTGTTATCTGAAATAATCACCTCCATGTATTAATACAGAGAAATAAGCCATGGAATCAGAACTGTTGCATTTTCAACTGCCATCAACACACACAAGAAGTCAGACAAACTTTACCCAAATTCTCCAAAAAATCTACTCTAAACCACCTGCTACTCACCCATTCTTAAAGGCAAAGCTACAGCTTTATATAATTGTGTTGTGTGTGCACACATGTGTACACATATGCTCACTCAGCTAGAGCAGCTTTATTTCCATCACTGGAGGACATAGGAGCTATGACAACAGCACGAGAATTTTACAAAATAAAATCCAAAATCAGTAGAGGCACAGCATCAAAGTGATAACTCTGTATTATGAAAATTCTGGGGCAGCATTCAACAGAAGTATCACATCAATATAACACAGAAAGAACTGGGAGAAGTATGGCTGGTCATTCTGCTTAGAGAGATCCCTGCTGCTCAGTTAACAGTAACCCTTCCCAAGCATGAACAGTTCTCCAATTGTTGCTTCAGTCTTTGTACCTGGTCACAATAACCCCAAAAGCACCCAAGTGTTTTTTTAACCATATTTTCTATACAAATAAAAGTGAAAGCTGTAGATACGGAAGATGCATACCAGCTTCCATCTGCTAAAAAGTAAGGAAAAAACCTGATCATTACCTACTTCAAACTTTGAGAGAAGTACCTCTGGGAAAAACTATTACTGTGCTGATTATTTTTGTAATGTGCACTTGAACAAGGCTCATACAATGGGTATTCTCTCCAGCGTCAGGAAAATAAGCCTTTCTGTCAAAACAGAACAAATGAGCATGTACTTACTTTAAAAAGACCATAAACCATTTCTTTGAATTTCTCAACAGTGGTTCCTCTTGTTGGTTTATCAAATAGGACTATTTCCTTCCTTGGTTCTGGATCAGCACCAAAATCAAGTTGAGCAGCTTCTTCCATTTGGCATTTTATAACACTTTGCAGATTTCCCCAGATTCCTAAATACATCTATGCAGGAAAAGAGGAAAAAGGATAAACAACACTGTAGAAGTCCATCATCTGAAGACCACCTCTACTCCAACCACTGCTTTAAGTAGCAACACAGATTATAAACTTGCTCCTGCGTACAGACAGTGCACAGAGCATGTTCAAACAACAGCAGTTTCAGATACAATTCACTCCTGCAGGTACTCTGGAGACACCACCCCATCAAAATACAGAGAGGGCTTGATGCACAGTGTCTTGGCATTACTGACACCTTTGCCTAGGTTGCTAAGAGATTGCTGCTTCTATCTGGGAAGCAGGATAGCAGAGAAGTAGTACACTACACAGAAGTGTAGGTATTCTGTCAAAACATGGAAGGACCCAGTATATTATACGTTTATAAAACACATGCATTATAAAACAATAAAATTTCCCCCTACATACAAGAATCCTATATTATATACAGGTGTAACATATATGTGTATGTAATGTATTATTATTAATACAGGGTATGCCTATCTATATATAAACATGCTCTGCATATCACAACAAACAAGAGTTTGAACTCATTTGTATTGAACACTGAAGTCTGAAACTAAAGTCTACTTCATTTTCTAGAGAATCACACTTCAGTGGGAAATAATAAACTCAACTGGATGTGTAAAGCTTTACCTGATTATTGGGCCTTGTCGACAAACATTTTCCAAAATACAATGTTTCTTTTGCACAAAGACTGCTACATGCTGACCCATCAATAACTCCGGTCTTGTATTTATCACACTGAAACAGGGAGAAAAGTATTTTTTTAATTGCCAAAGAAAGGAGGCAACAACCCTGTCTCTCCCAACATCTGACTCTTGAAAGAAAACAAACATATAGGAAAACATTTTAAATAACCCTATACCAAAACAATGTTAAGAAACATAACTGGTTTTATCTGTAACTGAAGAGGTAATCTTACTTCAACATGCTGGACTGTCAGAATTGAATTAATTTGCATGTGTCACTGACTGAATTGGCTCTGGAAATAGGCAGGACAAACATTTAAGAAAGCTATGCTAAATATACTTACTATTATTTTCCTACAGTCATGTCCTCTGCATAGTTCTGTGTAGGTGGAGTACTGAACATACATAACCCAGCTGCCAATAAATACTACTAACCAAGAGATGAAGAGATACTTCATCCGCATATATGAGAAACGAACCTAGAGGACACAGAGAGAAAATATTCTTTGTAATTCATTTAGCAGTCAGAATAATAGAAACTAACATGATTTACTATTTCACCTTTAAGAATTCGACTTCCATAGTGCTAACACAGGCAGACTGCATTACATGGAACGTTTGCTTCCTTCAGTGAGCAAAAATGGCAGGGGAGGTCAGTGTGACTTATGCAGGAAAAAGGAAAATTAAGATATAAAGAAATAAAACAAAACATGACAGACCCTCATAGGGCAAGCCAGGCTGCAAGAACCAATTTGATCAAAATCATAAACTGTCAGTTTATGCTCCAGTAGTTGCATTTTTCTCTAAGACCAGTTACTTGTGTTCCACTCCTGGTAAACCAAATCCAACAGACCAGGAATCTGATCTAAAAATAATCAGTGTTAATGTATAAATGCACAAGAAGGATATACAATGAGCAGGGTGGGTATCATGGACAGGTTCCACGTGCTGAAGTCTCCCACTCCTTCCTTGAAATTACACCATTTAATTATGTAAGTAAAATTCCTCTGTACTAGCCTCACCTTTAATGGTCTTTCCCATAACTGTATGCAAGACTTTCCTGTTGTTTCTGTGGCCTCACATTTATATTTTCACTAGGGACAGAGGAAAAAAAAAGTATTTATACATGAAGAATCAAGGGAGAGCTAAGTGCCTTCTAAGGGAAGAAGCACATTTTGATATTTTTCTCTTTTTTACCTCCTCTAAGCCTAGGTGCTAACAGTTTGATTTTCATACATCAGGATTAGAAAATAATTTAAAAGTCAGGATCAGCTTTAACTACAGGATGTAAGGAAAGTGCATGAGAGCAGCTGTATTGGGCCAATATGGGATCCATTTCTACTAGTATCCACCTTCATCAATAGCTGTAAATAGATGCCATCAAAAATTAAGAATATATAATATATATCCCAAATGTGCTACCATTTTCCTCTAGAAGAACCTGCTAAGCCAGATGTGATTTTCTGTATTTAGTAAATCTCAAACCATTTATCTTTCATCAACTTGCCCAGACTCCTTAAAATCCACACAAGCTCTTAGCATCCACAATTGAATCCACCCTTCAGCAATTAATTCCACAGGTCTACTATCCACTGTACCAGGGTCAGGGACTGGACTTTATTTTGCTTCAATCTGTTTCACATTAGCTTTGTCTGAGATCCCCTAGTTCATGTACTGGAAGAGATGCATTTTCAGTTCCTGTTGACACTCTCCACATCTGTAATGATTTTGTGAGCCTCCATCACATGCCTCCCTGCCATGCCATCTCTTCCAGACTGGCAGGTCCTAATGTAACTGTTTCTCATACAGCAAAACATTCCATATGTTTGGAAAAGGTTCCAAGAAAGGTAGTAATGATGAGCAGTTTTACCATCACATACATACATACATAGTAAATTAACACATCTCATACATACTAATTTCAGATGGCTCCATCTGCATGGGAGAAAATACACTGAAATAATTCCAAATTACCACGATTTGATAGTAATTACATTAAATCACAGTAAATGGAATAAATGGCTTCAGCTTTTAAGTAATTTGTATTTTAGAAAAAAAATGTTACTAAAGAAAATATTCTTTCACAAATATAGGAAGATCTTCAAAGAGGCATTTCCCTTTCTAAATATGTAATTTATTTGTTTTTAAGGGAAGTAAGATCAAAGGAGCAGTTCTAATCAATTGAGTGGTAACTTGGTTTACCACCTATCACAAGAACTAAATTTTTCAGACCTTAACAAAAGAAGTATAATCCCTAGATATAGGAGTCCTACTTTCAACCTAGAGTGTTCTGAGTCTTCCACCATAACTCATCTCGTGATTCAGGCTATAGTTTCACACAGGTACTCACTCCATCTGAAGACTGGAGGAGGAAGTGTATCTTGACCCCATGTCTATAAGGAACATAAAGTCTCAAGGAGAAGCAGGGATGCAAGAAACAATGCAGAAAAACTGCTAGGAAAGATGATGCTATGTGGCTCAGCCCTTAATTTTATATCCTATTATAATTCCATTTCATAGCATCATGATTGAAAAAAAAAAATAAATGGGTAATTGTGAATCAAGGGGAAGGTGCACACAAGGTGTTTTAACACTTTCAAATGTAGAAGAGCTGTCCCAAATTCCATGTGACTCACTCTATAGGAAAGACTTGAGAGCCTTTTGGCTATGCTATGACCCTAACATACAATGCTGCCAAAGTCAAAGGCCTCAGTCCAAGAAAATCTTAATCCACACCCTCTCTGTCCCCACAACAAAACCACCAAAAAGCCTAAATGGAATAATGCAATAAGTTAACCCAACAATTAACACAGAAGAGCAAGAGCATGCTGGTATGGCCTTTAAACAGTTCTAGCATAAATTATTTCCTATGATGCTTTATGTCCCTTCAAAACGTAGTACCATGAAATTCCACATCAAAATACTGTTTGTGGTTCCAAAATGCTAATAAATATGTATCCACGATGTCTGTGAGAATGTAAATTCAGGTATAAAATGGGTGAACACTTCTCCTGAGGAAAAACAGAAGCTGATCAACCTACAGGTAATGACTCATATCTAAATCTAGATCTCAAAAGTCACAGTCCACTGCTCAGTTTTTAGGGGACTGTAAGAATAATTCTGAGCCAAAAGCTCAGGTGGGATGCCTATATGCTTGGCTTCCTCCTTAAGCTTACCACCATTTTATATTTCTCTTCTTCCACAGTAGAAGAAAAAAGGTTTTAATGTTCTCTTTATGTGATCTACTGAAGCTTGTTCAAATCTACAGTCTTGACCTTACTCAGCATGACAATTGACAATTTCAGAAAAAAATTAGAAGCATCACTAAAGTTTATTTGGGAACAACCTTACGCTTCAGACATGTTGAAGTAAATGAGAGAGGTAACATGCTGGTATACAAGTCTAACATGAGAGGCCTGACTTGAAAGTGGATGTTTTCTTTCCATGGGATCATATACACAGACTTGTCTCCTTTGTCACCTCAAAACTTCTTTCCTTGCTTCAAGACCAGTTCCTCTGTCTTTGAGTAAATATTGTAGTTACAAGCCAGCATCTGGAGATCTCAGAAAGTGATTTCTATTTTCTTTAATATACCAAGATATAATTTTCTATATTTCAGCTGAAATATCACAATATTATTTGGTCATATAGCCACGGGAACTGCATTGATAAGTAAATAGAGTAAAAAAACTCATTAGTGTCATTTTCCACATTTTTCTGCTTTTGAAAATGAGAACAGAAACAGAACAGTCACATTTTTGGACTTGCTTGGAGTGCAATTTCACTATTACAATTGTTCAGTGCAGTACAAATGCTTTGACCTCGATTCTTCACATCTCTATACTGAAGCCCATATTTTCTGTAATTACAACTAAAGAACTGTTTGAGAGTCTATTCCACAGATGAAATCAGGGAGTTGACCTAATTCACAATGCAAGCCTGCAAATAGTTGTGTCAGAACAACAGCAGAATAGTGCACCTTGACAGAACCAGTAGGAATATTCCTAAGTAATTTTACTAACAACATTTTAAACCTATTAGCCTTATTTTAAAGTTTTGTGCCTCCCCTGCCACTGCTGTAAGTGAAGCCAGTTTAAAGAAGTCCATGTACTGCAAGCAATTTTTAACCATTCATGATTCAGATTGTTGAGGAGAGCAAAATGAATATTCTCTTCTGTAATATACATAGCATATTCATGTAACAAAAAGTCACATAAAACCGAAATCATTGTACCTACAATAGTAAGCAGTTCACAGTTTACTACAGTAGACAGTGTTTATAGAATCCTTGGTCTTCTCTAAAGATCAACGAATAAGATTAAATATTAAGGTTTATCATTAAATAATGTAAATATTTTGTTTATGCTGTCTAAGAAGTACTATCAGAATTCTGAAAGTCTGATAGTGGCTGTGTAAATGTCTAATAGTTTAATGATACTACACATCTTTAATACAAATACAGGTGATGAGGAACATGGAATACAAATACCCAAACCCCACACTTACTAAAAAAAAAAAACAAAACAACTTTCAAAGATTTGGTCCACTTTGATAAATGAAGTACTTGAGCACCCTCTTATGTATATGTAACTAGAGAAGGAAAGGTAGGAGAGCGCTGTACAGGAGCACAGGATTGTCATGCTAGACTACATCAGTGGTCTACCAATAAAGGTGCTTTGAAAAAAAATATAAAATCCTATTAAGGAATTATCAACACAAATTTTGAAACCAAATAATTAAATAATCCATAATGAATTTTTTATTTGAATCACTTTCTTTTAAATAAGAACCTTTGTTAACTGCTGGTGATGAAAAGCTCATCATCCACATCATTATTTTGCTGCTAGAAGTCTGACAGACACACCTAGAAGTTGTTCATTTGCTGTAACGAGGAGCTTGAAATGCCTCATACTCAATGTCTTGGTACCTCCAAACCAGGGCTGAGGTTAGCAAGGGGCCCGTGTTGAGCAGATAAATCAATCAATCTGTATCTGATCTGTGTTTAAGCAGAGGACTTCTGTTTCCAGGACAGCTAGCTCATCAACTGATTAAAAATTTCAAACTCTTTTGCAACTTCTTTGAAACTAAACAAAAGTTTTATTGTGAAAAATCAAGAGTTAAGCTCAGAAAAAGAAAATGGAAAATCTGATATGGCTTCTGATTGAACTCTCAGCCATGAACTGAAAGCTTGGAAAGCTTATGGAGGGACACCTGCAAAGGGCAGGAGGAAGTGGGTTTCAGAAGATGGTAACAAGATGGATTATATTATCTAGCTTTAAAACTGGATGGATTATATTATCTAGCAGATGTAAGTAAGTCTGCCTTTTTTTTTTTTTACAACTAGAAAGACTACTATTATTTATGAGTACTTATAAACAAACAGCATGCACTACACCCTTTCCTCTTGGAAGAAATGATCCAAGAAAGGTATTTCCAGAACACCCAAAGGTGATTCCAATCCATGCAGCAGTGGTCCTGCTGCATGCCTCAGCTGCGCTACCTGTTCCTTCACTCCTTCACACACTCACTTGACTTGACCTTAAAGCTACCTAGTTGAAAGAAGAGACAGATACAACTAACTGCTGTTATTCTGGTGGTAAAACTTGACCAGATAGTTCCTTCTATCAGATTTTATTGGGAGTGTTGTAAGACAGGAATAATTTCTACTCTTCCTCAGAGCCACAAAGACCTTAGTTGGAGTAACGTGTAATTGACTCTAAAGCATGGTGTCCACAATATTGATATAAACTGGAGAAAGTACAAAAGGAGCCCAGCAATAATGCTGTGTGATATACACATTTAGAAACTGCCTAGAAAATGTATGAGGAGCCTGGGGCTAGAGAGGACAGTAGGGCCATGAAAACAAATCTGACAGCAAGTGGCTGGGGAGCATGAAAAAAGAAATACCATACATAAGCCCTTCCCATTGGAAGAAAACTACTACAATGACAGAACTGCAAGACTTCTAGTGCAGTGTCCTAGCTTAAAAAAGACAAAATACCACAGCTACTTGCTTGCAACATGAAG
Organism: Hemiprocne comata; assembly: GCA_020745705.1. NCBI lineage: Eukaryota > Metazoa > Chordata > Aves > Apodiformes > Apodidae > Hemiprocne > Hemiprocne comata. The sequence goes on along the minus strand of CM036593.1, from coordinate 15,415,627 downwards.
AATCACAAACTTTCTTGCAAACCACACTACTTGAACAGGCTGATGAAAAGCAGAAGTCACCCTGCATGTGAATCAGCAACACATGAGAAATGATACTTTATCGATGGGTTCAGAAATACTTCCCCCACCATCATCTCCTACAGAAGAGAACTGAAATCTTAGTTCAAGGTCAGGTGGACTCAGCCTCATCTTTTCTTTCTTGCAAACAATTTTCTGTATTTAGTAATTTACAATTTTCACTTACTAGTTTTTTTCTTTCCAGTACCTATTTCAAGCTGTTCGCTTAGTAAGTCATAGTGTTGCCCTCTTGAACCACGCATTATCTGCTATTCTTTTTCTTCCAATTATTTCCAGTCTATTTCCATCTGATGCTGCAACACTGGCCTCAGTTCCAGTCTTCTTTCACTGTCTGTGCTCCATTCTCAAGTAAGTTTCCAGGACTACTCAGTTTCTCATCCTCTTCTCCAGTTTCTCCAGCACAACTTGCCTACTTCAGAATCCTTGTCCTGAGCTACTGCCCACGTACAAAATAGCTTATCCACAAGCATCCTTCTTTTACAGCTCTGGGGAGCCAGCAGAGGTGGTATGACAAAGCACTAGGAGCGTGCCTCTCTCCTTGTTCTCATTTCCAGAACCAAAGGAAAGCTCTATGCAAGGCAGATGGATGCTTTGCCTAGTTTAGTTCTTATATCCACATCATACAAAATGAAACAAAACCAAACCAAAGAGATCTATTCTTCCCCAGCAGATCTGTCCCAAGAAGCCCAAGTTACCAGGCTGTGGCAGCCCTCCAGTAGAGGTCTCTTGGAACACATTTTTAACTGCGAGGTGAACCAAGCCAGTAGATCAAAAACATTTAAGGTACAGGCTTGAGGGGTCACCTGATCTGCATTAGTTGTGAGCAAACAGATTTTTCTCAGTCCATCTAGAGAACACAATGTGCTTTTTTTTTTTTGCTACCATCATAGTTTCTGCTGGTAGACAGCCAGATGGTACCTAAGAGTTTTAGCACTTACAAGTAAGAACTACTATAGTGTAGTCATGCAGGTTCAGTGTCTTCTGTAATAATTTACTTATTTTTATTTGCTCTTATACCACCTAAAAACTCATGGTTTCATAACACAGAATTTAAAACTTTTTTTGCTTGTTTCAACTTAGTTATAATACCAATGAGTGCTCCACAGTACAGTTCCTGAAGTTATCTAACTAGGTGAGTCATTAGTCTATTTTTACTTTGGCCTAATGTTTCTGTAACTAGATACAGCATCAAACAGAAAGCATGATCTTCTTTGCCTTCGCAAGCACAATGACATACAGCTGCATCTGAAGAGATGTACAAAATTATTTGAAATTGAAGGATGGCATTTTGATAAAATCCGATCAATATTCCATTATTGATAACCATGCAATGAAGGCATGCTCATTAGGTTTTTGTACTCATCTTTTTGTCAGGACTGACTTCTAGTCAACTGAGCAAACAGCTGCTCACTATTCCCACTTCCACACCCTTGCCCAAATCCTCTGTCAAAACTTCCCACCACACAACAGCCTGGAGAAGCAAACATCCTTAACTTCTTGTGTGCATACTGTACAGAGCTAACTTAAGAAATGTTGTTTTCCACTTAAGTATATACCATCAGTGTAGTGCTGTGAACCTAATCTCATAGAAACCTAATCTCATTGTGTATTTCATAAAATAAATAAATCCCAAACACAACCATCATACACACACACAACTCCACCAACAGAACTCCTGAGCATCAAATCTGGAAAGGATTTAAGCTTTTAAACAGCTTATGATGTTATACCTAAATTTGCTGGCAGCAAAAATGTAAAAAGGATCTTGTTTGGCATTTCAGGTAAGCTGTCTTCCTTCCTACCCAACCTCCCACGCTCTTTACTCTGCCTACAGCTGCTGAGATACACTATACAGAGAAAGAAAGAATGGTAGTCTCCTAGTCTCCATGCAGCACTTGGCCTACAGCAGCTGGAAAAGCTGACAGATGACATTCCCACACATAAAAGCTTTTTCAGAAATTTCTGTTTTGTGGTTTTCTTAGTTTCTTTGGGGATTTTTTTTAAAGTAAACAGCACTATAGTACAATTATTATAATTTAAGAATTCAGTACTGAAGCTGAGTGCTTCCTCTATCATATCACGTACTTCAATCTTCAACTGTCATTCATTCATGAAGTTATAATTTGAAGAAACAATTACTTTTTTGAATCCTACCAGAAGTTCTTATGTCTTGACATACCCTCTGCACATTCTTGAAGGAAACAGTTTCCCTTTAAGTCCCATTCGTCAGATAAGTCTAGGTACTATTTCCTTCAGAAAGTAAATAAAAGAATAAATTAAAACAAGCTAAAAAATGTTTCCAAGCCAAGTGGCATAATTTAATTCATTCAAAACATTCAAGTTCATAGCTTTCTACTTTTAGCCACAAATGGGCAGGCTGCAACAGAAGGGCAGGATGGATCCTTGGCAGGGGCAAATCAAGTTAACACAAAGTGCATTCAATTATAGCCTTTGCTACTTTTTTCCTCCTCAAGACTGCTATCTGTAAACAGACTGCATCCAGAATACCTGTTCTTGCAATATAAAAGAACCGAACTTACATCCCAAAAACGCTAAAATTCTGTGCCAAAGAAACACGTGCACGAACATCAATATCTACAGTCACGCTGACAAAAGTTCAGTGTTAGATTTACTCAGTTTCTTGGGGCAGGGTACAGGGGATCTATTCATATCGTCCAAGTGCCCGTTTGCTCCATATTGCATTCTACAAAGCATTTTAAGTAGTTCTTTAAGTCTGTTCTCCAAGTTGAGATACAAGGAACATAAGGAGAATTAATTTTTTTTTGCTGTAAAAATTGCTCCCAAACAAAGCAATCAAATCAAGGCACAAGCTCTATCAAAACACCTTTCTTCTGATAAGCACCAAGCCTTCTGACAACTTTGTGTGTTTGCTCTTAAATGCAATTTTTAGTTTTATTTTTCCAAAGAGAAGTATGATTTTCCATAAATTTTCTGCATAAAAGCAATCCATGACAAAAACTGCATTAGTACAGTGTTCCTGGGTGTGTTTACTTCAGCATACCAGCATGTCTACTTCCAGAGGTTTCTAGTTCACAGAAGCCAAATCTGGACTTCTAGCTCCATCACACACCTTTTCAGAGATTCAAACTTACAGGAGTTTTTTATTTTGTGAAATTCTACCCACAAAAGGATAAAGGCAGGCAGTTTTCAGTGATTCAAACAACATCTGTCTGAGACAGACATTCATAAAACAAAAACTATGGGTTGCAGATTATTATGAACAAGTAACCACAAGGAGGACACAACAACCATTTACAGATACTAAATTAAAATATATGAAGGATTATTAGTCCACAGCTGCAGTCTGGAAAATAAGTCTGCAGAGAACAGGATGCTTGGGGCAGAGTTTGAACAGGAAAAATTTTAAAAAAAGTATTTGCTTTTTTTCAAATTGATTTTTGTTTTGAGAAGTGAACCTTTCATAACTGTTTAGTTACCCAGTCCTTAATAAAATATTGCAGAAGACCTACGGGGAGAACTAAAAAAGTATTTTATCACATCCTCTTTTCTACAGACAACTATGACAATAGTCTTCCTACAGCCTGTCACAAGACCCTTCTTTACCTCTACAAAATTGTCTATTAATAGAATTACTGAAACTTCAAACAAAATAACTTTCCTCAGTATTTCCCCACACATATATAAGAGAAAGCTCATACGTATCAAGAATTATAGCAAATCAGTGCTAATGATTGATGACCTTTCGTCTGTTTGAAAGGTAAGATACAATGATTTCCTTTTGAGACAGGGGAATTTGTATTGTGTTTTTTTTAAAAACTATTTCTAATAACCCTAATATCATAGAACATAAGTACTATAGCACACAAAACTAGTGATAAAATCCGAGAAAAAAACAATAGAAATAAATTTGTAAAATTTAGGCAAAGCTATTTCATGGGTAAAACTGCTTGGGAACCAAAGCTTCTGGGACAACAAACCCTCTTCAGTCCTCAAAGTTTCTTGCTGGGTCCTTCCATGCACCTTTATAACACTAAACTTTAAACAAAATTTAATGCAATTTTGTATTAAATGCATACCACTTAGTACAATCTCAGAGACCAGCAGTGGTCTGCAGGCCTCTGGACCACTACAAAGTATTGACCGTATTCATAGTACAGGAAAGAATACCATATACATAGGTATATCCAAATTTGTGCTCCTTCTCAGGCAGAAAAAGAATGTGTTTGGGACAGAAAATCCTCCCCAAATGCCATCTAACTACATCATATACTTGGCAGGAAGTTCCAGAGAAGCTAAATTTATTTTGGGCTCAGCACTGTGCCAATGCAGTCACATAGCTTTTGACTTGCAAGAGACTTCAGTCCTGCCAGTTCAGAGCATGGACAAGAACATACATCTGCTTACAGAAGACCACAAGGTTCCACTCTCTTTGATTGAAAAGGAATTACTTTTCTAATATGGACTTCCTTATTACATTCAGCAAAAAGCTCAATAATTTCTGGTTTCTTCCTATGCATTCACTGTGTCAAATTTCCATTTCCTCCCCAGAACTGGTCTGTGAGTGTAGACACACTTAGTTCACTTGATCTCAGAAGTGTCAGAACTGATGTGCACGTGCTGTACTTAAGCAGCAGGGACATGGGTTTAACTGAGCCTGCTTAGGTCCCATCTGCACTGAAGCACCCTGAATACAGCAGACTTGCTGTGTGTATGCTTTGCAGGGCACTTCAACACACTCCTGAGCAACAAGTCCCAGACAGAGGTTAGAGAGCAATAGATACAGACAGACTTCATTTGGAATCGTGACAAACTGCTGGGAAACATTTAATAACAACATATTCAGGGCGATAGATGGACTGAGAGTTCTGAAATTATCAAGAAAGGAAGAAAGTGTTCAAAACCAGTAAACACAATTTCTCTTCTCTGCTCCACTCTTCCATCAAGACACTCAAATATGCGCCAGCAAACACAGGAATGAAGGAAGCCACTTGTAATGCTTAAAAGGATATTAAAGAGTCAACTTCTTCCACCACTAGTATATTCTACTAAGTCATGTGCATTGAATAATAATTAGACATTCATCCTCTGGAACAGAACTGAAAAACCACTTCTGGCAAAAGTCAAGCCTGGATGTACTCCAAAGCATATGGAGAGAAGTGGATCAAAATGCAACATAACTTGCCATTTTTTGGCTAAGCGTACTTTTTATTTAAAACATTTTTTATGGTTAAAGAGTACGAAAGCGTTTCTTTCTTTATTAGTACAGAGAATGTATTCTGCAAAGTATTCTACATACCCATAATGCATTAATCTCCAAATCTGAGTTGCTCACTCGATTTGTTTTACATATTATCAATAGGAAAGAACAGATTGGGGGAAAAAAAAAAAAAAAGGAGTCTGATCATGTTAGAAATCCTGTTTGTTCCCTGTTCAGGTCAGTTTATGGATCACAGGATCCATTTCAGGTAGGCTGACATGATGTCTGAGAATAACAGCCTATGCTGTGTTAGATGGCATGTACTGAACACGTTCAGTTTTAAAAGCAGACAGTGCAAGTTTAAGATTATGCTAGTGTCTTGAATTAGTTGTCTAGTGAGTAACCAAACTGAGTAAATGCAGTAAATAAGTCCTTACTAGGTTGCCCAGGGAAGTTGTGGATGCCTTCCTCCCTGGAAGTGTTCAAGGCCAGGGTGGATGGGGCCCTGAGCAATCTGATCTACTGGGAGGTGTCCCTGCCCATGCAGGGGGGTTGGATGTAGATGATCTTTAAGGTCCCTTCCAACCCAAACCATTCTATGATTCTATGAAACAGAGTTGGGAGACATCTTTTGAAATAAAATAATGACCAAGATGGAAAACAGGATGTTTCCTTTTAAAATATTAAGCAAAACAACAACAAAAAAAACCCCAACCAAATAAAAAAGAGGATTAAAATTTTAGAGGAAAGTGATGATATAGGATATTTCTGTTACTTAGGGCTTTAAAACTTTCTTTTTTGTTTTGTTTATTCTTTCACCCTTCAAAGACAGTCTCCTGTACATTACTGAAGTCCATGAGACATCTCTAGAGGGTCTGTAAAGTTGGCCCAGAAACTTTAGAGACCAGAAAGCTTCCAAGCATGCAGGTGTGCTTTACACAATCATTGTCATGTGCAATCCTGCTGGTTTGTCCTCAACCTCATGATACAATTGTTAACTACAGCTATCAAAAAGAACTTCAGGACAATGTCTCACAAATTTGGGACACTAACCTCTTCTTATAAAGCATGAATCAAATCCCAACAGTGTTAATCACCCAACTGTAATATCCTATAGGTACAATTATATAGTTTTTTGTGGTTTTAGTAGTGTTTAAAAGTTTGTAAGGTTTGAGGGACTTTTTGTTGTTTTGTTTTACTATTGTTACATTATTTGTAGTCTAAGCAATAGGAAAATTTTGTATTTCAGAGTTCCTGTTCTGCGACACAACTTCAGCGTTGTCTCTGTGAGTCCCTAGCCACTACGTTTTGCACTGAAGTAAGATGTCTAAGATTTTGCCCTGCTCCTTTTACATGAGCTGGAACCTGGCAACTCATCCCTCTTAGCCAGAAAGATCATCGACTGATTATCTGTGGATATAGTATTCTACATAAAAGCTCAAAAACATGTAAAACGATAATAATAGAAGATCTGCCATAGAGCATCAGTTGCAAACTAACTCGTAGCATCCCACTCCTATTACAGCAGGAAAGCTAGAGCAGGTATTAAGTTCTGTCTCACAGAATCTGATGTTCCATCTACTCATTTCACACAGTTTTCAAAAAGCCTGGAACACCAGCCAACAAAAATTGGGAACCCAGTCAGCAATACCTTCCATTGTACAACCATCTTCCCTGGTGTGCTACTTGAAATACTGCATAGCAATAGTACACAAATCTTTCCATCTAGCTTCTAGCTACATCTCAGTGAGTTAAAGTCTACCATTTACTTAGTGGGTATTGGCTTCTTTGGAGACAAATATCAATAAAGCACTCAGCAATTAAAGTAGTTAAACCATTACTACATTCATTGTCTAACACAGAAAAATATGTTTATGTTCACAAGGCCACTATTAGATCTCCAGATGAGAAATTAAAACATTTGAGACTTCAAAATGCATCAGGATGAAGTTCACATTTTTTAATCCAATGATCACAAAGTATTTAACAAGATATCAACAGATGATGAACATGTAAGTAGCATACATAAGAACAGGAAATACAATATTTACCCCTTCAACTCAACAAATGCTCATTTTAGTTAAAATGTAATTAAAATATAATGCAACAGATAAAAAGGAACCCCAGAGAATAACCCTCAACATTCCACAAGGTTTTAACTTACTAACATTTCACAGTAGAACTTCCTGCTACATGACAGCCATAGCACTTTCAACCAAAACATCCTTACACAGTCAGCTTACAATCGTGTATCTGTATACATAAATACAACAGTGTGTCTGCCTATGAATGCATACACAAACGCACGGAGCAGCTAACTACTGGACAGCAAAAAGATGCCCAAAATTAATTATTTTAGGACACGTGAAAAAATTACTCTCCCACAAGCTCTAGCCCATCCTCTGAGGGGCTGGATGTCCACAGCACCAGCGATAGATGTAAAGGAGAGACAAGCGGAGAAGAGCATGAGGGTTCCTCCGGCCCCTGACGATGCCGCGGCTGTAGCTGACCAACTGAAAGTCGTGAGCCCGAGGGGGCCGAGGGAGCGGCGGGTTGGCTGCCCGGTCCCGCCGGCAAGCAGCGCGGGCCGCTGGGGAGGGCGCTCCGTCGAGCTCGCTGCACGCCGGAGGCGGCAAGAGAAGCTCGATCCGACCGGCGGGAGGGGCGGCAACAGGCACCGCAGCCCCCGAGGCCGCCCGGCACCTGCTGCCGTGCGCCAAGACCCTCCCCTCCAGGGGCCCGCCGGCCGCAGCCAGCGCCTCAGCCGTGGCACCGAGACCTCCCGCCTGCCCAGCAGCAGCGCGGCGCAGCCGAGCCCCGTTCGCCGCCAGGCGCCGGCGGAAGAGAACGACGGCCGCACCCGCGTCGGCAGAAGCGGCGAGACCTGCGGGGGGCGCCCGCTCCTGAGGTAACTTTGCGGGGGGAGAGCGGGGAGGGAAGGGTGCTGGCACCGGCCTGCCCGACCCGACCTGACCCGCCCGCCGCGGCGGACGGCCCCTTTGCCGGCCTACCTGCGCATGCTGGGGTTTCCTGAGCCAGGACCCCGGGAAGAGCCGCCTCGCCATGGCAATCACACATCCCCGCAGCGGGCGGCGATCGGAGGCGGAGCAGCGAGGAGCGTTTCCCCGCCTGCCGCTGCAGCCGCGCCGCCGGCTCGGTACGGCACACGCGCGGCGACGGTGTTGAGGGAAGCGGGAGCAAGCGCGGCGACCGCCCTCCCTCAGACACCGGCGGCGGCCGAGCGACAGTCAGCTGTCAGGGGGTAAAAGGGGCGGGTGGACACCACCTCTGCCGAGGCAGGAACCCGCCCGCGCCCCCGCCCGCTGCTTAAAGGGCACGATCGCAGCGATGTGAGGGAGAGAGGCGGGGCTGCGGGGGCGGGACGAGGAGAGGCTCCGCCTCACCGTGCGCCGAGGGGCGGGGCCTCTTCTTGCCCCGCCTCCTCCTCAGCCGCCTGGGGCTGGCGGGTGCGTCCGGGGCTGTGTTCCCGCTCCCGGGCCGTGAGAGGCAGGAATGGGGCTCATCTGGCAGAAAGTGCTCGGCCCCTGTCTGGGGACAATTATGAAGAAGTCGGTTAATAAGTAACGTGTCTCATTGATTGCGAACAGGCTCCCGTCATTCACTGGATGTGGTATTAAAAACAGCTGTGGGCCTGTTACAGTCTAAAAAAAATAAATATTTCCTTGAAAATAAGGAGGCAGTGTTTGCATAGGCCCTTATTAACACAGGTTAGGGACATCAGTCTGATAAAGCAAGGAAAAAATTATCAATTGCTTCTTCAGTGGAGGATCTCTCAAAACTTCACCCACTGTGAGAAGTCCAGGCTCAACTGAAGTTAGTGGTAACACTGTTAACTTTGAGAAAAACTCTCCTTTCTTATATGAAGTTTCATTTTTGTTCTGCCTTCTTGTGTTTGTGACTTGATTGTGACTCCTTTTAAGGCAATGTGTTTAGCAGAGTCAAAGTCAAGCTGGGAGTTCCCTGTTCTGATGCTTTTTGGCTGTGAGACTTTGGGCAAAGAGATTATGCCACAGTGTAGAGATAAAAATAACGAGGAGATGGAAGCAGCATGTTATGCCTTTTGGTGTTCAGTACACTTAACAAAGAAGGGTTCTTTGATGAAAAGATGGGTCACAAAAATACTACTGTAAGAATAAATTAAGGTTTTTTTGGCAGGCCTTACTCTTGAGGAAGGATGTGTATCTGGAAGCCAAATGTTAGGTGCTCACACAGTATCACAACTCTGCAGAATTTAAAGAGACTTGTGCTTTAAGATTCAATAACAGTTTGTGACCACATTTTTAATAGTGTAATCACTGCCAGAGTCACTCTGAAATATAAATCTGAAAATTAATTAGTAAGATTTGGCAGTCCTGTAAAAGCAATCCTGGCTTTAATAACAGCCAGCGACTCTCACAGTAAGGGGGTTTTCTTCTCTTCCTATTCAGGCAGGCCCAGATGGCCACACTTTCTGCATCACCTCCCTCTACAGTTCAGTGGTGTGCACAAGGTTAGCTAGATTGCAGGCATGCAATGGAAAGGCAACACAACAGGAGACCACAAAGCAGACGTTTAAATGTTTTGCTGAATAATCTCAAGCCATTACTTCATCCAGTGCTCTATGCCAACCTTTGCAATGGCAGGCTAGGAGTAATCATGAAATGTGAGTCTCCCATATGGCAGGCAAGGATCTAAATGTTTCATTCCTGTTACGTCTGGATCCAAACATTTCCTGGCATATGTTCATTAGGGGATACATTTTTCACTTAGTACATGTGATCTTAGTCATCTGTGAGAGCAGGTGCTTTACTCCAGCACTGAAGTGTTTAGTTCTTCAAGTACTCTTTGTGCCCAGGCTTTGCCAAATGTTAAAACGTATAGCCATTTTAGCCTTTCTCAGCTACCTGTTAAACACAGAATTTCCAGTTAAGCCTCAGCAGAGGCAACTCCTGTGAAATGCTAGGCCACATAAGCCAGAACAGTAACAGAAAAGGTGTAACATGCACTGACTTGGCCTTCAGTGAGTGTGCAAAACCAAAGGAATAGTCTAAAGACTAGGGGGCAGATGCAGAAAAGCAACTGAGATAGAATATAAATAATAATGATGTGTTATTTATGGTGCAGCATTCCCATTCACACACACCTTTCCTTTCTGCAGTTCAGACATTATCCAGTTTTGTATGCCAATAACAAAACTTCGGTATATCTTAATTCCTAAGCAGTAAAAGTTATGCTGATTTATTGCTACCTATTAATGCTTAAGTTTCCTATCCAGCTATATCAACACTGAGTGTTTTTATTCCAGTGATGCAGGGATTGTGTGTAAGATAGAAATCAACAGCTGAATATACAAATGCAGTGTTCGTCATTCATGGTGTCTAGAGTAAAATGTGGTTTTATAATGCCTTCTTACCTTCACCTTCAGCTCTGTGACAACTTGGAGCTTATTACATACTAAGAATAACTCATAAAAACCTAAAAGTGGTTACATATGCTGAAGAGTCCAGGAATTCTGGACATACAATAAATGAAAATATGAGACTAGTGAGGAGAGTAGAATACTGCAGAGAATAATCTGAATTCTTCAAGATACTCAGTGTAATGTGTACCTTCATAAATATAACGAAGAATTTTATCCAATTTCATTTAAAGGAACATCTGTGTTACTTGAGCAAGTAATACAGGTTTTAACATTAAACAAGAGCGAAATGTTAACTTACTGCAATGGTGCTGGGTGCAGCTTCTTACACAGTTATGTGAAGCAGCTGCACCCACAAAGCAATTTAGCTTGAATGCTATGGTAAGAGAGTCCATGGGAAATCCTCAGGGTTCACACACTCTCCCCACCATAGTATTATATGCAGGGAGCCTCTGGCTAATATTAGTAATCACAAGACTTCTAATGTTAATAATCACAAGACTTCTCTTTTTCACAGCAGTGTTACCCATTTTCAGTCTGCCTGGCATGGCTTCCTGGATTAGTGCTCTTATTCTTTGGAAATGCCTAAGAAATATTCCCAGGCAGTACCACAGTTTTAAAGTATTACAGCACCAGTAGGAATGGAATGTCTTAGTATCTGCCAGTTACCTTGATTTGTAATTACTTGTAATAAATTTATTTGCACAACATACAACATGCCAATGATTAAAAAGAAAACCATCTGCATTTCCTAAAATAAAGTCTACAAAAATTTAGAGGTTTCTCTCTTTTTGTATTACACAGCTATCAAGGTGCTTGCTCAGAGATCTGTCTGGGAGATCTATTTTTATACAGACCCTCCTTCCTTAGACTTGTCTTTGTGGAAGAGAGTGAAGATCTGCGGACACAACGAGCCTTTAGACCTAAACTTTCCCTCATGTTCCCTTCAGAGTGAGATTCTATTTCCTTCCCCTCCTGCAAATTTCTGTGAACTCTGACTTAATCAATGTGTTAACCTTAATTTTATCCTAATAGATTATTTCCTATCACATTTAAATTCTTAAAAATGCTAATGCTTCTAATGCATTAATAGGTGGAGCCATCTCTTGCCCAGAAAGCAGACAAAGCCTGTTAAGGATTCCCTTGTGGCTTAACTTGTTATAAACAAATCACTAATCTATTAGAGGAAACAGATTCTTCTAGCCAGCAGGTTTCATTTCTATGGATGTATTTATATGGTCACTTTTATCTCACATAAATCCAGCCTGCTGTAGAAACAGATGGTGTCATCTTCTTCTCTTGCTCCTGCAGTTGGTGCCTACCTTCTCCTTTGGGTTGGTACAACCATTTCTCTTGTTGTATAAAGAACTAGATCAATGATCTGAACTAAAAATTAATCTTAATTATTTTTCCTCTGAGTTAGGTTACAGGCAGTCCAATTCCTTTCATCAGTAGCTTGGATTTATGCCTGAGTAAAGTGGCTGTTTGTAACCACTGAAACTTTTATCTTATTTAAACATATCGATATTAAAAATCTTGTTTTAATACAGTCAAGTAAATTACATAAATGTACATGACTCACTTCTAGCTCTTGACTGAGATTAGATATAACTATTATTGAACATTCAGACATGCATGATTAATCTGGGGCACAAGTCTTTGCTTTGAGAGGCACAATGTCTACTGTTTTTTTGGTTTTTGTTTAAAATTCAAAATGTACTAGAAAATATTACATAACATATCTAGAGTCTTAGTAACATAACATGTCTAGAGTAAGTAGGTCTTTGTAAATTCAGAATAGAAAGCTTTATATATTACAGCCCTTCATATATTAGAGGACTGAGAAAACTCCAATAATACTCTGCTCAGAAGAAAAGGTTTTAAGATAGTCATTACCATATTAATGGTCAATTGTAAGCAAATGCTAAACAACAGTTTGCATTTGTGTTCTCATTGTTTCAAGGTCTACAAAGACAACACAGCTCAGATTCAATCAACCAATAAAATGAAGTTTCTTTTGTACAAACTTGTCCTTTCAAGTCCATTTCCTCTATTAATTGCTGGAGTTATGAGATTCAAGAATTTTACTCAAGTTGAAATGTTAAAATGCATGGTCAGAGGATACTTGCTAGCATTAATCTATTTCTGGTTTGGAAATAATTTTATCATTTTCAGACAACTTATTTTTGCCTAATTATTTTTAAAATGTACCCAGCTTTCAACATGGTTATTTTGCTTAATTACCCAGACTGTTTCCTTCTTTGAATTATTGGCAAAATAAAGTTATAATCTACTATGAACTTCTGTTCCCACTACTTGAAGTAAAATACTTGTTCGTTCTGTTTTTCTTATGCTCATGGTAGTCATCTGTAAAAAACCCCAAATATTTGTATAATTGCAATATTAGAGTCTTAATTCCTTTATTTGAATTTTCCCATAAAGATAAGTATTCTAGCTGGCATTTTTGTAATGTCCTACCACCATTTCCCAAAACTTCTTACCCTGAACCAACAATTCCATCTTCCTCCTGACTTTATAAGGTAGCTCAGTGAGCTAGGAAACATCCAAGTTCTAGCCCACCCTCTTTCAAAAATCCTATTTAGCTTCTAAATACTGAATTCCAGTACTGAAGCTAGTAGACATTGATGTGAGAAGGTCAATGGCAAGAAGGAGATGTCAGCAGAATTAAGTTCAGAAAGGAGATGTTAATTTTTAGCTCATAAGGAAGTTTAGTATTGGAACAAATTACCTGGCAGGGTAGTACATTTTTCAGCACGTGGTGTACTGAATTAAGAGTTCTGACCTAAGCACAATGAGGAAAACAGCTGCAATGGTTTAATGTATTGCTACCCCCAGCTGTCCTGCCATCCCCTCTGCCAGAGGACATTTCCACAACAGAACTGTTTCCATTCACGCTCTAACGTGTTTGCTTCAATTGCCTGTGAACATCAGTTCACACTGAAATGCTAGATGATGAATCTCAGCTAGTGAGGTACAGATATGCCCTGTCTTCTGCCAGCAATGGTATGGAAGGGAAAAATGGGCAGAAGAGCAACAACAGATAACAGGGCTTGCTATGTGAAGCCCTTTCATTTCTTGCCCTCTACTTTTACCTACTCCCATGCTGATCTCTCTCTTCTGCCATGCAACTGTTTGTGTAGCTGAATGGTGAACTGTTTCCTGAACCTAAACCAAAAATAACTCAGAAAAACTAAAAAGCCACATCAGTTTTCCAGTCTGATTCTGCATGCCACTCAAAAGACTGTCAGATTCAGAAATGCAGAGATAGCTTGACATTTAGGGAGGCAATTAGGAAAGCTAAGGCCTCCTTGGAACTTAATCTTGCAAGTGAGGTCAAAGACAATAGAAAGGGCTTCTTCAAATACATTGCAGATAAAACTAACACTAGAGGCAACGTAGGCCCACTGCTGAATGAGGTGGGAGCCCTGGTGACAGAGGATATAAAGAAGGCAGAGGTACTGAATGCCGCCTTCACCTCTGTCTTTAATCCTGCAGACTCTCCCCAGGAGCCACAGATCCCTATAGCCCCAGAAGGAGTCAGGATACAGGAGGAGTTTGCTTTGGTAGATGAGGATTGGGTTAGGGATCAGTTAAGCAATCTGGACATCCATAAATCGATGGGTCTGGATGGGATGCACCCGGGGTGCTGAGGGAGCTGGCGGAGGTCATTGCTAGGCCACTCTCCATCATCTTTGGTAAGTCGTGGGTAACAGGAGAGGTGCCTGAGGACTGGAGGACAGCAAATGTCACACCAGCCTACAAAAAGGGCAAGAAGGAGGACCGGGGTAACTATAGACCGGTCAGCCTCACCTCCATCCCTGGAAAGGTGATGGAACAACTTGTTCTTGGCACTGTCTCTAGGCATATCATGGATGAGGGGGTCATTAAGAGCAGTCAACATGGTTTTACCAAGGGGAAGTCATGTTTGACCAACCTTATAGCCTTCTATGAGGAAGTAACTAGGTGGATAGATGATGGTAGAGCAGTAGATGTGGTTTATCTTGATTTTAGTAAAGCATTTGACACTGTCTCCCACAGCATCCTCATAGATAAGCTAAGGAAGTGTGGTCTTGATGGTCAGGTAGTGAGATGGATCGTGAATTGGTTGAAAGGAAGAAGTCAGAGAGTTGTGGTCAATGGGACAGAATCTAGTTGGAGGTCTGTGACTAGTGGAGTCCCTCAGGGGTCAGTACTGGGACCAGTACCGTTCAATATTTTCATGAACGACCTGGATGAGGGAACAGAGTGTACCCTCAGCAAATTTGCTGATGACACTAAACTGGGAGGAGTGGCTGACACACCAGAAGGCTGTGCTGCCATTCAGCGAGACCTGGACAGGCTGGAGAGTTGGGCGGGGAGAAACTTGATGAAATTCAACAAGGGCAAGTGTAGAGTCTTGCAACCCCGTGTGCCGGTACAGGTTGGGAGCTGACCTGCTGGAGAACAGTGTAGGAGAAAGGGACCTGGGGATCCTGGTGGACAGGAGGATGACCATGAGCCAGCAATGTGCCCTTGTGGCCAAGAAGGCCAGTGGCATTCTGGGGTGCATTAGAAAGGGTGTGGTTAGTAGGTCAAGAGAGGTTCTCCTCCCCCTCTTTTATGACTTGGTGAGGCCGCATCTGGAATATTGTGTCCAGTTCTGGGCCCCTCAGTTCAAGAAGGACAGGGAACTGCTGGAAAGAGTCCAGTGCAGAGCCACAAAGATGATTAAGGGAATGGAACATCTCCCTTATGAGGAAAGGCTGAGGGAGCTGGGCCTCTTTAGTTTGGAGAAGAGGAGACTGAGGGGCGACCGCATCAAAGTTTACAAATATGTTAAGGGGGAGTGTCAGGATGATGGAGCCAGGCTTTTTTCAGTGATGTCCAGTGATAGGACAAGGGGCAGTGGGTGCAAACTGGAGCATAGGAGGTTCCATGTAAATATCAGAAGAAACTTCTTCACTGTGAGAGTGACAGAGCCCTGGAACAGGCTGCCCAGAGAGGTTGTGGAGTCTCCTTCGCTGGAGACATTCAAAACCCACCTGGACACTTTCCTGTGTGATGTACTCTAGGTGACCTTGCCTGGCAGGGGAGTTGGACTAGATGATCTTTCGGGGTCCCTTCCAACCCCTAGGATTCTGTGATTCTGTGATTTGGAAGAAGCAGCAGAAACAGAAACTACTTAAAATAGGGTAAGAAGAAAAGCTGCCCTAAAACTGATGTCTCCTTAAAATATATACTCCAGCTCAGTGATTTGTTGGGCAGAGTGAATGAATCATCATGTTATGTAGGAATTTGAAGTGAACTAATGGTTTCTTCAGGCCTTAAGTCATCCAGAAGTAAATCTGCTTCAGTTCACAGGCTTTAATGAAGCTGGGAATCTGGCCCTGTATGCAAGATTAATACAATGTACCGGCATGCCTTATCAAACAGTCTCTGCGATATTGGCAAAAATTACTCAAAGCACAACACTTTGTCTTACTTGTTTTGCTACATTCAAAATCTCTATATGTGAAATGCAGAAATTTTATACTGAATTGTTAGAGGACTCTGAGAGTATGCTGGAAAAGCCGTAATAATTAGCAGAAATCTTTAGGAAATTAATATTTCCTTTTGGGAACCTCTGATTGTAAGGATTATGAATTTGTTAGGTCTAAATAAGTGGGTTTTTTTTTTCTTTTTGATATTATCTTATTCAAGTTGGTAATTCTGACATAATTTGAAATATATGAACTTTCTTAAAAGGCTTATCACCCCTTATGAAGGAAGCAGCAGAATACTGCTTAAATTCCAGGCTGTTAACTAGCTATATGTACAGTTGATCTGCTTAAGTATTCACCATTGTTTTTCCTAGATAAAAGAGTTTTCACTTTAAATAAACAACAAAACAAACAGCCACACTTGACTAAGTATATTCCTGGCACAGAGCAGATGCCTTTTTCGATCCCTAGAGTAGGCAGATTATTGATTGTATATTAATTAATTCCTGTAGCCTACTTTATAGAAAGTACTGTGGGATTGTTGACAGAAAAGATCCCAGGAGGGATGTGTGTATTATCCCAGGCATAATGTATTACTTTAATTATTTTAAATTTGTCAACATCTACATTTCTACAGTACTTAGCAGCAATTCCCACTGTAAACAAAATTACTTGAATAAAGTAAAACTATTAGATACTTAAAATTATTTTTAAAGGAAAAATGCTGTTTTAAGCAAAATATGGAACTGCATTCAGACAAAAATTTTATTAAATCATTAAAAATACCCAAGCAGAAAAAAATCAGTAATCTAAAATATATTCTGCGAGTTCTTCTCTATGTAGTAGTACACATTTCTGAACAACAGATGTTTTTGATCCACCTATACAAAATAATAAATAAATGACAGCACAATAACTACTAGGTTATAGCATTTCTAGAGGTGGTTTTTTTCCCCTAATTGAATTACAAAAGCAGTAACAGTTTAAAACTCTTTAAGGAAATGATCAAGCTTATGCTAGTATACTATACAGTATTATAGTTATCTCTATGCTTCATTTAACTGTGGGCAGGTAAGTATCACTGCAGTCATAGATTGACTACATCATATCAATTTACTATAAAAGTATTTTGTCAAATTAGGTTTATGCCCAGCTCCTGCAAGGCTCTGCAAGCCTGGCTCTGTGCAGTGCTGCAGCTCTCACTGCCCAGTTCTGCCACCAGCTTTCTCTGCAACACTGAAGTTCACAACAGAAGTTATTCTTTCCCTGCCCCCTCCCAGCTCATTTTATTTCTGCATCACATTCATCCCTCCCTCCAACCCCCTCCACCCCCTAGTCTGGATAAAACTGTTTGGAGACAGTTTTATAACCTAGACCATCAATATTATTCAATTATTTTTAATTAGAGGTTATTTTTAACCGAGATTGTTTCTGTGATGAAATTCACAGCACAGCTGAACAAACAGTTTTTGCCTGCACTGAGGGTGCATGGAGACTGCCTGAGAAGGAGGTTGTGGTGGGAACTTCTTAAACCAGCCCCACTGCTAAAGAAAATGTATCATGGAACTGCAACTAAAGTAATTTTGTTATTTGACAATATAGTATCTGTAAGAACACAGGCCTCAAAAGATGTATTTAAAGATTGCTCTGTATGAATCTACATCAGAAATCATGCTATTTTATTCCTTGTATTTAATTTAAAATAAACCAAGGGTACATATTATATACAATTAGGTCTATTAAAAATAGCTATAATTAGTGAAAATGCATAAAGCGTTGCAGTTACTTAAAGCATTTATTAGCTCAGAATAAACACATTGAAAATATATTTTTTGTGAGAAACTGAATATATTCAGTGCTATTATGGTGAACAGTGCAACTGTTGTACATGCCCAGAGTTACTGTACGTAGGCTCAGAGCCCTGTTTCCAAACAGAGCTTTCAAAGGACACCAAGATCACACCCAGACAGAAGTTGTAGCAGATAAAGCATTTTCTTTGATCGAGCAGGCAATCGGACCCTTTCTAGATTGTTTGTATTACAAAGTAGCTGCACAAAAGGAGGTTTAATCTGCAAACCTATATTTCCAGCACACAAAAGCAAATTGGGCTTGGGATTTGGGAGTATACCTGCAAAAATATTACCAGTGGGTGAGGTAAGCTGAACACTTCTTTGAAGACATAGAGAGTCTTTGTTAGACTTTTACACCTCTAATGAGGGTTAACAGATAGCTGGTCAATGCAGCCATTGTATTCGATGCAGATAGTGCCATTTTCTAGAAAATATTTCAGATTACTACAGATGTTTATTTTCTGTTTTGTCTAGATATGTACTAAATAACTTGTCACAGCTTAGGTTTTCTTTCATGTGAGATTTGCAGAATTTTCAATCAGCTGATTTTGTGACTGCCTCTATATACACAAACAAACAGACTTACTGTGTGCTGACATCCAAGCTGACCTCCTTTTACCTATGTTTTATCCCAGTTTCCTGTTCACATCCTGCCACTGTCCACATAAAAACTCTTTGTCTCAGTAGTGTCTGAACCTGGACTCATTTCACAACTGGGCGTATAGGTTTATGTCCGGTTTTACTTCAAGTCAAACTGAAAACTCAGCTATTGTTTTCCACATGTCAGAAATCAATGGTCACAATTTGTTTTAATTTAAAATCAAAACAACATGGAAGCTACACAACTTCCCAATCTCTTTATTTTCTATCTCTCTACCAGCCATAGTGTATGACTCGAAGTGGATTTTAAACAGAAGAAAATTACATATTCAACCAGTGATTAATTCATACTAAATTTGCTGTTTCTGTTTTAAAATGTTTTAAAATGAGACCTGGATTTACAAGTCTAGCAAGCAAGGACGCTTTTTTACCACAGGCTATCCACTGGTAATTAAATCACACCAGTAATCTGATACAGCATTATATCATTACTAGTATGCGAGCACTGTCACAGACGTTTTACATCCTAGAACCTGCAGTAAATTAAAAAGTCCTTGGAGGCCATCACTACTTGACCTTTTGGTCTGTTTGCTGAATTCCAGGCAGGGCAAAAGACAATCAGTTCTACTTTTAGCAACCACCTGCATGCTCGCACAGTATCTTGTTAATGCTTTCCTCCAGCCCTTGGCAACTACGGCTCTAGAACCGTTCCTACCTAAGAAACCTGAGACAGTTGGTAAAGGCCCTGGGAGAGGCAAACAGACAATAGTCAGTTGTAATTTGAAGGAGAATGAAACTACAGCAAACTGACTTCTGAAATAGGTAATTCTCACACACACTTAGTACCTTTTCCCTTTTGTGCATTGGCTTCATAGGTTCGATTTGTTTCAGCTTTTTAGGCTGTTTTCATGTAGGCAAGCCATTTGAATGTGGTCTTTCTTATCCTGAAATTGTCTTCACATCTGGTTATAGCAGGTCTGGATAGTCTCCTTTGCAGTTCTCATGGGCAGGAGGATGGAGTGTGATTTGCTTTAATGCAAGACAGCAGAGCCATCCAGACCCCTGTACGGCCAACACTGCTGCTCAGGTTGGGAAGGCACGTGGTCCTCATATCCAGTTGGGCTGAGGCCATCATGCGATGCTTTTCAGTATTAGTGAATTCACAGGGCCAGCATGTCTACCTGGCAGTCCTGGTTGGCACACTTCTGCTTTCCTGACTCAAGAAGCAGCTCACTTGCCTTATGATCAGAAATAATTCACTTGTCACTTCATGACCATGGAACATACATCTTATCATCTGAAAGAGGGATGGCAGTCCATGGGGTCAAACTGAAGGTCAGTTTATGTTCCCCTGTTGTTGCAAGTGAATGTTCTGTTGCTTTGGTTTTACACTGCTAATTAACTAATGTTTTTAAATCATCACAAAAGCACATAATGCAAAAACAAACAAACAAAAAAAGGTCTGTCCTGGCAGCTCCAGATTTTAGGAATAGAGTCTGGAATGTATAGACGGGGATGTCAGTGCTGGTGTGAAGGATGTTAAAATAGGGAAGGAATGAATGATACAATAAGAATTTATTTTGATCCTGTTGCTGTATAATGTTTTTTTTAGGGGAATGCAGATAAGCAATGCTCTGTTAGAACAGAATCTGGGCTTTCAGGCTGAGATAACATGGCATAAATGTGGAAAGATCAAAATATATGTTAGACAATATTGATTACATTTGCATTAGCCAAAACAGTGATACTTAGAGTATTACTTAAGTACAGCAAAGTTAGCAAATGTAACAGTATGGCTATTTTAAAAGCAGTGGAAAAATGCAGTGTGGAATTGGTGACTTGGGTAGTGTGTTGGCCTAGGATCACTTTTGGTTCTTTCTGTGCAGCCCCCTTGGACTGGCAGCAGGTACAGAAAGGGCTACTGTCTTATCTCCAGCCTCTGCAGCTGAATTTACCAGACTGCAAACAGTTGGCAGTGTTAGCAGGATCCTCTCATGCTGCACTGTTCTAATGTATTTTGTCTCCATCTTCATCAGATAAGGAGATGCTATTGAAAAAAAAAACAACAAAAAACAAGTAAGAGGAGCGAGGGACTTAACATCTGAGTGGGACTTAGCAGGACTGCTGAAAGCTTGTGAGAAGGCCCATACTGCATTCCAGGTGGTGGGAGAGCAGAAGGAATGCTGTACTCCGGCCAGACTGATGTCCAGAACAGATTTTTCACCACAGATGAAACAGCAATGTTCTGCCATGTAACTGTGTCCTGAGGGGCTGCTAAACATTTTTTTTTACTCAGTTTAGAGTTAAGAGGTAAGCCTGGTCTGTTACAAAATTTAACCACAGAAGAGCTGGAAATTCTGCCCTAGCACACATTTTTACAGTACACAAAGGAGCATAGATGCTGATGGACAAAACCTTGCCATAAAACTGTATGATGCCACAGTCTTCAAGAAGTGATGATACAACCTGTCATGATGTGAAATATTCGAGACTGCAATTAGTTTTTCAAATCCACAGAACAGAGCTAACATGAATTAATAAAATGCTTGCTTAGGCTTTAACTCTGAAATGCTGAGTATACATTTTAACTTTAGTAATGAGAGCTTCAGTAACTGCTTTCTATGCCTAGAGAGTAGGGAAGGAATGCATCACACGGATGCATGACTGAATTCTCAGGGAGTTTGGGAACCAGAACCTCTTTCTGATCCAGGCAATTAAGCAAAATTTCAAGTCTTGGCAGCTGTTTGTTTTCTGAAATAAGGTGATTATATGACCATGGCAGTGGAATGACAGAGCAGAGAGAGTAGTAAACCTCTCTTAAAGTCCGAGTAATGATCTCATATTTTTATGCACTGGTCTTACAAGAAAAAGACAGGAAGAAAGATTACTCAGGCAGGACTATGCTTGCATACCTCCACAAAAATCCCCACCAGCTAGAATAGTAACAAGCTGCAGTTCTCTCACAGCTATTTTCTGGAGCTAAAATAATGCTACATATGCTCACAAGTCTTCAATACAGAACAGCCAGTACTATCAGTAAGAATTCAGTAACTCATACATAAGCACCCCCAGCAAGGCCAAACCTAGTAACGCACTTATTTTTTTCTCCTTTGGACCTCACTCACTGTCTTTAGGTACAAAAAAGCATTTAATATAACTAAGTTAAATGCCAGACACACACTCTCTGACATTCTTTACCAAGCATACGCAAAGATGTTGTAAATAATGTAGAAACTCTGTGTTTCAAGGTCTTACTATTTCAGTCCTTGAATATTTCAGTGTATTACAAGTTTTATTTTTCCACTGTTATACATATGTGAACTGTAGGATGACTTCTTATTCAGCCACTTCCAGCAAACAAGAGAGATTTCAGCCATGGCAGAGTATGAACTCCAAATTAGGAGTAACTAAGCTCTTAAATTATGTGAACATCTAATAGCTTGCAAGTGCTTTCAATTCTGAACTATAGAGCACCTGAAGGTACAAAATCCTGACATATGTTTTAAAAGTAATTTCAGAAAGGTTACTCATCTGGAATACAATTTTTAAGTGAATCAAGTATTAAGGATTCTAAAGTTGAAACTTGACGTTTTTTCAGGTACCTGAAGCGTCTAATACTAGATGCAGTTTTTAGTGCAGTAATAGTGCTAGGGAAGGATTTAAAGAATAGAGTTAGATTGCTAAATGTTACTTTTTAGAAGTTAAACAGCCTTCTACTGGTTTTCAAGTTTGAATGTGGATAAGTTAAAAGGCTAATAAAGGTTGTGATGCCAATGGATCATATACTAACCCACACAGTAATTGCTGTTTAATGCATGTGTAGCAGAGGTGCTTTTAGAGACTTAGAGTCAAAAATGGGGCTGCAATACTCTCATAATATTCTATCTTCAAAAGTTTTAAGCAGTCAATTGTTAAATATTAAGGAGATAAAAATTAAGAAAAAATTGTTTGGCATTATTGGGACATATATGTTGGTTTTCTATACATTGAATGTAGCAGAGAAAATAGTAACTGACTGGCTATATTGGGTCAATAATTACCATAGTAGTGAACACATTTAAAAGGATATTTAGAGTTTAAGTATTATCAAGCAAGATCCTGACATTCACAAGAAGATGATGGAGTACAGGACAGGTTTTTTCAGCATTTCTTGATCTCTGAGAAGATAAAGCTCTATAAAAAAGATGGGAATGGTAAACTGCTTGTACTAGAAAAAAAGTGCTTCTGTGTGAAGACCAATATTAGGGTACCTTACAGCCAGTAATATTAATTAATTTTCCTCTATATTGTTGATACATGAGGATGAAAATTATTAACATTCTTGTATATATAGAAAAATATTTAAATGTCTATTTTAAAATATTTTCACTGCTATTTTTATATCTTTAGTGTGAAAATAAAATAATTACTGTAGTTTTATTCTAACAATTGTTAGCTAGCTGTAAGACAATTAATACAAATTTCTTTATATCTTATAAAATCACTAGCCTATTTTTTAAATTTTTAAACTAAAGATTCTGAGTTGAGCCATAATAAGTGCAGCATGCATGCATTGTCTCACTAATTATTCTGCTTATGTAAAACTAGATGTACCATATTTATCTTGATTTAAGATAGGAAGATCCCAGGTGAGCTTCCTTGCTGTTCCCATGCTTAAACAATGCAGAGAAAATGGCCTGGGATCTAATTTTCCCTCACTGAACTGTGGTCATGACAACCATCTGTACAAGGATAAGCCTTACAGTATTGTCTTGTTCAAGGGTATCATTTTGATGTTATGTTGTGTGGTACAATAAGGTAATGGAAAATAATACTGAGCAGCAGTTGGTGCTTTCAGCTACATATACTGCTGACTTACACTTTGGGGTTTTGTGTGTTTTGATTTGCTTGTTTAATATTTATGTGGCCATAGTGACAAGGAAAGTATATAACATAACACCAGCCTTTACAAAATATGTTAACATTCAAGGAAAGGGCTGTTGGCTGAGGGAAATGGCACTGTCTCTGACTCTTCACATTTATGCATCTCTACTGGGTACTAGGGAATTTACATTTTGAATATGAAATATAATTTTTCTCTGCTGTGCCAACAAGGCAAGATACAATGTAAAAAAGCCAAGACTTTGCTTTTGCATGTCTTCATGGCAAGAGCTTGCCTAACAGATATATGGACAAAAATAAACAGAGGAAAAGACAGTGCCAAGTTGTTATTCTTTAGCTCCTTTCTGAAATAAAGCTATTTAAGATTAGATGGAATAAAGCTGAGCATATCTACTATTAAGCAGAATCTGACAGATATTCAAAAGCTATTTTTTTTCCTGAAACTTCTCCACAAGAAAGCTCTTACTGACATTGGAGGGAATGTAATTTGGTTTGGCTTTAGTCGCTCACTGCCACAAAATACATACATAATGTGTCTGGAATTGCAAACACAATAGGGGAGATTGCTTAAACTGTATGTTCAAATACTTTTGAGGTATTAGTGGAAGGCAAAAATGAAAGTAAGGCAGAAAGTTAATTTTAAAGTAATGACATACAGTCTTGCCATATGTTAACAGAAGAAATAACTGATGTTTTACTACTAGCAGTGAATAGAAAGCAGACAAAAATTCAAGCTAGATCCAGGTCAGATTAATCATACATGTGTCATAGTATAGTAATGGGAATTGTGGCAATAGTGTTTAAACTAGGTTTTTTACTATTGCCGTTGATTTCTTTGCCCCACATATGCCAGTGATAACAAGGCTCTTCCTTCTGCTGCAAAACCAGGTTTGCTGAGTTGAGCATTTTAACTTGAAAACCATTTGTAAAGGATCAATTGCACATTTCCAGTAAGATCCCAGCCCTGTAATAATCTGGTCAGGTTGTGCAAAGGAACAATGTAAATCATTATTTCAGTTCGAATTTCTCCTTCTGGAGTACAAGTTGTTGAACTTAATTTAGCTTTGTGTATGTACATCAGCCATTTGATTTATTTAGTCTAGCAGATGGATTGGATGGGTAGAAGTCACATGCCATTCCAGCAGCAACTCCTAGCTTTGTGACAAGTGGTGCTTTGCGGATAGGATGGGGTCATGCAGCTCTGCAACTCTGTGGTGGGGCTATGCAAACTGCTTTTGGGAGCAATATTCTAAGGACAAGGAGAGTAGAGCCAGCATGCGTTTGTCTTGCTGGTCATGAGCTTTGGTGTTGGGTTTGTGGGGGTTTTTTGGTGGTGATGCTGGTGATTAAGCAAATAATGTATAGGGGAGTGGTTCTACTTTGAGAAGTTTTTATTTAAGTAATTTCAAAGATACAACATGACAAGGCTGGTTTAGATCCTTCATGTATGCTACTAAAAAAACTTGCGAGGGAGCCAATTACTAATGTTTGATCATGTTTATTCTGTTGTTTACTAGGAAGGTTGCTTTTTAACTTAGCTAAACACTGGTTCTCACACCACTGTTGTGATTTAAAAAGAAAAACTTGTATACAGGTATTTCTCAGACTGAGTGCAATCTTTTTGCTCCTGCTGGTGACACTTTGCCTTTAGCATGAGCAGTACCTGACTGCTGTTCACAGTACATACATGAAAATCTGTGAAGAGCAGCCAGGGGCCTTTGTGTTGTGTAAGTCTCTTTTTCACAGTAGGTCTATCACGATTACTGAACAGTATCTGCTTAGCACACTGAGGGGAGAACTATGCCCTAATACTTTAAAAACTATTTTTAACAACTTTGAACAAGGGATTTTGATCATAAACACTGCTTTATTCTGATGTAACTAGGAGCCAGCCAGAATAAGCTGTACTCTGGTGCTCTTGCCAGGCTTCCCCACCTGCACCCCTTCCAGGGAGGGTAAACTGATGCAGTGTCTTATGTTCAGTAGCTTATCCTGGGAGGGAAGGCAGCTTTGAGAACTCGGGCAGTGTGAGCAGGACAGAACCTGAAATCAGAAATCCACTCTCCAGTCCACCGAATTCAGCCATTTCCGGAGTGCCTGTTACAGCAGTTGGTGCAGTCTGACCCAGTGAACCCTTCCACTTCAGCACTGGGCAAAGGCCTGAGCAGCTCTGAGTAACTGCCCTTATGGGTGGCGAGCTTTGACATGTGTCACCGCTGCACAGGGCAATTGCTGAGTTCAATCAAGAGGACTACAAAGCCTGGTCCAACACTACAGTGTAAGAAACAGTTCTCAAAAATAAGCTGTTCCCAATGATAGGAAGTGAAGTGTCTCCTTCACTTATCTAATACAGCTACCACTAAAAACAGAAACTGAGGGTTAGCTTGTCTCCTAAAATGGCAGTATGCCGATGACAGTCCCTGCAAAGGAAGTGCCCCGTGTCCTTCGCACTAACGCACTGGTCACAGCAGCAGCCGCCGCTACCTGGGCCGAGTGCGGGCCAGGCCTCGCCTCGCCGGCCACGAAGGCGGGCTCCCCTCCTGCCCTCCCTGGATCATTCTAGATGACAGGACCGACCCCCACCGCCGCGCGGAGCTGTGCCGCACCCCCGAGCGCGGGCCGGGCACCCCCAGGGCCGGCGGGCGGGGGAGCACGGCGGGGGGGCACGGCGGGGGGGCGCGGGGAGGCACGGCGGGGCGGGAAGGGGCCGTACGGGCCCGCGCCACCTCCCCGCAGGTGCGGGGGAACAATAGACAGCGGCTGCGGGGCAGCTCGCAGCCTTCAGCACTGGCGCAACGAGTCCCGGGCGCCGAGCAGGGATCTCTCCGTCGGCAAGCATGCCTAAAGTAGTCCCTCTTTGTTCACCAGCGGCAAAGGTTCGACTTCACCTGTGTCCTTCCGCAGTGGCCGTTCTTGCTCCCCGCCCCCTGGCCCAGGAGCTGCCTGCCGACGCAGGCGGGGCCCGCCGGGGCGGGGCCGAGGCCCTTTGTGCTCCCAGAATGCACCAGCTTCTCCTCCGCGGGAAACAAAAATGGCGAAGGGCGACGATGGAGCCGGGCTGTCTGTGAAGAGGGTTTGACCCCTCCCCCGCCGCCTTTCCTCCGCTGCGCCGCGGGGTCCGTGCTCGGGGGGGTCCCGATACGCACCGAGGGCCCGGCCATACTGGGGCGCCGGGGGGAAGTTCCTGAGCTCGCTGATTTCCCTGTATGAGGCGGTTGGCACCACTGGAGAGACCGAATGAGGTGAGGGGTGGGGGGGCGGGATCGGCGGCGGGGGGGTGGAAGGAGGGGCTGCCGGGCCCCGCGCGGGGCGGGGTGGTGGGGCGGGCGCGTCCCGCAGCTTGGGCCGCCGGTACCGCATCCTCCACCCCCCCCTCCCCCCCGCGGCGGCCGCGCCACCCGTCGGGGAGGGGGTGCGAGGGGCCCCGCTCCGGCGTGGGGGCCCCCGGAGGCCTTTGGGGGAGGGGGGGAAGCTCTCTCCTAGGCGGCCGCTGGCAGGCAAGTAAGGGGTCAGCGGTGCTCTTCAGTGACCAAAACAAAGGGAGCGGAGGCAGGCCATCCAGCGGGGACCGTGGAGGTGCTGCTGCGGTGAGGCGGCGGTCCGGCTTGCGGCAGCTGTGTTTTTATCTTCTCGGGGAAGGGTATTGTCCGAGTAGGCTGCGTTTGCTCGGGCGCGCACAGAGCAGCACAAAAGAGGTGGTGATCTTCGCTGGTAACTTTGTTTTTGGTTTCTTTTTTTGTTTGCAGCGCCTCACCTTTTAGTCCCTGTCACGCTAGACAATTTGAATGTGCTTAGAAGCTTATGTTTTTAGCCCCCTAACTATGGTAACTGTTGCTGGCTGGAAGGATGTGCAGTAATGGATTTTCTTTTCTTTGGTATTTGAATTCTATAGGAAGAATGGTTTGATAGTCAAGAGAACAATATGGCACTGTGTTGGAGGCTCTGGATGGTGATATTAGTGTTGAAATACTAGGGGTTATTATCCACCCATGAAGTATTTGGGTGCTATTTAAAGGAGAGGGCCTGTGTAATTAAATGAACGGGCCTGTCAGGAAAGCAATGTACTATTATGCTTGTTTCCTGAATTTCTGATAGGCCATGCTCATGACTCTCAGAAGACAAACATAGTAATGGATAATAGCATGATTTTCACCTGACTTACTGTAAGGGAAAGGGATCAATGCTCTATACCTAAACTGTCAAAAGTATGGGATAATAAGAAAATAGTTTCCATGGGTGGGTTTTTTGTCTGTAGTCAGGTTGGTAAAGTTAATAAGTTAATGTTTGTCCCTTTTTTGAGAGCTGTATTTACAATTAACTTGAAAGCATTTGAGGTTAAAAAAAGAGAAAAAGCGTAGTTCCTACAGGTTAATAGGTTCATAGCTTTTCAGTGGAAGGAGAATGAGTAAAGAAAGATTGAAAATACCAAAGAAGGTGAATAATAAAGAAGTGAAAGTGAGAAGGATCTTTGCAAGGAGCTACAAGCTGTTGAAGTGTGGATCTTTAGTGAGAATATGATGTAGTAATGTTTTCCTCAGTTAACTATTTTTTCAAATATAGATTTGTGGCTTCTCAACAACTTGTTTTTCCTACTCTGAAAGGAATTTTAAATCAGATGTAGGTTGCTTCTCAAAAGATGGCTTAATATGGATAGTTACCAGTTGCTGAGGTATATAAATATGTATTTTAAATGGGTGAAAGACATGCACTGGTGGTATGTTTGTCCTTCCCTGTATTAGGAGATCAGGTAAAGTATATGTGAAGAGCAGCTGTAACAAATAATTTGCAGTTTGTTTGCTAGTGGAGAGTGGACTTCTGTATTACCTGGAGATAGTACTATATTCACTCACATCTAAAGGCATCTAAAATAGCTTTAAAGTATATTTTGTGCTGCTCATGGAAGTTGTGGAGGGAAGAAGCACATGTGACTGGAAGCCAATAAGAATCTTCTCATAGTTTGTGAATTGAGAGTACTTCTTGTGTGACTGTTCTCTGAGCTTGCTGTGGAGTTGGTTTCACCTTCTTCACAGGCCTTCCTTGCAGGAAATGAAGGGGAAGTGTGTCTTTGAGTAAAACACACCAGGAGAAGAATTATAAAACCACAGGTATTGCTGGAGTGTCCCTGGGCAGGGTGATACCTGTTACTGAAAGCACTAAAACTAGTTGAATTTACACTTTGGATGACCTAGATATCAAGCTGATGGTCTCTTCCTAGAAGGCAGAATCTCTATGGAGGAGCGAAATCAAGAGGCTCAACTTCCTTTAGTAGGAAGAAAGATAATGATGAAAGCATTCTTGATGAGTCTGGACATATTTAATTCATTAAATATCTTGAAGGATAATAATACTCATGTTTTAGATTGATTTATTTTTAGTTTCTTTTTGTGGAGTGCTCATGAAGGTTGCTGTTCTTCTAGACTAGGTTTAAAGAAGGAAATTTATCTTCAAGGGGTTTTGATCGCTTCTGAAATCCTCTTCCTTCCCCCAACCCCCCCCCAGTGAAATTCAGCATGTTGTTGTCCTTTATGTCTTTCACGGCTTATGTCCACGCTCATACTAGACTCCTTAGGTATGTTGCTGGGCATCCTGTATTTGGGTGCTGTAAAAACCGACAAGTCAGTTGCTCTGTTTGAGGAGGTGCTGAATTTAAAATTAATGGAAGATGTGTTATGACCTGATATCATTGTTCTCTCCCTGATACTACCTTCTGCTTCTTTGTGTACAAACACGTGATCAATCCCAAATAAATGGCTCTTACAATACAGGACTGCCCTACTTTATTTCCCTACATACTAAATATGTAAGGAAATGTGTTTCTGTAATGATCTATTAAAGACTAATACTTTCACTGTGCATATCAAATACAATTAAAACACTTACAGTTAGTTATTATTTCTTGAAGGACAATTTTAGCAAATACAATGAAGATCACAGATGTTGTAGTATTACTGACATGAGAATGCCCTTAACCTGGTGGCTACCTCTTTTTAATAGTATGAATTAATCTTATTAAGGGCAGTCATATTTCAGGAGTTCTCTAGTCCTGCTCAGTGTAGCATGAGGCTAGACCAGGTGGTTTTTCCAGTCAGCCCTTGAAAGCCTCCACTGACGGAGGCCACACAGCCACCCTGGGGTCCAGTTCCACTGTTGAACACTCCCCCCGGGGGTGGAAAAAACAACATTCTCCCCCACTCCCATGTACATCAGAATCTCTCATTTCAGCACGTGTGCTACCTCTTGCCCTCCTGCCATGCACTACTGTGAAAAGACTAAATCCATCTCGTTAATCTTCTTGTAGGAGCTGGAAGGCTGCTGTTAGGCCTCCCTGAAGCCTTTTATTCTCCAAGCTGAATGAGCCAGGTTACCTCAGTCTCCTCTCACAGGGCAGGTACTCCAGTCCCCAGCTGTCTTGGTGGGCCTCTACCAAACTTGTCTACTTTGTCTGTCTTGCACTGGGAGAACCAAAACACAGCATTCTGGATGCCATCTAAACAGTTCTCTGTAGAAGGAAATAATCACTTCCCCTCTGGTTCTTTTCCTGTTAATATAGCCCAGGATACCACAGGCCTTTGCTCACAGGACATACTTCTGGCTTGTGTTCTGCTTTCTATCTGTCAAATCCCCAGACAATTTTAGCCTGGGGTTCTTCCTTCAGATGCAGGACTTTGCTTTTGCCTCTGTTGCATTTCATGAGGTTCCTGTCAGCCACTTCCTTCAGCCCTGCTCAAGTTGAGATAAGTGACATCCACTCCTCTCCCCTTGTCCACAAACCGTGCCTTTTTTAACACAGAAGGTGGTAAGGCCTGCATGATTCAAGTTCACGTATTTGTTCTAACATGTGCAGCAAGCCAACTCACAGGCCACTCAAGCAAGCAGTGCTTAAAAATCTGCCATGGATAGAAATTAAAGTATCATTTAAGGCAGAAAAGCTTTGTCCTATCAATGATTCCAGAGCAACCACTCTGTGTAAGCTGCTCCTTTTCAGCAAGATGAGAAATTGTAACTTGTTTACTTCTCGGCTCTACCCAGTCAACCGTAATACCGCCCATCAGGATCATGTGGTTTTCATGCAATACATTACTATCCCAATAGAGCTGTTGTTAATTTTGAGGTTTTTTAATCCTTTCAAAGAGCCTTAAATTTTGGCTACAATTTTTGCTCCAAATTCTTCTGTCTGGTTAGACACTTTAAACAACTCTAGTAATCACACACCATCTTTTCAGTCGTTTGTTTTTTTTAAGTAGCTGTATGTTTTCAGAAGTATATCCATCATACTCTCTAACAAAAGAAGTAAGTTTTGTGTCAGTGCAAGACAGACATCAAAGTAGACAAGTTTGGTGGAGGCCCACCAAGACAGCTGAGGACTGGAGCACCTGCCCTGTGAGAGGAGACTGAGGTAACCTGGCTCATTCAGCTTGGAGAATAAAAGGCTTCAGGGAGGCCTAACAGCAGCCTTCCAGCTCCTACAAGAAGATTAACGAGATGGATTTAGTCTTTTCACAGTAGTGCATGGCAGGAGGGCAAGAGGTAGCACACATGCTGAAATGAGAGATTCTGATGTACATGGGAGTGGGGGAGAATGTTGTTTTTTCCACCCCCGGGGGGAGTGTTCAACAGTGGAACTGGACCCCAGGGTGGCTGTGTGGCCTCCGTCAGTGGAGGCTTTCAAGGGCTGACTGGAAAAACCACCTGGTCTAGCCTCATGCTACACTGAGCAGGACTAGAGAATTCCAGATATCCCTTCTAACCCGAATAGTAATTTTATTATTCTATTATCCTAAACAACTGTAAAAATCAAACAATTCTGATAATGTATTTCTTATCCCCTATCCATTACTGTTTGCTTTTCTAGACTGAGAGATGCCTAAGTAAGAGGCCCTTTATCATCCTTTTTTACAGTTGATGGGATGGTTTAGGGTTTTGATTGTACCAGAATACAAAATAAAGATGAGGAGCTCAAAGTATGTCTTGTCAATGTTCTATGATACAGCATGTTGGAAGCTCACTATTCATTTGGCTACACGAAGTAGTGTAAAAGGGTAGACTATGGCCTAGATTTGTACTGGATTCTCCACTTGAAATAAATTTGTGGCAATTTCCTAATATAGTAGCCTGTTCGTGTATAATTGGAACAGTGACTGTTGCAACGAAGTTGCTGTTACTAAAAGCAAAGTGAACTTTTCATTTTTGAATTGGACTGATACTGAATTTGGATCTGGGTTGGGGTGGACAAGTATCCTGTTAAGTCTGTCTATTGTCTTGTCCCAGCAGAATGTTTTTATTTGGGGAAGGGAGGGAGGTATGGTTGACATGGTGAACAGGTATTTGGCATGAGATCTCATAGATGATAGAGAAGATGGAAGGAAGATGGGAAGAAACCTGTGACTAGGATTCAGCATCTTTCCTGCCAACAGAGGTCCTGAATCCCAGACACAGGTCAGCAGTTATGTCTGAAGCATGGCTTGGGCTTGGTTATGCAGTGCTGGGTAAACCAGCTAAGATTGTGGCTCTCAGAAGATATTAATTTCCCTTTTCTGCTGTCGTCTGGCTGTGAGCACTTGCTGCTTACCTGGCTTGTCTAGTTACCGGACCTTTCTGTGAGGTGCTTTAATTTGTTTAACATATCATAACATTAATCTATAATAAGGGAAAGGAAATGGAATAGAAAATGTATGGAGAAGGTCACCTTGTCATTCCAGAGCTGGTGAGAGGGGAGCAAGCTGCTGTGTTGGAAAGCCCTGTATGAAGATTTTCTCTTAATATGTGTTAGGCACTAGTTTTTTGAAGCCAATTTAAAGATACTACATTTTAACAACTCTCTGTACTCACAGGGTAGCTATCTTCTGTTACTGTTGCAGTATTTGTGACTCATGTAGCCCTTCTGGAAGAAATTACCTGAAACTGCATGGGTTGTCAATGAAACTGTCTATAGTCCAGTCATGCAGGCTGGCAGTGCCAGCTGAGGGAATTTG
This sequence comes from Hemiprocne comata, assembly GCA_020745705.1. Classification (NCBI taxonomy): domain Eukaryota; kingdom Metazoa; phylum Chordata; class Aves; order Apodiformes; family Apodidae; genus Hemiprocne; species Hemiprocne comata. The sequence continues at coordinate 15,383,168 of CM036593.1, read as the reverse complement.
TATCCCAAGCTGATTGTTTGCATTTGTTCTGTTGTGCTGACAAACCATTCTGTGAAACAAATCATTGAAGTGAGATGGCTGAAAAACTAACTCGTCAGGGGAGTTTTTCTTAACAGTTGTTTCACAGGAGTTGTTACAACTGAAGGAGTACAGGAGCCTCAATGACCTTAACCTCGCAGTGCTGCTGAGGAAAAAGGCACTTGAAAACAAGAGGCAGAGTTCTTAATCCTTTTAATCCTCCAGCTTCTTGACATATTTTTCTGTAACTTTTCCACTTCTCCCTTCTGTAGGGTTGTTGTGGAGATACAAGAGTCAGAGGGACCCAATGAACACTGAAAATTTCTAACCTCTTATAAAGAGGTTAAAAAGAGTTACAAACAAGTCAAAACTAACTAAATCTAATTTTTATTTTGATAAATACAATGTTACGCATAGTAAGTTGTCATGGTTCAGAAATCAGACTGATTTAGGTAGCTTAACTTCAGAGGGAGTTTGCCATTCCTGATGACAAAGAATGAAAGCTACCTCTTGCTGCTGCAGCATATTATAAAGTAATTAATTAAGTAGATACATCGATGATCTCCCACCGGTCTTGCTTGGTAATATCTGTGGATACGATCTAAACACTAAGGTGAAAAATCAATGAGCATTTTCGTACTTCACAAGATCAACTTCTCAAGAAATGGTGCAAGTGCACTTCTACTTTGAAGCGTATTTCAACATAAAGACACGTTTTACTGACTTGCCCCACTGACTTCTAAAAGATTGTATGGGCGTGTCAGTACTTAGTGTTTTAAGTGTTTGAGTAAGAACACAGCCACAATGTATTCAGTATTGAGTAAAGGATGTAAAGCTAAGATAGGATGGACATGCTGTATGACAGGCAGTGTAGCTTAGTTGTGCCAAGTTAAGGGAGATAAAGCTGGTTTTTATATCAGATGAGTTTTTCTGAAAAACAAGACATCTGTTGGATATTTTGCAATGGGAAGTTCTTGGAGAGTTTTCAAGATGGTGGGGAAGTTTTTACTTAAAGGTTACTAACTTTGGTAACTATAAGTGGTATGGTAGGAAGGTCTATGGAGCTAATTTTAGGGAAGACTTGAAAGCAAATTTCTGGAAAATGTGGAACCTTTAAGTTCAAAATTGGCAAGTAAGAAGTTAACCTCAGTATGCATTTTCACATAAATTCCAAAATAGATTTTAGTGGTTGGTGTCACTTTTTGTACTCCACTATAGTGGAGAGAGCTCTGGCGGAACAGATAAAGTTATTAACATTTTAGGCTTGTAGTTTTTGTGTTGGTCTGCACTGAACTTCTTGTGATATCTTGTGCAGTGTTTCCAGAAGGCACTTTGGAGGTACCTACTTTAAGTAACTTATGGCTTGCTAATTGAAGTCAACTTGTTTAAACAGTAGCTCTTTCCACTTAATCTCCATCAAAAACATTGAGGGAATGTTAAGCTAGCTCCAAGTGTCAGTCTATTGTGATAACTAACCCTGTTTTCAGTCCATGTGTTAGATAAACTATAAACTGCCACAGCAGGAGCTACTTCATGAGCTGTTTAGTCATCACTTAAGCAGTGCTATCTCCCACAAAGACAGCAATGTGGACAATGGAGAAGTGTCTGCTTTATTGGCTCAGACCTTTACTGTGTGTCAAGGTCCTTCAGTGTCTGAAGTAGCTATTGTGAATTTAGGCTGTTGTGTAAGTCAATGTATAGACTCACTTAAGTGCTTTGTGCCAGAAAATTATGCACAACACATTTTTGTTATAATTTGAATGGAGTTATGGGACAAACTTTTGTACTTACAAGAATGTAATGTGCTTTTGAAGACATAAAACTCTTAAATTGTTACTGATTTTTAAAATGGAAATCTGTACTAGATGATGCATAAATTAATTTATTGTGTATTTTTGCTTATTCTGTACAAGAGCTTTCATGCCTTTTTTCAAGTACTGGAAGAGAAGAGCCAACATTCCTGCCTTTTAGCTGCTTTCTCTAGTCTCTTAAACCAGATAAAAAGCTGGAAAGAAAATCTTTGAACCTCTAAAAGAGAGCAGTCCTGTGGAAACACTTGTTAAACTGTTTCAAGGTGCACTAGTGAGTTTGCTTTAGGTGCTTTGAACTACACATGGCAACTTATTGATCCATCTAATATGGTAAATCAAATTCATAGATGTAATTTGAAGTATCTAATACTTTGTAATGATGAGTCCTTTCCAAGAAAAGAATTATAGGCTGAGACCAGGTTAGTTACACAACTATTTCTAGGCTGTTTCAGTCAAGCCTTGCCTAGCCTTTGAACATGGCTTGCTTTGTGCTAAGTTGGATGTGTACGTAGTCAGAAAAGCTTGGGAAAATAATGAAGATAAAACCTCTTTTTTCCTTTTGATTGGCCGACTTCAGATGCATTTAGTTCTGAGCCTGTTTGGTACTTGAGTGTGTAAAGGGTTGTATAGGTACTTAGGATTTTGAGTTTCATGTGTGAGGAAAGATGGCAAGATCTTTTTTTTCCCTTATCCTTTTAACCTCTGATTCTAACAGAGAGGGAAAACGTACTTTACATTAGAAATTCAATGTGTAGACGTTATTCCTGTATTGGAACCTCTGCAGCTGTGCTTAGTAGCAAAGCATGGTGCTATACTGGACGTACCTGAGTTAGTATAGACCTTGTCTTAGCATAGTGCTTAACCTGAGTAACTGCTGAGTACCACTTTAATTGTCAACTACTACACTCCCTACCAAGCTAATGTATTTAGAGTTGACTTAGAACTTTTTTATCTTCCTTGGAATTATAAAAAACCTGTCAAGGACCTGATTGAATAATGTTTTGCCTAAGTAATCCCATGTTGAATGTTTTTAATGCATTCTTCGATGCTTCTGGTGACTTTATGAAGAGTCTGAGTTGGAAGGTTGACTCTCCCAATCTTCATTTACATTAGTTGATTTCATAGAAGATTTTTCTTCAAATAAACATGTCTCTTTCAAATTTTGTAGGCTCTTATGCTAGCAGAGGCACCACTACTAAAGGTGCATAGAGCCTGAAAACATGACCAGGTTCTTAGTTAGCTGAAGTTCTGGAGTTAAGTGAGTTCTAGTGTGAATAATATTAATTTAAAATATATTGTTTCTTTAACCTAATTCTGATTACCTTTTTTCTTGCTTCTCTTTGTTTAGAGACTCTACAGCGGTGGGTAATTCACTGGTCCATAAGCGGTCTCCTTTACGTCGAAGCCATAAGACCTCAGCATCTCTGACCAAGCTGTCGTTACGTGATGGACAGAAAGCCAAAAAGCCACTGTGTAAATTTGAAGAAGGTCAGGATGTCCTAGCTAGATGGTCAGATGGCTTGTTTTATCTTGGAACTATCAAAAAGGTAAACAATTTTTTAACTTCACTGGAGTCTCAAAGTATCATTTGTTGGTTAAATATTAGTGTTATTGTCTCACTTAGTATTAAATACATTCTTCTGTTTAGTCCATTCACTTCCACTGTATTTTTGGTTTTTCAGATAAACAAACTGAAACAGAACTGCTTCATTATATTTGAAGACAGTTCCAAATCCTGGGTTCTCTGGAAGGACATACAAACAGGCAAGAACTTCAGTGAAGTAGTAATTGTTTGGTATTTTGCTTAGATTACTATTATCTGTTACAATAACATAATGTAATTTATTTTATCCTAAGGAGTGATAGAGTTTAATGTGACCCAGGATCATGGATTAGGCAAATTAAAAAAAAAAAAAGAAATTTCAAACAACTCTTTATCACTGCAGTTTCTTTTGAGGTTTTTTGTGTGTGTTTTCACATAAGTACGTTCAGGGTTAGGAGAATATTTCTAGAAATAATCATGTTGGAGTTTATCTGGATGGAGATAGAGCATAATACTCTGTCTCAACAGAGAATTCCAGGCCTTAATTTACACCAAGTCTATGACCTCCTATTGTTTTCAGTTGAAACAACATGACATAGAAAGAAACCAAAGACTGGAAAATCCTAGGTTTGAATGGAGTTTTCACATGTAAGAGTAACACCATAACTGTTGCACATAATAAACCATTACATGTTTTGAAGTATTCACGTGGTATAAAGAAATGTGTAATTATCAAGTGAGACATCTGTTATTCATTTTTCAGGATATTTGGCGAGTAGCTAGTATATTGGAAATCAAATGCTAATGATGTATGGATGACAATTTCTTCTGAAAATCAGTTATAATTTCCTCCTCATATAAAGGCAATGGAAATATGATCTGGCTCTTGCTGAGTCTTGATGTTTAAACTTGTTATCTGCTAATGGGAGGAGCTTTGTATTCATAATAGCAAAAAAAATCAACTGCTTTATTTCTGAGAAGCTGTTAAAATTGCTGTTCTGCTTCTGTATAGTAGCAGATCTTAGCTTTGTTTATCGTAACTACCAAACTTTCATGCATGCGTATGATAACATGTAGGCTAATTAACTTGTATTTTAATCTAGATTTTTACATTTAAACTTGGTATAATTGGAGTGAGATGTAGTTTTGTTTCCAGTTTGCAAGCAGACTATATTCCTTTTGTTATGTTTGCTTTTGTATGCTTGCATTTATGCATAAGAAGTAATAACATATTTCCTAAGAGTGTTGGAGCGTAATATTAAAGGACCTTGGGCAGATCTGTCAAAAAGATATGCACTGAATTGTGCATATGTTTACATGAAAAGAAGCACAAACTACTGTAAACACATCTTATGTGTCAATTGTCCAGATAAGGTTAGGCTATACATATTTTTTGGCCTGCATTTACATTCTTTATTCCATCACTTAATTTTTTTGTTGATATTAAGGAACCATAGGCTGCATAGTAAATAGGCAATATATAGTCTATAAGTATCTGATAGTCTGCAGTAAGTGATAGAAATTTTCAACACACACGGTCTCTACAGAATGTCTGAATGTATTTTTGTTGGGAAGTTAGGCTCTGGAACAATGTGTTTCTACAATGTGTGGATCTGTAACTGGAATTATGAAAAAAGCCGTATGTGTGGTAACGATTCCAGCTGCAGATGTAATCTGAAAAAAAAAAAATAATCACTTTCATCTCTGTCTAGGAGCCACTGAAAGTGGGGAAATGGTCTGTACAATATGTCAGGAAGAGTATTCAGAAGCACCGAATGAAATGGTTATATGTGATAAATGTGGGCAAGGTAACTTTTTTTCTATTTACTGCATTTTAAAAGATGTTCTGATTTGTTTTATGAAGGAGGATATTTGCCTGGCTATGACTGACTGCTGAACTGATCTCAAATTTTGTAGCCCTTAGTGGCTATTAACAGCTCAGTGAATAATGATAATCCATGTTAAAGTCGCTAATGACTGTTCTGTAAGTAAAGTTTACTTTTTCCACTATGAAAATTTAAAAGACCATTTTGAATGCTACTGACCTCTTTGGTCAGATTTTTAGAACCTAATCATAGAATCATAGAACTATTCAGGTTGGAAAAGACCCTTGGGATCACAGAGTCCAACCATCATCCCTACTCTACAAAGTTCTCCCCTAAACCATATCCGCCAACACCACATCCAAATGACCCTTAAACACATCCAGGGATGGTGACTCAGCCACCTCCCTGGACAGCCTATTCCAGTGTCTAACCACTCTGTGAAAAATTTTTTCCTAATGTGTAGTCTAAACCTCCCCTGTTGGAGCTTGAAGCCATTCCCTCTTGTTCTGTCACTAATTACCTGTGAAAAGAGACCAGCACCAACCTCTCTACAATGACCTTTCAGGTAGTTGCAGAGACTGGTGAGGTCTCCCCTCAGCCTCCCCTTTCTCAAACTAAACAATCCCACTCGTTCAAGCATTCTTCATAAGATTTATTCCCTAGACCCTTCAGCAGCTTTGTTGCCCTCCTCTGTACTCGCTCCAGCACCTCGATATCTGTCTTGAATTGAGATGCCCAAAACTGAATGCAATACTCCAGGTGTGGCCTCACCAGTGCTGATTAATAATGCCTTATAGTTAAATTAAAATGACATAGTTAATTCTGTGTAAGCTTCTTTTGCTATTTTAATAACTCTTTGATTGATAATTTTTATACAGGTTATCATCAGCTGTGCCACACTCCAAATATTGATTCTAGCGTGATTGATTCAGATGATAAATGGCTCTGTCGACAGTGTGTTTTTGCAACAACAACAAAGGTGTGTTTCTAGAAAAACATTTATTAATACAACCTGTATTGTATGCATGCTTTGTTTTGAAGTTGAGACAAAAAACATTAAAAATAGCATTTAAAAAAGTTATTTTTTGTTAACTTTTATCTGAATTGGAATTTTATATATTGGGAATTGATATTTATTTTAGAAATAGATGGCATTTGGCTTTCAGATTATTTACAAATGCTATTATTAAAACATACAGGTGAAAGTATTTTATTATAGGCTTTTTTTTTTGTAACTCCCAAATTAAAGAATTGGAAACTTTCAGAAACATATTACTGTTTTTATAAACTAATGTATTTCTTTTGGCCCAGAGGGGTGGTGCTCTTAAGAAAGGACCAAATGCCAAAGCACTGCAAGTCATGAAACAAACATTACCATATAATGCAACAGACCTTGAGTGGGATGCAGGGCATAAAACCAATGTCCAGCAGTGTTACTGCTATTGTGGAGGACCTGGAGAGTAAGTAAACAGATAATATATAAGAACTTTGTAATGCATCTGATCTTGTAGTCTTTTACTTGTGAACTTGTTAGTTTCTGTTTCTATTGTGCGTGGGTATTAAACTTGATGCAAAGTGGAATTTTGAATTTTAGATATACATATATAGTTTTAGAATTGCCATGTGGGAAATACATTATTAATGGCTTTCCTTCTCCCATCAGATCTTTTGGTTTAATTTTGTCATGTGACCATTGCATAACATCAGTCTGTTCTACAGCAAGCAAGAATATATTTTATTGCGTTGCTACAGTTAACGTGTTGAAATTGGATGGAGTTTGTTGATCTTGCAATTCTAGGCTGTGTTTTTCTGATGTTAACCCAGCTCTTTTATTGATATCTAGATACATTTCTATTTGTGACTAGTTTATTACATTTTGTTGGATAGACAGCTGCCTGTTCCTACCACAACATTATACCATGGATTACAGTTATTGGCAGGGGGCAGACTTTTTCCTCTTATGGCATTACAGAGTCCTCTGCTGGTTCTTGCTTACAGGCAAGGCAAGAAAAGAGGGCTTAAGCAAGTAGGGGTGAATACTCTGGTGTCTGCATGGATAACTGAATGAATAAAATAGCATTGAAGATTTGAAGTCAAGGCAAGTCAAGAGTCCCACAAAGAAGTGAAGCTTTTGAGTTTATACTCACAGGACAGAGCTCTGGTTTGAGAAAGTTGCAGACTTGGACAAACATCACCTTCAATTTTCCATGATTCCTTTTCTCAAGGGAGAAGCTGGAAAAGGAAAAGAAACAGTGTGAACTATGAGGTTCATTTTGAGGATTCATGTAGTTGAATTCTCAGAACAAATGTTTATGACTTAATGTGACTGTGCCAGGCTTTGGAAAATAATAAGAAAGCTAATCCAGTATGTGAGAAGGAGCTTATATGGAGTTACTGAATTCTTATTATTGAGCATTAAAAGGCAGTTATATGAGGAAATTAAGTTTTTATTTTATTTAATAACTTAATTAATCCTTTTACTATATTATTTGTAGTCACTCTTTTCTAGTAATGATTTATTATGGAACTCAGTGTTACTGAAATATCCCTACAGATTACTGTTTTATAAACAGTGAAATTCAGTTTGGGTCAGAGGACGCCTTGTCATTTAATTTGAACATAATGAAGAACAATTTTCAGTAACTTCTAACATATCCTTGTTTTTCTTTCTTTTGGTGAAGCTGGTATCTAAAGATGTTGCAGTGCTGCAAGTGTAAGCAGTGGTTTCATGAGGCTTGTGTGCAGTGCTTGCAAAAGCCAATGCTTTTTGGTGACAGGTAAGAAATTTAAGCTATACTTCATGGTTGTCTTTAAAATGTCGAAGGAATTTCACATATGAGCTTTTATTAAGGCATCTGTAACATAACAGTATTTCCCAAAAATTGGGTGAGTTCTGTGGAAGATTATATGAAATAATGTGTTCAGGTGCCAGGAAAATGCAATTCTTTGTCTCAGTTTAATGAAGGAGGGTTTGGTGGTGGTGAGGTAACCAATGTATAGTCAAATTTGAACCGTTAATGATTTTACTGTGTGTAGAAGTCCATTATACTATAGGTGATGGCTGCTGAGAGGTTGGAAGCTTTAAAGCAGATCACTTTAGCGGGCCTGTAAGTTAGATAAGGGCTTTCAAGTTCACACTGTGTAGGTGACTAATCTCTTGTATGCAACATGCACCATGTTTCAAGGTAGGCTTTCACTAAGAGTGTGTGGAGTAGTGGTTCCCTGTACTAACAGTATAGGGAGCTGGAGAAAGCTGGAAGAATAGTTAGACTAAACTATACATCTTCTCCTCATGTGTGATGAGTTGGGATTAAAGGAAATTAAAAAGAGCGCTGGTCTGTGTTTTCATTTTAAGAAGAACTTGGATCACTTGGAGCAGATAGGATTGAAAACTGGAGAAGGGAATCAAGGAGTATCTCATTCATTATCTATTATACTTTCTTTTAGCTGTTGGTTGTGCTGGAATGTTTGTATGAAGGAACTGAGTTAGGACCCAGGAATGCATGGGTTGCTTGCACTGGTGCACAGGCTTCTGCATTTGAGAGAATGAAGTGGGGATGTTACAGACCATCTTCACTGATGGTCACAGGTTGAGGGACTTTCTTAGGGAGTATGAAACATTGGTACCAGGATAAAATTGAGGAAGTACCTTGTATCTGGCCCAGTAGGTACCAGCACAGATTGTGGAAGTTGATAGAGGAAGGTAGAAGATGGAGGGCATCTCAAATATGTTTTTCTTGCCTGCTTAACTTTAATTTTTTCATAACTGGAGTGTTAAAACATTAACAGAGTGTGTGTGTGTGTGTGTGTGTGTGTTTACAGACACTCACCACCCAGACACATGTACATACACATATGTATATATTTTTAGGTTTTATACGTTCATTTGCTCAGTTTGCAGTTCTGGACCAGAATACCTCAAACGTTTACCCTTGAGATGGTAAGTATCAATTTGAGAAAAAAAAAAAGGGTGAGTTGAATACATACTCTGCTTTTCTTTTTGGTATTTTGATTCTCCTTGCATAAAAGGAAATCCACTTGCTGTCTTGAGTTGTTTTACAAGTTGTTATGGCTTGTATGAACAGGGACAACTTCTTCAATGTTTTTCCTTAAATGTAGACATATCAAGTGCACACAATTGCAATATAATTATTGCTGTGTTGTTCAGTAAAGTAGCAAGCAACTACTGTCTTGTATAGGTGAAGACTGAGATATCTGAGCAAAGACTTCTTTGCAGGTTTAGGATCCTGCCATTAGATAAGCCAAATGTAGTGATTCAAAGCACTTGAGGAAGAGAAATGACAGGAAACTTAATAATGTTGGTCTCTGGATTGAGTGTTTTAAGTTGTGCTTTGTGTTCCTCAAGCTATATAATGCTAGTAGCTTTTCTACTAAATTATTTCAAAGAAAAACAATTGAGAAAGAGACTTAAAAAAAATATTCCAGTTTTTATTAAACAATTTCTGACTTCTAGGGTAGATATAGCACATCTATGCCTTTACAACCTAAGTGTTATTCATAAGAAGAAATACTTCGATTCGGAGCTTGAACTCATGGCCTACATTAATGAAAACTGGGATAGGTTGCATCCTGGTGAGGTAAGTAATTGGAGTACAATCTCTTGTTTTTCCTCACAGTGCATATGTATTTCCCAAAAGTTAGCGACCTGTGACCTGTTTTATTCTGAATGTTAAATCCTTTATTACCTTAAAATCTAGAAATCCCAAATAGTGAGATGTCCATCTTTAATTTCCTTGCAGAAATAGAATGTTTTTTAAGTGGTATATGTTCTTGTGGGCTGTAAAATTTCACAAGTGTTCCACATAACTATTATTTTATTATTAACATGGCAACTTTTAATTATTTATACTGAAGTGTTTATTCTGTTGCATATATGTATTTTCCTATTGTTTTATAATTGTCTCATAGTTCTCTGATATTTTCCTGTGCATAGACCAGAAAATCTAAATGTAGAACAGAATGCAGAGTATATTGCATATGAAGACATCTTCAAAATCTCTAAGGTGTAACACAATATTGTACACAAATTTCCTCTTTCATCTCTTTTCCAAACAAGGGCATGATCGGTTGCTGTCCAGGTCTAAAGATGGTTTCGATCCTTTTCCAGTCTTGATTCTGCTATTTGTCAAGGTGTCTTGGTTTTAGTTCACTCCTATATTAGTTATTTTTCCAGCTATTTGATTTACTTGTCTGTTACCTTAGTATTAAAGGAAATGCATTTCCCTAAGCAAACTGACTTAATATTTAACTAGGAGTAGCAGTGTAGATACTTGTTTCTCTATGTAAGATTGGATACAAAATTTGTCTCAACTCAAATTGGCATGTTCTGCTAATAGGGTATGCACTTTTCTCATGCATGAAAATTGTTCATTTTTTTGGAAGTTTTTAAATGCAAGTGGCTAGAAATGTTCTTAAAATGAGCACATTCTACTTTTATACTACTTTTCAGTAAATCTGTAAGTCTGTAATCCATTTTTACAAGCAAATACAATTTGAGAATCAAATTTATGTTCTTGGTTTGAATGGGTAACTACTTTTCATAAGTAATTATAAAATAGTTTAAAATACATATGCTTAGGCTGTGAGTGCCAGTTTCTTCGAAAGACAAACACTCAAGCATTACTAAACTTAGTGTCATTATGAATAGACATCTGGTTTACTTTGGAATGTATGGCATCTCTTAGCTAAGTCATATCAAGTCAATTCTATCAGGCCATAAGCTTTAATGAAAAAAAAGGCTGCACAAAATGTGGTAATTCTCACACCATCTTTTCAATAGAATGAAACGTTCTGGCTGTTACTGCGCAGTTTAACAAATACGTAAGCAGCGTTTAATTTTGACTTATTTCTTTTAGCATTGAGGAAAATTAAGAAGAAATGTTTGCTTATTTTGCATAATATATTTTTTTTCATATTTAACATAATTTCATGTCAGAATGGTTACTCAGAGTAGCTGTGGTGTGGATGAGGAGAGTGGAGCTGTCTAGTGGCCATTTACTTGCAGCACACATGCCGTTTTCAGGAAGTTGAAAGGCTACAGTCCTCATTGTGCTGCTCTCCCCCTTTCCCCTTTCACTCTATCCACACTCAATGGATGTGAAAAACACAACTAAGGAGGAAGAAGGAGAGGTGAAATAAAAAATAAGTAAACTTAATTCTTTGTTAATTCTTTTCAATTCCTTAATCAATATTTCTACACCTTCAAGGAAACAACTTATTTTAATTCTGAAGACTGCATTTTTGAAGGGGTAGTTTTTGAATAAATGCATAAAAGCTGTGTTAAGGAAACCTTGAAGGCTTTATTCTGAAAATATTCTAAATGTCTCTCGCTGAGTTGGGAAAAATTGTCTTGAAAAAACTGAGGCAAATGTATTTTACTCTGGCTAATCTGGTTTCTTTAGTAAAAAAAAATTAGTCACAGAAATAGTAACATCTACAATATTGTGGTTTTAGGGTTTACACTTAGGTTTCTTTCTCTAGCTGCTTATTATTGAATTAGAGGAAAAGTTTTTTAGCCATAGGTAAGATGGTGGAATATTATAATTCCACCATAGTAAATGCTGGAATTATCAGACCTCCTAATCCACTTTTAGCGTGTTATGATTTACAATAAATATATGGCCATTTTCTCTATTTAAGTACTGCAGAGTTGCAAGACCTGTGGATAGCAGTGGGTTGTACTGAATTCACTGATGTGAATCTTGCCCAAAATTGTGATAAAAGGTTGTTTTTTGAGTATATTTACCCATTTGCTTAGCTGTTAGCACATTTTGAGCATTTCTATCTGTCCTGTTTGGTCAGAATTCTATTTAGAAAGTATTTGAGGGTGGGGTTTTTGAGCTGCAAATGTTATACAGTCTGCTCTGTAGTAATTTTAACGATGGAACATAAACTGTTTGTCAGCTCTATAATTTAAGATAAATTTACTGCAGAGCCAATTGGATATAAGTTCTAGAACACTTTGGCATGGCAACTGGAAATATGGTGGCTTCACTGGGATTTAAAAATAGCTGTCTAAATCCAAAAATAAATAATCTTATTTTAAATTCTATTATTTAAATGCTGTGTCCACTTTATAGTCACCACCATATGTATTGTGCTTTTTGTCACTTATTCATATGTATGCAGTTTCTCAGAGAGAAGATTCCATGTTTTTGGTAGCTTGATAGGGACTGGCTACTTTGGGATTTAGTGCAAGAAGGGAGGTTAGATTGGGTCTTAGCAAAACGGGCAAGAAAATGGATTCATTTTTTTTTGTTTAATCAAAACTTTTCTGGGCCTCTTAAATGTTTTCTGTCATGTTGAATAATAGTGGACAAAATGGGAAGTTAGGTCCTGTGGCAGGATTTTGCTTAGAATTATAATAAATGGTGTGAATTCTGTGAATGTAAATCACAGAACATATGGGATAATGATTAATATCCTTTGGGGTTAGGTAGTTCCCACAGCTAATACTTCATAGATGTACTTCACATCCAAATCTGTAGTTACAGTAACTCAGAGTAACTGGAGACTTTCTATTACTAAAGAATTCAATGGGTTAAATGATTTCTTAATACTTCACAGCTTGCAGATACACCAAAATCTGAAAGATATGAGCATGTACTGGAGGCATTAAATGATTACAAGACCATGTAAGTTACTGGTACTTTTTGCTTTAAATGTTGTTTGCCTGTTTCATCTGATGTAGATTACAGTCTTCAGTCTCCTTTGCTCAATCTATCTGATAATCACTTTGGCTGCAGATAGCAGTTAAATTTAAAATATTTTTTCTATTTCAAATGATAACATTACATAACTGAGTGGAACCCAGATAATGAGAAAAAGTGTTTTAACTTCCATCCTCCTTCCACTTCACATTCTGTATATGGGAGAGAGGATGGTGTGAGGGGAAAGAGGGGAATAAAATAACATTAGAATGAAAAACTTGCATAGTTTTGTTTTGCATGTACACTGTTATTTTAAAAGTTGCTTTCCTTGGGGTCAGAATTTTAACAATTAATTTAAAATCACCTAGGTTTATGTCTGGAAAAGAAATTAAGAAAAAGAAGCATTTGTTTGGCTTGAGAATTCGTGTTCCTCCTGTGCCACCAAATGCTGCTTTAAAAGCTGAGAAAGAACCAGAAGGAACTTCCCATGAGTTCAAAATTAAAGGCAGAAAATCATCTAAACCGATCCCTGATGTGAGGTAAAATAACCCAGTCGTTTTAGCAATGTTGTGATAAATTGGGGCTACTTGGGTGTATTTTTGGTGCCAACAAAAAAATACATTAAAATGCTTTTTCATTGTATCATGTATTTTTTTAAATAACAGTAAAGGTGAATGAATTGGGAGAACAAGGTTTTTGAACAAATTTTGTTAGCTTTCTATTAGGATCTTTCTAAAAAAACACAAAACAAAAACTCAGCATGAAATTTAGCAGTAAGAACAATAGAAAATATCTCAACTTTGCTGTCATTTTGGAAACAAAATCTCCTGTCTTTTTGGAGCTCTTATGCAATAATCTACATAGAATTCTAAATAGGGAAGCATGATGAGTTGTGTTAGTAAATGTGACATCATTTTACCAAGTGTGATCATATGAATAAACAGCATTTAACACTTGTTTGTTTCTTTTCAACACAAGGGAATCAGTAATGTCACTGGAAAGATCCTGTATCTGTTATTGTAGAGGCAAAACCACATAGCTTTGTACCTGATGATATGGATTTACCAGAGTAACCTCATTTAGTGCAATGTTTTAGTAACAGACATCTAATTGTGTATTCATTGCCAAAGGAAAACATGTATTCAATGAAAATGATCTTCAGTAATACAGAACAAAATATAAATTTTCTTCTAGGGAATTAAGTAATGGTATAGAAAGAAAGGGGAAAAAAAAATCAGTAGGTCGTCCACCCGGTCCCTATACAAGAAAAATGATTCACAAAACTCCAGAGTCGTCTCCTCTGGTAAGGTTTTGGAATACCCCCTTTCCTCCTCTTTTCCCTTCTAACTGGATTATAATTTTTGTAGAAAAACATAACCAGTTAATCTGAATCATGATAATCCCGCATTCCCCTTCAAACAAAATTTGATACGGTGATTACAAGTTAATCTTAAGTACTGTTCTGTTTTTTTTCTTAGGATAATGAGCCAGTTCCAGTGATAGAGAACCCAGCCTTGGAATTACCCTGCACTGTTGGGTAAATTAAAAAAAAAATAAAATTTAAAAATAATTGTGTAAAACATTATAATACCACCATGTAATTTATCTGTTTGCTTCTGAAATGTCAGCTCAGTTTTTAATATAAGATTATTTTCATTGCATGGCAACCTTGTTGTCTTGCGTATCAGGAAATCTGATGGAACTGCACATTCATCCAATACCTCAGATGTGGAATCCACAGGTGCTGCCAGTATAAAAGAAACTACCTCATCTAGCATTTCCAGACATTATAGGTAATTATTCAATTGCTCCATCTGCTGTAAAGATTAAGATTTGTAATATATTTATTTTAATAACATTTTCTGAAAGGGAGGACAGAAAACAATTGATTCAGCAATACTTCACCCTTTGTAGACAGAAGTCACAGGGATTGTACAAGAGATCTTGGCAAAGCATGACATGCAGTGTTCTAAGTCTGGGGTTTTTTGTTTGTTTTTGTTGCTGTTTTTTTTTTTTAAACCTGAGCTTCTGTTCTAGTTCCGGTTTTGGACCCTTTGGATAACTTCTACAAAATCTGATACAGGTAGTTCCAAAGAAATAAGATTCATGAAGGTAGACACTTGGATGAGAGAGACACAAACCAGCAACCCACATTTATAGAAAGGCAGACAATTTGCTAATAATTTGTGGTCTAGTTGTTGCCTGTGCTGTTCTGTTTGCTTCGTTAGTTTTTTTAAGTTTTCGCACAACAAAGGTAGAAGATAAGGTAGGAGTTTGACTGAAGTTATGAGGCAGCCATAGTAGATGTGGAATGGAGGTAAGGGTATTGCAGAACTGGTGGGAGACTTAATAGAGAAGAACTGAGGATATTGCAGAGAGGTATAACATGGAGAATGTGGTAATTCACTAGGATTTGAAGTGATGAACAACCGGGACTCAGAGTAGAGCTATAAATTGCATGGGGAAGTCTAAAGAAATAGACTAGTTTTCTCTTGTCCTTAGTTCTGCTCATCAACACACCGGGGGGGTTTTTTGTGTTCACTAAGCACTGTTCTTTGTTGATGTAAAATATGTAGTTAAATTATATTTACTGAAAAAAATTAAACTCCATAATTTCCTGAGCTTAGTTTTCTAATAAAGGCCACAAAAGAGCTGATCTGTACCCTGAAATAATTTTAGCAGCTTTTATTTTTATAGGTCTGAGTATTTATGTTAAAGAATAGTAAGTATGTGATGATGTTCTACAGTCCATAGGGCATGAAAAATTTTTGGCACAGTCTTAATAAATAAATTATTAACTACAATAAACTTTTCTGCAAATAAATTAGTTGACCTTTGCCCTCTCAGCAAACAAATTTCTATTTTATTGAGACACATGGATCCTCAATCTACTTATTTTGTCTCCTCTCTTTCTGGTTCATGCTATTAAGTGCTTTCATGAGTAGTTTTTGTATGCATTACTTCTACAATAGTCCATGTTCAAAACTCATGTTTAACATGGACTTCTGAAATTGTTGCCTAAGAACTCAAGTCACTGTTGTGTATTTCTGCCCTTGATTCCATTCTCTTTTTTTAACTTTAAAAACAGGTGCTTCTTTCCTCAGTATGTTATATAGGGGTCTTGAACATCAAATATATATAATTTAATTTAGGACTTTATCAAACATGTTTTATTATGTGCAAATTATCAATGTAGGTTTTTACATAAGGATTTACATCTTGGACACATAATATTTGGATGATAATACATATTTTTCTGGCCACATGTAGTAAATCTTTAGAAGGTACTGTAGAAATTAGTGATGTAGAATAGATTTTGTAGTATCATCTTTCATATTCCAGAGTTTTTAATTTATTGAGAAATTCAGCTTGAAAAATAAGTAGGTATAAATTAATTTTATTTATAGTCTTAACTAACCTCAAGTCACAAGCTCTTTTATAGTGTAACTTTTGTAATTGAGGCCTATCTGTGTGATAAATGTGTATTTTTTTATTTGCAAATTTAAGCATATTTGGTGCAGACCTCTCTGAAGACATTTTTTATATGCTTAAGAATGGGATTAAGCTGTATCAAAATAGTACTCAACACATCTAGGCATAAGTTGTTGTTTAGCTAATATTTCTGATTTTTTTTAAGTTATTTACATAATGAAAATTGTACTAACCTTTATTGTGCAAGTGCCATATTTATAGTAATTTATCCATAGGCAACAAGTATTTTTATCATTTCAAATATGAAAAAGTTGTTATGAGTTATGATATATATATGGAAATAACTGATTATAAAGCGCACCTTTTGAGTAAGTTCCTTGGAGTTAATGTTGGTTTGTGTTTTGTGGGTATTTTCAGTAGTTTATCTGACTCGAGAAAAAGGACTCGTACAGGAAGAACTTGGCCTGCTGCAATACCACATTTGAGAAGAAGAGGTCGCTTTCCACGAAAAGCACTCCAGACTCAAAATTCCGAAATTGTAAAAGATGATGAGAGCAAGGAAGATTATCAGTATGATGAACTCAATACAGAGATACTTAACAACTTAGCAGATCAGGAGTTGCAGCTCAATCATCTAAAGAACTCGATTACTAGTTATTTTGGTGCAGCAGGTAGAATAGCTTGTGGGGAAAAATACCGTGTCTTGGCTCGTCGGGTGACGCTTGATGGAAAGGTGCAGTATCTTGTGGAGTGGGAAGGAGCAACTGCATCCTGACTGTAGGACTGAACATTATGTTCACTGCACTGTCATCTGTAAGTACAGTTCATAATGCAGAGCCACGAGAGAAATGTGTCTTTAAATGTATTTCTAAAAACAAAACAAAACCAGTTTAGCCTTAACTTGTAATTGTTATCATTGCAGCTCTTGTGATAAAGACTTATCTTTTTAAAATCGGATCTGAAACTTAAAGTTTTTAATCTGAACATTGTTAGATTGTTTTAGGTTGGGATATTTTGGGTTACAATTGCTTAAAAATGTGCATGGTGTTTTTTAAAAAAAAGACATTTTCTAGAGAACATTCCATGGATACAGTTATTGTGATTTAGAAGAAAATACTATGTAGATAGCACAAATCTTTGAAAAATTTTGGTTTGTTTTCTTACCCAAATGTTTGCAGAAATGTATTTCTATTTCAATACTTTCTAGATTTCATAAGTGCAGTGTATATAATGCCCACTGAAGACTGTAAAATACTGAAGTTTTC
Organism: Hemiprocne comata; assembly: GCA_020745705.1. Taxonomy (NCBI): domain Eukaryota; kingdom Metazoa; phylum Chordata; class Aves; order Apodiformes; family Apodidae; genus Hemiprocne; species Hemiprocne comata. The sequence continues at coordinate 15,365,603 of CM036593.1, read as the reverse complement.
TTTCAAACAAAGTGTAAAAAAAAGAAAAAAAATATATTGAGCCTGTAAATTGCTCTGTGACCAGACTTCATTGTCTTCTTAATATATTCTGTGTGTGTGTGCGTGCGCATGTGTGTGCGTATATACCTGTGTATGTATGCACACACATACTTGTGTGTGTATATATATGTGTGATTGTGACCTATGCAATACAAATTATGGGATTGGGCAGCTTCTGAGGATACATCCCATAATTCTTTTTTCAGGAATAGTTGCCAGTATTTACACAGAAGCATTTCTTCTCAGGCTTATTGGGTGCTGTTGCTTTCTATGTACTAAGGAAAAGTGTCAAACCAGTGCAGTGTGTTCTGGCAATGGGTGCAGTCATTGATGGTCATGTGCTCTAGGTAATATATTCCATTCTTTTCCATGTGAATTAACTGTTAAATAATGCAGGATCTGAACATTTTGAAGATAACTGCTAGAAGTAAGTTTCAAAGTCATTGTGGCACACGGATTGTAAATTTTGTGGCCCAGTTATAAACTAAGTTGACAGAGTAACACAAGATTCCTACATATCTGTAGAAACAAGTCATAGTTTGTTTAAAGGTTGTATGAACAAAGTGTGTCATTGCACAGGGTCAACAGTTTGTTGCCATTTGGAGTAACATTACTGATTTTATTACAACGTTACCTCTTTTGTTTTTGTAAAATATACCAAGTTTTAAATTGGTAAGTTTATTTTACTTGTTTTTTTAAAAAAAGTCAAAAAAGTCTCTTGCCAGTATTAGATGTTTTTTCTTTGTCTGCTACTTTTGAGGGAGTTTTAGCCAAAGAGTAAACAGAAGAATATTTTCACTTTGGTGGTTATTCACTGTACTGCGTAAGTTTAGTTTTCTAAAAGCTTACAGTTTACCACCAAAATAAAATTATGTAACATTTATACATGACAAAATGGTTTCAAGTGTACTGCCTGGGTTAGTACTTATTTATTCCATTACTTAATTATTTGACTTTTTCTGCTCATCTTGAACATCTTGAAATGGTGATTTAGTTTGTGGTTTGTTGTGTGTTTTTTTTTTTTTTACTTGTCACCTTATAGCCAAAGGAAGCAGAGAAAGCTTTTTATCCTGTGCTTGGTTTATGGCTGGCCAGGTAATATTAGCTTTATAAAAATGCTAATTAAAAACTGCCACTTCTGTTTACCTTCACTAAAATGTGTGGGTTTTTTCCTCACACCCTCAGCTATTAATTTAATGTTGCCTTGCCTATAGCTGCAATATTTTGATAACACAGCAACTTCATGTTAATTTTTGAATGTTTATATCTTGGGATAATGCAAAATGTAAAGCCTTTGTAACCTTACTCACACCATCTGTATATGTCTTTATTGTTTCACTTTATCCAAGTCCTTTAATTCTAACTGAACACCAGCAGTGTTTTTCATGAAGTTTCATTTAAAGATAAATATTGGAATGTACTTGGGGACTTGGGGGGGGTGGAAGAAAATTTTTGTCAAACTTAAGCTGTCCGTAGACTTAACTATTGTGAATGTCATTGTTTCATTTTATTATGGTGGTTGGCTTGACTCTGATGTTCAGTTTGTATTTTTGGAATTGCTTTTTTTCTTAGAATTAAAAGACCAACATTAAATGTGTGTATTTTTTTGAGAGAGAAGAATGAGTTTTGATTCTGTATTCTTGTGAACTACATCTTTGGTAGCATCCTCCCATCCATTGTTCCCGATCTCTAGCTTTCCTGTTACTGTCCTGGAGACACTTGCCCTGTACATAGACACTAACTAGTGTTCCAGCTATGCTTGAGGGATGCTTTGTTACAAGGTGTCATGTACTGGAAAATGCTGCAATAGTGCTGCTGAAGATACAGCTAGAGTACTAATTAAAGCACACCTACAAATGCCTTTCTCTCATTTTATGTGAATTTCATTGTATGTAGTAATGGAGTATCTAAAGGAAGATACAGATGTTGCTGTACCTAATGATTTCATTTCGATATGACTGGATCATTGTATGTATGCATGTGTGTAAATATATGTAATTCAACTTTGTTGTGGTCACTGATTTAGAACCATTTCTATGTGTATCAGATTTAATATTTTTCATTATATATTACTTGTATTACAGTAGTATTTAGGTAGGTGAAGTCTCCCTTGAGGCCATTCTAAAAATGTTGACATCACATGAACAAGACAGCAAAGAAATAATGGCACATAACTTTTCAGAATTGTAAAATAATCGTAGCAAATTACTTGTCAAATCATTGTTCTCAACAAAAACTTCAAGTGGAATTTTGAATAAAAAGTATGCTTTTCTATGCATAACAGGCATTTTGAGTGAGATTACAAAGGAGTTTTGAAAAATCTCTCAGCATGATATTTGAAATGAAAGTCAGTATTTTCACATGAAGACAGAAATAAACCAAAAAATGCCTTGAAGGTGAAGACAAGCACCTTGTTGTTGTCTAGGGAGTGGGGGGGGGGTGGTGGATAAATGGGATAAACAGCAAATGGTCATGTCTTTGGAATACCCTGATAAAGTGATCTTTAGTGTTGTATTTTAAAAGGAAATTGGTGAATTGAGATGAGACATGCCAAGGCTGGAGACCGAGCAATAGCCAGAACACAGTGGTAAGGATGATCTGGACAGGAACATCAGTTCAGTGCACAGAGGGAAGAGGATGAATCTTGCAAATGCTATGCAGGTAACATTTTCAGGCATTAAATTGTGTCACTTCTGGTTCCCTCACATCTGCCTGAAAGACAAGTAATACTGCAGTTAAGGGTATGATGACAGATATTTTCTAGAAATGGAAAAAATATTTGGGATGTGAGATGTGTTTGATGCTGAACTTCAGGTAATGGCTAAACACCCATGTGGAGATGTCAGATCTATTGAGATCCCACTGTGGTCAGAAAAACAGTCATGCAAGGGGAAAAAAAAAATCCCAAGTTGTCAACCTAAAGTTTGTGGAAGAGTTGATTCATTTTTTTGTAAATTGGATCATCTATAGGTGGGGTACAAAGAAGAGAAAGACGGAAAAAGAAATTCCTTTGTAGTCCCTGAAGAAAGTTGAAAGGGGCATGACCATCTTCTTGAGAAGATAGTACAGGACAACAGAAAAACAAAAAACGAGTACAAGAATAAGCTGTGCACAGTCTGAGAATGAGCTTGGAATTTGTTGCTTTTCCTGATCTTTCACTCTTATTGTTTAGCAAGAATGAAACAGAAAATTTTGCATTGTCATGATGCATTTCTCAATCCCCTAATGTTCCTCTCATCTCTGCTATTTTTTTCATAATTTTTTTCACATTCCAGCATTGAAATCCAGATACTGTTAACAAGAGCAGTTCCAGTCTTCGTTGATACCAAAATATTTTGCCTTGCAGATAGGTACTGGTTTTTCAAATAAATCTGTAGCTTGTACGGTTCTTTTAATATCATCTTTCTCCTAATCTCTTCACCAATATTTCACTACTGTGTATTTATTTCACTTGTTCTAATTTACGGTTCCAGCATCTGAATTTGGTGATATTCTGTTCTCTTCCCATTATTAGCTATTTTGTGTTTAGCATTGACTTCATTGTGGCTTTGGTTTCCCAGTCTTTTGGGTACTTAATGTCCAATGTGGTGTGGCATTAACTGGCAATCTTGACATCTGCAGTCTAGTTCTAATAAGCTCACTTTCTTCAAAACCTGCTTAATAGCAAGAAGCTAATTAATAGTTCTGTCGTGCTCTAAATAAAGTTTATTCTTTAGTAAGAACCATTTCCAAGTACTTCATTTGTTCTCTGCCATTCCCTGAGGAATACTTACAAAACTGTTGCTTTCACTGCATTCATTCATGTCATCATCCAAGGGGACAATTACTGCTTTGCTGTGTACACATTTTTCTCATTCATGAACATCACTCAGGTTGCTGACTTTGTTTTTCACCTGCTTGCTGTAACTTCTTATTCGTAACTTCACAAATTGGTTGCATGATAGCAGAGATTGGAAAGCAGGATGATCTAAAATTCTAGAGATTATCAGCAATGGCTGGAAACTCAGGGAAAAGGAAATAATGGACAATTGATAAGGTTTTCAGGCTGTAGGATGTTAAGATATATTTGTAGTGGTGGTAGCAGAAGGAAAAGATTGTGCCTAAGAAGGGGAAGAATATAAGGTAGAAGTAACAATTCATCAAGATAACAATGCACAGTTCCTTGGGGTAAGGAAAGTGATGCTTTTTGAGCAAAATCCACATTCATAACTGTCCTTTCTGACATGTTAACTAAGGAGGCTAACTGGCTTGTTGCAGAAAAGTTATAAAAATACAAGTAATATGTGTGTTTATGTGTAGAAATATACAAGTCTGAGTAATACAATGAGAAACGATTGCATTTTATTACAATGGAAATTTATTTTTAAGGAAGTATCTTAAGTGGGCTGTGAAATAGTTATAAAAAATAGAACCTTTGGATGGTTAAAAAAATAATTTGCTAATTCAATCTTTGCATTCTTTCCTCCCATGCATTTTTTTCTTCGCTTGTGGTGATGAACCCAGGTCTTGTAGCAGGTGTTCAGCTACCTCAGTCATTCAGTGGTAAGTGCTGAAACTTTAGAATGGGAATTCCTGTTTGTTTAGCCATTTGGTGCCTGAGGCTGCTTCCTTCTTCCTGGTCTTGTGGTGTCATCTTGTGGGAGAGGAGTGACTGGGAAGAATTATTTCAGGAGAGGCCTCATAAGTGAATAAAGGCTGAAGCATGTGCTTTGGAGGGGAGTGGTGGGGTCTGGTTCTGCCCTTTGTCTTTTCAGATAATGTAATCAAGAGTCTTTGCATTGTTTGGAACTAGGATTGATTGAACTGTGAGAAGCTTTTTGTATGAACATGGAAATCTTTTGACTTGACTCTGATTTTTACTAAATCCTGAAATCCTACAGCTTAATAGAAATATTAATTAGATGGTAAATGTCAGGTCTTCTAACATAACATTGAAATAAAGATTCAGACTATAGACAGATGCTTTTAGAATGTTTCTTTTAGCAACTCTATGCCTTCCTTACACACCTGTATTCCAGTTTGGCAGGTAGCAGATGGAGAGTGAAGGATACCTTGTTTCCAGAAACTTGGTACACACTAAGGGAAGAAGTGGGGGAGTTTGAGCTGTATGGGTGCTAAAGTCTCATTAACTGTCCTCAACTATTATAGCAATTGATAGCATCAGAGGTGATGTAGTTCAGATACTTCTGGTGAAACTTCAGCAGTGTGTAGGTGTGTTTACTATGAACTATTTTGAAATTATTTAAATAATTATTGTACTGCTATTTTATTATCTTTATCTGTGATAGAAATCAACAATTAAATTAAGTAAATTGTTGGGTTTGGAAACCAAATCATACAATAAGGCAAATAGCTTTTGATCTCCTCAGTGCTAAGAAGTGTCCTCTTGGATGAGTTTCTGTGTTAGGGTACTACTGGAGCAAGGAAAAAGCTTGGAAAAAGGAAGGGCTTAACACATTTCTCAGCAGTAAGCAAGAGTTGTATGCCTCTTGTCTGCACCAAAAGTTGCTAAGTTTTAAAATGAAAGTGTCAAAGAGAATTCCTCTTTGGAACTAGGAAAGGCACAGGAATTTCTAAAGACACCAGATATAGCTTAATCTACTTAGGTCCAGGCTGTCTTAATTAACTGTTGGGTATAATGAGTCTTTAGGATAGATTGCCATTAAGTATTTTAAAAAATAATCAGGGAAAAAAAAGTAATTGCTGTGGCTGGTTGAATAAAATGCTTAACAGGGTAGTTTGACTGTGCCACATGGTCTTGGATGAGGATAGTGCTGCAAACCTGACCAATGGGCAGGGTTAAACAAGGAGATGCTGCAGTGGAGTGAGATGCAGTGAACTTGTGCCAGTCTGAAGTACAAGCCCATTGTGCTGTATGTAAGGCAGAAAGTGTCATTTCTACAGTGCACACTTCAAGAGACCAGGAAAGAACTTTTGGTTGCATTTCTGGTATCTTTGTTCACAATGGCTTTTGATAGTGTTCACTGTGCATGTACCTTTTCAAGTCAAACCACTGTTCCTTCTACCATCATTTGCCAAACCTGGCGACATTGTACCGGAGTATTTTATGATATCTACTTCATCAATTCATAACACAGTACAAAAAGGAAGTTCATGCTTTATTAGTTGAACAATGTGGTTAGCAGGCTTCTGGAGAGGCCCACGTTTCTCAGTTCTTATGAAAGGGTAAACAAGCTCAGATTTGTCACGTGTCTTTACTTGATAAAGCTGAAAAAAGTGCTCAAAATTTTAAGCTTTTAGTCTTGGGATCTTGCATATTCTCTTACAAATAATGTGAAAATATTACCTATTAATAACTAGTAGTAACTTTTATGATGGGATTATTTGCTACAGTTTGATATTCTGTGATACTATTTTTCTGATTTCCTTCTATTCTTCCCAAGTGTTTATTTTAAAATGTTGACTATACTGAATCAGAAATGAAAATACTTACATTGTGAAGTAAATGGTTTCTTCAGAGATGGAAAATATAAGCATTAATGGAAGTACTCAACAGGTCAATCAGATGATATAAGATGATATTTGCTACTGAAAAATACTTTAAAATACTTTTAAAAAATTCTTCTCAATAGTTTCTTGTGACTTGTACTGTTGTTAATTGCAAATACAGAAACATGCACTTAAGTTAAAACAATATATTAAGACAAAGTGCCTTCTGAAAAAACTTTCTAGATAGGGTTTGTGAGGACAGATGACTCAGGTTAGACCAGTAAAGTGGTCTTTGAGTGTAAATTTGCTGCTGTCTTTCTGTGGTATCACAAGCTTACAAATTACTGTAATCTGTTCCTTGGGATATTTCATCTCACTTTTTTTTGAGGTGAGAAACTTGGGACTTGGTTTAGTTACTAACAAGTAACACTCAACAAGACAAATAGTTTCCCAGTCACAGGTGTTGATGTAATACCAAGCTATCTGGACTTAAGCAGGCCTGAGGGTCTTAACTGTCTCTTGTTTTGACCACAGAATTATTCTAGTCTCATTAGTATTAATGACCTCTATAATTTTGTACAAGACAGGACCTACTATTCTACCCAGATTTGCTCCTAACCTTATTGTCTACATAACTGGAAGCTATGTGGTTCTGTGCCTGTAGGTGTAATAAACTGCAGGTACAATAAGCAATACAAGTATTAATTAAGGTGCAAATATTGAAAAAAAATTAAGGCTTGTACCTGCCACGAGTGACAACTTCAAAACTAAATGTATTTTTTGTTGGTGTTACTCTGATCTGACACCTGTGTGAATCTTAATTTATTTGCATTGATTAATTTGATTTTGGGTTACAGTGAATAAGAACAGAATTTGAACACTGCATGAGGAAGAAATAAAGCTGCATTGCTAAGTTCTTGTTAGCTTAGCATCCTTCATCTTTTGCAGCATTCATTGGTAAAGCATTCTTCCTTCATTATAAAATGAAGAACACACATTTAAACTTCATTTATTGAAAATCTCAGTTTTGCATAATTTTATTCAACATCTGCATTCTTAAAACATTTAAATCTTAATAAAAAGTCCATTAAGAAAAAAATTTAATTTATATTCTCCTTGGTAAATTTTTATACAATCAAAAGCAATCTAGTCTTCAAAATCCAAATGAAACTTTATTTAGCTGCAAGTTTCAATGCCAAATCCTTCACCTATGATAAAACATTCCAGCTGCCACAGTCAAAGCACAGTTACCTTAACAGTTACTCCCCAATTCATTTTCTATAATGAACCTTGAACAGGGATAAAATACAGCCAGTGCTTTTAGCTGCAAAGTAGTTAATTTCTTCCAGATGAACTCTGGTGACAATTGTTGTTTTCCTTCAACCAGAGACTGCTCTTTTTAACTGGAGAGACTGCTGCAGTTCAGTCTTGTGTCTTTGATCAGAGAAGTCTGCATTCATTAGCAGCTTAAGCTAATACACCATCTTGTTTTGCCACTGGATGTATAACCACTGTCAGAGAGGCACAGCAGAGCAGCTGGAGAACCTAATCCCTTGAGATGCCCTTGGAAAATCTGGCAGAGCTCATCTGTTGGAGGTCTAAGCTGAAATGTAGAATCTAGTAGCTTTGATGCAAGAGGTAGATGTCTTAGAGCTTCACAGAGCTGATTAAATATTTTGCAGAGGGTTTGCAGCATCACACTCATGGTGATGCAAGTGAAGATGGATCTCCTAGCAAAAGGGGCAGAGCCCTAAGAATCTTATTTGTCTGTCCTGAAGGGACCCGATCAAAACCTTCAAAGTTGACTTCAGTGAGCTTTGGCTGATGCCCTGATGTAGATATATGGTTTATTGGTACAGGGAGATGCACAGGGAAATAGCTGAAAAATATTATTTGCCACTCTAGCAGAATGAATTAACTTTTCCTAGACTTTGATCACAGAAATAAGCCTTCTACTTGCAGGTAGTTTACAGTAGAAAGCATAATGTTGAAAGGGAAGATATACAGAACCCTAAAGGGAAACAATCTTACTTTGCAGAAAGAAGTAGCAGCTCAACAGCCTTTGGAGCTCTCTAAAAGTTCTGTAAGGAGTAATACTTTTGATTATAAAAACTATTTAGAAATATTATTGCTAGGTTCCATTGTCTGAAGTTGAAGCTGAAGTGCTGTTTCTAAGTACTGTAGCCCTTGCTAGCATCTGCTTCATTTGAACAAAGAGGTTCTTCATGCATCTATTGACCCTGTTTTATCTCCATAAAATAACTTTTAATCACAAAATCTCAAAGTTGCATTTCTGCTGTTCGTATCCAGATGACCCAACACCAGGCAGAACATTAACACATACACTTGTTTTAAAACACTTTTTTAAAAAGTGTTTTTTAAGGAAGTATTTTTTAAAATAAACACGTGATGAAATGTAGTTTAACACATTTAGACAGGAAATTTCAGTGACTTGGCACATTGTAAAATAGACTTGCACACCAGGGGTTTTGGCAAGAATTCTTCATATCCTTACTGCACTGTTAAAAGCTACTTCATCTAGAAATTACGTATTACTGATTTGAGGATAGGCTTGCCTTAGTTAAGTGATTATTATGTATGCAGTTGATCCTAAAATCTGAAACCTGTATTTATTGCTCATGTAATTCATGCCTTACTCTCATAAATAGCTAGATATGGAAACATTGCTCATGTGAACTTGGTGTACCTGCACAGCTGTAAGACTTGTGAGCACGAGCAAAAAGGCAAAGTTTAGGTGAACAGCTTTGGTTTTTCATGCCTTTGTATGTCACTCTATTAACTGCAACATTAGTCATAGATGTAGACAAAAACTAATAAATAATTTGGCAAAGATGAGGGATTTTGAGACTACAAAAATTAATGTTAAGGTATTTTTACATACCCCCCCCCCCCTTTATTAAAGGGAAAGAATGAAAAATTACTTCTTGAAAACTATGTATTACATGAGGTAACAGAAACTAAGAATTCACAAACCATGTTTCCAGGTGTCTGTGCATTTGTTTGTATACCATATAGTCACTTGTATCTTGAATCTCATGTAACAGCCAAAAAGCAAGACAGAGTTGTACAGCTACAGGACAGAAACATTTATGAACAGGAATTGCACCTAATTTCACATTGGCGGTGCTTTTTTTAAAGTGCTGATGTTAGTCATCTGTATGTAAAAAGAGTTCTCTCCTTTTCTCACAATGTAAGCCCAGCGTTTCTCCATGGTACTGTACAACAAAAGCTGAAGATTTTTAGAAACACGTAACTTTGAAGATAAATGACAGTAACTACAGACTACTCCTGTGGGCCCCAACCCTGTAAACACTTAGGCACGTATGTAAATTCACCCAATTTTTAACAGCAAATAAACTAACGTCTAAGCTACCATTTAAATTCTTATGTGAACATGAAAAAATGACAGTAAATACTTTGCATATGCACCAAGCATCGTGTGCGCTATGCTTAAGTTAGTCATCAACAAGCAATTAACAAATGCTACAAGTACAAAAAAAGTGTTGTTAGTAGCACTTGCAAAAATTGGAAGAGCTTAGGGCAAAGCATTCTGTTGATGTTAAGAAAAACCAAGACAACCGACTGCCACCACCAAAACCAAAAAGCCCAACGTGAACTGAAAACCTGTTGTCTACTGCCTCTTCAAAAGACTCTGAAAGGTCATGGTTTTCTTTTTTTTTTTTAATCATCATTGTAGTAGTTTATTGCTCCCCCTCTTGCCCCTTACCTGTTATTTTATGTTCATACTGAATATTAAGTTCTACTTTTCCTCTTATCTTCAAAGAGACTTTTCAGCATGTAAACCTGAACAGCTGATACCACCACCATTACTCCCAAGTTGACCATGGACCAGAAATTCACTCTGTCGAAGTTGCTTTCTTGTATATTTCGGTCACGAGCCTCAAATGCTCTGAGCAGGGTCTGAATCTGGACACTTTTGCTTAATCTAGCTTTGACACTGTTGATGGATTCCTGGTGAGTAACAAAAGAGTATTTTTGGAAGAAATATGAACACTTAAATTTATAGCTTGCAACACATACAAAATATTAATACTCTATTACCACCTGTAATTCCATTTTTTGCCAAGCAGACAGTTAATTTCACTTTAAAATACATACTTTGTCATATTTTCATTAATTTGTCTAACCTGTTTATTTGTATATAATCTAAAAAAGCTTAAGTAACATATACTTAAGGTTCTATAGTAATTTGATTTTTCCTTTTTACAGGTTAGGGAGGTGAGACAGAAATCAAATCTAAAATTAACTTTTTAATAATCTGTGTATCTTGGGGAGCTGTGATTCCTGGTATTCAGACAAGTAAAAAGCAGTGATCTCTACAGAGCTAGTCTCAATTCATGAAGTAGCAGACAAATGAAGGGGGGGGGGGTTTGCTGGGTAATCAAATTAAGCTACTTCTTAATGCAAGCTACCATCAGAACTATAGCTGTACCAAAAGAAAAGGTAGTACAGTCGTGTTATATTCTTATCTTCTGCTTTCACTGTAGTGGCTATGAACTGCTGCTTCAGCTTTGATACTAAAGCAGAGTTTTGACAATAAATTGCAAATAGGACAACTGGAGGTCCCACAAAGGACACAGTGCATCTCAGGGAACCAGAGGAAGTATGTGAACACTGGCAATAACAACAGTAGCTCAAGATCCACTCCTTATTCTGTTTACAATGTAAATACCTGGCCCTATAATCTGTTAGTTTCATCTGCAATGTTATAGATAGTCACAACCTAAAAGGTGATCTCATGAAGTGCTGATTTATGTTCTTGATGTAATTATGGGCCCCTGAAACAGCTTTTAGTGAGAAGAGTAATGTGTGCAGTAACGAGAGGCTATACATTAAAAAAACCCCAGAACCCAGCAATAACATTTTCTCTATGGACACTTTCTCTGTTGCATATTTAGCAAATATTTCAGAGCTTTTTTTGGAAACCAAGTAATTTTATGATTATACTGAAGTTCATATATTGCACAATAAGGAACATCAACACCATAAAAGAACTTTGAAAGTAAGACAATTCCCCATTTTCCCCAGCAAATATGTTGTTTATCTTTAAACTACTGGGTGTTCAAGTGCTTACAGAACTTGCAGGTAAAGTCATAACTTGACTAAGTAAACAATGGCATCAAATATTACTGTTAACTTTACAAAAAAATTCCTATTTTATAAGATCTGTAAGCATTCCTTTCATTGCTGCGAGGGAAAAATGTCCCATTTTAGGAGTAGAAAGAAAGGAAGCTTAATTGGAAACAGTGACTTTGAGTGCTAGGCAGTTTCTTCTTGCTGATTATGCATCTATTATGAAAATACTCTCAAGCTTCTGTGTGGAAGCAAGAGATCCATGGTGCTAGGCTTCATGTATCAGTAAATTTTCAGGAGTAATTCTCAGGATGATGCACCAGACCAAGGCAGAACACCTAAATAACAGTTTTTTCTGAATTTCTTACATTCAAAGAACTTAAAAATGAAATACTAACCAGGATGTCTTCCAATTTCATATCTAGGAGATCTGTGCCAGTAACGTACTTCTTCCAGTCTTCCTGATCTTCTCCTTCTTCTCCCATATTGTCCAGGATCAGTTCAAAGAAAATCACCTTTTCAGAAATGGTACTGAATGTGTTGTCAAAGCAGAACATATAATCCCCATCTTCTGTCTCCACCCTGTGTATATAAGCAAAATGTCATTAAATTTTTGTGCTGGTTCTCAAAAACTGAGTTTTTGTAAGCAAACTTTCCTCTTTAAGACCGTCAATCATGCACTTAGAAATAACTTAATATGGTTTTAATATAAAAATGACTCTAAAGACACAGATTGCACAGTCACAGGAGAACAATCCCACTGACTCTAAAAGCTTAAAATTATGAAGACACCAGCTTACTTTAATTTTCCTTTATTGGGATTTTGAATCAATGTTGATCGTTACAGAAAAACTATGAGTGGAATTCTGATATTCTATAGTAAAATTATAGTAATCACTATGTATTTTGAGAAAAGGACTAGAAAAATGGGACTTTTCAGCTTACTGCACATATATATATTACTGACAAGGTATTTTGATATTCATGTGGAGACTTTTTTCAACTCCACAATAATTAGTTTGCTCATTGACCATTAACAGCTATCATTAAAACGAAAAATATCCCTCACTTCATGGTAAGATCCATGTAAAAAGCATTCAGTAAAAAGGTAACTAGTGTTCTCAAACTGTCCTATTAGAAAGCCTTCTATAATACTAAGGAACAAAAAATGCTCAACCTTTATTTTAGTTATATTTGTTAAAGAAAGCAAAAACTTTGAGACAATTCTAAGTTTGAAGATTTTAAACTTACGTATGAACTCCATCTGATTTTCTTTCATCAAAAACTAGAGTTTCACCTTTTGGAGACAGTAGATGGAAATCAACATCTAATCCTGCTCCATCTAGAACCTGTGAGACAAAGAAAAAAAATGCTCCAGTCAGTGGAATTCCTGCTTGTCATTGCTGATGGAAACATTTTTAGGTGAGACAAATATTTTTAGGTAAGGGAGCTGACATTGAAAGAATCTGAAAGCTGAATCTGTATGAATTCACACTGAGTTAACTGGCAACACCAAAAACTGGTTCAACCCAAAAGCATCTTAGCCATTTCAGATCTTAAACTAAGTATGATCTAATCCTTGCTGGGCTTATATTGAACCTTTCCCTGTTAAGAGTGTGTACAATGTTATCAATGGGCAGGGCTAGACAACCTGCAAGACTACCAATGGTTGGCTAAACCTAGCATTTCTATGGCAGACACCATTGATGGGTTACTACACGCACCTGTTAATGTAATTTTATAAAAAGGTCTGCCACTTATGTAGATATATTTGTACAAGAAAACAATCTATGCAGTGTCATCCCTAAGATCTCTTTGCTGGGTTAATTAACAGCGCAGAAGACGGGACTAGGCTTCTTATGCCAATCAAAGCCCAACCACAGACCTCACCTTTTTCTGCAGATTTGAGGTCTGAATTCCTCCAGGGCACTCTCATCTCTCAAATATAGGACAAACTGAAGACATGAAGCTTCCTAAACTCCTAAGTGCATACAGTATTACAAAGCTGTGCTGCTTTAACAATATAACATGGCTGGAGTTGCATCACCACATCTGTTGTGTTGTAGAAATTCTCTATTGGGAAGGTAGTAACTGCATAAGGGGGCAGAGAGAGATCATTTTTATGACCATTACTTAGGTCCATGCTAGGGGATTTTTTTGTTTGCTTGTTTTCCAGTGGACTATTTGAGTATAGCAGTCTGCTTCTGCTGAAATTGAGGGCAAAGTTTACACTGTCTTAAAGTGACACTGGAGACTTAACAAAAAGAGGACAAGGAAAATTAGTAGCTAACAGCTGATCAGATTAAAAACCATAGTGATGTATCTCTAGGGCCATGATACATGAAACAAAACTTCATGTCAGCAAAGAGTCTGTTGCATTATGTCTTTGGAGAATGACCTGCATCCCTACATTAAATATTCCTATGCTTTAGCCACTAACAATTTGGGCTAATTAAATACAAAATAAATCTATTTCCAGTAACATACGGAGCTCCTTTTCTACACATTCAAATAGATACATGAATTGTTACTGTTATCAGCAGTGCTGAGAAATGTATGCCTGAGTAGAAATAAATTCACTGTTACACACATTTGTTCCTCTAAAAACAATGTTTAAGTTTTTATTATGTTTAAAATAAAATCCTACTTTGTGGGTGCAAAATAAGCTTCTGTTTTGCTTAGAGAGGGCTCTGAACAAATCTTGAACACCTCAATTTCTCATCCTTTTTCAGTTCTGCATGTAACAATTATTAGGAAATCAGGAATTTCAGCTTTTTATCTGTAGTGTGGAAACGGGGGAAAAAAGCAGGGGGTGGGGTGGGTGGGTGGGTGGGTTAGGAAGGGTGGAGAGACAGATCCCAGCCAATGCTGAGGCACAGTAAATAGCAGGATGGGAAAATACTGCAGCTTTCCTCACTCTGCCTGTTCTACTGAAAAGTCTTTAAGGAAAGAAAAAAAAGCCTGATCTCTTTCCCAGAGATATCTAGGGAACTCAGCTCTTCCCAAGAAGGGCATCAAGACTTTAGTTAAGTAAGACTTTAAAAAAAAACAATAACTTTCACCATTGCGATAAGAGGTGTTTAATATCAACATAAAGATAAATAAAGGGTTTGTGCATCAGCAACAATTTTGTTTGTGCTTTAGAGCTATTACACGAGGTTACAGCCATTAACATCGTACATTTTTGCCGTTCTGAAGGATGACAAATTGACATCTTATAAATTCTTTTACACTGGAATAATGCTAAAGAGGCTGTAAAAGTTGTTTTTTTTTTTCCTCCTAAAGATACAGCTTTTAGTATTGTGCAATTCCACCGTGCATCTGTGGGCGCTACCCCAGGCCAGCAGCGCCCAGCACCGTGGGCTGCGGCAGCGGCGAGCCCCGCCCGGAGCAGGAGGTGTGCACGGCAAGGCCGCCTCCTGTCGCCGCAGCCCGCCGGGGCCGCGGATCCCTCTGCCCCGCAGGCACTGCCTCCCGGCAAGGCCGCGCCAGGCGGCTCCAGCCGTGGTCCTGGGCGAGGGCTATGGAACCCCCGGGAGGGAGGAACGAGCTCTCAGGAGGCGGTGCTGCCGCCGGCGGAATCTCGCCTCGGTAAAAGGGAACCGGCAGCCGAACCCCACAGCACCACCCACGGCCCAGAAACGGCAGCCACGCCGTCACGGCAGGATGCGGGACCGCCCGGCTCCATTCAGGACTACCCTCCGGGGCGGCCGCTCGGCCCCCCGGGCCGCCCGGCCCTGCCCGACCTGATACTCGAGTTCCAGCGAGGCCTCCTTGCGCATGGGCTGGTAGAAGCACTCCTTGCGGCCAGCAGGAAGCGTGAAGGTGAAGTCGCTGTCCAGGGAGGGGCTGAACTCGGCAGCACCGGGCGGCGGCAGGAGCATCGCGAAGCATCCGAGCGGTAGCAGCAGCAGCAACCGGGGCCGCGACGACAGCCCCATTCCGGCAGCGCACGGCGCCCTCCCCCCCCCGCCGTCCCAGAGCGAGCAAGGGGCTGGCCCGGCCCGCGGGGGCGGGGATGGCACCGCTCCTTGTGGCGCTCCCCCAATCGCAGCTACCGCAGCACAGTCCCACCCCCTCCTTCCCACAGTGCACCGCGGCGGAGGGACGCGACGCAACGGCCTTACCCCCAGGTCCAGCAGTAGCGGCTGCGCACAGTGTGCACGGCGGGAGGGGGGCTGCGCATGCGCTCTGAGGGCCCCGCGGGAAAGGCGGGCCTCGTCCCCAGGCGCCCGCGCTGTTTGAAGCAGGGTGAGGACGGGCACTGGGAACTGCTGTGGAGAGGGAGGCGGGGTGCTTAGGGGCGGCTCCGGGGCGGCGGCGGTGCCGACACTAGTCTCCTCGGGGCCGATGGTAGCCCCTTTCTGCTTCTCGCTTCCTCTCAGAGTGGGCGGCGGGCTGGTGGCCTTGGGCAGGCCCCAGTCTCGACAGGGAGGCCGGCGAGCGCCTAATGCTACCAGCGCTTGGCTAGCCTGGGCGCAGCTCCCGGGGTCCTCAGGGCGCAGCTCCGCCGCCGCTGGGCGCCCCGCGGGAGCGGTGACTGCCGTCGTTAGGCCACTCTGCCGCTGGTCCCCGCGGCGGTGGCGTGCCGCCCACAGTTTCCCGTCCACCCAGGCCAGCCGTGACTGGGGGCGGGCGGAGCGGCGCGAAGACAGAGGAGGGATCTAAAATACGTATCTGCAAAGCCTTATTTGCTGTGCTGCAGGCAGCTCCCCTAGCCTGGCAGCTCGCGCCCTCTGTGTTGTCTGATCTTTAAAAATTTTGCTGCTAATTGGACAGCGAGGGAAGTTTTTTGTATTCATTGTATAGTTGTTACCTCTTTACGTACCCTGCTAGTTGCATGGGACTTCTGAAGTAACATATAGGACATTTTTTGGCAACTACTATATAGCAGCCTTTTCCAGCTTTTGTAAGTGGCAATTCATGGAGTTTTCTTCTGCTTTATGAATGCATACAAAACTCTTTTTCTCAAAAAATACAATTTGTACAGAGTAATTTAATCTATTGAACGTGTGAAGGGGTAGTGTGTAAAATGCATGTTTACTTTTGGAAATTCACAGAATTACAGAATCTTTATGGTTGGAAAAGACCTCTAAGATCACAGAGTCCGATTGTCCACTCAGGGAAAAGAAACAAAAAAAACCACAATAAAAAACGCCTATTCGATATTCCCTTTTTTGTATTTTTTCCTCTTTTTTTTTCCTATTTGCCTTATTTGGAGGTCTTTAAAAGTGTATTTGGAAATAGTATTCACATACATTTAATGATGTTTTAATATTCAGTATTATTTTAGTCATATGCATGAATACCCATGGAGTGTAGTATGTGGACTTGCTCTGAAAGTGCTGCTGCTGAAGACCTTGCAAATTTACAGTCATTATGGAATCAGCTGAGGAGAACTGAAAAAAAACCTACAAACTGTAGAGGAAGAGCTTTCCAGGTATGAGTGTGTTTGGGAATGACAACAGCCTATCTCTTGTAGAGTACATCTGTCTTATTCAGTGTCATAGATCATGCCACGTAGCTCCTTCTGTGCTTTTCTTTTGACTAGGCTTTACGAACAATTTCAAAATAATAACAAAAAAATGGTGCAGTGACTTTTTACTCTCCCTCCTAGCACTAGTACCAGTGAGCGTTACGGCCGCTGCTTTGATGAGGCTGTAGACTTCACTCTGGAGGACCTTGTTCAGCCTGATTGCAACTATCAAGGCTTTTCCAACTGTAAGAAGAATGCTGGTAAAACATCTGTCCAGGATTTTCAAGGAAAATCTGAAGTAAATATTGCACTTGATTACTTATTTTTATGACTTTATTTTTCTTTTGTTTTCTATGTTTATCAGTACTTTTTTGCTTTTAGAGCTTGGAGTTGATATACTCTAGCATGGGGCAGTTATGTCAATGGACCAGTCTTAAACATAATATGATTTAAATACGTTTGTTCTACAGAGTTTCCATTGATGTACAGATTGCTTACATATGCATATATAAGTATGTGTGTGTATATATACATTTAAAACTTTTTATGTCCAGTCTTACCTGGTTTTCACAACTTCTGATAAAACTGTGGAAGAAAATGAACGTCTTAAGGAGAAGCTGAATGCCCTTCATGAGCAAAATGCATCTTTGACTTCTCAGAACCACTGTCTAAAGAACAGAGTGGAAACAATGAACTTTCAACTGATGGAGTCAAAAACAAGAGTATGTATCTTTAGTGCATTAATCAAAAAGAAAAACAAACCCCAAAGTCGAAAAAACACCCCAGTCTTAACCTAGATTTAATATTTAAACTTCAATATTTTTCCTGATATTCAGCATTAATCTTGTAACAGCATAGTTCGGTATCTATTTCTCCATGAGAAAAACTACTACATGAATTATGAATTCTATCTATTAATGTTCCAAAGTTTAATCCAAAGCCAGTAGTGAGGAATACATTATGAAAGAAAATAGTTTAATAAGGTATTTAGTATTGTATGTTCATGGGACTGAGCTACGTTAAGATAAATGTGAATAAATCTTAAGTAGTTACGTACCTTGGAAATGAAAAAATGTTGACCTTTCTGATTGGAATAATAGTTCTGTTTTGAAAAAGTGAAGAAATACTGTCTTAAATGAATCATTGCTGATTTAATAAATATTTGTATGTACAGGTTTTTTTTTGGGACAACTATATTCTTTGGTTTATATGTAATGGTTATAAATGCTGAATGCTTTTTGTTTGAGAAATGTTATTTCCAAAGCAGTACAAATAAGCAGATAAACAAAATGTTTGACTGTCCAGTGTGGAAAGAATAAATAGTGGAATATAAACTTTTGGGGAAAAGCAAGAGACAAAATAAATGTAAAAAGAAATGAGTCTGCTAGACAGCTTGTCACACTGTACTGGTGCTGGGGAACTGGAAGGATGTTAAAGGAGCAGAAGATTGAAGGTCAGTTGGTGTAGATGAACAAGCATCTTCTACAGGAAGGTTAAGAGCACTGTGTCATTCAGGAAGCAGATTGTTCGTATGTGTCTCACCTGGAGGCATATATGGAAGTGTTAATGAAACCCCAAATATGTTTGTATTTCAGATTTCTTATCTTGAATCGACTTTAGGTACACATTTAGTCAGTATTCCGAAGCTGAAAGAACAAATTGTAAACTTGGAAGCAGAAGTTTCAGCTCAAGATAAAGTTCTGAGGTAATAAATGTACTTTAAAAGTCAGTGTTTTATAGTGGCCTGCTATGCTAGTCCAGTCTCTTTTTTGGGATGACATAATTACTGGTACTATGTGAGTTATGTAATCTGGGGCTTAAAATTTATTTCAGAGCCACATATATGAGGAGGGAGGTGTTTTATTTTGTCCTGAATGTACTTCAAGAAATGAAAAGTAATAAAGGCTGATAAAAGAAACTTAATTTATAATGTATGGTAAACATGAATGTGCCCTTATAATTTTAGAAAAGAGTTCCTACTTTTGATAAGGCTTTGTTTATTTGCTAGAGATGCAGAAGATAAACTGGATCAAAGCCGGAAAACAGGAATGGAAAGGGAAGACCTGTTGCGAAGATATAAAGAGGACTATAAAAATCTGAAAATTGAGTTAATTGCACGAACCAAGCGAGGAAAGAGGTAGCAGAATAATTGTAACAAATTGAATATGGAATAATAGTGCATAATTTTTCTTGTCTTGTTCTTTCAGTGTTTATTTCCATTGGCAGAGCTTTAAGTTATAGAATCAAATTATTTCTCTGCTTTAAGGATGTTACTTTTTTTTTCAATGGGGAAATCTGGTATGGATATATGTGTTATCTAAATAGGCACTTTTTCAATCTTGAAATTTGCTGGTAGTTTTAGGCTAATACTATACTAGTAACTGGTTTACCATGTGTTTTTTCCATTCAGAATAGGTGTACTGCAGGGGAGAGCTGAAATGTGTCCAGAATCTATTTTTCCTGAATTATTTGTCACTTTGTCTTGCAGTAACCTACAGCACGTGCTCAGTACTCGGTATTCAACGGTACTGAGTGCTGTATTTTTGGGGCTGGTGCGAGGAAAGTGATAGAAGCACAACTTATAGAGACAACTTTTTTGTTAGCCTTAGTCTACCTGTCTATATGGAGTTGAAAAGGGTGCTGTAATTCCATCCGCATACCCATTTCCTTTTCCTGTTGCCTCCTTTAGCCTAATGGTTGTGTGGCTACTGGGAGGGTTAGATAATTGCTTTCAATTGTTGCCAAGTTACCATATACAATCTTATCACCTCCAAAATATAATAAAGAAATGAGAGGAATAAATAAAAGGATTCTTACCTGCCCAATTTATTTAACTGAATTACCTGGAGCAAAAATTAACTGCATTAATGACTTGGGGAAGCATTTATTGAGCCTTTTGAGTGTAAACCCCTTGTCTGGCTTGTCTGTCTATCCACGAAATTAGCTCTAATCTTCCTGTAGCTAGACAAATGGAAATACTGTGGGGTTTGCACTACTGTGAAAAAATGTGTTGATTTATGTTCACTGTTCATTCAGAGCATGTGGGGTTGGAACTAGCTGTGCTTAGCTACTAGTTGCAAATGTAAGTCTTTTGGAAGTTTAGAAAAACTGAGCTGCTGCCAGGTTTTAAAGACAACATACAGTGTCATGGTTAGTATTAACAATTACTACAGTTTGCTTTTATTAAGTAATTACAACCACTTACTATTCTTTGACTAAGCAAGCTGAAGTGCTTTAGACTAACACTCCTTTGTTTGTTGTTCTGAAATCCCTTTATCTGTTTCTCTAAATACTTGTGCCATCTCCAAATGGGGCAGTGGTCCTCCAGCTGAGCAACACTGCTGTGAGGGCAGGCTGTACTTAGGTGAGGGGCTTGCCCTGTCCCACAGTTCCCTTAGTGGAAAAGAAGCAAGTGTTATTGAGCAGCAATAATTCTTGTGTGCCTGTGTTGGGTGTCCTGAACAGATTGCATACCTGAGCTGTCCTGAGGTTCCTGTTCCAACTTCTTTCCTGATGAGTAATGACAGAGGAAAGGAAGAAAGGGGCAGAGGCACAGAGTAATAGAGTGAAAACAGCAGGCAGTCTGGGGTGCTGGTTTGCACAGTTGTCCACTTGATATCATCCCAGTCTCAGCCTCCTTTGCTATTATTGATGCCAACCCTCCACTGTCTTCCAAATAATTTCTTTTTTATCAGTTCCTGTCGGTCTCACCATGATTCCATCACAAGAGCTCCCTTCAGTATTAAAAGATTTTATAGTTCCCCTTAAGCAGTTTGAATTTTAAGGAGCACTGCTGTCTTCTGCTTCCTAACCCAGTCCCTAAAACAGGCTTTTACTGGTAGGGACAGGAGGATGATTTGAATCAAACTCTTTTTGAAGGGGAATAAAAATATTTTTACATTCTTCATCTTATTAGAATTTTATTTATGTTAATATGCAAAAATTATATTTAAAGATAATTTATGCCTTATGTGAAACTTTTGTTATAGAGGGTTTGGAAAGTTGGAAGAAGACAAGAAGTTACCTGCAGCAGTTAATTTAGAAGTTGTTTTAGGTAACTGGAGGGGGTAGATACATAATCCCTGAAATTTGTGATTTTTAAAATTGCTTCTTTTCAGGGTAGAACAGCAAAGAAATGAAGCTTTGTTGAACGTGGAGGATCTGACAAGAGCTTTCAAAAAGTATAAAGAGAAAATAACTGAAAAATTGGAAAAAGTAAGAGTTCTTTCTGTGTTTGGTTTTTGCCCTGCTAGGAACCCCTAGAGGATTTTTCCTCTTCCAGTAAGCTAGCCAATTTTTGTGCTTGTCGGTGGCAATCCTAAGACCTGGGTAAGCAACTGTTTGTGGTGGTAACTTCATTCATCCAGTTTTAAACTGTCTTCGCACAGTCTGCATCTTTGAGGTAGCCTAATATTGCTGCCATTTCTTCTGTCTTTTGCTTGCCAGCTGGGAATTTTACATTTTAAAAGTATATGAGCCTTTTAAAAGAACTCTTTTGACTCCATCTTTATAACCTGTTCAATGAAACACGAGCTAGAGAAGAGCTAAGATGAAAATGAAGTCCTCTTGCAAACTCCAGTGGTCAAAATTGTTAATGCTTCCTGCCTTGTAGGAGGAAAAAAATACAGGCCTGAGACAGTTGGCTTTGACTGATAATTTTTATTTTATTAGGCTTCTTTTCATTTGGAAGGGATTGCCAACCACAATTATGCTCTAAAATATTAAACAAAAATAACATCACATTTTTCCCAAATGACAGAAAAAAAGAAAACTTTCCTTTTCTTTACAACAGTGAGCAATAGAATTATCTGCAGACTTACCAGAAAGAAAAAAAAGAAGGCAGCACAGTGTTTATAGTATTTTTAAAAAGTCTGTTGGCCATGGAAGTTTAGATTGTTGTACAGTAACAAAAAAAATATTGCTTTTTAAGGTTAAAGCTGAAGAAGTAGTCTTGCAAAAACAATTAATTGATTGTGAAAAAGAAAACGAGGAGTTGACTGAAAAGTGTGTCAGCTACAGAAAGGATCTAGACATCCTAGAAGAGCAATTAAGGTAACACAAAGCTTTAAAAAAAAAATCTCTGTACAATTACAAGTGTACTCTTCACTGAGTGAAAAAACAGGCTGGACATCTGTGCCCAGAGAGTTGTGGTAAATGGAGTAAAATCTAGTTGGTGGCCGGTCACCAGTGGTGTCCCTCAGGGCTCAGTTTTGGGGCCAGTTTTGTTCAATGTCTTTATCAATGGTCTGGATGAGGGGATTGAGTGCACACCCTCAGTAAGCTTGCAGATGACACCAAATTGGGTGGGAGTGTTGATCTGCTAGAGGGTAGGAGGGCTCTACAGAAGGACCTGGACAGGCTGGATCAATGGGCCAAGGCCAATTGTATGAGTTGTATGACGTTTAACAAGGCAAAGTGCCGAATCCTGCATTTCAGTTACAACAACCCCAGGCAACGCTACATGCTTGGGGAAGAGTGGCTGGAAAGCTGCCCAGTGGAGAAGGACCTCGGGGTGGTGGTTGACAGCTGACTTAACATGAGGCAGCAGTGTGCCCAGGTGGCCAAGAAGGCCAACAGCATCCTGGCCTGCATCAGGAATAGGGTGGCCAGCAGGAGTAGGGAGGTGATTGTGTCCCTGTACTCAGCACTGGTGAGGCTGCACCTTGAGTACTGTGTTCAGTTCTGGGCCCTTCACTATAAGAAGGACATTGAGGTGCTGGAGCGTGTCCAGAGGAGAGCAACCAAGCTGATAAAGGGTGTAGAGTCATACAAGGAGTGGCTGAGGGAACTGGGGCTGTTTAGTTTTGAGAGGAGGAGGCTGAGGGGAGACCTCATCGCCCCCTGCAACTACCTGAAGTGAGGTTGTACGGAGGTGGATGTTGGCCTCTTCTCCCAAGTAAATACCAACAGGACCAGAGGAAATGGCCTGAAGTTGTGGCAGGAGAGGTTTAGATTGGATGTTAGGGAGAATTTCTATAGTGAAAGAGTGATCAGGCACTGAAACAGCCTGCCTAGGGAGGTGGTTGAGTCACCATCCTTGGAGGTACTCAACCAATGTGTAGATGTGGCACTTCAGGGCATGCTCTAGTGGCTGAGGTTGTGGGGTTTTTTGTGGGTGTGGGGTTTTTTTGTTGTTTTTTTGTGTTGATGGTTGGACTCAGTGACCTCAGAGTTTCCAACTGTGACAATTCTCTGATTCTGTTATTTGAGAAGAAGTTACATATTACAGCTGTCACTGTGAACATGCTGCTTAATTCACATAGTTAAACCAAATCAGGACCAGCATCTGCGAACACTTAAGATCAGTATCAGCAATAGAACAGAGAAACCATAATACCTAACTGTAGGAATAGGGGAATCAGAAGGAGACTCAGGCTCAAGCCTGAGGGATGCAGTTGCTTTAATGGACCTGAAGCCATGGGAAAGCTGAACTAAAAGTATGTGTTCAGCACAGTAAAAAAAAATAAGAGAACATAGAAACCATTGTAAGGCAGTGTAATTCTTGGACAAGATAACCGCTAAATATGAAACATAAGCTTCTTCTGCAAGGCTGAATACCAGGGGAATCTTCCAACTGCTTGCAAACCAGGAGAATATTATAACTGCTTGCATAAATGCTCACCTTCAGCTTAACAATGGACCATAGAAAAATGTTACAACAGTAAAGATGCTTGCCTCAGCTTAACAGAGTGTATAACTAGCTCGTTGTAAAAACAGTAAAGGTCTTCGGGTCTTCGATTTTTGAAAACTTGGAGTCCGTGCACTTAATCGTCACACCTAACAGGTAAAAAATGTTAGCATTTGCTTGTAATACTCTAAATTCTTTTCCGTAACTAATCCTTGAAAGTTCTAATCACACTTGCTGCCACGTATTCACAGTATCAAGCAACACCTCACCAATTTTAGATTTTGAGAGGGAGGAAACTAGTAAAATAGTGTAGTTATGGTGTGTTCTTCTAGTACTTTCAACAATGAAAATCTTCTATGTTGAGCATTTTAAATGCCTCTACTTTTTTAGGGAATTAAAGGAAGAGAATCATGGCAGAAAAGAAGAAATTAAGACTCTAGAAGCAAAGAACACTGAAATGATATCGATGCTGACTCGATCTGATCAGAAGATCATTAAGCTTGAGAGTGAAATTGCTGAAAAAGAAATAGTACTTAAAGAGAAAAATGATCTAATAAGTGAAAATGCAGAGCTGAGAGCACTTACTGCACAGCAACATAACCACTTGAAATTATGCCAGCAAGAAATTGAAGATTCAAGGGAAGAGCTTAACATATTAGAAACCATTATTTCCCAGTTGTCTCAAAGTACATCTGAAGAGGTACAGTAACTGATATATCCTTAGCAATTTTATTATGCGTCTTCTGTGTAAAGAATTCTAACTGGCATTGCATGGAAAACCTGTGATGTTCTAGAGGAATAATTGTTTTAAAATACCTTTGGTTTTCAAGATGTTTGGATGACATGTTTTCTTGATGTAAATAATTTACTCGTCTTCTCATTCAAGAACAAGGAAAAGGTGCTTCATAATTCATTAATCAGCAAGCATTTATAGTTGCACTTTGCATTCCTCTGTTCTATGTATTGATTCTTCAGATGTACGTATATTCTCTAAAATATGATGATGTCTTGTTATATGATACAGAGGTTCTTCTCAGTAGAACAGTATGACATTTCCTGCATGGCAGACTCATTGTGTCATACAGCCAGACTTGATGTGTCAGACTCAGCAATAGAGAAATTAGAGGAGGGGAGATGTTTGTAGGAACTTTTTTTTTGCTGGGTAAGAGAAGGCCCACCTTCCCTGGCTGCAAATGAACTTCTGTACTACCAGGATGAGCCCTGGTTTATGAGCCTTAAGCTTGTATTGGTGTAGTTTGTCACTAAACTGACTGTGACTGGGAGAGTCACTTAAAAAACCCAGAGATGTGAACCATTACTGGAGGAACTGTATGGGAAGTTGGGAAGGCCTAGAGCAACACGTGAGGTCAGGAGTACAGATTGCATCAGTCATCTTTACTTTTGAAGTATAAATGTGAGTAGCTGTAATGGTAACAAAATCAGAAGGATGCTTTCTGTATAATTTTCAAATTCCTGAAGTGACCTCCGCTGAAGAAAATGTAGTAATTTTGTACAAAAATTGTGTTTTGGGCTGTTGTGACCACAGACATCTATTTAGAAGAGCCTTAACAATTGCTTTAGGGCCCTTTTTTTGAAAATGCATTCACATTTTCTGGAAAAATCTGGGATTATTCTAGTAATTTAATGAAATATTGGGAAGTACTGTGTAACTTGAGGAAAAAATGGTATTAAATGCAGTAATTTGAAGGGAAGCATGATGTGAAAAGTTTAAAACATGGAATTACTGATAGTATCTCCATTTATTTTGCTTAGCTTTCACAGCAAAAAATGTTCATGTTTCATTACCTGTAGAAAGATATTAAAAGGAATGGTCTCAGTTTCAGAGAGCCTTAATGCCTAGAATTATGTGAGACAAACCTGCAGTGCTCTGCAAGCAGTTACTTAGGAGAAAGTTTTAATTATCAAGTTATCCAAACTTTTAACATACTGCCATATATGTCCTAAAATTTATGTGCTAGCCTAACATATGACTTAATCATGCTGTGAAGCAATAAAAAGTTGATTTTGCATTGATCTTGGTTTTTCCTTAACTTTTAGTTTAAATGGCACCCTGTGAAACACCAACTATCCAGCTCCTCAACGAGAGAAGCTCTGTCTGAATCTTGTTGTGAATCCAATAAACCTTTGATTGCAGACCTAAGGTATAACTTCCAGGTTACTGAAGTATGGCAAGAATAGGCAGATAATAAGGTGGTATTAGGACTAGCATGTAGAAAGAATGTTAAATAATTGCCTTCTCCTTTCCAATAGCATTAAACTGGCAATGAAAGAAGCAGAAATTCAAAAGCCTCATATAAACTTAACTACCTGTACTGGAGCTGAGCATCTTTCTGAAGTTAATGAAGGACAAGAAAACAGCAGATTATGTAGTCTGGAAACAGAGCCTGTCAAATTGATCAGAAGTCAAGGAGGTAAGCTTACTGAAACAGCTGTGCAGTTCTGTCTGATCAATCCACAGAACAAGGGTTTTTTTTGGTGGGGTTTAACTGGTTTCTGTAGGGATTTTAAAATATATCTCTGTGAGCTAACAGACATGTTTTGGTTGAACAGGGAGCATTTTCCCACCTTGGAATTCTGGAAGTTGTCATGTTCTCCAAGCACAGTGTTCTTCTTCCTTTTACTAGTTAAGTTACTGGTTCAGCAATATCCAAGCTATGAGTTGTGTTGAAGTAGAACTATATCTTTTTTCTTTATGCAGGTTATGCTAAGTTCTCCGTATTTTCTTTGATTTTTTTCTCTGTATCTTGCTGTTGCAGAATTTCTGCAACTGCTTCTGGGATTGCTATTAGCATTGCTCTGAAATTAATTCAGGACACCTATATAATCATTCTGTCTTTTTTTTTGTTGGGTTATTTGTTGGGGTTTTTTGTTTGGGTTGTTTGTTTTCATGAGTCACAGCTTTCAGTTACATTATGGGGAAAAAATGAACAGTCTTGCTTCTGAATTCAGTATGTTGGTTCAATGTGTGTCTTTAAATTATATTTTTCCCTTCTTTGGTTTGTATGACTGTTTGCTTGAGTGCTGGTTTGTATGTTCTTTAATAAATTGATCCGAAATTTATTTCTTCTACTTTGAGAGAGGAGAAAATGTCAACAGGCGGAACTTATCAGCAAACAATTTGAAAAGGAGAGGCAAAGATTCCAGGAAGAGGTAGAAGAGTTACGCACTAAACTGACAGAAGCGGATGATGAGAATTCTTCTTTGAAGACCAGCATGGCTCAGAGAGCCAGTCAGTTTCAAATCATACAGGAAGACCTACTGAAGAAGGTTTCAAACACTAGTAGCTTAGAGAGAGAAGTAAGTTTTTAGCAGCACTGAAAAAATGTCACTTTGTTTAGTTTAATCAAAGATAGTTAAATTATGGAAAAACTGCAATTGCCATATTAATTAAAAATCTGACTTATTTAAGAAAAATTGAAAATAAACTTTTGATCAAGCAGAAAAACTTAAATATAGGAGCCTTAATTTGTTAGTTGTCAGAAATCTCATTTTAAAGCTGCTGCAGTTAGTGGGCTTTACTATTACTGTTTTGATTTGTCACGTGGAAAATATACACAGTCGTTTTGCTTTGGTATCATTGAATTAATGTGTAATCTTAAGAAATTATGTTGAAGGTTCAGTTGCATTTTTCCTCATAAAATGTTAGTACAGTTGCCAGAGATGAACATAATTACCAAAAAATCGCAAAAGAACAAAATTAAGCTTCAGCTAGCTCTTCTCAGGTTGAATAAGTTAAAATGCTAATGTTTACATTCTGGTGCTAATTTGTTTATAGAATTCCAGCATAATGGGATTTGCAGTATTTCCTAATAATGGCCATACATTTTATAAATCTGTAATAGCTAATTCACTCATGTGGCACTGGTAATTATAATGAATTGGATAAATTTGAGGTAAATTGTCCTGAATTCTTCTTTGTAAGTAATAAAGTTTTATAGATCATACAAAAATAAACGAGCAAACAAATAATTAAAAATACTAGGAAATGGAGTTTCTCATAAGAAAGCATATACACATAATTGAATAAACCCATAACAGTTGTCTTCGTGCTGTTTTGTGCCATATTTAATTTCAGATAACAAAGAAGTCTTCTCAAATTTCTGCACTTGAGAAACAGTTGAAAGAAAAGACTAATGCTCTTTCTGCTGCCACAGAAAGAAACACTGAGTTGGAACAGGAACTCATGGTAAGATGCTCGCAGTGAAAAACTACATTTATGTAAAAAGACACAAATGGAGATTAAGTTAAAACAGAATTACTCCATGTGTTCAAAATGGATAGAATTTCAGATCTGCTAAACAATCTGTGCAGGTTTTAGACAGTGGAGTTTTTAAAAACTGAATCTTGCTTCAAATAAAACATCCTTTTTTCCCTACTTTTGAACATGGTAACTTATTTAGGGACACGTTACTTTTTCTTTGTGATAGGTGCAATTAAAATCACACTAAATTAAAACTGAAATTAGTTGCAGTATTGCCATTTGTTTCGGTGAAATAAATTTGGATCTCTGAATAAAAATATCTTCTAAATGGTAATAAGTGAAGAAGGTGAGGTAACACTTGGAGCACTGTAAATTCCTCTCTGGGCATTGTTATGCAAACTTTTTAAGTTTTGGAAAGAGGCCTAAGGTTGCTAGAAAAGGAATCTATTTATGTGGTCCCTTCCAAATGGAAACCTCTATGTTAAAGATTCATCTATCCTTGTGAACATATAATTTCTTTTTGTCTTTGTCAGAAGTTCCTTGCTCTAGTTGCTGTAGTCTGAGCCAGCTGTCCACCTTGGCAGATGCCTTTGTCTCTGTGTAGTGGCTGCATTTGTGGGATTCTGTTCCTGTGTTACAGGTGTGACATCCCTTGAGATGAAACATGCTGTGTAACTTCAGTATTTTCTGTGGTGCCATTTTATGACATCTAGGCATGAAGTCATCAAAAATACACTGTTTAATGTTGCAGCTGAATATTTTTATGGAGTCCTTTTTGTTGTTGCTGTTTCCCAGGGAAAAAACAGACTCATTCATGAGTTGCAAGCAACTATCAGCAAAGAACATGAACAATTAACTTCTGCTTTTGAAAAAGCAAAGTTGGTTCACTTTGAGCAGCACAAAGAGATGGAGAAACAGATTGAACTGGTAAGATCTTCTTCGTGTGATACTATGTATGAGTCATACACTTAAACTTTTTTCCAAAGTTGATTTGTCTTTTTAGGAATTCTGAGGCAGATGTCCAGTCAAAGTTGTATCTTCTCCCTGTATTTCCTCATTCTAAGTCATTGTCCATCTAACATGATACTATCTCACCATTTCTGTTATTCATATCTTCTTTTCTGCTCAACTAAAGAGAAATAAGGACTTAGCAGGAATATACTTGTCCTCTCCTTTAAACACCTAGCAAAAATAAAAGTATCGTTTTTTGGCCTACTGGGGTTTAAACCATGTTAGCTTTTAATAATATTCTCTCGTTTGCTGAACCTCTGTCAGCCTGAGCATTATAAGCTTCTGTGTTCGGGGAGATCTATTGGGAGGTTTTTCAGTCTTTAGAGAAGAATTCTGTTGCTTCATGTGATTAGAAATGTAACTGTGGCTATCTCTAGCTGTTCAAGCAGCTTGTAATCTTTCACTAAAGAATATGTGCACGTCTTACTGTCTTGACTGATGACAGACAATTACATTCTGCCTGCTCTTATTCTCTTGATTTTCCTGTTGCTTTAAAAATACCAAGTGTTTAGGATTTCTTGGTATTTTTAGTACTGTGCAATATTGCTGATGGCAGGAATGTATTTACTTTTCATTCTTAAAGTGATGGAATAAAAAAGGATGAACTGAATGACATTTAGATGCACAAATTCTCTGAAAAAGCTTATTGAAATAATAAACCATTAATTACTTATGAACAGCTTGAGAGAGAGCTGGAGAAGCAGCATCAAGAATTCACTGAGCAAGAGAAAATAATATCTATTTTGCAACAAGATATTATACATAAACAGCATCACATTGAATCATTGGATGGGCTGCTGATAGAAAGCAGACAGGTAAGGTTGGCTCTTGACTTCAAATGTAAAGCAAACAAGTTACTGGTAATGATGAAAAGCATTCCATAAACCTATGAAAAAAATGGAGAAAATGAAAGATACATATGTTTTTGCTTCTTAATTCTTCTTTGGGTAATTGACTGGATCTAGGGTAGTCCCTAGCATCTACTACTATATATTGTACAAACTTTAATTACCTTGCTTCATTTTCTATCTCAGCATTCTCTTTATGCCACTGGTTTGCCCCTTGGGCTTCTTGCTCTAATCAAAGCAAAGAGATCTGGATCAAGTACAATAGCATCTATTCTGCACTAGGTAGAAAACCAAGCAAGTTCTATTATGGCAATTTTTTTTGATTCCTCTTAATAATTCCTGCTGCTGCAGAATATGAAGTGACACCTATCAGGAACTAAATTCACTTCGGAGTATGATGAAAACAAATACAATATGCAAGCAGTTTTGTTTTAAGTACACTTCTTTTTTTCTAATTATGAGTTTTTATTAGTTAAATTACTGTTAATATATTTACATTTTGTTCTCTTGAATAAACATGTGTACAAACAGGAAATGGAAAATGAAAATGTCAAGAAACATCAAGGATTGAAGATGCTGAAAAGTCAGTTAACAGAAGAAAGAAACAAAGTTAGTAAGCAGTTTGTACTTTTCAATTAATAATTTTAAAGTTTGCAGTAATGGTGTATTTCTTTCCATCCTTTATGGAAAAATTGGATTAAGGCTGCTTTATGGAAATTTGTCTCACATAAGTATTTCAGAAGTCATTAACCACTTAAGACCCATTATCACTTCTCTTCGAAAAGCTCGTGATTTGGATGGCGAGAGATGTGTATAATCCGATATGGTTTAGAAAACTGGTGGCATTGAAAGCATTAGCCAACCTGCAGCTAAGTTCAGCACAATTCCTGTTGATGAGAAGTATTCTTATCATTGAAACCAAACAGTTAGGAGAAGTTTAATTACTATTGCCGAAGACCTCTGGCAGTTAGTTCATTATAATTTTTATCTGTTCAGACTTCGAAGGTATTTGTTAGGGATGACTGAAATCCAAATAAATAGTAAAAGGGTAAAACAGATTACCAGTGTTGACATCACTAAAAGCTTTTACTTTCCCTTTTGTAAGAACTCGGGCACTGTCTCTAAATATGCTGTTCAGTAGCTTTCTAAGAGGAAATGTATTAAGATCTGAATGTAATTTTTGAAAAAGACTTTGTCACAACTCACATATGATGATAATTCCAGGTATATTTATACAATTCTTTATGTAATAAAACATGGTGGATTAATGACTTAGTATTGGGCACATGTTTGCTTTTAAATTAAAGCTACTAATGAATACTTTTCTCATATTGAATAATATGAGAAATATAATGAATATTTTCTCATAACTGATAGTCTCATCTGATTTAAACAGTCTGAAGTATTGTAATTTAATTTCCCAAATAATTTCAATTTCTGCATACTATTCTAGTTCTAGAGCTTATAGTAATCATCCATGCTGGTTTTAATACTCTTTAGATAAAAATGTAACTTTTCAGACTTTTTACACAAAGGTGTTTAACACTTTTTTTAGACTAGTTAATAAAAAACATGCCATGCAATTTTAAGTCATCTGTTATATTCAACTAGGTGAGACAACTTGAGTCAGCACTAGATGTATGTAAGAAAGAAGTTGCACTGTATTTGAGTCAGTCGCAAGAAAATAAGGAGATATTTGAAAATCAGCTCAAAAAACAGTCTGAAGAGGTAACAGCATCTTTTAACAACTTTTCTGTATGGCAGAGAATGTGTGCTATGAATGATTTAATCTGAAAGTTATTCTGTGAAGTAAGAGACAAAATACTTGCAGCAGGAACTGAATATTAAGTAAGCTGGGAAACGACTATGTGTTTTGTGAGGGCAAAGGGAAAAATAATAATGAAGAAACACTGGGTAAGCTTAGGGAAAAGAAGTACCAAGATAAACAAATTATTGAAAGAAGTAACAAAATGAGAATTAAGTGAAAGAGCCTTATATTGGAAAAAAATGGAGAGAGCACTATTGCAATATAAACTTAGATGCACACAATTTATTTGTGTTTCAGGTGTCTTAATGGAGAAGTCTTGGGGGTAAGAAAGTTCTTATTTCAAGCCCCTGAGTTTTATCATACTTTCCACTACTACATGAAAGCAAAAAAAATTAAATTGACATAATATTAGTGTGAATTTTTATTTATTTATTTGCCTAAACACATGAACTAATTTTTCATAGTATGCTTTTGATATCAGGGCTGCCCTAGCTGCTGAGAGAGAGGCTTTAGTCAGCTGGAGATGACTAGACCCTGTACAGGAGTAACTGGATGGGAGTCTGTGATCTGTTATATGCATAAGCCTGTGATATTAACTGCTGCTTTCTCAGCCCTAAAATCTGTTGTTGTAGTACTGTATGTGAAGAGACTGGATATGGTCTGAAATTCAAGGGTAGCAAATGAGAACAAAAATCTCAAGGGGAAAACATTCTGAGAAATAAAGAAGAGTGACAGATAGAAAAGTAGTTCAATAATTTAGACATGAAAAATCTTTGTTCTATATGTTTTTTAAATATTGACTAGTTTAAGTATATTTAGAAAGGAAGAAGTAAAAAACTAGGCTTTATAAAGCACAACTCAGTGATAAAATTGAGATGTGTTATGTACTTCTGAAACTGTAGTGGAACTAAATTCAGAGCCAGAAGTTTTATTGCATCATAGGTATGATTGTGTACTCATTTAAGAATGTAGAGAATAGCTGATGCAAATAAAAAATTATTGTAATGCAAAATAAATGTGTTTTCAGGTTTGCTACTTACAGAAAGAAATAAAACTAAAAGATCAGGATATTCAGGACACAAGGGAACAAAATACTCTCTTACAAGAAACTTTGCATCATCAGCAGCTAATGTTACAGCAAGAAACTATTAGAAATGGAGAGCTGGAAGATAATCAAATCAAACTTGAAACACAGGTACAGTCTGAGACGTGTCTACATAAAGGCAGATAATTAAATGCTTTTATATGTTTTTGCAATACTTCTAAAATCTGAATGTTTCTTTGATAGCTGGGTTGCTAGTTATTATTTTAGATACATGTTAAAAGTTTAGTGGTTTGTTTCATCCTAAACCAGGTTCTGTGCTATCAGACCTCTTGCTAACATTAGAGTGGCTAAATACTTAAAAAATCAAATCCTAGACTGCAAATAACCAGAAGTGTATTGAAATTCAGAAAGTTTAATCTTACTATATTTACTACAAACTATTTGTCTTTCAAATATGACTGTGAAGTTCTACTCTTAAATTATAAACTGTTTTACACTATAAAGAAATCCATTGTTAAAATCTCGCTGTAGGAATTGGATGTGGATTTCTTTGCTATGTCATTTAAGAATACCAGTAATTCTAAATACCATTTTAAACAGGTGTCCAGTTTGGAACAAGAGCTTCAGAAGCAGAAAGCATATGCAGAAGATGAATTAAGAAAGGCGGAAGAGAAACTTTGCTTAGCTGCTCAGGAAGCAAATTTAAACAGGCAGAAGGTGGATGAACTTAATAGTACAATCAGGTAGGTTTATAGTAACAGAGGTATATCCTGCAGGTAGACAGTAAGAAAGGTCGCTGTCTGAAATGGTGTTCAGTTATGTAGTCATACAGTTCAGTCTCTGTATGAGCATAGACTGGAAATCAGAAGGGATGTTTCTAACTAGCAGAGGCTTGAGTTTCTGGAATGGTCTTCCCATGGAATTAATACATGTCCGAGCAATGTATTTAGCCTCAGGATGGCAACTCATAATGCAGTTCAATTAAAACATATATCAAGTTGCTTGTAATTCTAGATGGTAGATTCTAGGAAATCTTGGTAGTCTTAAAGAGTATGTTTTTGATTGCAAGAAAAGCCTACTTTACATTATTTTTTTTTTTTATTCTTTTATTCACAAGTGCTTGTTTTAGACCCTGTAAGGACATACATGCTTTTGTTATGAC
The DNA here is from genome assembly GCA_020745705.1 of Hemiprocne comata. Lineage (NCBI taxonomy): Eukaryota > Metazoa > Chordata > Aves > Apodiformes > Apodidae > Hemiprocne > Hemiprocne comata. The sequence goes on along the minus strand of CM036593.1, from coordinate 15,331,839 downwards.
AAGGTTCATTCTGTTCTGGTTGCTTCTTTTATTTAGACAAAGTAAATTGGAAATGGATCAGTGTAAGAATCAACTTATTGGTATGGAAAAAGAAGTAGTGCAGTTAAAACAAGATGGTGAAAACAAAGCGATGCAGATAAATCGGTTGGATGTTACTTTGGAAGAAGCACGATCAGAGCTCAATGAAAAGGCGAATGAGGGTAAATGTTCTGTTTTGTTTCTCAGGCTTCCTTTCATTGTGCTATTCCTCTGTAGATAATAAGTTGTAGACATTTTTCCTTTTCCCCCTGTTTTATAATCAAGTATGAGTCAAAATATGATTTTTTTTTTTTAATGTGTTGGTAGTTCTGTAGTTTTTTTAAAAAAAGGCCACAAACTTTTTTGGACATACCTTTTGTGGCATGTACTGTTACCCCAGGTGAAATTAAGTTTTTTTCCCTGTAAATTGATAATATAGATTCTTAATGTGGTAATCAAACAAGACGCATAGATTTTAAAAAGGCATATGCTATTCACAAAATTCAGCAGTTTAACAGAAAACCCCACAAGAGAGTCTGTGGAAGTAATAAACTTTCCAACCCTTCCTCCTCCATTTAATTTAATTTTACTTTCATTTTAAACCAGAGGCTTACTAGCAATTCTGCTTGCATTTTTCATAGCACTACATATTCAGTTACTATGTTGTCTCTGAACTTTCTCCTTGGCCAAATGTTTTTAGGTACATCCTCGTATTTCAAGTCAATTATAGATTATGAGCTGAATAAAACCAGCAAAGACTTAGGTGCCATGAAAAGGTTATTGTCTAACCTCAGGCATCACTGTTTCTTCTGGATTTTCCTAAAAGTAGTGATACTGAAAATTTATTATGACCATAAGTGGTAGTAGGCAGCAGTGTTGCATAAAGAGCCTGATTTACTGTTGATTGTGTCTTGTGTTTTGTGTGTAAAATAGTCAATGATTTAGAAGATAAGCTGCTTCAGAGTGAGACTTGCCACAGGGAAGCATTACAGAAAATAGCAGAACTAGAATCTGCATTACAGAATGCCCATGGAGAATTAAAAATCACTTTAATGCAGCTTCAGGAATTGCAAGATGCATTACAGAATGCACAATCCTCTCTGGAGGAGAAGAATGTTGCTATCATGGATCTGACAACTGAGCTTAGGTAAGATGATACCTTTTCCATTATGAAAACTTAGTGGTGTTAGTTTTTCTTTAGGAATAGCAAGTAGTTTGGATGGGCTTTTGTATATTATTAGCAGCTCTATATAATTTTTAGGTGGCTTGTGATTGTGACATAGCTCAACACAGTAACTCCTCAGATTACTTTTAATTTCTAAAAGTAGTGCTGAATTCTTTTTTGGGAATTCTGTTTTAAAATCTGCTAAAATTATTTTCTGAATCCCAAAGCTGTGAAATAATTGTAAAAGGAATTACTTTCTTTTATAGTGAAATTATCCAGCTTGCTTTCTGACCATAAATTAATGATACTTTCTTCTGCTCTATTAGTTTTGAAAAACACGTTGTCCTGATAACTAGTTAAATAACTTGAATAATGAAGTTATTGGGAAATCTACACCTGGAATACTGTTAACATAATTATTCCATTTGGGTTTGTTTCTTTGCAATCAATTAGTTGATTCACATTTCAGAGTAATTTGGCTTTAGGAAAGAAATCTCATTATTTTCAAGCTGGAAATTTCATGCTAAGGAACTGAATGTACATTAAGCAATTAAACATGAGAATTTCAGGTATTGCAAGGGAGAAATTGAAGACAAAAGCCAAGAACTCCTTGACATGGAGCAAGCATTGAAAGAAAGGAATTGGGAACTGAAACAAAGAGCGGCTCAGGTCAGATAACTTGAAGTATGTTACTGACAATTATTCCTGTTATTTAGCAGATAACTTAGAAAAGGCCTGCTATGTTTAATTGCCTTCACATACTGTTCCAAACAGTACTGTTAATATAGCCACAGTGTCAACCTCAAAACCAGCTGAAGCCTTACGGTACCAGGAAAAAAAGGTTGTGGTCTCCCAAGGGACCACAGATGACTGTTTTGATGGAACAGAAGCGTTGTGCAAACCTGTCCCATAATTCTTCCTTAGTGACAAAGTTACAGGGTAACTGTTGTCATCTTGATGTTTGATAAAATGAATGAAAGATCTGCACTGAAGTGTGCTTGGAGATGATAGATTCCTTTCCTTGTTTGCACTGGAGCATATTCGGTTAGCTCTAATGCAGCCTCTAAATATGAAACGGTATCTCTGTTGAGAATAAATTTTTGTAGCTCACTTGAAATATTTTCAGTCTTTTGGCCTGGCTTCAGGATTTGATACCTGTCGTAGAAAAACTCTTCTTTTGTCACTTATACTTAGCCTTACATTAGCTACTTCCTGCAGGAGTTACCAACCTTTGTATCAAAGAATATTTGAGGTTCAGAAAGAAAGAGGGGTGTGGATTGAAGAAAAAAAAATACTAAAAAAATCTGTTCAAGGAAGTGACACTGCAAGGAGGCCAGACCTTCTGATATGTTCTTGCTGCAGTACCCTGTGAGCTGCTCCAGGAAGTCAGCAAAGCAATAAGATTTTTTTTTTTGCTTTCACAAAATTTGACACTTTATAACAAGATGGGTTATTATAATAAGGTACTCTTTACGTTCTGTGTAAAATGAACTAGGTTCGTATTCTGTGTATGTGAGGACTGTATTCAGTTATGGACTTTTTCCCAATTTTCCCCTTTTCTCTTTATGTTTGCCCCATGTTTTTTAAATGAGGTAGCCAGGATGCATTTTTCTATTGACTACTTGAGAGAATATTCTTGAGACTACAAAGGATTAGGTTCATTCCTTTGCTGTGGTATTTTCTAATATTACTTCTTAAAATCTGCATACTCATTCAAAATAAAATATTTCTTTTTCTTTTTTACCTCTAGATTATGCAGTTGGATATGACAGTTCATCAACATAGAGGAGAGATGGAACAACAAATAATTCAATTAGAGTGTAATATAGAGAAATCAGAGTTAGAAATTAAGGAATGCCATAGACAGGTAATTCATACTTAAATTTAAAATCCTGTTTTCCTAACAAAGGGCAGCTATTTCTATGAGAAAGTCTGGTCCTGGGACAGAATGGATAGCCAGGTTTAATCTAGAAGAGTAAAACCGGTTCCTTGTTGTAGGGAGAGGGAAGGATGTACCTTAATAATGTGCCAGCAAAAATATTTTACATTTGTCAAGTTAAAAAAAAAATAAATTTGCAGGGATATGCCAGTATAAAAATGAAAATGTATTTTTTTACGTGATATTATGTAGCTCCCAAACCACTCTTTTAATAGGAAAATGTTGACAAAATAAAATTTAAAGATTACAAGGGAATCCAAAGTCAGAGGTAATACTGACGATATTCGTGAGCTTTGTTTGGGGTTGTATTGGTTTTTTGAATTGTTCTGATTTCCATAAATACCTAATTTAATTGTATTTTCTGTTTAGATTGAGAACTTAGAGAAGAAACTCCAGCACTCTAAGGATGAGCTTCGTGAAAAAGAGTTTGAATTGCTCCAGAGAGATCAAGAAATAAATCAGCTGAAGAAAAAAATCGAAAGAAAACAAGAGCCTAGAAGCTCTTGAAAAGGTAAAATGTTCCTTGGGTGCACAGGAAATTATAAATTTTTAATGCTGTTACCATAACTGCCTAGAAGGAACAACATGGTGTCTCTTTAGAGGAAATGTCTTTAATTCTCCCCAAGTAATTGTGTTTTATATTCTGATATTTGCTGAATGTTAATCCCCTAAAGTTAAACCAGTGTAATGATTTAAAAATTACAGATTTAATTGCACAGTCTTAATTGTCTGCTTTGCGGAGGAATTTGGATATTGATTATCTTTAGTAACCCAATAAAGAGCACAAAGCTCTAGCATGCTTTTAGGAATGAGAAGAGATTTTTTTTTTTTTGCGTAGTTAATGGGAAATACCTATAGAATAGAGAAGTAACTGTTTTTACTTTATGAATGATACAAGTCTTTGGTTTGGGGTATGAATCAGTCACTACAAGTAAAAATGCAATCCGAGATAAACAGGCTTCCTGCTGATGTAAGTTCATTCAAAGATGCTTGCCAGCTAGAGGTAAATGCCAAAAATTAAAGTGAAGTCAGCTCATCAATCTTGATTTCTGCTAAAGGTTATATATGACAGTTGAGAACAGGACAGTGCCTGCTGCTACTCTTCACACACATCATTAAGATATTGCCAACCTTTCCTAAGACTTTGCAGTTGATTGTGAAGGAAAGGCTTTCCTAGGTAGCCCCTGTACGACTCCTGACCAGACCTTTTCCAGACAAATTGCCTCGTTATTATTTTTGCTAAGGAATGCCAGGGAGAGGGAGGCTCAAGAAAGATTTAAGAAAGGCTTTGAAAATAGGCCTACTCCAGTCATGTTCCTTAAGAGTCTTGGGTGAAGGAAGTTAAATTTGAAGTTTATTTTCATTGTACTGAAATACATAAACCACTGGATTTTGGAAATGTTCTGCATAAAATACGGAATATATTACAGAGAGGTTCTGTCTCCACTTAGACCATGATATGGCTGGTTTTTTGTTTAAAAATTGTGTACATTAACATGATCTAATCTTAAAGGTCTTTTCCAGCCTTGGTAGTTCTGTGATTCTGTGATTAGTAACACATTGCTGACTGACCAATCTTCCACAGAAACTTTCTGTCCTGGCTCTAAAAATTCAATAATGTAATCTGTCTGGGGAAAAGGGAAGGAGGTGTGTTTTGCCCTGGGGTATAGTCTGTCTCATTCTTTTTCCCCTTAATAAGCACAGAAGGTAGTGTATTACAGGAACTGCATTAGTTCAGGGAAGGAATGGCTAGATAGGGTTGGTTTCTGTCCTGGTCCACTCTGCCCTTTTGGGACTCATGAAATAACCAGGTCAGATTTTTTCAGTTACATTGTTCTTTGTTCTTACTCCACTTTAATACACATTGAAGATCTTGTAATAATACAGCAATCCCTTAGATTCTCTTAGAAGTTGTAGTTCTAAATAAAGGAACTAGAAAACTTATTGAACATTAAAAATGGCTTTTTCATGTTTCTGGGAAATTGAAGTAATTTCCTTTATTAAAAAAAAAAGAGATTTGACTTACAGCCCATTAATATTTTGTGGCCACAGTTCCTTACTGAAGTGAGAAAATTGTGTTTAAAATGGTAAGTGAAGTAAGGAAAAATGAGTGCTTAGAGATCTACTTTTAAAAAATAAGAGTAATTTTTACAATGCTTTTTTAGAAGTATCCATAGTATAAAAATAATTAGAAGTTATTGTAATAATCTTTCATTCATTAGCTGTAAGCTTATTACATGCTACTTATAGATGTCTGTGTACTCTATTTATAGCATTCCTCTTGAGGAATAAGCATCTAGCTAAACACTAATAGATACAACACAAACACTTCTATATTTATAATTAACAGGAGCAATAGTATAGATGTGATGTTATGAAATATTAGTATCTGATATGGCCTTTGTCGTGCCATGGTGCTGGCTAACGTAAACATAGCTGCCGTGTATCATACACTAGAGAGACTATTTTGTTGATCAACCTAATACTTCTGCTTGGTTTTCTCTATGAATGGACTTGCAAATAATAAGGTCCATCATGTAAGCCTGTTTTTGAAAGGGAGGACAAAGGGGAAAGCTAAATCTCTAGAAATTAAACAAAAACTCCCTCAACCCTGAATATACTGGGTTTGGCTGCGTTAATTTCTGTATACTGTAGAAAATCCAGAATATTACATTAATGTTTGTATTGGTAGAAATCATAGGCCTTTTTCCTCTTCATACTTGGTACCTTGATACTGTTGATAGAGTTTTTACAAACACTTCCTGAATTGTAGGAGACTTGAGTTGTTAGGAACTCAAACACAATAATGCATTCTATGTGAAACCTTCCACAGAGGAGTTATTTCAAAATCCAGTACTCCTTTAAATGGCACAAAATTTTTACAGGGATTTGTATATGAAGATTTCTTCTCAAAATATTCTGCATAGTATTTTCCTACTTACCTGCTAGAACTTCATATGTGTTGGAAAACTTGTAAATTATGCTTATTCTGTAAGCAAATGCACTTCAATTACAAGAACAGTGAACAAAAATGCATTAAAAACTTCAGTCTGTGGGACAGAATTTGAGAAAGAAGCCATGGACTTGATACCTGCATCTAGTTTTCTTGGATTTGTAAGAGAAATTTTAATGATTAACAGTAACATCTTGGTTCAAATTGAGTTAAATAGGGTAAATAGAGTGCAGAAGTTTAAAGGAAGGTTCTGATCACCAGTATTTTTTTTCAGGGGCAAGAACTGTAGAGGAAGGAACGTTGTCCGTTGAGCAGGCAGCAACCCAGGAATGCTGTTATTGGCAACATAATCATGCATTCCAAGAGGAAATTTTAACATTGTATTTGTAAATAATGAATGTGTTTATTTCTACTAATGTAAATGACCTTTTTATTTTTACAACTGTTTTTGATATTATTGCCTTGATGTAATAACATCTTTATTTTTGTGAAATAAATTTTATTTTTTAAGTATCTTGAGTTGCGAGAGTTAATTTAAACTGTGATTTTTTTTTTCCCACAAGGATTTTAAATGGTGTACTTTCACAGCTGGCTTCTAATTAAAAGCATTATGGTGTTACCTTATTAACAGCTTCTCTTTGGGAATATTTTCTCTCTTTTTGGTTTGTTTGTTTCTTTTTGGTACAGGTACAATGTTGCAGACACATCATCTGATTAAAAGGGACGTTTTTGTAAGATGTTACAGGACACTGATTTGATTGTAGATGCTGGTAAAACCTGCTTGCTTTACTCCAAGCAGTATTTTTCAGATGCAAAGGGGTGTGGGACAGGGCCATGAAGCTTGAAGTTTTTTTTCCCCATACTAAAATCTTTGCAAAAATTACTGTTGATTAAAATTACTTAACTATGCATTCTAAAACCTATTTATTTACAGTTTTCCAAAAATACTACACAGTTTAGCTAGTACAAATGGCTAGTGGCCCCAGTTTCTAACACTTTTATGTTTACATAGGTGTCAGAAACTGCAAATACAGTTATGAGGCCTAAATCTGAGTCTGATTATTTAAATATGATTTACATGTGATAAACCATGTGATTCACACACCAGAAAATGAAGTTAGTAAACTTACTTGACATAAAGCAGTGGAACAGAATTCAGTGTATTGCAATTTAAAGATTACACCTAAGTTAAGTGTTTTGTGTATTAACAGTGTATCTCATCCAACAAACCTACCTGTTCTATTTCAGCAACTCTGCAGGTGGAAGGGTGTTCAGCTCCTTGGGTAGCAGGTAGGTCTTTCACTGTTGATGCAAACATGTTCCACAAATGCAGCCGTTCTAATTTAAGTGGTTATACAAAGCCAGGCACACATTTTGCAATGCACTCATCTGAAGTATTTCTGCAGTTTCAGATGATTTGTTTTGCTATTATGAAAATCATGATGTAGCAAAAGAATACTGTTGACTTGCAGAAATAAAAATATTGTGTGCTTTAAATCAATCTACTTGTTTCTCTATATGATACTAAATGAAGAACAATGGAAATCAGTTGACCAGTGTAATAATTGAAAAATATTAAACTACTATAATTTTTTCCTCTCTTTAGGCAGATCAGTTTGCCTGCAGGCTAGAAATCTATGCATCAAATTTCAGATAGAATTTTTTAAAGCAAAGGAACATATGAGCCGTTCAAACCAGGATTTCAAGTGGAAAATACAACCAATCTCTGATACTAGTTGCATCACACTAGTAGAATTCCACTAATGTAGTGTTACATAAGGCGTTGCTTGCTCCTCCTACATATACACTATATATAAATGTGCATGAGCAGCAAAAGCAATTAGCCTAAGATCTCAATCAGCTAAACAGCATTTGCACTAAAATTGTGTATCTGGATACTAATTTCTTTGGTAAAACTGTGGGTCAAACCTGATAAATAAGTAGAATTATTACATTTTCTCTTCAGGTGCTGTGTTGCTGTTTTGTTGCTTGCCTGTGAAGATAATGATTCCACTTGTTACACAGTCCAGGTGAATTTATTTGTTTTGGAAAGGAGGGGAGTTTCTTTTTTCTAACATCAGTTAAATGTTTCTGTACAGTCTTACTTTTCTTGAGTTACTAACCAGTTTACACCTATGGAAATCCTGGGACATGAAGTTCACTCTTCTCAACTATGTTGCATTAACATGGGGTTATTGCATCTTGGAAAACACATTTCTGTGTTTAGTGGCACTGGAATTAGCTGAATGGTGTTCAGCATGCTAATTGCTTATTAAGGTGATTCTTTTTCTGTCACTCAGGATGGGTTCTAACTTTCACAAGAGACTGATTTTCTTTCTGGATGTAGTATGCTTACAGTTACTGTATATTAAATGTGAATTACATCAAATTGCCAGCCCAAATGTCCCTCTTTAATTTGGAGTTTATATGCAAAGTTGTTGGAATATTTTCTCCAAAACTAAAATTGAGCCAGACATGATGCTAGTTTTAATCTTTTTTGTTTTTCAATTTTTTTTTCCCCAACTCGTCAATTGCAGAATAGTGTGTTTTAAGAGATTTCAGCGTTAGCAAGGATGCAGTGAACCCAGTCTGTTCAGTGTCTTCCTGGCTGTTCTCCACTCCCAGCATACTTGCTTACTTTATTCTTGGCTGGGGACAGTGCCAAAAAAGAAATCTGAGGGATATGTCTAAACAACTTGTCTCTTTCCAAATCCACATCCCATTTTTTAAATTACTTTTTCTGCAAAGCCTATTAGGACTCATTATAATAGTAAGGCATCAGGGTAGAAATCCATTTGTCATTCTGCTGCAAAACAATGAGGGTGCTGTGAGTGTAGAAAATCTTGAGCACTTTTAGCAGAGGGATCCCATTTTGGGTGCAGTTTACTTCCCATAGATATCAATACTTGACACTGCAGACCAAGGGTAATTGTGGCAAGGCTTTTCCTGCCAATAGTATGCAAACTGGTTATTCCACTACTAAAAAAAAATACTTCATGTAGCTTGCAAATGTCTCATTTTAAAGATTAATCAAATTTTGTATTAAATATAGTCTATGTTGATAATGCAGATTATAAACTCATGCAGGAGCATCTGCTTCTGGTTTTGTCTAGTTGGAGATTATCCCTTAATCATGCAGGGTGCAGGTGTGCATTTTCAGATTTGTTGACTCAGGAAAGCTGGAGATAGCATTAAAGGCTAATGACATTACACTATAGCTACATTTAGGTTGTTGCTCCTCTGAACAAGAACTCTTGCTTGAACCACCCAGTGAAGAGAATGGCAAGAAGAAATGTCCTCATTACAGGTTGCTCCTCAGGAATTGGACTGGCATTAGCTGTAAAAATGGCAAAAGATGAGCAGAAAAGATTTAAAGGTAACAATATTTTATTTATCTTTATAAAAAGACTTTTCAAGGCAGTACTATTTTTTTTCTCTGGAATCTAACAGGTGATTGTGTTCAGTTTGGTGACTAGTTTCATGTTAGTTTTCCCCCTCTTACTGTCAAAAAGATACAACAGATATACTGCTTTTTGTAAGCAAATGATATTTCTGTGCCTGTATCAAAGCTGAACAGCTACTTGAGCTGAATAATTTACCAAAAAAACCCTAACAGTATGAAAACAAATAGCTGAAAATGTCTGTATACTACCTTGGATACATATTCACAGTTGCAGTTAGCTTTGCTTATGGCTGCCAAAATCTTTGAATGAAACGTGCGTGCCAGTTTGAAGACCAAATAAATTAATTCAGGAAAACAGTGTTTTTAAATTTTCAATTTTTACCTTAAAGCACGTTTCATTATTCTAACCCCATGTGGGCATAAGAGGGTAAAAAAAGGGGCTGGGATTTGCCTTTCTGCTGCAAAGTGGCATATTTGCTATGGATGAAAATGGATGGCAGGGTGAATGCAGCAGTCTGGTAACTGAGTTTCTCACACAGTGTTTTACTGCTAACTGACTGGAACCAGATTCATAGTTTTCTGGGTAATTAGGCCACAGTAATGATAAAACTGATTTCTATTTTGAGAAGTAGCTTGCAAAAGGATGTCTTCCACTTCTTAATAAAATTATGGTTGTTCTGCTGCTTAACATGTTGACAGTTGTTTACAAACAAACAAACAAGGATATCTGGCATCCCAAATTAGGTTTTAGGTACCTAAAAATGATTCAGCAGCATAACTTGATACCCATTATTTAAAGGTAATATCTTCATATGCTGCATGTTCTTCATTGTGCATAGCAGTGTAGTTCTTTTGAATTTCTTGAAGATTTCAGAACCCGTCTGTGGGAAATCATTGACAATATGTTGAAAATGGGTTATTTCTACTGTAATAAATTTCTGCGTTCTGTCACTGATATTTTAAGATATGGATGTGAAAGCAATATTCTTTAATACTTCTCAGTAAGACTGCCACAGAGAGGTTTTATTTCTGATAACTTGCTTCTGGTGTGTTGCAGTGTATGCCACCATGCGGAATCTGGCCAAGAAAGAGCCACTTGAGGAAGCTGTAGGTCGCAGGCTGGGGAAAACCCTTGAAATCAAACAACTGGATGTCTGTGATGAACAATCTATTAAAACTTGTGTGAATAGTATTCCTGACAGAAGGATTGATGTCCTAGGCAAGTACAGGATGTGTATGCTATGAAAAGATATTGGTTTTCTATTTAACATCACCTCAAATACCCTGGAGAAGTGTCATTATTGTATTTTTAAATTATCGAAGTAATAATGATTAAGTAGTGTATTCTGTTGAAGATTCTTAAGGCTTCATGCAGACACAAGCTTATTTTCCCTGTTTAAAACTTGATCACAGAGAAGTGTCTTGGATAACATGGCACATTTTTTACTAAATGTGAGAAGATAACTTTTGCCTGAATTGGCATCTGCATGTACAAGACTTTCCACCCTATCAAAGAAGCATGGCCCTATTTACAATGAAGGCAAAAGCCCTCTGTAGTAAGAAAGCAGCAGCATTTGGGAATTGGCAAGTAAAAGAACAAATGCAGGGAAAGTAAGGGCGCTGCCATTTTGTGTTGAGAATTGTACTTTAGGAATCATTAAACAATAAGTGTGTTAATGCTGTTTTGCTAAACATAAATATTAATATCTTGGTAAGATGGAAATGGCTTACACCATCAACTATTAAATCTTCTCTAATAGAAAATTATGGACATGCCTTTATTTTGATTAATTATTAAAGCGCTGCTTAATAAGCTGCTTCTGCAAATCGTATTATACTCTAATTTGACACACTACATATAGTGCAGAATGCCAGTTCTGTCAATCATTCCCCACTTAAAAATATACAGGAGGCAAATAAAAATCAGTGGAAGTGTTGTTTTAGTTGTTCTTTTTTTCTTTTCCTGGAGATGTGAATGTTAACAACAAAAAGCAGACCAAAATATGGCCTGGTCTATCACCTTTTGGAATAAATTGAAGACTTCTGTTCTTTCCTATGGATATTGACTCTAGCCTCTAATTCTTAATAGTTCATTATAAACAAATAGAGATAATTCTTGGCTCATTTTCCTGTAATTCGTTTATAATTTAAAGAGAAAAAGGACTAATCAGAAATGAAGTAGTTAAAATGCAAAATACCAGATAATTTAAATTGGATTAAAAGCATAACTAAAAATAAAAACACGGAAATGTCAAGTGTTTTTACAAAGCTTTAGTGACAGAATAACATTTTATAATCCTTTCTTTAAGGATTATTTAAGGATAATTTAATCCTTAATCCTCATTTTACTTTCAAATGCTTTCCAGTACAGATTACAAGTTAATGTTTATGGAGGTTCTTGCTCACAGTTGTCTTCCATTTTGTGCAGTTAGCAACGCTGGAATGGGACTGATTGGACCTATTGAATGTCAGACCATAGATGAAATGAAAACTGTGATGGATACCAACTTCTTTGGACTGGTTCGCCTTCTGAAGGAGATCTTGCCTGACATGAAGAGGAGAAAGAGCGGGCATATAGTCATAATAAGCAGTGTTATGGGAATACAAGGCAAAGTTGTTTTTGTGTTGTTTTTTTTTTTTGCTTGTTTGAACTAAGAGCTCAGTATTCAAAATCTAAAGCTGACCTCTTTTTATCAGAAAAAAGAATTTTACTATACAACTACTTTGAAGATGTTTTAACAACAAAACCTGCAGAGTGTTTTTGTTCCAGAGTTTTAACTCAAACTCTAGTTATTTTAATCTGTTTAAAAATAGATACATTATTTTATTTTTATTATCCAGAAAACAGGGCGTAGCATTTACTTTCTCTTTCCTGTTGGAAAAGATTGTGCAGATAGGCACACTTGCTTACTACACTCTGTACAATAATAATGATGGAGTAAAATCCAGTCATGTCCTGGACAATTGTACCACCTCTTTGTAAAATTTCTCTTCTCATAAAACTCCACAGAGTCTAATTTTAGTGGCACATGCTACTCTGGTGTTACATTTGGCCTAGCTCTATTTGTTTCAATTATTACAACAGTGGCATTGATCTTAACTGCATTATTCTGGTGAGCAAGGGTCCTAAGTCAAAGTCCAAGAGTTGTTACTGTTTAATACAATACTTACTATCCACCTAAATGGATTGATGTAGTGTCATTTCTAAACCACTCAGATGCAAGCTGGATCTCTTGCATAATCCTATCTCTTGCTTGCACTCAGCTTCTGCATTCATCTATAGCCCATTAAAGTCTTGCTGATAAATAATGCAGATGGTATTGTAGTACAGGCACTTTAATATCTTAGACTACAAAATATTTAATATAATCCAAAGAGATCACAGTATCAGCTAGGAGGAGGAAAAGCATTAGTCAAGCATCCTTTCCTAGAACAAGCAATTTTGAGAACATAGGTAAAAAAAAAATAATCAGTATTTAGATTCAGTATACACAAGGATTTTTCTAATGTTTTCCCAGCAAGACTGCAGAAATTTTTGGAAAATACAAGAGTTTTAAAAACTAAGCTATTAGTACATTGAATAAGTAACGTTCTCAGGATGTTTTTTGTTTTTTATTTTATACCATCAGGTATCTTATTTAATGATGTTTATGCTGCATCTAAGTTTGCTGTGGAAGGATTCTGCGAAAGTTTAGCTATACAAGCACTCAAGTTCAAACTGCAGTAAGTATTGATCCATGGTGGAAATTATATTTTAGATAGTTTAAAATATATTCAGAGCTAGCAAACACATTTTTAAAGCCTGCTGCTACCCAGGAGAAACAAATTGAGGAACCCATGGAAAGCGTACATCACAAAAGGCACAGAAATGTCTACGTAAACAAATAAAGATTTAGATGTTCAAAGAAACATTATCTTGGACAGTTAAAGGCTGTTTAGCTTTGGATAAAATACAATTAATATAACTTCTGAAAACATGGTTCTGCATAAAATATCATAGGAATAAAAATATAATATTGACTTGTAATATTTTCCTGTAGAAAGGATAACAGGCTTCATAGGCAATTCACAGGTGAAAAGGTTCAGGGGCTCATAAGACAGAGCTAGTGGAAATCCATCAGAATGGAACACAGGGCAAGATACCTATAGTGACAGGAGGTAGGAGAAAAGTGAGACGAATGTGGTGTACTATTTCTTAAAGTTTAAGACAGTATTTAAGAGAATGATCCTGTTCGTTGTCCGTGGTACTTTGGAGTTTCATTTGTCACACACATTCACATTCATGTAATTCTGCTACTGGTCGTTGTGTGAAGTCCAACCATTGTTAAATATCCATTGCATCTCTGTGTGCCTGACCATTTGGCCCTTGTGCTGTGGGAGAAGAGACAGCTGCTCTCATGGGGTTTCAGAGACAAAGAAGCAACCAAACTATGATTTTGCATACCACTTTGAAAAGTTTGGAGAGATTTAAAATAACCTGATACCCAGGTTATACCAAAAGACATAATAAGGTTTCAAGAGTAAAAAGGAGGTTAAAAAAAATAAAGTAGATTGGGAAAAGTTCAAGGTCCAGTGTGCTGAGTGATGCAAGAGAAAAGGCTTTAATTCCAGCAGCAGCTGGAATTCTGCTGTCAAGGTCAATAGCTTGATTAAGTTCTAAAGAAGGGGCCTGGTCAGAACTCAAGTCTTGGAAGAGGTCCTATCCTAAAGAATGTTTTGATAAACATAGGGGCAGAGAGAAATTACTGCCTGAGAAAAGAGCTGGGAAAGAACTGAGCAGTGACTATTTCAGTGATTTGGGAAAGCTATAACAAAGGATTTTTTTCCAGAAAGTAATGAATTTTGTTAACATCCTTCAATTATTTTTCTTAATATTTGATAAGTCCTTGTGCATAAATCAACTGTAGACTCTGCAACTGTGAGACAGCAGGAAACTACTGCACTCACTTCTGCCATTAATTAAGTAACAGCACTTCCCTGTAATTTAAGCTACACAGATTTCTACTGCTGCACGTGGATGGGTAGAAGTGTGAGAGCAGTAACATGGTATGGGTTGCCTTTACAGAATGTACAGTTTAATATTGTTTGGTGACACGTACTGACAGCACAACATATCAATGTTCTTTTTTGAGAAGGATAAAGAGGTGTATTTCCCAGGGAAGACAGTCAATAACCAGTATATCTTTGCTTTTTGAACAGGTTAAGTTTGATTGAACCAGGCCCAGTGGTTACAGAGTTTGAAAGAAAAGTGTTTGAAGATGGAATGAAAATGGATCTTTCAGCTGCAGATGAAGAAACAGCTGAGATGTTTACTAATATTTACCTTAAAAATTACAAACAAATTTTCCAGAGCCTGGGACAAAGTGCTGAAGATGTTGCAGAGGTGACTCATCAACAATTCTCCATCTTCTTTTTTGTAGTTTTTTTTTTTTAATAATTTACAAATGCACTGGTTGGTTGGTGGATTTTTTTGGTAGGAGCATTAGGTTTAATTAAATGTAATTTACACAATTTAAAATTGTATTTTAAAACTCAAGAGAATCTCAAAGTTTAAATGAAACCCTACAGAATATTGAAAGAGGTTCATTTTGAAGTATTGAAGACAACTAAAAATTGTAATTTAAATGCCACAGAGGTATTACAATTCTAGAATAGTAGGGGTTGGAAGGGACCTCTGGAGATCATTTAGTCCAATCCCCCTGACGGAGCAGGTTGCATAGGATCCAGAGAAGAAGACTCCACAGCCTGTCTGGGCAGCCCATTCCAGAGCTCTGTTACTCCCAAAGTAAACAAGTTTTTCTTCATGCTCAGATGGAACTTCCTGTGTTCCAGTTTGTGCCTATTTCCTCTTGTCCTGTGGCTGAGCACCACTGGCAAGAGTCTGGCCACAACTTTTTCACACCTGGCTTTTAGATATTTATAAGCATTGAAAAGATCCCTTCTGAGTTTTCTCTCCAGGCTAAATAGACCCAAGTCCCTCAGCCTTTCCTCATAAGAGAGATGCTCCAGTCCCCTAATTATCCTTATAGCCCTCTGCTGGACTCTTTCCAGTAGCTCTTTGTCTTTCTTGTACAAGGGAGCCCAGAGCTGGACACAGTACTCCAGATGTGGCCTCACTAAGGCAGAAAGGGAGGATAACCTCCCTTGACCTGATGGATACACTCTTAATGCGCCCCAGGATACCATTGGTCTTCTTGGCCACAAGGACACATTGCTGGCCCATTATTCACTTCTTGTCCACCAGGACCCTGAGGTCCTTTTTCGCAGATGTGCTTTTCAGCAGTTCAACCCCAAACCTGTACTGCTGCATGGTGTTATTCCTCCCTAGGTGCAAGACCCTACACTTGCCTTCGTTGAACTTCATTAGGTTCCTCTCTGCCCAACTCTGGAGGCTATCCAGGTCTTGCTGAATGGCAGCGCAGCCTTCTGGTGTATCAACCACGCCTCCCAGCTTTGTATCATCAGCAGGCTTGCTGGGGGTACACTGCCATTTAGTCAGTTCTCCATCTTCCTCACTAGATGTGCCCTTATAAATCATCTGGTGAAGTCTGAACATTCTCCAGTGTTACCATACATCTACACAGCATTCCAACCATTGGTTAAAGCTGCTCTCTTCTCCATCTCCCTAGTAATCCCTCTGCTAACATGAAGTTAATTCAGCTACTCCAGACCACCAAGGCACAGTAGAAGTTACATGGATGTCATTTCTGGTGCTTGGGGCTTCCTGCAGAAAGACAAGTTTAGGCAAGCTGTGGGCGCAGGCTGTTATTTCAGGTGCTTACTGCTAAGGATTAGCTACAGTGTCAACTGAAGGTTCAGAGATCTTGCTACAAAGTGCACTATTCCAATTATTTCCCTGTGAACTGTAAAAGAAAGGATCTACCTATTGTGGGCATATAGGCGTAGTTTTGGAGGACTATTCAGGACACATAAGTGTAAGGTGCTATCACTATGGTATCGATAAACAGAAATAGGACTAAGAATAAATAAGCAGTACCTCTCATGGCCTTAAAAATATTTTAAGAAAAAATTCTAATTAAATTCTAATAAAACTCCATACTGGGTCTTACATAACTTTAGCACTTTATTTTTTCCTCTGCTAAGTTTAAAAGTAGGTTTTTACTTTACTTTTTTGGTAAAGGTTCTTTAACAATTCTATTTCTCATTCTTGACAGCATACAGTAAAGATAATTCTTGCAGAAAATCCACCTTTTCGCCATCAGACCAACACCTTGTATACTCCAATGACAACTTTGAAATATGCAGATCCAAATGGAGATCTACCTATTGACATATTCTACAAAATGGTTTTTCATCATGACAAAATCTTCAGTGCAAGTCTTAACTTTATTAAATTGCTAAGGTGGAGAAGTAGGAAGAGCTTTGACCTGGGAAAACCTTCACAATAAGTCTGAGGTTATACAGTGCAAATTGGAATTACTTGTAGCTACTGATAACACAGTATGTTGTTATTCAAATGCCTGTGCTCTGTAACTGTGAAAAGGCATTAAAGATGTTCGTTTGAGCTTAGCTAAGATGTTCAGCTCAATGCATTTATCTTAAACTTCACAGTTTTGCAAAACCTTGAAATTTAAATCCTCTAACTATAGGTTTATTCTTTTTAGTGTTTGCTTTTTATAGAGATGTTTTCATAGGAGTATGAACATTGACTGATACTTGAGTATTCAATATTAACTTGATCCTCTTCACTTGTTAGAATATAATACATACAATATGTAAATTATTTAGATTCTTAGTATTATAATTTTTTTTCTTAATAGAATTAGTGTAGTAATTCCTCAATCACAATAGCATTCTCATTGTCAGAAATCAGGTCTGTTCATCAGTAACAGAAGAGAAAGTCGCATCAATCTTAAAACACTACAACTAGCATATTTATTATTTGTATGTATGTATTATAATATTCTGAATGCTTCATTTATATGCAATGATTATTGGCATATTACACATAGTCGATAATAAAACGTTTTTTAAAAGCATCTTAAAACAACTTCTTACTGTCTGGGTACTATTTTTTGCAAAAATAACAAAATGTTATCAGTAAGAAGTAATATAAATCCATTACATGCTTTTAGTGCCTTGAGTGGCTGAAGCTGAGCCACAGGCTCTCCTTTTCCAAGCTATCCTAGTAAGTACATATTAAACCAAAATTCTAGCATGAGGAGAAGGTCTTTTCCCTATCTGTCTCTCACCATAGTCCTACAGCTCAGCTGAGGCTAACCTGGGGCCTGGGTTTAAGCACTGTTCCTCCAGGGCAGTCTTGTTCTCTGACTTCCAGCTCAGCCCGGTGCTGCCCCAGGCTGAGACAAAAGCCTGCTGCCCCTTAGGCCTTCAGGCTGCAATTTCTCAGCATATTCCAGCAGCAGTCCTTGTTCCACTCAGAGAACCCAGCTGGAGCTCACTGGAGTTACAAGAACTGGCTTTCTCTTTCCTTCAGTACTTTCTCACCAAGCCTAAATCTAACTCCGTGCTGGGACTTGCAGTGGCCCTGCCCTGCTTCTGCCCAAAGGCTAGCTGCAACCTGCCTGCGTGGGCAGCTCCTGCAGGTACCAAGCACTTCAGGAAATGCTTGGCTTGTGTTGCAGTCGTGACCCTTCTGGAGAGATACGGAGGTATGCAGGGACCTCCCCAGGGCAGCAGGTGAGGGAGTGCTTGAAGGCCTCATCTGTGTTCCACTCGTAACTCACACTTCTTTCTCCAAAATACCAGGCTGGTGCCTGCACCCCAACATCAGTGTGTGGAGGGGGCAGAGGTGGGAATAGGCTGCAAATGGGAAGGCAGGTATTAAATGGCAGTAGAGTGCTGCTGGGGCTAAAGGGAGCATGGCCACTTTCCCCTCTGTGCCTTGGGGCACCGGCAGAGAGACCCTGGTGCTGTCTGTGGGGGGTTAAGGCATGGACAGAGACATCCAAAGCAGAGCAGGGCCTGTCACCACATGACTACAGCTGGAGCATCTTGGTTGTGGTTGTCTCTGGCCCACAGAGTGGGGCTGGGCTGCTTTACCCCCGTTTGGCTTTGCAGATGCCAAAGTTTTTGGTTTACTTTGTTTCACACACCCCTTATGCTACAGTTTATGAGTGGATGAAAGCAGAAAGTGCAGCTTCATACAGGGATCCAGACTAAAACCAGCAATGACTGCAACATGGTTTGAAACTAAAGGAGGAGAGATTTAGGTTAGAGATCAGAAGGAAATTCTTTAGTATGAGGGTAGTGAGACACTGGAACAGATTGCCCAGAGAAGATGTGGAGGCTCCATCCCTGGAGGCATTCAGGCCCAGGTACGATGGGGCTCTGAGCAACCTGGTCTAGTAGGAGGTGTCCCTCCTCATGCAGAGGGCTTGGAACTCGATGATCTTTAAGGTCCCTTCCAACTCAAACCCTTCTATGATTCTATAAACAGAGGATGAAGAGCTGATTAGCACCCGCTCCTGCCTCGGGAACAGGCTGGCCAAAGGTGTAAAACTCCTGCTACCACAGAGACCAAGGGAAAACGCGGCTAGGGCCTGGGGGAGCAGCTCTCGGATGAGACGCCGGGCCCAGCCACGCCGCGGAGCCCGTGCGGAGCACCTTCACCCGGCGGCGGGAACGCGGTGAAACCCTCGCCGCTGCCCCACACGTGGCGCCTTCTCACGGTCATCAGGCCGCCTGCGCTTCTGGCGCATCACGGGCGGGAGGAGCCAGGCAGCGGAAGCGTCTTGCGCTTCCGGCGGAAGTGACGTTCCTGGCAGGTCGGGCCAGTAGTCAGACGGTTTCCGCCTCGCGGCCGCCCTCAGCGCTGGGCCAGACGGTGCTGCCGCCGGGGGAGGAGGTCGCCGAGCCAAACGGAGCTGAGCTGCGCGCCGGTAATTTAGTGGCTCGCCTTCCCTCGGGCTGTTCTTAAGGCGGCGGAACCAGCACTCGAAGGATGTGGCGGAGGCGGCAGTGGCAGGCGCCGCGGCCGAGGGAGCCCTGAGCCTGAATAGCCCTTCCCGGCCCCGCGCACCGGCGGCTCGGCAGCCGACACCGGCCCAGCGCACTCGTCCGGCGGCGGCGCCCCCCCTCCACAGCGTCGCCTCCTGCGGCACCACCCGCCCCTCGCCGGCTGCCCGCGCCCTGGAGCCCCGCGCGGGAGCCAAGGGGAGCCCGTGAGCGCGGGGACCGAGCGCCTGGCGGGGACCGAGCGGCAGCCAGGATGGCCTCGTCCTCGGGCAACGACGACGACCTCACCATCCCTAGGGCTGCCATCAACAAGATGATCAAAGAAACGCTCCCCAACGTCCGCGTGGCCAACGATGCCCGGGAGCTGGTGGTGAACTGCTGCACTGAATTCATCCACCTCATCTCCTCCGAGGCCAACGAGATCTGTAACAAATCGGAGAAGAAAACCATCTCCCCGGAGCACGTCATACAAGGTGAGCTTCCGGAGGCGGTGTGCTTCTGCCCGGGCGCCACGGGTCGCTCAGGCTTTGAGCCGTCCCTGTTCTCTTGCGGCTTTTTCTTCTCTGGTTTCTTGTAGCTATAGAAATTACAAAAGGCAGGGGGCTATAAGGGTCTGGAGAAAAAGTATGCGTTGTCTGGCCTGTCAGTCGCATTGCAAGGGAAGGTTGTCTTTGTGTGGTTAGAGCGGCTGTGTGCTCAGGACCAGCCCTCATTTTGTGTTTCGGAGGAGTCTGTGATGCTTTGAGTGAAGTCACCAAATTCTTTCGTCTTTTTTGTACCCGTGAAACGAGGGCTGCTTTTTCGAATGGTTATGCAGATTTCTTTTACAGCATGTTTTAAGATCCTGAATTTACTAAACGTCTTTCTAATTGGATACTGACAAAAAGTGTGTGATTGGGTATGTGGGGCCAAGGCTTTAAAAGACAATCATCCTCTCTGAATCCTTTAAAGAGTAAAATATTCGTGTAAGGCTATCAGTGGAGTCTTACTGTTTATAGTTAAGTATTTGTATCTCTTGTAGAAAGCGTTTAAACATTACCTATGCCTTTGCATCCTTTTCTGCTTGACTTCCACTTCCCTTGCTTGAAAAAAAGGAGAGTGCTCTCAGTTGCTTTTCTTTACATTATGCCACAAACAAGGAGTTTCATTGCGTCATCCTTAATTCTGCAACAGGCATCTTTTATCAGAAATCATTCACTTTGCTGCTCAAGTAAAGGTTATTGATACCAGCATCTGCTGCAAACAAATTTGTAGGAGTAATAGTGAAAAAGTAATTTATGCTGCTGCCTGCTAGAGATAACAACAGTAGCATTTGCAGTAGAGCTGTTTCCAGGACTGTGATGATACCAAGTTAGTTTAAAAAAATGTTATAGTTTTTTTTTTAAATGATTATCTGTTTAAAACAACAAAAAAATCAGGTCACTTTGGATTGTATGAATTTGCTCACCAGAAGAGTTTCAAGTACTTGACTGGATTATGGGCAGCAAAAGGAAATATACATACACCACATTTTGGTTTCAGTTTGTTTTCCAAAAAACCCAGACTAACCCTAGGGCAGCAATAGGTGAAATCTTTCTAAGGACTGCTGCTCCTTAAAGATCATGTCTACTCCTATGTAGAGTAAAACTTGGGCTTGTGTGTGGAAGCATGCTTTGGGTATGGTCTTCTAAAATACATGGATGGTTTCTTCAAACCACCAAAATGTTTTAGCTCAGTTCTTATCACAGGAATATTGCCAAGGAAGACTTTGGAGATGTATCCATTTTTATAATGCTCTAGAGGTCGAAGAAGCTGTTCTTGAATTTTCTGCTGTTCTTATCTCTAGGGAGGTATGTATGCTATTAGCTTCTTCCAGATGCTGGTCAGCTGGCAGATGTTCCTTCTGTGAGATATGAGGGTTTAGATTGCTAATTTTGGAAACAGTGGTGATGTGTAGCCAGGCATAGTATTGCAGTGTTCTCATCCCTCTTCACACGTTCTAGATACTGGCTGTGTTGACTGACTCTTAATGTAGCTCCATGACAATGATGCTAACAAATTAAGTAATTCAAGAATGTTTGTTGTGATCATCCAGTTATCTTGTTCCTTTTAAATGCTTAAACCAGTTAATATAGAAGTAAAATGAGGCTAATGGCCATCACATCACTCCTCGTCCAGTCTAAACAGAGGCTAATGCCAAGAGGAGTCTTTTCATACTCTCCCTAGAGCCGTATCTAGCAAGTACTGATCCAACTGACTCTTTTGCTTTTTGAGAACTAAGGGGGAGCACAGTTTTCTGGCAGGTGAGTTTGCTGATCTGACTCTTCCTGTAAACAAGAAGTTACTAGATTGGAAGCAAGGAGCAGGAAGTACCCTTCCTGCTTTCACTGGGAAGAAGGAAAGGGAAAGAGACACCCTGCAGTTGGTGACACCCTGCCATTGAACTGTATCAGAGGTATTGTGAAACTGCACTTAGTCACTGTGCTTAGGTGTTTGGCAGCAGTGGTGCTTAAGACAGCCTTCCTTTGCTGCACTAGTAAAATGATTGTGTATCCATGTGCTGAGCTAGAACTCTTTCCCCTACCTCTGGGTTATGGTTCAGAGAGATGCAGTCCCTGCTGTTTGATTGTGTGGAAGCACAAACACTTGACTGGCACAGTGCTGTAGACAGCACAGGGAAAGGAGAGTGGAGGCTGCTTGCATCCCATCAGAAATCTGATTTGGTAGGTGTACTCAGACTATGCTGAACACAAAGCAGCTTCCCTGGAGGCATAAGGGTTATAAAATAGTCCTAAGTGGAGATAGTCTCCATGTTTGTTCTTGAATCCCCCATTAGGAATCCGGTTGTGATTCTGAGACTCTAATAAGCAAACAAATATCCTTCCACCCTGGAACAGAGAATAACCTCATTTGATAGTTGTGCAAGTTGTGCTTTTTGGGAGAAATTCTAGTGAGAGACTGGAGACAGGTTGCTCAGAGAAGTTGTGGATGCCCCCTCCCTGGAAGTGTTCAAGGCCAGGTTGGATGGGGCTTGGAGCAATCTGGTCTAGTGGGAAGTGTTCCTGCCAATGGCAGGGAGGGTGGAACTAGATGATCTTTAAGGTTCCTTCCAACCCAAACCATTCTACGATTAAACTTCCTTTAAATTCTGAAAATGGTGAGATGTTAAATAATCATTTTTATGAAGTTGATTACTATGGTTACTTTTTCTACATAGAACTGTTGTGCAGTAAGGTAGGCTGTGGATTGATGGCAAATCCTGTAGCTTCTTTTCATGGGCTGTTAGGATACTGACAGTGTTTATGTTAGCATTTAATGTTGAAAAACCCCAAACAACTATTAATATTTATGCTCCTTTGAAAGGAACATAAAAAGTTGAAAATCTCAGATATGTATGACCCAATTGTATAAAAAACAAATGTACAACTAATTATGCTTAACAGATTAATCAGAGGTCTGTACCTTCATGCAGTCTTTAAGAGTGGGAGGAAACAGGGAAGTATAGTTATTATTTTATGTTTGTAAATACGTATCAGACCTCAGATGCTGTGTCTTGGGATTCAGTTGTTTAAATTTAGTGTGATCATTCCAACCTCAGTAAGATACCAAATTTTCGGTGACCTGGGTAGACATGTAGATTTCAGACTTCAGAAACAGAAGAACTCTGAATGCTGGTGGAACAGTAGCTCTGCTAAAGCAATAATTACTTATCCCACATTTTAGCACCATGCTTGTATAAAGGGATTCATATTCCTTCCATGCATGTGTTCCGTAAAGCCTTGATGTGTTTCGAGAAGATAGTAAACTTCTTGAGTAATTTCACTGCCAACAGAATTTTGATGCACTAGACCTATGGTGCATATATGGTTCTTCAGAGCTTTATTATGTTGAACAATGGTACAGATATGTGTTGGTTATATAACACATTTTCTTCTTTTTTTTTAGTGTGCTATATGCAATACATAACTGTAAGTTCTTTCCATTAATTTATTTTCTTTCAAAGGCCATTTAAAATTTCTGTAAAAACACATCTTGCTGTTGACTTCAAGTTGGGCAGTTGTTCATGCTCTGATGCAGCAGGCTGCGAACCCTGATCACTGAGAATCTTCATTTGATGAACACCTGTGTATTTGCTATGATGATTTGTCTTAGTGAAGTTAGACTTCTAGAATTCTTAAAATTTTACACTTTGCTTAAAAAAAATAATTTTGGGTAGTTTACTCTATATACTGTTTACATTTTAAAATTGAATGAGTTCTTAAATATTTATAGGCTGCTTAGCTAACCAGTTCTGGAGCATGAGATGTGGACTTGCTTCCTATCTGCTGCAGTTAGATTAAGCAGCTTTCTGAAGGTTTTGGGTAATTCTCATAGAAACTGTGAGCTAACTGAAAAAAATGTTTCCAGTATCTGTGTGTGGACTGAGGCTGAACTGGCATACTGTCTCTGAAGTCTCTCTTAATCAGTTTGTCTTTTAACTTTATTTTCTTAAGAAATAGGTACATAAATACATACATTTGCCAAATGTTATCTGTGAAAAGAATGGTAGTCCTGTGGGACTAGACAGCTTTACTGTACTGCCCTATTGAAGCCAGCATAGTAATTGTCTCCTTGACTGCAGGTTGGAAGCTGAAAACTTACAGCCTTTGAGTTACTGTTTAGGTGGTACAATGGCATGCTGCTGTAATTATGGGTAGGAAAAGGTTAATTACAAAATTAATGTTAGAATATAGTCTGAGTTCATGTAACTGAGAGCTTGTTTATAACAAGTTGTTGACATTTGCTGTTGTGCAGTTTCTTTGAGTACTATTTCTTGAACAGTTTGTGGCATACCATTTATCTTCCCGTATTTCAATCTTAAACCAACTATCATTCTGTAAGGAACACTTGATTTTTATAAATACTGGAAATGAACCAGGTGTTTTATTAAACTGAAACTTGTTTCTAGTATAATTTTTGTTTATGTAATACATCTAGCATATTCTGTAATAGGTTCCACTTTGTGTTGAGACATACTGTAGCAAATGGTGAATCAGGAAACAGAGCGTGTCTTTTTTCATATGTTCTACTTGTGTTTTTATAATCCTTCCTCTTAGTTTTGCATTCTTTAAAAAATACTATTGTTGGAGGGTGTAGTTGGATTTCAGATTTCTTTAGGCAGATAAAAGTGCAAGATTTTAGTTTCTGAATGCACTTTAACATAAAGAAAACAGTTTCTGTTAAGAAATAAAGCAATAAAGAGCTCATACATGATTTTATATAACTTTGTGTCAACTACACATTTTCAGCTTCTTGGGTCTTGAAATATGAATGTAGATGTTAAAAGACAAAAGCTAAAATCTATATGTCTTGGGTAGTACTTATTTTTTTTGTCTTGATGAAAGATCTGTGATGATTTTACATGCATCATTTTTGCTCTTATAGATTGCTAATTTACCTTCTACTGAAGACTGCAACAAACTGAAAAGATAGAACCCCTGAGGTATTAAACGTTAGCAATTCAGATGGAAAGGACTTACTAGTTGTATGAATTTTACTTGATTCCAATACATTAGAAGATGGGAGAAAAGTGTCTTTTGAAGAATAATGCCTATTTCTAGCGAGATGTATCTGAAAGCCCTGAATCCTGTGCACATGTGGACTTCTTGGGTTGTACTTGACTAACCTTATTTTTTTTCTAGCCTGAAAACATGCACTCTTAAATGGCATTGGAGAAGACCCAGGGAAAATAGCTGTCAAATCTTTTGAATATTATTTTCATCACCAGATGATAGAAAAGTGAACAAACTTTTTACTTTTTTTTCCATTAAATCTTTTAAATAAGTAAATGTATATCTATTATCAGAAGCTTTGTAAAAGATGAACACTTTGTTTTCTTTGTTTCTTTCTAGCACTAGAAAGTTTGGGCTTTGGCTCCTATATCAGTGAAGTAAAAGAAGTCTTACAAGAATGCAAAACAGTAGCACTAAAGAGAAGAAAGGCCAGTTCACGCTTGGAGAACCTTGGCATTCCGGAAGAAGAGCTTCTAAGGCAACAACAGGAATTATTTGCAAAAGTAAGTGAAGCAATACTTGTGCTCATGAGGTGGCTGCAGATCTAATGCCACAAAAATGTGCACAACTCACGAAGATCCCCTTCCTTCTGAATTGCTGTGGTAGCTAAGATGCTATTGATCTTGGCCTGTTTGAGTTGGGGAAGGTAAATTCAACAAATAAGATGACTTGTTATGTCTGTGATTTTGTATACAAACAATTTTATACTACAGGATTAAAAAACACGGGGTTTTGCTGCTACTTATGTATTTCCATTAAAAATTACTTGCCTGAGGAAATAAAAGAATGACAGTTGGTGTTCCATGAAATTACCAGTTATAACGCATTAAAAAGTGAAAAGATATTTTCTGTTTCTGGTCAGCTGCGCAAATGTTATTTCTTAGGCTTTGAAAGAAACATTTAATCATTCAAAATTTCTAATTTGCCCCTTATCATCTTCCTTTACTCTTGGCAAGACTAATTGAGTGAATTAATGTGTAAATTTTTAAAGAGGCAATTCAGGCATAGGAAGAGTATTTGTCTGCAGATATGGTGCGTGTGCATGCACGCACACACGCTCTCCTTCATCCCAGCCTTCTCCCCTCCCAGCTTTTCCAGATAGTGTGTGAACATCTCCAAGTTTAAATGACCAGAAGCCACTTTTATTTATTTATCTTTCTACACCATCTTTCTCTCTACTATTAGTTTGACAAGAAAAACATTCTCTAAACTAAGTGAGGTGACGGTTATCTTGGATTTCTCTTTCCTCTTACCCAAGGCATCAATTATTTTCTCAATTTGCTTACTTTAATTTCCTCTGGTAAAAATGCTTACTCAGTTATGTGTTAATCATGTCTGATTGCTGTGATCTTCTCTCCCCTTTGCTATACTTGCATCTTGCAAAAATAATTAATAACTGATGTTTTTCATATTACAACATGCCAGCTTTTTAAAACCTGAATTGTATGAAGAATTTTAAGGCATTTAAAATTCTGGTTTACCACATAGCTATGGTCAGCATGCAGTGAACTAGTTATGATAAATTCATGTGTGCCAAACGTGTTTGACTGTACTAACATAAGAAAGACCAGTGTGGCTGCCTCTGGATTAAGGGTGAGATCTACAAATAATAATACTAAGTTTGATACCTGGTTTTTTTACTTATTTTGTTCAAATAACTTAGCATGGTGTACAAAAGAAAAAAACAGCAAAGATGAAGTGTTTTAAGGGAGTACTAGCTCCTGAGTAACATTAAAAAAAATTTAAATGCTGAAACCATTGCTACCTTGTGTAAGTCACACTTTATCTAATGAATGACCCCTGGAGAGATGATCTATTTTAATATATATAGTAGTGTTCCTTAATATCTAAATTAAGGCAATGCATGCACGTTTGACAAGATTGTATTAATTATTTTGAAGAAGTCTTTGGTAACAGGGAAAATTTTGCTTAGATTCAAATATGACAGTTTCATTTTTCAAAAATACTAGTTGTGATGCACTGTTGGAGGTACGTACTGCAATTATACACAAGTGCATATTCATTTTCTGTGTGCTAATCTTATTAATATTCTAGAGCATGACAGTAATGCTGACTTCTTGCTCTAGTTCTAAAGTACTTGACTGTTCATGCTATGAATGTTTGATGCCTAGACAGGCTAGAGAGCTGGGCGAAGGTGAACCTCATGAAATTCAATAAGGACAAGTATAGAGTCTTGCATCTGGGGAGGAGTAACACCAGGCACCAGTACAGATTAGGAGTTGTCCTGCTGGAAAGCAGCTCCATGGAGAAAGACCTTGGAGTCCTAGTGGACAGTAAGTTATCCATGGGACAGCAGTGTGCCCTTGTGACCAAGAGGGCCAATGGTACCCTGGGGTGCATTAAGAGAAGTGTGTCCAGCAGGTCTAGAGGTTCTCCTCCCCCTCTACTCTGCCCTGGTGAGATCACACTTGGAATACTTCATCCAGTTTTGGGCTCTCCAATTCAAGAGAGACAGGGATCTACTGTACAGAGTCCAGTGGAGAGCTATGAGGATGACTAAGGGACTTGAACACTTCTCCTATGAAGAAAGGCTGAGAGAACTGGGGCTGTTTAGTCTTGAAGAGAAGGCTGAGAGGGGATCTTAGTCATGTCTATAAATATCTGAGGGGTGGGTGTCAAGAGGAAGGGGCCAGTCTCTTTTCAGTGGTGCCCAGTAGTAAGACAAGGAGAAATGGGTATAAGCTAGAACATAGGAAGTTCCACCTCCACATGAGGAGAAACTTCTTTATTTGTGAAGGTGACAGAGCCCTGGAACAGGCTGCCCAGAGAGGTTGTGGAGTCTCCTTCTCAGGAGACTTTCAAAACCCTCCTGGATGCATTCCTGTGTGATGTACTCTAGGTGACCCTGCCTGGCAGGGGGGTTGGGCTAGATGATCTCTAGAGGTCCCTTCCAACCCCTAACATTCTATGATTCTTAATTTGGATGATTGTAAATGTTCTAAGTCACTAAAATGGCTTAGCCTGATGTTCATGCATGTCTAAGTTTCTGTGCAAGATGAGGGCCTTCACAGATTTGAGGGTTTTTTTTGAAGCTTCTTCACAGAAATTCCTCTGTACAATAAATGAGTTAAGTTTACCAGATGCTTTATAAAGCTTCTTAGTCAACTCAATGGATTTTTCCCCCCCATTATTGAAATGGCTAAGTGAGATCATTATACATATGGCAAAGTCATATCATTATACATATGGCAGTGAGGGTAGGCACCAACAAAATGATCCATCCACTGTGAAGTGCTGAGCCTGTTTCCTTGTGCGTGTATGTGTATCACCTTGTTGAGTGTACAGTAAATTGAATTGTAGCAGGGTCAGTAGGGAGCCTTACTGTTATCTTGTGTGTGATAAATATTTATGCCTCTTTTATGTGTACAGATGCTGCTGTCTTCCTTTCTTAAAACCTGTACAGTGTTTTAAGTTATTTTCCAAGTCTTGTAACTTCACTAACGCTTGAAGTTTGAAATACTGAAAAGTCTGAATTGAGAAACGATTTCTACCTCTGTGAAAGTATTTTCTTTTAATGTTAGAATAGACTGGGGAAATGTGACACTTCTTATAAGGGAAGACTCTCATTTTTTCACTTTGCTAAGTAGATAAACTGGTTTTGATAGTTTTCCAAAGCATAATCTTCTGGCATCTTGAACTTTGCAAAACTGTACAATTTGTTGATGCTTTGGAAAAAAATTGGAAACTTCAATGAGTGCAATGGGATTAGAAAGGAAATCATTACAGTTTTAGTGATGACTTGTAAAAGTAGAAAAGTAAAGAAGACTGAAGATTTTTCATTTTAAGAACTTTTTCCTAATATTCACTCAAAACAGAAACTGAAGTTTTAACTTCAGTAACATTGACTAGTGTCCTGTTGAAATCCCCAGTAGTCACTGAGAAAAAAGTGAAAATTCTGGGTAGAAAAATGAGAGGTCACCAGTTGTATTATTTGAAATGTTTTGTTAGAACATCTTGTACTTTTCAGTAAAGGACTGTACCTCTCGGTAGCAAAGCCATTCTCAATCTGCATACCTGAATTTGAGATCTTACATTGCTCTGTGTTCCAAAAATTGCTTAGCAAAGTAAGATAATGGCTGACTTTGTTTTTGTAATAGTGTGTCTTTGTGTAAAGTTGGATGATTTCATCATTGCAAGTTTTAGTATTTGTAATCAATAAATTAGGGCTGTTCTCATCTCTGAACTGTGATTGAATGTTAAGATCCCTTGACATTGAAGCCTAAGGTTTCCATTGCTTTGCCTCAGTTAGTTTTTTCATCAGGAAGGGGCTCAGCACAATCCTTACAATGGAACTTATGTACACTAGCTCCTGCCTCTTGTTTTTGTAACTGTAAATCCTCCAAATGGTGGCCTCTTCCGAGGAAGACAGACTATAGCTAAACATCTTGGTACCAATAATTAAGGTACTTCCAGATGTGTGTTTATATGTACAATTAATAAAATTATACTAAAGGAATCTGCAGGTGCAGGTAAAATTGCTTTTAAAGATAATGTGATCTAGAGAATCTTCACAAGCTATGTATGGCCTTAACAATTAAATTCATGTCTTTAGGCTAGACAACAGCAAGCAGAGCTGGCGCAGCAGGAATGGCTACAGATGCAACAAGCAGCTCAACAGGCACAGCTTGCTGCTGCCTCAGCCAGTGCATCCAATCAGGCAGGATCCTCTCAGGATGAAGATGATGAAGATGATATCTGAAATTCACCAGCTGAGTTTGTCTTTAAGAAATATTTTTCCTGCACAATGAAAACAGTGAAATGAATGCTTACCTGTAAGTTTGTATGCATCATGGACTGGCAATTGGTATTCTAGGGGTGTCTGCTGTTGTGTGCTGTACATGTATAAACTGTCTTTTTTGAACTCTTGAAGATTTAAGGTTCAGTATCATATCAACTTTGGATTTTTAATGGTGTATATGGAAATTTTAGATAGCAGTGCGTCACTTATTTGATCAATAAACAGTGTTACAATAAACAACGAGTTTATAAAAATATAGTGAGATTTATACAAAAAGCTCTAAATCCACATTTGCATTTCTTCCCTTTTAACTAAACTATAAAATCTTAGAATTTTTAATTGTTTTTTGGGTGAGTGATGCAGTAGACATAATCTGTTAATGGGAAAAAAGCAGAGTTCAGCATAGTAGAGTCTGAATTCTTAGTTCTTTTTAAAATGAGGATGTACATGGCAATAAATATTATGCTCAAATACCACACTTGCTAAAATTTGAAAATTATACATTTTCACCCAGGAAAAGGTATGTTTAATGGAGTTGTACAAATTCAGTCATGTTTTTGTATAGAGGTGAAAAAAAAATAAACCTATGGTTTTATTATTGCATCCTTTGACAGTCCTAACTGAGTATTTCCTTTCAAAGACTGCCTGGTTTGAAGACCCACTTCTTCTATTATTTTACTCCAATGTAATGTAACTGTTGTTGATGGTATTTTGTAGTCCAGATCTATTAATATTGTTGAAATATAAAGCTGGAACTTGATGAAACAGCATTGTTTTAGTTCCACTGACGTACCTGAGAATGATTAAGTATTCAAGCCTGTAAGAACGCAAAAGCTGAAGCTAAGAGCATGCTTACCATAAAAGAGGGAATTTATTTAACCTTGATTAGTCATCGTTGTCAGCATAATGCTAACATTCTCCAGACTAGATTGCCACTGGATTACTAAAATACCTTGTTGAAAGATAACATTTTCTTAATTCGGATTGGTTGGTAGGTAAGGTGTTTGAACTGTTCCCCAAGAGTGATCAGCAATACATGGAACAGAAACGATGTAGTAGTCCTTTTGATAGTTTATTTGAAAATTATGTTGATTAATGGATGAGCAGCTGTTCTTTGTGTTGAAATAAAGCACAGTAGTGTCCATTGCTGAGTTTTAATGTGTTACTTGAAGTAATACTGGCATATCTTCTGGTACACTAATCTGAGCAGACTAGAAAAGCCACTTACATGCTGCTGGAGATGTTCCCATAGCTCTCTAACCATGTGGATTGTTTTATTAAGTTACATCCTCAGCAAGTTGCTCTAGTTAGAATTCTTGAGGAGGGCTGCAGCAGTCTGTTTACATAGTGATGCAAGCAGAAAATGGTGTTCCCATTTTTACAAGAAGATCTTAATGAGGTGCAATTGGCATATATTCAGATCGTAGTCACATAGTGACTTTTGATTCAAATTTGAGATCCATTAAGTTGCATATTGAACAAATGTGAACACTTCCTTAAATGCATCAATGCAGTGAAAACTCAGAAGAGTATCTGTTTGAATGTTTAACTTTAAAAAAGAAAAACACAAAACCTTTCATGGATTCTATATGAAATATGTTAGGCAAAGTTCAACTGAGAAAGTGGTTTTCTGTAAAGGTTTAAGTACCAAAGGTAGAAAATCTAGTCTAGTGATACAATGTTAATGTGCAGTGTTGGCTTTTCTAATTTGTACTGTAACACCTTCACACTTTCTATTTTAAATGAGTCTTTTTGTTTTAAATAATATTAGGTATATTTTCACACCTTTATTTTCTGATGCAGAATTCAGGTTAACATTTTACTGCATCTGGTATGTATGGTGTAGTATGTTTGGATTCTTGTGACATTTCTTTTGGACATTCTTGTGCTTTTTCATATGCTGTATTCTTCAAGCAATAAAATTCTGATGTGTTTTTATAAAATTGCTTTTATATTTAATGAGTAGTCTGTCTTCTTCATTGCATTTATAAAGAAAAAAGACTACTTAAACTCTGCTGTTATTCTGACCCACTGAACACTTCTTGTGACCAAAGTCTTTGTAACCTGAGTGCTGTTGGATGGCATTGCTGTTCTCTGGGGTTGTTAATACTTGAAAACAGTATTTCTGGGCTTGACCTCCCTCTTTCCTCCTGGGAATTGCATTTTGTGTATACAGATTTTTACAGTCTGACCTTCTTAACTTGAGAAGTTGGACAAAACCTCTGTAGATTAGGTATAACCTACTAAAATACTTTCAGTTTAACAAAGTGAAAGACTGCAGGCAGAGGCTGGGGAAATAATATATGTTAGTCTCCTGATGAATTCATTTCACATGGATAGTCCTGTTTAGAGGCTACTTCACTTATTCAGCCATTTCTCCTCAAGTATGCAAAGTAAACTCCGGCAGTTGCAGGGGAAGAATCTTCACTGATCTTTCAACAATCTAAGAATTTTCTATTTGTTTCCTAGTGTGCTTCCATGTTCTAGCTGTTCAGTGTACAAGGGATTTCTGAATTCTTTGGTACACTAGATAAATACAGTGTAAAGTTTGGTTACTGAACTGTATTGTTACTTTGTCTCAAAAGAAACCTGTATAAGGATGTGTTTGTTTCTTAAATATTGAGTTGATGAGATTATCTGTGGGTTTTCCATAATTATTCTGACAGTCTGTTTCAGAGTGCTTTCACTAAGTGACTGCCTTGCAAAATCTTTCTTTTCTGTTAATTTAATAAAGCTTGTCTGCTTGACAGTGTGGATAATGGATATAGTTGTATTTACTAGACTGAGGTCCTTTAAAATGAAGTGTCTTAAGGATTCTAAACATCAGATATTTAAAATGGTATTTGAATTTCACTACATAAGTATGGCTAGTTGAGTTTGTTATTGAAATGCTGGAAATTTCTGCAAGAATGGAAAGTCTCTGAAAGCCACAATTATAAATGGTGCTCTTCAGGTTTTGTAGAAGTACCTTCATTAAGGAGGACTCTGTAATAATGCTTCTGTTGATCTTTTCATAATTTTTAAACGGTGCCAAGTTAATGGCATAAAGTGACTAAATGATGGTCGTGGAACAGTAAAACTTTTACTCTGAAATGTGCACCTCATTTTACTCTCCCATTGTTGGATTGCAATTTTGTGTAAACTATGCACAAAACAATGTGGAATGAGGAGTGTAATATGAAAGGTTAAGAATGCTCTGGTTAAATTTACTTTTGGTGTTATACTATTAATCTGTCTAAGATGGAAAGTTTTTACTTTGCAGCTTACACAGTGGGAGCATGTAAGTGGGATACTGGCCAGTGTTAAGATGGATTTTGCTTGCAGATAAATTAGACAAGACTCTTTGATCTTTGGACTTGGAGTCTACTCAATGAATGTGCCATCTGTGATGAGAGTATGCCAGGTGTGATGCAGGTGAAAAGGAGTGTCAGTGAGGCTTAGTGCAGGCCAGGTAAGGTTTGCTGGCAACCAGGAATGATATGTTCCTTTTCAAAATGTTTTTATGCTTAGTTTGAATATTTTTTTTTCTGGTGGAGTGTTTTTCCTTTTAGTTCCATGCAAACAGAGCTACTGAAAGGAGTAATTTTGGGAATTTAATAATTGCATTGGAAATAGTTATTCCAGTTCTTGGGTATGTGGGGCAACAAGTATGCTACAGCTGTGCATTCCTGGAAAGAAACAGATCCAGTGAATGCTTGAATTGGAGGCTGTTCTTTTCTGTGGTACTGTGCTATGATGCAAGTGAGTCAATACTTGGGGACTGGAGGTTTTGCAGCAAGATGATTAGACAGTGAATCCAATTGGATACTCCAGATCGCATACATCAGTCATTCATAAATCAAATAAGCATGGATTTTGCTGTCTATGTGCCAGGACTTGGTTTCGTTACTGTTGTGTTTGAGTTTCATTCTGTCACTCCAGAGTGAAAAGCTGCATCTGAATTGAACACCGTTTTTGTTTCAGGTACGAATTTGTTTTCTCCGTTAAGCAGCAGTGTAACTCATGGAAGAGACCTAAATTTATTCAGGGCAATGGCAGTGTTGGTAATGCAAAAAATCTGAAAGTCTTCACCATCCCATTCTGCAGGAAAGGATATTTCACTTCTAAAAATGTTAGAAAATCTGCATAATGGAGGAGCGGTGTGAGCAACAAACATTTTTTTTTTCCTACTGTAAAGCAAACAGCTAACTGGTACAACTTCTCATGCTTAGATCATTATTTTTCAGGCAGGTAAAATTTGAAACTTAGACAGTTGCTTCTTAAATATGCACTAATATATATATTCCATATTCTCTGATGTTATGTATTCTATAGCTGTGGTAATTTAATTGTCTGGGATTGCTGGGTAAATGGTATGCAGCTAAACTCATTACCCTTAAGTTATTTGTTTAAATTATTACTTGCTCTTGTTTTCAATATGTTCTAAAGTTTTGAAATTTGAAACTGTTGGAAACAACCAGGTTTTCATTTCTGTAAACATGTTACAGTTTGAGATACTTACAAAATTGTTTTAAAAGTAGTTATAAATAAAATGTAAATTAAAAAAAAAGCTGTGAAGGAATGAAATTAGTTTATCTTAATATATTGCATCATGAAAATGAAAGGAGTAATTTTTTACTGAATTTGAAAAATTGTCTGCAGGATCTGAAAACGTAGGGCTAAATGCCTGTCACTGCTATTAGTGAGTTATCTTTTTCAAACTGTGGAAAATTGTTATTTTACCTGTTTTAAAATTGTTAGTTGATGTTCTGAGACAAAAATCACTCCTCAAACTTCTCTTTCAGGAGAATGATAAACTCACTTCCTTTCATAAATGAAAAGGATCTAGAGCATGAATCACACAGCCCTGAGGGAAGAACTATAGTAGCAGACAAGCCTGAAGGAAGATGGCATTTCACTGATTGCTTTAACTGTGTAATCATGTCAAAAAGGAATTGAGAATTAGACGTTTCTCTAAAATGAATTCTCTGGTATTGACTGTGTTACAATAGCGTATTTTAAAACTTTCTCCTTTATGAACACAGAATAAAGCCTCTGAATTTTGAAATAGATTATTCATATGTATCTGTGTTTGGACGTATTTTTGTAACCTGCCTCAGTGGTGTGTATATTCCAACCCAGAGGGGCAGTTTAGTCCTCAAATTCAGTCAAATTTTTTACTTGGTGCTGGAAATTGTACATTTTTTGTAGTGTGAAAAAAAAAGGTCATAGGAAATAGTGACGTGCTAACTTACTTTTGTGGATTAGGTGTTAAAGACATGAAGGTAGCAGCAACACAAATGAACCCTCATGTTCTGTGTATTTAATTTTTAAAAATTCAGCTGAGAAAATCTAGACATGAGGAGACTACCCAAGGTAGTGGTAAATCCAAAAGGAAAAACCCTGGGGAAAAGAACAGCTTTAAGAAATTGTGTATATTCTTCCCTTTGCATCTCAACTTGTTTCAAAGAACACAAATGCAAAGAGGTGTGGGGGAAAGACTTACTAGGATTCAATAGACTTAGATTTGGTCTCCCTTTTCAGTCCAAGGAGCAGATGTTCATCTTCAAATTTCCAAAAATGTAATGTAACAAAAATGAAATTACTTCCTAAACAAGTGATTTCTTTATTTTTGGTTTTGTTTCTTTGGGATTACTTGAAAATTTCTGCAGTTAGTGTCTGATCAGGATCTCACTTGCAAAAAATAAGAAGGATAAACAAAGTTGTAGCTGTCTTTATTAATGCAAAAGGAAGACACAGAAAGGTAATTGATTTGCTTAGTGGAATATCTATTCTATGCATAGCACACTGTTCTCATTCCTGTTGTTCATTTACTGATTCGTGTTCTTTAAAGTAATAGTGGGAGGTAGAGTGTTTTCTTGGATATGTGAATTACCTTTGAGTTTCCTTCCAGATTGTGATCCTTTGACAGTTCGTTCTTGCACCAATTAAGTGTGGTATTATGCAACGTGGACATCAACTTTCTCATGAGAAAAGGAGGAACCCACCACAGATTTCAAATAACAAGGGAAGCACACCTGAAATTAAACCACTGAAATGAAATCCCTTAAAGGAGACTAGGAAAGACCTGAAGCGGTATGGAAGGTAGGACAATCAAGGGATCGTTGGCCTTCTCAGTTTCAAATTAATGTAACTCATACCTTATTCAATGAAATAGGATCTGATTGATTACAGCAGAAACTGGTTGGTATTTTGCTATACTGCTTGTTCTTTCGCTAGCCAGCAGGCGGCTGTCAAGTTCAGGAAATGGGTTTCAGCTGCATGTGTTGAAACTAGTGAAAACCTGCTAACTGAACCTTACAGTCTATGGTGATAATTCATGAACCAGTTTTAAATTAAAATTCCTTTAATGAAATTAACCAGTAACCCAGGCTACTGATTATGTTCAGATGTTAAGGCAGATTTTGGCCAACTGCATATATAGTTTCTGATCATAATTCAAAGTCAGATTATAGTAAAATATTTTAGCAGTCTGAAAGTGGGTGGTGCTGATCCTTAGCTATGCATTCTTTGACTATTCATTTTTCTACAGTTTGAATTAGAACCATGACAGACTCCATCTTTCAATTTTGATACAGTATGTCAATCCATATGCTGTGCTTGAAAGCTGCTAGCTAGATGATGCAGATAGCAGTTATAATTCAAGTCTTCAGTTATTATCTCCAAACTAATAATTTCTATGTCTACAGATAATACGGTAATGAAAAACTTTTACTATGACAATTCACCATAGTTATACCTAACTCTGCATATCAGTTACAGGTCAATGTTCTTTTAATGTAAGGAAATGTGCGTGGATGGGGTTGGTGGGAGAATGGAGAAGACATGGGTTAGGTGAATTGGAGATCTCAGAAATAAAGGTAGCAAAGCCCTGGCATTTGTGGTTGTGTTTTGATATAATTCTGAAAGTATGTGCAATGAAAGCAAATGGATTGATAGTATACAAGCAGGTAATGCAAACATTAAAGAATGGAAAATAATATTTTGAGGTAATGATTTATGGATATTTCCTGATATTTTGTAATTTTTCAGCCTCCAGTTTGGGGTACAGTTGTATGCTGCCAAAAGGAAGTGCTAAGTTATCCTGTGACAGTCTTGCTTCACTGAAAAAAAGCAAATTCCAGTGGAATAAGAGGCTGTTTGTACTTAGAATATTGCTAGTTGATGCTGATTGACATCACATTTTCTCTTCTACATATGGCATGAAAAGATGTGCTCTTGGCTATAGTGCAGGCAAAAAGAGCCAACATAGGATATTCATAAAAGCAGATGGAAGTTCTCACTTTCTTCCTATTTATAACTGGTGTACATAGCATCCTTTTAGTTCTATTATCTGACCACTCATTATGTCTTTCTGTTTTGATTGCTGTGATGAGAGAAAAAGAAGAAACATACCCTTCTTTCAGTACAGACTGGAAAAGATGGGGGGTACAGTTCTTCCCACAAAAATTCAGAGATAGGAAGAAAATTAGCATTAGGTCACCCTAAGCAGTGACTGAGGCTGCACTAATAAGTGCATTTTACTTTCTGCCTTGAAGCAGGCATGGTGTGGTCTAACTAACACAGTTTCCTGACAATTTTCTGCTTAAAAAAATAAATAAATTGGTACTCAGAAAAACTAAGTTTGATTTTGCCTAATAGTTGAAATAGTGAAAGCAAGTCTCTAGTCAGATGCACAGTTACAAACTCTTTGCAGACTGCTGGTTACAGTTAAATAACCAGCCCCTGGGAGATAGAGGAAGTCTGTGGAGAACTCAGCAGAAACTGAAGTGTCAAGACACCTTTTGTCTCAAAGTATTTCCTGAGCTGTAAAATAATGATTACCCACTCACCACACGGAGGCGTTATGAATATCAGTATTTTTTTAAATTGGAGCACTTAAGAGTGCTGGTGGTGAGGGAAATACATGTGAAGGGGGGAAGGGAGCTAAATTATTTTGGTTTTGAAGCAAAAAGATGTAATACTTGGGGTTTTTGCAATGCTTCATTTTCTTTGTGGAGTAAAATCCAATGTGAGTATGACAAAAAAAGGCTGCTGGCTAGCAGAGAAAGGGATTAATTGTGCCTCACACTGAGAAGGAGATATTTGGAAGTAATTTGTTTGGTCCTGCTGATTTTTGTGGCAATGGAAAGCTAAGCTGCTTCTCTCTTTAGAAAGCGTGCCCACAGGGAGTGCCAGACAGCTTTTCTGCCACTCGAAATTAATCACACAAACTGATGTTCTGCCAAGATAATATCCTTAGGTACACTTGTAAACTCCAATAGATGTTGTTGAGAAGTGAACAGAATTAACAAAATAAATAGCTATTGTAATAACTGGAATTATGTGGATTCAGTCTAAAAATAAAACCAGTTTTCTTTTAAAGCCTGCATTGATCAGTCAATGATGGGGAAAACAGCTAATAAACCAGTAAATTTTCTAAGCTATAAATGTCATAATCTTCCAGAAAATGCTAGTGGTTCACAAGGATACTAGAACAATATAATCTATCATTAAGCCTTTGCTGCATATAAAAATTACTTAAGTATATCTTTTAGGTATTCTTGTGGCCCTTTGGTGAGACTTTTTTCCCCCATGGCTAATGTTTTTAAGGATGTGACTAGAAGAATAAAAATCTACAGGTTCATATTTGTTGAAATACTTGTAGGCTTGGGGCCAATTGCAGTCCCTGATAATAGAAACAATGCCAAAATTCTACATGATTGATTATAACTTTTCCAGCAATATCCTGCAGAGATGCAGGAGACTTTCCCTCATCTCACATCTAGGTCATTCCACATCCTGAACTGCTAAGCTGGAGGAGAGCATGGCTCAGCATATAGATGGGAATCTCCTAAAGCAAGTGTACTTAAGCAGGAGAAGGGCCTAATGACTGATGTCAGACTCCTCACTAAGCTAAAATGGTGTTATGCTGCTAGGACTTCTGTTTTATTTTTAATGAGTTAAAATTTCATTTGATCGCATGGTCTTAACATACTGCTTATGAATTTCAGGTTATGTGATATCTCATCTAAGGGCTTTTTGTCTTTTAACTAACTTAGAATTACCTTTGTTATTTATTGTTGTAAGGAGCTAAAAATCTCTTTACTCATGAAGAGGTGTCTTGTTTAAGAACCTGGTGCAAATATGTACTTGTGCTTGGAAGATGTACAGGTTGAAAGTAAACTAAAAATCAGAAACCAGTCTTGGAAGCAGTTGTGCCCGAATTTCAATTAAGGCATTAATGAAGTCACTGAAATCTGTTGGCAAGAAATAGGTTTTGCACGTGAATTTTTTTGAATCTT
This sequence comes from Hemiprocne comata, assembly GCA_020745705.1. Classification (NCBI taxonomy): domain Eukaryota; kingdom Metazoa; phylum Chordata; class Aves; order Apodiformes; family Apodidae; genus Hemiprocne; species Hemiprocne comata. Next base: position 15,292,848 of record CM036593.1, on the reverse strand, counting down.
ATATAAAAACTGTATAAAAGGCATTATGAAGGTTTTTATTCTATATTGCACAGACTTCGAAAGCTTACATTGGATTTTTGATGTTTTAAAATGGTGTCCAGATTAGATTAAAAAATACTTACTGCCCTTCCAGGAATATTGGAAGCAATTGTTCCTCCATTTCCCTATAGTGTATTCATATTGTCCAACTCTCCCCAGTCTGTTTCATTTACTTTACCTGAAGAAGCAACACCTATCAGCAGTATCTCAGATAATTGTGAACTGTATCATTTGAGTCAGACTTTGTGCTAATTCTCTAGGGGTTTTCTGCATGCTTCCATGCAGAAACACTAGGTTGGGACCCAGAAAGTGTGTTAATATGTACAGCTTCTGGCCTAATCAGCCTTCCTTCCCAAGTCTAATTGTTAACCTCTGAACATAATTAGCCAGACTGCAGTAGTGCTCTAATACAATGATACAGCTGCTTATATTCTGGTGCTAGTTTGTTCAAAATCTGTGCAGTAATATTTTTGATTGCTCCTCCTTATAGTGTACATATGCTCTTAAAAGACAGGTGTAGCCCAGAGGCTGCTGTGATGACACCTATCCTGTTTCACACAGTGTTTCAGAGCAGTGTCTCAAACCTGTTCCGGAGGTTGTGAAGTTACCCAGAATCTCTGCAACATCATCCAGCTCCTGACGCTTGCTTTACCTTAGGGCTCGTAAAGATGGTTTTTGAAGCGAGCTGCATGGAAAGAAGGAATCCTGTTTGTCCTGGGAAAACCTCTAATTAGCTAGAATTAGACTTTTTAACCGTAAAATTAGACTTTTTTTATCACCGTAAAATTCAATGTTGTTACATTGCTCTGAATTAAAAACAAATCCTGACATGTTGAGAATGTTGGCCTTGCACATTTTGCAGAAATAGGAGTAACTAGTGAGTTCTTAAATTAGAGTTAAGTGAAAGAACTTGATGGTTCAGGTATCAATTAACCAACCACAAATATAAATACATATATAAATATTACACTTTGAAACTCTCTTGAGGTATGGTTCATGCAATGAAAGGCCAGTATTTCAAATTTAAGTGCCAAGTAAGTGTCTGACTTTCAAAGCTTCAGGATTCATAGATCTAGAATTTAGGATCCATTTTCCAGTAGATTAATTTTCAATACTCAATTGGGGTTTCAAGGTTGAAAATTTTAACTCAAAAGTTATTTTTTAGGGTTTTTTTTTTTAGTTATCTAAGGTGAAATAACTGGAAAGATGAGTACCTGAAATGATCAGAAAATGAAAAATCCCTGCTCTCCTGAAGTCAGCAGCAAATTTCTAGTTAACTTAGGACTCCCCCCCAGTGTTTAAAGGTTCATCTGTTTCTCAAAATTACACTTTTTAAAAAGTGCCAAATCAGGCATCCAAAACCAAAGGTGCCCAGATCGTTGGGTGCATTTATAAACCTTGGTTAGGACAGTAAAATACGGACTAGTGCATGATTAGATTTTGAACTCCCTCTTTCTAAAATTATTACATATGCAGCAAGCTATAGCATAGGTATTAATTTAAGAGCATCTTAATTAAATTAATGTAAAAAATGAAATTAATTAAAAAGCATATGAGAAAATTATCTTTAATTTCTACTTAGGTTTTGAACCAGGTTCTCATGATATCATCTGTTATTTTTTGAAGAATTGTATAAAGGTGTGAGGCAAACTGGTAGCTAAGCAAAATATTGATAGAAGTTAACAACATATAATTATTTTTTCCTAATCCTGAAAGGCATGTAAGTTGAGTGAATTCAAATATATAGATGTTCAAAATTTTTATTACTTATTTATGCTTCATTACCTGAATCAACATGTATTCTGCTTGGTGATTATCTTCAATAATGTATGCAATCTACAAACTGAGATTGTCAGAGTTCAACTGAAGTGTGCCTAAGTGTGGAATTTAATCTTCAGAGTCTAAAATTTGGGGGTTATATCACCGGTGGCTTGCTAAAACATGTATATAGGCCACCACAGTATGTGGCACATTTATTCATTTTGTGGATCCCCCACAGACCAAATGCATTTTTCATGTAACGTGACTAGCTTAAACATTTCACTCCAGAAACTACATTGTTGAGCTGCAATCTCATCTGCTTGATAATTCTGATGTTACTATTATTCTACTACAATAATTTCCTATAGATCCAGATGAACGTGTTTTCCTTTCATATGGAAAATAGAACTAAATTGAAATTGTGTGATGCAAAGGAACATTACCTGAAAGGTGACTTGGAAATGAAAAAATAATTTGATTTAGCAATTTTCATTTCTTGGTTTGGAGACTTAAGACAGCAGTATTTTCACTTAATTTTATTGCAGTATAAAAATAGTTTTGAGTAAAAATGAGAGCAAAATCAAGAAACTGATGCCTTGAGAAAAGGAATTTAATTCGTGTGGCTTTCAAAGCTTTTGCTTTCTATTAGTAGCTTCATAACAGACACTATAGTAGAAAAAAAATCTTTGACAATGATTTAACACCTCTCCTTTTCCAGTCGCTGAGGAAACTCCCTGTTGTAGTCATTGAATTACATGATTCATCCGACTACTCTATCAAAAATAGGTTATTTTTCCTCAGATGTCAGCCTCGCCCTTCCCTTCTCAATTTATGATTTACACACCTGCGGAGGAAAAAAAGTAAGAAAAAAACCTTCCCTGTTTGTTTCTCTTTCTCCATCGAGCCAGGTGAGGAGGGCCCGCCAGCGCGCAGCCAGGCAGGCGGGACTCCCGCCTCTCTCCCGGGCGTGAGTCAGCGCTTTCCCGAGGGAAGGCGAGGAGGCCTTGCAGCCGGGCGGGATACAAAGACCCGGGCCCTCGCTGCCTCCTGCCCCGCGACTGAGGGCAGCTGCCGACCTTTCCCCCGGCTCAGTCGGCGCCTGCCCTCGCTCCCCCGGCTCGACGGCCTCACCCCGTCCCGTCCCCCCGCTGCCTCAGTTGGGCCCGCCCCTCTCCCAGTCTCCTCCGCGGCTTCCCCCCCCCACTCCCCACCTCCTGACCCAGGCGGAGCTGGAGCTGGGAGCGACGTCGGTACTTGCTGCCGCCGCCGCCTCTCTCCAGTGCCCAAGGGAACAGGCGCTGCCCGGCGGGACCACTTCTCCGGCCGCCGTCCGACCCGTAATCCCCTCCATCGCCTCTGCTGGAGCCGGCACTGCCCGTGGAGCAGCCATGAGCTGGGGCACGGAGCTGTGGGTGAGTACCGGCTCGCCTCTCATTGTGTCTGGGATTCGTCGCCTTCCCTTGTCTGCTGAGGCGGCTTCCTCGGGGGAGTCGCGGGGCTGCTGGCGCTAAGACGGCCGCCGAGACGCTTTGTTCGTCGCTGAGGCGGCGGACACCGGGCATGGGGGGGCTCGGGGGTGGAGAGCGGGCGAGGCACTGGCAGCGGCGGAGGGAGGTGCCGTCAGCGGTGGGGAAGGGGAGCGGAGGGGCGGGCGGTGGGTCGGGGAGCGCCTCATCCGGGGGGTGAGTAGGCGCTCGCCGCCTCGCGCGGCCATGGCGCTCACCGCGGCGAGGGGGCGGGGCACGCGCTGCCTCGCCCTCCACCGTTCGCCCGGTAACGGTCGCGGCAGGTCGAGCTTCTTTGTGTGCGCCCCCCGCCCCTCACCCCGCCTTTCTCCAAGGCGACAGCAGGGGAGGGCTCTCATTGCGAGGCGGCTGGGGCCGGCGGCGTGCTTGGGGGGTGGCTTGGGGCGGGGTCCCGGCGCGGCTCGGACAGCGGCCGCGGCCCGCACCGGGCACCCTCTGGGCGGCGGTGCCGGGTGATCGCAGGGCTGCTCCCTGCCCGAAAACCGCCGGACTGCTCTGACGAGTAAGGCGCTTTGAGCTGTCGCCCGTAATTGGAAGCAGCTATTACATAGCTTTGTCTCTGAAAGTCCCCCCGAACATTGGCTAATGCTATATTTTATTTTTTAAAATACAAAGATCTGGCATCAGGGAGACAGTGTCTGCTCGCCTGTGTCGCGTTAGATCTTTTCTTAAACCTCGACTACTCCGAAGGTTTTTTTGGCTCTGCTGAGGGCAGTAAAGAAGGTGCTTCTCCCGGGGGAGTCTGCCGAAGCGCAGCACAGCGATGTCTGCTCGCAGGCCCTGGTGGGATGTTGTATTGTGTTTTCTCTGTTAGATTTCCTACTGTCGCTGCTGTAACTGAAGCTGACGCTGATCGTGGGAGAGCTTCAGCCAAAAAAAAAAAAAAATAGTACCAACAAGTCCCCCTTTGAAATGCTGCTTGCCTTTCGTTTAGTTGCTTTTAAAGACCAAAGACTGTGAAGCACAGACACTTGCGCTCAGAAAAAAATGTACAGAAAGCTAAACATGGCAACTTGAAGTCTATTCAGAAACTCTTACCTTGGACCTAGCATTATACTTTTTTTTTTTTTTAATGTGAAGTCCGATTACATTCTTTTATCAGTAGTTCCTAGTGCAGGGCTATTAGTCTCTAGAGGAGCAAAGATCTGAACACCGAGACAACTCGTTGCCCCAGCGAGCTGGGGAGTCCGAGGAAGGCTGTGGCATTGCAGGCAGCGTGTGGGTGGGGTAGAGGAGTTGGGCTGGCGAAGCTCCTGAAGCCACCTGGGTAAGTGGTGTCTGGCTATGCAAAATGAAGATGTAATAGCATTGCATCAAGTGTACTATGCAGAGAACCCTGATTTAAAGATATTTAGGGGTTGCTTTAGTGTTTTGAACAGTATTGTGGACTTAAGTAGGATTTTATAGGCATGATGAGAATTCAGATAGAGTACACTTGTGCTGACAGCACTGCTGTAACAAAACTGAAATATAAAACTGTTGTAATATTAACAGTAAGTAGTCAGGAAATGCCATGCTTTATATCGGCAGCACAAGTGTGTCTTTGTACACATGCTTGTATGTACTTCAGATGACAGATTGTAGGTCAGTGTTATAAAAAAGTGGTAGGGTTGCATTTTAGGAGAGCACTGCATTTTCTTCTGTAAGCACTTAAGTATGTATTGCTTTAGAAAATGAGTTTTGGCTTGCTCATCTCTCTTCATTTTGGTAGCCTCTTATTTTCCTTGTTCAGCTTGTAAATGATAGTTAAGGTTTTGTAGTCTATCTTGTATTCAGTTTTGCAAGAAAGTGTTTATCTTCCTTATATGCTTAAGAAATACATACAAAAAGGTGGATTTTGACCTCAGACTTTGTTTAATGACGGGCATTTCATTCACAGTGTTATGAAACTAGCAGGATTTTATCTAAACCTATATGTTGTTTCCTAAGTCATTAATTCCTATGTAGTATTTTGAAGAGATGTCAGAATTTTAAGCTAAAAGTTTTACTGCAACACTTTTATTTCAGCAAAATTTAATGTACTTTTTGCTTGATATCAGGAGATACCCGCAACTCTGCGCTAAGAAGGTAACTGCATAAAATGGTCTGTTTGTAACTATAACTAGACTCTGACAATACAAGTTTTTACATTAAAGTGTGCCTTTTAAGTGGCTTTTTTTTTCATCTGAATCTAAGGATACTTTTGAGAAATATCTATTAGGGTTATAAAGCAAACTTATCTGGAAAAATATTCAGTGCTTCTCTTACTTATTGAGTATTGAATGTTTAATGGTTTTAATAACTGTCTTGGGCAAGTAAAGATTGTGTTTTTTTTAAATACGGCAAAAAATTAAATTAATAAAATACTAGCTTAAGTCTTGGTTAAAAACACATGGAAAAAAATATTTGTGGAGTGTCAAAGACAGGCCTCTGAACAAGGAGTAAATAAACTATTAGATGTGTTTGTTCCTAAATTCTCCCCATACAACAAAGTTCTATCTATTTGAGACACTATGAAAAGATTGCACTTAGCCACAAAACTACCTAAGAGGCTTTTTGTCTTCCATGGTTTGGTTCATCTGTGTAGTAATGCCATCTTCGTAAGATTTTACCCTTGTCAGTGAGTGGTACCACATTTTTAAGAATTGGTTTCAAATTGTCCACTGGCTCAGACAGGCATCACTGTATCAATATTCAAAGGTAAACTTGTAAAGATAATGTAAAAACATAAAAATGTGAGGAGGAATTTCTTTACTTTGAGGGTGGCAGAGCTCTAGAGCAGGCTGCCCAGAGAGATGGTGTAGTCTTTATCTCTGGAGACATTAAAAACCCACCTGGACACCATCCTGTGCAACCTGCTTCGGGTGAACCTGCTCTGGCAGAATGGTTGGACTAGATGATCTCCAGAGGTCCCTTCCAACCCCTAACATTCTGTGATTCAGTGTTCTGCTGTAGCTTTTCCTTCTCAATCACTGTTGTTAGTTAGCATCAGGCCAGCTTCAGAAAGCAGCCACAGCCACGCTGGTTTTTCTGATGACTTTCAGGGCAGTAGCAACTCATGGTGTTAAGTGTCTTCAGCTGCAGAGAACTCTTCTGCACAGGTTTTCTGGAGACCTTGTTGAGCCTAAAGCTCTCCCTCATTAGTGCTTGCACCTGTGATCATAAAGTGGAATTTTTCAGGATTAAGACTGGTATCTAGATTATAGTTTTTCAGAACATTTGCAAATATGTGTGTAGGCTTTGCTGATTCAGTGAGGCAAATTTGATTATTTTGTCTCAGGAGTTTTAATGTCTCCTTAACTCTGCCTTCTCAAGTTGTATCTCTTCGTGTTGATTATTGGTATGTTATGCTGATTCACAATTCTGTGGTTTTGGTGGTTTTTTTTTTTGAGGCGGTTGTTTTTTGGGTATTTTTCCTTCCCTGAAGTCTTTATGCTATTTCTGATTAAGTGTGTGTGGATGAATTTAGAGACAGATAAGGAGCTAGAAGAAAAATTAGGGAATTAGGAAAGCAACTCATGTCTCGTATTTATGTGGTACTTATTTAATGTGGCTGTTCTGGTATTAAAGCAATGAATATGCTACTATTATTTAACTGGCTATATCAGGGACATGGGAAAGATTTTCTTTGATGAGCTGGTATTTTCTAATCCTTTAAATTCTGTAGCTGCTATTTGTGTTTGTGGATTATGGGGCTTTTTGCTTTTCAAGCAACCATTTTTATAAGTACACCACCATTTTCTGAAGTGGGTGTGCACTGGCCAAAACGTATGTCTTGAGTAGCCTGAAGAAGTTAGTGCGTTTCAGGGTGTCTTGGCAAAGCACCATGCTCCCTGTTGTATTACTACTTCCGATTATGAATGTATTTCCTTTGATAGCATTGTATGAAATAATGTGAATTAGTAGTAGTAATATAAATGTTGATTCATTTAAACTGTCCTGTCGTTAGAACTGTTTCATTCTATAACATTTTCTACGCAGTGTGAAATTGGTTCCCCTTTTATGCTTTTTTATAGCAAAAAAAGATCCGATCAATTTATTATTCCACAAATAGTTTTATTCTTATTAGTGCATTTATCTTTGTGGTTATTCTGCAGTATATTCCATATGGAGTGTGCATATCCACATAAAAATGAAGATATTTGGTGGACTCCTTTGCATGATAATATTCTTTTAATGGTTAGAACAGGGTAGTGAGAACCAGGAAATCTAGTCTTGTGTAATCCACTTGAAATGATATTTTCTGAGAATTTGACTGTTGTGTGATTTATTTTCCTATGTGTAATATTTAACATTTTCCTAGGTAATATTTGTAAAGCAGTAATTGCATTGATGCACTTCATTAGTAACAGAAAATTGCTGCTGTTTATTTAGATTCAGAGTTTGAACTTTTTTTTAACACCCTTTTTTCAAATGCAGCATGTTTATGTTCACGTCATGAGCAGTAAGAGTGTTTACACATTGAAGTCCTGGTCAGACGTGCATACTTTGCTTACTAAGGTGTCAGCCTGACATCTGTCAAAGTGTACTGCAACATCCAAGGCAAGAATAGATGAATGGAACTAAAATTGTTTTCTTTCAGAAACTTGAAGTATTTGGAAATAAAAGTGATGGAATCGGATATCTTAAAGAATCTACTCAGCATGAGCATCTGTTCAGTGTGTATGTTTCTGTACATCTGGATTTCTTTTTGTGATTGACATAAAGTGTACAAATAACATCAGCAGAATATTTAACAAAACGTATCTGCTTATTATCATCTTGGGTTTTTGTTAACTTGAATTGAATATGCAGTGCATTGGCTTTGACACTAAAAGTTGACTGAGCTTTGGAGACTGGAGGATGGTTGATAATGAAGTTCTTGGCTTAATGAGTGGAGGCAAGTGAAACTGTGTGACTGGCACTCTGAAGTGGCTTCCTTGGAAATTTAATTAAAGAGTTTGTGTTGTCTCTTTAAAAAGATCAGGAAAGATGTTTTTCCACTTTTGATGCATGGTCTGTCTTTCAGACCTCTGTGAACCCCTTAATAGCAGTTGGCAGAAAAAGAGTTTGAATACTGTGTTAGAACGTTCTCAGTCTGTAAAACCAGTCTAGCCATCTGTTCCTCACCTCTTGATAAATATTTAAAGCAGGAGTTTTGCTGAGGGCTTTTGTGCTAAGATTTTATGATTAAAAAAAAAAAAAGGCTCTAGAAGATTTAATGATACTATTGTTGTGAGCTCCTTGGGGCCAGAAGCACACCATCTTTTATAATTAAGAAACCACTGGCACTAGAATACCATTTTAGAAATGAGTTACATTTGACCAAAGAAAGATCAAAGTATATTTTTGATGTGCTCTTGCTCTTTTAAATTTTTCCTTAAACAAAATTCCTTCAGTGGCTAAACCCAAGTTTTACTTACAAAAATATTAAATAATTGTCAGTTGCATCAGTAATTTCAAAAGTTGTTAAAAATTTTCTTACGCTTTTACTGCCTGTTTCAGACATTTTTTCCGTGTTTAAAATAATACATTCACTTTTTGTAGAAGAAAAATAATTGTGTGGTAATGTTGTCTAATCTTTAAAGTTGCGGAGTTTAATTATATGGAAAAACATCCATAAAATGTAAATATGAAAAATTTTACATAAAAAAGCAGCTAGGTATTATTCAGCATAGTTCTGTTGTAATAATGTATCATATTTTTGTTCACTAAATTAGAAAATTTGTTATTTTTTTAGCTAAATAAAAGCTCAGTTTGAAACTGAGAAACCTTTCTCTACAATTCATATGACTGTGTGGTTATGTAGTCACTAGCATTGTTAATGCTAGTAAATTGTGTTTTTAAGCAGTTAAAAAAAACCATTGAAAGTAATGCTAAATATCAAACCATCTCCCATGTGGAAATTCTTCTGTGCTTTTGAATTTTAATTTTTTGTAAACTTCTTTATAGTGTGCTAACTCGTACTGTGTTAAAGGCAATATTCCATTTTGCATGTAGATGTTTGTGAGATCAAACCAGGATGTTTTTATGTCAGGTTTCTCCTTCAAGTTAACCCAGAGATTGCAAGCAGTACTCTTTATGGGTTCTCTTTTCATTCAGCGTTCTTGCTGTTGTGGTCTGAAAATGTGTGCAAGGAATGTGTCTTGTGGCTTACGTATGAAATCAGAGTTTTCCAGATGCATGGAATGGCTATTTCCTCTGCCATGGGTAAGATACTGGATAAAATGCTTAAGCTCTGTGAGGTTACAGACTTTCACAAACAGTACTGTGCTGCTTATTTCATTCTTGTGAAGACCTCTGAGATTCCAAATAGAAAGTTATGTAAGGATCAACTACTTGATTACTGAATGTGTAGTTACTTCGGGCTCCAGAGCGAAAACAATTGTATCAGCTTTTAGTTAGAAATAATGTTTGTCTGTATTTTTCCAGCAATTGTCTGGTTCATAAACATCTGACCTTTTTACTGATTTTTCCAGGAAGGGGTGAGTCATTGTCTTGAGACTTTATCAGTTTGGTTTTGATGTTGAACATGATTTGATTTCAGAATGCATACATGTTTGTGCCCTTGAGTGTCTCTCTATAAAGTGTTTTTTCAGTTTTGAAAATTGCTTATCACCTGATATCTATTAAAATGGCATCTGGTTTTATTTATAGCCCCACTTGTAGATGTACGTGGAAATGCACATGCTCTGTAGGGAAGTTTGACAAGCATACATAGGACTATACTAAGCTGGAAGCACTGAACGCTGCAAAAATATTTGTCTGCTTAAAAATGTATGTAGCATCCTTATTTATAATATAAAATCTGGGAGTTGCCTATATCAAGATTCTAAATGCTACTGCTGGCAGTTTGATTTCCTGAATGAGAATAGCAGGATGTTGTTTGAGATTGCAAGGTCTTTTATCTCAACCAAGCAAAGAATTTCTTTTAAGAGTGTATCTGTCAAAATAATGATCCTTTGGAACGGCAGATCCATCAAAACTTGGGAGAAAAGCACGAGTAGATAAAAGTCTGTTGTCAGTGTGTTCAGGTCTCTGTTCTTGGTGAGGGATGTCCGAGTAGGTGTGATTCGTGCTTTCAACAGTTTGCAAGTAAGTACTGAAAGAGAGAAGGTTTGTGTTAATGCTTGTGTAGAGTTGTCACTGATGCTACAGACACACTGAAGTAAATCCAAAGTGTCTGTCTAGAAGTTAATTTGTGTATTTAAACTAGTTCTTATACGGGGTTGATCTGGGTGAGACACTCTATTATTAATACAGTAGTGAAATACTTAAGTTCTTATATTTGCAGAACAGTTTTTTAGTGTGATTGGTAAGGTCAGTAATCCAGTAATGCGGGTTTTGGTTGTAGATTTTTGGGGTTCTTTTGGGTTTGGTTTTTTGGTTTGTGGTTTGTTTTTTTTTAGTGGGAGAGAAGTTAAGAGTGATTTTTTTGTTGTTCATAGCACACGTGTGTACTTTTTCAGCAACTTGAATTCTTTTTTGGTAGAAAAATAATTCCCTGAAGTCCAGATGTGTTCAGCTTTTTCCTTGTGTTGATGAACAAATTGTTCAGTGAGAGCTGAAATTCCAATCAGCTTGTTTCATTTTGCCCATAATGAGTTTACATATCCCAGTCCCATTGCTCTCTTGGCAGAAATCTGAGAGGTTCATCTTCATATGCATGTTAGTGTTTCAGCTGGATGGGAGGAGAAGGGAAAAAAAAAGTATTAAACTAATGAAAACCTTCTGTTTTTCATTAAAATGTTGACCCTCTACACTGATTTTGTTTATGGAATTATCTGCAATAAATCTGTTAGTCTGGGTTGCTGGTTTTCGTCCACTACAATTTCTATTCTAAGAGAAGAGTGGCAACAGTATTGTATTTCCTCCTAGGTGATAAGAACAAGAAATGTCTTAATTGCAGGAATACTTCTTTTTCTGGTAATTTCTCAATAGTATGACATTTGAAATAGTTATGTGTGAGATTCGTTAATACCTTTTCCTTGATTTTTTTTTCTTAGTCAAAACTCCGCTTCTTTGTAATTTACAACAAAAAGGGCATTAGACTGTTTCAAGTGCTTTCTGGCATTGTGGTTTGTACATTTATACATAGTTTTATTACTTTTCACATCTTTCAAAGGAAAAGTGCAATCTTAACAGTGAGCTAAAAAGCTAATATTGTAAGACAAATTTTCCTTGGGCTTTACTGTGAAACTGTTGTGTAGTTTTGAACATGTAAACTTATTTTTAACCCCTCTTATTTGGGTTGTAAAATGGGAATAAAATTTGAGGGCTTTTAAAATTAATTTTGTAACAATACCTGCTTTTTTAGAATACTTTGACATTCTTTAATGTGTAAGTGCAAAGCAATATAGTATTGTAAAATGTTAGAAAACACAAAAAGCAGCAAATTCTAATAACTTGTCCTGATTCTTTTTTATGAGACTGTCTACTTGAAGTTACCATTTAAAACTCCTCACTTGAATGGGTAAAATCTGCTGTGTAACAAGAAGAAAGTTCACCATTTAATCATAGTATCTATTAATGTAATGCTTATGCTTAGCAAGTATTTATTTAGGAGTCACGTACCCTGCAAATCACTTCTCATTGGCTGGTGCACAGGAAATAGTACAACATGCATTTTTGTAGTTTCATCTTACGTAAAGAATATTCTTGCAGCATTGTGTGATGCAAAAACTTGATTCCAGTTTGGAGTGTTGTTAAAGTACTGAAGAACTTCTGAAATACAACAGCCATTGCACTGGAGGCTCCAGAGGCATTCTTACTTTTGGCATACTTGGGGAAACCAGATGTTAGTGAAGGTGAAGAAGATGGGTGTGCCTTTTGGATCTTTATCTGCTTTGTAAATCATTTGGAAAGACAGCATTTGATTGCTGGATTCTTTCTCATTCACGATGGGTGCCCAACTCAGTGCATGTGAAAACCTGACTTTGTGATTTCTGATTGTCAAAGTAATTGAGGGGGGATTTCTTTGAATGTGAGTAAGCTTCTTGTACACTTCGTTTTCCCCCCAGATTTTTTTTTTTTTTTCCAGATAATGTAAACAATGTTATTTTTCCTACAATGTTTTCAAATCAGTATTTGCTCTTGGTGGTGTCGGGTTTTCTTGTGGCTGTGAATAGTAAAACAATTGATATGTATGAACTCAAGACAGTATCTGTGCAACAATGCAGTTGGCTTTCTCTGCAGTAGAGGAATACTCTGGTAGAGGAAATTGTCATGTTTCTAATGCCCAACACTCTTTTTTTCCCCTCTAATAAGTGGATAAATTGTTCCTGTTTTAGCTATCTGTTATGACATCTATTTCTCCTCTGATTTTCCCCTTTTTATATGAAGTCAGTCACAGAGGAATAATTGGGGTATTTGACATCGGTAATTACTAGTTGGAGTGTATTTTGTGTTTGTATTTATTTTGTGTCTAGAACCTTTAGTCACACAGCTGGCTTGTGTTGTGCTGTATTCTACACAACCACAGAGCATAAAGACCATCCCCAATTCGGTTAATGTTAATTTCCAGCAGAAGATGGGTCATTTACTGATCATGCCAAATAAGAGTTGGGCAAAACCAAATATTGTTCAGCATGAAAAGGAGTGATCTCAACTGCAGCATCTTAACTGTTTCTTTTGGTATGCTTTGCAAGCAAAGGGTATCAATGGGGTGGACCCATGTCATGTTTGCAGGGGATTAGCCCATAATCAACTTAAGAGAATTCAGGAAATACTTGTTGAAATGTACAAGGGAGTGCTGGAGTCTCATGAAAAGTAAGCAGTAATCCTTTGGTATAATGAAGTAATAGAGCTGGAGTAATAGAGCAGTGCCCTTGAAAGTGAGGTTAGAGGCTAATGTTTGATGCATTAGAGAAGGATGGAAGGAAACAGAGAGAGATAACACTCAAGAAATGCCAGTGAAATGATACCAGAGAAAGGGGTGTTTCTGTAATTGAGAAATTAGATGGATAAAGAATGGATAAAGACTGCATTTAGATCTGAATAGTGCAGATAATTATCTATATATTTAATTTTACCAGTATTTATTTGTTCTATGAGTAAAGGCTTCACAGGATCAGTGAAACTCATTAATGTGCTTCAGAGTAAATATTGTGTATCAGGAACTTCTCAGCAGATTTTTTTGAGAGAGTGGGGATAATTGCAAAGCTGATTAAATGATTAGAGCAGATACTCTAGTGATACTGCACTACTAATGCATTCTTACAGGACAGTCCTCTGGTTTTCATCCTACCTGGCCCCTCCAGTGTGTTTCTGTGGTAAAATGTGCATTATTTAATGGGATACTTTTTCAGGGTTATGAGCTTTGACTGCTGTAAACTACAATTTAGTAGAACAAGAATGTATGTTAGTACTTGGGTTTATGAATGGTGAAAATGTTACTCTCAAATGATTTAGAATTAATTAAAAGTTTTACTGTAATAATGTTTTTTATTATCTGGGGCATTTGCTAAAGAGTAGATGACATTTCAGATCTGTGCAGTGTGGCCAAGCAGGTGTTAAATATTTATTTGGAGAAGGGGAAGAAAAAGATGAACTTGTGTTGAAAGGTTCTGCAGCATGTTGTAATAAAATGGGGAAAAAACAGACTAGAATATCTGGTTAGGTGTCATATCTAAGATGATGGTATGTTTAAAAGAGGAAAAATGAGTTTCTTGAAAATAAATAGTAATTTATCAGGAAAATCCAAATGCCTAGGATTTTTCTACTTCATAAGTAATGCAAGGGGAATGTAGACTCTACAGTTGTGTGAAACTTAAATATAAACGTCACCATGTGAGGCAAACCAAGCAATTTTGTGAGGTATCCCGACTGGCATGATACTCAAATATTTATTCCTGTTGCAAGCGGTGTGGTGATCTGATTAAGTCTTTAGGTGGAGACTAAGGAAATAGGGGTTGTGGCTTATTTGTTTTGGTTTAGCTTGATTGTTCATTTTGTAAAAGCTGTGAGGCATTTTGCGTTCTTTGTGTTATCATTCCTGCTGACGTATTTGATGCATATAACAGATTTATTTTTTTTGAAACAGTCTCCCTGAATTTGAGGCACATTAATATTAAGAGTGGTTTTGTTGATGTTTTTTCCTGACTGATCTGTCTAATAACAAGGGCGACTTCTTTCTAAACTGGCTTTTTAAGACAACACTTTTACTTAGGTGCTGGTGGCTAGGGAGTATAATGATTATCTTGTTTCAGGAACAGTGTTGCCATTCCTTGGGCACAAGCCTAGCACTTGAGAGGTACAAGTGTGATGCCTCGAGTTTCAGCTTTATCTTCTGCATTCCTGAGAGGGAAGTAGTGAGGTAGGAGTAGTTGTATGTAATCAGACGTTTTTACCAGAAGAAACAACCAATTAGTGGATTGGAGTTGGAGTCTTATAAAACCAGGAATTGTCTTGGTATGTTAAAACCTTAGTAGGTGCAAACAAAAACAATTACACCCAGTGACTTTCAGTGACTTTCAGTTACTTCAGTTCTGAGGGGATATAATTTAGTTTCACTGAAATTTCAGTACTTGAGCTGCACTAATTTTCTTAGAGATTTAAAATAAAGTCTTAGAGATGAGATGCCAGTGGTATTTATGCTTAGTGATTGTTAGGTAAAACATTTTTCTGTGTACTGTTTGGTTTACACTGCAAGGCTGGAATTGTGGACTGTGTTCTGAATACATCTTGACATCCTTTCTATGAAATGCCTTACAATTTTCGAGAAACTATGTAATCAGCTGAAGGTGATAGTCCTGAATGGCCACCATTCATACTCTTTTTGATAATGAGATACAATGGAAGATCTGTGTTTCAAACACAAGCTTCAATTCTGAAGGGAATTCTGTTGTTTCATCTTTATACAGAGCTTAAGTTTGAGGAGTACTGCTAATAGTTTATCTGTACTGGATGCTGGGAAACTGAGAACAGTGAATTTCTAATAAAGGCCTTATATGTAAACGTTTCTTATGATCTTGATAGACTACTCGTAGTACTTTGTAGTTAGCATTTCAAACTTTTATCATGCAAACCTAATCAGACCATAAGTCAAACCTGAAGTTTGTGGCTTTCTTGACTGTTTTTCTTCCTTAGGTCATTGATAAAGAGGCTTAATTTTTTGCTGACTTCTGTGCATTTGTGGAAGGAGGATCATGCTTCTTTATCTCCCAAGTTCATCTGACAGTTGTTTGGATACTGCCTGTGATACTTCTAGGACTGGTACCAGTTACTCTGTTAGGAAGACAGCATAGCTTTTCATAACGTTGTTTCTTCCTATCCTTCCTTGGGTTTTTGATTCCTCTTACTCAGTACAATGACTTTCAAAGTAGTTACTAATTTCAGTGGATTTATAGGTGACTTTTCAGTAATTAATTTAATCATACGTATGTTGTGGAATACTTTCTATTCAGTTTTGGTTATATATTTTGTTGTTAAACATTAAGGAGTGAGTCGTGCATATTTTTGAACTTCTGTAAATTTTTGTCTTGTTATTGATCATGATAATGAAATAGAAAGGAAAGAGAACACTTGCAGGCTTTATCCTCCTAAGGCAATCAAAATAAAACAAAGTTTCATGTGTTTTAGAGGGTTGTTTTTTTCTTTAAGTTCACAAATTGTCCAGTCAGCTGCATGTACATAGCAAAAATGCCTCACATCTCTCCATATCTGTAATTTCGGGTGGTGAGTTTTAAAGCATTTCTTCAAGAGCACTTCGCAAATATTTCATTAATTTCCAGTTGATTTTGGTTATCTCAAGGTAGTACATTATGGAGTTTAACCTCATTGCAATGAATTTTTTTCTGAGATGTTACTATATTTTGTAGTGAGCCGATGAGGATACTTGAAAAATTGAAATAAAAATCTAAGTATTCCTGTCATAAGTAGACAGTCTGAGGCTTTTCTTTAAATTGGATTCTTTATCTTTCAATATTCTCTGCACTGAACAAACAAATGCAATACTAAGTTTATACCAGGAAATGGCATCTTACCATATTAAGCAATTTTTTGCCATGACATTCTGCTTTTCTTTTTCCTGCAAACAATTTGTTTTTATCTTCATTTGCTAGAAGCTCCTAACAATTTACTTGCTCCATTTTTGTTTATACTATCTTATTTTATTTGTAATCTTTGTCTTCAGTGTTACAGTTCATTCCGTTTCTTCAACAGCATTAGTTTCTGTCTTCTGCTTCGAATTAACTTCTATTTTATAAGGAAAGTATCAGAATAAAGAGTTAGCATGGCAATTTAACAATGAAGAAGTACCAGGTATGTAAAGTTATGAATAAGAAGTTCTTGTTTTGGGGTACAGCATACTTTCTGATGTGTGCAGTTTTATTCTGGGCTCTGTATGAGCTGTGGTTTATAATCTCTATTATATTGTATGAAAACATCTGCAACATCTTTAAAAGGTGTTACCAAAGGCTTTCACGTTAGCATTTCAGCAATCTTCCATAATTAGTATTGCCATATGAAGAACGCTTTTCAGTAGCTGTCATGACTTTCACTTTTTTGAGTGGAACCAAGGGTACATATGTTTTATATAGTGCTTAAATGTTCAGTTTGAGTTTATTTCTTGGCTTTAAACCTGAAGGACAGTATATGAAAAGAAATTTCCAGTAAAGCTGTATTTAATACTAGCTGACACAGAAGGTAGTACGGCTCATCCAATTACATTCATCTGGCTGGAAACAGTTTACGGTTTTAACTGCAAGTAGTTTATTTGAATTTTATATTTGCTATGCTGTTACCCTGCATCAATATTTGCAATCCTAAGTTACATCTTGAGAAAAACACCTTTGTTAGTGTTTTGTCATTGATTTGATAAGCCTGATTTTACCTTGTATTTGTGTACTAGTTGTGCATCCTGATGTGTTTTAGATTACAAATAGGTGTCCTTTAATCACTGATTTGAAAATGTTTTTGCTAGCATATAAAGTCTTAAGGCTCCCCAAATATGAAACATGGATTTTAAGTGGAGTTTTAACCAAGCTCATAAAGTTAATAACGATGTTGAAACTCCTATATGCAATTAGAGGGTTTCAGTTTTAAAGTCAATGTAATAAGACAGCATTTTTATTCAGAATAATAGAAAGTTTTGTGCTTTTGTCACTATTTCATGTTTTATTCAATATTTGAGACTGTTCCTCAGTATGTATTTAACATTTTATGACAGTTCCTTGAACACTGATTATTTTACTGAAATTTGTAACTACTGTTTAACATTTTGCTACTTTAATTCCCTGAGGACTTAGTGAAATGAGTTCATAGTACAGACATGAGTAAGCACTTCATGTTAAAGAATGAAAGTACAAATAGTAGGGTTTTCTATATAGGATCTTAAGAATGTGATGTGGCAATGGCATAAAATACAGGAGAGGTTCCATGTCTTTAGGTGGGAAAAAGGCTGTGCCGCTTCCTTCTACTTACAGGCCGATGTGTAGTCGAGTATTTTATAGGGTTCTTCGGTTAGAACTGGATTTTGAAAGGGAAGTACTATGATTTGTAGTGAGTTACTGTGCTGATCTGCAGTTGAGTTTTAAACTACATCTCCAGGATATTGTTGAGCTTTTTTTTTAGTGTTTTGCTCTTTATTTCAGATTTGATAATACTGCTAAGTCATTAGGAAAGAGATCTACTAATTATTTACCGCAGTAGCAGTTTTTTTGTGGCTGTCATCAATGGAACAAGCTCCTTTGAATTATATAGTGCTTAAAATGTTGCTGTTATATTGGTTTCCCAAAGTATTTCTTGTTAAGGGCAGAGAGAAGGTTCTCAGGATCTGCCTATTGAGTAAATACTGAAGTTATGTCAGTCAGGTAAATTGTACAAAAGAGACTTAAAGAAGGAAGTAAAAGGGAAGTAGTAGATGTACAGGAGATGAAAAAATTAAAAACTGATCTAGAGGAGTTATGAGAGGGAAGAAGTGGCCAACACGCTTCCGTTTCAGTCATGAATTAAGTACCTAGATTTGATGATTGTTTATATATATATCTGATTTTCATTGTATTTCAGTGTAAATATCCTTGTATTTTATTAGTATAGTCAGGAAGGAAATAACTGCAGAAGGTAGCCTCCTGCTGAAGTACCTTTTAATTTCTAAATTGGCTGTTTGATTGATTGACTCTCAAAAAGAAACTGGCTCTTCAAAAAGAAATGGATGCAGTCTGTTGTCAGTATTGCCAGATGTGATCCTGTCACTATGTGTTTGCTTCTGTCCTGAAAGTGAGTACTGTTTGTCTTGCTTCAGAAATATATACACTGCAGATTTGCTTTCTTTCAGTATTGAACTGCTGCAGTGGTGTGGAACACATTTATGGAGCCCATTTTCATTGTAATACTGATGTAATTGCTATGCCAGATTACAGAAACAGTATGAAGTGTTGAGTTTGGGCTTTCTATATGTTTTGGAACAAATGAGAAACGTAGCTATGACTTAAAAATGCGGAGTTTTTCTCATCACACTGAGGTTTGTACTCAACTTTTGTACATGCAGAATCCAAATACGCTGCAATAGAAGTTTTTTCCTTTTAAAAATGTAGCTTTTCTAATGGAAGCACATATGCTTATGGTTAAATTGCATCACTCTGACTAATTTCTCTTGTAATTTAAGGTATTCGGGAAGGAAAAATACCTTGTTAACCTGGAAAGGGAACAGCATGTGTTTGTATTATCTGATTTTGCAAAGTGCATTTCTACAAGAAAAAAAAAATTATGAATATTTGTAATGTTATTCTTACACTAGTTTATGGTTCTGAAGTCTTAGCATGGCCTGATTGAAGGCTAATATCTTAAAAACTCTGAGATAAACTGGCTTACAGCAGAATCATGTTACATTTTAGTGTTAAGTTATCAGAATCACAAAACCTTGAAAAATTCTGTAGTTTTTAAGATGCCAGTAGTAACATCTGGTTTTAGTTTAAATTCTTTATCCTATTATGCTAATGTTACTATGAATTTTGTTTTAAAAACAATGAATGCAGTAGATTCCATTGCAAATAGAGGATGATTTTTGTGGGTTTGTTGTTGTTTTTTGCTTTTTTTCCTCAGGGTGTTACCTTTATCTGAAATAGTGTTCCAAAGAAGATAGGAAGGCTCTAATTGACTGCCATGTCACTTTCCTGTTAAGTATATGGATCTGGTATTTACTGTTGTTTGCAAGATATCCAGGAAGGGGAAAAGATGTGGCTTGTGTATGCTTTCTCTTGAGCACTAAAATATTCACAGGTGATAAGGAAAAGAGAAGTTCACCTTAGACTTTGTAGACTGTGTACAGAGAAATCCCCATGTCTATTGAGTTGACAAAACCAAACAGCATCTGGTGAATCAGTTAACAGAAGAGCCTTCCAGTTCCATAACTGTTTACCTAACCAGTCCCCAGTGATCTCTGATCTTCTGAAATATTGAACAGTGTCTGCTCCTATTTAATGGGAAGTGGGTGTTCGTCTGTGGTGATTGTTAGTATTTGCAGTCTTTCCTAAACAATAAAAGGCTAATGATTAAACACAATTGAAGAGCTGATCAGAATACCTGTGTATGGGTATCTTACTCTGAGTGATTTAGAAGAGCAAATACTTGTTGACAGTCTGTGTAGTACAATTGTGTTTTTTGAATACCAGTAGCAATAAATGTAAAGTATATGCCTTCATCTTAAATCTGATGGGAGCTGATCATATCACTAGGAAATACCTTCTTATATTCCAGCTGCATTCACTGTATTACAGTGTACCTACATTAGGGATAGTGACCGTAGTTGAAACAGCTGTCTGGATCTCTTGTGCCTGTGTTTAAAGGTAAAAACCATGCACATTCACCAGAAGATCCAGTATGGATTATTTCAGTACCCAAGTTCTTGTAGGTTTTCTAGGTATTTTAATTACGCCTGTTGTGAGAAGTGAGATAAAAGTTAACACCAGGATACATTTGTTTTATTTCTGTGCTATAAGTTTTTTATTTTACTATTTCATTGGTTACTCCAATTACTGTTTAGAAATAGTGCCATGAAATACATTTTAAGGAACTATTGACTTGAATTTAATATTTTAAATTACGTACACCTTTATTAAATACATATGATGAAAACTGTAAGGGATATACCTAATTCTCTGTGTTGAAACGGTGAAGTTCTGTTGCTGATACTCAGTACTGGGATTCTGTATACATACTTTTACACTATGTTTGTCCTAATTATCAGAATGATAAACAGTATGATTCGACCCATAGCAAATAGGTTTTTTTCTACTTATTTCACTGAGATAAGGCTTAAATGTGCATCTTTAAACGTGAAACACACCAAATAGACTCTTGCATGGATTTGTGCACCCTACTTGTTGAACACTTTATGGTTTTTAAGTCAGGATAGTCTACTGAATAGCTGGGCAGATAAATGCAGGGAAGTGATATTTGGATGACAGGGAAGTTGATACTCTTCCGTCTTTTCTCACCTCCCCCGGCTGCCAGAATGTACTTCCTTGTTTTAAATTTGTATGGTTTGTTGTGACAGTCATCTTGGCTTTTTGGCAACTTCAGAGCTATGATTCATACAGTTCTGAACTATAATATAGACTCTGACTAAGTTATATGCAAACTAATAGTTATTTTACTTATGTCACATGTCAGTTCAGTAGAACTTTCACTAAATAGTGCGGTGTAAGCTGGGTTTCATGGTATTGCAACTGGACATATTGTAATACAGCTTGTACAGAGTTGTGCATGTACGTGTAAGGGATGGAGATATAACTTAATAAGCCATGACTGTGTTCTGCAAAGCAGTGGATATGTGCTCCTTCCAACAGAATGAGCAGCAAAGCTGGTGGAACTTGTTTTCTTCTGAATTTGTGATGTAGGACATCTTGGCATTCTGTAATAATATCTCATTTGCAAAACCTTAGCTTTCCCCTATTGTCTCCTCCGTACCTCTCCCCTTGTCATTACACCTGCAGGGTAATAACCTCCACTCTAAAGGAAACATTTCACTTCATAACATTGATACCACTCCCTTCTTTTCTTGAGCACAGTGTTCTGAGTTCACTCCTGTACTGTATGGAGAGGAAAAATGCAGTGCATACTCTGCTTGTTAGATGCTATGCCAGACTGGCCAGAGCAGGAACTTAACCCCTTTGCAGAAGCTGGCAGTAGGAAAGGTCTCTGCTGTTTCTACAAGATTTTAGAAAACAGGTTCTTTAGAATGCAAAAATAGATTAAGTCACAAATGCAAGAACTGGAGAATGTCAGGGCTGCTTGCGCATTTGGTGTCCTGTGGATGCGTTTTTAATAATATTGTGGAAGTATCTATAATTTGTAGAGAGGCATCTAAAAGTTTTTAAAGTTTTCAATAGTTTCTCCTATAGATTGCTTAGTCATAGACTGAAATATTCACCTTGTACACCAAGTGTCAAACCACATATTAGTCTTTTCTTAACTGAAGAACGTAATTATTCTTTAATCAATTTTTCAAAAATTTCCAAGCCAGGTATTTTGTTCTTGCATATTTTCTGCAGGCTAGCATTAGTCATGCAGTGAATGTGCTGTTTTTGAACGGAACTTCTGCTTCACATGAGGCCTCGCATGGCTATTGGCCACGCAGCGAATTCAGCAGTCTGCTGCTTCATTGATGTATAGCCCCACTTCTTTATACCATGCATTATTCCAGCGGTGCTGTAAAGATGGGATTTTCTCCAGGTATTCCTTATAAATGAGCAACAGCATCTCAGCATTGTACAAACAGGTTTTTTTTGTTTTTTTTTTACTGTGACACACTTCATTTATGGTTAACTTGAAGTCTTTCTGGCTCCTTTTGCAAGTGACATAACTAGGACTAAAACCTTCTTGTGCTTCTGTCTATTAACAGCATTCAGCCACTCCCAGAAGTCTCAGAAAGTGTCTGCTCTCTGGCTTGGCTGTGGAGACAAGATGATTTCTTGGTGTGTAGGGAAATGGACATAATTATATCCTTTGTGTATACAAGACAAGTGTAGTGCTGTCCCTGTGTTCAAGTGGCAACTATTTTAATCCAATAATGCTTGAAAACATAAATGTGATTTGTGATCTCCTGTTGTCTTGGACAGAACTTTTTGAAAATGGTCTGTGTGTTAAAGTAGGAGTTAAGCTGGAAGTAGAACTAAGTGGAGAATTATTGTTTCAGAATTAAGCTTTGGTTCAAGTACAAATAAGACTAAAGATTTTAAAGATTTTCTTAAAAGCATATGTGAAAAAAATTGATTAATTTTTTTTTAATCAGAAGTTGTTTATTTAAACAAATTTCCTCCCAGTTGAAAGTTTAATGAGATTAAGGGGCTATTTCAAAGGTGAGTGGATTCTGATCCAGTTTTCAAAATAGGACTTCTTGGTATATGTTTTACGTATGCTTGATTTCTACAAGCAGGGGTTTATGGTTAGTGATTCCTTTTTATGTGTCTTGTATTTTTCTCAAGTGGTGTGGCGATAAGGAAGTCCATTCTGTTTGCTTGGGACAGTATCTTACCTTCTTTCTAACTTTTTAGGTAAAGATATTAAAGTGGCTACATACACAAGGAACAACTCTGTTGACAAGCCTGATGTAAAGAGGCTGTGATGGGGAGCAGAGAGGAAGGATGCCTGTACCCATGTGTTGGCTACTGCCCACTGTGTTGGCAGAACTGCCTGAGGAGGAGATAATGCATTTAGGAGCGAGGCGGGCAGTGAGCCTGCCAAGGAAAGACAGAGCAGGAGTCCCCTGAGAGAAGCAGAAAGCAGGCCCATAGGTAAACTTGTGAAGAATACAGTTTTTCTTAACTTCAGTTTGCATCCTGATACAGTGAGGTAAATACACTGTTTTAGTTCATATTTAAGGTGCCCATCCATTAATTCTGGAGATTCATAAACTGGACAAAAGGAGTGGTTGTCAAGATGCCCTCTGTGGCAGAGCATTCCTTTCCTCTCTTATCTTAGCCTTGGTGTTCTGTGTCCCAGCTGTGAACCGGTTCAATCAATTTGCTCTGCTGGTAGAAAAATAATGCTGTTAAAATCTAATTATTAGCCCAACTGGTGCATTCATGGGTGAACAGGAGTGCAGAGCTGTAATCTCTAATGCTAGTCTCTAATGTCTTCCAGCTGAAATGCTGATCTCCAGATGCAGAACTTGATTCTGTTGTGGTTCTGGCTGATCATTCCAAACAGAACTCTTAAATAAATAAATGTGTATGTGACACCTGTGAAGTTGTTTGCTGACAAACAACTCTACTGCCAGGGAGGGGACTTTGCGTCAAAAGTTTCCAAAGCAGTTCCTTTGCTGCTGCTGAGATCTTTAAGGAGAAAAGCTTAGACTTTGTATTTCTTTTCCTCAATTGTAGCTCTACATTTTTAGCTTCACTTTAGAAACCTGACTTGCTTTATATGTTATCTTACAGCATGGCCAGTGGTTCAGTACCACTTTTGAGTTGTTTGCTCTCTTTTATCATGCAGACATTTCTTTAATCATAGAAACTGACTTGTTAAAATAAAAGTTGACAGTGGCTTTTAAAATATATATACAAAAGTTTAACAGGCAAATGGATTTTTCATACTGTGTTCATGCTATGAATTTATTAATTCTTTATTCTGCAAAGTAGTCATTTTTTAATTACCATTGCTTTCCTCTTGCATATTAATGACTTCAAGTCTGCATTTCTAGCAGTTTCTCACTTCAATAGTTTCAAGCTGTGACATTCAGTTTACTGTTAACACCAGCGTCTTAATTTTTGCAAAATAGCTTCATGTCCTGAAGGTCAGCTTACAAATTGTTTTCGGAAGTTCTTTTTTTGTAATTATTTTTCCTTTGTTTTGTCTCCAGAAGACTCCTAGATTTTCATCATACTATTCTGTCTGTAGAGTCTACACTGAACTTTCATTTTAACATTAAATGAATGCGAAGTACTGTTTAATTTATTTATATGCACCTCTAATTTTTTTTATCTTAATATCTGAGTGCCTCTGCTTTATTTCCAGTGTAGCTATGGCTTTTGGTGTTGCTGCTCTGAACCTTCTCATTGTTGTTAATCTTCTGCTCTATAAAATGCTTAGCCTTTAAGTTTGCTCACAGACACATTTTTCCACTCCCTTAACTTTAATACATTGATTGTTTTCAGAGAGGAATGATACATAATTTGCAGGTTAGTCTGGAAGCTACAATCCAGAACTCATAGAAAGCAGAAAAGCAAGACACTTGCTATTTTGTCCTTGGTATAGAAACAGGTCTTTTTAAAAAAATAAGCCACTGTTTAGCTGGAAGCAGTTCTTGTCTGCCTGTTTACGAAGAAGCACATTGCAGTTGCAAGAAAAAGACCAGAAGATTAAATTGGTAATTATAAACACAAGCAGGCAAGAAGAGACATAAGTGATAATCACTTCAGACAGTAAAACAGAAGAGCTATTATCCTAGGAGAGAAAAGGATGCAGGAGTGCGTAAAGATAGAGACAAAAGTAGAAAACTAAAACAATTAGGCACTGAAGAGGTTTCAAAGATTAGAAAAAAATGGACATGTATCTTCAGAGAATATTATTGTAACATACTCTAAAATACGATTTTATAATAAATTTTGTCCTGAAGAAAATAAGGAAAGGTATACCATACTGGTAACTTTTCATTAATATATTTATGTCTGATTATGGTTCCCATAATTTTTAATGTAGCACAGCAAGTAGTTCTTTGCACAAACACTGCAAGTTACTTTAAAAATAAATAAATTTCTGTGGAGTAATCTTACTAATATAAGAAGTTGAGTAATTTGAACTTAATTCAAGGCCTTGATCTTTATTTAAACAAAAAAGAGAAAAGCAAGCTGAATATTGTTTCATAGAAGCACTTCAGATATTTCAGAAAAGTTTGAAAAAATTTGAATATGTGAGGGTAGTAGCTTTATATTGTTTTGTAACTTATAAAATTAAACTTCTTGAATACAGTTCAGTCTTTTTGTCTTCTGTAGTATTGCTGATGCATGAAGGAGGGACATTATGCAGAATTTAACCTATCATTTGAATTTATCCATAATTCAAGTTCATTTGAGAAACCCTCATGGGCTTTAATTGAGTAAACAAGAGCTGCTGTGATCAGTGTTGAGTTATATAATTGGCCACATTTTCTCAGTTGGGTCACTGTGGACTTGCAGTTGTGTGGTTAGGTGATCTGTGACTTTTCCTTAATTGATAACAAAACTCAGCATTTCTATCCACAAATGTACTGGGGTTTTTTTGTTGCTGAGTGTTTTGGGTTTTTTTCCTTTAACAACTGGTTCCTGCTTCTCCAGGCTCTGAACACCTTCTTAGTGGAATCTCGTTTGGGCATAGTGTGTATTTCCTTGTACTACTGAAGTGTTAAGAATTTGGACAGCAAAATATGTGATTGAGTTTTAAATCTCCCACTCAGTCAGAAGTTTAGAGTGGCCAAGCTGTGCAGCCTGGAGAACAAAGAATAGGGAAAAAAACCTGGTCTTGTGCCAGTGCTTCAAAACTGCGAACAGGGATCCCTTGGGTAACTGCAGACTAAAATTGTGGTCAGATAAAAAAAGTATAGAAAAAATAGACAGTTGAGTCAAAAGATAATAAAATGATGGTAACATAATTAATGCAAGTGTCATGATTTCAAATAATTTTCTATTATATATACTGTAAAGATATTTCAGATTTCATGAATTATTGTAAATAATTGAAATAGATTGCTTAGACTTGTATGTTGAGCTAGCTCTGTGTTTAATATGATTCTTAAGGCTTTCAACTGTTGTCTGGAGATTATCATCATGGAGGTCAGTGAAATGGAGGCCGATCAGCAGTTCGATGTAGGTGCAGTGAACTAGAGTTTATTATAAAGGAGTAATTTAGTAAAATGCTATTTTTTTACAGAATTTGATACCACAATCCTAGATTTTAATGCAGGTAGAAATGCTTTCCAAAGTTGATGAAAGCTGGGAACATTAACCCTTTAAAAATCTCCATCTGGTTTAATGCCTTTTATTTGATACTTCGATATGAAAAGAGTGTCTGGACTAGCTACTAATCGCTTTACAAAACTAAAGGTTTGGTATTTATGTTATAGCATTCCCTCCATGCTGGTCCCTCTGAAGAGATCCTCCGTGTTTTTATTTGTTCTTGAGGCTTGTTTTGGGAAAAAAACAGGTGTCTGTAAGAGGGGGAGGGCGAATCTTGAGATTAACCCAGGAAAGGCTGTTTTTTCTCGCTGTAGATTTGATTCAGCTTGGCTTTTTGCTTTGATGCTTCAGCTGCTGTTATTGTAAAGCTTCCTGGTATCTGAAAAATGTGTTAAGTTTACAACTGCGTATCTGAAGCATTCATCACATTTATCTGTGACTCCAGCAAATAATCTGGAAGTACAACTTAGAGAGGTAACATTTATTTTGAAATAGTCTGTAATGACCTACTACAAACTTCTGAAGTCTCAGATTTGTTTGTTTATAATGAGACTTTGGACTACATTCCAGCTTTTGAGTGGGCAGTTTCTACTTAGGGTTGCCATCCGTTAGTTGACATTAGTCAGTTTAATAATAGCCAGCTGCAGTTTTAATAAAGTTTTTGACAAAAATTGCCTGTGGGGAGATACTAGAGAAACAGTAATATATTTTGCCTTGGAGTATTGTTGAGAACACACTTTGCTATCAAGTAGTAGATAACCATAAATTGTAGGATGTGTTTTTTTTAATTGCCTTTTGCTGATCTTCAGTTAATGCAATTTTCACATGTCTTATAAAGGAGCCAGACAAATTAATACACCAATACCTTTATTTTGAAATTATAGGCTCAAATGTTATTGCAACTTCTTGGTCCATTTTCTCCTCTGCACAGTGTTGCCTGATACGTACTTTTTTTTTTCATTTGAGATATTGCTTGGCTTGGCTTATATCTCAGTGTATTAATTTGATATCCTTTGTAGCAGTGTGGAAGATTTTCTGCTTGTGTTCCTGGATGAAAAAGAAACTTTTTGCTTAATTGAGGCCCAGAGCTCAAACATGGATGCTTCTGGAGAGAAATTAAAAGGACCACGAGTAAATTTGTTACTCATTTCTAGAAGCTTTTCTAAAAGGCCATTCCTTTCTGCTTATTCATTGATGTTGCCTTTATTTTGCTTGTTTATCTCCGTGTAATAATTGAGCAGTGTAAGGTGATTTGTCGTGACTGCAGACTTTGATTAAGTGGTTTATTGTTTATAGAGAATCTGACAAATTGTGAAGCCAGTTTGTTTGCCTAATACATTTTCTTTACCTGTTAATTGAGAGCTCTGTGTAAGTGACTTAAAGAGAGCTTAACAGTCATCATCAGTATGTCCAATTAATCCAAGGAATCAGTGTTTGTGTGGAAGCTAATTAACAGTGTTTTTATTTTAAATACAAGTCTACAAATCAACTGTAGATTTTTAATTTTTCTTTTAGACATTCAACTTTGGTCATTCATAAGACAGTTTTCAAAAAATGCTTTGGTACTTCTTGAAAGTATTGGGTTTTTTATCCTTATACTGTATGCTTCATTTTAAGATAGCGCATAATATAATTGCTGACCAAAAATGGCAGTGAACAAAGGGACATTGTGAAGCTGTCTCTTCAAAAGAGTGGGAACATACTACTGCTTTTTTTTTTTAATTCCAGTATATACAGACTAATGGCTGACTAAATTAGACTTTCCATTTCTTATCTAGGAGACGATTAATGCATCCATGAGTAGTTTAATAGATGCTGATAATGGTGGAGGAGCTGGACTAATGTAAAGGTTTGCAGAGTGGTGAGGATAGCTAATGGGTTTCAATTTTTTTCTTACACAGGATTTACTCTGTTCAGTTTGTTCTGTGTATGTTCTATGCACGTTCCTCGTGTAGGAAGGGAACAAATTCTTTCTTCCCTTGAGGGGCTATGGGATAATCCTACAAAGCTTGCTTTGCACAGAGCATGCTGTTTCTAGAATCAGATGAGGAAGAGGAATTGAGGAAAGGAAGAGATTTGGGCACTCAGTGAGTGATGAAATACATCCGGTAGAGCATGAGGGGAGAGTCGCATATCAAATGTACTCACTTTTTTTCATTTCAGTTTCATATTAATAGCACAGAATTAATTTTGACCAGTAGAGTATTTTTTTTTTTAATATTTGGAAAGCCATCCTCTCTGGTTACATGTCCGGAAATGTAAGTAATGTTGTGTTCTGTAATGCTAATGAAACCTTAGCCACAACTGAGAGCTCTGTGGACTCAAGAGCCTAAGTAGGACAGCAGAGGCTTTGTTCTGCTGAGCACTGAAGAAAGTCAGTTCTTCTTAATGGTATTGGATGTCGGCTCCATGCCAAAAGCACCTTTTGGAAACTTCTTTTAGATGGCAGGTTAATGTTGTTGAAGTAATTACACAAATCAGTGGAATACAACAAAAGGCTTCTTGAGACTGATATATATTTGTGCATACATGAGACAGTGGGTTCACTCTACAATGTGGTAACGATCTACTCCCCACACAAATGTATGCAACTTTTCTAAAAACAATAGCAGGAGTGTCACTTTATGTGATAAAATATATTTGTCCAGTTTACAGTGGGTGCATCAGAACAATAGGAGAAACAGGCCATGGTTTTCCAAATTTATTGAAATCTTGTCTTTAGTGCCACTCCTGTCTCTTGGCTGTTTATACGGTTCTCTGGTGAAAAAGCTGTGGGAAAGTGGCTGTATTTTTGGTGGAGGTAGTGCTACTGAGGCAGGAGCACATGGAACAGGGTGGGTGCTTTTGGTTGGCAGTACTTGCATGCTGTTGGCTTGAAGCCTTCCAGGCACTAACACCAGGGTTGTTAGTCCATGGGATAGGATACTGAGAGCAACCTTAAGCCCGTTATGTTCTTTTTTATTGTTCTTGTTGGTTGTGTAGAGTTCTGTTGTCTTGGTATCTCTCTTAGTGAATGCATTTTCCTTGAGTCTTAAGCCTAGCAGTGTCTTACAGCATTTTTCGATTTAGCTTGAGGTCATTCTACTGTATGTTGAAATTGAACTTAAATTTAGAATTAAAATTGAACTTAAAATTAGAAAGAGGTAGATCTGTGCCTGCAAGTACAGCTTACTGTCTTGGTATATGGCCAGAGTGTGTGTGTGTATATATATACACACACACACACACATATATATACACACACACACAAGTGATTTATAACTTGAATAACTTCTATACAGGTAGCAAGCATTCCTCCACAGCACAACTCATAAATAAATTATATGTAGTTTCTGGTGCTGCTATGATTATTAACTGATTTTGGATATTTTTGTTGCCTTTTGTTTTTAAAGGATCAATTTGATAACTTGGACAAGCACACACAGTGGGGCATTGACTTCTTGGAGAAATACGCAAAATTTGTTAAAGAAAGGATAGAAATTGAGCAAAACTATGCAAAACAACTGAGGTAAGGATTTTTTGTTTTTCTTTTTTAAAAAAGTAATCTTAACAGTTACCTAAAATTACTGTGTCAGATGATGTGCAAGTATGTAATGTTGTGATTAATGACCATTTTTCATTTACAGAGTGTATTAGATCACTAGTTCTTTTCATGACAGACAAGTTTTTCTTTACTCATTCAAAAACAAAGTTGTCTTTGGGTGTGTGCTTACATGCTTGTTTGTTTTTGCCTTCTTCTCTCCCTCTCTTTCCACCCACCCTTCAAATCTTTGGACTAAAAAGGTTTAAGACTTAAATTTTCAGCTGCAAAACAAAATAAAACCATAGTAATATTTTTACTACTATCAACATGTTTGTTGCAAAATGCATTATCCATGTGTACATTTTTGTGTGTATGTGTTCAGCGAGCTTCAAGTCTCTGCTACTAATTAATTTCTCATGTTGAGTTGGCAAGAGCTACATTACATTGTGTTAAGAAATCTGATTGAAATAATGGACTAGAACTTAAGAAAGCAGCAGATCTTTCTGTCCTCAAAGTGTACCCTTTCCATAGCTGGTCTTGTCCCTTAGAGTGAGACTGTAACCCAACCACCCTTTGTCTTACCTCTCCAGTTTACTTTCTATTGGCGTCAAGTGAAACATCTCTTACATCAATAGGAATTTCCCTTCAGAAGAGTAGCTGCCATGAAATGTCAGAGAAGCCATTTCTTCTAAAGTAGGATTGATTTTTACCAAAAGGTGCACATAGTGCTTGAAGAACAAGATTTAAACAAAGACATTCCTGTGAACTTGGCCTTCACCATAATCTTTGGTGTCTTGAATTCCTTTGGGGGTTCAACTGAAGCTGCTGCCTAGCCCTTGTCAGACTGAAACTGATAGCAGCTTCTCTCCTGTGGTGTCTTCCATCATCTCATCATTGGCAAACTAGATTGTCACCAGATACAGCACTGAGGAATCTTTCCTCATAAATGAGGCTCACAGCTGAGGGCATGGATGGTCTCTGTCTCAGCTGCTCATTTCCTTTTTGATTTATTTATCAGTCTCTTTTGATGCAGTCATGTATATTCAGCTAACAAAATAACCCATTACTTTACTGAAGGAATTTTTTTCTTAAAAGGAAGGAAATAAATACCACTTATCCAAAGCTGGCATAAAAGAACTTCAGAAGGTAAAGGAAAGTTTGAAGCATGCTCAGCACCAGTTCACAGCCCAGTTTTGATTTGTTTTCAGTTGTCTGTTTAAAAATGGAAATGTGTTTTGTTTGCACTGATCTATCCAGATCTTTTACTTAAATAAGACAAGCAGATTCCATTTTGCTCAATTGTATTTAAAGATTTGTTCAACAGCTAGCAAGATGAGACACCATGTTGTTACTTCAGGATTTGACTAAAAATAGGAAATTACTCAGTTCAGCTTTCTATTCTTTTGGGTTAAAGTACTGATTTTTCTCAAAGTGTCTTAAAAAAAAGTTATTTCGTGTACCCCTTCTGTCAGGTAACTGGACTGACTGTCTGTGTGCAGTAAGTATGATGGTTTTGGGAAGCACAGGTCTTGCTGCACACATTGTACAGTGCATGCATGCACTTCTGCCTGCTGCCAGCAAGGGTCTGGACAACACACACACGAGAGGGTCACTGATTTTCTGCCAGTAGACCACTTCATGAAGCTACTCTTTGATATTCTTGCCTGTGCATTCCTTGGGGGAGGATTGTTAGTGAACTGTCTTGTGATAACAACTTGGTATCAGCCATCATTGCTCTTAAGCACACTCACTGTTTTTAACCCTGCAAAACAGTCACGAGGCCTCAGGGGAGGTTGAGATCGAGCAAAATGTTCACCTCTGGAAGAGCTAGCCATCCTGCAGCTTGCCCCTGAGAGGCTCTGAGAGATCTTGATGATGGACTATGGTTCTGGTAAATTTTAATGCTGGCAGCATATGGCCTATGAGAGATATTAATATCTCTGATAGAAATTTCTAGTTTAGAATAGTTTTTTCCTTTTGTAATGAAACACAATCTGAAAAACAGTGTCTTGAGTCTCTTCATAATGAACTTTATAACTGAGATTTATTATGCCCTTGTTTAGTACATGTAGAAAAGGTACAGTGAGAGATCACCTCTTGGTATTTCTACAGCTCTTTTAGTACTTGGATGGGAGACCAAGAAAAAACAAATGTGATGAGGGAGATAGTGCTAGCTAATGCATGAGCTAATGCTAATAGTGGTATTTTTTTTCTGTCTTCATTTCAGTGTGGGCCATGAGTTCTGTTGAGACTGTTGATAGATCTTACTCTCATGGACTTAAACCCAAGGATGAAAACTTGAGCGGATTTTTCATAACAGTTTTCACAAATGTCTGTGTCCTGGCAGAAATTCATATTCACTATGTGTATACCTTTGCATTTTGATAAAAAAATATTTTGGGGGTATACTGTCACCATTTAGTGATGAGACTTTCCCAGGTGCAACAGCTGTTCTGAGTCTTGTAGGAGATGTCAAGTGATGCATGTACAGTATATGAGGAACTGTTTGAGTGAGCTAACTATATTCTTGCTGTATGCAGTCATTACAGTTTATGGTTACTGAGTAATTCCAGAAATGATAACTTGTGAGAACCCTGTCCTAATGCTGGTTTTAGGTTGCAAGTCATTCCTTGCAATTCTTTGATGGGCAGTTGTTGATACTGGGAAAAAGTACAAGAAAAATTGAAAACATTAAGGAATCCTCAGTCATCTATGGAGAAAAGACTGTCTAGAGAGCTTGTCTTGTCCTTGTCTTCAATACACTTTGTTCTGAAAAAAAGAATCTCTAATTTTATTTTTTGAACTAACTTAAAGGAAAACCTTAAGCTTTGTGAAGCTTAGGTCTCAATTAACATTGTGGTACTCCAAGGACTGGGAAGGTTATAGGCTGTTACTGAGTTAGAGGGACATGAATCAGGATTAACATATTGCAATATACATTGTAGATTAACGGATTTCATTTTAATTATATGACTGTTTAATTTGTTTTTATAATTGGAAAAAATAGATTTAGTATGTGCCAAATTACTGGACTCTTGACTGAATTTTGTATTGGAATTCTCAGATGCTGTTTTTGATCAGCATTGTTGCTTAAAAGGAGCAAAGTAAAGGACCATTTTGTTTACTTTCGCATCATTGCACACAAAACAATTCTGGACGTTCACTCCCTTTTTTTTTTGTCTGAAGCATTATGACAGTTGGGAGGACAGAGGCATTCCACTCCTGTCATGTTAGGCAGTAATACAAGTTATACCTGCAGTTATAGATGAAAATACCATGCAGAATATGATCTCTGGACTTGGTCAGCTTCTTTAGTGTCAGTTTAAAGAAAACAGTGATGATTGTTCTTGAAATATTTGAGTGTTTCCCTTTAAAACTGTACATTGTGATCTCTGGAGATGTCTGGTTAATCTGAGCAAATGTGTTTGCAAATGTGCCTTCTGCATACTGTTGTGTATGTGTTGGTTTTTTTCCCTAAATATAATATTAATACATGCTAATTGAGACATAGTTACGATATTTTTATGTGTAGAATCTTGGGAACATTATTTAAAATGAGTATAAGCTCAAATGTCAAGTTGAGGGCACAAACTATGGCAATATGTGTTCATTTCTCGAATCTCTTTTCCTTTGAATGGAGCTGAGAATTTACACTGTTGGTTATTATCCAAATATGGATGTAGTAGGGTTTTATTACAGTGATGTTTCTGTAAGCCAAAACATATTAATTCTTAACAGCTCCAAGGATATTCAGCTTTGTAAACTCAAACTCCATGTTACAATTTTTAAAAATTCATCTCTTCAGTTAAAACTTGTTCTGATATTACTAAACACAGTTCACTGTCACTGTTTTCACCTAGTTCATAATGCTGACATGCTATCACTGAAACCATCAGAACCCTATTGAAAGTGTTACTTCACATACAATTATGAAATACCTTTAATACTGCATTTTTTTAGTGACTTGTGAAAACAGACTTCATAGTTTTTTCCCAGTCTCATTTGTAATATGATGTAGAGGCTGTAGAGGCTTAGTAAATTTACCTAAGCTGCTACTTCCATACAGATTTTACCATATTAATGATGCTGCTTCTGTTCTTTACATTCTATATTAATTGACTGATAAACACAATTTTTATACAAACGTCTGTAAAATTTTATGTAGATGTCTTATGTGCATGACTATAAATAATTTTAATTTATTAACTAGGGTGCTTCTGGCTACATGACTGAGGTGGTACTTCTCTTAAAAATCAGTAACACAGTCCAGGCTACTATCTCACTGTTGTTGACCTGAGATGAATTTATACTGAAAAGAGAGGTTGATAAAATTACAGGAGCAGCACAATTGGATGTGATTAGTTTGTATGAAATCTGTTTCCAGGTGGCTCTAAGACAGAGTGAGGTAAAAGACGTCTAAACTGTATTTCCAGAGAGGATTGAAGTGTCATCAATCTACACTTTTCTGAGGAAGAATAGAACAATTTATAGATAGACACATAGATATCCCATTCAGTTCTGATGGTCTGCGGTTACTTCGGTTTTCTTCTAAACTAGTCTGGATCTAAATAGGGATCCTGAGGATTAGACACACATTTAGATAAAAACTTTAAAGAACATTATAGTCCCTTGAAGTGTCAGCTGGTTCCTCTTTGGAATAATGCTTCTCTCTTCAGATCGACACTCACAGTAGCTGCTTGTCAACCTGCTTCAAATCTAATTTCTCTTTTTTTCCCAAGTCTTGGTGTTCACTTCTTGGAAAAGCCATTTATGCTTTATTGTTCACATGAACACTGGCTTTTTCTTTGAACTTTAAATTCTGCATATGCTTGTCATTTCATATTTATTGACTTTATTGTACCTTGTGCTGTTATTGATCTTAAATCCTGATCACAATGTGTCTCAAAACTGCATTCTGGTGATTGTAGGGTAGATGAGATTGACTAATGAAAGTGACTTTTATTAGGAGGGAGGATTATATAATATTTTTGTCTTCCTAGAAACAGTGAACAGTTGCATTAAAAAATGAAATCAGAACAGAAATCAGCATGCTGGTAAATAATCTGTATTTGTGACCCTTCTCTCCTGCCACTTTAATCTGTTTTTAAGGGATTTCTCATTTTTAACACCTCTGAAAATCTTCCCTTGGAAAGGCTCATGTGTCGTTGCTTAGCTACGGCATTGTCTGCTTGGTATGCATTTCACCTTCTGAATAATAATAAGGTGAATTTTAGGAGTTTCCCAATTGTTAATAAGCAGTGAGGAGCAATGCAGAAATATAAGGGGAAATGAAACATGGGAAAGTTGCTTAGCGAAGATTATTATTTTTATTCTTGGGTTTATGCTTTTTCCAATCAAAATATCTGTGTTGAGTCCCTATCAAGTATAATATTAAAACAGGCGGTGTATTCTGGTGATAGCAAAAAGAGATTTTGGTTTTGTTGTTCTTATAAAATCAGAAGATTATTTTTAGAAACAAAGATTCTTTGTTTCTTAGTTGACTATGTACTGTTTATCATGATTTTTCTTGCTGCTTGTAGTCTCAGAGGGTATGGAAAGAGACAAAGGTTCTAAGCTTGCTGTTTCCACACTGACTCCCTGCTCATATTTTGGTATATATTTCATGACTGGACATAGTCTCACAACTTAGGTATAATATGACTTCCAAATAAATAGATTTCAGAAATTGCACAGGAATATTTTAGATGAAAGCAGGAATAGCAGCCTTGTTTCAATGATAAGGTAGTTCATAGTAACCAAAGTTAGGAATGAGGGAATGAGATAAAAAAACATGAATGCAATATTTTTGTTTCATAGAATCTTCTCTCACTGCTTCTTTCCTTTTTTTTTTTTTTTCTGTAGTGTTGGGGGTGTAGATTGCTTTGTGTATTCCGCTTCTTTGCTGCTTTTGGGGGAACTGCTTTGGGCTATATTTAGTCTAAGAAGTCAATGGCCAATTGTCTCAATTACTACTGGACAGACAGAAGAATTATATCCAGAGGCCAATTAAAAGACAACTGTTAAAGCAGCTCTGCTAGGTTTGCATTGTTTTATACCTAATTTCTTCTTTGCGTGGATGTGCAAAATAGTTTCAGTACAAAATCATCCCTTTACATGATACAGAAGTTTGAATGAAATCTATTTCATACTAGTTAAAAAGCAGAAGCAATCTTTGCAAAATCCAGGTCCATCTCAAGAGCACATTTCAGAAAGTCTTCTCTGACAAGCTCGAGGCAAACACTTTGTCTCTTTGAAATAATGATTCAGTTGTGTGCATTTGTTTGTTGTTTGGGTTTTTTGGTTCTTAAATGGAAGGTATGATGAGAGATGAATGGGAAAAAGCATTGCCAGCATTGTGTTACTTCTATTTCTAGGTTGTGCATTATTTTCTGCTGAGATGTTAATTCACGCTGAAAAATATTACTTAGCTAGTTTAAATCTGAGATTTACAGGCAATAAATCAGGGATACCAGGCAATCCGGTCCACAGCTTAAACATTGCTAGCATGATTTCAATGAAGTAGTTCTAGTATTTGGAAAACCTGAGAATTTTTGTGAGGGTAGGCAGTGGTATTTAAGTGCT
The DNA here is from genome assembly GCA_020745705.1 of Hemiprocne comata. NCBI lineage: Eukaryota > Metazoa > Chordata > Aves > Apodiformes > Apodidae > Hemiprocne > Hemiprocne comata. The sequence continues at coordinate 15,256,588 of CM036593.1, read as the reverse complement.
GGTCTATTTAATTTGAGTAGTAGATATCTCTTTAAATATTGTTTGCTGCTTTTAAAAATGCACAGCAACTGAGATGTTTCACTTCTTTGACCTCAAAAAGCACAGAAGTTGAGGGTAAGCCATTTGATAAACATCCTATGTCTTACCTGTGTTTCTTTCATACAAAAATGATTCTTGCTGTAAAATGAGAAACTCACAAGGAAAGAAGAACTGTAGTAGAGTTATAATGTCAGTTTTTCTGTTTCATGGAAAAACCTGACAAATTTGAAAATTGCTAGATTAAAAGATGCAACCAGTTGAAGGCATGAACATCCAGCTACTAAAAAAAGTGCGCTCAGTTTAAAGCAAAGGTTGAGGTACAGGAAGACAAGAATTGGAAAAAAATCACTGGGCATTCTCTCTTCTTATCCCTGCTGTCTGTAAAATTGTGTGGCTTTATGTCATGTTCATCACAGGATTTGGGATACTTGTAGCAATGTATGTAACCGCAAACATGTTGCGGTTGTTTGTGTAAGAAGTGTGTGCCTGTGTTATTTATGCTCTAGGATAGAGTAGGTGATGTGGTTCGTACGTTTCTGAAGGTGCTGTTTCTGCATTCTGTGATAAGCAAATGAGTTCATATCAGTCTTCTCGGAAACTGGACTATGATGCTGTGTAAAGTGCTGGTGCTGTGGATCGTCTTCTAGAGATTTTCTTGGTTTCTAAAAGCCTGATATTTACAACAGTGGTAGTAGGGCAACATGTTACATCTTTCCTGAAAAGAGATACTGCTTCTGTTCTGGAAATATCCCCATTGAAGATTTGGAGTCGCTGTGGTTAAAAACTTCAACCTGAAAGTACACTCAAAGCTTAATTCAGGCATGGAGTTTTGTGCTCATGGGTATGGCATCCAGTGTGCACTGTCTGTATGTTACACACTGATGACACGTGCTTTTTTCTTGTCTGCTGGCTTCTTTTGCATGTGTGAAGAGGATGTTAAAAAACTCATTTAATGTCTGGTTACTGTGCAATAGAGGTTTTAAAATACTTATAAATCTATTCTTCTATGTCAAAGTGACTTAAAACTTCGAAAATGAAGTCATTGTTTGTGTTGCGCTATCTAAAGGACCCTTATAATATGACAGAGAGCAGATTTGTTCCTTTTAAGTCACTAAAAAGAAATATTTAATTAATGCAGTTCTATGTGTATATGTCTTCTTAAAAGAGACTCTAAAATAGCATTTTTTTTCCTCATTCTTCCTTAATAGAAATCTGGTTAAGAAGTACTGTCCTAAACGCTCAACCAAAGATGAGGAACCCAGGTAAAGATGTGCATTTTAAGTTCTTTGTACAAGAAACAAGGATTACATAATACTCTGTCCCTTTATGGATTTTTTTCTTTTTTAACAGATTAAGCAGTTAATTGGCTAAGACAGCAAAATAATTCTGCTTGGCTTCTTACAGTTCTGCTGCAGTTCTTAAGCATGACACCTGAGTTTGCTTCTGTTAGTATTTTAAAGTAGTAAACATGGCAGGTTGTACTTGTGCAACTCCAAATTAATCTTTAGCTAGCTGGAATTTTGAAAGCAGAAGCTTAGTGTGCTATGTATGGTCTAGTACTATTCTTTTATAGAAAAGCAGTTGTGTGTCCTTAGGCAGTGTTTTTCGCTTAGTACATTTGCTTTGTACATTTGTATGCTGAGACTTGAGTGTACACAAAATAGTCACGTTTTTGGCAAGAAGAGCTCTGGAATGGTTGACTTGCTTTAACTCCAGAGACAAAATAAGTGAATGTCTAACTGTAGAGGAGCAATTTGTGCTGAACAGATTTGTGGTTATTTATCAGAGAGATGCTTGTTTTATTGTCCATAGCCATTTTTAAATTTATTTAGAAAAACACAATGCTTTTTTTCTTCAGGAATAACTCTTATGAAGGAGAGAAAGTGGGCGAGTTTCAGGTTGCAGCCAGAGCACATGCTGTGCACAGTGTGCCTGAGAATCCACACTAGGATTTCCTCTAGCTCTTTCAACTATTTAAAGATCTTGGACCACAGGGTATGGGATTTCTAGTGCTAGGGTGGCATTTGAATTCCCCAGAGCCAAGCCTATGAAGATGGCAGTATTCCACAGTTAAAAGAGAGAGAGATGTATTTTTTAATGTGGTGCCTGTTTTTTTTTTTTTTCTTTCCTTCCTTCCACACACACTTTCTACCCTTTGCCCCTCCTCTTCCCCCCTTTTTAGTGCCAGCCATAGTGGCACCTTACTTCCAGCCAAGAGGTGGGCAGGCAAACAGGCAGCTGTCTCCAGAGCTGATAGCAAACTTGTTCTGTAGAACATCCATCGGGATGCATATGAGTGGTTTGATTGGCATGTTCCACCCTCAAGACTACCAAGCACATCAACTCTGCAGCAAGTTCAGCCTCCAAGCCTAGGGATGTATGTATCCGTTCCCAGGCTCAGGCCTCTCAGTTGGCAGCTTAGGAGATGCCACTATACTACAGGGCTTTCCAGGTAGTATTACTCTTCTTTCTTTTCCATCCACAAAAATCCATATTCTTATATAATGTATTTGAAGAGACATTGCAACATACGGTACCTGCTAGGCTTAATGTAGGCTTTCCCAACTTGCACTTCTACTATAATTCAAATAGCATTAAAATAAGGTTTATTGTAAAATATGTATAATTTTTTTTATTTAATCAGGAATACAGATTATACTAAAAGAAGTGCATTCAAAAAAAACCTGTCTCACTTTTTGTGTGTGTGTGTGTGTGCTTCCTGGCAGGTTTACTTCGTGTGTTGCCTTTTTTAACATCCTTAATGAGTTGAATGACTATGCAGGACAACGAGAAGTAGTTGCAGAAGAAATGGGGCACAGAGTGTATGGAGAATTGATGAGATACTCTCATGATCTAAAAACTGAGAGAAAAATGGTAATTTCTGTATTTTGATTCAATAATAAGATAACAAAATGGGTATGTCTTTTAATGAATTGATGTATTTGTTTAGCCAATTTATTAAACTTGGCACTAAGTAGGTTTTGTTATACATATATAAAACGCATATCTAAAGTTATTCTGTATTTTTCTGTACTGGTTTACAGCTGTTATTAAATCTAAAAGTTTAAGATCTTGGTAGATAGTGTTTACTAGTAACTTTTTTGCCAGTATAATTTTAATCTGTCTTACTGTTCTTCTACAATTAGTAATGTCTTCCAAAGAGTACTGGTAATTTATGGGAGATCGTAGGGTGTCACCTAGAGAAGGGACTTAACTAATGGTTGTAGTACTAAAAAGGTATGTAAATTAAACTTATTTGTGGTGGTTTTAGCATCTTCAGGAAGGACGAAAGGCTCAACAGTATCTGGACATGTGCTGGAAACAGATGGACAATGTGAGTTTGTGTTTTGTTTTTTTTTTTTTTCTATCAAACTTAATATACAGTCCGTAGTCAGCTTGCTTGCTTAGCCATATTACTGAATGTTTGAATCAGACATAGTAACATCCAAAATGTATTTATAGTTCCCTGTTCAAAAAAACCAAACACCACCTGTAAACAGCTTCTCTGTGTATGTTTGAGTGAAGCCTTGGCTTTTATCCAGCATAAAGGAGTATGTTTTTAACATGGGTACAGATGACTTTCGTTGCTTCTCCTTAGGCTACTTGTTGTTTATAGAGTCATTAATAATGACTATATATTTATATAAAGATGAAATCTAAGGTCACTGTATTTGACTTGAGTTTGAGGGCTTGTTACATGAGGTCTATTCAATAATTCCACCATAGACTTTCATGCTTTCAGGAGGTAGAATTACTTTTTAACAGAGAAATGCAGGAAGTTAATTTCTCTAGAACAGATTATAAGCTCCTTTTTTCTTGAGAGACATGCTTTTAAAAACAAGAAAATACAAAATTCAACCAATTCAAGGTGCATTCTGATATTCTGCTGACTTTGCCTGTTTATAATTAACTGTGGATCTTCGTAATAGGCTGTTCTGTGTATTGATTATCTGAGATTGTATAGCATAATTACTGTTGTTTCCTTGCTGGTACTTCAAAGAAAAAAGCTTTAAATAGAGAAGTTGAAAATTTTTGAGACTTGGTTGCTGTGACAACAGTCTATTTACTTAAAAGTACTTAGTGAATGTAGTGTATTTCAATGGAAGTTTGATATTTGGCATTCAAAATTACTGTACAAACCCAAAGGGGATTGTGGCTGTTGAAGCAGTAAGATTGTGGCTTTTGTAGAGCAAGAAGAAATTTGAGAGAGAATGCAGAGAGGCAGAGAAGGCACAGCAAAGCTATGAAAGACTGGACAATGACACCAATGCAACAAAGGCTGACGTTGAGAAGGTAAGAGTGGTGCCAGTTCTTTCTCTACTATATTATAAAAAGTATTTTATTTTCATGTTTATCATCAGTACTAGAACAACACGGTTTAAGTGTATAAAATTGTGTATAAAATATGCTTGCTTATTATGTGCAAAAGCAAAGCTACAGTAAAATGAGGGACAGCACAGAGAGGAGAATGCTTCATTAGTCTTGAGATGATGCTGTGAGATGATGACTGTCCTCCTCAAAGCTCAGGCTTACTGGTACTTGGTATCGTACGCTACGTATCTTCAGGTTCTCCCGTGGTTTTTTAGGATACGTATTTCAGCGACATGGCCACGGGAACTAAAATGATCATTGCTCTCTGTACCTAACAGTCATCCTGGTTGAAAAAGACCTTTAAGATCATTGAGTCCAACCATTAACCTAACTCTACCAAGTCCAGTGCCAAACCATGTTGCTAAGCACCACATGTTCACACACCTCCAGGGATGGTGATTCAACCACCTCCCTGGGCAGGCTGTTCCAGTGTTTAATCACCCTTTCAATGAAGTAGTTTCTTCAATCTCAACCACCTCTGGCACAACTTGAGACCATTTCCTCTTGTCCTGTTGCTTGTTAGGACAAATTAGGCTTGTAGACTGTCAGTATATATTAAGTCTTCCATTCTTTTTATTTCAGTTATCAGGATGTCAGTTTTGGTGACTTGTGATGAGTGTTTTTGTGTAGTTGGTAAAATTAAAAGAAAACAAAACTGTATGTTATTGGAAGGCACAAGATGTGTTTGAACTGATGACACTTTCCTACTAGGCTAAGCAACAGTTAAACCTGCGCACCCATATGGCTGATGAAAACAAAAATGAATATGCTGCACAACTACAGAATTTCAATGGGGAACAGCACAAGCACTACTACATTGTCATTCCTCAGATTTATAAGGTAAAATAATTAACAGAGTGTATGTCTGATCATATTTTATGGCAGAAGTAGATTTTAACATTTAAAAATCTATTTTTGGGATTTTAGTGGATAATTTTATCAATAGATTAGCATAGTCTTGATACAACCTGTGTTTTATCGTGAGACTTAGTGCTGACAGTATTTGTGCTTAGACTTGTGATGAAAATATTCTGTTGCATTCTCTATGAAGATTTTATAAACTCTTTAAGTATTGCTTGCTGAAGGGGTATGACAAATGAAGCATTTGAGACATCTGATTGAGCAAACATTTAGATGATTCTAATAAGGTTTGATCACTAGTTCTCTTCATACTCGTGTGTGTGAATGTTTTGACTCTGGCAGAGATGAAGAACAGCATGTAGCTACTGGTGACTATGTGGTTTAATGTGTCTCCTGTATAAAAGGGGTGGATTGTGGAGGCTGAAGTACTTTGCCTTGTGGTGTGTCGTGTGTCTGTCCCCCTGTCCTGTCCTCCCCAGTTGGTCATTGCTTTATCAACATTACCAGTGATCCACAGAACTCTCTACAATAATAAATTAAGTTAAAGGTCAAATTAGATCAATACTTTGCATCTAACAAGGGGATTTCTCAACTTATTTTTTTAAGATGCATTCAAAACCAGAGAGACTTTGCAAAATCAGTTTAAAGTAAAGCAGTTGAGGGGCATCAGGTAAGGGAGAGCTCAGCAGTGCATTGGCATGGACGTTCAACCATTTGGGAGAATACTGAGGCTGTAGAAACTGAGACATGGATGGAGTGAGGAAATGGAAAGTAACAATACTGACATAAAAAAAAAAATGTTTGGAGGTGTACCAACTTAAGAATGCTTGATATTTTCCAGAAGCACAGGGGAGTTCATATTAAAAAAAAATGCTTAAATACTTAAAAAAAAAATACTAGAAGGTCTAGGATTCACAGGAGAAAATTCTTGGCTTATTAAATTTTTTTCTAATATTTTACCTGTTAAGCAGCAGTACAGTGGATCTGACACTAGCACACTGATAGAGGAATTGCAGTCAACTCCCAGGAGAAACAGTTTGATCATCCTTGTAGCTTGGACCAGAGTTTTGGTTTATTGCCTGTATTTCTCTAGGGTTAAATCCATTATCATCATAAGATATTACTTATGTTTTTTTGAAATCTCCAGTAAGAGCAGAAAGGCCTAGTCCTGCATTCTCCTGGGACTACATTTTTATTATTTCCTTGCACTTATTTGGTACCATTCTGTGGGAAAACCTTGGGAGAGGGATTTAGCATTGCTAGGTTGTTGCTGTGTTTCAGAGAGATGAAATTGGACGCTGTTTGAGACATCTGCCTTAGTTAGAGTACATACAGAAAAGATCCAGCTTCTTACCCCATTTTTTTTGGAATTTCTTTACTGTAGTTTTCATTTTTGCATGAAACAAGTATTTTAAACTAATTAGGTGGCTGTAGACACTGTACACATGCTTTAAAAAAGATGAAGGAAATTAAAGTCCAGTTCTTTACATCATTTTTAAAAACCAGAGTGTATCAGCTCTTAATTATTGTTCTGGGCATCTCAAGTCTGTGTCCGAAAAGAACTGATTTTTTAACTTCTGTTTTGTTAAGTGAATAAAAATACTGGGAAAGTACAGAAATTCTGTACTACACTGTGGTGACCATAGTAACTGCATATGGGGAAAAAAAAATCTGCAAATAAAAGCTTTATTTTATCCTACTTTGTGCTTGCAGCAACTTCAAGAAATGGATGAAAGGAGGACTGTCAAACTTAGTGAATGTTACAAAGGCTTTGCTGACTCTGAACGCAAGGTTATTCCGATTATCTCTAAGTGTTTAGAAGGGATGATCCTTGCAGCAGAATCAGTCGATAAACATAGAGTAAGTAGAATTGAGCAACTTGTTAAATGTGCATGAGCAATTTAACTGATATGGAAGCTGTGGAGAGGTAAAGGACAGATTTACCCTGTACATTTATCTTTCTGTTACCAAATGTCTGCTTGAAAAGTGTTGTGAGTCCAGTTTTAGCTTCACTGGTCACTTCCACTTTCAGTGTCTGTTCTCTTCCTGTTTTATTGCTTTCTTTTGATCTGAAGATCTTTGACACTTTCGCACTGTATGTGATTTTGGACACATTGTTTTGGTTTTCCTAAAGCATCCTAGAATACCAACAGGGTTGGTATTTTCTCCATTATGTAGCATTAAATCATATAAAGGGTGTTCAGTTAAAGTATCATTCAGTGGTCCTGTGTGATTGCAGCTATTGGCACTTTCTTACTTCTCCTTCCCTATTGTGTCTTACTGCAGCTAGTGTCTTAGTGCTGCCTTCATTTCAATGCTAACGTTGAAGGATTAGAAGGTGGGGTAGTAGTTTAACCCAAAGCATGTCCTCTTTTAAATTTGTGATGACCCTTGGGGAGTACTTGCTGGATTCTGAATAGCAGGGTATGATTGGATTTACACTGGTGGTAACAGTGCTGAGAAAAAAGGAACGTACGTTATCTTAACTTGGTCTGTCCAAAAGCATGCATTCCGAGCTCTTCTCACTTTTCCCATCTGTGCGTCTCTGCAATTAAAGGGAAAATTTATGTCTCCATGTTTTTCTCTCCAGTTCTAGATGGTTTTGCTTTTTAAACTCCTTCATGTTCTCTGTTTAGGACTCTCAACTAGTGATAGACTGCTTCAAATCCGGTTTTGAACCTCCTGGAGATTATCCGTTTGAAGATTACAGTCAGAATATTTACAGAACTATCTCTGATGGAACCATCAGTACACCAAAGCAGGAAGGAATGAGAATTGATTCAAAAACTACAGTGGGCAAGGCTAAAGGAAAGCTGTGGCTATTTGGAAAGAAGCCAAAGGTAACAATTAAGAAATTACTATTTGGAAAATTAAAGTGTGAAGTTCTAGACTTCATGGAAGCAGCAGTTAATTTCTTTTAAAAATAACCTTCCCCTTGCCTGCCACTGTCCTGTAAAATATGTGCAGGGAGATCTGAAGGTTTGGGTAGGGCCGGATATTTAAAAATCAAATTCTCACTGGGGAAAGTTTTCCAATATTTCTTCTATTGATTTGTGTCTGGGAGTGTTTTTAAGAGGTATTTGAGAAAAGCAGCTTCTTATTTCTGTGATGTTTCTAAGTTCCTGCAAAGACTTTCTGGAATTATGTAGAAAAAGTGTTAAGGTGAGGGGGGAGTATGCTTTGGAATTGGGCAGACTTCAGACCTCTTTTATACTACAAAAAGCAACCCCCTTCTAAATGTCACATTTTCTAGATGTTTATGTATAGGAGTGTTATATAGATTTCTATTATACCTCGTGCTAGGCTTGAAAACTTCGGAGGTTTGTCTGAAAACATAAACATTTATAATACATTGATAAAACATACAGGTCAATGTCCCCGAAGAAGTGTTATTTTAAAATAGGTAAAAACATTCATCCTTCCTTGTAGTATTACATGAGATTCAATTAACGTTTCCTATGCAAGATGCCTTCATGGATCAACAAAATGGTTATCAATGCATGTATTAGCTATAGAAAGGAATAATGAAACATAGACATATTGAAATGTTATGCATGGTCTTTATTTAGTATTGGAGTAATTTTAATGATTCCCACAAATTTCTATGAGGTTATTATAATGCTCCAAGTCAGTTTCTGCCATTTATTATAGGAAATTATTCTTAGAGCTTGTTAGTGGTGGGATTTATTTTCCACTTGATAGTATTCCAAGAAAGCAGATCTCTACAGAAAGAAAGGCTAGAGCTGATTCTTTATTCCCACCTCAGTAGATTATGTAACTGCAGCCACACGGATTGTGTACTTTGCATGCAGTATAATTTATGATTGATAATAGTTTAAATGTATTAATGCACTAGTGTGTTTATTGCATTTGGCTGCAGAGGTGGGTGACATTCAGCCTGTTCTGAAACCAGATCATGATTACCAGTTTGACAACAAGACAGCTTTCTGGGAATTTTGGAGACGGAAGTTATGAAAATCTGTGTTGGTTGTCAATCTGGACCTTGGCATTTACTGTCGATATAAGAAATTCCTTAGTATGATGACAGCTGAAGAAAGCTGACAGGACTTTCCCTACTCTTCCTTCTCCCCAGTTCATTCACTTTGTATGTAGCATTCCCAGGCAGCCTGTTTCCCATGAGGAATCAGATACACATGCATGGAAACCTACTACATACATCTCTTCAAGGGCCTGGAGGAAATGAATTATGTCTCTTCTTTTCACCTGTTTTTAGGGAGGATGGAGGGACACTACAAAGCATCTGGGAGTGAAATACTTAACAGGAGATAGATATTTAATTCCAAATATTTACAGGTTTATTCTTAAATGAGCTAATTATAAAAATGCTGATGTATCGTAGCTGGGTTATTCATGGTGGCCTTTGAGCCTTCATTTTGCTGAAGCTATGGCTGGCCTTCCACATAATACATTTACCTATTTTTGATGTTATCAAAGACATAAAAGTTTTGGAACAGAATGTGTTGTGCATCAAAGGAAATAGTACAGAAAAATCAAACTGGGAAAAAGCAGCAGAGGTACGAGAGACAAAAAAAATGAGGGAAGCATTTTGAAAAAAGGGGAGGAAGAAAGTGGAGGAAGTTCCTGTGATGATATTAAGAACACCACACAGCCTTTGTGTCAGTCCAGCCTGACTACAGGGATTGAGTATACATTTTGTTTTAGTCATTCTCCATAACTATACCTAATATTTCTATTTTAGTTTACCTACCCATAGTAGGGTGCATCAAAAGGTAGGAAGAAACAATGAGCAGGAATGTATAAGCTTCCAGAATGGCTGTAACTGAAGTTGGGAAAAGCAGAATTTCCTGTTTTAAGAAAAATGACAGGCAGCTTCAAGATCTTGTTAGGATCTTGTGGAATTGTTGAGTCCAAAGCGTTTTTGACTATTTTGTCAGTCTCTGCACCAAACTGTTACTCTGAAGATTGACAGAAACATTTTAAAACCAATGCAGTTATGGTGTAAATGTGTCTGGAACGTTACAAGCTGTTTCTGTGTTGGATGGAAATTATTTTTTAAAGACAGAATTTTCATTTTAAAATCACTTTGAACATCTGGCTTATTTATTGCTTTCTTTATTTCTGCATTAGCCACAATCCCCACCCCTAACCCCTACTAGTTTATACACATCCAGTACTCCTAATGGGTCCCAGTATCCCATATTCTCCATTGAACCAGTGCATTATTGCATGAGTGACATAAAAACAGGGAAGCCCAGAATTCCTTCTTTCAGAAGCCTCAAAAGAGGGGTAAGTTTGATAAGTTGAAATGCATGATGGGCTATGAATAGTGTGTTTGTGATGTGGCTTTTCAATGCTCTTCACCCTCATTATAAGACTTTGTTAAAAGTAACACTTCAGGTCACTGTTAGGATAGTTTCATATCGTACAGAAGTTACCAACAGGTTGAAGATAAAATATAATTACTCTTTATCCCATTCCAAATACTTGTACCTAAAAGAAAGGTGTTATAAAGAGGGTGCTCAGCATGTGTTTGATACCTTTCTTCATTCTTGTTCACATTCACATATGTTTTCCTACCATCATGTAACATTTTTGCACTAATTTACATTGGGTATCTAGTCACCACAAAAGTAATCTGATGGATCATGTCTTATTTGCTGAATTTCAATTGAAATAACAGGAGTTGATTACGAGACACTTAACTAAGAAGGGAGAAACTTAATTTCTCTTGTACATCAAAAGCTATAGCACGTGGTGCTTGCAGATTTTGAAATACTGATTTTTTTTAAGCATTACAATTAATGCATTTTCTGATTAAGAAATTGTTCTTATTTTTCCAAGGTTTTTTTGGGTAAAATTATTGAAAAATTACTACCAAATGCCACCTTCTGAGATTTATCAACTCGTTTACTAATTTATAGGGGCATATTCTGCAAATAGAATTTGTTTGGAAGACAATAAAAGGGAAATGTTAAGTGTTTCCTAGCAACATTATAGTACTAGTGATAAATATACTGGCACTTTGTTGTTGCAGTGAAGCACAGGCTGCCCAGTTCATGTATGTTTTATGATATTTATTCATCCAAATAATGAAATAATTTGATGCATTCAATTATATATAATTCATGATTTTCTGATATTTGAAACCAATATTGACTTGCTATCTCGTGCATCAAGAATAGTTGACTACTGTTGACGTAACGTGGAGATCAAAGTACAACGATCTTGTATTGCAGTAAAGTTATGATGAGTTACACTTAAAACTTATTTTCTTTAAGTTATTGTTGCAGGCTCCCATATCTCTTGGAAATACCCTTTCTACCACCACCATGTATTTTTTCTAAAATTCTTGTGGTCCTCTTAAGTATTTATGGAGGGCAGTTTCTTCTTTCCTGTTCTGAGTCACTTGCATCATAATTTGTTCTGGTCATGAAGATCATGTTCCTTCTTTAGTACTCACTGAGGAACTAACTGGATTAGGTAGTTGCTAAGATGGCACAGGTCTTGATGACACCTCCTTTTTGTTGATCACTAAATGTATTGACTCCTGGCTCACAAATCAACAACATCACTAGTTCTAGAACCTCTTACTGAAGCTGAAGATCATCTCCTAACCACTATAGAATGCTAATGGAAAATTAAAACAAATTTTAGTTTAATTTCTTTAATTTTTGCAGTTCATTGTTCATGTTGTAAAAGTGGATGAATTTAATATAGAATAGTATTCTGTAAAATCAGCAAGGATCACTAGTATCCTACAAATATGGATTAATTCAAATATCCCACAGTATGAAATAATTAATCTCTAAATAAAACATTTAATTTTTATATATTGTGGAATTCCTTGCAAGCATTTTAAGAGACATCACATTAGCACATATTGAGTGCCTTTTCAAATTAAATGTATACTGCAATTCTAATACATTTTTAAATCATTGGTAAGTCTTCTCTTTGTAATATATCTTGATTCAGTGCTGAATAGTTGCTAGTACGTGCTGCTGTTTTCCAGTTTTGTCCGTGGAAAATGACATCCAAGTGGTATTGGCATTAGAACTACCAAATGGTACTTAATTCCTTCTGCTTTTACTGAGATTATCCATGAGCTGGCATCTCCCAGGCCGTGAGCATACTGGTTGTTTTGTTTAACATGCCCTCTACAAGATTTCTCTCAAGGACTGGAGATCACGAGACCAGCCTTTCCTCATGCTGCCCACATTAGATTTTCCTGTTGTGATGTATAGTGAGAGCAGCACAGTAGCTGTAGAACAGGGTATTGAAAAAAGTCTTCTAAGCATAAGCAAGTGTAACTTACTTTATTAGTAGTGCTGCTACGTGCTGCTTACTGTCCTTTGAAATATTAACATTTCCAGAGAGCACTTATGAGAGGTCTTTGCTCAGCCCCACGTGATAAATGGATACATCAATAGTGATATGTAGACCTTACTGGTGTCTTCTTGCAAGACTCTTTCTAAAGGGAAGAAGTAGTTTATTCTAGAGCCATTTTAGTCTTCAGACTTCACTGGAATTTTCTACCTAAGTATCATTTATGAAGGTGCTTCTACTTTCCTCCTTGCTAAAAATTTTAATTTTCTGTGTGTGCCCCAATCACCAGCCTTAACAATTGCTGAGGGTCATAAATGATGCGGGAGACATGTCTCTTCTAAGTTGCTGGGTGTTTCTCTGGAAAGGGTTATCCCAAGTCATTGAAAGCATGGTAGATCTTCAGAACATTGTGAATGTTAAACCCAGGATACAGCATCTGGCATCAGTGTTTTATTTGCTTCCTATAAGGATTACGTCTTTACTCTTAAATGTCTTTATCTTATCTGGACTAACATTTTTCTAGGATAGCAGCAATGACCTTAATACTGATTTCAGAAAGTAAAATTACTAACTTCTGAACTTGAAAAAGATCTTTGTTTATTGCAGTTTTACTGTGATAATAAAAGCTTTGAAACATTGTAAAAATTAGGCTTGTGGAAGTGTTCATAATGGTTTGTTAGCTGTAATTAAAAATTATTTGCATATGGCTGACCAGTCCTTCATCATCATCAAATTCTGCTATTTTGTGCAGTGTTGGCTGTGTGTTTGTTTCTTCTACAATAGAAGTTCTTTAGCATATTTTTCAAAACAGTAACATTCGAAAGTAATTAAAATAAGTTGTGTATTAGAATTTTTGAAGTTAAACTACCCATTATCACCTAGTAATTTTAAAATCAGTAATTCTTAAACCAGAAGTGCATTTCTGATTGTTGTATTTTGCTTTTATTGTGCTCATAGTAAAATGTATTTTTGATAAATGAAAGTTTTAATCCTTAAGTAATATTTTAAATATACAGTTTTAGGGATTAATCATTTTTGTAACTTGGCCATTGCATGTGAATAATTTTCCCGTTTCTTTCTGTTTTCAAATGAACTGTGCAGTGGTCGGTGAAGATGGTAAGCCCGTGTGCTGATCTGTCTGCTGTACTTCTGCTAAGATAGCATGAAGCTAATCTTTTGAAAGTGTTTCCATATCATAACTGCTTTAAGTCAGGTGCTGAAATACATCTTCAGATTTTCCACCCATATACACTCTTCTTAATCATCCATGCTTAATGTGAGATAATGAGACTTGTGATCTGGCTGCAGCTGAATCTGCGATTTGGGAATTTTAGGGTTGACCAGTATTCATGAGGTGGTCACGATGGAAATACTTTGTGATTTCTCTTTGTCAGGAAAATTGTTAAAGTAGCATAAAATAGGTACATGAAAAGATTGCGAAACTTGTGTAAAGGAGAAATATAAAATACTGCAAAATTCACTCCTTTGAATTTAACAGCAACATTTCCTTTATGCTTAGGAATATTAGAAAGCTGTTAATGTGAAACGAAAACCATACCCTAATCAATATGCAGAGTAAATCAGTACAATTTCACAGAAAGACCTCTGTTCTTCTTATCATTGCTGTAGGAAACTCTGGTTTTAACTGACATGTAAGGAAGAATGATAGCGAGGATGTGATTGTCTTTTTGTTTCTTTGTGGTGTGTAAAAGCACCTGAAAGGATTTTATTTAATTTTTTTTCCTCCAGAAAGAAACACTTCTGCTTTATTTTGGAAACATCGTATCTTGATTTCCCTCCTTTTAAGGTGTCTTGTATTCTTAAAAAAAGCAGTAAGATTATGATTCAACAAGTGCAAAAGAACTGAGAAATTGAGGGGCGCAAGAAAATCTAGAGAGGGGTATTAGAAACTTGGCACCTGAGCCTAAGGCTGCTTGTGTCAGAATCTCCACAGTCAGGTCTCTGTCACATTTCTTCTTGACAAAACAAGCGTTGTCCAGTTCAGTTGCCTCCATGGAGGGTTCCTGTAATGGCAAGTGGGTTTTTGTGCTAAAGGCAACTTTGTTAGCCAACTAGGACACAAATAATGTAACTTTCTGTTATTAGATGTATTACTGTATTTCCTTAGCTGTCAGTGTCTGTCACCCTGAGGGGAAGTTTTCAACAGCAAACTCGCAAGATATGTAAAAAATATCTTCCCATGCTTTTCACACCAAAGTCCTTCCATCCTGTGTATAATCTTGGCACAGGTTCACAATCAAACCTTTTCTGGTTCAGGCTTGTAAGTTGGTAGGGGTTATTTTTGTTTGTTGTTTGTTTTTTTTCTTTCTTTGTTGTTTGTTTTTTTTAAAAGAAGACCAAAGAAGTTTGGAAGGTAGGAGGTTTTTTTCCCCTCCCTGAAACATTATTTTTTACAGTGAAAAAGGTGACTTGGACTATTGAACAAGTTTTGATTCAGATTAACAAATTTAAGTAAAAAAAGTCTGATGTTCTAATGGCTTTTTCTGTGCTCTAGGAACTAGTTTTACTTGAGGTAAAATGCATCGGCACTTCGCAAATCTTAATGTTTTCTAGCAAGATTGCTGAACTTCTGGAAGAGAACTATAGCAGTATTTTAGAATGAAGATTCAAAATACAGTTATTTTTCTTTTGATACTATTAAAATGGCCAGAGAACACACACTTCAGAAAAAGAATCAATGTATACTTCTGTTCTGACTAAAATTACTCTGTAGCAATTAATTCTCTCCTTTCTAAATCTGCTTTAAGTGCAGTGGATGAAGTAGGAGGTACATGCCTCAGTTTTTCAGAAACATAATTAAGACTACAAATTTTGAATTACATCTGTGAGCCAACTGTTACAGAAGGCAGAAAGAACCTTGAATGAATGACTACGATCTGGCAGCAAGAACGTGCATTTATTCTGCTGTGGTCTTTTATACAGCTGTGTGTCAAGTAGAGTTTTTAAGAAGGTCCATCCTGCTTCCAGTGAACACTGTCCGTGTGTGGGTATGTCACTTCAGCTGTCCAGATCTGTGGGTGTTTCCTGTTCAATAGTATTTCTACTTGCAGGGCCCTGCACTAGAAGACTTCAGCCATCTGCCTCCAGAACAGAGACGCAAGAAACTGCAGCAGAGAATCGATGAGCTTAACAGAGAACTACAGAAGGAAACAGACCAAAAGTGAGTGCATTTTTTTTTTAGTTTTGTCATGGTGCTCCCTGTTTCTTTTGAAGTCTTCTACCTAAGGCAACAGTCATCAGAAGCTAGGAGAGAATGTACTAGTCCAGACTGTTACAAAGTTCTGTTCACATTGCTTTTTTCTGCTTTACCATAGCACCCAGTTTGATCCTAATGTTGCATAGGAAACATTGGATCTAAAAGCATGAGTTTAAAAAAAATAATAATTGCAAAGGTCTGTTGAGCAACACAGCTGCAACTTAGTGCATTAAGAAAAGAATATTATTAATATTTAGGAAATTGTGTATTACAAACAATATGGGAAACAGTATTGAGGCTGGTTAGAGAAGAGTCAACAGCTGGAGTCCATGTGTGCTTGTGCACAGAAAAGAAAGGCAAAGTGCTAAAAGGACAGAACGGGAAAAGGGTTTAGGTGTGATGTGGGGAGCAGTAGTTCCTCATGTTTGTGCTTAGTATCTAATCACAGGTCAGGATCTCACACACATCAACATTATTTTAGCTTTGATGAATCTGTACAGTACTGATGTATATATAATTTTTATAATTGTTGGATTTTGTATGGTTTTAGAGATGCCCTCATCAAGATGAAGGATGTTTACGAAAAAAATCCCCAGATGGGTGATCCAAGCAGTTTACAACCAAAATTAACTGAGACTATGAGCAACATGGACCGTCTCCGGATGGAAATACACAAGAATGAGGTTAGACTCTAATTCATTGGGAAAATGTAAATGAGCAGAAAAATTGTATTTTGCCTTATGGGTTATAAACACAGCACCTGCAAAAACTACTTGATGTAAGAAAGCGCTCCTGATACAATTTTTTGTGGGGGCCGTATTTTCAAGTATGTTCATCTAGCTAGAATAAGGATGTACATTATTCAAGATGGAAATTGTTAAGAAGAATTTCTTATCAGTTATTCTGAAATTAGTATGTGACTAAAGATTACTTTTTCCCTTAAGACTAGTATAGAGTATGGGCTAAGCATGAGGGATAGTTTCATGCTTCGTGTGAAGTAACTGAACCTTCAGCTGTGAATGCAATCTCTTTGTGGCTGTGTACTGACAAGTAAACCATGTGCACTGAAGTGCCTTTCTTTGCTGGTTTAAAATCTAGTTTTCTTTGACACCAATATTTGTCTTTTTCCCCCAAGGCCTGGCTCTCTGAAGTTGAAGGTAAAGTAGCAGCGAGAACCGACAGACGGCACAGCAGTGATATCAACCACCTTGTAACACAGGGCAGAGAGAGGTCACTATTCTATCTATTGCTCTTTTATCTTATGCTACAATCAGTGCATGTCTTTGATAGTTAGCAGCAGGTGATGGCTGTTACTTATCCTCTGAAAGTTTATGTCCTTCTAAAGGAAAATCTTACTGGTTCTGAATTCTAGAGGTCACTTTATGGCATTATGGTAACATAAAAAAACCAGTGAGTCTAATGGAAATACCCACTCATGACACAGCAAAGCCTTTTAAAGCTCTTACTCTACTGTATAAGGCTCACCAGTTTTCCATGTTCTGAAGAGACAGGTAGGTCAAATGTTGTTTATGTTTGCTTATGTAGTGAATTCAGTCCACAACTTGGTTAGATCAGTGTTTTCAGACAATCACCTCCAGCAGTAAATAAGAGTGATACCAGTGGTCTGCCCTTCCTGTGATGCGCGTATGTTCTGAGTCTTAGAGCTAAGAACTCCTCAGAGTCCTCATGCTCCAATCATTGCATTATAGCCCTGAAGGGAGTTACACAGACGATGCGAATCAGGAAGTTCGAGGCCCACCACATCAGCATGCACATCCAAATGAGTTTGATGATGAGTTTGAAGATGATGATCCATTACCCGCTATAGGACATTGCAAGGCAATATATCCGTTTGATGGTAAGGTTAACAACATGCACTATGATTCCTTGACTATAAGGCATGGATTATTTATAAAGCAAAGACAGGTAAAATGATTTGAAGTAAATGAACTGTATGAGCAACTGGTTGCTTATAAGATCAGTGGAAATATTTTATAAATCACTTGAATTCATGAGCAGTACTTTTGTGCTGTTTTAAGATAAATATTAGCGTGGCTATTGGCAAATATTCAGCTTTGCAAACTGGACTAGGTTTTGTCAGTAAGCCTGTTTTATCATGTGTTCTCTTGCATGGATTTTTTGGTTCTTCCTGTTTATATGTAATCTGGAAACTCTGCCCTGGGAAAAAGATGACTTGAAATTCTGTCTGAACATTGAGACTTCTTTGCCTCTTTTTTTTTTTTCCCAGGTCATAATGAAGGCACTCTAGCAATGAAAGAAGGGGAAATTTTGTACATTATTGAGGAGGACAAAGGAGATGGGTGGACAAGAGCTCGAAGACATAATGGAGAGGAAGGCTATGTGCCAACATCATATATAGATGTAACGCTAGAGAAAAACAGCAAAGGTGCAGTAACCTATATCTAACAGTAAAGTGGCAGCTTTCCATTGCACGTTCCCCAGGGAAAATAGTGGAAACATAGTAAGTTACACAGGTTCATGGAAAGCATTGGAATGTCAGAAGTCAGCAATGGTCTGTTGTTCACAATGTGAGTTGGCTGTTGTTTTTTTCAGAGACAACCACATTAAATCTTACACCTTACAGTGGTCTGTGATTTTGACTAATGTCTCTTGCTTTGTTTAACTGATCTAGTGTTTTCTGCTTTACAAAGCACTAAATCCAGTTCAGCTATTTAACTGAAAAAAGACCAGGATTCCTGCTTGTTCTGTAGAATACTTTGTTTTTATAGACGACTGAAAAATTACTTAGTTTTAAAGATCTCCAAGATTTACTGTTCCCACTTTTATGACTTAAACTACATGCTTAAAACAGAGGGTTTTTTCCTCTAATAACTAACTGAACTCAGTTACTGAAAATTATTAATTTCCTTCTGTAGCAAATACTTGGCAGCTTTCACTTCTTAAACAGGAAAATGTTTTCTGATTCTGAAAGCTCCACAAAAATACTCAGGAAAAAAACATCATGATTAAGAAGGACATAAAGTCCACTGACCTGCCTCTCTGCTTCCTTTTCAGCACTTGTAATGTAGAATGTTGTGTATCGGACACAACTTCATTGTTTTGACTCTAGATACCTTGAACAGACAAAAAAGAGACCACATGTAATGGTTGATGTCTTACTGAAACCTCTCTCTGCTCCTGAACAGGGAGTTATTTTATATTCTTAATCTCTGCCTGCAAGCTAAGTCTTTGAATTAAATCATGTTTAGTTTGAAATCAAGGTCTTAAATGTACCAAATTCCCCTCTTAAATCACTGAGGACTGGGACTGGAAACTGCATTGCACTACTTGATTTCTGGGGGGGGCGATAGCTAATCTAAAAGCTGTGGCTTGTATTTCTGAGAGTTTGTGGCAGTAAGTCCAAGGCTAACGTGTAGCCACTGAGAATGGCCCGTTAGAACTGAGCACACTTCTCTGTCTTCTGAAGGCCTTCAGTAACTTTGTTTTCTTTTTCCTCTTGGACTGCAGGTTCCTGAAGCGGGTTTCTGAGAAAATGGGCGAGATCTTGAAGGAGGTTACATGCAGCTGCTGGGGGGGTGGGGGAGGGTGGGGTACTAGACTGGGAAGCCCAAGGGGAAAAGCTAGTTGCATGAGTGCATGCAGGCATACATTTAGTCACTAACATCTTAGCATCTCCATACATAGGTAAGGCTGTATTACAAATTCTACAACAGAGTTCCATTACCAGAGTAAAAAGGCTACTGCTCCTAAAATTGCTTTATTATCATCGTCCCAGAGGCACAAACTATATTTTAGCTTGTGCTGTTTTCATTATCTCAATTATGCTCTTTTCTAACTCATTTTAATTGGCAGTCATTTAGAATCCTATGTCAGTTATCAGTTGGCCTGTGCCACCTCCATGCTCGCCGTTAACCTCCTCCTGCATGCCTAGGACAGTCAGGCATGTCTGCATAACACTTTGTCATCATTGCTTGTCTTATTTTGTAACAAACCATTTTGTTTAAATATGTTCAGCACTAGAGTTTCATCCCAGTATCCATGTATGCTGCTATAACTATACCACTGCAACCATCATTACATTCCAGTTTTTGGCCTAACTGAAAAGAGACTGTAATGTGTTTGTGTTGATTTGGGGAAGTCATACATCTCAGCTCTAGCCTACAATGCAATCAAGAGAAACTCCTAGAACTGTGGTCCATCTTCAGCACTTCAGTAACCTGTCGTGAGCACTGAAAACCCAGACCAGACCACCACCAGAGATTCACGGCTGCAAGCTAAGGACTGTTTTCAGAAGTCAACCACTTGCCATTCAAATGCTGCCTTAAACTAGAGTGCCTGAATATGTTTGTTGTTGCCAACACTACCACTTACAGTATCCCACAAAGGGCTTTGTGTCTCAGCTCTTTTCACAGTGCTGCAGCTGCTGAGGTAGTCACGGTAGGTGTTTTCTAGAGCTCTACTTTACTGGATACGTGGTGCATCATGAATTTTATACATTGAAACGTGTATCTCTTCATTTGACTTTAATATTTTTTAAAATATTTTTACGGAAACTGTCTTTTAGTTTTTCACTATGAGGTTCTAATTTTAATTACTGCAGTGTTAGCCCATTTCCAGGTAAAGCTTCATTGTATGGACCAGCTGAAATTTGAGTGATACTTCGTAATGATCTATGTGCACTTTTACTTGTAAACAATTGAAATTTGGATATGTTTATACGTGTAAATATAGTTGTCTGCAGTGCCCCTATTGCTTATGTTGTCTTGCCTCCCATTTGTGGTCCTCTTCATAAATACGTCATATCTGATTTATTAGGGTGATAAGAATTAGACTTAGAGATGTTGGGGGGAGGGATACTTGTATCAAAGCAAGCTTGTCAACCCAGCCACCTGCTGTTTTGGGAAATGAAATAATCAAAACATCCTGTTTTTTCTGGGGTCTGAAGCAATATTTGGATGCAGCAGTGCTGGATTCTTTTTAATTTCAGTGTTATTAGGAACTGTACTACCAGTAAAACTGAATTGGAGTGACTTGTGTAGAGGTTTATTCCCTTTGTTATGTATACCACTATTACACAGCTTGATCTCGTGTATTATGGGGTCTATTAAACTCTAAATTTAGATTTTTGGAGCTTGTATACAGGGTTATTTATATAATAATGTGACATTACTCAATACTGACAAAACTACTTAGGTAGTTTTTTTGGGGTTGGGGTTTTTTGGGGGGTTGCTGGGTGGTTGTTTTTTGTTTGTTTGTTTTTAAATCTAGTGCTTTTTTATTTTAAGTTAGAGAAAAGGAGGAAATGTGATCTGTATTTTCTGCAAAAGGGCCTGTGGTTTGCCTGGCTAACAGCCTTGCAGGTCAGTAATAACACTTCCTGGTAAAGGACTAAATGTTCTTTTCAAGCTACTGTTTGTTTTTCTAAAACCAGGATTTGCTTCCTTTGGAGGCAGGTTGCTTTCTTGAGGGATAGTGCAACTTGTATGAGGGTTATTAAACATAGGAAAAAAAAACATTTGTACTTGCACAGCTAGTTATAAATCACTTATTCTAAAATCCTGAACGTGAGTTGTCTTAAAGAATCTTACATTTTCCAGTAATTTTTAATCCTTTTTGTGCACATGTTGATTTCCTAAATGGTAAATGCTTTGTTTAAAAATAGTGTTCTCTGTTGAGAATATTTTCATGGAATAAAAAAAAAAAATCTTTTCATGGTCTAAGTAATTAGCTTCCTCATTTGTCTTTTGTTAAGATTGACAGGGAGACTTTCAGGATGAAGTCTGTAACCTCTTGTTATGGTGGTAGAACCTCTGCTGTGATTGTAGATGGAGGAACAGGTAATACCATTTTGGTGTTGGTTTTGTTGTTAGCCTACTCAGATACTTGTAAATGCTGTAACATCTCACTGTATAAACAGGCTTACTGACAACAAGCACATGCAGCTCTTGCTTAAATATTTATACAACTTCTGAGGATACTGCCTGTACACCAGTTCTGTATGTGAGGAAGTATATATAACACCACACATGCTGATTTCCTGTGAAAAGTGCTAACAGCTTATACTTTGCCTTCACCCAAGGAAAAAAACAGAACTGACTACTTACCAAAGTGATTCACCTCAGTAAATGAAGCAAGTTCAACGTACACATACACCCACATTTACTCATATCTGAAAGCATTTTAATTATCTGGATTGTTTGTTCTTGCCATGTCACCATTCCTTCCCGGCAGCGTAGCTGTTGCGCAGGCTGCAGTAAAAGCCGAAGTACTGCAGATGCGGTCTTAAAAAACACCCCAGAAGTTGTCCCAACACACACAACTAATTCTCTGCCTTCATAGGTGCAGTGATATTTGAGCCTTCTGTGGCAGGACAAGGATAGGACAGCACAAGAATAATTTCTGCAACCTGCAGGAGTCCTGCAGTCTGCAAATTATTTTGCATAAGGATACACTTTAAAATTCTATGTACAGTGTTTTATATTCGTTAAGTAATACTATACAGCAAATTTTTCTGCAATGTCACTTAATCCGTCATTTTATTTACACTGCTTGCTTCACTGTAATATTAAGATACCAGTGCACATAGGCATTATCAAAATATTGCAACTCTGATGAAATAATAGAAAGCTGTAAGACTATCTTACAGGGATCACCTAACTGTTCAAAGGGATCATTAAATGACTTGGTGACACAGTAAATAAATAACTGGTTTAGAAATCAGTAGTTTTAAAACAAGTGTGCATTGTGCAGTTAGAAGTTATAAACATCATGTGAAATGCAACAAGTGTGTGCAGTATCAAGTCGCCAAAAGAAAGCTAAGGTTATTTCAAGTATATAATTTAGTGTTTATAGTGGCTTATATACATAATTGTTCCACCTGCTTCACTGGAGGAGGTTCCA
Organism: Hemiprocne comata; assembly: GCA_020745705.1. NCBI lineage: Eukaryota > Metazoa > Chordata > Aves > Apodiformes > Apodidae > Hemiprocne > Hemiprocne comata. The sequence goes on along the minus strand of CM036593.1, from coordinate 15,233,913 downwards.
GTTTTCGGGAAAGTGCAGTTAAAATCTGGCTGAATTTCTCGTATCTTTCACTTTGATTAACTTGCGCTCCTTTGCTGCCCCAGAGCAATCTCATTTGAAATTCTGTCCTGAAGATTTCACTCATCTCTTCATCTGGCTGGAAACCTAGTAAGTAAAAAAGAATCCCACAGTATCACCGTCAGGCAAATTTTTTATTCGGAAGAAATGGCTTTTAAACTATTCCCTGTATAAGATAAGCTTTAGTGTTCTGGGTTCCTCTTGTACAAGGATTTTTAATAAGCTAGTAAACCAGTGAAAATCTTTTCCATCTGGGACACTCTAGTATCACACAGATGGCCCTGGGGACACTGGGACGGGCTATCCTTTGCTCAGTTCTAATGGCCTGTAATTGTCAGTATAGCCTGACCTGAAATATAATTACTGATGTATACATGCTGCCTGCAGAAATACGTGCTTCTCTCCCCTCCCTTCTTCACTGCAAGTTTAAATATAAAGTCACATTATTAACATTGTTGCTGCTTTCTGGCTGCAAGTGGTCAGGATCTCAGTATTGCATTTTGTGCTGCTGTAAAGAATCTTACTATGATGGGTGGTGGTTTGTTTGCAAAAATCAAAGTGGGAATTATAAATTGTACAGAAGACAGGAAGTTATCCTCAGTCCTTACTGTGCCTCTGTTCAGATGCTAGAAGGGTCAGCATATTAAGTCATGAGAACTTTGTTTAGCAAAAAATGTATGCTCTGTTGCTTACTGAAGAACTGTAGTGATGAAAAACTTCCTGTCTGCTTTTAAACAATATTGATGCTGTCCCTCAGACCGAGTTTCCTGCAGGACATTTGCTACTCTCTCAGCTTCCATGAAAGAGAAGAATTCCTTGCACTGACTTTTAGTAGCATTTAGGCAGAGACCTTATTCTTCAAACATAACCCACACATTCTGTTAACGTGCAGCAGTTTCTCCTGCCAGTGGTCCCTACCTTCCAGCATCCGTTCCGCAGTCAGGCTGTACGTTTCTGCCTCCTGTGCTATCTGGCGAGCTGTGGCCAAGTGCCTGAGCATTATTTCACAGCTTTGGTCACTGCTTTCCCACAGGTCCAAGCCTTCAAAAACAACAGCCTGTCTCTCCATCAGGGTAATGAGAGGCATGAGCAGTGGCACTGTTACATTCTGTGGAGCGCTGATGGCTTCTAGGATAGATAGAAAGAGTCATATAATCAGACATTCTAAAAGCTGCTAATTGAAGAAGGCAGGGTAACTGCAGTATTCTTGTCAAAGTTGGAAACTACTACTTGTCTTCCATCTTTCAAATGAGCACCTTACCTCAGATACACCTGTCTTACCAGTTTCCAGTGAACTGGCTAGGGGAGAAGGCCAAGACAAATTAGTGTTGAAAACCTGTATTTACTACAGGAGAAGGCTCTGCTAAATTACTAGATGATGGCACAGAGATTTTAAATACATTTAAAATACATTTAATGTATTAATTACACATTAATACATTTAAAATCTGGGTCATTCCAATACCTTCTCTGAGGCTAAAAAATTTTTCTTCTCTATCCATTCTCTTAGAGAAATGTTATTTCCCACTTCACAACCTTTTGGAAACCAGAGCTGCAAAGAATATGATGCAGGAGCACCTGATGAGATCAGAGGAATTATCTGACTAGCCCATTCTTTGTATTTGAGGATTCATCCTCTGATCCAATAAGCAAAGCAAATAGAAAGCAAAATCTACCAGAAATAACTCTACTCTGAGAAAGAAAGAAAGGTTTGTTTCCTGTCTTTGAGGCAGGATAATGCAGAATGTTTCAGTTTCTGCTCCACAAAGAGGGAGTGTGGGTTTGGGCAGAACATAGTATTCTGCATGGGTACATGCACACAAGCACATACTGATGTTTGGCTGGCAGACCCTTTCCTTCTGTTCTGTTATGTTGTACTGCATTCCACAAGAGCACATAGCCATTTTAGCATAGGGTGCAGAACTATTGAAAGAGCAGCTGCCTCATCTCCCAACAGGAAATCAGGAGTGGGAGAGTTAAAAGGCTAAATAGAAACCAGTGTTATTCATACTCACTATTCCACTCATCTTGTCCTTCATGCAAAGCTTTGCTAAATGGCTTCAGCTGTTTTTCATAGGTAATGGCAGTCTGGGTATAACGATGTCTTAGAGAGGTCCAGGTTTGTTCTAACCTGGAGACCTGTTCATACAAAATAGAGAATACCCATTATTGACTCCACAGCAATTCACAGTACACTGCTACTGACAAAGTTTCTCTCTAGTCTTGAAGAAATTGCATAAATGAAATAAACCATTAAAAAATCCCCTGTTTTAAAGAGAAACAGATTTTTACCTGTGGCATTTCCAGTGCTTTCATAATGGCAGAAAACGCATACAAATCCCCCAGCGAGTCCTTCAGCTCCACTGCAACTTGGATGATCCTGTTCAATGTTGCTGCTCTGTCTTCCAGATTTCCTGTGCAACCCAAGATATCCACAGCTATTCCTATTGCCATGGTATTGTGCCTGTAAGTGAAACAATTTATACTACTGGTTACAAATTATTAAATAATAAATTATGCTGTACATGTGTTCAGAGAAGACAAACTCAAAGGTACATTTCAATATCATGGTGTGCCCAGCAAACTCACTCTTTACCAGCATCTTTGTATCAAGAGCAGTAATGCCATTATATGGAGTGTATATATACATTTGTGTTCTAATACATTTTCCTAAGATATTACTACTACTACAAGAAATTCTCAAGCAGTGAATGAATGAACAAACACTTACTGGAAAATTGCCCCAATTCCCTTTGTTCTGGGACCTTCCCCCTACATTTCCACAACCAAACTACTGAAATCTGAATCAGAGAAGCAGAAAAGCCAGATCAAGGACTGAAGGCCCCAATTGTTCCCCTTGTGCAGAATTTTTACAGAAAGCTTTGCTGATAATTTTTTTACTTTACAAGGTCCTCTAGGCTACTACTTTCAGTCTCTTCCACAAACAGTCTCAGCTAGATTACAGGTCCTCTGAACTTTAGTTTACATGAGCTTGTAAAGGAGAGCTGAAGGTGTTCAACAGCTCTAACAGTCCTGCCTGCAACGCAATTCCTCTTTTCCTGTATTATATGCATGGAGTTGCCCCATGACCTTAACGAATTTTTCCTATGCAAAAATAAGTTACATGCCATCTCACAAAATTATCTTCCATACACATGAATTCAGAAAACATGCAGGAGAGTATTCTTTGAGGAAATGTAGAGTTCAGTGTAGCAATGATCTGATCTTCTGGCCATCTGCCATGGAAATAAGTAACAGGAATGTTTACCTTTCAATTAGGTCAAGGCGCAATTGATGTCCATAAGGCAAGGTGATCAGTTCAAGACCAGAGTTCATTCCCATAATCCTCCTCATCTCTTCAGAAACATCTAATATCCTCGCCACCTGTGAAGTACAAAAATTTGTGTGTGTTTTGAAACCAACTTACTTCACAAAAAACCCCTAGCTACACAGATGTCCTCCAGGTTGGTGCAGGGCACACAGAGCTAGTGCACAGTGTGCAACATTAGAATACAGTAAGGAAAACTTAACTTATGCACATGCAGTACCTTGCACAAGAAGACTGATAAAATATTTTTTTGCATGAGTCAGCCATCAGAAAACATATAAAAGGTGTGACCAAAATGCTTAATCAAACTTCAGTCCTCCACTTTCAGAAGGCAATTCATACACAAGCTCCAGGAAAGGGGATGCTCTCTTGGCCCAAGCCTTGTCAGGGTGGCACTGCTCTTTGGCCTTACAGATGTACACGTTTGCTTTGCTGTCTTCATTTCTAAAAAGGCAACTGCTCAGAATGTTTTTGGATTACACTGCAGCTCCTCATAAAGATTAATTAGAAAAGGGCATTAAGGAGGGCACTTACTGTTGAGTGGCTAATGAAGTCGGTATGTGCAAGCTGACACCCTCACCCACTGGCCTTTGCTTTTTAAATATCCTGTATTAGCTACTAACACATATATGCTAATTACAAGCAAAACCACATTAATGATACTGTGAGATTATCTGCTGATGTAAGGCCTGTATGTTGACACATTTACAAACCAATCTGCCTGCTGCTTTCTGATACACCCATCAGCAGACTTGCTTGGTTACAAAAAGATGAAAGCGATCTGGGCCACACAACAAGCCTCACTGGTACAAAATCCAGCACTAGAGAAACCTGTTTCACTCCTAGAGACGCATGCAGGAGTGACACAAAGCCCCTGGAGACCACACTGATTGCTACTTCCTTGTCACAAAAAGCCCTCTCAGCCATGCAAGTGGCAGATACTGACTCAATAACTTACCATATGTGTGCTTATCATTTAAAAGGCAGAGTCACTTGATGCCACAAGAAGACCTATGAACTTCAGCCTTATCAGAGATCTCAGTACAAAGCATTTACTCTGGTCCAGTTCACGTGCCAATCTCATTGTATCATGCAGTTCTTATCAGTGCAGCAGTATGCAACGAATTGCCAATGACTGACAGTTGTGATGAAGATAACATAGACTTCTCTACATGTCCCAGCTGGTTACTGTTCCTGCTCTAAAATCCAAAAATCTGTTTCTGCAAAACATTCCAGTGACTCTTAATTAATTGTACAGGCTCCCACACTTCCAGCAGACCAGTTCACTTGGCCCCATTCAAAAGTTTATAGAATTTAAAGTAAGGAAACTAATAATGAGCTAATTGAATATTTTATATATAGAAAACCCCTTACTGCTTCTCTAAGGCATGCATATACTATGCCTTCAAGCAACATACACTTTAACAATATATTAAAAACATTCTGGTTACTGCTGCTAGCTTTAAGGAGGTGAATTTTGGAACTAAAATATTAGACAATGCTGTTGCTGCTCTTGGAGCCATAATAAAGAAGCCACAATCTATCACTTCTGAAAAGACCGAGCAGTGCTGGAGTCAAGTGTTTCTGAATTACCATGTCTGCATGAAGCTTCACTTAGCAGCAGCCAACACTCAGTGCTGCTGAGGAGAGAAGCTGTGTTTGCTGTTGGCAGGAACCCAGCAGCTGGCAGGCACTCACACACACTCATCCCACTTCTGCTCCAGTGAACTGCCCACTTCCCAGACCTATGGTGTGAATCAGTGCAGCGGCACCTGGAGAGTGCTACAGACATGTTTCTTCTGGAGCACCACCATTCCCACTTCCTTTCTTGTCTACAATCAAGTTGCCCAGTAAGTAGCCATGTGTGTTGCTTCTCAAGCTGCTCTTAAAAAAAACACCAACCAAACCCCAACAAAGCTGATGACACCTGGTTCCTGTAGCTGCTCTGTGGCATGTACAGCACTCAGTCATCCCAGCAAAGTGGTGCAGATTCAACTGTGATTGCGTGTCTTTTATTATACAATTATCTCATGACTTTTCCTGTCTTTCCATATTTCTGATCCAATAGCTCATCTCAGCCTACATTGTGAAGAACAGTTCTGTTTTTTACATCTTTCTAAACAACTCCATTAGCAATACAATTCTCTCATAGGAGGGAAATGCAAAAGTCCTGATACCTATTTTCCCACACCACGTATCCACAGAGACTCAAAGACTAGAAGAGCAGCTGGTTTTAGAAGTTCCACTGAACATCATCTATTACAGCCAGCAGTATGGCAACCAGGTAATGTCTGTCCACCATTTGCTCTTGCAAGGGAACTAGGTAATTCCTGTCTCAAGTAGTTCTTTCCACAATGGTTTACACCATAGATAGCTCTTCCTCTAGTACAGAAGAAAGGCTGAATCACAGACACACAGAACTGAGAGGAGATTAAAAAGGTGTATGGCACACTGAGAATTGGAGTCTGAAGTCAAGGACAGTGGGAAACCTTTAGCCCAAAGGGTTTAACATTTTTGTTCTTCAAATGGGAAAAAAAAAACCCAACCCATGAAATTCCTGCAAGCAAATCCACTCATTAATCTTTTCAAAGCAGTTCTCTAAAAAGTCTAAACTTGCACAATATAAGATAAAATGCAAAAAAAAAATATAAAAATTTCAATCTACTTTTTTTACCTTGCAGTCCATTCTAAGAATATGCTGTGCAATAATCTTTGGGTTGTTGTTAGTGAAAAGCTCCTTAACTCTTTTTAACATTGATGTTTCCAGTGGCTTGTTTTCAGGAGGAAGTAGTTTGGATTCAAAATCATTTGGTTTAAAACTAGACACTGTCTCAAATACAGGTGCAGAAAAGATGCTGTCTTCTTCAGCCACCTCAGTTGAAGCTTCTAAAGGATCTGCAGAGTTCATTGTAGAGTCATCTTCCAGGATCAAATAATTTGTTTCAGAGTACCTGAATGAGTATGGTCCCCTCTCCTTTCTTGTCAGATGTTCTACATAGCTGTTTTTCTGACATAAATGTTGTTTTGTTGCTGCAGGATCTCCGGCAGGGCTTAGTTCACAATAGTTTCCTTCTGAACTGTGGGAAGCTGAAGGAGAATCTGGGGGCTTCATCAGGGGTGCTTTGCTGGGTTTAGGAGGAGGCTTTGGACAGAGCTGACTGTCTGATCCTCTAAGAGCTTCCCCTACTTGTGACTCAGAGGTGACTTTCTGAACAACTGTGGGGCTCAGAGAAGGTTCACTGCCTGTTCTAAATGCAGGAGAGCTTGGACAAGAGTCTGCGTCTGCTTCAGGTAGCCGAGATGGGTGTCTTGAACCTGCAGGGGAAAACAATAATTTAGAAGACCAAAACATACAATTCCTGATGTTTATTCATCTCTTAATGCTATTTCCCAAGGAAAATATTGTCAGATTATGACAGATTATTTGCTGACAAAAATGTATATGAAATTAAATTTTGAGGAATGGCTAGCCAGCAAATTCCATTCACTTGCTGATCCTCCCAAAATCCCAAACACACAGAACAGCTGCACCATAATATTATTCTGTGGTAATGCTGACAATAATTCCAGTCCCTGCTGCATACATAGGCTATACTGTCAGAGCTGGACAGTCTCCATGGCTTGGAATAGGAGATTTTTTTGGAACCTGACCTAGGCTATAAAAACAGAAACCTCCAGCCACACCACATAAAAGATGAGTAATTTCTGAGAATGACAAGTTTGAGATGAAAAAGCTTTGAAAAGCTTCCCAAAGTCAAGCCTGAACCTGCAACAAGGTATGGAAGGAATGAATTTCAGGGACGCTAATATTTTTGCTAAACAGTAGCTGATTGGAAGAGCTGGAGAATCACATCCATGTACTTCTGTGCGTTTATGCCTCATCCTGTACTCAATGCACATTCAAACCTCAGCATCCAACATAGGACTGGACCCTAGGATCAGACATTCCCAATCTGCAGTTCTCAGTGCATTTGCTGGTATCTACAGCAGAGTGGCCAGCTGCATCCTGTGGGCTTTACTGCTTGTTTCCAGCTGGCTCCCAATTTATGCAGACAACAAAATCTGCAAATCACAGCCTGTCACCACTCATAAGCAGTGTGACACCAGAACCTGCTCAGAGGACCCCATGACAAAATGCACAGCAGTACTCTTCAGGTTAACATAGCACCAAAAGAAAAGTTTTTGCAGCCATGGATTGAAATAAGACAATTAATTCAATTACAGATGGACAGAATCTTGTTTTATGAAAGTCTGTCTATCCCACCATTAAACACAGGAGCACATCCTTTCTATCAAAATAGAGTCTCACTTTTCAAATACTTCATATAATCTTTGTCTTGAGAAGTCTTTCCACAATAGGCACTATAGATTTTAACAGTACTGTATTCAAAATAACTAGCAGTCTTGGAGGTCAAACACTAGAATCTGTCCACATGGGAACAGATGCATGTTAAAGAAAAAGCTACAATCACCAACTGATCAAGTGTTGGTACACCTTGTATCACTGGAAGAAGATAATGACAGTGGCCATGGAACCAGAAAGTAGCAAAGGTGCTGAAAGAAAAAAACAAAAGCGATGGGGGGGAGAGAAAGATTGAGAGAAGGACAGAACTGAATACAAAAAACATGGTAGTGCTTTTCTCTTGGTGAGGAACACTATCACATCTGCATACTTTACCCTGAGAAAAAGCAGACTTCTGTCAGAATGACATGAGTGAAACCAGTTCTTGTAAAACAGAAGTGAGGAAAGGTAATGCTGTCAAAAAGAATATTAATGCCAACTGTAGCTGTAATTTTTTTGTGTGTGAAAGCCTGCTAAGTTGTGTACTAAGATACTGAACTACCTGGTGCACTGTAAATCAAAAACCTGTTCCAATGACTTTAAGAGCAAGCAGTAAGCACAGCTCACACCGGCCATTAAATGTAACAATGTACAGTAGTCACAACACCCAACAGTCTCACTTTGGTCTGAAGTGTAACAGACCACCAGGGCACAGACATATTCTAAAAACATTTCATTATAAAACATACCTATTAGCAGATAGCTCTCTGACTGATGAGCCTTTAGAGGGAATCTTTTCTCCAGAACATGGTCCAAACTAGCTGGCTGGCTACCACTTTTTTCTTTGTTTCTAGGGTAAATAAAAATGCAAACATAAACATAGCAATATATCCAACACTCTAAAAACCATACGTAACTAATTGCCAGAATATATCATAACCAGAGCAAGGATCATTAGCTTTCCACTTGGACAGTTTATAAGGATAAAAGGCACTTCATGCTTTTGTGGTAGCAATGAAATGGTCTATACCATGTGTGACTCTGCAGCATTTGTGAGGGTGTTTCTTTGAATGTTGAGACTTTTAATGGAACATTTGATTTGGACATTGAAATTAGGATCGATATCCCACACTTGGTATTTTTATTGCAGAAGTCAAATATGGAAAGAAAGGCTTCTCTGGAGCAGCAGCAAGATATTATTTTAATTCCTTGTCTGATACTAGCCAAGATTTGCTAAGTCACTGAAGAACAAGTTGCCCTGCTGTTGTGCTTCTAGAGTCTACGTTTGCTCTCAGTCTGTGGATTTCAAACGAATTATCCCTTCCCTCTCCCCAGTATTCATCAACTTGCAAATGGAGAACCAGAGCCAAAGCCATCACCATCTTTAAGCAACTAGTCCCTTTTTAAGTGCAGACGTCCATCTTGTTTTTCCAAAGATATTTTCAGAATCTGATTATTGTACTTATTTACCAGTCTGCTAGAATGACTTTCTTTTGCTAGGCTAATCAAATAGCGTTCAGAAAGCATTGTTTTGTCACTATTGTAATGCAAATATCAGGGGCAAGAGCCTTCCCATAAACCAGGGACATGCCCTGGGTCACTGAGTGTAGTCTCTGTGCAACCTTGCTACTTACCATCATAGCTTCATCCATCCCCACTTATTTTACCTCCTTAATGTGGCTTAAATTTTCTAAAGATCAAGCCCCACAACTACCAAGTATTTAACATCTTCTTAACAACATCAGGAAGTTCCAAAAATCAAGCCCTAAAAAGCCCTTTGCTAAAAATCAGGAAACCCTCACACCTAGTCTTCCATCTAAAATCGAAGTTCACATCACCTACAGTGGGAGCTGATAGAGTTACCTCATTTTCCTCCACAAAAGGACAGTAAAATTCAGGTACCTCAAAAGATTTCCTCTGGGTACGCTCTGCTCCGGGGACTGCATGCTGGATATACCAAGACTCAGCCTTTTTGCAGTTTCTGTTTTACCTTCAGGGATACTTGGCTCTTTTTGTCGGACTGGAGTTACACCATACTTTTCTTCCAGACACCTGAGAGGCACAGTCCTGTTGATAGGCTGAAAAATAATTGCTCTGCTCTGCTTTGATATTGGTGTGCGATTCCCAACATAGTATCTAACTAAGCCAGGAATACTGTCGAAACTGTCCAGTTCAAACTGATACTGAACACGGCAGTAGGCTTCATTGAGTCTTAGAACTGTTCTGATGATTTTAAAATGCTGAGAGGTATTTTTCCACTGACAGGTAAGAACAAAGTTCCCAGGACTGGAGAGTGAATCCCTAATCAGAAAATCTCCGTCTCTCTGAACTAGGCCTTCTGCCACCTTTGAGGAAAAAGAATTATAAAAATTTATTTCAGAATTAGAAAACAAGTAGTCAAACAACACATCGCAACGTAATATTCTTAAACATACAGTCTGATTTGGCTGCTCTGGGAGGACAGACAAAGCCAGAAATACAAAGCAAAGCAAGAAGTGTGGTATAAAAATGATGTATCCAATTCTAAAATTAAGAGCTCATCCCACAGCAGAGATCTGGAGGGGCTTATTGGAAGATGCCCAGCAGCCAGAAGCATGACCCACTTTTGCATATTTATTTATTCTAGTTTGCTAACAGAAAACAAGGGACAAAGGGAAAGCAATGGCTCAGGATTTTATACTACGTGGTATCTGAAAAGGCAGTCCCACTGAAGTTCAGAAGCCATTACTACTTTCATTATTACAGAATATTACATTATATCACAAATTATTACAGAAGTGACAGAAGCTTTCATTTTTTATTCTTTGTGAATACTGCATAGTACTAGGAAAAGTCAGAAAAAAAAACCCTGTTTTTCTGTTTTGCCTTAGTCCTTTCCTGTGATAAACCACCATGTAACAGTTAAGTGCAGTGTGTGTGGCTGCTGTGCCTGCTCCCCCTGCTCAGGTGAGGGGCAGCAGGAGCAGCTCGCAGCCCTGGGTAGAGCCGGGTACGCACAGGGGCGAGGCCCGCAGGGGGAGCTCCAGGTGCTCCGGAACCTATGCTCCAATCCAATGGCAGATTTAACATGTTTTTAACTACGACTGTAAGGATCAAAATGAAGTTATTGCATCGATTGTGCTGTGGGGTTTTTGCCTTCCCCAAACTCAAAATGCAAGGAAGAAAACAAACAAGAACATTTTAACTTTGGGTAAGAATACTGAACCAAATTAATGCCAGTATGTCTGAACAGTATGTGGGGACAGTGTTCTCATATAAAGCTTAAATTCCATTTCAGTTGCACACAAACCCAGAAATAGCTGTATTTTCCACCAGTGTCTGCCCTGAATCCTTCCCCAGCCTCATTTTATGCCAAGCTGTGATAAATACCATGGCTTTCACACAAACCGCATTATGTTTCAACTAAATTAATGCAGGTATCAGAGATTTATATAGTGCTTTAGTGCAATTCTGCTTTCTATAAAAGCTCAAAGCACATTTGGCAATGCAAAGACCACGTACCTGCCGAGGAATACGTCCATGGTACCAGGCATGGCTACGCAAGTCTTCACTACTCAGCTGCAGTTCTTCCTCTAACTCCTTCTTCAGTTTTTCTGGGCTGTTGTCCATAACTTGCCTCTCCCTAGAAAACTGCAATAAAAGATTAAAAGTTTCAACCGTGCCAAGTTTAGTGATTAACATTTTACCTGGGTTATAACTTCCATCACATGATAAGCACTAGCCACTGGAATGCAGGTGCTGGTTTACCAGGCTGGCTTGGCTTCGCCCTACATTGTGTGCGTTGAGTGAGATAACATCTGATTGTTACACATGCACAGAACAGAGCAAAGTGTTCTGTCTGTACACCCAGCTAATATTGACACACCTACAAAGTCACTTCTCTTCCTTCCTCTTTTTGGTAAGAATTCTAACTGTACCCCCCAAAAATGGACCTGTACCCAAATGTTCTGCTGCAATATTCTCCCTCCTGTTTGAAATTCCATTTTAAATTCAGATTCTTTGCCTCCCCTTTGAACCCATCCAATTAAGAACATACCAAATGCATCAAGACAGGCTAACATGGTCATACATGGGACATACATAGTTTCACTAAAAAAAGAGTGTGTCAAAGCAGATTTTCAACCTTAAAGCACTTACTTTTTACAGTCAATAAATCTACCATGTCCAAGATATTCCCCCTTCTTAAGGGAAAAAAGCTGCTGTTGCCCCTTAGCAGAAGCCATGAGATCTGCTTGGAGGTATCTCCATTACCCACTATACAACTGTTTAGATTTTCTGGAAAATTTCAATCTTCCACTCTTCTTGGAGTACACCTTCCATACTGGACCATTCTGGCTCACCAGCCCTTCTAGTGGATGCAGTGTTGCTAACAAAGTATGGTGCAGCATCTTCTCTAGAGAGTTGTCATGTAGTCTTTCATAAGTGCTCAGTGGAGGGAAGTTCTTTGGACTTCCTTACATTCTCCAAGGGCTGGGAACTCCATCTTTACGGTTGCTGAGGAGTTTCAAAAGACTAAGGTTCCCAAGAGAAACAGGTTCATTGCAGTGAACATGTTCTACATTGATCAAAGAATCAGACTACAACCTCTTTTAAAAAAAAGCACATTTTAAAAAAATAGAGCAGAAGAGAGAGAGGGGCCTCCAGCTGGAGAGCAGACTAAAATGCAGCTTTTCTCCCCCACTGCATTATGGATTTTTTTCTTAGCTTTAGATATGAGCCAAAGCTCATAGGTTCCCTTCACTGACACACTGCTGTAAATATGCAACTCATGCATTATTTTAAAAACAACTGGGAATGCCTGCCCATCAATCCTTTTATTTCCAAGAACACTGTTCTCTACAGTATTTTCTTCTTCATGTTGAATACTCCCAGCACCTAACGCTGGGAGCAGGTGGCATACATTTAGCACTTCTTTCAGCAATCCTCCCAGCAATTTCAAGCAGACTGAATTACAACAGGTTACTAGACAGCAGATTTTTGGTGGAATAACGCCAGAAGAGGCATCCTGCTGCCAAGACTATTTAAACATGCTGGGAGCCCAGAGGAATTTTGAGATAAATTCTATCTTCTCTGCTTTTCTCAGAGAAAACTAAGGCTTCACTTAACACAAATGAGTGTAGTAGCTTATACAGGAATGCAATGGATAAAAAAACAACCTGGTAAAGAATCACTTTTCACCTCAGTTCAGCTTCTGTGAACCATAACATGATGCTATTTATCCATACAAAACGGACAATCATTTTCAACAAGAAGTAAATCCTTTGTGCCTTTTTACAGTCAAGGTCTTTCACCAACTCCTCCCAAGCTTTACAAAAAGAGCCTGTGCAGGAACAACCATGCCACTAAGAAGACCTTCACTGCAAGGGCTGTTTCATAAAACCATGTACAATGCGAAGAGATTAAGTTAGTGGGTGTAGAAAAAGTCACGGCAGAGGTGTGGTGAGGACGCAAGTCCAAAACTGTATCAAAGTATCAAAACATAGCCAAGTAAGGCCAAATATCCCCCCTCCACTCCTAACCTCTGTGCCCTATCAGACTAAAATTGTTCAAGGACCAGTGGCACATGGCTGCCACCTTTATTTTCCAACTCAAAAGGCTGGATACTCATTTAAAGTTGACTGGCATTGATTCTAGAATTAAACGTTAACCATTTCACTGCCACATCTTACAGAAGGATAGCAAGTATTACAGCATTTACATAAGCTGAAGGTAGAGTGGAGAACACACATATTGCAAGTAGACTTTTCGAGAGCACCTTTCCTCTGACTGCACAAGGAAGTTGCTGAAGAACTTTTGAAGTATCCACTCCAGTCTGAACAACAGCATTCAGTTGTAACAGCATACAAATCTTTTACATTCGTGGCTGTGTATCTTGCTGACATGAAGGGAACTGTATTTAAGTTTTTGAAAAATGTTTTTGGCTGAATGGAGAATAGTTGTTTTTTTTTAAAAAAACAAAACTACTATACAAATTGTTACCATCATTCCAAAAGCATCTCACTGTAGCTCAGTGGTAGGCAAAGCTACTGTAAATGGAACAGACTATAACATGCAAATGCAATAACTGAATTTGTCTAGGAAAGCTAGATTCTTAGCCAACAAAAAGAGCTATAGGTGGTTGTGTACAGACTAAGCTCATCCATTGCACTGACACAAATTATCTTGGAAAAACAGACTGATCAAGTTACAGATACAAACGCATGACAAATACACTATAGAAACCTAGAATTTCTTCTGGTGGTTGAATGGATTTGTCTCTACTTGAATGAAGGTAATGGGACACATACTGCACTTGAATTACATCTAGCAAAACAAGAAAAATATTTAAGGAATCCAAACCAACTAGATTGTTAGCATTCATGATTACTGGTTTGTTAAAAATTCTCTCCACCACGGTCTACCACACTAAGCATAGTCTGATTGCCAGAGGTCAGACATCTCCTGAGTTGAAGCAAACTTGCTTAAATAACCCCTATGCAACTCTGAACTTAGTGGAAGAACTCCTGTGGCTAGCACAAATCTCAAAATTCACAGGGGGGAAACTGCATAGGTAAGCAAGTTTAGTAATAGCATGTCTTCCTGGACAGTTTTTTGCTGGCTGAGACTGATTTCTTATACAACCTACATCCACTAAAGCAGAAGTGTGACTGATGAACTGTCTGTAATCATACCAGCCTATACCTTTCTACTTTAAACACAATACCCAAAGCTTATGGACCTGCAAGAATCTCTGCATACACTGAACTTCCCATAATGCATGTAAGGGCTCAAAAATCACTCCAGGCACAACCCACATAAGCTTGGTAGTCTGTAAATAAGGAAGTGTGTCAATTTAGGACAGCACAATTAGCTATGTCAATGGACTTTCTTTCAAAAGACAAGGTGACCTGTTCCACACAACATGACACAGATACTTCAGCCTCATTTCCCAACAGCATCCAAAAGTTAATGGCCAATAATGGTATGCTGTATATTTGCACTAACATCATAACAACAAACCTTCATTTGGTCCTATGTCCTCAATTTATGCCTTCGTCTAAGACACTTTGTTGGCTCCTATCCAATGACAGAAATTCAAATTTACATTTAAATTTAGTGATGTGGATGGTAAAAAGAAATAAAAAAAAATAATAATCTAGGACAAAAATTAAACACTTCAGTATATTCTGCAACAAAACACAGTTGAAGTGACACAGGGATGCTTCCACTTTAAATCCTTAGAGATTTCCAAGTAGTAACTACCCTCTCAGAGATCCCTGGAATATAAATGCAACTCAAGTTAGCAGAACTCTCTTCAAATACAGATGCTTTCCCTGGCCTATGAAGAACTCACCCTAAGCATGTGCTATCCAGAACTGTTAGTTCACATTTTAATCACATTGTTTCCAGTTCTGGTGCTATTTTTAGATATTCCTGCCATGCTGAGCTTTTCTGAACAGGTCTTAAAAAAACCCAAAACAACAAACTATTTTGCAATACAATATTATCAATATCCAGCAAAGGCCTTCAATCCTACTTACATACTCGATGGAAAACCTTGAGGGCCAAGAGTTTTGAAGGGGGGAAAAAATTCTAGTCAGTACAGGTATTTTACTGTTTTTAATAAATGCTATGCAAGTTTATTATATATCACAAAGTTCTACTCTCTGGCCATTCAGCAGTAGACTGTGCTTCAGATGTAACAAGCTACCCTTGACATTACATATGATTTTACATTTTTTCAGGCAAAGATTAATCTAGTGTACCAAAAATTGGAAAATATCAAAGTTTACGGAAGTAAAACATCAAAACATGATCTTATTCAGGGTAAATTTAAAGAGGACTTGGCCTACTACAATATTCTGTACCTATGAAACTTGTGAATACGTTTTAACGGGAATTTCTCACAATAATCTGTTGTTTGAGCATTCAAGGGGGGGCCACTGTCATTTGAGTGTTTGGCACTCTCCAGAGGAAATTCACTCTATCAAGCTCTTGTGTCCACCATTCTAGCTGAATTTACCACATTAGATAGGAATATCTTTAAATTCTGCTAATTAATCTGCTATGTTAGTTTGGTGGTAAACAAAAGAGAAGTGCCACATTTATTCTGTTGCCTACTGGTAGTGAATTCTTCCTCCAGTTCATACCTGCAATAACTGGGGCAATTCCAAGCACAAATACAGGTTGGGCAGAGAATGGACTGCAAATAGCCCTGAGGAAAAGGACTTGTGGGTGTTGGTTGATGAGAAGCTCAACGTGGGCCAGCAATGTGCACTGCCAGCCCAGAAAGCCAACTGTGTCCTGGGCTGCATCAAAAGAAGTGTGGTCAAGCGAGGTGATTCTGCCCCTCTACTTCACTCTCAGGAGACCCCACCTGGAGTACTGAGCCCAGTTCTGGAGCCCTCAACACAAGAAGGACATGGAGATGTTGGAGTGAGTATAGAGGAGGGCCACGAAGATGCTCAGAGGGCTGGAGCACCTCTCCTATGAAGACAGGCTGAGAGAGTTGGGGCTGTTCAGCCTGGAGGAGAGAAGGCTCCAGGGAGACTTTATAGTGGCCTTCCAGTACCTGAAGGGACTACAGGAAAGCAAGGGCATGTAGCAGTAGGACACCCTCATCCTACTGCTACATTTCGTGCTTTCTTCAGTTGTTATTAATTCCTCTCTAGGGTGATCAAGTGGGGATTTTTTTTTGTTTGGCTTTTATAAAAAAGCTTCAGTTATGAGGGAAAGAATTCTGCTTTTTAGACACAGTTTGGAAGTGGTCCAAAATCCATCATGCTAGATCATCTCTTTCAGTTCTGATAATGTGGAATTTCATATCCTGTCTCCTTGTATCCTGCTGGTAAAGTATTATTTACTTAAAGCACAGCCAATGACTGTTCCAGATACATGACTAAAGGTGGCCACATTTCTATCCGCTTATTTCCTGGTGCTTTGCACAGCTCTTGTCAGCTCATATTTAAATTAGCCCAACAGGCAGCCTTGGAACCACCTGATTTCCTGTTGCCTGGAAGGTTTCAAGAAAAAAAAAAAGAAAAAGAAAAGAGACAATTATTAGGGATAAATGACAACAGCTCTGTGAAAACTGAATTGTGATCTGATTGAGGAAATAAGTTATGTCAGTATCTTTCCTAAACTTTTAACAATTGCACTGTATTTATCTAAACCAGATCTATTACAGCTTTCTCCCAAATCCATCTTTTCTCCAACACTGGAGGCCTGCTACATGCTTTGTTTACATGCACCATCAACTGAACTACAATTTTCTAACCTTTCTGTCACTAGGTCCTACAGAATCTCCGAATAAATGAGGAGGGATGGGAGATACTTCGTGACTCAGAAAAATTTCACATAACTTTTAGCCAAGTGGGTAATTTAAGAGGAAGACCAAACAATAGAAAATGTGAAGGGGATGCTGGGACAGGGACAGGTAATACCAAGACAGAAGGCAAAGATGTATAATGAGAAAGAAAGGAAGGAGACACACAAGACACTAAAAACATCTGGAAAAGTGGAAAATTAATGAAATTCTTCTATTTCCAAACCACTAGAGAACAACTGACTTGTTCATACAGAAAATGAAGATTTTATTGTCAATTCTGGATCGAGATATTCTTCACTGGCTGCAGAGATCCATTAAGTCTCTTGCCCTGTGCTCTTGTGATCTTGATCAGACTGCCTGTCTGGCACTACGAGTACAAGCATTTTAAAATACACAGTTATATCAATTTATAATATGTTTTACTTTTATACATAATGAGTACAATGTATTTAATTTCCCTTATGACTCTACTAATTCACCACCAAAACCAACAGACTCACACCAGGCATTTAAAAGGATATCCATGTGGAACCAGACTCTCCATCTTTGAAAGCATTCTTGCTGGTCTTTATTTTCTCCTGCACAAAAAAGTATCATCGGCCAAGAACTTACCAAGTGAGAACAACACACAGACAGAGTTATTTCTGAAAGAGTATTTTCAAGAAAGAACTAATGGAAAAAAGGGAGTTTCTACATTCAGGAAACCATTTTCTCATTACCTTGGGCATTTTGAGCTCCAGCTGTGGGTTCACAGGGGCAGTTTTCTCTAATGTTCCAGAGTGCACAAAGTTCACACAGGACTGTAACAAGTGCTGTGTTAAGCAATGGGACGTACAAAATGGGTGATAAAAGTCTGTCTGTATAGATAACTGCCAAATCTGCAGGTTTTTATTTTCTAGTGGCCTGATTGTTTGGTTGAGACATAGACTAAATAACATATAAACTTTTGCCACATCCCAGATACAAGGGAGAAATCTCAGACTACTCAGACATTAATTCATACAGGAGAATGGCAATTTTGAAGCCACAAGATTTCTGTGTGCTTGTTTGGGTTAACAGGTGACAACTTTTGAGGTTACTGAGGAAAAGGTAAGAAATCACTGTGAAGACTTTCATCATTACTGTGGTGGCTCTTTAAAAATCAAATAAACTCCATCATGTGGATGTTGTAAGTCTGCCACCATGAACAACATAACCTGCCTGACATTCACAGAAAAGTGGCCACTTTTTATTAACTAATAAGTGAAATATTTGTTTGGGAGGAGGAAATTAAAAAAGGCTTTTAGTAACAAGTTCAGTCTGATGTTAACTAAAGGTAATGGAAAGACTCAATTCTACTGGACTCTGCATCCACCTTCCACTACCACACTACACTGATAACAATTCCTTAATTTTCTAGGGGACCACATTCAGAGCTAGGAGGACAGCTTAATTTCTGGAATATGGATCTTGAGAAATCCTGAGTTTAGAGTTAGTCAAATATGAATCTCCTCCTTCAGTGAACCTGGGGATTCTGACTATCAAAATCTAAAGAATTTTAGAAATTAGGTAGGTTTGTTTTGTTTTAATGTGAGAAATACTTAAATTAAAGGTATTACCAAGAAGTTAAATGCATAAATATCTACTGGAGGATGTTCGCATTGAACAGGAATCACTTACAGAGCACCAGCAGTCGTTGTGCTATGTATTTATGATAGAGGGTTTACTGCTGTGAAAGTTTGATAAACTGTATAAAAATATCATGGGAAATTGAAAAAAATTATATGGTATAAAACTCACCAAAAGTCAAACTCAGCAGCAAGAAAACAGAAAATCAAAGTTCAAGGAGCTATACAAAATTTCACATCATTTTGATAAGTCAGTCTTTTCCCATCTGGCCTTCTCCAACAATGACAAATCTAACATCAAAAAGGCAGACGCATAATGCTGGGTGGTGATGACTTGTCAACTCGTGTTATCAAATCCAGCTGCCTCCACATACATGCTGAAACTGGATACATGAAGCCCGAGGATGCCAGTGAAACAGATTTAGATCATCACATACTGAAGAAATATTAATTAAGATCTACTATCTATAAAAAGTGTTTGCAATTCATCCAAGATAAGAGATAGCACTTGCAGTAAGTAGCTGTTTATAAAAGGCTTCTTACACATGCTACATTCATAGCATTAGTACATGACCCAGTAATGAGCTAGATCAATGTGCTGTAAGTTTTAAAACTTGGCACTCCTGATTAATTTGAGTGGCTTTCCCCTTTTGCACAGCTTCAGCTGAGGGTGAATCATAGCAGAGAATTAAGAATGAAACTTTGAACTTCAAGATCTTTCCCTCTGATCACTACAATACTAGCTAGAAATAAAAAAAACCTGTCTTGCAGTGAATATAACTTTATTAATTTAGACCTCTTCATTTTTTTAGTCATCATTGATCACTGATTTAGTCTTAACTTAATTCTTAACTTAAAATTAAAGAATAGTGTTTTGGCTTGGAAGTGGCGTAGTTCACAATTTAGAATCCTCTCTTAACTTTTTTTTTTAACCACAATCAGGAACCACTTGCCTTGAAGCTTCCCTTTATTTTCCTCAAATGTAGAAAGCTGACCTTAACTATAAATAGCTATATTAGATGGGATTGTAAAAGGTGCTGACACATCATAACTGAGGAATGAGCTGATCCAAGTTCAGATCTTCTGCACTGATCATTCGATTTTCTATTAATGTATGGAAAAACAAACCAAACATCCGCTATTGAGATCCTCATTTCACACGCTAAGATTAAGTACAACAACACATAAATGCTCAACTGCTGTACTGCTTCCTGTGCCTTGATGGCACACAACGAGGCACCTCTGAGCTTGGCCACAATTAAATCAGACAATGTAATTACAATGAATTTATCACGGTGCAGAAAAAAATCTTCATCTCTTAAAGGTAGCTGCAGAGTCCAGCATGCTTATTTGTGGATCAATTTGGTATTTCATTACAATTGTAATTACTATTAAAACTCAGAATTAATCTAATCTAATCACACAAATGGATTTACCTTGAAGTGGTATGTTCTCACAAATTAAGTAAGATGACAACTTAGGCTCACAACAACCTAGACACATTAGCATTTCATGGAACATACATAATTTGGCCCCAAGGTGCAGACCTTACTTGATTTGATGACCACCTACAGCCACTATCTCTTCAGTGAACACGCTCCAGATTCCTACCATCAGAACTTCTTAAAATAGCAGTTCATCAGATTCAACTAATGCTAAATCTGCATGCTGGGACACAGGCATTCAAATACATTTTAAATGCTGCAAATCTCTTTAAATAGAACCTTATTTTTGAAAGAGCCCAGCTGTAATTTGTTTCTACATAAAAGGTTTTATTTTTTACCCTGCATATAGCAAACACTATTAATGTTTGAGTTTCTCTAGAGACTATATGGATTAGACCAAATGGAAAGTTGCCATGACAACACCACCGTTATTTTAGGTATTTGAAATTCATGCCAAGTTAAACAAAGGGCATGCATTGTCAAGAACAACGGTTTTAAAACTGCCAACAGTAAAATCTGATGTAATTTTTAAAGTTTTAGAATGGAGTTAAGTCTTATGCTTAAAATTGGAAGGAAAATTAAAATTAATTACAGTAATAGGGCAGCATTTTTAGCTCTCTATTCTGATGATAACTTCTGACATTTGTCCCAGAGAGCATGAGAGGACAGTCTACCAGATTCACCTTTTCAGTGTGCCCAAAAGACTGAGCCCCACACCCCACTTTCAGAAACGGACAGTTAAAAGGCTAAAGCACTACAGGAGAGAAAAGGGGGGGAAGCCATTCCCAGTTTTTAAGGGCCTCCATCAAAATCTGAAAGTAAATAGCAACCTTCACATCCTTCCTCACTAAAAGTGCTCCAGAAAATCTATACAGGTTATGCAGTGACTTACAGTGCTGACACATTGTTATTCAAAGAATGATTCAAACATAAACATTAAATAAAAATATTTAGAAGCTTAGGTATAGCTCCTCAGTGCCACAGATCCTCAGAAGTGGTTAGATACACCACCTGATTACAATTCAATTCTCAAATCACTTAGAGACCTCTGTAAGAGTGGCTCGAAATGTTTGTGAAGGCTTTTTCTTCACATATAGTGCATTTCTGCATAAAGTGAAATATGTCCCTGCCCATGGCAGGAGGGTTGGACTAGATGATCTTTAAAGGTTTCTTCCAAACCAAACCATTCTTTGAGTATATGATTTTCTGCATTTAGTAAATAAAAAGCTTCTAAAATATAAGGGACAAGTCCAAAATTCTCTGAAGTGTTAAAAAAAAAAATAAATTGCCAATGCCTTCAGTAAGTAGGTGACAAAGTTAGGGAACCCGGTGGGCTGATCAGTTAAATTCTGAAACCTTGAAACTTCACTAGAATTCTCTTCAGCAAGTCAAACCAGGCCATTTTTAACTTAGTGCCTATACATAAATTTGGCTAATAAAACTGAAAGTTGTTTGAGCTTCTCTCTGAGACAATGGTGTATTCTAAAGTTGTTATTGAGAACAAAAGCACACTGTACCCAGCCGTGTATAAAAACAAACACTTCTGAACAAAAACTGAAAGCACTACTGACTAGCACGCTGTGTATTTATTGTTACTGAAAAAGGGCACCTACCTTGACTCTGATAATAGACTTACGATGATAAAAGCAGCAAAGTGCTGCAATCAGCATTTGAAAAACATTATACTCCTTCGGCATTTTAAGTTCTGCTGCTTGTGGGTCCTCAAGACTGAAGATAAACAGTTGCTACTAAGAGTTTTCAGAGAATTAGCAAGCTTTTCAGTATCACCACTGACAGCCAGAGCTGCTACACTCCCCTACTCACGTATGAGTCAGGAACACTTTCCACAACTGAAGCTGATATTATCAATTCAGTGGCTGCTGGCATGCTTGCTTCCAGCATGCCATATAGAGAGTGCCAGAATTCTCATGTGATCTTTTTCACTCACCAGTGAAATCCTATCTCCTCTATCTTGGTATGCCCTGGTTCAGAGATGTATTTAAGCCACCAGCTCAAGGCAAACTTGTCTTCTTGATGAGATACAATACCTGACAGTCTCCCTGTGCTGATAAAGACCTAATCAGTTGCTCCAGCTCAATCATGCAATGTCTCTATCTGCATCATACACACAAAAAACAAAAATTAAGAGGAAAAGCAGTTGATTACTGTTTGCCAACTGTTACTTTTTGTACTCAAATAAAAATTACCTCCTTAGAGCTTATGTAACCAAGGAAAATGATACATCTGTTTATTTTTAATTAAGACGCTTCTGGCAATCATCCCTGAAAAAAATAGCAAGAAATCAACACTGTCACGCAGCCAGTGTTAGTGGTGCAACCAAGATACCTTTAGTATTTAAAGCTACAAGTGCACAGCTTTATCTTGGTAATAGTCCCTGGGACTGCACAAACTCCTAGAGGAAGAATGAACTGAATTTGAGAACACCTCTGATTAGGCAAATTAAAAATAAAACACTAAACCAGAATAAACCCCAGTAGTTTTTATTTATGCCTGTGATTCTGTTCTCTTGGACAGCATAGTCCACAGCTTGTTGACCAGTAAACCACGCATCAACAAAGAATCTGGCCTACATAGCTCAATGCTCTCTCTAGAACACAGGCAAAAAAGAAAATAACTTGGCTAATTATAATAGCTGGTACAGACAAGACCATAGAAGCCCAAGTAAAGTCTTGGTGAAAGGAAACAAAATAGCCTGGATTGAGGGTACAATAAAACCTCTAAAACACTTAAAAAAGAGAAACTTTGAAGAGATCTGTAATTTATAACCTGGATGATACCAAAAACTCCAGAAATCACTGATATCTCAGACCTCAGATTAGGAATAAATTAGTCCCAAGAAGAGCTTAAAAGGAAGAGCTATTTTTCTTTTTCATCACCAACAAATAAACTCCGTAATAGGAGGACATATATAGTAAATGCTTACCCAAGTCCTTAGATATTACTTGCAATACCTAATCATAGAGTACTTCCTTTCCACATTGACTGAACAATGTCAAGTACCCTCAGTGTCTGCATCAAGCAATGGGACTTGGCATATAAATCAAAGTTTGACCACCTTAGATTGCAGGTATCTAGCACCAAGTTAAGCACCAAACCCAGAATGTTCATAAAGCTAGACATTAAATGGACTGAAAAGTGATTACCCTGGCAATAAAAAGGATGAAAGATTGTCTCAGAAAAGAAGTTGAAAATCATGACTTTGTAGGTGGAGTCTTGCTATAGCTGGGGAGAGGAAATGCTTTTCCAAGCAGTTTATGACTATCCCAGACAATGAATGAGTAGATAAAATACTAAGAATGTGAAAGTATTGTCCTTTTCTCTCTACTCTAAGATGCAGAATATTTTAATTTACTTTAAGTTCGTTTTCCACTTTGAGGAAATCCATGGGGCTGCTTTAGCAGGTAGCCAGAGAAGAGAAGACAAAAAGATACCCTGCAGAACTCCAAACGTGGAAGCCTCAACTGTGACCTCTTGTCAAGTACCCAGAGTAGCATGATACAGTACTGAAGACAACAGAGAGGATCCAGCATCCTTTCTGCCCTGTGTTTTTCTACTTTGTCAAGTTCTAAATTGCAAATACAACTGTTATTGTGGTTCACTAGCTAACACATGCATTTTTCCCCTGGCCTTGATAACTTTGTGCATACATTCATGTCTTATGGAAAGATCTATTAATTTTGCAGCTTTTATTACTTGTTTACCCAGAGATATATACTGGTATAGTTCTACTAGTCTAGTTTGAATGATATCATTCTCAAGATGGTTTC
This sequence comes from Hemiprocne comata, assembly GCA_020745705.1. Taxonomy (NCBI): domain Eukaryota; kingdom Metazoa; phylum Chordata; class Aves; order Apodiformes; family Apodidae; genus Hemiprocne; species Hemiprocne comata. Next base: position 15,210,099 of record CM036593.1, on the reverse strand, counting down.
TTCTCCTGAAACAAGTAGTAAATACACAAGGGAGGCAAAAAATGAAGTTTTTTGCATATGAATCATCTTCCCAAAACCATTACAACAGAACCTAGATTCTCCCTGTAATCTTTTCCCTACTGAGAGCAAAGGGACATAACGGGTATATCTTCCACAGGCTCCCTGGATTGCAAAACCTCCCCCCCTTCAAAGGGAACAGCACAGCTCAATCTAGTAAGTAAATCTGGCCTAATACATATTCGATGTGGGCGTGTCTATTTTTTATTTGAAAGGCTTGTTACTAAGCAGCAGTGAAAAAAGTTTAAGTGATACATCCAGAGCTCAACATGAACAGCAGGGCATAAATTACAAACAGTAATTGCTAGTTCCTTATTCCCTGTCTGAAATGGAGTAAGTAAAGACTCAAAAATTATGTATGCTGTGAGAATGCCAGAAATAATGAACCTTAAAAAATACTGTACAATTTCATACAGCAGCTGCTGACACTTTTCATCAACAGTGTAACTGGCAGGAAAGAGAGTGCTTTATTTAGATAGTGAATCTAATGTTTTTAAACAAAACTAATGGGATATTTGTTTTTAATAAAGCTTAACGTGACTTCTGCACATATAGTTCAGTGAATGAATGACATTCTGAAGAGTCAGAACCAGAACCATTGCTTGACACTGTGCTACAGTGGTATGAAAATGTAAACTACTAGAAGGCATCTCAAAGAGTACATGAGAAACCTCTGGGTGACAGTACAATAGTTCCTGCACTGCTGGCTATCATGGAGCTGTTTTCAGCGAGCATGATCAGAACAGCCTTTAGGCTGCTCCAGATTACACTTCATACATAGCTTGTGAATATTGACTCAGAGAAACAAAGGACAGTTTAACCACATTTGCACTCTCCTGTCCTGTGACTTCTTGCTGGTAATTTGGGTTCTTAGACTCTGCACATGAGAAATAAATAATCTGTTTCTTGCACCTTAGAAACATCAAACACAGTCTTGTATCTCTCATTCTCTCCAGCATCAACAGATCAACCATCATCTTCACTTTGTTTTCAACAGCTCTTGCCAAGAATCTTAAAACATCTGATAATCCCTTCATCTGTTCCTAAGGGTAGCTGGTTAGAGTGGTTTTGATAACTAAGTTTAGAAAGAAAGGATTTCTAAGTTAATAGAATTCAAGGCCATGTCAGTTTAAGGGCATTTGATAGCATATTCTGTGTTGAGTTCCTAATAATCAATCAGGAAGATAAATTAAGGTGTCTCTGCCAACCCCATCTGTGTTATTACAAAGCCTCCAGAGTTATTTAGGGTGTTTTCATGGCCCGGTTTAAATTACATGTACTCAGCACTGCTTATTGGGACCATTCCCCTGACACATCTCAACTGAGTCCAGCTCTGCTCACAGCACATTGCATGAGCAGGAGTTTGAAGCCTTCACATTGGATAACGTGAACCTGCTCTGGGAGAATCCTTATAGGCCGCTTTAAGTGTACAAGTTAAAGAAGACAGAATCTAGGGATAATTTCTCAGGGTGGTGGGAGTGGTGGTTTCTTTTTCTCTCATCAGAAAAAAAAATAAATTAAAAAAATCATTTGGCTTCAAAGTTGTAAGTGGCTCAAGTAAAACAACCAAACTCCATAAAAATATAAACACTCAAACTCACAAGCAGTTTGAAGTTACCAAAACAGTCTGCAGATCTACAAGAAGCTATTTTGAACCAAATACCACTCATGTTCACAGAAGTGCTTATAATTCACACAGAAAATTATAATTTGTCATTTCATATTACAGAAAAATAGTTTCAGAATAAACTAGATGAGGGAATTGGTGACTTGCGGCTGTTCCTTGTTACTACATCAACAAATCATTTAAGCATTTAAATCAGCCTAACAATATTCAGTTAAGTGCCTGCAATGCTTTAGGTTTCTCCCCACTAAATGAAAGTAAACAGTGCAGGCAGAAAGTCAGCTGTAAATGAATGAAGGCATGGTGTACTGAACAAGGGTCAACAACACAAATCTGATTTGATAAAGCATGCAGCCAATCCAGAGCGTGCTGCTCACTGCTGCTGGAATAATGACGCCATCTGGAATACGGATATGTCCCAATTACACACAGCCTAGGGCTATAAAATGGCACCTGTAAGGTTGTCATAAAGTACAATATGAATAAAATTTGAAAGAAAAAAACCAAGGAAAATAAAATAATTTAATTATTCAGATTTAAATGCTCTTCATTTAATACATAGGACTTTTCTCTCTAACTTGTAACTTGTTTTTAATGTGAGAAACAGTCAGGAAAAGGGGTACAACTACTGATAAATAACTTATCCACACAAACCATTTAGCCTCAGTACCTAGTCCTTCAGACAAGGCCCAACTCCTCTAACAAAGTTCTGTGGGGGATGCCTCTAAGCACAGCTAGTGCCCAACTGTTTACAGCTGAACATTTTTTAAAGTGTAGAATAAGTGGAAGAAAGGGGATGACAATACCGTCAGAATGTTGCTCACTTTTATCTGTTCCTAACTCAATTGTCTACAGGCACATAAAGTCCCATCACCCAGCTCATGTCCTACCATTCCTGTGTCAATTCTTAGCAGAACTGGCTTTTCCATGTTCTCTTCTATAACGTCACTTTCTGCAGTCTATTGTTGCTGCAGCTTCTGATCATAAATCAATAGATCCAGCTCCAACTGTAATGACACCTGTTTGCATTGCAGGGGTGTAGTATGAGGGAGGTTAGCATAAATTCTTCCTCCTCTCTATCACAGTTCCATGAGGCAAAGTCAGAAATAGCCTGCAGTTATTGTACAGGAATAGTGAGAAAACAGAGTTTGCATGTATTTAGTTTTCAATGCTGCTTGAATAAATCTTTGAAAATCTGTCATACATAAAAAAACGTATCGGCAGCTACAAGAAGCAGGCATCAAACCTGCTTATGAACTTCCTTCTAGGTCCTGATTTGCACTTTAAGACATCCAAATACCTTCGAAAAATCTGATCTTTTATAACTAAAACATATAAACTTCAAAGTCATCTGGCAATAGGGTTGGTTTTCCTACTAGCCATGTTCCTACTAAAAAGTCCTCAGCAGGCTTTATTCATCTGACCAAAAACTAGTATATATATTCTTGAGCTCCATCTACTGTCTGCCAAATCATGTACAAACATGAATCAATTTAGCAATGTCTCACCTGTCTTTCCTTCAATTTATTTCCTGGATGAGAAAAAAAAAGTAAGAAAATATAAAAAGGTATGAATTACCTTTTGTTCAGCATTACTTCACAATTTATGGCTCAGATTTGCTTCTTTCCTGCTGAGTTAGCTCTCATTAGTCCAACTTCAGCTTTGCTGGACACCATACAAGAGTTCTCTTGCACATAAAAAGAAGCCATTAACACAATTGCTAACTTCAGATTTCTGTTTTTAACGGCCCGCCAGTCCTGCTGAAGTAAAGTGTTTGCCTGTCTGAGATTTACACCAATTCCAAACCTAATTCAAAGATTAAAAACTCTATTACTTCACCAGATTTCAAGTGCCAGGAGGCATTTCAAAATCAGCTGTTTATCTAAAACTCCAGAATATGCTAAAATACCTCCCTTTTATACAATGACAGATTTTAGATATGTAGCACTTGAAAATAAAGCTCACAAGTCACTTGGGCTCTGTCAGAGTTCAGTTTTTCCAAAACTCTTTACTGGCATGTATGAGTTTGAAGGGGTGTGTCTCCCTCCCACATTTTTGCACAATGTGCTTTGATGAAGCCAAACAGCAAGCTCCCATCAGCTCAAATAACCTCCCTTTCAGCATTTTACTAGCAGATGGATTTAAGGGCATGGAGGCAAACAACCTCTAGGTATTGTAGATAGCACACATAACAGCATAGTTACTCCCTCATTTCCATAGGTGCTTAGCTCCTAATAGTATTTGACACACAAAAATCTCAAACAAACCTGCTCTTTTGACAGCACACGTGAATAGGCGGCATCCCAACTGAAATGTACTAACACTCTTTTGCTGCTCTCTCCACAAGCCAAACTGTATCTATACACCATGTCTCCAAAGAGAGGCAAGATGTACAGACACACACAATGTACCAGTCTTACTCTATTATCTATAAACACAGCTCCAAGAGACTAGAGATTACCTCTGCAGGCTTTGTCATTAAGAGTACCTCAATGCTTATTAATATCTGCTTTCCACAAGCGATATACTTACTCCCCCTTGTGGTTCATATGCGGTCCATAAATTCAAAAATCAACCTCAGGAAGGCATTGCTATGAAGGAGTTAAATATAAATATTTTCATGTTCCAGTCAGCTTTTACTATTAGTCCATCTACAAAATTATGAAAAGGATCCAACAACACCAGTAACTATCATCTTTAAGCCATAGTTCCTGTGGAACAATACTTAAAGCCCAAAATGAAAAGAAAGATAAGTATTCCACACAAGAGAGACAGTTCAGCAACAGTTAAGAAAAGATCAACACAAAGATAGTATACTGTAGTCAGATTTCTACTGTTATTCACAGTTTAAATATCTCACATGACAAGGGGTAAAATTCTGCGTGACACTCATACTTTTTATATATACACAGCTATTCATACATGTATATAAAAGCCTATTTTAAGTGATAAGAATTCCAGCTGATGCCATCGCACAGATAGAAAGATCTTTTTCTTCTCTTCGTGTCAATTGACACAAATATTTGCCCAGAAACTGAAAACTGAAAGAAAACTCACTTTAAGATTAAGTTTTATGCACTTTACTCCTTATTCTCCACTCATATCTTCAGATCCTTTTCATCATGCATGGGCTCCAAACAAGAGTGATAAAATGTTCACTATAGATGAGGTAGAAAAAATAAAGCATGGCAATATTATAATTCAGTAGGTTACTTTCTTCCCTGTAGGTACCACTTTAGTGGGAAATGACATGTTCTTTTCTGGCAGATGAGGCAATACAGCACCAACTGCAATGCAATGGGTCCAGGATTACACCTTGGTGTAATTCAGTACAGGAAGGAGCTGCTTGTCAGAAATGATCAGTCACTTGAACAATCACAGTATCCGACAGGAGATACAATAACTCTCCAATGAAAAAGGATGACAAATCAAGGTGAACCAGACAATGTCTGAAAAGTAAATACCACCCTTTCCCCCACTCCTTTCTTTGAGAAGTAAATGCATGACACCATTTACTATTTCCTCTCACTGACACTGTCATTTTGACTTGGGGATATTGTCAATAGCAACATAGAACTGTCAGCATCTGAGAGCCACAGGCTGTAATATTTTTGAGGGAAAAAAAGGCAATTCATTTAAATCCAAGTTTCACAAGGTCCCTAGAGACAAAGTAAGAAGAGTGTTTCTTCGTACCTCAAAGCCTCTATCCTGTGTTTCGGATTCAGACCTTTCCAGATTATATCTCTCATCTGTGAATAGGGCTTGATAGTAGTTACTAATCATCTAACAAAAACAGTGAAAAGATCAACTAGGTATCTGCTGCTGCTAGGATTACTACTGGTGCCAAGCAAATCAGTGCAATGTAGTTTTACAGACAGTTTTCAACTCAAAGCTCAGTGCAATCTCAGCACATGTAGTGGCTTTTGATGACTCCAGATCAGACAGTATTCTACGAGTTAATGAGGGATAATACAAGTAGTAGAATTCAGACATTAACAGGGTCAAATTCCTGACAGGACAGATGTAAGATTAACCCTTAGCATGCAACAAACAGAATACATGCTGCTTTAAGAATTATCAACATTTTAGATTCACCAAAACATACTCAGCATTACAAAAGATGCTTAATAAGCGAAATACCATAAATTCCATTTTGGCATTAGGAGAAGGGAATGCAAGAGCCACTGATAAAAGGCTTCACCAAAAAGGCTGGAATATTTAGAAAGCCACTATACACATGACTGAATTAATATAAGGATTATCATTCACAAAAAAACCCCCACAAAAAACCAAAACAAAAAAATCCATACAACCCTCATTGCAGTATGCTAAGAATAAATGAACAAAACCCAATAACCCCCCAAAAACCCAGACCTTAGAGCTAATAATGTCATTCAGGAACTGGGGGCTTGGAAAGAACAGTTTAGTATGCTGTGAATAAACAGTAACAGGATAATTTAGGAATCTCTCTACTAGAAAAAGATTAACTAGGACAGTAGTCTGAGAAGTGCATTGTCTTGCAGAGCTGTAGAATCCTACTTCCTGCATTTACTGCAAACACCAGCTTAGATTTGATTAATCACTGTGCACCCAAAAGATTACAGAACTGCTGACTCAACCATCTTTTCAGAGACTAACCTGTTGGTCAAACAAAATTCCACATCAGGCTTGAGTGTGAGATTCCATCACTAATTATGGATAACTGCATTCTATCAAATAAAACAGGTTTTCATTAATTCAAAATAAACAGGGCAAGATTCTCATTACGATGTTAGGGAAATTAACTACCGGAGAGCTGCTAAATTTCAACTATGCCTGTAACTCCTTGGTCTTTTTTTTTAAACTTTCCTGAAAGCTTTTAGAAATTACTATCATACACATTTAAAGAAGTGGTTGCTCCTTTCAAGCACAGTAAGGGCACACACTGTAAGAAACAAGACTGGTATAAGGCCAAGGAAAAAATTCTACAACCTGAAACTTTACTACTACCAGAATAGGATTAAAAGTACAAGACAAGATGACTTGTCTAACTTACTGCAACAGCCAAAAATTTTCCCACTAGAAAATTACACCAAGGTAACAAGAAGGCAGATAGGGAAAAAAAAATAATCACCTGTATGTGTAAAAAAGATGATTTACATGACATTTTAGGAAAAACTTGCCCACAGAAACAATGAAAAGATGGTTAGGCTAATCCAGTTTGGGAGGTAGAACAGATTACCTTGGGAGTCTAGAGAATCTCTTTTGATGGAGGTTTTGAACAAATCAGAACATCTGTTTTAACAATCTCAGTGACACCTCCACAAAGAAATTTCTCAAGTTCCCTCTAGGACCAACTACTTCTATAACTTAGTGGTGGGGAGGGGGGAGAATCTTTCCTCCCCATTCTGTGCTTCTGAAGAAAAAAAGCAACCAACTTCCTACAGTCAGGATGCAGACTTTTTATTACTACTAAAGTTGCAATTAAATTAATATGAAAAGCTTGATTTTAATATCCATGACGTGATTTTAAAAATGTACACTTAGTGTGTTTTTTTTCTCCAGCAGAGGGCAGTGTATAACTAGCAACTACCCATTCAAGCATCAAAACTTATAGTGAGACGGATAAATGCATGTATCTAACAGTAGATCAGCTCTAACAGGATCTTATCTTTCTGAATTACACAGCTTGTATCCAAGACACAATTTCTGTGGAGTGATGTTTGTGAAGCTTCAGTTCCTACTAAGCAGAGAAACATGAAAAAACCCATAAATGCCTCTGACTGAAACAGCACTGACACCAATAATGACCTTTGAGTTGGATGACAAATCCATAATGCAAAAAGAGGTGTGCAAAGTTAAAGTCAGCTATATGGGCATAAACTCCTTTTCTCCTCAACAAAATACTTTCCATCTGATAATTCCACCTTCTGTGATGCTGTTGCCCTTGTTGTTGTTGCAAAAAGGAAAAAAAAAATAGAGCTACAGATTCAAAAAGAACCTCCTGATCATTTGGTGCCTTAGTGTCAGGCATTCCTCCAGGCCCAAATATTTAATGCATAACGCTGTCAGACAATGCAGAAACCCGACAAACTTTCTGCTTACAAGTCACAACTCGCATCTCAACAAGCAAGTCTCCACAGGAGAGTGCTATGCAGCAGCTCATGAACAGGTATACACTGTAGTTATCAACTTTTCCAGTAGAGTGGGGATGTCTCTCATATGTTTCTATATCTAAAAAAGGCTCCTTACAACAAAATTTCAATGTCACTGGGAAGACTTCTTTGCCAAAATGTTACTACTTCTCATACTGACACGGATCTTTTTTTTCTAAACTTTCTCAAACACCCATATGCACAAACACCACTTTTGGAAGGATTCTTAACATATTATCTTTTTGGCATAGCCATTAGCATGATTAGAGTCAAACACCCATGCATACATTTTATTGGCATCCATATTATTATTAGCTTATGCAATTAAGTATACAAACTGTGCATCAATAAACCTCATCACCTGATGAAAGTTCCCTGAAGTTGAGTTAAACCCGCAAAACATTATTCTGCCTGGCAGAGCTACAGGTAATGACCAACACATTGTAATGTCATAAACATTTTATTTTCACTTGCGCTCACAAAAGCTGCCATCCATGACAATTTCTGCAAGTTTGCTTTCTAACAAAATCAAGAAGTAAAAATAGCAAAACAATGAACACTATGGGGCTGAGACAAAAAAGAATCCTTCAGTAGAACTGCACAAGAGAATAATGTTTTTCTGCCACTGTAACTTCCTTACACCAGTGACAATTTTTCCAGGTCTGAATCTAAATATAAACTTCCCTCATGACTATGCTGAGTAGACAAGCAGTCGTAAATTTGTAAATTTTCCACTAATGGATTAAAATACAACTCCAAAACCTTAGGCCACAATAATACTCATCAACTTATCACTGAGTATTTATTTAATTATTACCACTATTTCCACAGGAAATGCTCGAAAGGTTTCCATGAAAGGAGGAGGGAGAGAAATCTGTTTTTCTTTCTTTCCACCCTGATACAGCTTTAATGATTACAGTACAGACTTCTATTAAAAGATCCTGAAGTATTTATAATGAATAGGAATGGGACAGAAAGCTATCTTTAGTTCACATGAATTTGATCAAAACAACTCACAAGAAGTTCTCTGACAAACTCAAAGCTGCCAGCACTTGATCCTTTCTCCCCTGCAGGAGTCTGTTCTGTGGATGGGCAGACTCAGGGTGTGGGAATAACCTGCTGAGACTACCAATGGATCTATTATTTGGCTCATAAAACTTGTAAAAATCTCACAGAATGTACAACGTGCTATTGTGTCCATAAATCTCTTTCATGACTTGGTGAGCAGCTTGACTCAAAGCAGTCTGGCCTGCTTTCTCTTCTACCATAAAAGAGTTTTTGAAAGAGCCATTTAACTGTGACCATGGTTTCAGCAACAAAGGAAGGGTTGAAGGATACTTCAGTACTCAGACTCCAGCAAATCATTACTTTTTTTTTTTCCTTAGAACTTGCTTTTGCATAATTAGCTTCCTTTATATACTGCATGAACTAATACATCAATATTCAAGACGCAGGAAACTGCCATTTGTGAGCTGTAATTTAGATTCAAGTATTAGAAACCATAGTGCATCTCTACAGACCTTCTCTAAAAAAATGCCTTCAGAGGATTAATTTTATAATCCATGCCTTCTGTCTTGTATCTTGAGCAGAATAAAATGGAGAAAAAGCAATTTATTTTGCCTTTCCTATGTCCAGAGTATTTCTAAATACAAGGAATTGTTTATATTACTTTTAGTCACCAGATTCTAGCACGGAAAGATTTGTATGAAAAGCAAATTGATACAGTCAGCTTCTAAGTTTACCATCAGTCTCTCTGCCCTGTACAGCAACTCCTGCCTGTAGTCACTACAGCCACAATAAACACTATGGTACTCTTCTCACTGTGAAACAGAGCACGCGGAACTTGGAAGGTGTTACTTTCCCTCATACCTGGATGAATTCTCCACGTTCCATCTACAATAAAGTCCAGTTTGGAAGAGATACTGATCACTCCCCAGCAGGAGAACATTCTGAACAAGTATTAATTATTTTTCTGATCGGACTCATAAGAAGCACATTTGCATCACTCCAGAAACAGTGCTAATTTGCAACTGTGACACTGCAGGATCACAGGGTCAGCTCTGCGCCCAGCATCCCTTTTTAAATCTACTTTTTAATTTTACTAGTTTAAAACTAGCTGCTTGTCTTGGAGTTGAAGGACACTAGGTATTCCTGTGCAGTCTGACGAGGTGGACCAGTTATGAGGATGGCACATATTTGATCATACTGGATCTTTCAAAACAGCTGCCTACAATTAGCATGTCAGAGAGCAGCAGGAGCGGGGCTCCTCCTCAAGTAAAGGTGATGCAGGAGCACAGGGTGGGCAACACGCTTGCCAACAAGGTGCAGTCCCACAGTACCAAAACACAAGCAAGCTGAGCAGGGTGATGACACCAACAGGTCCTACCACAGCCCAGTGAGACTCAGGTGAGACAGAGTAACAGGCCAGGTTCAATGTCCATTCAGGGATTCCCAGACAGCACTTCAAGAACAGGGCTAGAGGCAGGCAAACCTAACACACAGCTCAGGCAGGGCCTGAAGGCCTCAGTCTGAGCTTAAGTGGAGCCCTTGCTCAGTGGGTGTGGGAGGAGGTCCTATGTGAGGTTGGTCAGGACACTTAAAGCCAATTAGTGCCCTCAGGGCCCTGAAATAGTACACTTTACTTGGGTCTGTAACTCTTAGGTACGATCACCAGCAGCCAGACTACCCCACTAAAACTTAAATTTGTGCCATGTACTGCTTTCAAGATACAGCAATTTTTTACAAGGCAAATTAATCCAAAGCCTCTCTTCTCTTTTGCAGTGTGAACACCAAGATGAGAGAAACAAGAATCAGTACCAAGACTTTGTGTACAATTAGCTTGTTCTAGTGTCAGCTTTGATGTTTGTTTGATACACCACACGTGCTTAACACTCAAGTTTATGTGAGTTTTCAGTCAACCAACACTTCTCTGCCTAGAGACAATACTAACTATATTTTCCTGTGAATCAGAAATATGAATGTGTCAAAGCCTACTCAATTGGCATCAAGCCTACCTAACTAGTACCAACTCTGCTTGCTCAAAGTAAATATACACACATTATATGTCAAATATACTTGTGCAAATGGCAATGTTGGTACAAGCATAGTTAGAAAATATACAGAAATCTATTCTTTCAGCTTTGTAACTTGACTAGCTTAGTGTTCTGCAGTTTATAACTGACTTAACACTGCCATCATAATTTATACAAGGAGCTGGAAAATTTATAGACATTAATATAATATTTAGCATAAGGTAAGCTATAGAATACAATGAACAAATACTTGCTGAAAGTTAAGCCAGAGGAGGTTCCAAGATCCTGTTGTTACGAATTCAGGCACATCTTTCACAAGCATATTAAATGGATAACAAATTCTTGATGAGAGTCCTCCTTTGTTTGGCATTTATAATATTTTTTTTGTGTAAGAATATATTTCTGGAATCAATTTTGTTAGTAAACTGGTCTTCTACAACAAAAAAAATGGTTTTGAGGGCTATATTTGTTAGAAAGCAATTTCTGCATATTTTTCAAAGTTGTAGTTTAAGATTTTCTTGTCTGGACTATCTGTTGTAATACCAGTGAACTTGGGACCAAACTCACACTTTCCTATAGACAGGAAAAAACTGAAAGAGGAAGGAAAGAAGAAGGAGATGGCAACCCTTGTAAGTCTCTTTTCCCCAGACTTTCCTGCCCAACATCAAAGTTTTAATAACTAAGCTTAGCACCACTGCTATTGACAAGAGTCCAAGAAAAGCTTTTAGTAGAAAAGTTGAAAAGATCAGAAACCACATTTATAATATATAACTTGCTGCAACAAGACAAGACACACATATAGATGAATTGGCACATGAAACTTCTGCCTTCTACTCAGCCATGTTCTTAAAGCTCTAACAATATCTCTGTACAGCAGACTGCAAGGTACACAGTAAATTGAGCACAGCAATTAACATGTCCACCACTTTGTTGCCTCTGCCATCCCCTCTTCTACTGCACTCTTCAGAAGGCTCTTGGCGTTTTCTGTCTCTGTTACTTTCCCACATTCCAGCTTTAGGTTGGGATTGCAGCCATGGACTTTGCCAACACTGAGCTGTTTAAAGTGGAATTCCAGCAGCAGTCCTCAGAGTCCCTTGGCAGCCCCTTTTCTATGGACCTTCGTGGTCCACTCTTCCCCTTCTCATCTTCCATACCCTAATTCCTACCTCCACCTCAAGCCTAGGCAGAAAGTCCAGCAGAGGACCCCTCCACACTTACAGGCAAATCAATCCTCAGCACTTTGCTTTGGCAGTCCCCTCTCAACACTGCGTTACCATTCTCCTAGTTCTTCAATCAACCTTAACCCTAACCTGGGCACTTCTCCATGCTCCTCCAATACCAACACCCACAGAGGGCATCTTAGCAGTAGAACCCAGTTGATTCTCTCTCCTCAGGCTCCTCCTCACCTCAACCTGAAGCAGACATTCAGTTTTCTGAGAAATACAGGCTGTCCACATGAACAGCTACAGAAATATCCTATGTTCAAGGATAACCTGTGTTTATCAGACACTTTTCAGAAGATTTCAGTCTTTTAAAAGACAGGGAACAAAGCCCAACAATTAAAGAAGCCCATTGTTGAGAGACATGACATAGAAGCTAGATTCATTCAAGGTTCAAGGAAGTAATATTTACTTAAATAAAACATGTTGAAAGGTACTAATTCAATGGAAATTACAACACTGCAAGAGACCCTCCGTACAGAATCACACCTCCAAGGTTTCTTCCAGTTTCGATATTGCCAATTCAGGACTTTTTTTAAAATAAAATTTATGAATGCTCCAGATTATTTTTTACTCTAACAAAAGACACATTTATGTATTTTTTCAGCACTCTCATCTTTTACAAAATACAAACAGAACTTATAGTTTTGCCTGGATTCCACTTACTTTTCAGACCAAAAATCCACTCTTGACTGCAATGTTAGTAAGCATACTGCTAAAACCAAAACCTTAAATATGACATTTTTATTATATTTTCAGATGTGTTCCTTTACTTCCCCAGAAATCTGTAAGCAAGAAATATGCATCCTTTTAATCTGTTAACAAAGGCAAGATCGTACGTAGCAACCATGTAATTGAAAAGAGGCCTCAATATAAAAATGCAGCCTAGCCCCAAAGCACAATGCCCACAAGTATTTCAATGAAGCATGCAGAAAATAGTCTGACACACATAATTAGTTTTTCTGTAGCAAAAGATAGACAGAAGCAGTATTTAACTACAAATGACTGGAAATGCTCTGGCAGTGCTGGTTATATACTAAAAAAAATATCTTTTGAGGTATGAAATGGTACCTTACCTTAACATATTCCAAAGTAGGATCCAGAATATTCTGATCTCTGTAAGAACATGGGGCGAGGAGGGATGAAGAAAGAACATGGAAACAAAACAAACAAACAGTGAGTCCAAATATAATCTCATACTGAAGAGATGCACTTATATAAACAATGGGCTACCAATTAATGTTAAAATCCTTGTTTAAAACTGTGTTATAGCTAAGATGGCCGATGCTTTCTAACTTTTAACAAATACATAAATCACTGATTTATTCTAGAAGTTCAGGTAGTGGACCCACTAGTGATTAATTTGGGAAAAAAGTTGATTATACAGATTTAAGGAAAGCAAAAACAATCTTGAAATTTCAAAAGATGGCTGAAAACACTTACATACCACTTAAAACATGTGGAATAAATTTAAGAGAGCTCTCCCAATGGCTTCTAAATGTATTTATGTATTTCCTTGTATGTTTTCTCATTTAAGCTACTGTTAGCATTGAGAAGGCATTGCTAACAAAAGAAAATAAGAAGTAAAACATTCACTTTTTATATAAACGAAGCAAAAGATTCATAGATTTGCAACAATAGAATGTTTTATTTTATATTTGGAAAAAAATATGGTTATTGCACTTGTTAAATTATGAGAATTTCAAATATTTGAAGCCACATAATAAGTCATTGCTCTATTTTAAAAAGAAAAGATCTCTTTGCAGGTTTTCTACATACACAGATTGCAAAGGGCACAGAAGCCTAAGTGAAAAGCCCTATGATCAGTTACAACTCTTCCTATAGACAGAAATACACAAGTATTTTCAAGGGCTTCTATACACTTGCTCTTGTTCGAGAACTAGCAGGTCAACAGTTTGCAGTACATGACTGGATGCTTTCTACAGAACCCAGGATTGGACAAGCATGGTGCTGTCATACACATAACAGAAATACATACATGTAACAGGCACAATGACAACCTTGCAAAACCACAGAGGGATCAGGAGCTTTCCTATAGCAATCAAGTTTGCCACACGGAGAAAATGTGGCCCATAAATTTAGCAACAGTTTGGTGGAAGTTGTTACCATGATGCAAAACTGGAAACCTAATAAGCAGCTTCAGATACATAGAAATTGGGTTACACTGGAATGAACCAACCCAGAACACAGTCTCTAAATTCCATCTGTTGTTTAAAATGTAATTTAAAATTTATATTCAGATTTTAGTTTGCTTCTCTAACAGCTTTTAATCCAGAATACCTATACAGAGGCAAAACAAAGCCCTCCCACATCTTTTCCGTGCTCATAAATGAAGGGGGTCAGTTGTTCAGGCTGTACCAGGTTACTGTTTCACCTTATCCCAATATTTATCAAGGGTCAAGTTCATTTTTCAGCCTAGTTTAAAAAAATAATAATAACGATGCTCTCAGATTCAATGGAAACAGAATTTGGACCATTTGAAACTTCTTCCTAGCCAACAAACAAAGAACGATCAGTTTAGTAACTGTATTCACATATGTACAAGCATACCAGAGAAAACAGACATGAAACAGAGGAAAAAGAAAAAGCAAGCTTCTAAACAGGAAAGAAGTTTTCTTTCTCAACACTTTGCAATTTGACTGGGAAAAAAATCCCATTCTTCATCAGTTCAGCAAAGTAATTAAGCATGGCTGAACTTTTCTCACATTCAGATGATCTGTGGGAAGTTTGTGCCAGTACCAAATGCTTCTGAAAAAAACCTGCCATTTAGTTCTTTACTTGCCTGGGCAACCCTTCAGAACAAAGGGTCTACAAGCACTGCAAATGCAACTTACTCCCAAAGAATGAACCTGAGCAGTAAGACCAACAACTTGTTTACTTGCTAACTTCAGCAGTAAGCACATTTTGTTACGGCCTGCATTTACAAACTCCACTCCTGCAGACCAGCCTTACTACAGACTCCACTGTTCCCACCATTAGGTACAAGACAAAAAAATCTTTAGGACAGATCAAGCCAAAGCAAAAATTAAGAGGCAAAAAAGCTTTAAGACAAAACAATTAAAAGCAGGGAAACCAAAAGAGAGAGACTGAAAGCGACCTAAGTTTCCTTCATCCTTCACGTGACAAAAGTGCTTTGAAAATTCTGGCTTTAGGAAATGGGTGGTGTAACAAACTTCTTCACAAGTACTATAATATTTAATCTGTTAGGCTGTTTTACAGCAAAATGTAGGAAACTCTACAATTCACGACAAGCACAGCTTATACATAAAGATGTTTATGTTGTAGCCCTGTTCACCTCAGATACCTCTTTCTCCTACCAGATCAATCCCTCTCTCTCTCCATCTTCCCTTGTTGTCTAAGTTTTCATCTTTGTTCAAATTTTTGAACTTACTTTCAAGAAGCGGTAGCTTTCATTGATGTGCAGTAACTAATAGTAAAGACCAACTACTGCTTTTTCCTGTCATTTGATTCCACCATAATACTGGCACATTACATGCAGAAAAACAGATCAAGCAGTTAATCCCAAGTAGCTAGGAACTAACCAGACAACTAGATCATAAAACTAACTCCTGAATCTCAGGTCTCTTATGATGGGCTCCTTTATGCCATACGCTCCCCAGTGAAGAAAATCTATAATGTGAGGAACCTAGGAAAAATATAAAGCACTTCTTTTTCTTTCCATTTGCCCTCTCAAGGAATCTTAATAAAAATGGAAACCAACAATCTTACTTTTTGTATTAGATGATCTCCAAAAAAAAAAAAAAATTTATACTTTCAGATAACCATCAGATCAGAAGCAGGCTCTGCCATCTCTCAAATCCATTCAACTAAAGGTTTGTTACAATAACACTAAGTTCTTGATCTTTCATCAGATTTTATTATATTTCAAGTAATGCTAATATTTATCTTCATAATAAGTTTAACTTTACAGCAGAATTAATTTGCATCTGTTTACCTACAACCTGTATGTATTAGACTCTGCAAATAAGTCAACTGTTACTGTATAAACTTGGGTTCACAGGTTGGGTTTTATTACACACATTTTGGATTCCTAATAATCAGATAAGCGACTTCCATTCAGATAAAAAGCACATTCAAAGCAGAAAGATGTCACCTGGAATAGAGAAGTTTTCAGAACACCTCAAGGGCTGCAAATGACACAGAGTATTGACTTCATGCTCTTTTCATACTCATTCTATCACAGAGAAGAACTTAGGAAATGGATGCAAACACACTCCCCCATGGATTTTGGGTATTCACTTTGCTTCCAGACTCTATCTTTCATGACAAAACAAAATCCCTTTCCAGCCTTTTTGTTCTCATAGGGGAGAAAAAAAAATAAAAAAATAAAAAAAAAGGAGGAGGAGGAAAAAAGTGCCTGACTTGATACATGTAATTAAACCACTCTCCTGAGAACTGTAAGTCCTCTGTTGGCCCTCCTCCACTTGCACAAGGTCTGTGTGGAAACTGTAGCTGCATAAATACTCCTCTAGTAATAATGCATCACTAAAAGAAAGCAGTTAGTCATCACAGTCTCAACCTTCACCATTCTGAGGCTGTCCTAGTCAGAAATACATTTTTTCTAGAACATCCCTACTAACATCTGACATTACCTTCCTCTCTACTGGCTGATCTTGCAGACATACAACCCTTTAATCTCTCTCTACTAGTTCTTGGAAAATGTCTCAATTTATTTTCCAGCTACAAGATTCTTATTAGAATTATGGGGGTTTTTGGATGTATGGGTTTCTTACTGATATTGCCAAGGAAAACAGAGCTTGAAAGTCAGGCATGGAATTCCATCAATCCTACAAAAGTTGAAGACGATGACAAAAAATGTGGAGCTGCTCCTTTGCTTGTCTCATCTTCACCCAAAACAGAATCTGTTGCAACAATGAAGAGCTTGGTGTCATACTGGTTGGAATTTACTGTCTATGAGCAAGCACTGATACCTTTGAACACTAAAAGAACCAACATCACTTCTCAGAAGGCAGGGATTATCATTATATGTAGATTCCTTCAAGATACAGCTAAAGCTGAGATGAGAAAGAGAATAGAATTCGGATGTTATTGGATGCTATTCTTCCACTTCTCAACACCTCTAAATGACAGCCATTGATTCTATGAAAACTTCTGTCTTTTTACTAACAATTGTACGTTACCTCCTCTCATTATTGTTGCTGTAACGAATCCTGCAACATACAGACCTTGACACACAAAACCATATTAACATTTGCTATCTCCAGGCCTTTGGTATCCTCAAGGACATATCAGCCACAACTATAAATTAGTTGTGATAACTTTAACAAAATTTAAGCATACAGACAAAAGTACTAACAAAGATGCCCAAATCCTCCCCATCATTCAACTATCACATAGGTATTCTTACAGTAACGGAAACTGCTGAATGGGCCTGAAGCAGCTTTGTGCTACTCCACACTTTAAATAATGTACTTGTAGAAAAAACATTAGGACACATTGACACTACTTGATGTATGAAATTATGTTTATTTTAAAGTGACCTCTGTTGGGGATGTTTTCCAAAGCATCTCCTTTCTACTTCACAGAAAGAGCCATCTCAAGTAAAACTATCTTCTTGAAAATACCAACGCGAAAAGTGCCAATGCCAAAACAGAGTGACAGGCTCACAGGGAGCCTGAGAAACTGAAAAGGTACCAACCTGTTGCATGGCTGCTTACACAGACAGAACTGCCAAAAGAGACCAGATGGGACCAAATGCCTCCTTCAGTTTGTGTCTTTGAAATCTCTCCATCTATGCAGATTGAAGAAATACCCTACTACTTAAGTATGAAGGTGCAAGTTTCAGCATGCTAGACATACTGTGTTTAAGTATATGTACTGCAGGCTGATGTTATTTGTACTGTAAACTAGAGTAAAAGACCTAGTGATTTTATCCTCCAGCAGCTTCTGCTTCACACACACACACTCCTACTACATTCCAAAGGCCGTTCTACCCTTCTGTCTACAGCTGCACAACACCATGCACATGAGTCATTCAAACATCAGTGGAAGCAAGTTGCAAACTGCTATGACTAACTACATAATGACCTGCAGCTCACACAAGGACAGCAGGGACCCTACAGTAACTAAAAATCAAGTAAATATACAACATACTTTTCTCTGAATTAAATGACATCTCAACTAATTGATATTTGTTCAGAATGCCCTTGCAGAGATAATGTTAGGGCCGTTTACTTTTACCACTTCTATCTTCTGCTTCCCCCCACTTGCTCTATTTTACCTATCACAGCAGAAAATCTACCCCATTTTTGTCTATCTTTTCCAAATAAATTTCTGCTTCTGCACCACATACTGTACTGGTCCCTACAACCTGTTCAAAAGCTCAGACTAGGCACCCCTATTATTTTTCCTTCCTTTTCCTTAACATTTAGGAATCCCAAAGCCAAAACTCTGTTCTTCAAATCCCTTCTTAAATCTTCTGTTCCCAAGACTGCTACAGCAATGTGAAAGCAGCGGTCAGGCAGCAAGACTATTGTTTATCCACAACAGTCACTGTTCCTACAAACTTCTCTTTGTATGTGCTGTCATCTGTCACCTTATACCTTCAGCTGGCAACCCTTTACAGTGAGTGCTTTAGTTGCTGTAGTTATTCAGAACCTAGCTCCACAAATTTTTAAGTGTTTAAAAATAATTTAGCTTTGCAAAATGAATATGCACATTCCCAAAAGAATCACACTGGCTTTACCATTTTTTTCAGCAACAGAACAGAAAGACTGAAAATACCTATAAGAAGAACAAATTGTGAAGCGTAACAAAGCAGTTGTAAAGTATTAAGAAGGAGAGCAAGGTTATGGAAGGAGTTGTGAGGAACTGACTGTAGCTTCTATGATACTTCATAGATACAGCTGCAAATGGTGGTTTCACCCAGAAGGTGACAGATTAACAGGTGCCTGGCAGCACATACAAAGTTGGTAAAACTTCTGATGCAGAAATATTCTATCACAATCTAAAATTACAAGGTCAGTTGTCCAATATTGTCATGATCTCTTATGATTTATCATGTTTTCAAAAAGAAGGCTTCTAAAATGATTGCTGCCCTGATTAAGAAAAGTTTTTACTATAAGTAAGCACCTAAGTGCAGGTGAACAAAAAGGTATTTTAAAGTTGCAGTTACCTCTTTGCTACATGCTTTCTACCTGTCCTCATTCAGGGAGTGAAAAGAAAATAGAAACTTTCACATCAATCTGCAGGATTGCTGGTTATTAGCCATAGGGACCAACATACTGTTGTTATGCCCTACAGTAGCCATGTAAAGTGGATTTTTATTTAAAGCATAAAATGGGTGGAAAGGAAAATAAACAGTCACATGTGGACAGGAGGCAAGCTGAGGAAACAATACAGTACTTGGTACAAGTGAACAGGGCTCTCCAGAATCTTTACAGAAGAGACCAGGAAACAGCAGAACTAGGAGAGAATTTCAGGTGTGATGGAAAGAGTAATTCAATAAACTTCCCACTACACACCATCACAGAATCATTTTGGTTGGAAGAGACCTTTAAGATCATCCGGATGTGTTTAGAAGTCATCTATGTGTGGTGCTTGGGAATATGGCTTAGTGCTGGACTTGGTAGAGTGGGGTTAATGGTTGGACTCGATGATCTTGAAGATCTTTTCCAACCTAAGTGAGTCTATGATCAACAAGTCCAACTGTTAAGCTAGCACATTGCCAAGTCCACCAGTAAACCATGTGGCTACGTACCACACCTACGCATCTTTTAAATACCTCCAGGGATGGTGACTCGACTACGTCCCTGGGCAGCCTGTTCCAATGCCCTCTGTCCAAATAAAAAATGCATACAGTGTCTTCTGCCCAAAGAAAAAATAGCCTGAAGAGGAAGTTTCAGGCATTACACCAAAGGCACAACCATTTCTACTTTAAAAGTTCAGTGGTTATATAAAAAAATTCCTCCCCACCTTACCCTAAAGTTTAAAGGGAACCAAAGGTATTGACCTTCTTCCTGTAAATTTTGCAAGTATTTTCATACCTGAAGAACTGCTCTGCATTCTACAAAGCCAACAGAAAGTATTACTTTCCATCACACGGGAAACATGTAAAATACGTATTTTACTTGACATATTCAAATCTTAAATTGATAACATTTTTTTTTATTTCATTTTCAAAGTGCACCTAACCACATGCTCTAAGTGCACACACAGTATGTAAAAAAGTAACACATATTCAAAATAAATTTATCCAGCAAATAACAAAGTCAAAAAAGAACAAAATAAATGCCAGCTAAATATGGGACCCACCACACAGAACTCAGAGAAAACAGAATTTGCAGCATCTGGAGAAGCAAAACAGGCTCTTCTGACAAGGAAGAAGCAAATCCCTGAATAGTGTACTCCTAAGTACTGCCTTGCTAGATCTTTTCCCTTATAAATCAACCATTAATTCAAGGACTTTAGCAGGTCTCATCTGTTGTGGTAATAACACTAAAAGGAAAGGAAAAGTTTCAGGAACCCAAAATCCAGCCATTAATGACTTTATACCTCAAGGCTAACACCTTGCTAGCTTCATAGAATCATAGAATTGTTCCGGTTGGAAAAGACCTCTAAGATCCTCGAGTCCAACCTTATCCTAACCCTATTACCCTATTTCTGATGACCCACCGCTAAACCATGTCCCCAAGCACCACATCCAGATGACTTTTAAACACATTCAGGGATGGTGACTCAACCGACTCCTTGGGGAGCCTGTTCCAGTGCCCAACAACCCTTTCTGTAAATAAGTTTTTTCTGATATCCAACCTAAATCTCCCCTGATGCAACTTGAGCCCATTTCCTCTTGTCCTGTTGTCAGTCACCATTGAGCAGAGACCAACCCCACCCTCATTACAGCCTCCTTTCAGGTATTTGTAAAGAGTGGTAAGGTCTCCCTTCAGCCTCCTTTTCCCTAGACTAAACAGCCCCAACTCCCTCAGTCGTTCCTCATAGGGGATGTTTTCCAAACTCCTCACTAGCTTTGTTGCCCTTCTTTGGACCTGCTCCATCACCTCAATTTCCTTTTTGTATTGAGGTGCCCAAAACTGAACACAATACTCGAGGTGGGGCCTCACCAGTGCCGAGTACAGAGGCAGGATTACTTCCCTAGTCCTGCTAGTCACGCAATTTCTCATACAAGCCAGAATGCCATTGGCCTTCTTGGCCACCTGGGCACATTGCTGGCTCACATTCAGCTGACTGTCAATCAATACACCAAGGTCCTTCTCTGCCAGGCAAATGAACTGCCCTCCAAGGACAAGGTCCTGCAGAGGACAGCAAGTCTTCTTAACTTCATGCTGATGAAGTTACCCTATTAATGTCAGCGGTACTAGCCAAGTTTAAAATTGAGCATATTTTTTTCCTGGAAAGTTACATGAGACAACTATGCAAGTCTGGCTTAGCTAAACACGCAGAACCTTGAAGATCAGAAATATTGAAGAGTACAGAACATCCTAAACAACCAGATAAACTAATCTACTGTAGAATAACTCTCTGCTGCAGCAATAGAAAGTGCAATGCTAGGTCATAGCACTTTATCTGAAATAATGGGTAAAAATGCTGACATAGCAAATGAGAGAAAAAAAAGTCTGCTGACTAGTACTCAGAGTCTGAAGTCTAGTTAAATATGCAGTTGGACACACCCAGCCTACTTTCTGAACTACAGAAACAAAGTATATTCTTAGCATCTGTACAGAGATACTTATGGCTAATCTACACAATACATTTTCGTTTACAGGTTATTTGCCACGTTTTCATATTTTGCAACAGGGTTCAGTGAGTACTGGAAGACATTAGACATACTGGTTTGCCCATTGCCTCAGTGAAAAGAGTCAAGCTAATCACAGCCTGTCTCCCCCTCCCCCAATTAAATCTTTATTTTCTAGAAAAAAGATTAAAAGATTAAAATCATAGTTCTGTAGTTGCAACTCTATGTTTCTAATATATATAGACAGTTAAAAGTAAAGTTTTAAAAATGGGGGGAAGGGAAATCAAATTCTGACCACCTGCTAGGTCAGAACCTCTCATGAGTAAGTGAAACAACAAAGCATACAGGGCATTATACACAATTCAGAGAAATATACAAAGTATTTTGATTCCAAGGCAGTTTCAACAGTATAGCCCTAGTGTTTATCAGTGACTATTTTTGAAATATAGACAAAGATTGGAATTATAACAAAAAATTGTCCAAGTGTGAACAGATGAAATCGTTACTGGAAAAACAGCTAGTAAAGAGGAAGTAAAGCAGCATATATGGACAAATATCCTGTATAATGGGCAACAGCCAGCGTAAACTAACGTCAACTAAATTTCTCATAGACATATTTTTATCAGTCAAGTATCTTTATTAAAAAGTCTGAGTCGGACACACATTAAATACAAAGGGCTTTAAACAGGCACATTACTCTAAAAAGTACATAAAAAATGAATAACGCTATTCATAAGAAATTTAATCTACCTTTGATTTTCCTACTGTGCTAGATTATCCATCCTGAAGTTTGAAAGCACAACAAAGAAAACAAACAAACAACAAAAACCACACAATGCCAACTTGGTGCAAATTTGGATCCTATTTCTGACCTCTTAACAGTCAACAATTTCACACCAGAGCCGTTATTAAACTGAATTTCACTTAATTTTATTGCAAAGCATGTTTGTTTCAACAGGAATATAGGCTGTTTTGTTTTGTCTTTTCTATGATTTTGCAGGCAATAGAGAAATTACCAGTATTGAGAAAGGAGTACCTTTTTCTTTCCTTCATCACACTTTATACTGACTGTGAAGATCACATCTTTAGTAGCCTGATTCTCTAAGAACAGAATGTTGAAACTATCAAACACCACTTGCATTACTTCTCTGCTCACAAAACAACTTTGGAACTAATGACCTGTTTAACAGTGCAGTATCAAAACCACATTTCTTTCTTAAAATGTCAAAAAATAAGTGGCTAGAGGCAGCAGAGGGAATCACTTCCTCCATGACAACTTAGGAAGGGGAAGACTGTGGCATGAGGTTCAAAATTTTCAAGTCAGAGAATCCACATAAGAAGAAATGTTACAACTAACCTAACCATGGAAAAAGTCTTTGTTGATGTTTATTCTATACCAAGTACTAAAGAATACATGCAGCAGCACCCATGACTATGGATTTTTGTGTGTCTTACAAAAGCACTAATTTAAATTCAAAACCCAAACTGAAGAAAAAGCCTTCAAAACGTGTCTTACAGTCCTCTTTCTTCTTCTTTCCCTGGTATGTGGATTGGATTACCAATAATGGATAGAATATATGCAGGCCTATTGAAATTCAAACAAAACATAAGACTTATATGAGAAGCATGTCTTTTGGAATCAGAGTCTTGGTAGTTTTTATGAAACTGTTACAGTTTTCTATTAGGAAACTTAGGAACACAGAAAAGTATAGCTGTCAGCTGCCAGACATCCAAGAAGCAATTACTTGTTCTGCTACCTCTTGCAATCACACTGCCTCATGAAACAGAGAGCACAGTATGAATACTGGAATCTCCTTTTGCTTTGGAATATTTGCAAAAGATTCTGTGCAAAAACCTTTACTCCATTCCATCATAACAACCCTTGCAATTCCTTGCATCTCTACAACGAGGAAACATTTCAGTATTGCTATCAAAGCCAGCACCAGACCCACACAGACAACTACTTTAACTGCAGGTGTTGGTAGTGTTGACATCCAACGGAAAGGTGTAAAATGTCAAAATTGGTCTTTGACAGCTGCCTTCGTTACTACATTCAAACATACTGTGATAGTGCTAGCTCTGTATTGCTTTTAGGTCTTGTTTATCTGAGGGATATTTGGTTGCACTAATGAAAAAGTGTGAAAATGCCAAAAGTCTGTTAAACTGGAATGTCAGTCAGTGAGAGCCATAACCATACAGGTAGTTCCAAGTGACACCATTTCTTCTGTTAATGCAGTGTAAGTTGAAGTTTGTGCTTTTAATAACATGAGGCTATGACTCATCATCTCTCTGATTTTTCCCAAAGGTAGGTACATGACAAATCTTCCTAATAAGGACTGCAGACTTGTGAGGTGCTTGGTCACAGAGAAAGTGAAGTGAGTTTGACATTTCCAATATTAATTTATGCAAAATGTAAGATCTATAGGGAGACTAAATTATGCAGTGAATTGAGTTAGCATTGTCTGTGAAAACTAGGGAAGTATTGGGGGTGGGGGGAAGAACCACTCATCCTTCCCAAACATTAGAATAGAGAAATAGGAATTATTCTACCTCCCTGAAAGAGACACTAGCTGCACAAAACCATGAGTATCAGCATAATGAAATGATGCATTTGATATGGCAAACACAGGCAGTAAACTTTGGCTCAGTGAGAAGAGCAAACCAACTCACTTCTTCATCCGCAGAAGACTGAAACTTCAATAATCAAATTATAATTAATAATTTAATAATACATTATTACATTGAAAATTTTAATAATTAAAAATGCTTGGAAATTCTGGGTTTCCTGATGACAGCCACAAAACACAGGTCAAAAAAAAATAAATCTAGGTTCTAGCAACAGATATCCATCCAAGCAATTTTTATTTTAAATAAACGCATCATAATATAAGGCAAAACTAATTAAACAAAGATAACCCATGGATCAGGTGTGAAAGAGAAATTCTAATTGTGCTTTATTTAGGTTTAACTGTCATTATCAGATAATAAAGAATATTGTACACAAGCAGCTTTACAGTTTTACAGGCTAAAATAAGAATTGCCTCTTGAAAGTTCTTCACTGTCAAGACATCATTCTAATTTTAGCCAGTAAAATTTTCAAGAACTTTCAAGTGCTCAGCTGCTTCTAACTTTGGCAATTTAATTAATTCCAAGAGACTGTAAAAATCTGTTTAACATCTGCTGTTTAACATCTTTGTCAGTGACATGGACAGTGGGATTGAGTGCACCCTCGGCAAGCTTGCTGATGACACCAAGCTGTGTGGTGTGGTTGACATGCTGGAGGGAAGGGATGCTGTCCAGAGGGACCTTGACAGGCTTGAGAGGTGGGCCCATCCCAACCCCATGAAGTTCAATAAGGCCAAGTGTAAGGTCCTGCACCTGGATCAGGGCACTCTGAAGCACAAATACAGGTTGGGCAGAGAATGGATTGAGAGCAGCCTTAAGGAGAAGGGCTTGGCATGTTAGTTCACAAGATGCTCAATGCGAGCCAGCAATGTGTACCACGTCCTGGGCTGCATCAAAATATATGTGGCCAGCAGGTCAACAGAGGTGATTCTTCCCCTATACTCTGCACTCATGAGACTGTGTCCAGTTCTGGAGCCCACAGCACAAGAAGGATATGGAGTTGTTGGAATGAGCCCAGAGGAGAGCCACAAAGATGAACGGAGGGCTGGAGCACCTCTCCTGTGAGGACAGGCTGAGAGAGTTGGGGCTGTTTAGCCTGGAGAAGAGAAGGCTCTGGGGGAGAACTTATAGTAGCCTTCCAGTACCTGAAGGGACTACAGAAAAGCTGGGGAAGAGATTTTTTACCAAGGCTTGTAGCGAGAGGACAAGAGGGAATGGTTTTAAACTGGAAGAGTGGAGATTTAGCTTAGACGTTAGGAAGAAATTCTTTTGTGTGAGGGCGGTGAAACAGGTTGCTCAGAGAAGCTGTGGATGCCCCATCCCTGGAAGTACAAGACCAGGCTGGATGGGGCTTGGAGGTCCAAGTGGTCTAGTGGAAGGTGTCCCTGCCCCTGCAGGGGAGTTGGAACTAGATGATCTTTAAGGTCCCTTCTAACCCAAACAATGCTAGGATTTTATGATCAGATATAGGCTTTCTCAAGAATGAAAATGTTTTTCCATTGAACTGACCTAGCACAGGTGTACATTACCAAACCAAAGAGATGACAACAAAATTTTATTTTATTGAAAGTCACAAAATAATTTTTCCAGGTTTTCAGAAGTGACTGATGGAGCTGCATCCAGCTGGCGTTCAGTGACCAGCGGTGTCCCCCAGGGATCAGTACTGGGCCCAGTCCTATTCAATATCTTTATTGACGATCTGGATGTGGGGATTGAGTCCACCCTCAGTACATTCGCAGATGACACCAAGCTGGGGGGAAGTGTTGATCTGCCAGAGGGTAGGAAGAAGCTGCAGGAGGACCTGGACAGACTGCATCAATGGGCCAAGGTCAACGGCATGAATTCAACAAGACCAAGTGCAGGGTCCTGCACTTTGGCCACAATAACCCCATGCAACACTACAGGCTGGGGCAAGAGTGGCTGGAGAGCAGCCTGGCAGAGAGGGACCTGGGAGTACTGGTTGACAACCTGTTGCACATGAGCCAGCAGTGTGCCCAGGTGGCCCGGAAGGCCAATGGCATCCTGGCTTGTATCAGGAATAGTGTGGCCAGCAGGAGTAGGGATGTAATTTTCCCCCTGTACACAGCACTGGTGAGACCTCACCTCTAGTACTGTGTCCAGTTCTGGGCCCCTCACTTCAAGAAGGACGTTGAGGTGCTGGAGCAGGTCCAGAGGAGAGCAACAAGGCTGGGGAAAGGACTGGAGGAAAAGTCTTATAGGGAGAGGTTGAGGGTGCTGGGGTTGTTTAGCCTGGAGAAGAGGAGACTCAGGGGGGACCTTATCACTCTCTTCAACTACTTGAAGGGAGGCTGTAGTCAGGTGGGGACTGGACTCTTTTTTCAGGCAACCAGTGACAGGACAAGAGGGCACAGCCTGAAGCTGCTCCAGGGGAGGTTTAGGTTGGATATTAGGAAGTACTTCCTCACGGAGAGGGTGATTAAACATTGGAATGGACTTCCCAGGGAAGTGATGGAGGCACCATCCCTGGATTGTGTTCAAGGCAAGGCTGGATGTGGCACTTAGTGCCATAGTCTAGACAGTGTGGTGGTGTTGGTCATAGGCTGGACTTGATGATCTTAAAGGTCTTTTCCAGCCTTGGTAATTCCGTGATTCTGTGACTATCAGGTTTGAAGATACTTCAATCTTGTTTGTTTTGAGTTTTTGGGTTCCACTCCCCTCAAATCTGCACGAAGTATTTACTGGAACATTAGAAGAGGGCTTTTCTACATCAGAATTTTATTTTTCCATGTTAATCCAGAAGACACTAGAAATTACATAAAGACATACTATTTCTGGCCATATAGATGTAAAAATCCTGATAGAATATAATCCTACAAATAAATTTAGCACACTATACACACACCTCATCTTGGCTGCAGAGTAATGCAAATAGGAAGCTGTAACATAAGATAGGAAAAAAGTTTCTGGAAATCCAATTAGTTCCATCAGAGACTGACACAATTTATCTTTTTCCTATTCTCCTTGCTTTGGCTTATTTTTTGTTCCACAAAATTATGTATAGTGTATTTGTTTATTAAAGATTATTTTACTAATTTTGAACTATTGAACAAGTTATCACAGTTATGTTTTTTAAATTAGAATTAATCAAACCTAAACTATGAGACGTCTGAGTCACAGTTCAGTATAATTGGATCCATGTGCACATGAACACTACTCCCAGTGACTGTTTGTTCTGGTCTACTGACATCAAATACAGCACTTGGGTTGAACAATGCATCATGAAAGAGTGATTAAAATGTGCATTCACACTTTTTTTGTGAATAGCATTACAGCAATGAAAGACTGATTTACTCCTGATTGAAAATATCTATGTACCATTATACTATTTCACAAATTCCTACACTGAAATAAAAATATTACAAAGCTTTGTGACAAAACCCTAGTAACGTAAAATGGATTTCCCAACTACTTTCAATGTGAGTGTAAGCAGTAGAGTATATATCTTAGCATACATGACAGAATGCTCACTACAGCAAAGTTAGACTTGCTCTCTCAATATTAAGTGTAAAGTGATGCATTTGCTGACTGTCAAGTTGGCAGTGTCTTCTGCTTTAATACAACTGGGCTCTTGGGTAATGAAGCAAAACATACTAAGATCCATTGCAAAGTTTAAAGAAAGGAAAAGTTAGAAGTTGTCACCATAGCATTCCATGTGTGTTTTTGTAAAGCAATTGGAAGATCAAACAGAGAAACAGCAGTTGCTACTATGATTCAGAAGACGCAAATTCTATTAACAGTCTGCACTAAATCCTTTGAATCTCTTATTTCAAAAGCATTGTGTTTTAATTCTGAGCAGGCAGAACTTCTTGACATTTTCCTCTCAAGCATTCTATTCTTACTCTTACTGCTTGTGCAAAGTATTCTTCACAGGACAAGGAAAGTTATCAGTGTGAGTACATTTAACATGGAGGCCTTGGTCTCTCAAGAAAACAATCTCTTGCAAATCATGTTCAGTAACTGCTCTTGAGAAGGAAGACACAACATAAAACTTCAGTGTATACCACCATGTTCTTTTTACAGTACCAGCACTGGCTGCTTGCATTCTCTAAAAGTATGCAAATCTAAGAAGCAAATTATGTTAAAAAATCAGTTTGTGTAAGCAGGTACATCTCAGAGATAGTGACAGAGGAATACTAAATACACTGAGGCTCCTTCTTCTTTCAAAGTGAATGGGGTATAGAGAAGAAAGACTTATTTTCAAGTGAGAAGAAAGCTTGATCCTGTGTGCCGCAGCAAAAAGTGTACGAAAACCACTCCACATGCACAACACCACATAATTAGAACTGTCCTTCCCTCACAAGATTCAAGAACAAGAAATCTTAGTCATGGACACAGCAAAACTATAAATCCTAATACTGAAACTGCCTTTTGGTTATCTTTTCTCAGACTGCCACCCAAGCAACCTAATACTCTCATCTTTGTGCCTTTAGCTGCATTACACTGCATTTTTCTTGTGTCAGCTGGAACTTTTTCCTAGTTTATACACCTCAACATGAACAAAAAATAAAAGGACATGTACAAAATTGATTACTTTTTTGTAAGCCATGAAATATCAATGATGATAACAGATTCCCAAAAGAAACGCTAGCTATGAGTGTGCAATTCTTCCTCAAGACTAATCGATATTATAACCAGAAAGTCCTGCAAAAACAACAAACGGACAATTTGCCATTAGCTCAGTATACAACGGGTTCTGCCAGGTCTTCAAGAAAAACAGCTCAAATGTAGCTCTGGGTTGCAGGAGCTGGGACAACCCTCTCCTTTTCCTCTGCACTCCATCTGTGTAAGCTTAGGTAAGTCCGTCTCTCACACCAAGTTTGAACAGTTTGACTTCCTGGTTAAAACTGCTCAGTTCAAACAATGCAAAGGGTAATTTCAAAGCAATTTAGTGACTTTTAAAAGTTTCCTCCATGGAAACAGTACATGCAATGCCATACGTTTTAAGCATTCAGAGGCAAGACCAAGTCCTTAAGAATAATTTTTAAAAACTACACAGATCTCAAAAGAAAGACTAAAAATTCCAACCACTAGATCCCACAGAAAGAGAGGCATAGAAGGACATTTTAAACAGGTATAGGTATTTAACAGTCCATATATTGACCTATCTTACTGCAAAAGAAAAAAAATATTTCACAGCCTGAGCTATTCAGTAAGTCAAAAAAAAGGAAAAAATCCTCAGAATTCCTGAAAGCTATGCATCAGATTCACTCCTCTCCCTCCCCACTCTGCACATGTTTTACACTGTTTTTTGTTTGGCTTCTTCCATCAAGACTTAATTTGAGAATTAGGGAGAATAATCAACCTCTGACAGAATCCACAGTTATAATAAACAGCTGCTCCTATAACTGGACATTGAAAGGTCTAGAAAAATACACAGTAATTCAAATACAACCAATGTCTGTAAATTAAGGTTTTACAAAGTACCTGGCATGGAGTTTGTTGCTCTTCCCGTTTTGCAGAGGGTACTCTTCTATAACATCCTGTACAAAAGGCGGCTGCTGCCGGTGCATTCTGACGTATGGCAAGGTTCCCATGTGGCTAAACATATCACTAGACTTAATGGGAATTGTCCCCTTCTTCTTCCTGGGGAGAGTACCATGGATAGAGATGTCTTGAAGGGAGTTTGAGCGTTGGTCAGTTGGTGAAGGTTTAGTGGTCAAAAGGTCCATGGAAGCAGCTAATGAAAACTGGTGGTTCACTGAGCCGTTTCTGGGAAGACTTGAAAATTTTCCTGCAGCTATCATTTTTGGTTCTGGAAAAACAAAAACAAGATTTATCATAGCATGTCAAAGTCCCCACTTCAATGGAAGTTAAATGGCACGACAAACAAAGGCATCTAGAACTGAACTTTTACTTTGTGGCAGTCAGATATCTCAAGACGTAGCCTGTATTATAATCCAATCATGTTGTTCCCAATTGAACTACAAGCACACGTGTGTATTAACTTTCATACATGTGAAAACTCACAACAAAAAAGGACTGATCTAGACACCCAGGCAAGAGCAGGCCTTGAATGAGTCTCCATTTTTATCCGTAAGTTCCTCTTTTTTTGCTCCTCCACATCCTCTGAAGACTCAGACATCAGCTTAGAATCATTAACAAAAGCAGAGTTTTAAGAACATTTTGACTAAAAAAATAAAGGATACTTTACAGCTTGTTTTGCAATAATATGTTTCTAAACCCAGTAGTTGGCACACTGTGAGGAATAAACCTATTTCTGAGGAGTCGTGCTCAAGTAATAAATACAGCAGAGAACTGGTCACATATTTCTAACAGGCTGTAAACTAAAGGGCTCTACCCAAGAGATAAGAGCAGGAGCAAATTACTGGAATTCTCTTCTTCAGCATGCTGGTTCAAATCACTGTTGACATTAGGGATTTGCATAGCTGTCAGTCTCTTGTACAATCAGTTATAGCCTGCTGTACAGTACAGGTTTTTCTGTTATCATGAGCAAAAAACTTCATGAGACAAACACTTCAGGCACATGAACATATTGCTGTTCTGTTCCTCAAAAAACCCTGCCTTGTGCTCACTTTATAGTGTTATATTACAGAAGACAGGCTGCCTTGTCGTATCCAGTTACATTAGCCTGCAAAAGCCACTCTATGGAACATACACAGACCTAAAGATCAACCAGTCCCACGTTATTTAACCTAAGTGTTAGTCAACCAGGTGCCTCCTATAAAAACGAAAAGCCACCAGAGCAGCAGAAACTATGAAATCAAGAGACCAGAAGCTCTTTTGGAAGTAACAGTTATGGCCAGACAGAATCTCTTCTGACATTGGTCAAGTTTCATGCTGAAAAATAAAAGTAGCATCCTTAAGACCCAGCAGCCAGGAAGTTAGCTGCTTAGAGCTGCACGAGAATTCCTCTGGTTTTGGGGAATGCACAGGTGTTGCAAAGAAAACAGAGCTGGCTCTATAGTCCTCCTGCTTCCTTCTCCAGCATCACCATCACATGTACTATTAAAGCATTGGTGCACTGAAGCCACTGTTACTTCTACTCAGAGGTTATTATAATAGGCTTAGTTTTACAGTAACACTAAAGCCCATCTCAAATTTAAGAAGGAATTCTGCTATTTCTGGTCAGCTTCATTGCAGAGATTTACAGGCTGGATAAGGTTTCCGGACTTCAACAACAAATACCTTTCCACTTGTCCTTTATTGAAGGTTCTACAATAAATACTAATTATCATGAATGACAAATAATATTTAGATATTTTTAAAAAATCCTCAATTTGCCAAGGCTCTGTCTGAGCACAGCTATGCTGAAAAGCCTCTGGAAATAACATCTCTGCCCTGAGAGAATCTGTTTGACTTCAGTCAGGTTTCTTGTTGAAAAGAGTAGAAAAGAGTTAAGTTAATAAGAAATGACACCTGACGTACTGTGTCTAATTCTGGAGCACCCAACATAAGAAAGAGACAGAGCTCCTGGAGTGAGCCTAGAAAAGGGCCACAAAGATGATCAAAGGGCTGGAGCACCTCTCCTATGAGGACAGGCTGAGAGAGTTGGGGCTGTTCAGCCTGGAGAAGAAGGCTCTGGGGGAGACCTCATAGCGGCCTTCCAGTACCTGAAGAGGCCTAGAGGAAAGCTGGGGAGGGACAGACTTTTTACTAGGGCTTGTAGTGAGAGGACAAGGGGTAATGGTTTTAAACTGGAAGAGGAAAGATTTAGGTTAGACATTAGGAAGAAATTCTTTAGGGTGAGGGTGGTGAGACACTGGAACAGGTTGCCCAGGGAGGTTGTTGATGCCCCATCCCTGGAAGTGTTCAAAACTAGGTGGATGGGGCTTTGAGAAACCTGATCTAGTGGGAGGTGTCCCTGCCTGGGAGGGTTGGAACTAGATGATCTTTAAGGTCCCTTCCAACTCAAACCATTCTGTGATCCTATGACATTTTTAGTTACACAGATCCAAATAGAATTCAAAATCCTAAAGAAATCAAACCACACTCTCACAAAAAAATCTTACATAAATTATCATATGGACCCTTGATGTGAAATACTAGATCGACTCTTCATTTATCATGTTTTTGAGAACACAGTTTCTGCTGGCGAGCATTAAAAATGTTACATAATTACCTTCAAAATGTAAAAAAAAAAAAGTGCTGTAAAATAAGTTTTGCAATACAACTGTTCTAAGCAAAACAACTGGTCCAGAGATAAGCATTTGCATTTTAGAGCTTCCTATAACAAAGCTATGACCTTGTTTAGCTAACACAAACTGACAGAGCTTGTTTCCACTAAATTCAGCTTTATTATTAGAGAGGATTATAAAAATCACCTCAAACAATAGGGGGGAAAAACCCAAAATTTCTTAGAACTCACACATTCATTTGGAAACTCCATTTTGTGTTTACTGTAGTAAGGCAACAAGCACCATTTATAAAGAATCTGAAAACTGGAGGCTAGCTTGCTCATATTGCACATGCATACCTCCTTTGAGGCTGCTGAGATTCTCTAATAACTGTACTCTCTCATTGGTTTCTAAAAAACACCTCCCCATCTCTGAATTCTGACTGTTTAAGTGCAGGTTATCAAGTCAGAGAGATTTTCCTTAGGCCTTCCTGTAAGACTACCACTATGCCAAAATGGAACACATGACATTTCTCACAAATGGGTATTAAAACCAAACAGGTAAAAATATAACCAATGAAAGCTTTGGTTTAGTAGTTGATGTCAGATGAGTTGAGGATAGGCTTACAGTAAACTGTCAACCACTTCATGTTTGAGAATCCATAAAGAAAGCTGAGGATTCCTTCTCCTAACCAAATCACAGGATAATTACTACAGCAATCCAGAAGGTTTCCAATCCAGCAGTCTGAGAATTCTTAACAAATAAACAATGACTCTCTGAAGAACAACATTTTCCATTTAACCTCCCCTCCTAATAAGCCCTTCTTAATAAAGAAAATCAAACTCCCTCAGTTATGTCCTAATCATTGCACCTTTTATGTCACTCAGTCACATCCCACAATTTACCAATTCAATACCTAACCCTCAAATTCATACCCAAGTTCTGTTTTGAGGAGCTGAGTTCCAAAGCTAGTAAGAAATACCTACATTCAATAACTTTGCAAACAATGTTGCAAACCTCCCTGCAAAACCCTTCAAAAAACCAAATAAAAACCACAAAACAACAGGTCTGCTACCTGTTACGCATAAATTCACCTGCTTGCCTATCTGCTGCTGTACTGTGTGTTTTTTCATAAATGTAAACCAAGAACTACAACAATTACATCAGTAACAAAAGTCCTGCCAAATGATCCATACATTTTTATCTTATTGAATGTAAACACTGCAAGGAGCGAGCTTCTTCAGCTGAAAACTCTGGAATGTCTCAAGTACTTTAGCATACAATTCAAAGAATGTTTGACTTTACTAGATATAGAAATCCTGAAAATTTTGCTCCCTAAGAGACAGTGGCCTTTCAACATCTGCCATCATGAAATCAACAGTGGAAATGGCAGACATTACAGCAGAATGATAGCCCAAAAGGAACTGAAATTTAATTGTACATATTCCCATTTGTCAAAATGCAACACCTACCTAACAGAGCACTTTGGAAGTCATACAAGTTTCCTCTGACTACATGTAAACAACATTGACTCATGCCAATATAACGTTAACAATGCTAGATTAATTTGTGTTTATATATCCAGTGGCATTTCTCTTTCTTCAGTCTGCAATTTGGGAAGGTATACAGGAATAGAACTGGCAGGAGACAGATTGTGAACCCAGAGAATTGGAGAGCATGAAAGGTTTGTATGTAACTCCTGACATGTCCTGGTTTTTTGTTACAAATGATGGTGACAGAATACAAATGAAGAAGTCTTTAAAATCACCATGACATTTATGAAAACTATCAGATTGGACATAGAGTAAAATACCTATCTGGTGGGAAAGATTAAACATACATTATTGCACACCAGGGGGTGTGCATCTCGCCACATCATTGCTGAGAACAAAAAAGCAGCATACATCCAATGAAATAAATAACCTTTACTTACCCCCAAAATATACTACTCTTGCCTTCTTGGGTTTGGGACACAAATACAAACTTTCTGGCTTAGTTTGTCTTCATGAAAACTTTCAGATTTTCACACTGTCTGAAAAAGCGTTCTGATGGTTCATTGACCTGATACAGATATAAGAACGCATGCACCCTCCATACCACAACATAACACAACTAGGAGGGAAAGGGAAATCAGTTTGCCATCAGAGATTCATGAATGGCATAGCTAACAGTCCAAGGCTGTACGTGCTCATACCAATGAGCACGTTTCCTCATAAAAGGAAACAAAAGCAGTTTCATAGTTCTGAATCAGACTCTCAAGCTATCTCAAAACTCTGAGTTATATCTAACCCAGTTTTGGACATTAAAAGATGCACACTTCTCTCAAAGTCTTACTGACCTGCAGTCTGGGTGATTCTCCCTGTTAGATCAAACTTTCTGAAGTCTATACCTGGTATTATCACACCACCAATGGTTCAATACCTCACTCAAAGTCTTACCATGCCTTTATAATTATATATGCTATGAAGGTAAGAGGCTTGAACATGGTTTAATACATCAACTGAAGAACAACCGCCTTAGCTTCTCAGGTCTTTACAAGATGAAGTCAACTTTTGGGAAAACCCTACTTTTGACACAGCAAATCTCACCACCTCTTCCCACCCACCTGCCCTCCCTCCCTCAAAACCATTAAAAATAAATTACAATGAGTGGGAGATATATTACTCTCTTCGCTCTGCTAAGTTACCTGGCACATTTGCATGCACTATGCAGATGCACACAGGAAATAATGGAAGTGATCAGCCTTAATGGCAAAGAAAGTCAAGTTCAGGACAAAAAAACAGATCAACTTCCTTGGATTTATTTTTTGTGTAGTAAGGTAACAAGTTTGGGAAACAGAAAAAGCATGACTGAAGCCACTAAAGTTAACATATCACAGGAGGAAACAGAGTTAAAACTGTATCCCCTATAAATTCAAGGTAGATTACATGTTAATTGTCTCCCTAGATGCGACACAGTTGTCTTCATTAGTATAACAAAAAAAGTGAGGATTCCGGCTCCCAAAATGGCTTAGAAACAGCCTTCTACAATCTGTGTTTTCTGCTTTTTTAAAAAACAAGATAAAATGATGCAATAGCTGCTATAGCAAACAGTTCACAGGACTTTGAGAAGAATATTAAGGTTCAAGAACCTACAGCATCTTATGATAAGGAGAAATAGATTGAGAAAGCATACACAATAGTTCAAAGGCTTCAAGCTACTATCAGAAAAAACATGAGTCTGTCAAACATCAAAACCTCCTCACTAGATTACAGTCAGGTCAGTGCTTGCAAAGGGTCTTGCAGTGCTATCAAAATGTTTGTCCTCTCTTTCTCTCTCCTTACATATGTAATTCCATAC
Source organism: Hemiprocne comata (assembly GCA_020745705.1). Lineage (NCBI taxonomy): Eukaryota > Metazoa > Chordata > Aves > Apodiformes > Apodidae > Hemiprocne > Hemiprocne comata. Next base: position 15,174,218 of record CM036593.1, on the reverse strand, counting down.
ATCCTTGAACTGTAATCTGACAATCTAGTTAAAATGTTATTTTTAACTGTAATTCTCAGGCAACAGAAACCACACAGGCCGGGATAGGTTATCTTCAAAATTTCTCAGTTTTGAGATGAGAGAAACAGATAAACCCCACACTTCTCTGCGAGTTTTCACATGTAGAATGCCTTTATATCTATAAAAGATGCCATGAAAAAGCGATCATTGAAGAGGACTCAATAATAAGTAAGAGACCTCCTAATTTGGCCTACACTATGAAATTATCTCGGAAACTTAAGTGCCCAATCAGTTAGCTCAGTAATCCTGAATTGCGTGAAGCCTTGACTTGAAAGAAACATTCTCTCCCCATTTTGTTGGCAGAAATAGAGGACTTCACCAAGGTTACAGTCAAATCCAAGCATTTTTTCAGCTAATGCCTCAGAAGACAAGCTTTTGTTCCTCCTCTATTATAGGAAGTAATTTATTATTTTGCCTGCTTCTCTGTTCCCACGATGTTACAGAAAAAAAACCCACCAAACAACCCACTCTAACTGAAAATTAAGTATTTTAAAAAAACCTTTGCAGCAGTAAGTATGCACTTAATTATTTTGAACTAACAACCGACTTAGGAAAATTACAAATTTGGACAGAAAAAAGTTTTTTATACACTCCACTCTGACAAAAAAAAAAAAAAAAAATCAAGAACACAGCATCTCCTTTCTCTTTACTCAGTGAAGTATCTCGGTATCTCGAGTACCCCAGTATTTTATCCTTAAAGAATATTTAACAGATTTCCATAGGAGCCATAAACTAAGCATCGGATCAACAGCCTCAGTAGTTATTGCCACGGGTCTGGCATTTCTAGCAGTCCGCAAGTCAACCCCCGCCAGGAGCAGGGCTCGCCCTGCTCCTCCGTTCCCTGCCCCGATAGAGACGGCGGGACAGAGAGACGTTCACACACAAAACCAGCTTTTCATTCTCTGCCCGAGAGGACAACGCTGTCCCCAAAGTTACCAGTCTGATCACCGCTCCTTCTTTCCAGGCTTTCTGGAGATTAGTTGGAGTTTTTGTCGCGGCCAAACGATCTCCCGGCACCGAGTCCCGTCCAAGTCCCCCGGGGCTGCAGAGCACCTCGAACGGTGGCGAGTGGGCAGTCCCAGGGCGGCCCCGCCACGCCAGCGGTCCGGAGCGCTTCCAGTGAACCAACTGGGACGTTCTCGGGAGAGCCCAAGGTACGGCCGTGCCGCGGCAGGAGCCGGCGGCGTGCGCTTGCACCAGCCTGCCCTGGAGAAGAGTAGTTCGCGATAAGTTAACTAAGGGTGACTCAACCGGAGCCTTCTAAGAGCGCCTTATCGCTCACTGGTCCGGGCCGCCGAAGTGCAGACCCGCGTCCGCGACTCTCCCGTCCTCATACCCCAGCAAACGAGGCCGATTCCCGGCCGCCACTCACCTGGGAAGCGCGGCAGCAGCGGGCGCGGGGAGGTGGCGCCGGGCCGGCCCCCGCAGCCCTGCGCTGCGTGCAGCCGCTCAGGCAGCGCGGCGGCCGCAGGCGCTGCGAGCGCAGAGCCAGCCCGAGCCCTGATTTACGGCCCTGCAACCACACCCCTCCGCGGGCGGCTCAGGCTGAGTCTCGCCGAAGCTCCGGCACGCAAGCCCTGCACATGCAGTGACCTCTCGGTGCCCTTTTCCACGGATTTAAGAATTTTACTTCCATAATTTCGTCTCCCAGAGTAGCACCACAGTTTCCTAAATCCATCCTGTTCACGGACGACACCGGGTCTATTACATATCACATTAGCAGACTTTCCCCTCATCCCACCACATTATATGAAGTTATCTGTACAACAGGTTGGTGGCATAAAACGCATTTTCTAAAACAGAGAGTCAAATAGCTGTAAAGGAGTGAGAGGCACGGACAGAACAGATAGCTAGTTAACCTCCTTTTGTAAAACATGCCCTTTAAAACAATCAGATAATTATAGACAGAACATTCGTTTTTAACAAATTACCTCAGGCACCTTCAGCTGTAGCACTGACTCAGCCATAGGGCTTTTGCTTAAACAGAAACCAAGGCACGCTCTGTTGACTTCTAAAGCACTGTCTAGATGGAATTTCTCTTTAACATTGTGTTTGTCTCTTTCCCGTTGGCTCAGTCTTTCAGGCTGCCTGGCCAACATTTCTCTGGTTTTGCTGCAGTTATTCCAGTTGTCCAAAGCAATTTTGGTAACACTGTTCTTTCCCTCTTGTCAGAATCCATACAGCAACACTCGGCAGACCTCTTCACAGCTATCCTCATTGGCATTAGCTTTTCAGAGGAAAATATTTATCTGCCTAACCAGACATTAATTGATTTTGACAATAAATATTTGATCTCTACTAGTGGTATGGGTCTTTTGTTTTGGGAGATCCTCTTCATGCACTATTGTCATTTCACTCTAATGTTCAATCCTTTTCACTCTTTCTCCACTTGTACCAGGACTAGCTTTAATAAGCTTCCTCTGATGTATCTACTTCAGAGCCTGACCACATTATGTTGCTGAAGTTGTAATTCTAAACTAAATAATAAATGTCATTAAGGTGCAGATTATTCATCTTCCAGGACTTCTATGTGTTATCAAACCAATCACCAAAAATAAATGAAACTGTGGTATTCTCACTCCAGACAAGTTACGCTACATCTAGTAACAACAGCAGGATTAAAATTCCAGATGGTGACATCTCTGGGTACTGGATAGAACCAGGACAACCATCTCTTTGTAATTTGGGTTTTTATGCATTGTCCAGAACACTGAATTTTGCAATCTGAGCTAAAATATCTCACATGGTTGGTTTTTTTTTTAATGAGGCTATTCGAGACGGAAAGAGCACTGGACCTTCCTTTGAAGTGTAGCTATACCTTAAGAAACATTTAGTTCATCAAGACAAGATTCATTAGCCATCACATATTTTGGAGAAGTAGAAAAGTTCTTGGAAAAGTCTGAGAATTTTCATAGATATGAGTAGAATATTTGCATAAGAAAGCTCAAGTAAGATGAAGTTTAGCATAAAAGAGAGGAAAAAAAAGATAAAGGGAGAGAATGTTCAAATATGCAATAAGAGAAGGAGACAGAAGATTAGAAAATTAAATTTATCTAATATACTGAGATAAAGGAAGCTCACAGTGGCATTTCTGACTGGTGCTCCTCTTCCCATAGTAACCCCACTTTGGTTCCTTAAAGCAGGCATGAGCAGAAAAGCATTATAACTGTTGGTATTGCTACACACCTTTCACACAAACAATATCCAAAACAGAAAAGTTGAGATAAATGTGAAAGATAACAGTTCCCCAAAGGATTCATTCACTAGTGCCAGGACAAAAGTCACCACTTGTAGCATGCTGATGGACACAGACTTCTACATTTACATAACTGTCTCCCCTCAGATTACAGAAAATTATAACATACTGACACCGAACAGAATCTTTTAGTTAAGATCAAAATTCAAACCAATTTCAGATAAAATGAGGCCTAAATGCACAACAAAAACTCACACCAATCTTTTTTCAATTAAGTTTTTCCTCAAATGCAATGACATTAGAGCTACTGATTAGCTAGAAAAGCTAGCAAATCCTCAATGGTTGATGGCAACCTTGCTTTTGTCATTGCCAGCTGTGGAAAACCAGATAAGTATTGAGGACAGAGAGGTATCAAAACTGTTTCAGGCACAGAGACAGATTTCAGAATTTCACTGTCCCAAGTAACAATCTATAGAGACTTCCCATAGGATATTTCAGGCACAACATTTCTCCAAAATATACCTGGGGGAGAGAAGGGAAGAGCAGGGCAAGGAGAAAGGAACCAAAAAATAACAGACTGTGATCCCATCTCAGACACCAAAATGCCTCACTAATATATCCTATGCAAGAAAAATGTAATTATGGTGAGAATACAAAAAGAGGAGTTGAGATACCTGGATTACACTTTCATTTCTAGTATTCTGACCCACTTACTTCGTGTATAACCTGTACTTTTATTTTTGTAATGTGTCAGAGTGGTAGAAATTTTTCACTGGAAAGACTGTATAGTACTTCAGCTTATCAAGTGGAAGATATTTCAGAAGTGCACACTATTTTTTTCCTCATTGCATAAAGGAAAATGTCTTGCTTCTCTATGTAAATCATACATTCCACAGCTCAGGTCAAAAACATCTAAAAGCATGCCAAAAACTCAGATCACTTGGTTCCTATTGGCCAATTCTAAAAACTCAGGAAATTTTCAGGTATTGTAATTGCATAGGAAATAATTTCATGGTTCATTGTCATGTTTTGTGAGTAAGAACTAGAAAAGGAGAAGCAATTTCCTTAGTAACATTACTGGGTGCTAAGTAATGGGACTGGTAGCTGGGAAGCCCTGCATAAACTGTGATTACTCTTGCATGAGTCATTATATCCTCTTCCTTGGAGTTTTATTCTGTCTTCAGATGAAATTGAGTATTGGTCTTTGTCTTCATATGTGACAATTTGCACAACCCATCCTTGTGCATACTTCATGCAAAGCTGTTAAAGAGAATTGGCCTGCAACCTGCAAGAATGAAGAATTTGCAGGACTGCCCACACTTGCTAAATTAGTTGCGAGTTACTCTGAATTAGCTAGGTTAGATTCCTTGATAAATTGTTCTAAGATGTAGGATAAAGTCTGGAAGCACCAATGTCCTGAAACAAGCACAGCACCTCTGTCAGGCCCTCCCCATCAGTATTCCATCTTGACCTGCCATACCCCTTAACAATCTGTTATCTATATGGCATCATTCTGTCTGTATATCACCTTGACACAGAAAAGCTAGTGGTGAATCACAGTCCATTTGCAACATCAGCGAAGGGGAGGCTAAGAAACAAGCAATGTGCTGGTCATTGCTGGCTCCACATCACACACTGCTGTGACCTTCGGTGGTCACCCTTAACTTCTGCTTTCTGAGGGAAGTATGTACAGGTGAATCTTTCCAGTGAGCGCAAAGACATCTATACAAGCAGCTATCTGAACAGCTCAGTGAGGAGGAACAGCAACTGGGACATAGGTCCCACGACCTGTGATGCTGTAGCTTGCATGCCTTAATTGTGCCAAGAGTTTGGTACACGCCACTTCTTTGGAGACCAGTGTCAAAATGTGCCTGCCTTACAGTAACAAAAGAGATGATGGGACAAAACAAGAGGATTAATTGCAACTTTTCAGTTTAATGTTAATTGCCAATCCTGAGTCAAACCGTGACAACAATGTAATTCCAATCTTCCTAAAACAACCAGGAGAAAATAGATCTACCCTAAAAGCACCACAGTGCAGCTGCGACAAAAAAATGCAGAAGTAACTACACAAGATAAGGACACGGTATTCATGGATTGCTCACACAGCAGTTCTTGTAGATTTCCTGATAAACAAAAGTCAAAGCAAGTTTCTACTGTAGACTTGTCTTCGAAGATAAAGGACCCAAACAAACAAAATGCTACATTCCCTCAACTCCCACAGATGCCACATAGAAAAAATAATGATCAGCATAATTGTTGGCTAGAAAAGTTTATTTGTGGGTAATTTTCAAATTAATTGGAACCATATCAGGCCAAATTATAATGACAATGCAAAGTTAAAAATGCTCCAGTACTTGAAATCTGAAAATACTTTGAAAACGATGAGCTATGGCAGCTGTGCTTTCTAAGGCCCCCCCCAGCTGCCAACTGAAATGGACAGGTTTAGTCAGCAGCTATCTAGACCTCCAGAATAAAGCTACCAACTTCCATTCTAGCTAATTGGTCTACATTACGTCTGGAAACACGAGGTATTTCAGAAACTCCCAAAGAGCTATCTGTTATGAGTCAGAGTCAAGAAGCCTTGTGATCCCTAGCCTCAGAAAAGTTCGCAAGCAGAAATGTTCCGTAGCTGATCATCCTGGAAATAATGCTGTAGTAAAGCAGAAGAGCTGAAGAGTTATATAAATCTTAGCTCATTCAGTGACAAACTGGAGCATGAACATGCTGTGGCTTGCTGGAGTTTCTGGCTACAGCACATTTCATTTTTGCAGACCTAGAAGAGTATGAACTGTGTACATATAATACCGGATGTCTGATGTTCATTTAGTACTGGCTAAAAACTTTAGTTCTGAAAAAAAATTTCCAATAGGAATTGGTTTACTGTTAAACTCCTAAACTGCAGCTCACTACTGTAAGTCTTAAGTCAGAAAGAAACTGAAACCTTTGGAAGGATTTGGAAAAAAAATTCATTGTAGCTATCAGAGCTACAGAATTCCATGTGTTTTGAGTCAGCTAGTATCAGCCACTGCTAGAACAAAAAAACTCTAAGTACAGCCCTTGTCAAATATAATACAAGAAAACTGAGTATCATCGACAAAAAACAATATTCTGTGACAATAACATGGTGTGTTCCTTCCACCTCCACCCCTGCCTTCAATTTGGTATTGAAAATCACATCAAGCAACTTGTGCAGGCTTAGTTTAGACAGACCTGTTTCAGAAGTTTGAAATACATGGGTAAAACTGCACTAAACCCAGTTTGCTTTTGTTGAACAGTTTTGGTAATCAACATACCAAACTGGAAGAAAATACCAGAAAGAAGCTGGACAAGGTTTTACGGGTTCCTTTTTAACAGGGGGTCTATTTTCCTCTCTTTGCTTCTAGCAGTAGAAGAACTGTTACTATGGAGTTAAGATTTTCCTGTAAACTTCTGTTTTTCCATGTTCCTGCAAAAAGTCTCAAATACAAGAGAATTAAGAGCCTCTCTTTACATGTGACAGATGTCGGGGAGTTTTTAATTTAGAACATAATTTATGTATAGACAAAGATAAACAGAAAGCTGCAATAAATGAATTGGGACTTTCAACAGATGAAAGGGTACATCAGAAGTGTACGTTTACAACTTTGTAACAGCATCTACATTTCTGACCTACTCAAACAGCATGGGCAAAAATCTTCAACTCCTTGTATCAGTGAGAGCAAAATAGACCACACAGGTAGCAATTCCAACCTCTATTATGCAGATGAAAGTGTTCAAAACAGCCTCCTCTTCATCTATTGGCAAAGCTACCAGAATACTTCAGCACTGGTCTGGAATCTGCCAGATTGACACTACATACCACTGCTCCAAAGCACTCTGGTTGTTTGTAATGTTACAAAGAGAAGGAAAAAAACCCAGAATTAGTAAAAGGGCTTTCTCTGAGCGTGACAAAGGCAAGATATTTGGGTTTGACAAGGCAAAATCAGTTATGGCTTTATGATAATTATTTTGGCCATCTAATAAAAACACATGAGGGAGTCCCCCAGTTATTTTACACTTTCTTTGAAGATGAACTTGTTTATATTGTCACAAGCACATCAAGGATCTGTACTGCTTGCTCATCTCCCTTAATAGCACGTATCTTAGGTCTTCTATACAATAAATGACAAGGAGAAGCCCCACATGGTGAGAAAGGACTTCATCTTTAACTTTATACTACTGCAGAAGAGCAAGAAATACAACGTTGGCAGAAAGAATTATTTAAGAATTTAAAAGCAAAATCTCTTTTCCCCACAAGCAGGAAGTTATGGAATATTAATTACATTTAATCTAATTCAGGTTTTGCATAATATTTTTATATTCACCCACAATAAATTATGTCAATGCATATATTTTATTTAAAACCACTAAGGCTGGCCTTCTTTGTATGTCAAATAAAATGATAAAAGATCTAAATATATACCCTACTAAAAGTGCAATCTCTCTGTATAAGAAAACTTTACAAAAGAAAAAAGGAAAGCTTCTTTACACCTTTAGCCTCTCAAAGTAAAACGCTCTAAGATGTTAATGAAATCACAGTAAGCAATAAAATGCTATTAATCAGAATTCAGCTCAGGAAAAGACGACACTGGAAAAAAAACAAAGTTCTGGCTCTTAGTACACCTCAGAAAAAAACTTGTCACTTAGCTTTCTGTGTATCTTTCTACTAATAACTCAACTAATGACATACAGAAAACTACATCATGAATACTCACAAATGTACACAAACATCTTAATAGTCAAATGATACAAACCTTTCCAGAGTAATTCTATGATTAATGGCTAATAAGGAACCCAGAAATATCTTCCATGTCTGGCAATACCCAAGGCGTTTTATTATAACAAAAGAGATACTTGCATTTATATATTTACATTACCCTCTCTATAGGTAATGTTTCTACCACACTGAAGGAGCTGGTCACACTATGGTGAGATTCCTCAACACATCTGAAACATGATTTATTCTTTTACTATAGGTCATAAGAAATCATAAAACCACACTCCTGAAGACCGTAGCACAATATGTTAATATGATTATCACTCTGACCCAATCCTGCATAACATTAAACCCCACTTCAGTTGTATTAGAGGATGCTGATAAAACTGTAGTTCCTTCCTAGAGCACTACGCTGTAAGCACTGGGCTACATCTTTCAGGATGTTTGTCTTGAACTGCTGTTTGTCACAGGATAGAGTGCTATGCCTCATACTCTGGGAAGAAAACCCTTTTGTGTAACACAGGAGTCAGATTACACCTAATTTGTCACCAGTTTCTCTCATACCAGATGAAGCTACTTCTAGAAGACTTTATGTTAATTCCTGGCTTCTTTGCAGTGCCAAACATTTCCAAGGCTATAAAAAGGTGCTAGATTAGCTGCTGAGAACATTCATATAAGCACAGACAGAAGCACAGCCCTTATTTCGCTGTACTTGGGAGTTGTTTAGTACCCAAATTTTTAATGATTCCATATTGGTACAAGCCCAGGCAAGCTGCAGGCCCCACCTTCTGACTCCACAATTTCTCTGAAACAGAACACAAAAGGTTCATCTCAAAGCAGTTGCAGCATGCTATGAATACATGAATGGATACTGGCCTAGAGGGCAGGACACCAAGATCCAGAATGTGCTGCAGTGCATATCAAAAAATACCAGCAAATGGATTGTGGAAGGAGTATTTATGCCTCTTCACATTCATAACTTTTTGAAATGTCATTTTTGCTAGATTAAATGCTGAAAGGCTGAGAAAGTATTCTGGGAAAGCATCACTATGGGTTGGTGTGCTTTTTCATGAACTTGTTGTCTGCTTTGCCACTAGCTGATAAAAGATCCTGGACTTCAGCAACTATCAGTTTGAGTCAGTCCACAGCCATGTGGTCTGTTCATGAAAAAGTGGTAAGAAGTATGTTCAGAACTGCTACCAGTTTTGCACTTAGGAAGAATGTTTACAGAAATTTGAAACATTTTTCCACTTACGTACTTTGATTGGCAAGGAAATGAAGCCTAGTGATAAGGCCTAAGTGAATATTTGAGATCATTAGGATTTAGAGAAAACGAAACAAACACTTTATTGAAATTTGGAAGGCTGCAACCCAAGGAAGACATGGAATGTTCCAGGGCAACTGCAGATATAGCTTTTAGGCCTAAATTAATTCCACCAGCTGTCAGCACTTTTTGAGTGATCTGCCAGGAAGTCAGCCATCCTGGGATATCTCTACAATCAAGAAAAAAAAGATACCTACATGAGGTAATTCAAACTGAAAGTGGACTGAATTATCTACTGAATTAATCTGTCTCCTTCAATACCTGGAGGGAACACAGAGTGACTAGAGCACCTTCAGCTGTGGTTTCACTTCAGGCAGCAGGGCTGTTTCAGTCACCAGGGCTCACCTCTGCTGTCTCTTCCTTGGCCATTTGTACTTGTACAAGTGTTTGTGCAGCTGAACAGTGAACTGGCATGGAAACTTGATCTGGATGAATATGAGGGGGAACTAAATTGTTTTTCAGCCAAATTTCCCAGTGGGTTCTCCATGCAGTTGCAGGATAGTTTTACTGACAACAAAAGCAATGATTCAGTGATGGGGAAAAGCAGCTAGAGGAAAGCTGAAGAGGGCACAAACTGCTTAGGCTGGTATTTTGGAACTTCCAATTCATGTCAAGGCACAGGAGGCCTTTCAGGTTTCTAATACTGATCAAAAATATCAGAGCCCCATTTTTCAAAGCACAGATCCACTATAAAAAAGCATTCTGCTGGACTTAAGTGGTTTAACAATTTTGAATGGTTATTTTTCTACTGATTAGCTAATGCTACTCACGTCAAACCAGTTATCCTAATCACTTCCCTTCCATTGGCTGGCATAAAGATAGCATAAAAGCGTAAAGGTAGTGAACTTCGTATTGTGTATTCTGCCTAATTCAACAGATATGTGATCTTGTGCACATATTTGATCCAGGTCAAATGTGTTGCTGGGCATTATGTCCATGTGCAGATCTCGGTATTAATTACTGTGGAAACACAGCCTGAGTAGTTAAGAGTTAGATGGACTGAATACAAATTTTAGCATACTGAGACTTGTTCTGTAACAAGTCATTTCAGAACTAGTTAACATTTTAGGAAACAGGAAATGTTTTGACAAAATTTCCCAAAACTTAACTTCACTGTGCAAAGAAATGCTTAGCCCTATAAAATGAACATCATGAAAATGCTTACATATTACAGTGACTTATCACATCAAGCACTGTCTGGAAACTGTTGAATCAGCAACAAATACAGTAGTGTTGTTTAAAGATCAAAATAACAGCAAAAATAACCAGCTCTATACTGGTAAGAACATTAGCAGGACATGATTACTTAAGATAACATAAGATTTTTTTAAAATAATGTTTTTGCTAATGTCTGACTTCATTACACTTCAGTGCTGGAAAACAAGCATTTCAGTGTAACTGATGAGGCAGTTTGCTCCTAGACACAGCACTCTGTGAAAGACACAAAACAAAGCCATGTCATAATAGCCTGCAGACTAGATAACAACCATTAGTCCCTACCATGAAAACAAAACAATCTGTACTCATGTATGACTGACTGAACCGATCTGTTTTGCAGCCTTCCCAGAATTCTTTATTACAATAGGCAAAGCTATCTTGGATGTGAATATTATGGTGTAAACAGAACTCAGAGATCAAATTTGGTCAATTTTTTCATGCACATAATTAAATTATACGCTAGTTTTCATTACCCAAAGCCAGAGAGTGAACAAAAACATTTATCACCAAGATAAATGTCCATTAAAATGTGAACCACCACCACTTTTACCAAAACTTCGCTTAAAGAATTCTAGCACTTAACTGCCAAAAAAAACCCACCCCACAAAAAAAAAAACCACAAACAGATGGCATCATGCTGTCACCTTGCAACACATATGTCAGGAGATCAAAATATATATACAGTCCAGTTTGGAGATTTAATGTTTGACACGAATTCAAATTCACTGAAATCACCAGCAGTATGGCAAGATTAGGTTTAGCTCAACATACCTGAAGCTGAACAACTGCTAGTTGTATCAATATTAAAAGAATTTGGAATGTTCCAGTGAATTGATTTAAGTGTTGCATAACTATCTATAAATCAATTCATCGTGTGACTGACAGTTTGAACAGTCCATCCCACTGAAAAAAATGTACACTGAGAACTGTAATATATTCCTCACTCTACTACCTGAAAAGGTTACAAATGCAGTCCCAAAGCCATGTGAAAATAGATCATGATTGAAATACATCTAGTTTCACTGCAGTAACCAACATGAATAATGTCCTCATCTACTCACAGTAGCAGTTACAAAACTGTCATCTTTATATTAATATTTTAAGAAAGTTAAAACAATGAGCTGTAGAAGTTATGTAATTGTTAAACCAATTGTGGATTCCTCAGAAAACTGACAAAATATACTACTCTACCTGCACACAACCAGTTCTAGTGTCTTCTGAAAAGCTGAAGTAGCTATATGCATTTTATGAATACTCAATTTCTACACATGCTCCAAAAGTCTTTTTATTTTGATTGAGAGGGTAAAAGCAGGAACACTGGCCAAGTAAGTCACTGCTTCCCATTGAATTTGTACAAGCCTTAGGCAGTGATGTTTAGAATTATTGGGCAGATTGTGTAATGCTTGTATCTTGCTATCTTAACTAGTCTCAGAATATCCTGTACAGTAAGTCATAGTTGAATAACATCTCATTATATCCTTCCACTGGGATTAGAATGCCTTAAAGAGGTTGTTCCAACTCCCACAAACTTGAGTTGAGTTTTTATATTGAACTGAACAAAAAGATGTAGTGATCATGTCTTAATCCACAGCAAAGTCCCAAATGGAAAAGGAGGGTCAGGACTGCCTGTATAAGCACTCTTCATCTCCCCTTACTAAGGATAAGGTAGCATGTACACAAAATAGCTTCATTTGGACATTTTTATATGATCTTTCCAAGTGAGGAAGACATTTGTGACATTTCTGTCAATTATGGTCTGTTAACATTACTGTATCTTAAGTGGGAGACTGTGAGAGCAATAGAAAGTGAAATGAAAGTGCAGTCTTTTCTAAATTACAACTTCTAAAAAAAGTACAGGTTGTATCATTTTTTTTTAGCCCTGCCAAAAGATCAATGTTTAGCTATTCTTATTAAGTACCCCTGTGCTCTGTATTCAGAGCAGTACCCCAGGCTGAATCAGAGCGTTAGTTTATCATCTCTCTGTGACAGGAAAGCTTGGGTTGGTTTAACTCCTTCTCTTAGTCTTTAGGAGACATAATGGAAATCTTGCCTCTTTTTTTTCTACCTCCTGAAGCAGCAGTATATTGGAAATTATGTGTGTTTAGTGGACTTGATTTTCAATTCCCATTTTTCTAAGATCAGCTTCTGTAAGATAGAGTAAGTCCTGTAGCAAATGCCAGAGTAAGGAATATGCTTTATCTATTAGCCCAGGAGAATTCATATTTATTTCAGAAAGGTTTGGTTTTTTTGATACCATAAGCTATGTAACAGCAAACATAAGTATATTTATGTGTTATCCCTAGTCCCTTCATTGTGATAAGCTATTTCATTGAAGGGATGAAGAATTTTTCTTTTAAAATATTGTCTCAATTTTTTTCAAAACAGAACTGGTCAAAACTAGCGAGTTTACAAAAGCTAGGACTCCTTTGAATAAAAAAAGAGCAAACAATAACCCAAGGTGCTTAGCATGCCAATTGTACTTAAGCTAATGAAGGAAGATAAATCTCAGAGTGAACTGAGGGGCATAACAATATTGGAAAGGAAGCTTTTGGATAATCAAAAGGATATTCACTGTAATTAATAGATAACATGGATTATGACACTGTTTTGAAGAACATGGATTCCCAGATAATGAATTTGGGTGATTAAACCTGAACTATTCTCTTTTATTCCCCCTTTCTTTCCACAAAATCATTGCTATTTTATTTTCAAAATAAGCTGCTGAATAACTCAAAGCATTATGTTAAATTTATTTATTTTTACTGTTATTGTTCTGTATTTTCACTGTAAATGAGGTAAGAGAAATCCATAGGATGTACCCCATATTGTTAATGGCAAGCTATATTACTAAAAGTGGTCTTTCGTAATGGAGATTTGACAAGTCAATCCTAGGACCTTAAAATACAAAATCGCATTGTTTCACTGTTTTTGAAATTGTAACTTAAAAAAAAACAACTTACAAACTAAACCCACTGCAAAAGCATGGCATTTTTTTATTTCGATTGAGTAGTCCTCTAATTGCTGAAAGCCTCAATTTTTATGCCATTAGCTATAACTGTTCAAAAGCTGTTAAGGAAACTTAGCAGTGCCTGAAAATGTCATATTGAGTGTTTCTCAAATACCTCATGTATCTAATGACATGAAAGAAGGGAGTTGAATAATTGTTACTCTCAGTTTCTCCCTTTTCTAGGTTTATGTCAATGTAAAAATCAGTACTAATGATGACATAGGTACTAATGATTCACATTTCAGTAGAAAAGAATTCTCAGCTTTGTCAGCAGTGACAGAAGCTCCATCTGCTTCTCTCAAAAAAAACCCAGCATCTTGCTCCCCAAACCCCAAAATCATCCTCCAAGAAAAATCACACACAAAGAAGTAAAAATGCAATATGCCTACTCTTCAAACTTCAGCAAAAAGCTTGTAAGAAGGAACAAAAAAAGGATTGGTGTTAACTCTGGTGTTAACTGAACAGCATATGCTCAGGGTAATGAAGTGGGAGCTTTTATAGACACACTTTGGGGTTTATTTTTTAGTAGCTTTAAAGAATTTGCTGCGTTTTGCAGCACACAAGGCTAATATGTGGAAATTATTTGTCAGGAAGGACAATCTCCCACCTTGAAGTTTTCTTTCTTTATTCAAGATCATAAACACTTTCTAGTCTGGCTTAAGAACTTGCTAGAGCAGTAGATGAAACCCAAGAACTCAGACTTCTACTGCCATTAATTTACTACTAACAATATAATTCAAGGAACTGTGCATCACTATCCTCCTCAGCAAAATTGACATAATCATACATTCTTCTGTGGATACAAAACCCCCAGAACATACAGTTATTAATAACTATTTGTAAAAGTAGAACACAAAGACAATTTACTTAGACTTTCAAGAACTTAGACGCTTGGTTTGACTTGGTTCTTAAGTGTATAGTATTAAGCAGGCTAGTAAGCTATGCGAAGTCAGGGTATGTCAGGCATTTTCTTACATGATACAGATTTTGCAGAACTGAAATTCTGACTCACAGCCTTGAAGCTTAAAGAAAGTCTATTGTATCCACAATGATGCATTAAGCCTATTTTTAAGTTTTGCACATCAGCAAAAATTTTTACAGGAAGCTTTGAGGCTCGCTAAGCCATAAACTATCTTTGCTGCAGGTTTTTTTGTTTGTTTACTGTCCAAACAGCTGTCCCATGGTTCTATATTACTGTATTCTGTGTTCCAATGGTAGTTGGAATCACATAATAACATTTTCCAATGTGATTCTAAGCCTTACTGAGTCCATTTGACAAAGTAGGAAATGCTGTCCTAGTTGTGACAAATTCTACCTATATTTAAAATCCTTTTGCTTGGATTATGAGATTATATGGGATTATTTGTATATGGATGATAAATTTGTATATGGATGATAAGAAATTAAAACACCAAAAGGACAATAAAGAGGAAATTTTGATCAAGTAAGACCTGTGGGAAAAGGGCTTCTTAAGAATTTCTAAATAAATTTGTAGGGATCTTCAAGATGACTGATGTAAGGTCCTTCTGTGATGTGGTGTTTACTCAATACAGAAGATTACTCTTAAGCCACACAAGTATCCATTTACCATTATACAATTTCATGTAACAGTTGGCACAGTCCACAATTTTGAGGAATAAACTTGTTAACTTTTGCAGCAGAAAAGTTACCTATGTGTTCTTGCTCTGGTGAACCATTTGTTACAATCTGAGACAGCCAAGACTAATACAAAATACATTAGTTTTATTTTCCCCCTTCCTAAGACAAAAGCAACCTATCAACCTTTAGGGTTTTTCTTCCAACATCATATAATGGAACATCAATCACTTGCATTATATCATCTTGCTTGACATTATTTCAAGAATTTTATTTAAAAGGCCAATTCTTACCTCTACACCATCGTATTCTTTAAAGAGCATGCAATATTCCGCACGACTGAGCTGGGTCAGCCAGTTAGAAATGGGTAGGCACTTCATTATCTACATTCCCTCACCTCACAATACATTTGACTCTGAAAAACAAAACCAAAACCCAGTTACAAATACTATTGCTTAGGAATGTTAAATGACTGGACAACTCAAAAAGCACTTAATAGCATGGAAGTTCTACCATTAGGGCCAAAGAGATCAATACTTTCTTGGCTGCTTGGTAATAGGTAGTTATCTACACATTAAGATTGTAACATTTTTTTCATTGTAATGCTCATATCAACCGGGAATGCTAAAGACTGTTTTGTTCAGCAACCACAGCTGAATGAATTTTTAGAAGATGGATCAACACAGTCACTCAGCACTGTAGCATCAATTAAAAACTCAGCCATTGTATTCAAAAAGAACATTCCTCAAAATGCTCATTCAGTGATAATGTCATTCTTCTTATGTGTGGAATATATGACAAAATGTACAAAATGAAGAGGAATAGCAAACAGAGCAGTGCTATCTGGAGGAATATGAAGGAAGTGAATGAAACTACATATTCTGTAAGACAGTCAAATAGAAAAAGATTTTGTGGTGGATGTTTGTCCAAGATGTGAACAAAGCTTAGTCAACCTGTTAGGAAGTATTTCTAAAACAAAAGCAACTGACAAGATTGTTACAGTTCGGTAACTATCATTATGGCATCTGAATTTGAGTTATCTGTAAATAAAAATACTTTTTGTTACTTTGTTTCCAGTTGCTAAAATGAAGTAAGATAGACATTGAGATAGACACAATGGACATAGGAAGACAAAAGATAGAATCACAGAATCTTAGGGGTTAGAAGGGACCCCGAAAGATCATCTAGTCCAACCCCTCTGCCAGGCAGGGTCACCTAGAGCACATCACACAGGAACTTGTCCAGGCGGGTTTTGAATGTCTCCAGCAAAGGAGACTCCACAACCTCTCTGGGCAGCCTGTCCCAGTGCTCTGTCACTCTCACAGTAAAGAAGTTTTTTCTGATGTTTATGTGGAACCTCCTATGTTCCAGTTTGCACCCACTGCCCCTTGTCCTATCACTGGACATCACTGAAAAAAGCCTGGCTCCGTCGTCCTGACACTCGCCCTTAATGTATTTATAAACATTAATGAGGTCACCCCTCAGTCTCCTCTTCTCCAAGCTAGAGACCCAGCTCCCTCAGCCTTTCCTCATAAGGGAGATGTTCCATTCCCTTAATCATCTTTGTGGCTCTGCACTGGACTCTTTCCAGTAGTTCCCTGTCCTTCTTGAACTGAGGGGCCCAGAACTGGACACTTAGAATATTCTCCCAACATCACTGCTCCATGTAAGCAGTTACGTAAAACGTACATAAACTAGTAGTGTAGCTTCCAAAGAATTGCAGAGTTTGTGAAGAGATTTCTATTTGCAAGTTTGAACATATCCTTAATAAATGCACGGATGCCCCATTCTAAATCTGTACCTTGTGACCTGAACATTTCTTATCAGAACAGTGATGCCAGAAGCAGGAAATGCTCATGTTCAGACATGTAGTGTCTTTAATCATACATTTTTGATACATATTTTTATTTTAACATTTTCCTCTCATCTATATTCAGGAAAATTACTTGCTCATTAGTTCTATGTAAACCAACTGGAATTATGACTTTCCAGCCACAAATCACTTGTTCCAACACATCTGTCTACTCTGAGCCTGTGATAAGAAGCTGCCCAAAGGATGACATGTTATAGTCAGCAAAGAGCCAGTGTTGCTTTCTGTCAGATAGAGAAAGCTGTTTAGCATTTTTGTAATTCTTGGAACACTAGAAAAGGGTGAAAGCTTTTTTTTTTGTTTTAATAGAAGTGCAAAACAAAAAATACTGTCCTGAAGAGAGGTAGGCTACAGTAGCAGTATTACCTGTGTTAAAGTACAACACTTTCCTAGAAACATTTCTAAAGCATTTAAATTAGAACAAGTACCATTAGTAAGACATGCAAATACTTTGGACCAGATATTGTTTTGGAACCACTATGAATTTTGCATCAGTGGGCAACCTTGGAAACAATTCAAAATGGTTACTTCAGAGACACATACACTATTACACTGCAGAAGTTGCAAACCTGGAATCCATCATGATACATTAAAGAACAAACTGGTTAATTTGCAAATCACATTGTGAGATCCCTCTATCCTCCACTGGAATACTCCACTATATTACTTGCTTTACTGCAGGTTTTTTATTTTAACAAAAAATTGCAGGATGACAGGTATATATCTAAAGAATGGTGGTATAACAGTAACTGAGGGCTTCTTGTGGAGTAACATCTATCAGAAAACCTCAACATTTAATGGACAAAACACAAAATAATTTATTTCGAGGAATGTTAAAGCCACAGAGAACACACTTATGTGAGGCAAGGACAAGCTCTTTAAACGGGTACTTTTAAATTGCAAGACGGTCAGCATGAAAACCGTACAATTTTCACAGAGAGAAAAGGAGAACACAGCTAGTTGGTTAGCACATTAGTAAAACTGTGGACAAATAGCTCTTTCCTGGCTCATACACTTCTAATTTAGTCACAGACTTTAATTTTGTTACCATAAAGGAACTTGTTTTCAAAACCGTTTAACAACTTCACTAGGAATATATATATTTTAAATATTTAGCTTCCATGCTAGTACATGACAATTAAAAAATATTTAAAAGAATTGGTGGAGAGTCACCATGCTTACCATTCCAGAACAAAGAGAAATTCTGCACTAAGCATGAAAAGAATCCCAGAATTTCCACAGAGGAACATTCTCTTTAAGCAACATAGTGATAAACAGTGGCTATCTAATCTTACCTGGCCAGCTGCATTTGCTCTGTTATTAATTTATTCCAAATAAAAAAACCCAAGCAAACAAAAACCCCCCACAAATAACTTTCCCGTCTCCAAACCCCCATACCAAAGGAAATTAAAGCGCAAGCAGAAAATTACATTAATCTTATATGACAAGACAGTAAGAGATACAAGATGTATTTGTTTTCAAATGTACCACACTTAAATCTTTGCATATGATTACTTTATGGCATGATTTACGTGCTGTGAAGTCTTTGTTGACAACTGTGGAGAACTTTCCCCACAGTTTTAATGAAAAATTTGTTACTACAGCTTAAGGTGGTGGTGGGGGGAGAATATCTCCTTTCTCCCACAAGATAACTAATTGCCTTTCTGATCCTTCAAATAATGGTAGTTTTAATAAAAAAAGGTAACAGAAACATTAACTCAAACAGCTCATATTTAACTGATATCACACTGTTAATTGGATGTAGGGTACAACCTAGTGGTCAGGACACAAGATATATTCAGAGCCTGATCAAGTTTAAGGATAAAATGGAACTACAAAATAAACTGTAAAAAAGTCTAAATATATAATTATGAGAACTGGTTCTAGGTAGAGGGAGTTTCTTATTATTCTTCTACTTTTACAGTATTCATTTTTATTCCTGAAAATAGGATTAACTCTTGCTTAGGGCAGGTAACGTCAACATTTTTAACATCCAAAGTATGATTATAAACACACTGACAAGGTTTGTGCCAGATGATGGGCACATACCTTTTTCCCCACTGAGAAATTAATATCCTTCCTTTCCAGAGGAAGAAAGGAAACAAAAATATAAGATGAGAGCAAGTATTGGAGAGCGATACAAGATCTATGTTCTATTTACCCTTCCGAACACTGTCACTTCCTGTACATCTCAGGCTTCCTGCAACAAAGAGATCGTCACAGGCTTAGTCAGTTCACGAGATGTTTATGGGATAAAAATGTGGTTGCTCCATGACTCACTTCCATTTATTCAGGTTTTTTTTTGTTCTGTTATTACCTAACAAGCTCAATTTTGAAATCCTATGCAGAAGGTCTTGAAGTATTACCCATATCACTCATACAATTTCAAGGTTTTTTTATATCAAAATAAAAAATTCAAATCCAACCCAGGTTTGTACAGTTCTGTTTCTGAACATCAGCTGTTCAGAGGCTTTTATGAAATGAAGTTGCTGCAAAAAAGTTATCAAATGGTTAATAAAAGAAGTTCCCTGCGGTGGCACTGATCTACTGAACTGAACTTAGCTTTTACTTTCAGAGTGCTTTTCCTTATTCTTTTAATAACATGCTCAAAGTTGCAGTCATACATATTGGGACACATTTAAAACAAAAGCACAGAGAAAGGTGTTTTATATGTAGCTTTTAAATCCAACTGTTCATACAGCAATGCTTTACTGTACTGATAATGCATTAGTTTTACTCTTTCCTCTATCACAATATCCCAGAACTATCAAAAGACACTGCTCCTGATGTTGGCTTGTTATATTCCCAAACACAAGGTGAAATGTTAACGCCAGATTCTTAATTCAGCTCTGATTTCATCAAATTAGCTTCCCTGTAATTTTTGAAAAGTGGGCATGTACATACTTCAAAGACACCAAGGTTGAGCAACTCAAAATCACTGTGTGGATATAGTAAGTATTCCAGGGACAATTCATGTTTGTTTCAGTCTCCCTTGGGAATTCAGGCTGTAATATGACAAGCTGCAAGCCACGTATCACAGTGTAATCCTGTCCCCACCAAAGTTATTCAGGTAAGCCAGTAATTTAATTTTTCCTGGAAAGTAATTTCTCATATTGTGCCTTTTCTACTTCAGCAAAATTGACTTGTATTGTACTTCCAAATTAAGACTAGTCTCCTGTGGTGACACAATAATTTATTAGGAAAATAGGTTTATTGGAAACCTGCATCAGTAAGAGTTTTCTTAAGGATTTTAATAACTTGAACTTGGCATGCCTCCTAACTAGCTCGTTTGAATCTAGTGCCCATCAGTTTTGTCTTCAGATGTACTTTCATTTTCAGATGCACCTCTATTTTCTTCTGGCATCAGTGAAACCAATAAGCTCTCTAAATGACAGTATCAATAAAGCTGATCTTTCCATTCAACGTTCTGTACACCTGAGGTCCTGTCTTGTGGCACTAAGTAATAACACTGACCAAAGGTCTGCTCTCTTTGCTGATGACATCTTAACTATTTATGCTTAACTAGGCAATTTAGACAGGTATTTCTTGAATGTTCTATTGTAATGCATGTTTGAATGAAGCTGACTGTTCTGTAAAAAGAATACCAAATGAGAGTGAGAAAGTCAGAAGATACCAGTCAATGACACAAAGCTTGTTTCATCTCCATGGCAGTGATAACACCTTAGTAAGAAAAGCAGCCTTCTCCAGGATTTAATACACCAACTGTAAACTGCTGTAATTTCTTAGATTTGTTCTAGCCTACTGCCTTAAATGAAAACTAGAAGTTTTCTAGTTAAGAATTGAGCATGGATCTCCTAATAAGGCTACAGGTTGGTAATGCAGAGAGAGATACCTGAAAAGCAATCAATCAGCAGGACCAAAGTCTCAGACACTGATCAAACAAATACTGGCACTGTGCACTAGACAGTCCAGAGAAAGCACTTCTTGTGCCAAGGTCTGTGGCTGAAAGGAGCAGGAAACTATGACTAAAAAACCTGTTTCCCCTACTAGGTCAATCCTCTTGCATTCACAGAAACAGAGCTCAGTACTTTGCATATAAACTGGGTAACATCAAAGCTACCATCAGGTTTTTTCCTTGAGATAGGAACAATATGCAAAGCCTTGAAGTTTTGGTTAACTCTGCATGGAAAGGAATAACAGACAACAACTACTCATCATACAATAATTACTACAATCAGATTCCATCTCTAGTCTTCCACCAATAAACTTGTTACAAGGGAATAACTACCAACATAAGAAAATGTGATAGATGGGTATGTGACCTATACAAACCACATGCAGAGGGCATCAATGGTGGGGAGGGAAAAAGAAAACATTAAGAACATAATGAAAAACACAAAGCTACCACTGATAAACCTCTGATATAACATGTAGAAAACATACAAGAGGATAACCATGGGAAAAAATAAGGATGATCCATTTCTTTACCTAAGACAACGTAAAGACATGCAATTAAGTTCAGAAAATCTGTGGCCTAGTAAAGTGAATTACATACTTAATGGTCTTGGAAACCAATCCATACAGTCTGTTCCTAAACTATTAAGGACTTCTGCATTTTATGAATTAACTGTTGAGATACAACTATTCTCAGTATCTTGTAAACATGCAAAGTTAAAACAGTAGTAAAAGAGCCAAGGTGCTATCACAGTACCGGAAAGGGAAAAAATACGAAGTCAAGCTATTTCCATAAGGCAGCATGCAAAGGGAGAGGAACAGCAACTGAACAGATCTCAAAAACAATCTGGAAGTATACGTGGGGGGAGAATTAGCAGGTACTCAGTAAACTTGACCACAAAAAGAACATAAGGAATCCATGTTGACTCCTTTTTAGTGTTTTCATACTACAGAAAGGAAAAAAAACACCCACATGCAGTTTTACAATCAAAATATCTATAAAAGGAAGGCAGTTGTCCAAAGAGCATAGGAAATAGTAATCAGCAATTTCTAAAATATCTGTCAAACTACATATCTAATGTACTTTCTTCATTTTCATAATCTCATACTGTACTGGGAGGGATTAACTGAACAGAAGAAAGAAAACTGAAAGGACAAATTACTGAACATGAAACTTCAGTGCAAATATTATCTGCTAGAGCTAGCAAGGCATTAGCTACACTTACCTTTGTTATTAAACTTGGATTTTATATTATTTTCCCTTTTTTTCTTCTACCGACATCTCATTAAAAGTAATTTAACTGAGAGTTTGGTATATAGCAAAGACTCAAAAGCTAACATAAACTGATACTTACTTGTACTGTTCACATAAAATGTGGAAATTTGTTGTTCACAAACGTGGAAATATCTTGTCTATACCAATTGTGCACTTAATATATTATCATAGAATGGTTAAGGTTGGAAGGGACTTTAAGATCATCAGGTTCCACTTCCTTGCTATTGTAGAAGAACTATTTTTTTACACTTCTAGCAAGCATTTAGTTACTGTGCTTTCAAGAGATGTGAATACAAGCTGCAAAAACAAATAGAGAAGAAATGTATTTGTAATCCAATAGACAGTCTAAACACTGTTTTACTTTTGTCTGTCAAATTCTTTTGACTACACCATTAGCCTTCAGTTGCTCTCAGCTATGGTTACATGTCTGTTGCCAGCACTGCTGAAGCCAGTTTATGTAGCTACCATCTATTACTTGTCTCCAACTCGAGGTACTTGTTTCTCCCTTGCATTGATTTCGTTGCTGGGCCAGCACTAGCATTTACTTGATCATGAAGTGAAGGGGATCAGAGACTTGATCTGGCAGAGAAAATGCCCCAGAGGAAGGGGTTGTTATTTAAAGTCAAACCAGGTCTCTTACTTGCTTCACTGTACAGCTATAGAAAAGCTTGCGCTGACACAAAGCAAGCAATGATGAGGAAAATGGTCAAGAGTGCAAATCTCAGACATTAGATCTCCTCTCAAATTCTGCTACAGGTTATGGACTCCTCTGCAGTCCAGATCACAGTCTGCATGTAAACATACAGCCTTTTGTTCAATCTTGGACTGTGAAATACAGAAAGTGAGGCACAGGCTCTCTGATTTCTGCCAACTGTGTTGTGGAAACAACTACAGCAAAAGGATGGGAAAGAAAGCTGGGGAAAGGCAGCACTATAAGTCACTGTAGCTATTTGATTCAGTGCAAAAATCAAGGAAGGCCCTTAGACAAGACAAACAGTAAAGTTGCACAGAAAACTTTAGTTCTGCTTTTGACAGTCAAGAGGTTGAAACATCTGTTTTCTTTTGCTCTATAATAATCTAAGAGTCTTTTAAACATACCAAGTTAATGTAAGTCTTAAGCAGTCCCAATCCCTTAATGAAAAGACAGGCTTCATTAAGGTCTCTGTCTCTTTATCCCATGGGAGTCTATGCACAAGCTGTATTGCCAAAAAGATACCAAAACATACATTTTACTAGAATCATATTTCATTATTTGATGAAGAGAGATGAGTACTGGAAAACAGTATGAGAAACAAAGCAAAACAGCGTACCACCAAGTGTACCACTGTCTTGCAAGACTTGAGTGGCAAACAGATCAAAGGAAGCACTTAAATCCAAGCAGTAAGTGTATTAAGTTGAATTTAAAATACAAATGAAAGCATGTCCCATCAGAACTTGTAAAACATTATAGTTTTAAGCAATAATCAGTATTTGCAACATAAGTGTTAAACATAAAGCAACTAAACAAAAAAAACTAAACAAAACCCTCCCAAGATTGTGCACATATGAGATTTTAACTTTTTTCCCCCTCTTGCCTCTTTCTTGGGTTTTCTAGACATCCTGGTATTTAATTTCAAGCTTTTCCCATAACTGTGACTATTACAACATCACTTAAAACTCTGAAATTTTCAAGTTATCTCAATATTCTATGGAAAACATGAACTTCAAAATAAACTGTAATATCTAGGAAATGCACTCAATTTTTGCCCTAAATTCCAATGACAAACATAAGTTTGCTTATAAGATATGACAAGCTGCAAGCCTTCTTTCAGATCTATATTGATGCCAATTAGCAGTAAGTACAACAAGCCCAAGCCCATCATATATGGGTGAATTTATTAGATGTTTCACATCGTAACTCTAAGTAATTGCATTTTCCATCAAATGAGTTAAATAATTAAAGCACAAGTCTGATATGATGACAACTCCTCCTAGTGGAAGCACAATCAACACAGCAAAATTCAGAAAATAGAATCCCTAGGTATAGCTCTGTGTTTCTTCTACCCTCTTTACTGATTTAAACTAGACTCATCCAGCTATTCAGTACCATAGAAAAACACCCACGGGCTTTTAGGGAAGATGAAAAACACCTCACTTTAAAGTTTGCTGCTATAATGGCATAACATAAATGAAAATCAGGTTTCAAGTTAAAGCAATCTTTTACTGTAGGACTATGTCTCACCACTACCTCTTTAAAACTTTGGGTGAGACTGATGTGATGTTAAGTCACTTACATGTATCATGAACAATGAAGCTCTGCTGATTTTACTGGTGCTGGGAGTGCAGACCTCTGTGGCTCCTTTTTGTTTCCTCTCTCACTCATACTTCGTATCAACTGTGCCAGGAATGGTTTCCATGTGAATGAATCTCCCGCATTCATCTGAATAGACTACTCTGTTCAACCAATTCCATATCCAAGGTCTCAAACTGTCACAGACATCACACAGGCTGCCCTCTACCTAGAGGAGTGGTCTGTACAATAGCAGCTCAGAGCAGGCAGACCTAGTAGGAATTTGCAGTATCACACAATGTACTGAGCAGACTACTGATGCCCTCATTCCTTTTAATCCCTCATTTGCTTCATGGTTTCCTGTTCAAATCATTATTTCAAGCTATTATAATAAAAATATTTCTAGTGAAATTTTGATGAATTGTTGTGAAGGACTTGAAACCGAATTCTTTGGAAAAAAAAAAGAAAAAATGGTTCTAACCTGGATTTTTAGTTCAGTTGGACATTTAGCAAATCTATTACAGACTACAGAGAAATAAATGCAAAACATTATTCAATTTGTATATGCTGTTCTGCCCAATGTTTATGTAAAGAGACAGTCTACAAAACATCAATCAGGACTTAAATACCTACTGACTCAGCAGCCACACAGCAGATGATCATTCACAGCTAATTAAAGCATACGCCTCAATGTCTACTCAGACTATTGTGTCAGAATAATTCAGTTATACGGAATATATCTGTTTGGTTTTCTCCTTATGATACAGTTCTGTTTTCCAGACATTTCACAAATAATACCACAATTAGTTACTTTATCCTTATGTCAGACTTCAAACTGGGTATTTTCAGCTGGTAGGTAGCCAATACCTATCACCAGTAGCTTACAAGAAAGAGCTAAGACAGTGGTTCCTAACTCTTTATGTGCTGCTTAGGGAAGGCATAGACTAACCTCCCTTCATTTACCTTCCTTATGTAACAAAAATGCAATTTCTCCACTTCATAACATCAATATATATTTAATTATTAAGCAGAAGCTCTAAAACAGAAGAAACAGTTCTTCATACAATCTTATTCAATGGGGAACATATTGTTACAGATGCTCTGGGTAGCAAAAGTATAAATTAGTTTAAAAAACAGTATGTGCAGAGAGCAATAAAAATCACACAACAAAATTAAAAAACTATTTAAAACAAGGACACAGACAACCAAAATCTCTGAAAATCCTTATACAATGAACTAACTGTGGAGATATCCTGGGGTAATAAGTATCCCTGTATACTGATGTTCTTTCAGTACTTTTATAAACTTGTCCTATGAAGAGACTGATAAACTTTTAACGTGATTCCATGCAGATGTTCTTGCATTTCCCTTGGGAGTGCGGATCTGGCACAAACCTGATCCACTAGTGCAAATTAGTTCAAAGAATTTTGGAAGTGTCACTTTGCTCTTGCAGACCTTAAGAATACTTGATCTAACATACTGGCAATTTCCTAACTCTATGCCCAGACTCATTATGGTCCATTCTCCTTCAACTGGCCTAAAGTTAACATGAATAGTGTACTGTGTGTGCATATTGATTGACAGAAATGGTAAATGATGCAGGTCAGATTTACCCTGGCAGGTGATCAAGTAGTAATGAACCTAGAAACTCACCAGAAAAGTCTAGTACAAGTCTCCACATTTACTCAGTACATGCAACTTAGCAGATATTTTGAAGACTAAGACTAATTTTAACAGTAGTTATGTAATGCAGACTCTAGTTAAATAAATAAATAGAACTAAGATAATCAAGGACTTAGAAAGTGTTGATGACTACAGTCTAGTAAATCTTTTCTCTTTTTCTATGTGGTCTTTGCAGCTAGATGGGAATTCATTCTACCTGTGCCTGAAACCAATCACAAGCAGTGTTAAGTGTTAGTGCAACGCTGAAAAGACCCCACAGCTGCTTCTCAGCTTGAACAGCCAGAGCCTAGAATGCACTCAACAGTAACAGACTGCAACTGCATATGCCATATAATCAGAAATCTGGTTAAAGCTAGCATGCTATATTCTCTGTGGGGATAGGGGATCAAGAGAAAATGAAATTACAGCAGTGATTCCAAGCTAGAATTTCACTATAGACTAATCCAATTTAAAACGTTCTAGCCCTGCTCCTTTCAATTCCTCAGCCATATCAACCCAGAAGTTACTAGCCTCCATTGCACCATGTCTACCATTTGTGTGGTCAAATGCTAAACTGGGTATGTGAAATTGTCCTATTTTAAAAAGCAAACTAAAGAACTGCTCCCCTGCAGTGTGCATTTTTAAAAACCATGCAGATCCAGGACCACTCAAAGAGCCTATCTCAAGTTCTTTAACTACTGCAATAGGTTTCTGAAATGTTTCATCATAGAACAGATTCATCTTCACCTTTTCTGCCTTTGAGAAAAGGAAGGAAATAGCAGCACCACCACATTTTTTTTTTTTTTAGCAAGGCTGCTCATACACAATATTTGACTTCATACACACAGAACTCCTGAATCAGGCCCCACATTTTTTTTGTTTAATAACTACACTTTTTAGTTGTCATCTGGTGCTTGAGCTACTACAGTAAATTTAGGTTTTTCTTTCAAGTTATTCTACAAATAGTGCAACTTTTTAAAAAAGGCTGAGATATTCACATGACAAGTTAACTCTAGGAATTCAGTGCTACCTAATATACCAAAACGGGACTTGTGATAAGAATCAAACTGGCAGCAGTAATAACAACAAGATAGAGCACAGGTGCTTGCTAAATTATGACCAATGGACAAATACATGGTCTCCTTTCAAGTTGTGCTTCATTATGCCCCTATATTGCAGTTTATTGCAATGTAACAAAAGAAAGGACTGTGCTGGCACTCCTCACATGCACCAGTGCCAAATGAATCCTTTTAGTGTAAGACGCTGATAGAAGTGGTTTGAGCAAAACTAGCTGATTTGCATTGGAATGGATTAGAACAAAACTCTTGGTTTATCTGAGCTTCATTTCTCCTTTTCTGCAACAGATTAGTAGTCTTGGGCCTCTCTACTCCGAAACCTGCCTTTACATGTACATGTATTCTTACTGCTTGGCTGCTCTAAACTTCTGGACTGTATAGTTAACAACAGGAATAGTCTCTTCCTTCCTCCCCCCCATTAATCTGGTACCCCAATCTGCAAAGTCATGCCTGATACTTTTCCCTAGCCATCTACATGCTCTTTTTTGTTGACTTGTATTTTACAATTTCAAGCACGACGCCTAATATAAACTACTTCTATTTAAATACTAAGAAGAAAAGACACTAAACAAAACATTTAATATTAATTGCTTTGATTACAACTGTTCCAGTTGTGTACTGAATGCCACAAAACCCACAAAGAGAATCCTAGTGATAAAATTTATTTTACAATAAAATCTAAGAGAACAAGAAAAATATATGCTAAGCCATGGTGCCTTCATTTAACACAAAAGGCTTATTTTGTAACTTTTTACAGTAAATTATATTACTTAGAAATAAAAATATTTCTTCCTTATAAAACATAGCAAATGGATACAATAGCAAATAATATTTTGTTAGAAAAATTCCTGGTATTATTTCTAAAGTAAGTGAATAGGAAAAATATCTACTGCCTAAGATGTCAGGTTACCTAGCAAAGATAATGAAGTGTTAAGAACTGTTCAGGGGTTTAGAGCAGAACCTGATATACTTCATGAAGCTCCATAATAAGCAATAACATAAATAACTAACTGGGGTCGAAATGAAAAATAATTTAGTTGTAAACTCAACCCCCTCAGAAAATAAAATCACTCACTGATTTGTTTCTTTTTTAATCAACTTAAAATTACACAGGAAAAGAAAGTAAGTGCATTTCCTGAAGATGACCAATAATCATAGAATTATTTAGGTTGGAAAAGACCCTTAAGATCATTAAGTCCAAATAAGCAGGCTTATTAAAATAAACTATTGTATTCAGCAAGAATGACCTACAGAGCACCAGGCACAAAGCTGGAACAAATGTAGTTTTAACCTAAATTCTGTTTTAATTTTAGATTTATATTTTCTCCTCTAAACTGAATGTCCTTGCATACACAACATTTAGGGCTATAGCTAAGAAGCTCAGGCATCAAGACAGCCAGCAATAAAAAAAAATTCAGAGTATCATTAAAACTTGGGCTAAGAATTGCAACAGTTCAGAACCTGCTTTATGAGGAACTCAGCCATAAAGGGCAGTATGGGTCATAATCTCATCAGCCTTCTTACTAAGCTAATCTGCCTGTAAGAGTCAGCACTTTTACTTACTAAATACTAGCATCTGATCATATATGCAAAAAACAATAGCTTATTTTTCTACCACGCCTTTGGACCCACCATGCTATCCAGTTGAAATGTTTATGTACTTGGGTTGTAGTCGGAGAAAACATTGGTGGTGAGTCAGGAATGTCTTTGAATCAATTGAGTTTACTTGCAAAATGCTACCAGTTGTATTTTTATGAATACAGGGCAAGTCTGATTAAAAAAATAAAAATCTGTATTTCTTTCCTTTTGAAGATATGGTAAAGGTAGTGCCAGGATTCCTAAAGCCAGATAAAAACCACCACAGATAGGTAACACTAAATGCTGAGCCAGTCTAAACTTGTGATGCCAATTCAAATTTGTTCCAAGTATTTTTGATTAATTTTTTTGTAGCAAGCTTCATGCTTTACCAAGTCTGGCTACACAATAATTTTATTGTTTTTTTCTGCAGATAGCCCAAAGGATTTCTTTCCATTCCCTTCCCCTCCTCCTCACTGATGCAGTGTTACTGCATTCAAGCCATGAACCACCTTTAAAGTAAAGCCAGAGGTTGGACTCTACTGATTTCTCAGTCAGCACCACCACTGAGCTTTCCTTACCTGCTGGCTTCTGTGCTATGGCATTCCTCATAACAAGCTTCCATCACCACTGTCCTGTACACTGAGCCTTTCCATCTGAAGGCTCTCCAGCCTCGCTTCACATATTATGTAGCAATCTGCTGCTCTAAAATGCCACCAGCACAGAGACTGCTGCAGCTTAGGACACGCAGAACTTTGTAACAAGAACCCAGCTGTGACTCAGAGCAAAGCTTATTGCTTCAGCCAAAGCCTTGAATTTGCACCAATATCTGAACACCTGTGGAGTGGCACAAGTGTATAATAGATTGCATTACAACCCCAACACATTGCAGGTGAAGCACTGGGCATCCACCTGCAGTACTACTTTGCCTCTGATTGTCTGTCTCTGCAACCTTGCAACTACTAGACAAAAACCTCATCACAAATTTTATGCTGTATCAAGTCCAACCTGAAAGGAGTGTTTCAGTGCTTTTAAGCACTAAAGTTTAACTCATTAAATGTTTCCTCTGGCATCTGTTAAAGCTTTATGTATTCTCATTAGAAGAGCAAAAAGAAGACAGAAACAGCTCATGTACAGCTTTGTGCATTAGTAACAACATCTCTCCTTTGATGTATTTTCCTTCATTTATGTTTCACCTAGTTCAAAGACATTCTAAGTGTTTACAATACAATGGTAAATCTGTATGCAAAAGTAACACAGACCTATACATCAGCAGTAGTATTCCACTAAACTAAACCTAACCTAACCCATCTCCTCTCCTGGAGGGCTTGTTTAAATACACAGACTTTCAAAGTGAGCCTAGATTAAGCTCTCTGTGGGGGAGGGTCTGCTCTCTGTTGGAGCAAGGAGGTAGGCAGATTTCAAGACTGACAGCATTGCATTGTGAAACCTCAAGTTTCTTAGCACAAGTATCTGTGTTAATCTTAAAAGTCACGCTAACATTTACTGATACATCCAGAAATCTACTGAAAGAAGCACACCAGTCTGTAATATAGTAGTCATTTTACCAAGTGTCTAGTTCTGAGAGGACAGTATTAAAGTCTCCCAAGTACATTATAAAGAAGTATTTCCGTAAGATACTTAACTTTGTATAGAAATTTTCTGCTCTCAATTCTAATGACATGCCTGGGCACAGATGTAGAAATAGAGCTTGTGCACAGAAAGCCAGTAGAAGTGCACTTCAGGACTTCTGCCTCCTGTTTGCATAAAAAAAAAATCACTCAGAGAGCTCTTCCCTTCAAAGAAACATTAGAGATTATTGATGGTTCCCAAACTTCATGGATGAAGTAATGTAGAAGTTTCCTGCACTCTATTTCCTAATTTATATATTTTTTAATTCTATCACAGTTTTCTTCTGAAGTCATCTCTCTCTAGGTAAAACTAAACAACTGTATTTTATTCCTCTCCTCAAACCCTCTTGTTCTTTTACTTTTCATTTTCCCTTGTTACAGGTTCATAGACTCCTCCACTTCTAAAGAAGTCTTTCTAGAAGAATTTTTAAAAACTGGGAAATGTTAATAAGAAATGCACAGGCAGAGAAATGTGAGATGCAATAAAGAGGAGAAAAACAGAAGCTAAAACCATCCAGATGAAAAGACATCAAGAAAATTTTAAGCTGAAGTTAGTGAAAAGAGTAAAGCAAATAGAGAACAGGAATCAACTACAGATCAAAACAAATATTTGAAAGCCTGCAGTAAAGTATGATTAGAGAAAAAAATGCCACACAAGAACTACTAGAATTCTCCTTGGGGTTGATTTTCCCCACCATTGCATAAGCAATAGTGCAGTTTTACTAGTGGAAGAGTCTGTAAACATGGTAATTGCTCTGGAAGTAGATCAACACTTCGCTAGATATCAGGTTTCCATTTTTAAAAATTAAACAATTTTTCTCCCCATTGTTAAAAAAGCCTCCGTACTTCAATTACACAAGTTGATAGGCCATCTTTTGACTGAATCTGTTTGAAGTGATGCCTTCTTCAAGGCAGTTCCTTGATTTTGTTTTGTCAGATCTTAAGGGTGAGTTAACAGCATTTTCAGTGGTTATACCGAAATCACCCCCTCTTTGGTCTAATTATAAATTCAAAGTAATAATTTTTAAAGGAAAGCCTTTTAATAATTACGTATAAACTCTTATCAATGTATCTTGTATGTAGTGAACAAAAAAGCCATCATTTATTCTAAGGACATTGCTATTTCCTTTATTCGGAAATCAAGGCAATTGTATTTAGTAACAGTATTTTTCTTCTTAAATGATATCTGGCTGCATATAAATTTAATCCTTTTAAAAAAAAACAACCCACAACCTACAAACACCCCACCCCATCCCAAAAAAACCTTCCCAAAACAACCCACAATGCTTTTCAGACTCCTAGACCTTTTATATCAGCATTAAGATAATATATCAGATATTTCAGCTGTTTGAGACAAGGACAATAGAAAAAGAGACCAACCAGACTGAAAAAAGAAAGGCAGTGAGTGTATGGAGGATGTGAAGTGGAGTTATTAAAAATAGATCCTTTTTCTCATTCTAAGATACAAATTGTTTATGACTATGGAGAGCTTCAAAAGTGCAACCATAAATTTTCAGTAACTGTTAGCTATTGTTCAAAACCACTCAAGTTTTACTGACTCTCCAAAACTACCACTAGGTTCCATAGTTGAAAAAGTGTTAATGCAACAGGGAACTGCTATACCAAACCAAATGAATTAGAATGGAAAGTGAGAGCACTGGACTTTCTTTTCTGGAAACATAGTTCAACTCCCAAGTGAGACAGTCGGATGAATGAGCCAGAGGGCCTTCATTCATTCTCCAGCAAACAACACACCACAAAAGAGCTATACATTATGCCAGTAAAATACTCAGCAAGAATGAGAAGCCTTGGAAACAGAAATTTTTGAGTCAGAGTCTGGTTGAAGGTCACTGCTCTAACACTGCAAAGTTCACTTGATTTGCATTTTATATATTGATATGTAAAGGAATTTCTGAGTTGCTTATAATCTTTTATTTCCTGCAAATGATCAAAGATGGAGGAAAATATTAATCATCTTCATTTCATAGCTTTGTGGAAGGGGACTAAAACAAATGTTTCACATTCTTGAAGGAGCTACTGAAAATTTGTAGACAAACTTCTTTCTAATTTCTGTTCAATTAAAAAAGAAAGTGTCGGTATGATGAATAACAGAGTCAGATTTAAAGTTTCCAGTTTCCACACCAGAACTTCCCTATAAATTGATAAGCCTACATCCAATTTGTTAGTTCAGATCCTGCTTAATATCCTATTAGCTAATTAAACATGACGAACTGATGACTACTGATTTACTACCCCTCTTTATTTAAAAAAAAATCTATGCTACATTGATTTTTTTTAATTTCATGATGCTTGAACCAAATGAGATTAGACACAGTTAAAAAGCAGCACTAATCTGATGACACTACTCCAACAAATAAAGTGACAGGCCTTTCATTAAAAATACACAGAAAAGACTCCAACAGTGACTGAATTATTTTCCTTCTTTTCAGAAACTCTTTTATATCACAAAAAAGGATTCTTAGCCTGACATCTAATTATAATTCCAGTCATATAATCCACTGAAAAGGATTATGCAATCCTGGCAGAATTTGGAGGTGTAATTTACTGCAGGAACCAACAATGCACTTAGATCTGCATCTTCAATGCAACAAATAAGGTAGTTAAGTGTCTAAACATTGGAACTGGTGACTGCAATCAACTGCTGGGGCATAAAAAAAATTAAGCATGCAATTAATGGTTGTTTTCAATAATTTTAGACTTAGCGGTTTATTATTTGAACTCAGTTTATTACTAAGTGTGACCAAAGAGGACGACACAAATAAGTATTTGCATCTTTACAAGCACTTGATCAAATGCACATGCACACAGAGGTCGCTCACTAATCTGGTCCACCACTATAATGAGTATAAACTGCTGAACAATTTTCCTTGACTCAAGTCTGACAAATACTGTCTGAGAGTATTCTTCAGCCAGATACATGTGTCTTCGCCTGGCTAGTTGATGAACTAAAACCAACTTTAGAAATACACTGTAGTTCTTCAGCAGTAGGGACTATAATGTATGGTATACTTTATCTTTTGAAAGTAAAACCAACCTAAAAATATGTAATTCAGTCAGAGTATCTTATAATTTTTGCCATCCGGAACAAAGGCACAACATCTCATTTATGAAACCAAATTTCTAAGCTCATAAAATGCAAGAAGCCTCCATCAATAGTATCTGCATTTTGGTTCCCCTCGTGTTGAAGCATGCTATCTGCAAGCCTTAGAGGAAATGAGCTTAAAGAGAGGAACATGGGTGGATCCTAAAAGCTTCAGCCCAGACAAACACATCACATAAATAAGGGAATTGTAAAATTAATTGCACCATGAGGTCTTGCCCAAGAATGATTAATGCATTTCAAAGTTCTTACTAACTTCCTTTGCTGACAGCATGGCATATAGAAATAGAAACCACAGCCTCTGACCCCTGCACATAGAGCTAAAGCCAGCATAAGCAAGACAAAGACATGACATAAATTGCTGCTGTAGCTAAGCACAGTTTATCTGCACACTTGAAAATCTTTCTTGGACAGTGCCAGCCACTGGTGAGAGGAATGTGTTGCTGTCATTACATGGAAAACTAGAACCAGAGACATTCTGGTATTAAAGTACCATGGTGGTGAACATGCAAACAAGAAAAGGCTGAGAGAGATCAAAACAGCATTGTTTAGAAAAGTTATATTAAGTATATAACACTATTTTACTAGGTATTTGTGAATATTGTATTACATCATGTTGACTGGTGCTAAGAGTTAAAGTTCTGAGAAAAAATCCACTCCATAATGTTACTACCTGTGGAGACGCTACTGATGCGTGTAAAGAACAGGACCCTATTATTCTAAAGCACAAAATTGGTGCTCCAAATATAAGAAATATGCAGAAGCACTAGAACCCTATCCATGTAACTTTACAGCAAGAAATCCTTGTCTGAGTATCTAAGAAAACCCTTGTATTTTTGATGCAGTTTGGTGAGTTACTTCATAAACATTTCTTTGCCTAAAATGAGTTACTTATCATTAAAAGGTTCTTTGTTTTCAGTCAAATATTTGCTAAAATAATATCCTTACTACTTCAACATTAAAATGAAAACCTCTTTTTAGTATGGCTCACTCTATCACCCTTGACAATGAAGCTGATGCTTGTGACATGACTGCAACATTTCCCCAAAAGCCGAAACATGTGAGATGAGCTCTAAGCACTACTGCTGTAACAGTGTGAAAGCAGACAGTACCCCAACTGGGTATTACAGCTGCTGCTTTCCTAAGCCTTTTCTATCATACTCCCAACACTATTAGATGACATGCAAAGTTGTCTATGTAGGATGTTTAAAATCTTCTCAATCCCTCTGTGTCTTACTCAGAGCAATCACTGCATCTTTTTGTTTGATAATAAAGTTGACATAAAACTATCCATTACAAAACAAAAACTTATTCAATATATTCCTGTATTTTTCCTCAAGATTCTCCCTTATTTTTTCAAAGGCAGCCGAAAAAATATGTAAAAATAATATTAATTTCATTTTCCAAATAATTTAATTTATAAATTGACCCCCCAAAAAAAACCCCAATTCACATGTCTGAAAAATATAAAATTGCCTTGAACATTAACCCACACAAGAAGGAAGATTCCCTGCACGACTTAACTTGTAAATAGCTAGCACATTAAAATTCTATGAAAAATGCAGGACATATGAAATCTTATTATAAACATTGCTCTCCCAAAATACTCTTCCCTGTGGATTTGAAAATACCTCATACTATTATATAATCACATTTATTTTAATTCTGAATTTAAAAAAAAGAGTACTAGCATACCTTGAAATAACTGCCACAATTAAGAGCCAAGATTAAAATCTTTCCAAATTTTAAACCCACAAAAAGTGGCTTTGGAAACATCTGCTGGCACACTTAATTATTTGTTATTAACCAGTTCATGAAAATAAGACCATACTGATTAATACACAAAGCAGTTCTTACCATGGAAAGAGGTTGTCATGGTCTATTATGCCCTTTTAAAATGCAAAAGCTTCTTGGCAGATGACACACCTTGAGAAGTTCTATGCCCAATCAGCAGTTGGACCTGCCTAGGAGACAGCAGCTGATGAATCACAGTGACGATAACTGAGCAGTGAGTTTCTTTTTCCTTTTTCCCCTTAAATCAAGCTCCCTGTGATGAGGGCTCCAGAGCTATACACAGTACTGCAGGTGGGGTCTCACCCAGCAGAGTAGAGGGGCAGAATCACCTCGCTCACCCTGCTGGGCTCCAGTGCACACTGGTGCTCATGTCGAGCTTCTCATCTACTATCCCCCCAAGGCCTTCTCCCCAAGACTGCTCTCTAGCCATTCTCCCCCCTGCCTGTATTAGTGCCTGGGGTTGCGCCCCATAATATCACACTATCCCTCATCAAAGAGACAAGAGTCTTCAGCCATTTCTCTTCCTATCCCTATTCAGAGGAGGTTGCAATTAACGTGGGTTAAAAACACTCTTTCCCCAAAAGAAAGGTAACAGCAACAACACTTAAAGCCTGGATTTTTTAACTAGAGATATCACCAAATGAAAGGTTGACAAAAATCACTTACATTTTCTCTGTTAAAGTGAACATCACGCCAACTCTGTTGATTACAAAAAGCAATGCCCTCTGGGCCAAATTATACTCTTACTAACATTTATATAGCCTTGAAATAACTCCTCTGTCTTGGTTTTCTTAGTTGACATTCAGAATGATACAAATGAAAGCAGAAGTTAACCCAGTGTTTTTACTTGAAAAACATTCCTGTCATCTGCACGGAACCAGATGACTGCACTGCACCACTGCTTAAACCAGATGGCTGCACTTCTTTCATGTGTGCTCATCATTCCCAGAGCACATGGGTGAGGAGAGAAAGCAAATACTGCATTTAAACAGTGTGGGAGAAGGTAAGGATTTTTTTAGCTTGTTTCAGATTAATTATCTTTTAACTGTAAATTCAAATTCTTGCTTTTAATATGCATAATTAATGATGAGCAAAATGTATATCTTAGCATGTATGCTAGAGAAACATGTCCCACTCCCCTCGATTATTTCAGAAGTCTTGAGACCAAATCTCTGTACTTGCTGTTGGTTTTCTCCTATTTGTTTTCAAAGTAAACTCTGGCAGAGGCAGCATAATCTTTATCAGTGTCTCAAGTTTATTAGGACAATATAACTGCTTCCTTCTTACAAAATTAAGAACCAGGTAACTGAGCTGAGGAAGCAACTGAATAAACAGGCAACAGGAGAACTTCATCACCCAACAGGAAACCAGTACCAAGGAGAAAGGAAACTTGTTTAAAAGCAGCTAAGCTATCAGGGTAGATTCTATTAGACATCTTTTGCCATTCAGTTGTGATATATGGAAAGTGACAAACAAAATAAGGTATATAATAAGGCATTTCCAGAGGAAGTTTAATCTCAAAATGTTAACGTTATCTTGCAGCTGACTGACTTGCACCACAACAGGTGGAATAAGAAAGCATCCCCTGTCTACACTGTACAGAAGGGAAAATGGAGCAGACTGCCCATAGTCTCAGAGTATGGTGGTTGCACAGCTGGAATAAGAAGCCAGAGGCTCAGGATTAAATCACTACACCACAGATACACACTTTTTTTTTTTCCTGAACTGCATAGGAGAAGCTGAGCTATGGTGTAATCTGAAAAGCTTTAAAGGAACAACTCAACAGTGTAAATACTTGTTGGCTTGATATGAATTTAAAAAAATTAAAGCCCAGATGGTTACAGCTAGATTTCAATATGTAGGCAAGAACAAAACTTTGCACCATCAACTTTGTCTTTGGTAATTATTAACTGAAAGATGTAGTCTGTAAGAGTGCTTTGGCACTTAAGGTAAACTGAGGTGTATTCCCCCAAAATTTCAGGTTTAACTTGAGACAAAAACAGGTGCTGCTTATCACTTTGTTCACTATGAAAATTGTAAGTAATGTAGAAAAAGACTATATAAAATTTCATAATAGCAAAGAGACAACCTTCAGGTGAAGAACAACAAACGCTAGAAAAATAAGGTGAACAAAAAGATGTGTCTAGGATTTCACAAAAAACCTGCAACCAAAACCCAAAAAAACAAACCAAAACGTGGAACTAAGCGAAACAGAAATGGAGAGCTGCAACACAAACAGAAGGAAGGCCAAAGATCAAGGGTAGTTGTAGTTAAGAAAATTCATTCAAAATGCATCACAGTGAGTACTTTGCACAGAACACAGCTTCAGGAAAGTACACAAAAGGACATGGAAAAAAGCTGCGTTGGGAACAGTTTGAGAAATGAGAAACTTGGGCTTATTGCAATACCTGAAATGTTAATAAAAAGCAAAAGAATGTAGTATTTTCAGAATAACACAGACAGGCTCTCCTTTAGCAACAGAAATGCACAAAAAAATTGTGCTTCTGAAGTGCATTGAAATACAAGATGAGTGTAATGCAGAACTATGTAGCAACACTGGAAAGATGCTAGTAGCTAATTCTCACTGTGTTAAGATACAGAACACGGACAAAAAATTTTGAAGTAGAAAAGGCTGATCAATGAAACAAGAAATAATTTTGCAGAGCAAATTCCCGCTGAAAAACAAGCATAAAATTATGAGACATACTCAAAAAATGATTTAGAAAATAAATAAGAATAAGAATAGCTTTATATAGTGGAAAGGTTTGACAGAAATCTTACGGATTTCTGAACCAAAATCTGATGTGCTCTGATGAGAAAACAGATCAAATTAACAACAGAAAACATTGAAATGGCCTTGAAACAGACTCATCTCTCTGGAAGTTAGATGCACTTCTGGGATGAGGCACCAGCTGGGACTTGGCACCAGCTGGGACTTCTCCAAATGTCCTGTTGCAGTGCTCAGAGAGATTCCACATGACTCTACATATGTTTGGCACAAATAGAGAGCACTCTTGAAGTGTTTGTCAAGCATTTGCCACTTCAGTCCTCCAGAAGAAAACCCAAAATAAAACAACCAAGCTGTATGTGTGACTAATTTCTGGAAGTGCTGAGGATCTCCTTCAAGGTGTTAATGCTCCAATTATTTTCAGTGAAAGCTGTCAATAGCAGTATCACAAAGGATGTCAATAGCAATTAAGGATGAAAAGCACCTTGTAGTAATTATTTTGATCCTTGTATGATATGGATAAAGCACTCTTGACCACGATTGCAATTACAATTATTATAAATGTTACTTTGACTATCAGTTTGTACCATTGCAGTGAATAGCCTCCAAATGCACATATTCAGGAAGCAGGAAAAACCCTTACAAAAACAAAGTCACTGTAGACACCTGGTTTTATGTAGTTTGCTTTCTGAAGGATACATAACAAAAAATACAGAAATAAAATAATAATATTTAAATAAAGAATAATTTCATAAGTAATAACAAATGTGTGGCACACAAATACATTATGTAATAAAACTGTAAATATGAATTATGAAAAAATTGCCATTATTTCAAAAGAAGATATTAGAAGGAATTTGACCAAATACAAGTGAACTGCAAGCGATACCATTCTAACCCGCTGCTAAGCTCATCATCAACTGCACCATCCCAGAAAACAATGACTAAGATTCAGGGACTGTACATCCAGTATTTAAAATTTACGATTAAAAAATTACTTAGGCAACATGAGGAAAGGGATTTAAAATGTTCCATCAAAAGATGGTATTCATCTCACAGCTAGCTTTTGCAGCAGCTGATCTGTTAATGGAGCTGCACAGGATTAACATGTTCTCTAGAATTAACGTTGCACTCCCTTGTAGGAGTGATTTGGCATGATTGCTCACATTCCCCTGGCTTCTGAAGACACTGCCCTTGGGAATTTCTCCTACCTAGCAAAATATACTTGAAAGGACAGAACATGTATTAGTCCAACAACAGCCATAAATAAAGTAATTGGAAGAGGTTTTTAACAGCAGTCTTCCTGCTGACAGCCCGACAAACAAAAAGGGGGAATTCTCCAGTGCCCTGATAGTCACATGGAGATCACAGTCCTCACTGAGGAAAAGGCAGAGATGCAGAAGCATCTACAATGTGAAGCAACTATCTTCACGTTGAGAAAATAAATAAGCAAATAGATAAATAAAGTGCAAATTACCATAAGAAACCCATTCCCCGGGACAGTTCTTTTCAGTATCCGCAGGCTCTGTGTATCCCAACATTTTTCTCTCTAGTTCAGAGTGCCTTCTCGTGTTGCACTACACAGATTAATCGTTACAGCAGTAGGATTGTAATAAACCCCACTCCAACAGAGAGGCAGAAAAGAACCCAAAATGTACAGATTGTGTAAGGGTCTCATTTAGGTAATCTATACGTGACAAACTCTTTCTCTGTAGCTTTCTATGACCTCTTGCTCTCAACAAGCGTATTTACTAACAAGATTCTTAGAGAAATTTCCAGGACAGATGGTACTCCCAACAAACATCTATGAAAGCTCTGTAAATTTGGAAATAGACTTTCTAATAAATTCCCTGAAGAGCAAACCTTACCCAAATAAATAGGATATACAGTACATAACTTTTTTTTTATAAGGATAGAAGTTAACGTTGAAATCCAAGTTGTGAAAAGTCTCTTGAAGAACCATTCAATTTCATAATTAATTTCTAGATTTTGTTTTTAACCAGTGGAAGAGTCCTATAGAATGGTGCCATTTTTGTCCTACCACTAATGCACTTACTGTCTTGTGTCAAGCTATTCTTACCTCAGTTTTTCCTCATATTTAAAATTAACAAAATGGCACCTAGCTGAGTTTGGTGAAAATTTCCTAAGTGCCAGTAACTAAAACCAGCACAACTGTATTCTAAGAAACTTCCGCTCCCTGAAACAGAGGACAAAGTTGAAGAGGAGCAAAGATGAAAGCCAGCTTGCAACACAAGTGGACTTCAGCCGGCCTCAGAAAAGGGAAAGCCCAAAGGACGGATCCAGCTCCAGGCGCGAGCAAAGGTTAACCTGATTTGCTGTTTTTGCCTAACACACCACATTTTGTAGGCTCGTGAACCTAGAGCTGTCCTGTTTCTCATGCACGAGCTCCATCTGCTGTCCAAAACGAAAGGTGGACTTTGCATTGGGACTAAATTTACAGAATTAAAAAAGAAAATGAACTTGAAATTAAATTTGAAATATCTCTGAAAAATACCTACACACTTCCCAAGTCAGCTCATCTGCGTAAGTGGAATGAACAGACAGCATTTACCTGCCTGTGTAAACTAATCAACCAACATGAAAATATAAGAGGAAATAACAATCATATGAGTGTCAGGATTCTCTACTCACACCTTCAGAACCAGTATTCTCACAGCAAACTCCAATTCTTTGCTATCTGTATTTAGTGATGTCCAAAGGTACTATGTTACCAAATCACACTGGTGAGGTACTGACTCATTTCACCCCACGATAAATGTGCTCAAGATGTTTATGGTAATTCTTCGTTACTTACAAATGCTTTATTCGAGTTGTACAAACATAAACTCAGGCTTATTATTCTGAAGATCAACTCAACTCTTAAAAACAAAAGTTCTGTTTCTTTTATGCAGTGCAGGGCCTGAGCTGCTATGACCTGAGCACTCAAGCTTTCCACACTTTGCATACTTTACCAGGAGCACCATGAAGAGTTCTGTCCATAACATAACAGTTAACATGGCAAGACCATACGGACCCAGTGCTTGTAAATTCAATCGCATCTACTCTGAATCTTGCAGAACTTACTGATTCTTGGTCTGCATTTACATCTGCTCTGGCTTCACCAGAGTTTATTAGCTTGGGGGGTGTACCTCCAATATGGTACTTGCTGTAACTACTGAACCCCTCCAGTAACCTCAGGTTTCAGGGCAACATTTTGGGAGCTATTTAATAATCAGCCAGCTCATGAGCTTTGGCTCCCTGCTGGCCATGGGCGTGCTAGCTGACTTAATGGGAATCATGGGGCATACTAACAGCGTGCCTTCTTTGCCTGAGTCACCTTGGTTATTCATTACACTTGGTATCTCAGCCCTTGATGCAATGGCTAGTGGATTGCACATCCTAATCAACATATTTTACATCGATTTCATTAACTGCCTGGCTCCTCAGATTTTAGGATGCGTTTATTTTCACATTTTTCTCCACTCCCATGGTTACTGATAATTTAAAATTATTATGAAGTGAAACACGAGATTCTCACAAAGCAGTTTTATTGTATAACCCAGGCCATGACACCACAGAGCAGCTCTTCAGCCATGCCTGCTCCGGCCCCAGCTGGAGCTCCCCAGCCCTCCAGGGTGACCTGGTGCCCCACAGCCCCACGCCACCTCCCCGAGCCCGCAGGGGCGGCCGCTGGAGAGCAGAGCCAGGGGATCACCCCAGCAGCAGAGAGACACAGGCTTCGCCAGGGCTTAGAATTCAGTTTTGAGGAGGGTTAAAGAACGAATAACTTCATACTCTCTTATTTTGGGGTTTCTTGTATGCCTACTCTTGATTTTTAAAAATAACATCAAAGACTTGCTTCAGACTATAATTACAGCTTTTAAGGGAAAAATCTTGTTTTACTGAATCCTCTGAGGGTTTTACTGTTATTTTAGAACAGATGTAGTTCAGTCAGTGCTCCCTTTAATGGATTTAGTAACAGGCATTCACAGTACTTGGAACAATGATCCAAGTATACTGTAATGTTTTCACCCAAACTGAATCATGTAATAGAATTTTGTTTTTCCCTTTTAAAAAATTTTGTTCTTGTTCTTTCCATTTTCAGGGTTCTTTTTTTAAGCTCTCCAGAATATTCTGAGTCACTAATTTTCAGGTGATTCCCACATCCTATTTCTCTACCTGTCAACTCAAAAAAAGTTGCTGCAGTGTCTAGCAGAGATAGCATGCACCTGATTTTACTTGTCACCTTTGTCTTGTGTTTCAGATTCTCACACAGTATTTTTTTGTCTCATGTGGCACTGGAAAGCCAGCAAAAAGCTGCAGTGCATGGGATGCCCAGTAAACATAACCAGAGTTTTCTAGGTTCTTTTAATTCAGATATCATTGGTTAAAGAAAAAGAAAAAAGAAAATCCCATGTTTAGACTGTCTCTAGGATCCTAAAATGCTGTAAATCACCATTGTTAAAATAACTTGGTTCCAAATAACTTTGAATAACTTTGGAACTGACCCAGTGTAGTTTCCATATTCTTGATGCTATGACTAAAAGAGTTTTGGTGTTGTGTTTTTTTTTTTTGTCTGAAACGTTCACGTTTACTCCAGAAGTGAAATGCTGTTAAAAGGACATTATTTTGCTTTAACAAATAGGAACATTTCTTATACTGCAACTATAAATATAATTTGCTCTAATTAATCAATGTACCACATTCATCTGTATAAAAAGACCAAATCTTACAATGACTTCCTTATTTTAATTTATGGAGGAGCAGTTTCCCACCCCAATATAGGACACTTGTGAAATACCATTACATTCCCCCAAACATGAAGATTAACATTAAAAACGGCAAAATGTGGTGACTACAAATATTTTATGTCGATTACTGATTACCTTGAAAAAGGGCAGTCTCTCAAGACACGCAGGTAACCCTATGATGAGCGCTTAACAGCGAGCTGTGGGTCCCACCCGGGACGCAGCTGCGGGCTGTCTCGAGGCTCATTTATACAGCGGTTTATAAGACTATGCCCATTTATACAAGTTTAAAAAAAAAAAAAAGCAGAAGAAGGAATACAAAAGGCAAAAAGACAAGAAAAACGACAGAACGCCCTCCGCTGAGAGGGGCCGCCGCCTGTCCCGAAGGCCCCCGGGCGCGAGGCGCCGCCCTGGGAAGCTCGCGCGCAGGCTCTATGAGCGGTGTGCAAAAAAATCCAACAGGTGGCTCCGTGGCGCAATGGATAGCGCATTGGACTTCTAGAGGGTTGAAGGGATTCAAAGGTTCCGGGTTCGAGTCCCGGCGGAGTCGTGTATTGCCTTTTTTTTTTTTCCCCCTCTTCCCCACTCCCCCTACCCTATTCCCTTTTCGCTGAAATCTTTTTGCCCCGCTCCCCTGTCCCTTACTTCACCGCCGGAGCAATGGAGTCCACGGACGTGGCGCTTCCTGGCAGCCGGCTCCCGTCCGCGAAGCTCTCCGGGCCCGCCTCCCGCCGTGCCTGACGGAGTGGGGAAAGCTGGGAGCGGGCGGAGACAACGCCACCAGCCTCCATCCAGCGCGGCAGTCTCAGGGACAGCCCGTCTCCGCTCGAACAGAGCTGCTGGGCCCCAGCGACATTCAGATGCATCCCCACCAGCGAGAAAGGTGGAGGGACGAGGAGGGACGCCACGGCGAGCGGCCGTTCGCCTCCGAGGC
The DNA here is from genome assembly GCA_020745705.1 of Hemiprocne comata. NCBI lineage: Eukaryota > Metazoa > Chordata > Aves > Apodiformes > Apodidae > Hemiprocne > Hemiprocne comata. The sequence continues at coordinate 15,130,480 of CM036593.1, read as the reverse complement.
AGCGGGAGAAGGGCCCTCCCCTGCCCTCAGGGAACGAGCGGCGAGGGCGCGCGGCGACGCGAGCGGGAGCGGCGGGAGCAGGAGGGCGCCCTGTGCAGCCGGCGCTCCGCTCGCGCACGCAGCACGGCACACAAAGAAAGGGCACCCAGCCCAGCCCTGCAGCAGCAGTTGTAATTGAAATACACCATTAGGAACGTCCCTGTTTTGCAGCACAGTAACCCACTCAAGAATGCCATCTAGCTATCAAATATATAGCCCTTTACAGAAACATCAAACTTTCTCAGAATTTGCAGATAAATAGCAAAACCAAAACCTCTCCACATTAACCCCATAAAAAGCAACTAAACCAAGTAAGACAAAATGTCCTCCTCGGTCAGTCACTTCCAGCAATGCATTTCAATCTAAATACTGTTTCTACTTCTTGTAGTTAAGGAGAGAGCTTCAGAAAATTTGCTTAGTTCCAAGTAAAACAACATTTGAAGGCAGAGGCTTTTTTATATGCATGCTTGTACACTGCAGGCAGTGTTTACATAATAAATATTTTAAACATGCGGAAGTCAATGAAGGGCTACAGTCCAAAAGAGAGAGAAAACTGTTTTCAAGGAGCACGGTGTTTCCTAGAGGTGAGCACCCAGACAGCCCTCCTGTGATACTGGCTGTGCCATAAATTGACCTTATGTCAATTTCAATGAAATTTAATTGAAAGGTAGAGTCCAAAATACTGCCTATGCTTTTATGCAAATTGGTGGTTAAGAACTGTCTTAACTAAATGAGGCACAAGCTGGCAAACACAACCTGCAAGTACTACCCTGCAGCCCAGTGAACACAGGCCAGTGCACCTCACCTCTTGCACAGAACAGGGACACTTGCCACACAAACAAACCCTCACAAGTTATGGTTATCACAAACGGGGTTCTGAACTGTCCTGAAGGGGCACTGAACTGATGCCATATCTGGTTCCAGAACTGTGGCAGAGGCTTTCCAGACTCTGTTTGTTCACCTGAAGAACTATTCCAATGCAGCTACCAAACCACCATCTGCACACATTACTGGATAATGGACCTCACTGTCAAGTTACTTTCCACTGGGCAATTATTAAATGGTAAAAACTAATAAAAGCAGCGTATGATTGAATGTTGAAATTTTATAAAAAATACATATTTAAATTATTTTATTAAACAATATGCAATTTGTATCTTCTTTATTATTGGTTTATATTTCTATATATTATATATAATTTATAATATAAATATATATATAGAAGTATGTATATGTTGAATTCCAGAACATTCTCAACCCTGTTATGGTCAGTATTGAAATAAACCCTTCACAACCAGACTATTTCTCAATACCTTCTCTCACAGAATTGGCCAGCAACACCTCTGACCAGTCATGGAAAAATTTGTTCTGGCATATAATGGATGCCAAGGTGACTTAGATGCATAACTTTAAACTGAATTTACTAATTTGTTGATATAAAGAAGGAAGCCTGAAAAGACTCCAGTTCATGAAGTTGTAATTTGTGCTTAGATTTAACATGTTTTCATGTAATTCTTTTAAACATTAAAAAAATTAATTTAATTTTAAAATATACATTATTTTAAATTTAGATACCTGATAATTTGATAAAGCTCCCTACCAAATTTCCTAAACCTCAATTTGCACATGACCTTCAAATCTTCAAAAAGAAAAAAACACCACAACCAAAGCATTCTGTAAAAAGTTTTATAACAAGTAAGTTGTTCCAGCTTGTTATTTTTCTTCAAGTCTTAATTGTGAAATTTCTTCTTCTTCCGATTCCTCTTCCCTGCTGCAAAAGCTGCTTTTTCACTCATGATCTCCTGATACTTCTTTTTATTATATCTGAACAAAATAGATAATTTACTTTTAAGCATGGTAAACGAAAGTTAAGGAAAAATTCACATGGAAAGTACTCTACATATATAATTAGCCAAACTGAGTTCTCTCTTATTTTCCTAGTCAGATTTCATTAATTCTTTACTTACTTATGTGTAGGTAAAGGGAAAGAGACACTTGCATTAATGATAAATGCAGGTAAATTTGTTTTGGAAGTACATGTCATTGAAGGAACGTTAATTTTGGCATAACCAGTGGGTTCTTCATTGCCTATGCCATCACACTTTGGACAGTTTGCTAAAACACCAGTACTGCTCAGAGTGGGAACACTCGTCAATTTCAACACCACTATATACAAAATACACCTATTTTTATACTGTCTTCTCAAGAAACTCAAGATAAACAACCATACCTGCTCAAGACTGAAAACTGACATGAGATTAACACTGAAGGATGAACAGGATATACTTACTGAACATGAGTTGCTAGCTCCTCTACTACTGATAGGTGCCTATACCAATTACAACAACGGATTGCTGCACACTGACCTGTCGTGAGGTTTTTAATTGCAAGACTGAAACCTGACAAATATCTCCACTAATGCTGAAGCATCTGGTCAAAGCCCCTAATTACCCCAAACATAAAGTAACTGATCAAATTTCAAAGACATTAATTGTTAAAAATAGCTTCTAACAATTACCTTATAAATCAGGTCAAGCCAGAAAATTTGTAAAAAAATAGCTATACTAACTTGCCTTCCCAACATTAACATCAATTTACAAGCTTGTCATTAACCTATAATCCCAAGTCATGTACTTCTTCCAAGAAAACATGTCATTATGTGACAAAAGAAGTGCAGATTAACATTGTGTAATAACCAATATCAAAATGGATCAACTAAGGCATCTGATCCAGAAACTGTAGGTTAGCAAACATTAATTGATCCAATCATATTCTTCAAGTAAGACTTCTAGAGCAATTTTGGTTCCTGTGACAGACCAACATGTTTACAAAATGAAATCAGATCAACTTTCATGGAATTGTAGTCAGCACTTTTAAATCAATTATGCCAAGAAAAAATAAGCAGTCTGTAAACAGCAACAAAAAACTACACAAACCACTCATTCAGAGCCCTTGTTTCTGGTATAAGCCTGTGCAACCAGAATAGGACTGATCATTACACTGACATTATTTTAAATGTGACTACCAACCTGAATTGGGTAAAACCCTTTTATGAAGATAAAAGATATGCTAATTATCTCCTGTTCATTAGATCTCAATGGCAGTGCTGCTGAAGTGCTAAAACAGACTAACAGACAAAAAAAGTTCTTTGAAGTGTAAAAAAAACCCATACAAGCTGAATAAAAAACCCAAAAAAGTTAGAGTTAAAATACTCCTCTCTTACATAGAATATTAGAATTACAAAACCGCTTTTAAATACCTTCTAAACTCAGAATCTGCAAGCAGCTCTTCAACAATTGTTCTCTTCCTTTGTTTCTTAGGGATTCGACTATGGTAAAAGTCTATGGGAGAATCAACCACAGTTCCAACCTAGGAAACAGAAATGCAAAATGGTCTCACTGTTGATTATTTTGCCTTTTTTTTTTAATCTTCAGTGACAAGTGTAAAAACACCTACAGATAAGGACAGAATGGTATGTTAAGTGTAAAGTATCAAAAGAATTAAGCAATGTTTCTTATGCAGAGACACTTCTTGTCTCATTGCTTAGTGCACAGAGGAGGTCCTGAGCTTTCAGACTGTACAGTTTTCAATACCAAACTGCTGCCTCAATGCTTGTATTTATAAAAGGAATCTAGTTCTTAACTTTTAAACATTTTCCCAAGAAGGGAAAGGAAACCTTTATGATCATTGTGCTGGTTTTCCTAGATGGCTACACAGCAGTTACTCCAGCTCTAATAAAAGGGCTTCATCATGGAACGCATCACATTTTTTCCAACCAGCACGTTAGCCAGTTCTGATGACTGAGGTAGGCAGTGGAAATACACAGAGTGTTTCACGTAGCGAGAAGAGTCCTGTGCAGATGTCATTTTGTGGAACACTTCTAAGTTTTTTTTCTATGCCCTGGAACTTCAAAACATGTAAGACCCACCACCCTTTAGAGTGAATGGTAGTATTTTGAGAAATTAAAACAATTTCCTCAAGCATGCTAACTATTCAAACAGGAGGAAGTAGATGGAAGCCTATTTCTGTAGTTTCTCCAGTAATTATTTTCTCTAAAACACTTCAAAGCTGAGTTACAGCAGCAGAAATTCCGGCTGACCACAAAGCCACTGTCTTCATTCAAACTGTATTACCTAGTAAGAAAATAAATGCTAATTATTTTCTACACACTTGTTAAAAAAAGGCTAATACTTCAAAAAAAGCAGTGAAAACCTAGTCCACTGAGGGTTCAGAATAAGGATTAAGTCAAATGTTTGTTCAGTACTATAAGATCGACTGAAATTAAAAAACAAACACCATAAACACATATGTAACAGAGTTAAGCAGTTGTAAACTGCAGCCAAGTGACCAATATACTTAAACAATTAAGCTATGGAATTAGATCAAGATAGAGGCTACCTACACAATAACAGGGAGTAAGAATAGCTCAAAACTTCAGCAGTACAATGCCACCTCCTGCTGCTTCCTTACCTGGAAGTACTTGGGTAGACCATCTCTGTCATTTTTCTTATAAAAATGCTTAGGATCCAATGCAGCTCTCATCTTCAAAACTTTAAGGTCATTTTTCAGTTCACTAGTGATTTCTGGGGCTTTCATACCAAACCAACCATCACCTGTTGTTTTTTCTCGCTCTGCCTAGGATGCAATACCAAGAATAATAAATCTGCATTCAGCAATGAGGACAGGGTTGAGCAGGGAACCCTCCCCCCCTGCAAAAGACAAATAAAGCATTTAGAACATAATTCTGTACCTTCAAAAAGAGTATTAGATAACCTTTATAATAAGAAGGTCATCAGAACTGTATTTAACAGCAGATTTGTAGGATCTGCACACATTATCCTTCACTTCACTGCCCTGGTGACTAAAAGACTGTAAGTATGGCTTTTCTCAGGATGGCTCAAGGAAGACACTAAATGGCAGTTCACTCCACTTCCAGTGAGGCCTGTGTATGCACAGTGTCAGCACGGGGCTTTCTACCAAAGCTGGTTTTGTCATTCGAGGCATTATCTGCTCCTCACTTACCCTGCGCTGTTTCTTCAGTTGGTGAAGTGATTCCCTGAAGGGTGGGACACATTCTTTTTTTTCAAAATCTGGAGTTATTACACTCTTCTGCAACAGCTGCAGATTTAATTTTTTTATGTTAGACAGTCATCTCACTGATACAAATTTTACTCCTTTATCATATTTACAGAACCTTCCAAAGGAATCATGCAGAATCTAAGCAAACATTATAATACAATTCTTGAGCTTCTTTGACCCACAATTCAGGCAGTAGGGACCTTCAAAACACAGCCCTGGTCAACAACAGAAAGCAGCTGGCTAGCTCGGCAAGAAGTGAGATAGCAAATGCTCCAGAATAGAGAGGGCCATCATGGATGAGCCTGAGGCAACAGTCTCAACAAGAATAACATGATTCCCTTTATCTCAAGGTGTGCTTTTGAAATAAAACTGCTAATTCCATATTAGGGATAGTACAGACCTGTATTTACTGAAATTTAATCTTGCTATGGACTGAATATCTTGTTGGCAGACCTTCAGCTCATATACCATCAGGCAAAACTACAGGTATAATCAACTTCATTTTATCTTACAGGATAATGCTGGAATCTGCATTGCTTTTCAGCTTCTCAAGTGTCACATATATTTGAATTCTTACAATTGAAACCAAATGTAAATACACTTTGGCCAAAAAATACTTAGGCCAAAAAGAATGGAGGTTCTCAGCAAACCACAGAGCAGAATACTTATTTAAAAACAAGTAACCCAACCTTACTAAATTAACATCTTTGTGTTACTGTAGTCACAGGTAACTGCATAATTGTAAACACGTTACCTGGTCCTTCTTCTTCTCCTTCAGTTGCTTCATTGTGCTCGATCTAGGCTTCTGCTTTTCCACATCAAAACTAATATATAAACCTCCAAGCTTCTTGATATTCAAACCAGGGTCTATGCTGCTAGAAAGATGTAAACTAAAAGGGAAATAGTTGATGATTAGAATATTGTAACAAGCATGCAGCTAGATCTTGTACTGTCCTCTGAGAAAGATAAACAGAAAAAATATTTTCCTTAGTCTTCCCACTTAGGTTCAGATCTGCAATGATTTTAAGCCTCACAATCTAGAGAAAATATATAATTTAGAGGTTACAGAAGGGAAAAAAAAGGTTACAGATGGGGAAAAAAATCATGCTGTTACATGAAGTGATAGTTTAATAAAGAACAATACCTGTGGAATCACTTCCACAAATCATTCATATTAATTCTAATGCTAGGATTTTTACTGTAGATACTACTATACTGTATAAAGCTGAATTCTTAATTCGCTTAACCTTGCCAAAGTAACTCATGACCAGCACTCTCCTTCTAAGCATTGAGAAGCTTGATAGCCAAAGAGAAAAATGAAACCACAAAAGGACATACACATGGGTGATAAAAATATTGTCAATTCTTAGTGAAAAGTATGAAGGTGCTAGAATTAACCCTAGAATTGTTTGTCCTGTATAACATGTTAAAACTAGTATGTTTCACTTCTTCATTACTTCATTCAGGCAGCCAAAGGAATGTATCTGCAAACAATGCGTGATGGCTGACTCAAAAGGAGGCTTTTCATTACAAGAATGTTTAACAGCCATAAAGTATTATGGAGAAATACAGTAATATCTGAAGAGGTACAACAGGTATTTATTATAGTTTAATGCTAATACAAGCCATTTACAAATTTCTATTAAACTGTGACTCATCTTCTATAATACCTTTACAATGAATTCTTGACTACCTTTTTTTAAGACTTTTGGTCTACCTGAAGGTTTTTAGAAGATTAAGACTTATTTATCCAACCTAAATGGAGTATTATGGTTCAAACATATGAAGCATATAAAGGGATTTTAACAGGAGTTGGAGGGCAAGAGCTCAAGAGGTCCCATTCAACCTAAATTATTCTAGGATGGGCTGATATCACTTGAAGTATCACCCTCCCACAACACAGTAAGAACTGAAAACATAAAAGTATATGTGACTGTTTAGGATTGAAAAGGCATGACTTCATTAAGCACTATATAAGGAATTTACTGGACATTTACTTGGACCATTAATGTCCAAACTAAAAAGATAACTAATTAAAAAAATCTGTGACCTGAATAAGCAATTAAGTCATCCTGACCAGTTTAACCCAGCTTCACATTTTGTTTTTTAAGTTGAACACATACAAAGCCTCCAGATGCCTAAATATTTCGGAGTTCTGTTCTGCTATATACAAAGCAACAACAAGAAAACCCCAACAAACCCAAACCCATAATTTATGGACTATAATTCTTTTTTATAATTTGTGCAACCCCACTTTCCACATCAGTGACTTGTGACAAGACTATTTCCTCAGTTATTCCACATAATTCAGCAGTTAATGTATAGATGCTATGCATTTGCTTGAATCAAATGCAGATTCTTTAGCTATTCCCAGAAAGATACTTACATGTCATTCTTGTTTTTCAACAAATCATCATCTTCATCTTTCACATCTTCATCTACCAATTCCTCTTCAGCCTCTTCCAGATCTGAGGATTCTTCAACTTTTTCACTTCCTTCATGCTTACTTTCAGCATCACTATCTTGGTCTGCCTGATCTAGGTAGTACTTTTGGCTGGATCTCATGCCAGGCTCAGTATCAATTACAAAAAGCCCTTCAGCATGCAGTAAACTGTTTTTTAAAGATTTGTTGCGGGAAGGAACGCTCTTATCTGCTTCTTTAAAGCACAGATTATCTTCAACTGTATCTATGTCTGCCACATCACTATTTTCAGATTCATCACTTCCACCTTTGCTCAGAAACAATGCAAGAGAATTGTTTCCAGTGCTTGATTGTTCACTGCTGTGGGATACAGATTGAGCATATTCTCCTGTTTGGTCTTCACCACTGCCTACACTGATTTCAAGCATCCTGCATCTACCAGTGCTACCAGTTCTTTGTGCAACAGCTATGTCCTTTTGTGGGCTGCTCACTGCACTGGATTGCTCACCCTTTCTTAATTCATCAGCCTGAGTAAAAGACTGCTGTGCAGCTGTGCTTTTGCATTCTGTTTTTTTTTCACTTTCATTTGGTGTTATTTGCCCTTTGGATTCTAAAAGTAGTTTGGGACTCATGCAGTCAGTCAAAGAAAGAACCATACGCTCTGACTTCCCCTCCCTCACAAGTATTTTCCTGTGTTGTTCTTGTATTTGGCCACATGCTTCCTTGGAATCATCTACCCCAACTGTCTGTGTTTTTTTTACTGCTTTTTTCCCAGGCGATTCAGTGTCACTTTGTTTCATTTTTCTAAGACTGCTGGGTGTCATATCATTCAAAACCTCTTCTTTCACGTCTCGACTCTGGGTTATACTGGCAGATTTGGAAGAACATCTGCTTTTAGGTAAACTGGGTTCTTTATTATCTTCAGTGACAGAAGTAACTTCTGCACGACAGACAGGTTCTACAGCAGGTCTAGAATCAGAAATTATTACTGGCTCAGATTTAACAGTGTCCTCAATTAAATTCTCATCTTCTGAAACAATTATGTTTCTTTTCTCAGTATGCTTGGTATTTCCTGCTTGTGATTTCATTTGCGTGCTCCTTCTAACTCGTTTCATAGTGGTGAATGGTTCCATGTAAGAACTTGAACAGCATGACTCTGCATCAGAAATATCTTCCCTCTGGGCTTCACCAACTGTATCCACTTGCAATTTCTTTTTGCTTCGCATGGTTCTTGTGGTTCTGGTAATGTTAGGCATCTGGACACCAGAAACAGCAGAGGAACAAGACTCTGCTTCAGAGACATCATCATCATCCAGAATCTTTGTTGACTTATTTAGAAAAGCTGTCTTGTCGTATCTTTTTTTGTCAGGAGAATCGGGTTGATAAGGAACTACAATTTGTCGTCTTCTTGTTACTCGTACAAACAAAGGTGTCTGAAGACCAGACACTGCAGAGCAGTTTGATTCTGTTTCTGACACATCCCCATCGGCTTGTGCTGAATGAACAGTTGTTTTCTCATTTCTAGTAATTTGCAACTCTAAGCTATCACTGACATCTGACTTAGTTTCTGAATGTTCCACTTCTTCAAACTGAGATTCCTGAATTACCTCTGGCTTATGAATTGATTTAGTTCTTCTTCTAGTCATCCTCATAGACACAGGAGTACTAATTTCAGCAGATGCAATCTACAAAAGGAATAAAAAACCAAGCATGCTATTGACAGATAAAAATAACACCATAATAAAAAGGATGCTACACAAATCACTAACAATATTTTTATATAAATCTAGTCAAGGCAGCAAAATATTACGTGTCTCTGAATAGCCCTGTCTATGCGGAAGAAGCGTTAATAAACCGTCCCTTGCTTATCCGTTTGCTTGTCTTTCAGTCAAGGCAGAGGAAACACATCCATCTAGAAATATAAACAAATACCTTACATCTAAATGGTACGAAGTTCTGGCAAGCTGTCATAAGAGGCAAATCCATAAGGTATGCTCAGAAACATTGGAAGACTTGCTGAACTATATAACACTGACGCTTAGCAACTAGCAGAATGTGCCCCAAAATGGTTTCCTTAATGAACTTCAGCAGTTTTAGGAGCAGACTGGCTTTACAGCAACCGCAACACCAGACACTTCTTTAACAATATGTGTAAGTTACCTGCAAAACAATTAAAAATTTTGGAAAGAATAATGCTCTGCAACACCAAGATCTTCCCAAAACACAGAATCATATTGGATCGACACCAACCACGCAACCTAAAGTATCAGTATTTACTCCATACTGTTTTCGTGTCCAGTGGGAAAGCCACAGAGAAATGCTAAAGTAACTGCAGTGCAAAGCGAAAAACCCACAAAAGCTCACACCTTAATCTCTTCCTCGCAACGTCAAAGGGTTTAACGACCGAAGGCAAGTGCGAGCCCGGCAGGGGAAAGCGGCAGCAGGGCCGCCTGCGGCAGAGCGCCACTGCGGCACGGGCGGAGCGGCACGGGCGGAGCGGCGCGGCAGGCGGGCCCTGCACTGCCCTCAGCCCAGGCTACACAGACGCCACCCCCAACTCCCAAGGAGCCGGCGGGCTCCAGCACCCGCCCGCTGCGGACACCGGGGCCGCCGCGGCAAGGCCGCGTGCGTGTCGGAAGATGGCTGCCGCGGCCGCCCCGCACGCCGGGTGCCACCCGGCTGCCCGCGCCCCCCGCTCCCCTCACCTCTGCCGCGGCTGCAGTCCCGGGGCCGGAGGGGCCGCCGCTGCCTCCCCCGGCCCGGACCCCCGCCCCGTCCTCCCTGCGCTGCGCCGCAGCCCGCCTGGTGGCCACCATCTTGTCAGGGCGCCGCCCCGCCTCTTCCGCCCGCCCTTCCGGCGGGGCTGCGCGGGCAGGGGGCGGGAGCGGAGAGCTGGCCTGCTACCGGCAGGCCGGGAACATGGATGCTCTGCTCAAAGCGAGCAGCGCGGGGCACTGTACCAACTTTGTTCCGAGAAGCGCCGCAGCAAGGGCAGACCAGCACAGCGGGGTGCCGGGAGCGTGCGTTCCCCCTCAGGGGAGAGGGCGATACGAGCCATTAGGGGAGAAAAGCCCAGAGCGTGGGACACGTGAGGCCGTTTCATGACGAAGTGTAAAATAGCATTTATGACAGTGTAAAAAATTGTTATTGAGATGAGAATTCATACAAAGCACAGATTAAAAGCCTACAAGCATTTCAAATTTTAATTCAAACTTTCAAGTTTCTCATGGAAGGAAATCCCACCTCTCCCACTACAAGACAGAACAAATTAATGAAAGAACCTGATAAAATGTTATGCTATCAGTTTACTCTAGAAAATAAGACTATCATGTCTTAAAAATGATCATGTTTTAAAGGGAACTTTTCTACAGCAAACTGTTACCAGTTCACAAAAAGAAAATAATTACGCCATTAGAGCAGCCTATACATTGGTTTAGTACAATTCTTGTTTTGGAGTACTTAAATTTTAAAAAACTGAGCACACATGCGAAACTAAAACCCAACATCAACAGCCAAACACAATTTACAGCCAGTGATTAATAACCAGCAGCACACAACTCAAACCTGGTAGGGAAGTTTACAGTGAAACTCATGTAACTTTTAAACACTCATACAAACTGACCCAACATACAAAAAAAAGACTACATTTTGATTGGGAGAAAAAATTCCAAACTTTTATTAATGTATTACTAGTTCCAGTTCCCCCTCTCTCATTTATGAGAAAAACTGAAGTAGTCCAGGAGAGTTCCCTAATATTTGCCAAATTTGAGGCCTCAAAAGGTATCTCAAAAAATACTCATGTTTTATCTTAGTGGAATGGAATATAGGAAACTCACACTCTAGATGCTGTCTACAAGCATTCCAAGTCCACTAGCTGCCTGCATGACAGAATTTTAAAGACGTCGGTGAAAATTCATTCCCTTACAGTCTAAATCTCAAAATATGTACAGCTAAGTTAAGTAGTATGAAGCCCTGCTCCTGCCTGAAATCAAAAGGAAAATCAGTGTTTTAGACTCTCAGTATCAAGCTCCTGTTGAACTACAAGTTGAGCTTTTCCTATCTATTCTGATTTAAAGGCCAAGGAAATGAAAATACTTTCAGTAGAAAGACTACATTAAACCAGAAGCCTTGCCTTAACTGCAGCAATCTCTCCTGGGCTCAAGAGCCAGTGCACTCGGCTACTGCCAAACAGAAATACACCTAAATTCAAGATACCCCTTGCTTGCATAATTTGTGAATAGCACTCAAGCAACAAAGTTTCCTAGACAACCTCAAGAGAAGTGACCCATGTTACACAATCTTATAGGGAACAGCTTCAACATTTACTATCTGTTCTGACTTGGCTATTCTGATTGTGTAGTTCACAAGTATGAAAAAAAACAAGCCACAGTTGAGAAGACAGGCACAATTTGATTTTTGATCAACAGATTTTTCATCACTTGATTTCAATTTCTTACTTTAAACATTCACACAATAATATATTTTCTATTTCAAACAGTAAAGATGCCACCACACTTGTGCAAACATAAAGCATACTGAGGCACAAAGAAGCCAGAAGGAATTCAAGTAACTGGAAGTAATTTGGAAGATGCTTTTTTTTCTAAATCATAAAGGTCTTCTACACTATATTAAAAATAATCAGATTTTCCCATCCACACAAATTGAACAGCTGACTTGCCTATATATACATACCAAGTAATGAGAAACCAATTTAATTTTTTGGGGTAATTTTTCGGGGTAATTTTTCACAAAAGATGACAATTTTCTATAAAAACTAGTCCTTGAATGCTTGAAATCTAAGTACCTATGAGATAACTATTAATGTGAAATTCATTTTTAAAAATAAAAATATAGACATTTCTCTATACTACCTAATGGCAGCTAAAATATAATGATAATTTTACAGTGAACTGCTCATACAAGGAAAAATATTTTAAACTGTTTCTCTATAGATAATTTCAACAAACTCAAAATATTTAATATTTTAAATGAACTGGTCAATAGGTTAAGAAAGAAACAGAACACTGCAGACACTCCTGCTGACATAATGCGGAATAGTTACAACTTTTGGTCTTTTTTACAAATGCTGTAAAAGTGTTTCTATGAAAAAAGCAATGTTGCCCCCCATCCCCAAGAAAATTAAAACAGCAAGCCACTAGAAAAAAAAAAAAGTGTTTCAAGAAGCATTTCTTTTAGCTTGCATGATATAGCCTTTGGACTTGATAATTCCTCTGCTTTTAACAATGACTGAATACCGGAGAAGCCATAAAGGAATCCACTCATGTGCTTTCATGCTCTGGATACTTTCCTGAAGAACTTCTTGGAAACTTGCTTCACAAAGTAATTCTGAAGTTAAAAAAGGATATTCATGCTTTAAATAATGTCATGTAAACAGCTGCAAAAAGCAACACTTAAGCCTTTTCCTATAGTAAAAAAAATCCTAAGCAGTGCCAGATACTCCACAGATCCACTCTTCCAGAATGCACATAGGATAAAAGCAGGAGAACATTACAGAAGTCTTCAGGACACTTTTTTGCAACTTTGAGTACTGCTCACAAAACTAAGTAACTGAGATCTCTACAGTATCAAATGGAGTCAGAATCTAGCTAGACAAACCAGTGGTGAGTAAACCATACAGCTGAAATCTGCAAAGCACTGAGCATTCTCTGTTACCTTTGCAGTCACAGGAAGCTCAACATTCAATAGCACGTCCCATAACTAAGCTCAAAATACCCACAAGCCTAGAGAGCTTGGGGCTTAACAAGCCTACAAAGCTTAAAATGGGCTTAAATGCCACAAAGCAAGTACAAATCCTCCTAGCTTCTTCTGGAAATCCACTCAAGGGAGCAATCTTTGATGAGAAGGGTTCCCAAGAGATAGTCTAAATACTCTTCAGCTGACCATTACAGAAAAGTTAAGCTTAGCAAGCAATGCATAAGGGAATCATGTCTTGTTTTCTTTTCTATGCTCTTCTCCTTCACTTCTTAACTCTCAATAGAGAGTATTTACTAAACTGTACATTGTATCATGGACTTCACAGGACATGGAAGTTGTCAGATTGAATGGCAATTCATTTTGTATGTTGCCAAAGCAGTGCTGATACATGCTCAAGCACTGACAAAATTCCTTAGTTGTAACAGTGGTACTATAGAACATGTACTAAATACTTTTTTTTCTTTAGGGGAGAAATGGGAAGAGAAGGAAGGAAAAGTATGATCATTGTGAATACTTGGTCGTAAGGAAGAATGTAGGGAAGGAATTAACTAAATATTAAGACTTCTCACCTACCATGTCAGTAAAATATTTAGGGCATCATTATAATGAAGATTAGATGATGTCTGAGAGAAATTAATACAATATCCCAGGGTATTCTAGGGAGCTGGTAACTCAGTTTTAGAGTCTAAAGGAAAGCCTTCAAGCCCTTCAATCATTTAATAAACGAATCTCTGAACAAAACAAATAAAGAATTGAGGCCAATTCTTTTAATAATGTTATTTTAAGGAGTCACCCATTTGAAAGAATCCTGTTTAAAGTGTAATGACTTTATATGTTTAACATTAACAAACTACTAAAAGATCAACTGACCATCAACATTTCTATGCAATCTATTTCACAGACAAGTTCTAGGCAAGTGGACTTTCATTTCTCATTTACTGGCCTTCAGCAATACAAATGTCATTTCATGTTTTGTGGGAAAAAAGGTGATTTTTAATATATGTAGAACAAATTCCACAGTAGTTTGTAATTCTATTTACTTTATTTTCACGGATTAGAACAATTTGAAGAAACAATCCACAGCTGAAAGACTGCCTTTTTCCTCTTTCTTGAAGAAAAAACTTAATAGAAATATTTTAGAGGTGACAGTTTTAGAATCCTTTGTTCAAGATTCAAATGTAAGGAAGTTTGAAGTTCAGAGAAAGATTATCCCTGATTTTGTACTAAATAAATGCATTTACAAGTCTTCTGTTAACTTATCTTGCAAAGCCTTACCTTTAGGGTCATTGTGAGTTAACAGCTGTATGTCAAACTCCTTTGCAAATGCTGTGAGATCAGGTGGCATCACACAACAGGAGGCTAGGTTCACCTGATTACTACTTGGTTTCACCTGGAATTAGCAAAATACTTTTATAAGAAAAATATTAATATACTTTAGTTGTCTCCATCACACTCTATCATAACAGAAATTTTGCTTTGAACAATTTGCCTCTGGTCATTGTTTTGAGGTCTAAACAAGGCTAATTAATTCTACATGGTGCTGAACAGGAAAATCCTACATCTGCAGTTTCCTGCAGCACAGAGCCCAAAACAAGAATAGGATCTAACTTCAGGTGCTGCCACAGCAGGATGTGTACTAACCCATCCTGGCTTCCTTTCTGCTGTGCTCCCTAAACAGCAGCACATCATAGTGAAAACCTCACAGGGGTGTTAGTTCGAAAAATACAAAAAAAACACCACAAATAATTTATATTAAGAATATATAATTTGCAGTTTTCCATGCCTTCCAGTGAGTGCCTGGACCAGATCAAGTTAAAAGGGACTCTCTTTCACTGTTTATCCCGAACTGCATCCATGATCACCATGCAGGTGGTCATTAATCCCACAAATTATTCTTCTCTCAGTATACACAAAACAGCAAAAAAAGCACAGATCAGACCTCTAAGCAGAACCTCTTATCCAGATGCAGTATGTTCACATACCACAAAAGAAATGTCATAAGAGGAGTATTCAAAGGACTAATAAGGAAACAGTAAATCCACAAGCTTACATGAGCATGGGCATATACTAGTACAGACCTCCATCACTTCACTGTAGCAAGAGGCAATTAGTCACATGGATAACACAACTCCTGTGCCACCTGATTCACAGCCTGTCCTCTTTACATTTAAGCTTAGTGCTCAGCAGCACTTCCCAAAGGGGGAATTCCTCCATTCATAACGTAGTTTATAGTGGTAACAGCTATGTTTTCACAGTCACTGGCATAAATCTGAAGGTTTAGCAGTACTGTTTACACTCCTTTCTAAATATGCAATAATTCAAAATTTAAACCTTAACTTCTTAAAATAATCTGCTCCTGAACAGACACATGGTTTACAGCCTTTGCTTGCCTGTATGTAAGAACACCAAACAAGTGACAATCATATTTTGAGCTTCCCCCACCTTGAACAACATTGTGACCACACGTAAAATGTTGACAATAATAAGGCTAATTAATATTTTGTACATAAACCCATTTATAACAGAGTTCCTAACAGTGTGTCAGCCAACAAAACTGTCCTAGAAACACTACAAGTAGAAAGTTTGATCTCACCTGTGCCCACAGATACAGCTGCTCTAAAAGTGTTTTATCTAGGTCAGAGGTACCTATGGCAACAATCTTTTTGTTTTGAACTAGATTTTCAAGTTCTTTCCAATAAGGTTGCAAATACTCCAAGGACAGGCTAGTTCCATCTTCAGCAGGAGGTGGGGCAATAATGACTGAGTCTAACTGAGCAACTCCAAGGGCAGAACACGCTGAGGGAAAAAGAACACACACACTGCAAAATCTTTTGTGAGGTATGAACATAAGCAGCATGACTTTTCAAACTCAGCAAAACACACCCCCCCTCCTGCTTCCCTCTGCTAGCTTCCCATTCACCATTCAAAACCCACTGCATCAGCAAAGTTAGTAACACATTTGTAAGCAAAGAAACAAACATACACCTGAAGGTCAAGCTTCAATTTTAGGTCTTGGGGAAAAAAAAACAACAAAAAACTCACTGCTGCACAAAATGTAAAGCCTTTTTTTCCTTTTCAATGTTAAACTGTATTTTTCCCTGAAGATAGCTGTGACCTACATTTCTTGATTCCTTTACTCTCCATTTTTTCAAAAATTTCTAACTTTTACCTAGAACTATAACCCAAATGGGGTTAGAAAAGAATGGTATCTGATCCTTTGGTCTTTGGTAGCCCCTTATACCCAACTGTTCTTCCAAAGTTGTAAAGCACAGCATTGCTCATAATTACTGCTACGTCGGAGTAACAAAACTTCAGGTATCAGTTGTATTCTATTTTCATTGTATTCTACTCTATTTTCAATAAAACTTATTTCATCAGCTGCTTGCAATATTGTTTTAGTTTAGTTCCAAAATAATCTCTGAAATACTGCACAGTGAGTAGCAAAGTTCATCCTGTTAAAAACTGGCAACAAACAACTGTTAAGAACTATTCTACCACTGTTACTAAAACATCACATGCTAATTACTGTTTAACAAGTTTTGTGTGAAAGAATAAAAACTTGCTTCTGCCTGGAGAAAGGAAGCCAATTTGAGTTTGTGGACCCAAGGTTATAGTAATCCCCATTTAAATAACTTGAGTGAATGAGCTAACATGTAAATAGACTTGTGATAGTCACTGAACACACCTCACTAAAGTGAAAAAGAAACACTACTAGAAGTTTGAGTTTCACACTTACCCATGTCAACTGCATCTCTGATTGATGAAGAGTTTGATCCAACGATGAAAAGTTTTGCTATTTTCAAAGAAACTGGAATCAATAACTAAACAAGCCAGCTATTACTGACTATACAGCTATTTACTTTTCCTACATACACTACTTAGGAGTTCTTGGGTAAAGGGTTCTTAGAACATACACCAATTGCTTCAGAAATTGGAAAAAACCCCACCTTCTGAAAGGTGACTGCCCAATGAAGACACTTGTTTCCTTAAATTTCAAAGTTGTTGTGCAGTCTCAGAACAAGAAAGTTAGATGATCTAATAAGCTGTAAAGTTTGATTTAAATACCAAGACACTAAGCAGCAGCCTTAGCAATTTGTACAAAAACCCCAAACATAACAGTATGAACAGACCTCTTCACAACTTACTGAGACTCAAAATGTACTAGTGTTAGTTTGGACTGCCTCCTTCAAGTTCATCATATTCAACCTGGAAAAATTATGCAAATAAATGTGCTTCCAATGCCATTTCTTAATTGTAGTATTAACTGTCATATTTTGATAAAAAAATACATTTAAAGTGCTTTCAGGGGGTATAAGTTAAATCAGAAAAATGCCGAGCTGCTTTAAAACCTGAAATATGAATTAAAGTCTTTCTCAGCCATCGTCTAGGTTACTCAAAGTATGACAGTGTGCACTGATGTAATTTGACTTTGCAATTACAAGACATGGTGGAAAAAATATATGCATACCAACATCCCATTAATAACCACATACAAAACCTTTTTATGCTACCAGATTTTTTACTGTGTTCTTACCTGATACCTTCAACTCATCCCTTTCTTCAGGATTTATTTTTTCTATAGCTTGAGCTACTGTACATTCCAAATCCTCCAGTATTTCCTGTAGTAAGTACATGAGACTTAGGAACAACTCATCAAGACGAGACAGCAAGTTTCTGAATAATGTTCTTAATTAAAAAAATCCCCAAACCAAAAAGCCTTGTAACAGTCAGAAACAAAAACAGAATAAAAATGCAATGACAGAAAGAAACCAAGTTTTTCTTGATCTGAGGGGAGGACAGGAAAACAAAGCTATATGAAAGGTCCTATATGACCAATATAAAAAAAACATTACTGGTAAGAATTATCGGAATAAGATTTAGTAGTGTTCTGATTTACTGATGGGAACAGATTGCTGTGCAAATTCAAACAGTCTTGCTTTAAAAAAAACACCACACACCTCATGAGCAGGTGGAAAAAAAAACCCATTATCAGAATTAGGGAAGCATCCTTGCATAAAAGTATTTTGTAGTTTCAGTGAAGTCTAACATAGAAATACTGTAAAATCCAGATTTAAAACTAATTTTGAAACTGAAAATTAGGAAAGTTTCAGAGATTTCACCCTCTGTCCTCATTTAAGAATAGGCTGACATCTTAAGTGAGTTGGTACAAGATTAATTAAGGCTTTACCTGCATGAGATTTTGCATTATACACACACACCCATATATACCACTCCACCCCCAACAAAGAACTCTCTGGCAATTTTTGTTGCCCTACCAAAAAAATCTTCAGGTGAGTCTTTGCGTTATTCTGTTGCCACTTCTGCATCTTCAGAAATATTTTTGAGACAACCAAAGCTATGCTTCAGAGTTCCCCACCAAACAAGATGATCTTAAGCTATCTAGTTTATCATCTCCATAGTTGAGATAGTTCTCCATTGAGTTTTTAGAAGCATTCTAGAAAATTTCTAAGGTACACAGATTTTTTTTTTTGGTGATTGCCTCAACAATTAACATGAAACCTTACAGAATAAGACTTTCATTTTGCTAAGAATTGTCTTATTTACCATCAACAGGATTCTTTACTCTGGTATTTCTTCACCTCTCCAAATTTACTAAAAATATATAAAAAAAGAGAGGTGAAGAAATACTCTTTCAAGATATCTGGAGCTGCAGATACTTTTACAGAAATTTAATCTATTAATTTATATTTTAAAAGGTGCAACTAACTACGTATTTCTCTGTTTCCACATGCAACAAGGATAACATGAGTAACACCTCTCCTACCTGATTTAGGTCTTGTCCAATCTTTGAGCTCCATTCAGTCAGTGTCTTCTGAATGCAGTCCCGCACCTACAAGATATTTTTCCACACTGAAGTGTAGGTATCTTATAGTTACACAGAAATACAATGATTCATGGGCATGTAAGACAGAGAGCAGGTGAACTAATGACACCATTTCCTCAACCACAGAAGGTTCTTCACCCACAGCCTCTAGAACTTGTTCCAACTAGTTTACTTATATATTTTCCTCTCCTCTTTCACAAATAGTTTTAGCAGTAATATAAGTACTGTACTTGTTGTTTCTCAGACCAATGCCATCTTTAATGGCAAGAACAATGCTAAGCAAGCAAGAACTAGAGTGTGGAGTGTTAGTTGGTTTTGGTGGGGTTTTTTTGCATAGTTACAATGTAGTCAGATAACAGCACACCTGCCATCACCTTGTTAGAAATGAGACTTTACAACCGATCACTAAATACGCATTGTATTAATTACTTCTCTTTCCAAGATGCATCTGACCCTTTTCATTTACTGCCTACTTACTCCACTCTGCCAAATCACTAATGCTTTTAAGTCCTTCATTACTGAAGGGGGAACATTCAGATCCTACTCCACACTTTCATTTTTCCTGCATCCACAAATGCAAAATAAACTTGACAAGGATTCTGATCATGGATTTCTTTGAACATAGGAAGGCATAACTATTAAGTCTAAATCAGCTAATTAACTGCATATCGTGCCAGTGTTTCAGCAGTACCATTGTTCTAGTTTCCCTCATACATCTTGGGAGTTGTTACCCTGCCAGGTAATTCAATGTATTATCGAGACTGGTGGCTGCCACAGGTAGGAGCATTTCCATAAACTGCTATTTTAGTTCACTTTCAGCAATGTATTTCATATCTGCATGGATACCTACTTTTTGTAGCATTAAATAGCAATTCCTTGTGACAACGTTAACTCAGAGAGTCCATAATACCATACACAGACTAGAAGCCAGCCTCTCTCCATAAAAATGGATATCACAAAGTTTAAGACATAATACAGTAATAATACTTTAACACAAATTCTATACATTCTTTCCAAGTCATTAAAAATTGCAGGAAAAAAAAAAAACAGTCAGAAGGCAAGAACTGACTTCCCCCTCACTACACAGCTATCCACAATGCTTGAATTCTTTAGTCTATTTTTGAGGCAACTTACAACGTTATCTTTTCCTTTCTGAGGGAAAGTGAAATTATGCTAAGTATGTACATTCTATGTATTGGTACTTGGCAACTCTCACACTTTATATTTGTGCTGCAGTTAGCATGTACAAGCCTCTGTTTCCAAAGCACACCATTCACTTGCCCTCAACACATATGAAAAATGCAACATACTTGACTGCTTTGACCAGCTTTTCCCAATAGAGTTACATCCCCAAACTCCTAACATTAGGGTTCACAGTTTGCAAAATTTTGGCTTACATTCTGCTACTGAGAACTATATACACACTAACTACATAAAATAAAAAAGCTAAAAGACAATTTATTTTTGGTAACTAATGCAAATTATTTGCTTTTGGAATTCCAGCAACTCCAAAAAGCACGCAGCCTTACGTTTGAATGCAGATTTCACAAAATCACAGAACTGTCAGAGTTGGAAGGGACCTCTAGAGATCATCTAGTCCAACTGCCCTGCTACAGCAGGATCCCCTAGAGCACATTACCCAGGACTGCATCCAGGAAGATTTTTAATATCTCCAGAGGAGACTCCACAACCTCCCTGGGCAGCCTGTTCCAGTGCTTTGTCAGTCTCCCAGTAAAGAAGTTTTTCCTCATATTTAAATGGAACTTCCTATGTTCCAGCTTGTGCCCATTGCCCCTCATCCCCTCACTGGGAACTACTGAAGAGAGTCTGGCTCCATCCTCCTTGCACCCACCCTTTAGATACTTATTGGCATTAATAAGGTCTCCCCTCAGCCTTCTCTTCTCCAGGCTAAAGAGTCCCAGCTCTCTCAGCCTCTCCTTGTAAGAGAGATGCTGTAATCCCCCAATCATCTTTGTTCCCCTCCACTGGAGCATCTCCAATATACCCCTGTCTCTCTTGAACTGGGAAGCCCAGAACTGGAGGCAGTATTCCAGCTGTGGCCTCACCAGGGCAGAGTAGAGGGGTAGAATGACCTCTCTCGACCTAATGGCCACACTATTCCTCACGCACCCCAGGATTCCATTGACCTTCTTGGCGACAAGGGCACATTGCTGGCTCATGGTTAATTTACTATCTACCAGGACCCCCAGATCCTCCTCCTCAGAATTGCTGTCCAGCAGGTCCACCACTAACCTATAGTGGTGTATAGGGTTCTTCCTCCCCAGGTGCAGGACCCTACACTTGCCCTTGTTGAACCTCATTAGGTTCCTCTCTGCCCAGCTCTCCAGCTTATCCAGGTCACACTGGATGGCAGCACAGGCCTCTGGAGTATCAACCACCCCTCCCAGCTTGGTATCATATGCAAACTTGCTGAGGATACACTCTATCCCCTCGTCCAGGTCATCGATGAGTATGTTGAACAAGACCGGACCAAGTAAACAAATTAAATACCTTAACTGATTAGTTATGCACACTGGACACTTATTATTTTACAACCCTCCACAAACTACTCACACAAGGGTGCTCATTACAATACAGCTATCTCTGATACAGAATCAAGCCCCATTTCACAGACCTCACAGAATGTCACAATAAGCAATCAGGCCGAATAAAAAAAGCTATTACCACATGCCAACCCAATAAAAGTATGATGAATTCTTCCTTCTTCTTACATCATCCTCCCAGTCACCTTTCATACATTTTGTGTATAATTAACATGCAATTAACCAACTTATATACTAACAACATTCCCATTATACAGCCATAAACAGCCAAAATGATAGTTCTGCCTGCTGGTTACAAATTACCATTTTCAGATTACTGTGTCATGTCGAGACAGCAAGTACAGTAGTTTTGAAGTTCATGGCCACAGGCTCTGCCATTTCATCAGCATTACTGTAAGTGTTGCCACAAACACCTAAAGGTAATAGTTTTAAAGTAGGTAAAGTAGATGGCAGCCCCGCCGAGCCGCTCTGAGGGCTGGCCCGACCCGACCGAACCCAGGCCTGACCGACTTTCCGACGGTAGAGAACACACAAGAGAGAGAATATAAACCAAAGCAAAAGGCCTGCTTTGCCTTTCCCATCGCTCGGGCGCGCACACGCGCGGTACCCCCGGGGCCACACACAGAGGGTGGGCACGGCCCCCGCTCGCTGCCTCCCGCGGGCACCGCTGAGGCGGTCGTTAGGACGACTGAGCCCTTTCCTCCCTCTGTGACAGACACCAGGCCACGCTGACCAGCGCCAGAAACACAAGCCCTACTCCTGATAATGCTTGGATGGCTCGAACGTCCCCGCACCCGCCGGCGGCGGGGAGGGGCACCCAGCGCTCCCACAGCCGCCACACGGCCCACCCGGGCCCCCCCGCCGCGCAGGCGCCTGCCGCAGCCAGCCCCCCGCCTCGGGGCGAGCCTCTGCCGCAGTGCCCGGACCGCTCACCTCCTCGCTGGGGGTGGCCGGGCACTTCTTGCGCAGGCAGCCCCAGTTGAGGAGGTTGCCGGTCTGCAGGGTGAGGGTGGCCGCCCGCTCTAGCAGGGCACGGGCGCCGTCCGTCCCCATGGGGAAGCCTGGCGCTGCGACAGCCGCCGGACTCTCCGCGACACCTGCGGCACCGGGCACCGCTGCGCCGTGACTCAGCACAAATAACGGCGGCGGGGTGAGCGGGGGGGCCCCTTTGTAACCGTCCCCGGTCACATGGCACGAGGACAATGGGCGGCTGGGCGGGCCCAGCGCGGGAGGGAGCGCACCAGCCGGGGGGTGCGCACCGCGCCAGCGCCGCCTCACGACCGCAC
The DNA here is from genome assembly GCA_020745705.1 of Hemiprocne comata. Taxonomy (NCBI): domain Eukaryota; kingdom Metazoa; phylum Chordata; class Aves; order Apodiformes; family Apodidae; genus Hemiprocne; species Hemiprocne comata. The sequence continues at coordinate 15,107,530 of CM036593.1, read as the reverse complement.
CGTGCGCCTGCGCGCCGCCCCTCACGAGGCTCTTGCCCTCACAAGGCAGGGCGGGGCCTTCCCAGGCTGGGGGTTGGCGGGAGGGGCGGGCTCGGAAGTTCGGGTGGAACCGTGGCCCCCCGAGCGGATGCGCGGCGTATTGTGTCGTGCGCCCGGAGGGCAGCGGCGGCCGAGCTGGAGTCTGTCGGTCCGGCCCAGGGGTCAGTGGCCGCGGGGACCGGTCCCAGCGTCGCGCCCTGAGGAGCGCCCCGAGTACGCGTGGCTCTGCCGGGCCACGGTTCGGTGACAGCCCCGCTCCGGTCCCCAGCGGGGCCAGGCAGGGCTCCGCACCTGCGCCGGGCGTGAGCCACTGCGGTGGGACCAGTGCAGTCCGACAAACAGGAGTTACTCCAGCTGCTCTGCGGGCTTCTTGCAATTAACGAAACCGAATTCTAGTGATGATGCTTTTAAGTAACAAATATAGACTGAGATAAAAGGCCCAAAAAGGAAACCAAGTGCTTGTATAGCTTGGTTATGTTTGTGTTTTGATGGAACTTAATGCCAGAATGTAACTCCAGTTTGATACCAGCTGGTTTCAGTGGAGGCACATTAAATGAAACCTGAAGGATTACGGTTTGGGGATTTTTTTTTTAAGATCCGGAGGATTTCCAGAAGCCACACTCTGAACGTGGAAGTCCTTCTGTATTGGAGATTCGGAGCGGGGGGTGGTTGGGGATGTTGGATTTTTCTCCCCCCTCCCACTTTTTTTTTTAATATATATATAACCACAACAGTTAAAGGGAACAGTATGCCACAAATTGTAATTTTGCTGTCAGTACAGGAATTTGAATTGTGTGTCTAGCAGATTTTCCTTCCCCAGGCTGCATGCTGCACTAATAGAAGCAATCTGCATAACTTCTGTCAGCCTGAATGCTTTGTGGTACAGAAGGTTAGTTTAAATGTTCTTTATATTTGCATTCTGATTACTTTTCTGTATTGAAATGCTCTCATGTATTTTAAATGTTTTCCTCATTATATGAATACAGTAAAGTAAAATATACTGAAATAAATGTCAGTTTACTTAGAAAAGCAATAATTTTGTTTTCTTTAACATAAAAATCCAGGTCTTAGCTGGCCCCAAGGTTAACCATCCAAACCCATAACTGGGTTGAGAAGGAGCATACATCTCCATGCACCTTCACAGGTTTGCCCATATTTACACTAGTCATGAATTCTGTCCTGTGAGGTCTTTCTGATTGGCTTTCTGCCTTTCCAGGGAGGACTTTTATTGTAGTGAAATTTAGTTTTTGATATTTTATTTAAATAGCTTTGATGGTTATAATTCTATGGACACAGGTTAAATTTGGGGATTGCAGAAGGTTTTCAAACAGTGCATAGCATAAATCTTCCTATCTAGTGGAAATTTATGGCAGTGAAAAAGCAATGCTCCTTTACAGCATTGTAGAGTTTACTAATATTTAATTACCTTGGCTCTAGAAGAAGGATATAACGTAATGAAGACTGGTTGGAGGACACACGAGCCTCTGTACTTACGCTTTATGTCATGCATTTAATTCTCAGTAGCAGCCGGCACGCATCAGAGAAGAGGGGATCTCAGTGGAGTTCTGTCGTTGGTCAGATCACCCCTGAAACGCAAGTTAAACTATCAGAGACAGAAAGGGGGATGTTTTTTCTGGCTCGCGGTCAGTTGAATTTTTGCCGGTTATCTCATTCCGCTACTTCACATATGCAAAATTATGAAACGTGTTTGATTTCCTGCGGTAATTCTGTAATGTTCAAAGAAAAATAAATTTCCCTTTTGAATGAAATGCCATTGAATAGTTACTCCAGGTGGTCGGGGAATATGACTCTTCTCTCCCAGTTTTTGAACAGCGGGAGCGGCAGAACTTGGCTGGTGCGAGGTCCCGACGGTCCCCGCACTGCTGCGGGCTGCCGGGGGCACCACTGGTGGCTTTGCACGGGGCTGTTTCAGCAGCGGCCCGGGGCGGGGCGGGGGTCCGGGCACCGCCTCTCCCGGCCCGACGGTGCCGCCGGGAGCTCCCCCCGCGGGGGGCGGAGGCCGGCGCCGCCCGATTGGTCGCAGCGCGGGGTCCGGGGAAGGTGCCGCGGCAGCGGGAGGCGGCGCGGCGGCAGCCCGCAGGATGGGCGGCAGAGCCGGCTTCTTCGAGGTGGGTGCGGGCAGCGCCGGGGGCGGGGGGGCGAACGGGGCCAGCCCGGGCTGGGCCCCGCAGCATCCTGCCGCCGGCGGCCGGGGCTGCCCGGGGTCCCGGCGGACTCCTCTCCCTTTCCCCCTCCATCTGCAATGAAGCACCGGAGAGCCGGAGCCATCCGCTCCCGGGTCTGCCAAGGCAAGTGACCGCCGCTGGAACCAGGCGGAGCGAGCCGGGGGGAAACGCCGCTAGCCGAGATTTCCTCGGAGCGAGGGGGCAGAACTGGTGGTCCCTGCCCACCCAGTCCTTCCCTTCCCCGGGCACGTTCCCCTGGCCGGTCTTTTCCCCACGTCCCCGGTGGTCCTCGGAGGTGGCCCCGGAGAGAGAGGGTGTTCCCGGTCTCCGGGCGGGATCTCGGCGTGGTCTGGCAGTGCACCCCAGCCGTCAGGAAAGAGCGAGAGCGAGGAATGTTCTCGGCACCTTCTGTCCCCAACTTCTTGGAAGACACTGTCACCAGCCGCTGTGCACCTCGCCGACTGCCGTCCCGCTCAGCCTGCCGGCCCGGTGCAGCCGCGCCCCCAGGTCGGCTGGGCTAGGCGGCACGGAGCCGACGAGGGAGCTGGTGCCCTGGCCGAGAGGACCGCTCCCGGCCTGGCTCACCTCCGCGGAGCAGCGTGCACCGGTCGGTGGGAGGAGTGAAGGCGAACGGTGACCGCAGCCACCGCCCCGGGCAGCTCCACCGGCCGCCGATAGCACGGCGCGTCCGAGTCTTGCGTGGGAAAAGAAAAACAGCCGGAAGGAAATTAGTACAGTGAGTTCCTTGTGTGTACAGAAAGTGCAAAATAACATGCACCTGGGGAGTGTGAAGGGTAATAATGTATCTGATCAGCTTACATTCACGGCCACACCAGCGCTTTGCTAGAGTTAGACTGGCTAATATAAAAATTCTTAGGAGTGGCTTGTATTACAAAAGCAGGTCGGTACGAGCTACATGGCAGCAATCCTGAATGTCTTTCTGCAGGCTTACACTTCAGATTCTCCAACACAAGATTCACCTAAACATGAGTGCAATCCCCCCCCACCCCCCCCGTGCAAAATGCAAAACAATTGTTGTTATAACATTAGAATCTAAAACAATTTGAAAAGCAGCTGCTCCTCTCATTACTTACTATGAACTAAAAGTTCAGAATTTGCCTTTCAAAGCTATAAAAGTGTTTTGGACGTCACTAATAATCCTGCAAAATATGCTGTCTTTAGCTATGGTAGGCATGAGGTTGGCATCTGCACCGTGCCTTTTCCTCTGTGTCGATGTCTCTCTTTTTTTTAGGAAAAAACCCCAAGCTTTTCACTGCCTCCTGCTTTCCTACCAGTGTCGCAAACTCTTGTGAGTTCCCAAGGTAGGAGCAGACGTGTGTATTACCCCTGAATGTCTTCAGTCATTGTGTGGTCTGCAGGTTTGCTCTTCTGCCTTCACTGTACTGAACTTCTGAATGGCACTTCTTACTAGAAGACCTCAAAAGCACAGACATCATTATTGTTACCCGATTTTGCAGATGGAGAAACACAAGAATATGGAAAGACCTGCTCCATCTTGCTAGGCAGAACAATATCAGCAGATACAGGTCTTTGAGTCCTAAATCAAGACCCTGTGTCTAAGCAACACTAATCCAAACTCAGAATGCCTCATGAATTTACATGTCAGCCTTGTATGTTTTAGTCTTTTTCTCTGAACAGCAGATAATGGGTGGAAACAGATTTGCCTAGATCATCCACTGTGTGTCTGAGCTGACACAGGGTGTAGGATGTGGACAAAGACAGCCTTGGCAGCACTGAGCCATGCTGTTGAATATCACTTTCTGCCATGTCTTCCCCACTGATATGATCTCTGTTCTAAATTCAATTAATTTTAATTCCATTTCCCCACCATGCATTCAAAACTGAGCTATCAAAAGAGAGAACCTAAGTGTCCCACCTCTTCCAGGGTGGGGGCAGAAATCTCTGTGGGTGTTACAAACATTATCATTCCCTGTTTGAGGTACTGTTCATCTCTAAACCATTTACCCTTGGTTGCTCTTTAGTAGCGCTTCCTTGTAAGGTATCACAAAGCCCTTTACAATCAATAAACTGTTGCTGTATTTTTTAGAATATGACTGTTACAAGTATAGCAGAGGTAACTGGTGGAATATTTCTTTCTGTTTTGTTGAGTTTGTGCATTTGATCATGCTTAGTACTCAATCAGTTTCATAGGTTCCTGAGTATGTAGGAAGGTCTGCTCCCTTACACATGAATAAAATTACTCTTTGGTGAATGGACCTCCAAAAAGATTAGCAAGAACATCAGATTGACTGAAAGGGTTGTCAGTCACTGGAACAGGCTGTCCAGGCAAGTGGTCAAGTCACCAACCCTGGAGATAAGTTACAAGATGTGGTGCTTAGTGACATGGTTTAGTGGTGGACTTGGCTGTGTTAGGTTTACAGTTGGACTTGATGATCTTAAAGGTAATTCCCAACCTAAATGATTCTATGATTTTACGAATGTGAGGGCTAAGCCACTGGCTGTTAATTTCCTTTATGTTCTTTATTAGACTCTTCCTCAGTGCAGCTAAAGACAGAGACGCTTATAAAAGTTACTATTAAGAAGCCAGTGAAAGGCACGTTCAGCTTTGGAAGTACCTTTAACTCCTTATTTTGAATTTGCTGTGTTCAAACTTAGTACCAAGAATTATGAGGAACCACCTAATAAAGCCAAAGTATGCTGGATCTAATGGATAGCAAAAATCCCAAAGTGGCTGCATGATTCCCCTCTACTTATGAGATGTCTGTATTAGAACTGATACGCCAAGTCAGGTTGCTGTACTCCTAGATCTGTCTCTCCTAGATTGCTATCTCTACATTTCTTATTCTGTAATAATTCTAGAATAGGTCGTATTTACTTCATGTATTGGTATTTTTTTAATTTCACCTCAGCTTTTTTATTACTAATAGCTCAGGAGAAGCTTTGCAAGAACAACTACATTTTAAAGAAATATTTGCATACCTGAAAGTACTGCACCTAATAATTTGAGGAGTTCCACCTAAAAAAAATTAGATTTATGATAGAGACTTGTATCTAGATAATTAATATTCCCTAGGAGTGCTCATTTCTCCAAATTAATTAGAGAACAACTCTTCTGACCTATTTTAGATGTGTTTCAGACTTCATGATACAGTTTATGTAAAGTGCCTGCTTTTCTCCTTTCCATACAAAGAATGTCTATGTGACATGCTCAGATGTAAATGTCTGTAGCAGAGAGCTCTGAAGTTAGGCTGATGAATCCTACCCTTTCTTTCTATTTGACAGGTTTAGGTCTTCAAAAGCATTTCATATAGAGAAAATAGTATGCCTCTCTGACTTCCTAGAGGAAAGATACTTGAACAAATACACTCATACTGCAGAAAATTACTGTCATAAGAGTTGTACTTCTGCTTCCTTCACTGGTTTGGATGGAAAATGCCTTTTGTGTGCAGTGATAACCAAAAATATTCTGGAGTCTTCACTCCCTGAGGATAGATGGAACTGACATATGCAGTGCAGTCTAAAAGCAATAATGTACTGGCCCCGCTTGCTGGCATTTAAAGTTTCTCCCCCTTCTGATGGTGATTAAAACCCTCTGAATGCAAGTGGGGGGGGTTGACTGCTGCCTAGCTAGCATTGCTGAGATGTCACAGCTCCTGTTACAAAGGTTTCTCCTACTCAGAGCTATGCTGCCTAAAGCCTCATCAAGTGAGAGCACTGAGAGCAAGTGCCAAAAGCAGGACTGCAGGGGATTTTAAGATTCTGTATCCTCTAAGAATTGCTTGAACAAGACAAGGCCACATAAGAGATACTTGAATGGTCATTTCAAGGGACACTGCTGAAAATTGCCCTGCTATTTGAAGACATCTGCTCTGTTTTCACGAGCAACATGTATGATTATTGTCACAGAAAGAGATGAGATGATTGGAAAAACATTATTTCTTTCTCTTCCTTTTCCACTTCTCCACACACTTAACACTTTCTACACTCAGTTGTGCTGCTTCACTTAAAAAACCAGTAATTTCTCCTTTTTCTGTATGGAGCCTGAGTGAGAATCTTTTAATTTTGTATAGGAAAATATGATAGTAATACATTACTTGACAGGAAGTACCAGGAACTACTGAGAATCTGAAGGCTCTGTTTGAAAACAAAAATCTTATTCTAGAAAACATCATGGACTTCATTGAAGTATATTTTTAAAAATACAAATCTTTTGAGTTAATCTGTCAGTATAAAGGCACCAGACTTCACAAGGCTTCCAGTCTTCTTGCCCAGTCAAAAGACAGCAGACCCATCATTGATACCTTTAGGTTAAAAAAAAAGTAAAAAAAAATAATCTCTCCTTTCAGTCTCCTCAGTTTGATGTCAAAAGCATACACTGGATGTATATTTTGACATGCATACACCAAATGATCCCTGAAGAGTAGTAACAGAACAATAGTAACAGAACATTGCAAATCACAGCGCTGATGCAAAGAAATCATTGTGATTTGACAAGTAATTTATAAATCTCTTCTACCTGAATATTGTCATTGTAGAAAATAATCACCTCAAACTGAAGCCCCGAGGCAGTGAATATTCTGTTGCAAACAGAAAAGGGTATGCAGTGATGATGAAAAACCTGGATGTCTACTTAGTGTTGAGTCAAAGCTGGCTTAGGTGCTCAGATGAAGTCACTCCAGTCTGCTTCATAGTGACAGTGATACTCAGTGAATGATGTGACTCTTCAGTATGCCTGGGAAATTGGCAACGTGCAGCTCTACCTTAGCCAGGGTGAGTAAATACCCACTGAGTCAGAGTATTAACTAGTGCAGGTTCTTTCCCATCTTGTATATCCTCCTGGAAGATGTCATGCTAGTAAAAGCTGGAAAGCTTTCATAGGCTTTCACAAGCCAGAATTCACTGTGAAAGCACAAATCTCTAACAGGTCCTCCATTTTGTGAAAAATTATCCAGCCTCCCACTCCAAGTAAACACACTATATCCTTGCCCTATTTTATTACTTTTTCTGAGTCACATGCTGTTGCCTGTTATCAGAAAGAAAGATACTGTTCTAGGTGGATGCACACTAAGGCATGCTTACTTCAGGAACAGCACAGTGTATTAGAAAAGTCCAAGGAGACATGGGAAATTGCTAATTCCATAGGAAAAATAAAATGTTTAGAGAGATTTAATTAGGACTGTGATAACCACTGGATTTGTTGACTCCTAGCCTGTAAAATAAGCAATTTTTTTTACTGAGTAATTTCCAAATAAATCAATACAGTATATGCCTATGTCAGTGCTCAGAAAATCTCACTCAGCTAGAGTTTACTGAATCTGCTTAGTACAAATGGCTGCAAATAAAACTTCTAAGATGCACAGGCATGATGAATATGTATTTCCATAATAGTTACCATGTATTTTTTGAAGATCCATTGATCCTTAAGCATTTGATTTGGCTTTAAACTGCGGGAATTAGATCTCCTATATTTTTGTAATCCTATTGAGGGACCCCGTGTCTTAAAAATTGTTATGTAAACACTGCTCAACCATTCTTCCCCTATGAATAAGCTTTCCTCCCTTTTATTTTCCCCTTTTATTTTCTGAAGAAAAGTTTTAACAGTTGAATGTACTTTTTTTTTCTGCTTATAGAATATATAGATAATTTTCTGCCCTCAACCTGTTCTAAACAATAAAAATAAATACATTTTCTGTTTTTAAAGACACAGTCTCTAACCCTTATGCACTAGAACAAATTTGTCTTTTAAACATCGAAGATACATATTTTGAGTCACTTATAAGAGTTTCAACATAGCTATCTTGCACAACTCTGCCTAGTGATTAAGTTCTACTCAAAGTAGTTTTAGAGAAGCTGCAATTTGAAATGCCTTTAAAAATTAACCAACTGAGTGGACTGTAAGTCATATTGCACTAGTGCAAGTCAAAGGTCAGTGTCCTATTGTGCTAAATGTTTTGAAAACATAGAAATTAAAGTTCTCTGAGCCGAACGGTTTATGTTTGAACGAGATGATACACATCAATAAGTGTTCCAAGACCAGATTGCTGAGTATCTAAAAACTGTTGCCAAGCAATATATGAACTGACTTGGTGCTGCACCTGAAGACTGGAAACAGTGTTCATGAGTTTGTGAGATTGACCATTATGTTCTGAAAAGATAACATTTCTTGCCTTGGACCAGGCTTTTCTGTTCCTTATGCAGGGAACATGTAACCACTGGGGGATGTTCTGATACAGCTACGAGGCATGGTAATCAGAGGAAAGAATTACCTTGGTTTCACTCTGTCCTGGCACAAATTTCGATGTGCTGGAGTGGAATCTATAGCTGTGTTCCTACATCTGTCTTTCTAAAAAGGGAAAGAATGTTTGATATTTGTTTAGATCTTGAATTGAAGTTCAGGAATGGGTGTACAAAAAAAGCAGAAACAGTGAATAGCTTAGGTTGCAAGGGACTTCTGGAAGCCATGTACCCCATCCCCTGCTCAACTAGATCAAATGGCATTGGGAGTTGTCCAGTCTTAAGTACCTCCAAGGATGGAGATTAAACATCCTCTCTAGGCAACTTGTTCCAATGTTTGGCCCAGCTCATGGTGAAAAAATTTCCCTGTATCTGATTGGATTTTCCCATATTACAACTGGTGTCCCTTGCCTCTCAATGTTACCACTGTGCACCTTCAAGAAGAGTCTGGATCCATCATCTCTATAGGCTCCCTTTAGGTGTTTGAAGAAATGGGCCAGTACAGGCAGATACGTCAGTTTGGCACTTAAAAGAGACTAACTGGAATGGAACCAAATAACAGTATAGAAGATCTTGGATGGTTTGTTTGTTTTCCACACTGATTTCAAAGGTACATTTCTGTACAGCCACTCCCATGAAAACCACAGAGCAAAACAAAGTGTTCTATATTTTTCAGTCTGGCTTTGTGCATAATGAGAATAACCCAATTAAAATAGTGTAGGTGGCAGAAAGACATCCAAAACACTCTGTACTTGGCCTGGAGAAGATTTCTCTAACACAGCCACTGAAGGCCATAGACTAAAACTGCCCCTGGGGGATTCTGATCCAACATGTATATGCTGGGAGGGGGTATGGAACCAGAAGGAGATTGCTAAAACTGTGGGCACTGCTGCAGTCTGTAGGGCAGCCCAGTGGCACTAACTGATACAAGAGCTTTGAGATACAAAAAAGGTTTAAATAATTCTTGTAGCAACTTAGCATCAGAAGGGACAAAAATGTTTTACAGCCCCCACAGTACTTGTTCTGTGGACTGCGAGAGTCAGAATGCTGTATTTCAAGAACAGTCCTTTTGGAAGGGAATTCACTTCATTTGCTTTCTGATGCTGCACCACAAACAGGGACATTAAAACTTACTATTTGTGTTATTTCAAATATAAAAAAATGAAGAGGAAACATCCCAATAATCTGTCACACATTCGTTACATATCACAAAGGAGGAAAAGTGCCTACCTCCTTTGATGTCCTACTTAGAGTTTGCAATGCACAAGTAGAAAATACCACTGCATAGATAATCCTTGTGGAGATCAGATGTGATTCTTCTGGCTGGAAGTGCTCCATTGCTGCACCAATAGAGAAACAACAATTTGGGACAAGTAAAAGAAGGAAATAAGATACTTTAACCAAGTGATCTCTTCAAAGCAATCCTATTAGAAAGATACTAGACTGGGACTCCTATTTTTAGTAAGGAATCAAATTTAAAGTCTGTTAATCTATCCTCTTGGCCAGTTAATACCAAACATAATTAATGCTAGACATTATTTAAAAACAACAACAACAACAAACTCTTTTGGTACTTAATAATGAGAGTCACAGTCTTTTCGTGTCAAGTCGTAAGTTTTGAACTTTTGCTCTTAGCTGTACCACAAAGTTCCATGACAAAGTGTCTGATAAGAAAAAACAAAACTAAAACACCATTACTGTATTTTAGGTTTTGCTAGCCAGCTGCAACTGGGCTTTGAAATGTCTGGGGACTTTTCTGCTAGGCTGTTGATTGAAATCATAACCTTTTGCCAAAGTGCCATTTGATCATGAAAATAAACTGCTCTTTCCTTTGCAGAGCTGTAGCTAAACCACTGCTTGGAATATAAAATGCTAATATGTAGATACTAATACAGGTTATCTGAGAAGCAAGAGCAACACTGAATATTCCTATAATAACCTCTTAGGGATTTGTGAAGTCCAGATCTTTAGCTGCTTCTGTTCATTATGTCTGCCAATGTTTTCCACTCTCTTGACAACACAGATATTCTGGGAACAATGCACACTAACCTTCAAGCCACATGTACTCAGAATATTTGCTCACATGGATATATATGCACAAGTAATTTATTTTCTCCAACTGTCTTTCTAGTTTTACAAATAATAAAAATTCTGTTCCGTAGTGATTCCTGTGAAATTTCTCTATCACTTATTTGTTCCTTTTGCTGTAGCATAAGAAAATACCCCAGATCAATGTGTTTTAACCCATAAGTTAGCTACTTCTGCTTCTGAATATATCCAGGAAGACAATTTATTTGGCAAGAATATTGATTTTTTGCAAGTTGAGTGCTCTGAGAACTGGCTATGATTAAAATTGTCTCTTGAGCACATCAGAAGTGTTTTTAACAGAGTTCACAGAGCAGAGAAAAATTGCATCTCACTCTAAACAATGATTCTGAATTTGGGAATCAATCAAGAGTTTAGAGATTATTTAACCAATAATTAGTAATTATCATTTTGTGTCCTGTCAGGTGGAAATCCTTGATTGGAAGACAAAGAAACAGCTATGCTTCCTAGATAAGGTAAAACAAAAATCTGTTTCACATGCTAGGTGACTACTTAAAAATTAATAACTTTTTTTAAGAAAACTTAGTGTTGATGAAGGGCATTTAATCTCTTGATAGCCCTTCTTTGGCCACTGAAGAGGCAACAATTATGCACACTTCATACTGACTACACAGTACTTAAACCCTTCTCCAGAAGGATCTTTTGGACAAAAAGCACAACTTCAGCTGCTTCATTAAGATGGTGCCAGTTGTGCCTTACTCACTCATAAGCCATCAAGCTGTCACTGCTGTTGTGGTAACTCTCTGTCTCTGCTAGAGAAGCCTCTAAACAGATGCCACAAATTGTGCTCCCTTTTTCCTGTAAGAAGTGCTTTGAATCATCTGTACTGATCCTAATAATCTGTAAGAAAGTTATGCTATTACATTGTTTGAGTCACATTTCTACTTGTATAATCTTACACCTAGTAGTTGTCTTTCAAAATATGCATCTCACATATACATTATTTTTTGTTGCCTAGGTGGAACCAAATGCCACAATTAGGGAGATCAGATTTATGTTCCATAAATTATGTGAGTATAACTTTTGCAGCAGTTCACATCACATCAGAATATCCAGTATATAAATAGGAGAAAATGACATAATTTGAAACATGTGATGTACACACCCATAACGTGAAGTAACCCGCACATGAATGCAGTCACAGTGAGATTTCAGTATCATTTTTTATATTGTCCTCATACCCCTCTGTATTTTTTTGGCTGTATAATTTCTCACAGATATTAACGTTGAATAAATATTCCTAAAAGTCTTTAGCTAAACCTTACCTTATTGTGTTGCATTTATTATAATAGTGGATGATCTAAAACAAGCACTGTATGTCACACAATTCTGTATGGTCTTACAGATCCTCAGTGGTATCCAGCAAGGCAGTCGATAAAACTTGATCCAAGTAAGTACTGGTGAGGACTAGAGTAACAAAGCTCTGAGCAGGGGCCTGGCATAAAAGGTGTACTTTGCACGAGTATTTGCTCTTAAGAATGAGTTTCCAGGTATGTTAATTAGGATGATGAAAGCTGACGAGAATCCAGCAAAATTTTATTTCTTTGAAAGTACTGAACAGAGTTCCATCCATGTGCCTGGTTCCTGCACATTGTTCCAATGCACTTTCTAACTACTGAGCACTTTTGCCTTGAAGACAAGCAGCACAGAATCTAATACTAATTTCCCTTAACTGGAATGAAATTATCTCCACAGTGGTGCTCAGCTGGGAGTACTAAAAAGGGCTATGAGTTAGAGCTATCAGTTCACATAATCCTGTGCTCTCAGACAGGAATTACAGTTCTTTTGAGGTAAGCCAATGCAAAACACATTGCCATGGATGCAGGATTTGCTGACAAAGCTGATGCCACAGCTGACTTAATTAATGCAGTTGTAGGTGTTGCTACTAGAAGCCTCTTAGTACGTAGCCTGGGTGCACAAAAGAAAGTCTAATAGCCAAAATGTGGTAATTCATCTTAGTCTTCAGAATAAAATGTAGCACTCTCTTTTTTTGCTTTCATTAAGCAAAATTTTATTTAAACAGTCCCTTAAAATTATCCTGGTGAACATTAGTTCATTGTGTAGAATCTGTCCATGGAAAATGGGCATATGAGTTATCTTCAAAGATCTACCTTGTCAGATTCCTCCATGGACTTATGCTGTGAGACCTACCGTGAGAAGATGCTGGCCTTCTGGAGCATCTAGGCATTAAAAGCTTAAGCACTGGCACAAGGCCTGTGGAATCACCTCCTAGGTGGCTGGTTGGGAAAAAAGGAGGCAATGAAAACCTCTGTAGCAGAACATTCCAATCTCATCGGATCCTAGTTTCTGTTTGTCTGATGACGAGCAATAAGAAGAGGGGAGAGAGGGGAGAGAGATGGAGGTGCAGCTGACTAGGAGGCCAGTGAACCATGTTGAAGGGCAGTGACCCATCAGCAAATGCTGCTGTAGCAGTGATGAGCCAAGTCAACTAGAGTAGGCAGGCACACAGGACTGAGAGTTCTCCTAACTGTCTTGGTGAGAGCAGAGGGTCCAGGCTTACATGTGATTACAGGGATAAGTATAAATATAAAGTGAAATATAAACATTCTTAGTTTATTGAGATTCCAAGAAACCTACATCTTGTCAAAGAATCTCTCAGATTAGTTAAAGCACAATCTAAAGCTAGTATGCTGCCAAAGTTGATTTGAATGTGACTGAGTTGTAATTACTTCCTTCCTTCTCAGAAGGAAAGTCCTTGAGGGATGAGGAAGTCCTGCAGCACCTTCCTGTTGGCACAACTGCTACCTTATACTTTAAAGATTTAGGGCCACAGATAGGATGGACTACGGTGAGCTATGCTTCAAGTCTGAGCCATTTTAATGGCTATTTTTCCATAATTAATGCTTACATCATGTTTTGTCTCTCTCCAGTATTTCTGCATGATGCCTGCTCTAATAGTGAATGCAGGCAGTGGATCCTCATTGCTTCAGTTCATTTAATCAGGGAAAGTAGTAACAGAATATTCTGAATGCCTAGTTCCCTGGGAGAGCAGCTGTGGAAAACTTACTGTGGGGTGGGTTGGCTCGACTGAATCAAGGTGCAGGTTCTCAAATGAATTTAGATGTCTACTGCAAAGTCACTAAGAACTAGGTGTCTAAATGCCTTTCAGGATCTGATTCACAGGGCCCATGTAACTCTCCTGACAAAGATCAGGATTATACATCCATGAGTTTGTCCTGCAAAGAGACGTGTGAGCAACTTCACGTCAGTAATTGAAGTGACTTCAGCAGGAAAGTGCATGAAAAATCAGTTAGCTGTCTGCATGTGGCTGTGACCCAGGGTGCTAGTGGCAGGCTAATGACAGCTGCTTATTTCTGCAGAATTAGCAGCCATCCACAAAGACCTTGCACGTTTACTATCTTAGCTTAAATACAGCTTCTGTTACACCTCACTCAGCAGGCAACGCAGCCCTGCTGTTTATGCAGTGGGGTGACCAATGACCTTTCCAGTGCTTCAGAAGGTCCATGATGCACATATTACGCTAGTTCTAATGAAACAGCACAGCTTGGCATAACTTTAAGGCACACTTACCATTTCTTAGCTATGAGACCTTCATAAAATCTTGTGCTAATGACAAATAGCTAAGACGACATTCATAGGAGGTAAAATAAAGTCAAATGTTCTGCAAGACTGAATCTTCACATCATTACTTCAGGTGAAATGCTGATAAATCAGGCAGCTATTACACAATCCAAAAAAAAGTAAGACAAAAATTTCTAATGGCAATATAGACTTCAAGACACACATGCATATACACCAAAATACCACAGTGCAGAGTAACACCAGACTTCTGCCATTCCGTTATCTTTCTCTTACGTTCTGCACTCTCTGCCTTTCAAGCTACTTCATTAAATGTCAGCCATGAAATACTTCAGTTTTATAACATCAAAAGGACAAACTACAATCTACAATCAAATCTGATCTTCACCAGAGAAAATGCTGATTTTTACAGAAGTCAATAACAACTTTTCTCAGTGTCAAAATAACTCTAAACACATTAGAAATCAGTTCCTGGTTTTTTTTTTTTTTAGTGTTTTCTTTCTTCATAAAAAAGGCATGGGCCTACCTTCCTCACTTTTAGAAGTGTGGGAAATTCAACTCTTAATGCTTGGTCCAAAGTTAACTCAGTTTAAAATGATGTTTCTAAGAAATACACGTCTATCTGAAATTAAATCAAGTTAGATAAGAGGTTATTTGGTTTTCTCTTTTTTTTTCTTTTTGTTCTACAAAAGATTGTTTGAACGTAGAATGAACTGATTGTTTCCCAGGACATCTGCTGTGCTAACTGTTCATACAGATGGGGTCACCTGTGAAAACTTATAAGCTGTGTTTCCAGTTTAAACAAAATTCATTCATTACAAACAAATTTTCTCTTTTTCAAGATAAATTCTTCACCAAATTTAATTTTATCCCAAAATAAAGCAACAGTTTTCAAAGGCAAGAGGAGGGTGAGAGCTGCATAAATGTAACATGCGTGCATATTTCTCATGATCTCTGGGCTGTCATTCTGACCTTTTCATACCCATACTGTGTCAGCTGCACTGGCAATGGCTGTTTGTATCCAACTGAGGCAAATGCATTGCAGAACGTTTACCTGCATGTCTGTGAGTTTCACAGCCCAAGCCCAAACCTGCTAGTCCCTTCCTGCCTCTCCAAATGTCATCCTGGGGCAGTGGAGTTATTTATCTCCCCCTGCATTAGTTATCACAAAGAAACCAAAGCAAACCCACCACCTAATTCAGCTGTCTAATTATTTTCTCTCTTTTTGCAGGTATTTTTGATAGAATATACAGGCCCATTGTTCATCTATTTTCTGTTTTATTTCCGCATGCCTTTTGTCTATGGACTGGATGAGAGGTTTACATCAAGTCCGCATCCAGTAGTTAAGTAAGTCCATTTGCAGGCTTGAGCAATATTTCTTGTTAGCATTGTAGTCTTATTCCAAATGTCTTGCTACACTTTTTTTTTAAGCACTCTTAAATGCTTTTGTCTTGCTGTTTCTAGCTTGGCATGTATCTGCCATTCTTTCCACTACATCAAAAGGTTGATTGAAACAGTATTTGTTCATCGGTTCTCCCATGGGACTATGCCACTGAGGAATATTGTGAAGGTAAATTTCGTCAGAATCTACCCATAGCTTCCCTTACAAATACAATCTAGCCAACCTATGCTCTGCCTCTGCAGCACAGATTTTTTGATGTGGCTTTTGTAGTAATGCACAGCAAATCTCACCCATAAAGCTGTAGTTCTTTCAAAAGATTTCTTAATGTTGCTATTGTATGAGCCACATGTTGCCGTACTGTTATGCATGTTATAGTATTCTCATCGCTCTTTTAAAATTTTAAACCATGAACATACCTTTCCTTCTCACTCAGCTAGCTCCTTGGGCAGGAAGATTATACTAACAATCCTAACTTTAAAGGTAGTACAGGCAGGCAAATGTTGGGAGGGTTGCTTTTTTAAAAAAAAAACAAACCACAAACTTTTTGTAACAGTTATTTTACTACTTCTTTGCCCCTAACACTCCCGTTGCTGTTAAGCAATAGTTAATTTACCTTTGGTGCAAAGCACTTTGGTTATTCTGCACTTTCTTCTCCTGCAGGAGCCCTCCATAATGTCACCAGTGCTGCTGTGGCATAGAGATGCAGACCCTTTGTTTCCTAGATGCCTGCAAAGTAGTACAGTGTACTGCATGGGCTGTAGTTATTTTACAAATGTTTGCAACAGAGTACACAGTGGCATTCAAAAATATGCTTTATACTCAGGAAGACAGGAGATTATCATCTACAGCCAGAAAAGCGTACAGTACAGTATCAGCATTTCTGGCAGTGATACTCCCAGCAGCTGATGCTCTACGTTGTGGCAAACTCCCTACAGCTGTGCAGTGGCTCTGATGATAGCTTCATGCTTCCTAAATGGAAGGAGGGACTGTGGTTGGGCAGTGGCCCTCAGAAAAATTGTTGTTAAGAAGCTAGCAGATCTCTTGAATACTTGTTCTTGACACAATAGCAGCTAATACATGTTAAACAGCAGATAAATGAGCAACTTTTACCTTGAAAATGAATCTGTACAATGTGATAAATCTTCATTTTCTCATTGCCACCTCTGGTAACTACTCATTCCTTTCAGAGCACACAAACCTTTGTTGCTAAAATTGACATTTGTACCAGTCATCTTGATCACTTCTACTCTTCCACCTTCTCAGGTTGATGGTACTTGCTTTCATCTGTAAAGGTGCTCACAGTTCTTCTTCTAATTGCTTAGCAGTGCTTGGATTTGATTTGCTTTTATAATTTCATTGATGGTGGTGGTGTTACTCCAAAATTGTCCAGTGAGAAAAATACCACATCCTCTTCCCTTTTTTTTCTCTCACATACAGATGGTAGACAAAGCTTCTTACTTTACGTTTGATCACATACTTGGCAGATCTAGTTAGCTTATTTCCTAAGTGCAATGGAAAGCTACCTTGAACAAGAGACACTTCAGTCTCAATAAGCAGAGATCTGAGACAGGAACTGATGAGATTTGTGATTTGCATCCTTTGTCCAGGACATGGAAATAGGAATACATGGTGCTGTAAAATGCAGCAGGGGCTCACCAAAAGCAGTTCATGCTATCTATGTACTAACACAGTAGAATTCTTTCTAAGATAAGTGACTTACTAGGCAATGGAAAGGTAGAATACCTGATTTATCTGGACTTAGTGCTAACAGCTGGCTTGGGTGATAGGGATTAATACAAAAAAATTGTGGTGATAAGGGAACTAACTAAAGGAAAGATGACTGTTGTTGTGCCAGAAAGGGATCTGTCAGACTTTTAATAATAGGGAGGTTCCAGTGGAATTCCTCAAAGACTAGTCTTATGCCTGGTCTTAGTGAACATTTTCATGGGTAAAAAAAAGATGTATTATCACTTTCTATAAAAAAACTATGCAGGAAAGAAGCACTATTTCTAAAGAAATACCATTTTAACCAGAGACAATATAATGGGACAAATAGAGGGGTACATGCTGGTCATGAATAAACATAGGCAGGGCATTAAGAAATAGTTTTGATTATCATAGAGATCATCAGTTGCACTACAGAAGACAAAAATCCTAACCATAACTTTCTAAACTTAGGAATTATATATTTTGGGGATCCCTGCAATATCTGGACTTGATTAACAAAATCTTTTAACAAGAGATTGTTGTAAGCTTTATATTCATATGAAATATGAAAGATTCACATAAAGTTCATGAAGTCTGCATGTACCCTGCTGTTCCTATCTGAACCTTACTGGAGGCTTTTGTATCAGCAATAAGGCTTCTAGTGGCAGCTGGATATTTGTAGTGTTACTGCTAAGGACCTTAGCAGTGGCAGACTCCCCTCATCTTAAAGCTCCTTTTCTTATAGCTTTTCTTATAACTCTTGCAGTAAATCATGTTCTTTGGATGAATAGTACTTGTTCAGTTTAATTACAGCCTATATTGTTGGGAGCTGAGCTATGATAATTTATTAATTTTACTTTACTGAAATCCATTGCCATATGATCTATTCTGTGCCAAGCCCTTAAATTAGGGAAAGGCTTTTCATAAGATGCCATTCCAAGATTACAAGAAATGGCTTCCACCCAGGTTTGTACAGCAGTTGGTAAATTGTAGGAGATGGTGGAAGAAGCTAGTTTTATGGAGGAAGCAGCAGTTTATGCATAGGACACTAACTAGATTGTTCCTCACTGGCATTATTCTTCTGGTTCTGCTACTTTTCCTGGGGAAAAGGAATGTCATCAGAGGGAAGTTTCTAAATCTCTCTGCCCTTTTTTCCCCACTTGATCTGTAACTGTGGTTAATAATTTGTTCTTTCTCATTGGGTATCTATTTACACAAAGTCTCAGAGCAAGGACATATTATGTGCTTGTATTACAGCATACCCAAAAGGCTGTCCATTTTGTCTGAGGTCTCTGGACACTTCAGTGATTCAATTAACTCTGAAAAGAAAGGGGAAATGCAACAAAATGTTTGATACAGCTGCAGGCAGCAGATGGGGGGGCTTACCCTTCACTAGCATTTTCAGAAAAACGCACCGTCAGACACTGCAGTCAGCTAGAGTGGGTTGCAGACGCTGAGGTAATCACTTTTTGGGGTATTATTGCTAGAAATGCAGTTCTAGTATATATAGGAGAAAAAGGCTGCAAAATTCAAAAAAAAAAAAAAAAAAGTTAAACCAGGCAGGAAAGGAAAGAATGCAGCCGTGAATAAGAATTTTGTCTGTGTGAGCAGGAAAGGAAAGCTGTGAAGGAGAAAGCAGAAGACCTAGAAATGTCTAAGGTATTTGAACCTATTGGAAGACCAAGGAAAAAGCATCACCAGAAAGAGTAAGAGGATCAGTGTTTTACTCAAGAGTGAAGACAGGAGGGAAGGAAAGGGAAAGGAAAGGAAAAGAACAGGAGAAGTGGTTAAAGGAAGACAAAGAGCTCCGTTTTGGTCTTGCTGAAGTCCAGGTGGTAACAAAACATGCCCTAAGACATTAAAAACTGAGGCATTATGTTTGATAAAGGAAGAAATCACATCTGATGAGAGGCAAATTTATGAGTTGTTAAGGGTTAAAGTCTGTCTGCAAGAGAGTGGCACCTAGAGGTGAGAGCATTGAGGAAGAAGAGGAATGGGCCAAGAAAGGGCCTCCTTCCTACCTGCAGATATATAAGGAGATAGAATATAATCTGTCACCAAGATACTGAAGAAGCAATCAGTGTCAGAAGAAAAAACACAAGAGGCAGAGCCAGGAAAACAAACAAGAGATAGAGATTGTCATTGTATGTAATTTTTTTCATGGATTAAGCCTTTGAACAAGTTCTGAGATTGGTCAGGAATGAGTCAGTACAGCCATTAGTGACAGATATGTTACCAGAGTTTAGAGAATGGAAGCTGGATCACAGAAAGCCAAGGACAGCGACTAAAAGGACAAACTAAAGATTTGACAATGAAAGGGCAGAGGAAAGTGTCAGGCATTATAACTTTCGGTAGGAAAAGTTAAAGCATGGGAAAGGAAGAAAACTAATAGGGTGAAGGAAAAGAGGAAAGACAAGAGATTGGGCAATAGAAATAGGCAGGGAAGAGAGCACAATGCCTAAATCTGGTTTTATGAAATCTCAGGGGTTAGGAAAACAAGTCTCTCTTTAACACAGTCTGTATGGTACTTCATATTTGGCCAAATGGCAAGCCAGACAACATAAATTTGTTTTAAATAGTATGATCATACTTTCTAAAACTGTTTATAAACTTAACAGCTCCTAGATATTTGAGAAGAAATCTTGTTCTATGAGCACTACTTCCTTCCTGTTATTTCCTGTTGTCTGCTCCCACCTTACCACACTTAGTATTGTCATTTTTTGTTGTATTATCAGCAATTTGAAGCATCAGCTCTATTCATTCTTATCCGCAGTCCTTGCAGGGAATACTGGCCTAGAAGATTGTACTAAAACAAACCAAACAAATTCCCTGTTTTCCAGAACTGCTTGTATTACTGGGGATTTGCAGCTTGGCTTGCTTATTACATCAATCATCCTCTTTACACTCCTCCTTGTAAGTAGCAAAACAGCCCTAAATGTGATTTAAGTACTTATGTATTTGTCTGTTAGTATTAATCACATGTAAACTTTTTTTTTTATAGCTTATGGGAAAAAACAGATAAATTTTGCTGTCATCATGTTTCTGGTAGGTTTGCTGCTCTTTTTATAAAATGCAAAAACGTTGCATTATTTCTTATGTAGTGCAATTGGAGGAGTGAGTAGGATGAGCAGATACTCGAACACTTGGGACATACTACTAGAGCTGAGCACTGGCACCCAGAACAGATAAATCTGTCCATTTTTAATGTGATCTTGTGCACAAGGGAAGATTTTGATTCAGTATCCCTTTGGAGGCTGGCATATCTATCTGCTGGGATGATCTGTCATAATCTGTAAAAGAATCCTGGAACTACCAGTTTGTGACACTGTGTTGAAAAGCCAGTGAGTTTATGTGTTTTGTGAGCAGTTTATTCAGTGTTAAGAATCACAACAGCTCATAAAACTCAGAGAACTGGTCAACTAAGAAAGTTATGTTGCTGATAATTTCCAGGGACAGAGGTCCGTTTTGCTGGACTTCAGAAATTTTGTACAGCTTTTCTATAAAGCAAAATTCTGCTTGATCATTCTCAGAGTTCCTAGGAACACTTCATACATGCAGAAGCAATGTTAGTGTAGCCAACAAAAATGTACCAATTTTTCCCATGTTTGTGTAACTTGTTTAGAACATCAGGTGTGCACTTGCTTTTATAAACTAATCATCAGTGACTGCAGGATCTCAAAGCAGCTTCCCAGAATGAAAATTCTGTGAGTTAACAAACTGTTCCCATTTTACAGAGAGACTATGTTAAGTGAAAGCACAGAGCTGGGCTGGGAATAAAATCCAGGAGCTCTGACCACCAGTCATTTGCTTTAAGAGTTGTGCTTTGCAGACTCTGGAGACTGTCCACATAAATGGGTCACTTCAATACACTTTCTGCATAATTGATTGGGGAAGCATTATTTAAAAACGGTGGAGAAGGCTAGGTCAATTACATTTAATGATTCATATCAATTATACTCTCAGAAGAAAACTTACTCAGGGTCCAACCCATATCTTCCTTGGGATTTTAATAACTTTTGAGAAACCAAAGAGAATCTAAATCAATTTTTGGGGTGTTTTTAAAGACATAAAAATAACCAAAGTATAAAGCCAGTATCTCCTGGACTTAGTTTTATCCCCTTTGGTTTATTGCCTTTAGATCTCAGGGGGCTTATATAAGTAGTAAATTTGATCTTTTGGACATTGAATCCACAGTTGCTGGCAAATATAATTATATAAGTATGATATGGAATCATGTTTAAACAAAGACATTCCATCCTCCCATCAGACAGCAATCTTGGTTAAGGATATTTATTATGTCTATAATAGATTTTTTTAAAGTACCCCAGGAAATAACAAAAGGAAGAAGAATAAATAGAAGAGAAGCACATTTTTAACTCTGTCATGCTTTTTCTTGCAGCTGTGTGAAGCTGGAAATTTTTCCATTCACGTTGCACTCAGTGACCTCCGGAGAAGCGGTAAAAATTGTATTATAATTTTTCACTTTTGTGCAGCCATTCAGTGCTTCTGCTGTCACTCTGCCTCATGAAAGACCTGATCCTGAAGGGCACTGATACCCGCCAGCTGACTGCTGTGGGTCACTCAGCACTGTAAAGGTTGGATTCCAGCAGAGATAAGACAGTGCAAGAAAACCAGACTGTTAAACACCACTTCTTATCTTACTGTGATTTTTATTGGTTAGGGCCAGATTGTGTTGGGAGAGCAGTTACACTAGTTACACTGCTCATGCAAAAGGAAACAGTGCTAGTAGAGGGTATGCTTTGGTGAGCTAAGGAAAGTAATTTCACTGGCTTCTACAGGAGCACGAGATCTCTGTGCAGGCCAGGGTTCCTTGGGCATGAGCCAAAAATCTTACAGCTCTCTACTGTGACGGCTAAAATCCCATTCTGTGACAATATGAGAAAATCCTTAACTTCTAAATCTAAAACTTGAGGTACCTCTTGTTACAGGAGTGACTATGATCAAAGGCGTATGTCAATGACATTCTAACGCCCTGAACATTTCCTCACAATTATCCTATTCCTTTCTTGTGGGTCCAGAGGACATCCTGTTTTCCCACATTCTGCTTGTCCCTCTGACACTGATGAGACACAGGAGTAGGCAGAGCTGGGTTGTCTTTATAGTAAACAATATATTTAGGAGTGCGAATATTTTGTAATTTGTTTTCTAATCTATAGGATCCAAAATCCGTAAGATCCCATATCCAACAAAGAATCCTTTCACATGGCTGTTTCTCTTTGTATCTTGCCCTAACTATACATATGAGGTATGTATTTTCAAACAAGATGTTAAGATTTTAGTTTTGCTGAATATATTTTCATTTCTTTGGGAATGTTAAACATGGAAGAGACCTCTGAAACAGTTCAGCTCAATAAATTTCCCCTTCTCTCCTAAATCCCATGAAATCAGATTGCCAACAGGAACTTGTCTGTTCCTTTCCTCGAGGCAGTGCTTATGGGGCTAGCCTTAAAGAGACAGTCCAGCCCCTGCACCTGTGCTTCATCGGGGCTGCTAGACAACACAGATACACTTTGAAGCAGTGCAAATTTTGCAGACAGGAACATGGAGATTGCCACTCGCTGTGTGTTGCAATGAGGGGATGGGGGCATCTGGTGGATCTATAATATAAGAGAGCCCAGGAATATCACAGTACACAGGAAGATAGTGAGCAGATTAATAGAAGATCTTGTAGTAGAGAAAAAAGGAAATAGGCCAAGGTTGTCTTTCCCATTTTCTTGTTACACAGTTACTTTTGTTGGTGATGACTGCTTTAAAAGCTTGAATAAGTTTATTGTTTCATATTCCTTGATCAGAAGCCAAATTCCAGACTTCATTCAAAGGCAGTTAAAACCAGTACAACTCTGTAAAATTCCATCTTGCACAGAGGACAATACCAGGTTTTGACTTCAGTGGAGATTAACAGATGTTGATGAGAACAACATTTGGCCTCAGGCTACAGAAAGTTATCCTTCCTAGCACTGATGGAGGTGTGACAAACACAAATTAGGTAGAGAAATGGGAAGGACATGGTTGTAAAGTTAAAAATTTTGTCATGATGATAACTGTGGAAGCAAACACAAAGGTTTGGTTTGTGATAAGGCACTTTTCGCTTTTTTGGCTAAAGATTATTAACACTAGAAATTGATCTGGCTGACCTTGGCTTTTTTATTTACCTATACTAGGACAAAGTTATTTTTGATCAATAGAGACATAAATGCAAATGCTGTCACCAGAAATATTTTAAATTTCCTTGGCCAAAACAGGTGGGGACCTGGATCAGTTTCACTATCATGACTCAGTGTGTTCCAGGTGAGTAATGTTTTGGTACTTCACCCTGAAGCGGTGTCAGTAATGAGAGTGGGGTTTTAATCTGACAATGACATTTATTTTTTTCTCCTTTCTTTTCAGTGGGGCTGTTCACCTTGCTTTGCTTCATTCAGATGACAATCTGGGCAAAGGATAAACACTGCACCTACCTACGAGAATTCAAGGATTATCCAAGTCTTCGAATGCCAATTATTCCCTTTTTGTTATAGGGAAAAAAAAAGGTTTAATTTGAACCTTGCATGGAACTTCAAGAAGGAAAAGCTCATAAGCCTCCTGCCAAATAAGTGAATTAATTTAAAGGATTTTGGTGCATGTTGAATCTCCACTGCGAAGGAAAATTGTATGCACTTGAAATCTACACTTCCTTACATTCAGGAATTCTCTAGCTCAGAAGAACTTTCAAAAAATAAGGCTTCATTGCACAGCTGGTAGTCAAAAGCCACCGCAGTTCACTGTAACCTGATTGACTGAGGTTTTCCTGTACTAGTCTATTTAGATTGATGGATCAGAGATACTGAGAAGTCTGTGCTGAAAAGCAGCTCCAAATTTAGCAGTGGCATTCTGCAAGGCATAAGTACATTGGAACGAGGACATACTAGCTAACTACTAGAGAGATCAGCTCAGCCGGCATGGCCAGCTGGCCTGAAGACAGTTGCATGATGTGCCTTCTTTGACTTGAAGAAGAGTGTGCGCTGCCTGGAGGCAGGTGCTTTGGAACAAATAACACTACCAAAGAATATTAATGTTTCCTGGAATAAAGAAATAGGCAATATCTCAAATAGCTGATTTGGGTCTAACCCCTAATTTGCCAAAAGAATCTGAAGTAAGAAGTATTTGTAATATTTGTGGGTGTAATGTCCTGCATTGTTGGTGGTTTTTTGTTTGTTTTAAGTATTCTTCATTAGGAAATTGCATACTAGAGTAAAGGTTCAGAAGATCTGATTTATGCTATATCTGTGATATTTGGTCTGTTTTCATATAACAAGTCCATGTGATACTAAAGGACCTTTTATCTAGCATTTTATGTCAGTATTATATGAATAATATTTAATACACTTGTAAATACATTAAGTGACTGCTAGTCCTCAGAACACTAGCTCCTTTCCTATTTTCAGAGCCAGGGAGAAAAATCAGCTACATTTTGGACTTCCTGTGTTTTCTTTTTCACAAGATGTTCAGTGGGACTTACTTGGGTTTTGTGCAGATCTAGTAAAAGAGAGACTATCACAATCTTTCTGAATGACATTTTAAAGAAGCTGTTTTAGAATATGAAGAAAATACGTAGATACTGTTTTGTTTAATGATTAATTTATTAATCTTTAATGGATTTATAGGAAGATTTTTGCAAATATTTGTAAGGGTGAAATATGCAATAAATTCTAGACTATGTTTTAAATCAGTTGAAATGATTATGGCAAAAGAAGAAGACTACAGCTTGTTGCTGAAGTTTTGTCTTATTTTTGTACCGTAAAAAGTAAGAATGTCCTTATATTAAAAAAAGATTACATCAGTTGAAGAAAAAAACTAACAAAGCAAAAATATATGACCCAGATTTTATTTCCGTGTAAAATATCTAAGAGATTTCTTAGAAATGGTTAAATCTGGTAGATAACTGAAGCAATATATCATTATGAATTTGTTTTCAGTATTATTATTTTCCACTAGTTTAACTGTGAACCAGAGAAAAGAGCTAAATGTCAAATGATTTCCCACTGAGTGCAGTGTGAAGTCCAAGCAGGTTGAAATTTTCCTTCTGAGCACAGATAAAGCACATACTCTATCCACACTTTATACCCAGTTAAGGTCCAGTCATGGGGAAAGAAGAAATATTTTGTCTTGTTTAGTAACAAAGATATCTGTCCAGGCCACCATGAGAAAGCAAAACTTTTGGCTGATTTGGAGATACTCTCTTTCCTTTTAATCTCCATTTTGATATTCTGCTTCTATTTGAGAAACTTGAAGGTAAGTATGAGATCATTTTCATTAAGAATTTTTCTTTTTTTTAAAGCAAATTTCTTGCCTGGATCTGAGACTTGAATTAATTCTTCCCATTCTTACTGAGACAACCGTCTGTTTTCACTGGCAGCCTGGTGAGACAATGAAGCAGTCTGCCAGCACTGATGTTCTGACCTTGGTAGTCCTGTGCACTCAGGATGTCTGGAATCCATGTCTAAGCTGGGTAACGCTCTCTGCCTTGGGACCTGACTATTGACTGGTAGCAGTTGACTTTAAAAGTTAAACAAGGAAAACCTACCAGCCTGAAAGGACCAGATAGAGAAACTGTCTTTAACACTCTTGTCAACAAGGAGGAATGAAATTTCTCTTCTTGTATCTTACAATGAACTTTATGTTAGCAGAAGATTTTGTTCTAGAGCAAGGACTTGCCTTTCCTTTGACACTTTCAGCATGTGTTCCTGGTAGAGCAGCAGAAGTTTGTTGTTTCTAGGGCTGTTGTTGTTGTGAGCACAGTGCTCAGAAAGGTGCAAAAAAATCAGTATAAAGCTGAGTGCAGGAACCTTTGTTTTACCCTTGTACTGCTCTGATATGGCACATCTTTGCGCTGTGCACTCTAAGCACTAGGGACTGTAGGAACAGTCTATGCAGCTGCCTGCTGATGAAAAGCAGGGGACACCTTTGCTTCTTGGTTGGCTCCAGCTGCACGGGGATGCAAAGGAATTTCCTCATCCTCCATCTGCTGTTTAGCAAAGTTCACAAAAACCTGTGTGAGGAAAGCAGAAAGTGTCACCATCTCATCGACTGAGGTGTGTCATGGAGTGTCTCTACATTTGCATCCTCTTGGCCTCTCTGCAGGGAAGAGACAGAAAAGGGAATCCATAGACATGAACTGAACTGAGAGACTGCTTATCAGCAGGGATCATTAATTCCTTCTTTATTTTGATAAGCTTCCTTGCAACTTCCTTCCTTTGCATGCACTTGCAACTGAAATCCTATTTTTTCTTAAGCAGGAGATGGGTTCACCGAGGTTTGCATGGCTTGTGCAACATAAATGAGTGGTTGTGATGGGAAAGAGGAGGCAATATTTTAGTAGGAAGCTGTAAGGCAGCCAGGAATGTCTCTCTAGCATTCCCAAAGACGGCTTTGCATATGTGGACCCTCAGCTACTCAGGAAAGCAAGCAGATGGGGCTAATACCCTCCAGCTACTGGGGGTTGCCAGCAGTCCCAGTGAACTTTCCAGGTTTTGTGTGTCTGATTGCTCCTGTTTAAAAGTGCATGACAGATACATATAAACATTTAACTAGATATAACAGTATCTCTGACACAACACAGTCCAAATATATTATTTAAAATAAAATCTTATTCCCATCTTAGCAAGCCTCATTCTGAAGAGCTGAGCTTGCTCAGACTGCTGCTCCTGAAGGAATGGGTTGTGGGAATTCCAGCATCTGGGAAATGCTATTTTACTAGCTTTCTAATGGCACCTATTTACACAGGGAATTACAGCTTTCATAACTGATCCACGCTCCTTAATGAGGGGTCTGGGAATTTTGCCTAAGAAAGAAGTGTGAGATAATTCTCTACTCTGAACAGTTTGGTCCTTCAGTTGTTTGGATACATCCCCACTGCATTGCCCAATTCTCACCAGACAGGCTTTCTCATGGAAGCATTCGTTTTCACTCACCTGATCTAAAGTTGTTTGAGACACAGAGTATTCTTCAATATACAGTTTTTCCTTATTGGAGATTATTAATCGAAAAATCTTAGCCAGAGAGGAGGAGCAAATCTGATACTGCAGCATGTTGTAGTGTTTCTCTCGCTGTAAGCTCCCTGGGAAGTGCATGGTTATGAATTGCTCAGCAGGAGTAGGATCTGGAGGCAGCCCAGGCTTTGGAGCTTTGATTTTCAGAGTGACAATGTAGCCATCTCCAAATCTGGGAAGCACATGTGGATTTGGGATTTGGATGAAGAGATGGATTCATTATTCAGGAAGGAAATTAATTTTCAGCAGCTATGAAAATATTAACAGTATCTGAAAGATAATGCCTAAGACCTAAGCTTTGTAGGAAGCTCTGTATTTGCCCTACTGAGGTGTGTAACATCTAAGAGTTGAAATGAGGTCTGCTTAAATTGTCTAGGATACCATGGAGCTGCACCCAGAAATGGGTCTCTTTAAACAACAACTCTTCAGATTGGATTGCATGTAAGAACAGTACATGTCACATAAACTAAGTTTTCCTGTTAAAAAACACCATAAAAACATTCTACTTACTTGTATTTTAGCTGCTGAATTGTGCCCAGGCATTTGAAGGTACCTTTTACCATGATGGCTAAACGAGTACAGAGGGCTTCACATTCTTCCATACTTTAAAAACAGAGAACAGATGTTTGAGAAAAAGCCAGCAGATGAACTTCAGCTGCTCTGGGATTCTGAATTCTGACCCTTTTTACCTGTGTGAGGTTAGAACCACAGCTCGCCCATCTCTGAGGACGCTGACAATGGAGTTCCACAGGAGGCGCCGGGACTGGGGGTCCATTCCAGTAGTTGGTTCATCCTATAAGGGAAACATTAAGACAATTAGAGTCAGAGAAACAGATAAGAAAAAGAAAATCCATTTAGAATCAGGTCATCGTGTGTTTGAGCCTTGGCATACAGCTGAAAACTGTGCCTCGAGAAAGCACAGGAGTGAACAGGTACTAATGTACTTCCTGGCACAAAGCAGTAAGGAAACAAGGACAAGAAACTGCAGGTGAGAATGTAATGCTGTCTGGTTAGGTCACAGCTACAAGGAGGAACGCAGTGACCATTGCTAGAAAGGCAGTCTCCAGTCTAGGGTCTTAGATACCAGAAATGTAAGCATTTGTGATGCCTCATTCTAAAAACATTTAGGAGCCAAAATAAAAATAAATGGGAAGAGGCTGACGCAGTTGCAGTTACATCAAATAGTGTCAAGTTTGGCTCCCATGTTTTGATGGACATTAGAGTTGTAGAATATACTGCAGAAATAAAGAAAATAATAATCCAGTTAGTAACAAAAAATGTTAAGGGCATATTAACTGTAACAAGGAATCATGCTATTAAAATGTTATTAAAATGTTTCTTTTTAGCCTACACAATAAGGTGATAAATTATAATCTAAATAAATAATTTTTGTAGTAATTGCATTTAGATTTTCCCTGGAGATATGCAATTTTCTGATAACTTAATGTTATTTGATGAAAACTACATTTCAGCATTTGTATAGCTTAGTCTAAATTTTTATAATTTATTCCAAAGATATTAAAAGGGCTACAAAAAGGTAGCTGTCTTCCTTTGTTCTGCTGGATAAAACAGCAAGGTATATGTTGTAAGAAGTGGTGAAAGCCCCATCCCTGGCAGTGTTCAAGGTCAGGTTGGATAGGGCTCTGAGCAACCTGATCTAGTATCTAGTGGAAGGTGTTGGATTTAAATGATCTCTGAGGTCCCTTCCAACCCTAGCCATTCTATGATTCTTTGATCTTTTACCAGAGTGGTTATACTCTGACAAGAAAATGCAGACTGAAACCAAACATGGATTTAAATTCAGATTTGTCTGTACTATAGATTTGGTCTCAAATAATTCTTTGTTGAAGATCTTCCTTTCATAACAACTTGGGGTCCCTTGGAGACATAGTTACACATCCCAGTCTATTCCTGAAATTAAAGAGCTCAGAATTACGTTGAAGTAGATGTAAGTTGAGGGCAGAAAGGAGCTTGCAAGGACTGTCATAAACATCGCTGTACCTCTTTAGTAATAGCTTTATGAGATGTCATACCATACCATCACAGAGCTATGTAGCCATGACCCTTACTAGCAAGATGAGTGGTGGGCAGCCTATCAGTGCAATGGCAGTGGAGAGCTTGCGCTTGTTGCCACCACTGTAGGTACCAGCCAGGTGGTCTGCATACATAGGAAGTCCCAGCTTCTGGATGCCCCATTCAGCGACCTATGAGAGAGACAATATTTTTTACACAGCAGCTAATGTATAGCAGATGAGATTGCTGACACATCCCTCTTCTAGCAGAGACATGGCAGTCCTCTGAGCACATTCATTTTAGAACTGGAGCAGGGGAGTCCAAAAGTTTTACGATGACAAGAGGAATTCTAACTACTTGATGAAAAGACATAAACCAGCTTCAGCTGTAGACATCCTATCTGTGCAAAAAATTTATTTTCTTCTGAAATCTTCTTGTTTTCTTTCTTAAACATAAACATCTTCAAAGACACAAATAAAACAGCAACCAGTGCAGTTCTGAGTCACAGAAATTGCATCTTTATCCTTCCAGAGATGGTGCCACAGTTGTCAAGTACCGTTAATGCCTAAGAACCTGCATTTGACAGCACAGTCTTGTAATTAACTGTTCAAAGGACAGGAACCACTTCCAGGACTTCAACACACAGAATGGCAAGCGTCCCTTGGACGCTGGCCCTTGGCATGTTATGAATAAAAAATATTCACTGTAACTCTGTATATATGTCAAAAGAAAGAATGCTTTACCTTCTTGATTTCCTCTGCTGGAACCCCCCGCAGGCGTGCGTACAGGTAGAGATGTTCTCGTCCTGTGAGCAGGTCATCAATGGCATCAAACTGAGGGCAGTATCCCATGTTTTGATGGACATCAGAAATGTGGGTCAATATACTGGAGAAACAAAGAAAAGAATCTGAGTTCTACAATATTAGCTTTAAGAGAGAGATTGACAGTTTGACTAAAATCTTTCTTTTCTGGTGCAAAAACTCTTGCAAGAGGAGAACAAATTCTTCCTGATACAACATCATACTAAAATATCTGTCTGTACAGAATAGCAAGGAATACATTCTCATCTAAATCAGCATTGGTAGTAGTAGTAGAAGTACAAAATCACAGACTTGTTGAGGTTGGAAGGTCACTGTGTTATCTTGTCCACTCATCCCACTCAAGCTGGGTCACTAAGAGCAGTTGCCCAGGACCATGTCGTGGAACAAAATAGCTATTGTTCAAATCACATAAATGGACAAAGAATCAAATCCCAACTACACCCAACAAACCAAGACACACAACCTGGAATTAAACTAACATAAATGAATACCAGATCATGCTATGTCCACTGATTAAATTATACCAGTACTGTGTAAAAAAAAAAAAGATGTTAGAAATAGAGAAAAGTCCCAAACCTCAGATCAAACTATATTGTGGGACTGGTTATCAAGCTCTTGACTTTTGATGTGATTGCCTTGTCCAACTGTTAGCATTACTATAACTTACCCACAGGTTTTATAACAGAGTGCTAAAAGTATTAAGTGCCAATGTGTGTTAGCTATGGTCTCAGTGCCAGGAAACTGAAGAGAGTTGCTGGGTCATTGAGATAATGATCTGGGCAGTTCCACCCCAGTAAATGGACTGTCACACTTTTATTTTAAGGTACTTACCTATTGCCAGCCACTACAGCATCTCCAGATGTCACATCAGTATCTCCAGTCAGCATTTTGAACGTTGTTGTTTTGCCAGCACCATTCACTCCCAAAAGACCAAAGCACTAGATTACAAAATTTATGACATTCTTTAGAATTTCCAACTTGCTAATCAGGAGGGGCATGAAATCAGAACTGATCCATGGAATATGATCTAGTGTGATAGAACAACCTACCTCTCCGGGACGGATGCCAACACAGAGTCTGTCCACTGCAGGCTTCCGCCTACCTGTATAAATCTAAATTGACAGAGAAAAAAATATTGTATTCCAAGACATATACAGCAAAGACAACCTGCTGAATTTTTTAGTTCAATGCTATTGGGATAGGACAACTTTAGAACCAAGACAGGAGAAAATACAAAATTAAAAAGAAAGAGTAAGCATTCTACGAGTCAGAAATTTATTTACATTAAATAAATTTGTAATGCCCCCTAAAAATACTATTTTTTCCTGCATGCAGCCTTTTACTTCATATTTTTATCACTAGGAGACAGATCTGATGCTTTGCTGGGACGAAGTATCTTTGATATATCAATACAGCAAGACAGTCTGAAGAATGATACTCCAGTTTTCTATTCATGAGATCCCAGCAATGTGTATAATCTTTGTGTTTCTGTAGCTCAAGCTTGCATGCATTCTGATAGTATAACTCAGGTGCCTTCAAAGTCTAGAAAGATGATTTAGGAATAGCCCTCAAAGTGAAAGCAACCAAATGGTTAACTTGAGATTGAAACCCACTTATGGAAAAAACAGCATTGCAGAAGAAAACATTTGTAGTAGAAATGGACACTCAAGAGATAACAATCATGTCAGATAATGTGAGGTAAATAAAAAAGAGCCTTAAGCAGGAAGGGTTGTACTGGCCTTGCTGGACTTGCCCGTGGTTTGATTTTTAATGAAAGGAAATAGCCAAATAACACACCAAGCCTTGACTTCTAAAGTGTTATCTTCTAAGGCACAAGGTTGATTTTGAAAACAATACCATCTGAATCCACAGCTGAAATACATTCTGAAAGAATAAATTGTCACTAGTCTAATTTGTTTCATTCCTCTCAAAATATTACCTTGGTCAGTTCTTGTAATTCTAAGATATCTGTTTTGTTTCCTCCACTCAAAATTCTTTTTCTTTCTTCTGCAACGTCCTCATCTTCACCAATAATAGGTAACATGGCAGTCTCAGCAAACCTGGAAAAACCCAAGATTTGATTGCAGAAGCAAAGAGTTGCCCTGGGGGCAGTCAGAATAACAGCGTGAAACAATGGCTAATCAGTTGCATAAAACGTGACTTGTGGAAGCAGTGGGATTGCAACTTCTCAATGTGACATTGGCTGGAGCATTCCTCCTGTTGGGAGAATCCCTGGACCTTTTAAAGTTAATCTACAAATACTAAAAAGGTTGCACAAAAGAGCATGCCTTGTCAGTGACTGTTATGACATAACGTGGTGGTCAGCTTTCACTGTTTGGCTGCTCTTTAGAGGCTACTGACAGTCCGACTACAGCTCTTCCGAGTGCACCTCCCTGTGAGACAGTATTTTTATAACTGTACCAATTAGTACACTTGTTGGCAATCTCAAACAGGAGTCAATGACCCCCTCACACTTGGAAGGTAGCTGCTTTCCTTGAGATAGAGGCACATTTCTAAAGCAGAGAGAAGCCTGCACAGTGTCCAGGCTGCAATTGTCCTGTGCAATGGCCTAGATTCCTGTCTTGGGATGTCAGGCTAGTACTTCCTGCCACTACTTATGACACTACACACTTTACAAGTAATTTTATGATCTCACTATTACAGTGTCTTAATCGAAGAAAACCCAACAGCTTTCAAGTCTTAATTCAAGAAAAATAATTTTTTTAATGATACATTCTTAAATCCTGCTAAGATAATGCACATTTGCTTTTTTGAACCAGGACATCAACAAATTGGGATGAAATCAGGTAAGTAAACAGAAAAAAAAAAAAAAGCTGAAAAATTCTGAGAAAAGGAAAGAAAAAAGAGGCATATAGAGAATAACAAAGATGCTCAACCTGTTAATAAAAGAACATTAACACAAGGTTTCAGACATACCATTTTGTGGAGAACAAACGATGCTGCATGAGGAGATTCAGAATGAAGTAGGCAACCCCTTGAACAGCCATGGCAACCAGGTTCTTTCCAACAAAGTCCCACTGAAAAGGATTGGAAACGTGCTCCTCACCTTTGGAGAAAGAGCACCAGAAAGCAAGGTGAAATACTTCTGAAGCAAAACACTGCTCCTCAGAACAAAAGGCATAATCATAATGGCTTAGGATGAAAATCTGTGATTTATTTGATCATGGTCAGGCCATGTCTTCCTTTTCTAGTGTCTTGTAAAGATTCTTGAGAAAATACACTCCAGCAGCTCAGCTGCTGCCTGGGAGCAAAAATGAATATAAGCTCTCTGAATATGCACTAATTTGGCTATCGTAACATGAAATTACATGGGTTATTTGAAAACATACATTTTTCTGAATAAAAACAGGTGAATTCTGCTTTATGACTACTCTTTTAATAAGCTGCTGTCTGATACCAAAGATTGCCATATCCCAGGAGGATGCATTTGAAGAACAGCGGCCATTTCAAGCATTAACATGAGGACTGCTGAAGTATTAAAATTAAATGAAACAATATATATCCTCCTGTAATAACCTAAGGACTTCAGAACACATGATAAAAAGACACTAGAGTCTGGCACTGAACAAATAGATTCATTTCCAATACAGACTACTGGTTGGGCCATAGAACTCTGGCAGCTGTATCAGAAGCTGTGATTCCTTCAGGGAGGTTGAACTTTCATACTTCTCATGAACCTGATGATGTGAAGGGGTAGAATGTCAGAAACAGCCACTAATTTTCCAAGATAACACTTCCAGCCATCACATTCGAGGTAAGGACATTTGACACTGATAGAACTTGTTGCTTATTGGCTCTCACTTACCAAACCTGGCATATACTTCAGTCACAGCTTGGTTCATAGCCAAGTCAATGAGTCCACGGCCCAGGCAAAAATGTGGGAGGACAATCAGCACATTTTTCAATGTCTTATTAAACTTCAGCAAAGACTATAAGAAACAGAAGTAACATAATAAGAAGTTGAAACTACACCTCTTT
The DNA here is from genome assembly GCA_020745705.1 of Hemiprocne comata. Lineage (NCBI taxonomy): Eukaryota > Metazoa > Chordata > Aves > Apodiformes > Apodidae > Hemiprocne > Hemiprocne comata. The sequence continues at coordinate 15,073,434 of CM036593.1, read as the reverse complement.
GAGAAAACATAGCAACACGAGTGAAAATTCTTCGTCATGTCAGAGAATCTTGATGTTCTTTGTTCTTACAGCAGAGAACGAGTACTTATCAACTTACACCCAAAGTGTCCACAACCTAAAATGCAGCACAGAAGAATGCTGGAAGTGCACTACACCAGACAGGGTGCTTTTGAAAAACTGTCAATGGGGAGAGAAATTAATCTTTGTAATGAAGCATTTCTCTGTGGAGCAGAGGTAACATGTAATTCTGGTGTCAGCTATTCTACAAAACAACCATGAGCAACAAGAAAGCGTGGTATTTTTTAGTCACATCATCTTTACAGCTAGAATATTTCCATAATCAGGACTGCCACAATATTAGAAGTACCAGTGTCTGGGCATAACTACCCAGTAGACTTCGGTGCAATGTGGAGATACCCAAAACAGTGTAAGTGCCAGTAATAGTCTGGCTGCATCAACACTGCATCCAGAGAAGGGCAATTTTACCTCTGAAGAAACAGTGTCTACAACAGAGCTGTGTTCTTGAAGATAACAATACTGGCCTGCTGTCCCACAGACTGAATGGCACTACACTGAACCCTGTGCTATCAAGCAGCATGACTGAGAACGCAGGAACACTAGGGACAGAAAATACTGTCAAGTTGGCCCCTGAAAACATTAACTAGACCAAGACCTATTTCTTCTTCCTGGCAAACAACAATGCTTCATCAGCACATGGTGTTTGAAAATGTACTATCAGTAATGATAGCTAATAGGATTGCTGTCAGATGTAAAAAGGGTGTCAATCACAGTGGCCAGAATATCAGGAACTATAGAGGTGGTACTAGTAGTAGACACAAGCCAACAGTGTTTTATAAACTGATCTATCAGCCTTTTTAAAAACTAATTTGGGTGCTCACTGTATTCTGTCTGTTCTTGTACTTTCTGTCACTTTCTTGGTGATGTTAAACTATTTTTGGGCAATTCTCAAAATGCTACTACAAGCAGAACATCTCCTCTAACACAATGACTAGCAGGAGTGTCTTTCCTTACTTAGTGGTGACTCTGATTTTCTACTATCTACTTCTTCCTGTGCAACCCAAGCTGCAGCAGCAAGCAAAAAGTGCCATGTCTCTTCCTCCTCAACTATGAAAGCATACAGAAGTTTGCTCATAGGGTTGAAGAACATTCAGTGTCATTCCTTGTGTGTGTAGCCCAAGATACTGATTGCCCTGAGTTGCTTTTCTGGGGTTATTCTGCTCACCTGTCCCTGCAGCCACTCAGCAAGTTCCTCACTCACTTATTTACTGCCAGAAAAACGGCAAGGTAGAGAAAGACAGTTATTGTTACAGATGGTTAGGCTTGGACGCCCTTTGTGCAGTTCTTTAAAACCAGGTGTCAACAAAAACATTACTTACCGGGTTATTCTCAAATAACTCCAGGATGAATGTAATGGCACTGCTGTTAATCCCCACGAAGAGATTAATGCAAGACAGTGCAACATAGGCAGTGCTAGGAACACTGAAGAAAGAAGAAGCAGGGTACATCATGGGAATAACTGCCCACCTGCATGCAAAAGATAGAAAAACCTATGACAACAGCTCCTCAGCATTCTCATGTCAGTTGGCCTAATGAAAACACAAAGCTGAGCTTTCTTCTCATCCCAAGTGCAATGAAATGGTGTAACCAACCAGAGAAGTCACTACAATATTCTTTCCCTGGTTACTAGATAAAAAGTTTTTCTGCTTACTCTTTTTTTGCTGTTAAAATGGAGGGCAATAGAAACTGCTAAAACTGAAAAACTTTACGCTAACAAGGTTATCATCACCCCAGGTATCCTTGCACATCTCCCTGGATTGCACGCTGGGAGGGAGAAACAAAGAAATATTAGATAAAGCAAATATGATGTACTGCTTTGCTAGATAATACTCAGCCTTTGGAACCGTTCAAAGAAATCAGAGACTGTGCTAAGTCCTCCACCACTGTTTTTTGGTTTTTTTTCCTCCTGATTTGCAGCTTTCTGTGCCATCATTTCTGGGACATAGCAAATGCATATTCAGCAGCACAAGTGGAATATTCCCCTTGGAATAAATTTACAATGCTTAGCAACAGTCACACTGACTAGGAAGAATTTGGTAACAACCACCTGAATTGCTTAACAGGACAGTATACACATGGTCAGAAAGTGCATTGTGACTGCAGCTGAATGCAAGGGCTAATAAATGATCCTAATCTGAATTTTTTCTTATTTTGAGTAGCAAATTGTGAAATTATTATTGAAGTGACTGCCACATGATTATATTTTTTCTGAAAATTTAACCTTGGTAGATGCTTTAAAATAGGCAAACACATTTTGAATGTGTTGAATGTCCATCTGCACAGCCATGAATTACTATATTTTAAAGAAATATACAGATCCACAGACAACTTATTAAAGATACCACTATTGCACTTCAAACAGATATAATGAAAAACTAAACAAATCAACATTCTGACACCATTTTTAAACACTGAGTATTTTACCGAGATTAAATGATGACAATGCTTTGCATTTTCTCAGAATTCTCATTCAAAGGACGTGAAAAGCAAAGGTAGCCTGCCCAGGAAAGAACTGTTCCTTCTTAGGCCTAATTTGTGATATACATAAGAGGATGTGAAAAGCTTAATTTCTTTCATTAACTCTAGAAACAGATCTGGTATATCAGTTTGCCTAGACCACATCAGCTGCAGGGCTATCAGGAATATGATTTTACAGATAAAAACATATGATCACTAATTAAATGAGAGAACACGAATTTCAGTCAGCCTTATAAAACGCTGTGTTGCCAACACAAATGCTCATTTGAAGTTAAAAAAAAAAAGTTGACGAATCAGTACTCTTTGCCCTTGGGTTAAATGCTGAAAGATGTTTTAGTATTGGCTGTCAATGAGGCAAATGAACAACCACTGAATTCCTACACAATGTACATATCAGAAAGCAGCAAACTGAACAAATATATTTTCCTGTAAGGATCACATTTAATGCTTAAAGACATAAGGCAGTGACAACCCCACAAAATCTCCTTTGCAGCATGTGGCCAGACAGAGAGTGTAAATATCCTGGAGCAGGGAGAGAGAGAATCCAGTTCTAACCTGTATAGTACCCACTCAGCTTTAGTCTTTAAAGACGTATTTCACCAAGTACCAAGCTCAATAATATGAAATTTTTCTCATGTGAAATATGGGGCCCACATGCAGGAACAACCTTGAACACTCACCCATACAGAAGCAGCAAGGCAACAAGCACAGGGAGGTTAGTCGGAGAAGTGTACGCTTTCTTGTTGAATCCAGCGAATATTAGCACAACCATTCCAGCACTCAGCGCATAATTCACCTGCCACATCACAGGGTGAAGACCAGCGTGTAAGACCTGAGAAGGTCTGCAAACATATCCAGATCCTACATATTATTCCAAAAGGATTTTGTATAGAGGAACACTGGAATTTATGAGCTAGACTAATTACACTCAAGCTTTTGGATCGAGGGTCCCTGGCAGCACTCAACATTTTTCTGAAACATCTTTTATCAGACTGTTGATCAAAAATACAACATCTATTGTTGTTTCTTAGGTTATGGTTTGGGAGAAAATTATTTAATGATTCTGCTGGCAGACTGTGCACAGAATGAGGCTGTGGGTATGGAGAGGAAGTGCAGTTTCTGGGGATGCAAAGGCTGTGTAAGAGGGAAAAAGCTGATTACTTGAGCCACATTCCCAGGAGGAGACTAAAGTGAATATGCTTGGCCACTGCTCTTCTCAGTTTCTCTGTTCAGTATTAGTAGCACTGTCTACTGCAAAGCACAGAGCTCCCCATGCAGAATGGAAGGTGGTGTTCCACAGAACTGCTAACACCAATTAATACCTTGGCGTCATGCTGTCAAGGGCCACAGCCAAGCAGAATTCCTGTCACGGTAGCTGCTGGGAGGCTGCTGTGACCAGCAGGGGACAGGAACTCAGAGACCTGCTTCTTTTCCCTCATTTACTAAATCAATGCTTTGCTTTACCTTCTCCTGAAAGAGCACCTTCTGAAGCCTCAAGAGTTTTTGGCTTTCCGGTTATTTCAATTTTTTTATTTTAAATTTTTTCCATTCCATGTTCATGCTTTTCTTATTGCATAAGCCCTTGGCCGCTCTGCTGTTGAGAAGGCAAGGCTAGAAAACAAGCCCCTTGCTGTGCCTCAACCAGGCAAAGAATTTGCTCCTTTGTGACAAAGGGGCCTGAGGAGAAATGGGAGTATAGTTGAACCCTGCCTAAGCAAGCCTTGGCCTGTGGTCTAAATCCTTTTTTGTAACAACACAGTGAACATGATTCAGTGACCTAAACAAATACATCTATGTCATTTTAGACACCCTAAAGTATTTTGCCTGACCTCAAGCTACTGTTCCAGCAGCCTGTGAATCTCTCACTTAGATTTCTTCAATATCTTGAAACATGTTATGGTTTTTCTAGAGGGCAGAAGTGACTAGCATCAGGCAAATGGGCTTTCCCCTGCTGTGGGAAGTTATACTTTATTATACATTTCAGTTGTATGGACTGGAAAACCTAAGATTACAGCAATTTCAGCTCCATTAGTTGAGTAATGAGTTTTGCACCTGATTTAATTTCTACATCTGTAGTTAGTTAGGAGGTCAGATCCTTAGCATGCTCTCTGAGAAACACTTAAAGAAATGCATGCTTTGCAATGCTCAGAATCACCTCCACTCGATTTACTGATTAGTCCCCAGTTCACACAACCCAGGAATAATTGCAGGCTATGAAATCAGATCAGCAGTTACTCACTATGTCCCACATAAAGTTAGTTAGCCAGTAGATCACAGGGCTCACACCACTGACAAACTGTAGATGCTTGGCTTTTGTTACACGTTCTTGAATTAGGTACAAAACAAAACTGGCTGGTATAAAGGACATGGCAAAAATCACACAGATGGCAACAACAGCATCCACTGAAGTGGTCAGCCTAAAACAGAGCACAAGAAGGGACTGTGAGCAAGGGAATGGATGCAACACAACACTATATTAGAATTTGGGAAATCAGAAGGGAATTTTAAGATCTAGAAGTAGCAGGGTTATTTCAGAGGCAGAAGACTTTTTCTGTTTCAAAATGTGCTAGTGTATTCTTCCAAGCTGTGTTGGGGACTGTAGCTATCAAATATGGATGCTGGTGGCACCATTCCCTGATTTTTAACTTGCCTTCATTCTCTGGAACAGCTCAACTCCTATATATAGGTCTCTTTGACAGCCTTCCTGTGTGGTGTATCTCAAACTAGACATTAAGGCACAACAGCCAAAGTGCTCTGGAAGCTTGACAAAGAGGGACTCAAAGAGGGAAGTTGCAGACAGTGAGATGAAGCACAGATCTCGCCTCTGTGCTAAGGCAGAAGTTTTTAGTTTCACTGACTTCTGAACTTAATAGAAGACATAAGTGGGAAGTCATGTCATCTTAGGGATGCTTTCAAGAAATGATGCCTTCTAGATTCTGGAATACACCAACCCTACTACGTGCCATTGAAAGTCTACCTGTGTGCTGTCCTTAGCACCAAGATGGAGGTTGTTGACTATTGCCTACATGTAGTCAAGTAAGGGCAATTTTTGATTCCTTTTTTGATTATGATCTCTGTGTTATTTCACAAGTAAATTGGCTTTGGAGCACGAAAAAAGACTTCAGAATCTTTGTGCTTGAGAATCAACAGAAACATGTAATAATGTATAACCAAAGGTCATAGCTTCTACATAAGATGGGAATGAACTCTTATAGGAATATGACAACGCAAAAAAGAATGGATTGTATATCTAATTCTTGACTAAATAAAACTTCAGGGACAGACCTCCTCTATCAATGGAACTATTTCTCCTCAGAGTGTGAGTACACTGGAGGTGGCAAGCTGCCAGGAAAGGGAGGGGTAAAAGCCAGCAGCAGAGCACAGGCTGACTTACACAGTGACTTCAGAGAGTTGCTCCTTAGTGAGGTTCAGAGGATGGTTTACAGCAGTGATCCCATATTCCTCAGGGCCTTGGCCAGCCTGCAGGTTAGCTCTAAGGATTGCATTATTTGCTACATTAAGGAAACTAACCATAGCATGCCAGCCTTTGTTGTTAAACCACACCTAAAAGAGACAGAAAACATAGATTAATTTAAGAAGCCTTCACTAATAACTCTGAGCTGCAGGAGAAAACTTGGCTGCCTTTTATATACTTTGGTGGGCATTGTCAGCAGGAGAGAATCCAGCACCGGGAATGCATAGGTCTTAGGCACAGTTCAGGAGGAGGATCTCACACGCAGTGCTTTAAAAGGGTTGGACAACCATTGTCAAGGGATTTTACAGAAGCACATCTTAAAATTTAGCAGACTGTGTCCTACTCAGAAGTATTTAGGACAGCAAGAAGTACTAAGAACACAGTTAGAAAAAATCTCATGTAAGAAATAACTGCATTAACACTGTGTCCCATATTGCTTATAATAATTACAGTATTTCAGATCTTGCATCTGAGAATGCCACTATCAATTTTCTCACAATTTGAAGTTTATGTCAAGAAAGACTGAGTCAGCACACTACTTTCAGTGAATACCTTAATATTATCTTCAGTTTCCATGTATTTAAGGAAATTAGATATTTCTTTAGCAGCAGCCAGTGAAGTTTGTCCCTAAAATAAAAAAGAAAATGCTAAAGATCAGCTATTTGAAATCTGGTGCTGCAGATTTTCAGCTTTGTAACAATTCTTTAATAAAGGAACAAAAAAACAAACAACAAAAAAATCTTGCTTACTCCTGTCAAATTCATCATTCGGCCAAGATCTCTCAAAAAATTGACAACTTGATCTCCAGAAACATGAAGGACTGGAAGCCTTCCTCCTATAGAAATTCCTCCATATCTAACAAAGAGAACAGCATCATCAGTCTCCTGCACCACAGACCCAACATTCTGTACATTACTGTAAATACTAACATTCCATTCAGTGTAAGTTTGATTTCTATACATCATCTAATGAACAATCCCCACCCTTTTTCTAACAAGTTGTATCAGGTCTATATAGGGCTTGCAAATAATACAAGTTCTATCAGTTTCTGAGGGGTTCATGCCAGGATCCTGAGAAAATTCTTATTTAGATACAAGACTTGGAGAAGTAGTTATTTCTACAGTGCAAAATCTTTACATCAATACAATTAACATGTAACTGGACAGCACAGAGCACTAAGGACAGCATGGACCTCAGTTAAATTTTCAGTTGCCCTGAGAGGAGCAGGTATTCACTGATGTTGGTGCCAGCCAATACTCCATAATGATAAATGCTATTGCACGAGATGAATCATCCCATAGAAAATAATATTTACAAATGAACAAGCGGATATTCCATGAAGAAAACCAGTCATCTAGCTGCTACCTTTGAAGTGAATTCCTACTGCTGATGAAAAACTACGTAAGTTCTTCATGCTAATCAGTCATCTTTCTAATCTTAGTATCTGCAAGTGTTGACATCACACTGGGGTTAGCTGATGTTTCTGCATTAGCTTGGAGCACAAATGGAGCACCTTTTTATAAGTACCGCACATGTTCAGAGCAGGGATGAGGAGCTGGGGTTGTTACTTCTGTATTTGATAGGCTGGTGTCTAGGTTTCATCTTCCTCAGGTCCTTTTTTTGGAGGGTTCATCTTTTTCTGCTGCACTTTGAAAGACCTGTGTCAGAGCACCACTGCAATGTAGTGCGCTATTGTACTGCAAATTTCTGCCACTCAGATCCCATTAGTCTGACTTTTGTAGATAATAAAAGTGTGATAGTTCCATTGTGTGCCTCTTGCCTTCATCCTTGTGGGGATAATCCAAACAAATATAAGCCCTTTTCTTTATAAAACCCTTGCTGACCCCTAACTTATTTCCTGCCAAAGTCATCTTTTTGTTCTATACTATCTGCCACAATTCCCCTTGTCCATTCAGAGAAACCCTGTGAGGCTCCTTGGTTAAACAGAAATTCATTGTTCCTTTATTTACTACCATAATCTGTGAATTGGTTTCTTACCTTTGCTCATTGACCCAGTATTTGCTCTTCAAGCTGAAACAGACAAAGAAAATCCTCTCTCTTAATTCACTGAAGGAAAGTCAATGGTACTGTCAGGCTTAAATGGAAACTAAAGGTGATTTCCTATGCTTTGCAAATATCTAGTTTCCCCTTGTCAGCTTTTGTTTTGGTTTGCTTTTTGTTTATGTAATATTGCCTTATCGTCCTGGGAAGCAAGTGATGCTTAACTCAGGCAGATGGTCATGCTGGTGAGGCTACAGTTTTTCAGGGACACAAACCAGTATCTCTGCAAGGCAGTTCAGTGTGCTGTGCAGAGGCACCAGTTTTCTCACCATTGACACAATTACCTTTAACATGGCTTTCTATGAACAGTGAGACTTAGCTCTGCCTATAAAGGATTAGCCAATTACACAAATTAAAACAATTTCATTCCTCTGAAATAAGTATCTTCTATTTGCATGTCAGGAATACGGACATGATGCTCAAGCCTACACAATACTGTGACTCATCAGGTTATTATTAAATGAGAATTTCACGGCCAGGCACAAAATCTGACGTGAAAAATAAAGAGATAATCAACCTACCTCCCTTTTATCAAAGTGGGATATGTTTTCACTAGAAAATCTGAAACATTTCTGTGGGTCAGGTCTTGAAGAATTTCTGTGCTGTGCTGCACCCTCTGGAAAGAAAAGAAAATCTAATCAATCACAGTAAAATTAACAGTCTCTGAAGCTATTAAGTGTTTGTCAGGAAAACCACAGAAATAGCTTTGGTTCAGAGTCATAGTTTCACTGAAATGAGAGTGGGTTGTTCATTTTTCTAGCCCAAACATCCTTACTTTACTAAGATTTCAGAAGAAATAATGAAATCACTGAAGTTTGTGACGCCTGACTTGAAACAGTTGCACTTAACTCTGAAACTTGACCCAAGTTTTGCAACAAAGGCCAAGATTGCTCAAGGCATTTTCTTCATTGTGAAAGAAGGAAGCTTTTCAATTAAATTGAGGTCTCAGTGAAGATAAGGTAGTTTTCTGTGATTTAGCAAGTTGAAGTAAAAATTAGTATGAAAACTTCACCTTTACTAGCATGTTAAGTACTTTGAATGATTACTCTAGTTTTGTATTGAAAATGAAGCCACATGATGCCTTTTTGCGTCTTTTACAAACACAGGGTCTCTGTGAAATGCAACACTTCAAACTTGCTGAGTTTATCCCAAGGTAAAATATAAAAAGGTTCCTAGGCAGTTTCAGATGGCAAAAGCTTGCAACCTGAAATGACCTAGTAACGACCTAGAAAATAAGTAATGACCTTCCCAGAAATTCCTACATCTGTCCACAGAGAGGCAGTACCGGATGACACAGAAGATCCATTACAGATGTCTAGCTGATTCTAGTCAAGATTCAGGAAAACCGATGGCATCCTCTTAGCACCTTCATTAAATGAGCTGTCTCTGCTCAGAAATACTTCACAATTATTTACATACTGTTGCTTCCCTGGAGGCTCAAATGTGAACTGTTTCTTCTGAGAAGTTATACAAAACTATCATATCTTGGAAAATTATCAGGATAATATTATAATAAATACATATCCCTTAGGGGATTAGAATCCTCAGAAACAAACAAACTAATTTTGCATCCTAGTTGGATGAGAAATTTTAGGCTATATTTCACTGTCAAATATATAAACATGCAATTAGCAAAATTCAACTTTGGCTGTCTGTTGAACAGGGATCACTTGAAAATCAGAAATAACTTGGGATGCTGTGAATAAGGTCAGAATAGAACCTCTTCATTAATTTAATTTTTTCCTTCATAGACAGGAATTCTACAGATATTTAAAAACAGATATCTATCTACAGATATTTCAAAATCATGACAGTTTTTCTTTCCTTCTTTTCTTTTTTCTTTGTATTTCCCTTCTTTAAAGAAAGGTAATATTCTAAATAGGATTGTTCTTTGAGATTAAAAAAAATTTGATAAATCGTTAACATTTTTGTGGTTTCCTTCTATATGAAAAGTTCACGTTTTGGATGAAAACAGTAATAAAAGTTGATATAAATGTACAAGGTTTTCTAATACCTCTGAAACTGAATTCCAACTTTCAGCAATTCTTGCTCCCTTAAAAAATATATTCAATTCCTTTCACGTATATAGGCATGACGAGGTACTTACACACTAAACCCTTTTCCAGCACTTAACTTTTCTACGAAGATTTATGGCACAGGGGCACTACCTGTGGTGGTGGGAGGCCTCCTGCTCCTGCAGGGCATTCTGGCAGCATAGTGAGTTTCTCCTGAGTGCTGCACTTGCAGGAAGGTGAAGGATTCTCAGGGCTCCACTTTTGGGCCAGCAGAAGGCTGCTTAGGTTAGGATGAACAGCAGGTGTGTTCCAGGCAGTTGGTATATTATTGCATGGGTAGTTCCTGTGTAGAGGAACAGACTCTTTAAGCTGTGCAGAGATACAGTTCACGAGAGTTCAGAAATCCCCCAAATCACAGTGTCAGGAGACATTGTCCTCTCAGCCCTTATCCTGTAAGCCATGAATAATACGAACATTTAAGAGTACTTGGTAAACATGAATAACTTTATTCTCCTCCCAAGTTTACTGTCTTCAGTTTGCAGATAGGACACTGAAGGAACAAGAGGACTGTGTTTGACCCATTTGTACACACGAAATCTGCAGAGGACATGTATCTTTGTGAAGCAACTATCCTTTTCCCTGCTCATGCAGTACCTATTCTCTCTATTTAAGTTTCCACTTTGTTCCTGCTCTACCAGGCAGAGGAGAGGAAGTGGAAGAGTGAGAAGAGGACAGCTGGAAGAATCAAGGTGCTGGATATAACAACCAGGAGAGAGGCAGGAGAAAAGGAACAAGTAGCAAAGCACAGCATGCCATGCAGAGCAAGACTCACAGGCAGGATAAGTGGGTAGGACAACAGATGTTCAAGAGCTCTACTAACATTGTCCTCCAGAGCGAGAATACCTTCGAATCATGGTGACTGTCCCCTTGCTACTCCACTATCTGAACAACTGCTGAAGCTACTGCTTCCAAACACACCGGTGGGAACAGGAGGAACCTGAGGGGACTCACACATGGAAAGTGCCAGAAAAACTGTGAAAATTTGGGTCTGGGCCTACTGACATATATTTCAAGGTTGTTTAATTCGTAATACAAAGCTACATGAGCTGACTTCCAGCTAGTCACATTGAGCACTGTGAATTCTGAATCCACTGGCATTGTTGTCTTACTGTTTGTTTGCTACTTTTGACCCAATCTTAGATATTATTGTCAACAATATATCTGAAGCATTGGTTCTAGTGAAAAGTCAATCCAATTGATTCTTCTTTCACTATTCAAGTTCCACTAGTAATACAGTGCTAGAATCTTGTCCAAGAGAGATTAGCTAGCAACTTACAGAAGAGGCTGAGTCTTCATGCAGCGATTTCCAAATCCTGGTTTATTCAGGAAAGCATCAGTGAGGGAGACCATCTGCTCACTGCCAGGACGCTCATTGCTATGGGAATAAGATAAAACTTCCTCTATAAACTATCTTTTCAAACTATTGTACTTGAATATACATAGCAACTAGTGAAGGACTGTCATATGGCAAAAACAACTGCCCCCCTTCAAATGCTGATAATTCAATTATTCTATTTATTTCTGCACCCAGAACCTTCCAAGACAATTCACAGGCTGAAGCAATGGTCCTTTTCTCCTAATACTAAAGCATGACTTCTGACACTGTCCTATAGCAATATTCTCCAAAAAGGCTTGAATCCCCATTTCTGCCCTCTCAGGCCTATCACACTCAGTAATCAGGAGATGAAAAACATACTTCCCATTTTTGTTTGCTGAGGCCAAAGAGACAAAGCTACTAATAGTGAAGTGTCTGCAGTTAATAACCTCATAACGTTAGACTACAGACTATTGCTAGTGCTAAGTGTTATACAAGTTTGATTATCAAACTCTGCTCCATACACTACCATGTGTAAAACAAATTAAAGTTTTGTGTGAATTTTCAGTATGAAACTCAAGGAAAATGCTTCAAAATTATTGCCTTCAGTTTTGCTGATTTTTTGGTAGTTCCAATCTAGTCTAGGACTTAAACAATCATTTATAAATTTTCTCTGCATTGCACATGTTTTGACTTAGTGCAAATTCAGCAAATTCAGCTTTGGAATATGTGGAAGTGAAGGTGAAGGAAGTGTTCATCAGGAGAGCACAGAGGAATTGTGCAGTGACCTGGAGAACACAGAACTGAAGCTTCTATGAAGAATGAGACAAAGTGCTAGTAGGCAAAAAACCCCACAACAATTCAGACTCAGCTAAAGTCTGAAGTCAGACTCAGTCTAAAGTAAAGGACACTCCATATGGAGAAACCACTAAAGCAGCAGCATTAATAAAACCTAAAAGCCTCTGCTTTCATCTTGTTTCCATAACTTTGCCCAAATACTGTACTAACTATAACTAAATCTACCACAGGTCAGTAGGCAGGCTTGAATCTCATTGTTCTCTAAGATTATGAATATAGGAGTAGTTAAATTTCTTACTGTTCTGGATCTCTTGTTAGGCAGGACATGTAACTTTTAAGTGTTGAGGTCATGAATTCAGGTAGAAAGAGAAGAGTACCAAAGATAGCTAGGTATTTGAAGGACTATTGGTTAGACATAGGAGCAGCTGTATCCTTCATTTGCACCAATTTTATGCTATTTTAAATGTGCTTACTCCAGTGGAGTTAATCCTTTTTTGTACCACAGAGAGTGAGAAAAGCCCAGTAAGACAGGGCCCCATGATCCTAAATATTAGGGAGAAAAGGGTCTATATATGACAGAGGTACTTTTATTCAGTGATTCCTCTTACCTGAAGAAAGTAAACTGTTGTCCATAGATCCAAGGGTGCAAGGTTAAGGCAGGATATTCTCCAAATGGAGGAATAATGACTGTAAGCATTAAAGACAGCAACACAAAACTAGCAGGGAGAACAATCTGCAGGGAGTACAAAAACATCACACTAGGTTAATAGATATATATTATAGAGTGACACCGTACACACCTCATAATATATATAAACAAAAGAAGGACAGCAGAAGTGCACAGATCAGGTCTGGTTTAGTTCCTAAACACCAACAATTTAATTTACAATGCTGTCAGTTAAGAATCTGTTCATCACAAAACTGTATTATATTAAAAATAAAATGCTGGGTTAGTAGTGATTTAATAATGAACTTGGTGCATGTGATTGACTCTAGGCAGGAAGAAATAAAATAAGAAGGAGAAGAGTTGGAATCAGAAGTTAGGGACACTGTTACCCTTCTGCAGCAACTCTGTTGTTTTGCATAGAGACATTGCTGGGAAAGACATCATTGAGACTGTTGTGGGAAAGAATCATGAACAGCAAACGTCAGTCAGTACCTGAGCAAGGAAGTCCTTGTGGCTGCGGGAGGCGTGCTGGAACCGTTTGATGAGCAGTGCTTTGATCTGCTGATGTACAAGCTCAAAACCTTTATACTGTCGGGACCCTTTGCCTTCATTTTGATCTCCTGCCATGTCTACTGGCATTCGAGAAGTGTCATTAGTATTCAGTGCGGTTTGTTCAGCTGGTTTGTTCTGACTAGAAGTTTTGTCAAGAGTGGAACCATTTTCTTGAGTGTCTCCTAGGTTAAGATGAAAAGGGTCAAAGAAGACACTTTATACACAAAGGTAGCACAAACATTTGAATGAGCTCCAGATTTACCAACTGTATATATCACATCACCAGATTGCTTTAATTACAACTGTCGTACTGTGGCTGTATCTAGTGGCATCACATAGGTTAACACTCCTCTTACTCAGCAGGATGAACACGTTAATAATGTATGTGGTTTATGGGCTAATGATCAGCAAAGCACTTTTTATAAAACTGCTAGAACTATTGACATCTGAGGGCTTGACACTCCACTTTTATTTACATACTTAAGAACCTCATCCAATCTAAATAGAAGTATTTCTGCTGACTTAATCTTGTTTCTCAGATATCATGTCAGGCCTTAAAAACAGATACTTGCTGACCAAATTTATTTTGGCAAGAACATGATACAAAGACTGAAAGTTTTGAGGCTTCACTTTACTTGGCATTCAAAATACAGTACAGTCTGAAAAAAAGTTTATCAGATACTGATTCGTGGATCCATACCTGCTTTTTGCATTCCAGGATCAGCTTCTGCTGTGACCTTTAGGAAAACCTGCCAGAGACAAACACATCTCTTGGTTAGAAACAGAACAGGTACAATAACATGACCTCTGGAACACTATACATAATCTTTTAAAGAAACAGGGAAAAAAAGTAGACAACTTTTCAGTACTCCTGCACAATGAGAGGTCTCTTATGAAATATCTTAGAAAATAAAGGAACAAACTAAGATACAAAGACAGACCTCAGGCTAATGGGTCATGCTCCACAATATTAACACGAAGTAATGCTTGGGTCCTTTCTCTACGCCCATCCCAAAGACCTTCTGTGTGTGCCACAGCATATGTGACCAGGTTTTGAAGGGGCTATAAGGAATTAATAGGGTTACATGTTTAGAACAGGAACTGTCTCAGAAAACATTTTGAGGACTGATCATCAGATACTTTAATCCATCTTTTACCTCTTCAAGTGGTGTATCTGAAACTCCAAAACTGCTGAGTCCCAGGTCATCCAAGGTTTCCTCCAGTTCTCTGAAGAGACTGGCATAAGATCGCTGTTTAAAGTTTTTATTGGGCAAAAGGTAAACAAGTTCCTGACCAATGCTTTCAATTAATTTTGCTTCTGGGATATGATGATGAACTACTTCTGCTAGCTCATTCAGATTTCCTGTGAAAAGTCAAAAAAGTGTTCGAAGAATGAATATTTAACTGTGCTAAACATGATTTTAAAAGCTGTTGTTTGCACTATACAAAAGAGGACTGCTCTATTACATGACTCACAGATGTCAATTAATATTGTACTAGACTGGGCTACGCTGCCCATTATGCTCTGGCACTATGTAGCAGGAAACTATTTCAGGTCTGATAATAAATCACAAACAAATCTTCAGGAATATCTGCTTAAGTGCTTCTCATATGTAGAAAAGCCAAAATTATTTTTCTGAGAAAGCCAGTTTCCTTTGCTCTTCATATACCTCAGTTTTCATTAACAAATTACATATTTTGGTACAGAGTAAAAAACTCAGTCTATACTTCTAAAGCACACAAAATTCCCGTTCATATTCTATACCTGAGACTACATATACATCAAAAAGGGACAACGGTGAGCAAAACCATGAGGAAACCTTATCAAATTCATATTACAATACACATATTAGACACAAGTATTGAAGTGGGCCCCAGCAGCACTGCTGTACAATGAGATTGCAGTATAACAGGAGATATAGCTATGCGCCGAAATGGTGAACCATCCCACTTCTTACCATCCAGTTCCTGCTCTGGAGCTCCTTCTTTGTCCCTCTGTGTACAGCTTGAGCAGGAGCAGGAACACTGAGGTCCACAGCTACAAAGTGACTAGCATGGACAAGCAACAGATACAAGGATGAAAGTGTTTAAGATACATGCAAAACGTGATGAAAGACTTGTCAGCCTTTGAACAGCTTGAGTCATTAAAAATATGTCATATCTGGGGCATCTTGAACATATAGTGAAAGTCATCTGAGGACTGGATGAAGCAATACAGAAAACATAAATCCATTTGCAGAAAGCTTATCAGCTCTAAATTGCATGCAAAATACCTGGAGAAACATGGCCAGCAGTGGCTATGAGTGTACAAATTGTGTTGCTACTAAGACTAGAAGCACTATTAAGAGCAGAAAGAATCCAGATCCCTGCTTCTCAGGCTGTGCAAGGCTGGTTTAGCTATGGTCAACTGTAGACTCTTCTGGTGTCTCAGACTACACCATGCTTACAACCAGTGTAATGCAAAAGCAAGCATCAGAAAGACCTTCATATGGACAAAGGCAACTTGATTGGTAAAAGTTTAGATACAGATAACTGATGAGAGTGAGCTATAGACCACCAAGGGCTTCATATCCACCTATTAGTTTAACCTCTTTGGCTGAAGCCAAAGAAGATTTTTGCAAAAATTCAAGTATATGTATAGTTTTGTGAGGTATCATCAAATTTTCTCATTGCTTTCTCAATTTTTAAGTCATTATTGTACAATCTCAAGCAGCACATAGCTGCTTTCTACCTTGGTACAGTGCGTTAATACGTATTTTTCAGATTACAGGTGAAGGGAGGGAGCTACATACTTACTGCAGCCCTTCCAACTCTCATGTTTTTCATCTTGCGAACAAGAGTGAGATAGAAGCCAGACCCAAAGCAGTTCTTTAGGAATACAGGAGAGCCTGAGCAGAAGAGTTTCCCTTGGGATATGATGGCTACTCTGTCTCCAAGCATGTCTGCCTCATCCATGTGATGGGTTGAGAGGATGATGGTTCTGCCTAAAAGGAACAAGGGAAAACATTCAAGTCATGGACTTTCTCTGGAACTCAAAATAGTGCTTAGGTTTTTTGACAATTAATGCAGGGTTTTCTCTGCATCAGAGGCAGGTCCCAGGTTTTCCACATCCATAGGTATCTGTTAAAAGAATCTTTTTTGCTTGTATTCATAACCCACTACTCATGACAGTTTATACAGCAGGCACATACTGCATCTATGCAGGTTTAAAACAAACAAACAAACAAAAGCAACAAAAAACCCACTCAATTTCCACTCTCAAACCTGTTACCTGAGCGATACTTCAGCAGAAGATCCCAGATAGATCGTCTGGAGTATGGATCAACTCCAGAAGTGGGCTCATCCAACACTACCACTTTTGCTTCACCCACAAAAGCAATGGCAACAGACAGCTTCCTTTGCATTCCACCTACCAGAGGACAGACACATCCAGGAATCTGAGACGAGTTACATAAGTGGCAGGAATGTAAATAACGCTGCTTTTCAGTGTGTGGACAAACTGAAACAAGTAAACTAAAACCTATCCTCAGACAAATAATCTCTGCAAAGTTAAATTGATAGTTACATTTTTCTTCTGAAGTTCAAATCAGCTTTTTCAAAACATTGTAATTTTTAGAAATACATTTTTCATCTGCACATTGCATTTTCTCCTTCCTGCCGAAAGCAAGAACAGGAAGCTATGAGATTTTCACCTTCTCATGTGAAACTAACCAACTTCTATAGTTGCAATGAGGACAAAGTAATATAAGAACACTTGACTGTTCAGTGAAATCAGCTTTTGAATCTGAAAATGGAGTGTGTTCAAATACACTATGTGCATTTGTACCTTTAGAATGAAAGAAATTACTTCTTACCAAACAACACAGTATTATAGAGTACTGATCCAAACAGTCATAATATTATAATAGCATAATATTTATATATATATATATAAATATTTATATATAAAATATTTGTTTTTTTCTTACATTGGCAGATTATTTTTATATATATTAATTTAAAAATAACAGTTTTAAGTAGTTTTGAATTTGCTGTATATTTATAAGAAACAGAAGCTTTAGGGACAGGTTGTGTCAGCATTATTATTTGTGCAGTTTTACTTACTCTTTGAGAGTAAACACCAACGCAGTGGTGTGTCAGAATAATGTGCCAGTAATTCAAGCAGCATTTGCCCAAAAGCAAAGACAGCAGAAAAAATGTCTTAGAACAATTCTGTGGGTACCTGACAAATTTTGAGCCTCTTCATTCCTTTTATGGGTGAGGCCCATGTCTTCTAGCATTGTTTCCAGCTCTTGCTCAGCTTCATCCCTTGATCTCCCTTTCAGTTGAGAATAAAATAAGATGTGTTCTGCTACAGTAAGGCTGTGAAATCAGACAGAAAGGCACCAAGGAAATTTAAATGGATAAGCAGATTTTTCCCCCAAATAGCAGTAAATTCACTCTAGGTTTGTATCTTGCTAAAGCAAGAGGGGCTGCTTTACCCTAAATCTGGATCACAGATCTTCTTTGGGATCAACACCCTTCACTCAGATGTCACATGCTCTTTCTCTGCTTGTTCAAAGCAGAACCTTCTACTAAAGGAACATGTATAACAGGCATCAAGCTATCCATTTATGGGAATAAAATGGGAGCTAATGTGAGTAGTTACACTAAGGAAGAGAGTCTGCCATTGAGATAAACACAAACTGATAACAGTGAAGCTGGAAATCACCCGAGAAGGCAGTAAAGGCTCGGGTGGTAGTGCAAAACAGGAATAAAAATATCCTGCACTGTCGGCTCAGATTTTTTTTTTGCTCTAGGAGGCCTAAATTACAGTGCATGAATCCCCGGGCTGAACTCCTGCCAACCCACACTTCAACAGAGAACACCAACACCAGGAGCACTGTCATTTTCATTGGAAACTTCTTTGTTCCCAGCTAAAGGATACAGGAAATTTCTACTGGAGAAGGACAACACCTACACCATGAAAGTGTTAAGAGCTGGAGAAATGCCTCTGAGATATATCTAATGCTAGCACAGTAAGACAAATATGGCAGGCTTTGGGGATGTGTCAAGCACAGAGACTGATCCTTATTCTTACAGCTAGTATGGAATGATACTTACTGATTGAACAGGATGTTGTACTGAGGGCACATCCCTAATCTGTGCCGAATGGAGTCCATGTGAGTCTGAATATCCATGCCACCAATCAGCACAGTTCCAGAGGTGGGTGGGAAGAGGCCTGTCAGTATTGACCTGAGAAAATAAAATGAGGAAATTCCCACTCTGTCTTTCTGTGCGAAGTTGGAAGACGCATTGCATGATTCCACTAGATGGAGCATGACGACTTCTTACTATGGGCCGCGATAAAACACCTCTGGTAAAGAGCATACATACAAATACTCGTGCCCTGCTACAGTGAGAATCTTGTAGATCTGCTAACATAATACTTGATACACCGGACTGTATGGTTCTGGCCTGCTTTAAAAAACAGTTTCAGTCAGCTACTCTGTTTCAGAGTAGTTTGTTCAGCATGTTACATCACTCCTATGTACCAATGGGTATAAAATGAAGCTCACTAGGACCAAGATAGGGAATAATGGTTTGAGTCATGCTGACTCCTGCCCTACAACTTCATTTTCTGTAACACAGAATGGGGCTGAACGTTATGCTGCACATGGTGGAGCCTGTTAATAGATTTGGATGAATAAATGATTTTTCAGTTCTGAAAATTTCAAAGCAATAGGAATTTTTGCTTCTATCAGGAGAATAGAAAAACAATTTCATAAAATATTTCAGCAGATCAGAATTCTTTTAGTTTAGGTCAAACATTTTTCTTGCAGAACAAATGAAAAAATTAAAAGGTAATTTAAAGTGCATTTGAAAAGTCTTCTTTGATTAAAAACCTAGAGAGTTCTGCTGGGAAAAATCATAATGAAACACTTCAGTTCTTTCAAAATTTTATGAACTTGCTGCAGACTCATGAAATGTTTTGTTAACCAATTAATCCTATTTTGCCAAATAAAGTTCTGTATAAAGAAAATTAAACATTCCTAAAGTCCAGCTTCTTGACACTCTAGCATTCTAGGACTAGAAGAACATTTCCATCTGGACATGAATCTTGCATACATCTAACCATTTTATCTAAACAGGGCCTGTATTTTATACTCCGTTGCACCCAGACAAAAAAACGTGACTGACTTAAAACCAGTTAGAGACATCAAGAACATGTTGAGTATGGTGGCTTTCAGATCTTCAGCCAGAAGATCCCTCTTCCCCGTCAGGAGTTTTGGTCATGGAAAATTAATTCTGGGGGAGAGAACTGCTTCCTTCTCTCTAGACTTTCACTTGTTTGTGTCATGTTTTGCCTTCTTCCCAGGGCTTTAGCTAATCCAGGATATTTTCTCTTTGCCCACAGGCAGGATTACCCTGTCTGGAAGAAACTTGATGTTTTGCATCAAGCTTGCTGCAGGGGTAGCAGAGAGACAAGGGAAGACTGAAAAGAGAAGACTGCTCCTCAGGACAGAGCAGTAAGAGCACTGCCCAGGATTTGCTGCTTCTAAATCTACAGACTTACATGGTAGTTGTCTTTCCAGCTCCATTGTGACCAAGAAAGGCTGTGATCTGGCCCTCATAAAAAGTGATATTCATCCCATCTACTGCTGGCTTGGGCCTGTTTGCAAAAATCTTCACCAGGTTCTGAATGCATACTCCTGGAATCAATCCTGTTGGCTCAGGCTCAAAGAAGGTATTTACTTGAAAGTCAAGAAATCAAGAATGAAAAAAATAGAGCACATGTTTTAATCCCAGTTCTGATGATGACACACCAATAAGTGCATAAGCAACAGAGTATACCTAGGAAAATTCAGCATTGTGTGCCAGGGCCAGGTTCTTCAGTCACACCATTACCAAACAGAGGCAAGGTTTTTAACTGCAGTGCAATTTATTTAGATTCACCCACATATCCATGACAGAAGAATGGAGCCCAAAATTGTAATGGTCTGTGGAAAGGTAACTCATTGGGTCAGATGATCATGCTTTCTATTTTCATTGTTTATCAGGAAAATTATTAGGGATTGTTGTCTGCAGATACTCAGATAGGGTGAGAGATTACATTAAACAAGCAGCAGGTTGCCTTTCTAGCCAAGCTGAAATCTGCCATTCAAATCATCTGCCCAGCTGTGCATTCTTTTACCATGATGCTTTAAAAAAAACATTTGCCTTTAATCCTAGTAGGTGAAATTTACCCCCTTGCTGAGGCCAGCTCAAGACTTAGGCAGAACCTAAGGTGAGCACTACATGGGATGGCTTTCTCTCAGGATTAAAAATGCATTATTGTAAATAGCTCCATCAGGATGTTTTATTGCATCAGCTTCTAGACAAAACAAACTTCCTTTGAAGTAAATTAAGCCCTCGGGCAACGGTGAATTAAGGGAGTTGAGAAATTTAAACTAAAGACCCTGTCCACTTTTGTTTACACAGAATGCTTAAGGCTTTGTAGGGAGGCTTGTTTTGCAATTGCAGTTTATTTAAATTGCTCAGTACCCAGCAGGCCTATGTGGAGAGCAGCCAATGCCATCTGGGTGAAACCAGCCCCACCTCCATCAGCGACTGTCATTACAAACAATACTCAGGAAAAAGTCCTAAAGATGTTGTATGTGAGAGCCGTGTATACTACAAAGCAGCTGAAATAATTCATCTAGGGTGGGTAGCTTTATTTCAAATAAAATCATGTTTCTGACAAACATTTATTTTGCTTTGTGAAGGAATCTAGGTTTCCTATTACCTTCCTGGGCCAAATACAAACATCCCTGTATTTACAAAAGTTCACCTGAAGTCTAGCTAGATAGTTATTGGCAGTTGAGATATCATCCTTGGTTTTATGTTGGTTTACATGTATCATGAACTCAATGCATATTTGCCAACAGGACTTGCTGACAAGTTCCAAGGCAAATTCTCATATGATCTCCCCAGTATCTCCTTTGCATCACCCAAAGGACACTGGTGGAGGATTGAGCTCCCTTTTTTTGAGATTCATACTTCTCCATTTTTATCCTATTCCCCCAGTGCAATTTTGGGCCACTTAGGTCTTTCTTCAGAGGTGACAGCATTTGTGGGGAATGTGGATGGGACTTTGGTGAAAGCTGTGCTTAAGGTGTATCAAGCAATTATGACAGTTATAATATGTCCACCTTGCTCTGCTAACCTGTGGTAGTACTGGACTGCACTAGACTTTAATCATTAGAACTACTCTCCATTTCCCATCCCGTTAGTCTTACATGAAGCACTAGCTCTTATATGAAGCCATTTTGGAAACTGTGTCCTTGAATCATACCAGGTCTGCTCTTGGCTTCTCCACAAGTCTCCCAGTTCCCATGTGGCTGGCTGAAAGGAAAGGCAGGCTTTTTTGTGCAGTCACAGGCAAAGCCCTTCCTCTGTGGCCATGGAGCAGCTGCAACCTGGGAGCTGATGAGTACAGCACCACAAAGATAAGGCAGTACTAGGAGATCATCAGCTGAAATAACCTTTGCCCTCTGCCTGTCTTTTTTCTTTTGAAGTCCTGTCCTGTTTCCATTCACTCTGAATGCATGTTTTCAGTGCCTACATGAGAAGCTCTGATGACCCCACTTTTATCTCTTGCTTTTCAAGAGAGTCAGAGTGGGCTCAGAGCTGCCTGTAGCAGTTATTTTTGCTACAGAATCCACATGCATTCCTCTGAGCATCACATACAGAAACTCCTCTGGCTCCCCACAAAAGATTTGGGATTTGGAAACAAGGCAGGTCATTCAGGAATTCTTAGGTGGTGGCTAATGTCAGCATCAGAAAAGGCTGCAGACAGACACACAGAGCACTTCAGATAAATTCCTTTGAAACCAGCCTTTCCCTACAGATGCAAGACACACTAAAGACAAGCAAAAAATGAGAGGAGCTAGGAGGGAAGAAAATGTATCTCAGCATAAGTATTTGTATTGAAGATGTGGCTCTTTTTAATTCTAAGTCAATGTATGTGTCTCTGGGGCTTCCTTCAGCATGAACCCTAACCTGCCCTCCAAGCAGCCTGCATTTTCATGATAAAAACCAAGTTGCAGAGCCCTTCTGGAAGGCAGCTCTCTGATGCATGGTGGCTGAAATATTCTAAGGGACTGTGAATGCAGAGGAATCAGTAAAGGGTAGCTGACATTCACATGCTATCCTCTGTAGCCTACTGGGCTCTTGTAGTTTGACTCCAGACATTCCTACATCTGGTTTGTTAAGAAGTATAATGAGTACAGTATCTCAGAAGCACTCAAGTTGCTCTCTCTCCTTACTATTAATTTCGTCTTTGTCCTGGACATCTGTCTTAGGCTTCCCCTGCTTGCCAGGTTCTTTTTCTCGTTTGTGTTTACACTGTTTGTGTTTACCATCCTTCTCCCCCTGGTTGTCACTCTTTCCTTCTGGCTTTTCAGGTTCTTCATATTTCTTTGTTCTGCTTTCATTATTTTCCCCTTCCATGGCCTTCTGATCCACACAGCCTTCTGACTCTGGATGTTTTTCTGTATAAACCAAAAGTATTCAATATTTAATTAACCAAAATTAATTTCCTGTTATCTCTAGAGATGCTTTGAGGAAAAGGAGGTAGTCCTAAGCCTTAAGCTCTCCAAGAACATTAATCATCAGTGCTTTACTCAGGTTAGAAACACAGCACTCAAAGCCATCTAGCTTCAAATCTGCTTCACAGCGTTAGGAACAGACACTTAAGGAGGACAACTGACAATTTGGCAATTACAGACTCAGAGTAGAAGATCCTGACTAATGTTAGGTATGTGCTTTATATTTTGTCCTTGCAGCTCTAGACCAAATTCTTCTCCACATGAAGAGAAAGGCCATACAAACATTTACCAGACTTACAGGGAGTGAGAGGAAGAAAAACAAAATGAAAAGCCTGAATGAAAAGCAAACTGCTAAACTGCTACTTAGATTAAGAGACTAGCTCCAAGCTGGAGTGAATGAGTTGGTGTTAACTTGTGTATAAGAACTTTTGGCTTTTCAAGTTGGTCTTAGACCTTGCAGCAACAGAGGAAAAAAGTGACATAAAATCACTAATGGGGACAGGCTTGAAGCAGAAAAAACAGTGGTTTAAGAAGACAGTTTCTGAAAGAGCTGTTTGCATAACACAAATTCAAGCTGGCACCCTAGAGAGCAACTAGCACAATTGTAACATATCAGATGACCTAGGACTTAATTTTGTTGTGACATTTCACCATAACTTTCTGCTATAAGACATTTTAGCCTGTAAAACTACATAAAATTACCTGGTGCACAAATAGCACCATAAACAAGTGTAACCTAAAATGGCAAAGTGAGGGATACAACAGTGCACTGGTAGAAGTAAATTTTAAAAGTACCAAGATAAGTTTAGCTTCATTTTCAGCTGTGCATTTACATTATCTGGCATTTTCTTACCCAGTTTTCTTCCAAACACATGAACCAGTTACAATAAATTAAGAAAATACATAGTATTACTCTTGAAAGAAAGATATCAGTTTAGAAAAGTTCTACAGTAGTTCGTGTAAACTGAGGCACTGAAGAGTCTTAGTCCTTCAAAGAGGTAAGAATCATGTGCCTCCTACAAAGGTATCACCTTTCCAACTGGCCCTGCTGGAGAAAACTCAAGGCAAGGCTTTATAGAAGAGAGGATGAAGTAAGTATCAGCACACTCAGGCTAGCTGAGATAATTATGGAATAATTTAGGTCAGAAGGGACTTCCAAAGATCTCCAGTTCAATCCTCAAAAAATACTGCCAATTGAGATCACAGTGACTATCTGCAAAATTGGAGACTGCCTGTTCCAGTGTTCTACCTACCTTCACAATATTTTTCTTATATTGAATCAGAATGCCTGTTTTCCTGCTTACATCCGTTGCCTCTCATGCTTCCAGTAGGCACATCTGAGAAGTCTAGCTCTATCTTAGCAGCTTTCTCTCTTAAGTATGAGCAGATCCAGCTCTCTCAGCATGCCCTCACCTTAGATGCTTCAGCTCCTAATCAGCTTGCTGGATCTTTACTGAGCTCCCCCTAGGTCTTCCTTTCAATGAGGGTTCCCAAACTGGACAACACAGTACTCCAGAGGCAGTCTCACAAGTGCTGACTAGAAGGGAAGAATCACTTCCCTTGAACTAATGCCTATACTCTTGCTAACATTGAACTCCATGAGGTTCCTGTTAAGCCATTTTCCCAGCCTCTTGAGGCTGCCTGAAGAGCTGCCTTGTGCTCCTCTCTTCCCTGCAATTTAGTATCTTCCACGAACTTGCTCATGGTGCCCTCTATACCATCAGTCAGGTTGTTGAACTGTATTAACAATACTGTTAAACAGTATTAAGTCCAGTGTCAGTCCCTGTCAGACCCCTGCCACTAATAACTGGTCCCCAGTTACACTTTTTACTCATGATCACAAACCTTTGGGCTCAACAGTTCAGTCAATTTCCTACCCACTTTAGTGCCCACTCAAGCAGCCTGTATATCATCAGTTTGGCTATAAGAATACTATGAAAATCCATGCTAAAGCCCTTGCTAAAGATGAGTTAAATGGCATCCACTGCTCTCCCTTTGTCCATGGATCCAGCCATCACAGAAGAAAATTGGACTGGTTAGGCAAGTTTTGCTCTTGGTAAGTCCATGTTCATTATTTCCTATTACCTTGTCCTTCATGTTCTTGGGAATGACTTCCCGAAGGATCTCCCCCTTAATCTCTCCAGGGCCTGATAAGCATCAGCAGAACTAAGATGAGAGCTGTGGAAGGGATTGCAGGATTGTCCCATTTTTTCTCAACAGTGAACTGTTAGATCAGATCAGCTATCTGATGTAATGTGACCTACAAAACAAACTCTAGGCTTCACTTAAGCAAAATGTTTTATCTGAGTAATCTAAAATATGCTATTAAAAATGTATAATTTTTTTTTTTTTAAATGGCAATAAAGTAGTAGCCACAAGCTTTTCTGTTGTTAACCTACCTGAGCAACTGAATGTTTTGGTGCTTTCAAACCATCTCACAATGTTTAATATGGGTACTAAGAAATCAGGAGTCCACCTTGTATTGGAAATATATTAAAGAACACACAGAACTAATGAGGCATTAAGATAACTAGAAAGTGGATTTCATTTCTACTATAGGCATAAACTGAATAAATAGAAAAAGTTAAAATCCTGTAAGTAACTGTGCTTCAAATTTGAGATATTCAAAAGAGCCCTGGTGCAGGATATGCCCAAATTCCACACAAAGTCAATGAGATGAAGTGGCTGACATCTTATCTACAAACATGTTCCATAGTCCTCCTTTGTCTTTCCTCCTCCTTCTTATGCTGTCAAATTCTAGTCTGGTGGGAGGCATTTGCAAAGCCGAAGCAGTAACAGACTCCATAATATCTAGACAAGCCTCTACCATTCTGAATATGCTCACAGAGGAAGTTTAAAGAAAAACCTGTTAATTCCCTCAGAATGCACCAGAAGGCAAAGCCTCTTAAAAAGACAAATGTTACTACCTCTTCTTTTCTGATCAAAACATGTGAGCTTTGAATGTATGATCAGCATGTTCACAGAAAGGATTAACTCCCTTCTGGTGTACAGGTATCACCTGAGATGAGACTGCCTTGTCAGCAGTTGGAGTTGATGAAGGGTAAGGATGGTAATGAGAAGACTGAAGAAATTATTTCTTCATCTGTCATTTTAGTTGGTTTCATTGTTACCTTGTAAATTTAAGCCATATTTCAAAACACTACCTTTGGCAAGCTTCTCTTCCAGACGTTAATCATCATTCCTATATAAATATAATCACCCACATGTTCTTAACTACTCCAGTATCAATGCACAGATTAAAAAAAAATCTGCAAAAGCAGGCTTTTGCAGTCATTCAAGTTGTGCAGTCATCCAAGGGTGGCACCAATTTTGATCTTGCTTACAAACCCAAAGTAGACAGACTTAAATTAGTGCCAAACTAGACAGAAGAGAAAACAGATTTAGAAAGATGGGGAAGCTTCAGTGTAAATAAGATCAACATGATATTTCATTTTGACTCATTTCACAAAAACTGTTGGGCAATAAGAACTTGAAAAGGTGTTAGAGGTGGGGGTTTGATATTGCTTGTAAACCCATGCTTTAAAGCTCCAAGACGAACAGTGACTCACCTCTAATAACTAATAATAGCAGGCCACTCCAAGTTCAAACACACCTGCTGAGATTCCCAGTGTCTGGCTGTCTCTAATCTTTGCAGCAGCTCAGGTAATGGAAATGTTTCACAGTCACCTCTAAGCGGATCAGTGGTTTTGAAGTTATTTCTAAACACCAAAGTTTTAAAAGAACTCACCAGCAGTTGCTGTTTTCTCAGCTTTTGGGTTTCTAGAGCCAAGCCAGTAAGATTCCTGCACAGGGAAATACCAAGGCTGTGGTAGCCCATAGTCCCCTAAAACAAAAGCAAGGAAGTAAAGTGCACTTCATAAACACATTCCTCAGTGGGCAAAAATTCATTTAGGCAAAGTCTGAAGTATCAGTATAAACACTTGCAGTCCCTAGTGTTGCATATCAAAAGGTCAAACCATCCACCAAATACCTGACAGAAAACATTTTGTTTGCAGATTTCGGGTTTTTTGGGGACAGGAGTAAAATATTCAGAAAATATGTGACCTGTTTGGCCTTACCTTTTCTTAAGTAGAATGCAGTTTAATTACAGAATGAAGCTAATCCTTATATGGAGACAATTTGAACGCTCACCAACCAGGCAGCAGCTGCCAAGGAACATCCTAGTTACTTAAGATGGGATCTCAGCCTCACTCAGGGATTTTTTTTTTTATTTTTAAGGCCCACTTAACGCTTGAGGGTTGACATGAGTGAAGAGCTTATTATATTTACACTTATTACTCTGGGCCTGAACTCACAACTGGCAATCAGAAAAGAGACTCTGGTTGTTATTTCAGCACACAGCCTTGTAGGAAAATTGACAACAGAGTAACCCTTTTCTTAAGCAGAAATGGGCTTTTTTGTCACAGGTTAATTAATTTTTGAAAAAAGTATAACAACATTATCAGTTCTTCTCAGGCCAGACCAGAGCCAGGGCAAATCAAACTGCTTTCCTGAATCATATTGATTTCTAAAATGCAGTGATTTGAGTTGCTATGTTTAAAACTGGCATCCTGGTGAACCCGTATGTTACTGGCCTTGTGCTACTTATTAAAAATAAGCAAAGGGAATATGTGATGCTCACTGCATGTTTTTCTATATTGAAAACTACTGTTTATGAATGTGTCTGCTTATTTCTGATGTACCAAAAATACCCTGTATGTCAAGCAACCACTTAGACTCTCGTTAATGCACACAAACTCTGTCTGCATCCACAAGCAGTCTGTGTTGCACTTGTTATGGACCACATTATACCTCTTTGAAGCTGGTGGCTAAAACAACTGCTTCTCATTCAGGATGAATGTAAAACCCAAGTGAATTCCCTTATGGAGCAGAATGCTCAAACAGCCAAAGGACCAGTGTGCCAATGGGTGGTTGGCTGCACAGACACCTTGAGCAAGAGCTGAACCATATGGTTCAAAGGTTTATCCATGGAACTAATATAGCAAGCTCAAAGACTACAGAATTGATTTGGTGGGTTTGTGTGTGTGTGACAGAGAAATGCTATGAGAAATTCCAGAGAAACCGAGGAGCAGAGAGCCAAGGAGACACTCAGAGCAAATACTGGAAGGAACTGAAGCTAATGAATAGAAGCCCTGAGAAGTGTTGCTTTTGAGTAAGGTGCTGGCTGAAAAAACTCAACTTGGATCTATGAGCAAATAAAATCTTGTTTAATTCTTGCTGTATTCATGGAAATAGTACACAGTCCATTCTTTTTAAAATAAACAAGGTTTAATAAACAAGGTTAAATAAACAAGGTTCTCCAAAGAGGAACCTTCAAGAAAGTTACTGCAAATCAGCTTTGAAAATAAACATGTCAAAATCACAAACTTCTTTGTGAGGATCTACTTCTTTAAAAAATGAAAAGGCATTCATTTGGTGTAGGATAGCTCACTTTGGTAGGGACACAAACTAAGCAGACTTAAGGTAAAATTTTAATTTCGAAGCAAAATATCCTCAGACATTTCTAAAGCCATTTAACAAATCCTTATCTTTTCTTGATTTGGATTAGCTATCATAAGTGATGTGTCCAGACAAGCACCACTTTACTTTATCCATCATTAAATTTCCCTCATAGCTAGAAAATCTGCAAGATCTCAAATTCTGAGTGACCACTCAAACAGGGAAAAAAAAGAAAAAAGATATCCATCTGTCCAGAAACACATTCTGGAACTGCAGTTTACATGTGGGAGTAATAAATTAATGAAGGGAAAGATCACTTGCTTGAACAGTGTAAAAGTCTGCATTTATTATATTGTAACAATATTCAATAAGAAGCAAGATAACTATTTAAGCTATAGGAACAAACCATTTTCTCACAAAGAAATTTCCCAAACTTCATAATTAATAAAAAGGAAAGTCCTTTTGTGAACTTGCACTAGAACCAGGATTCCCATTTAGAAATAAAATAAACCCACACAGGAACTTTCACAGCTGCTAGAGCACAATTGATGTCTGAGGAAATTACACCAACCTTTAAGAAACTGTTGGCCCAATGTGTTCATAGTATATATGTGAAATCAATTGTTATTTCTATATTTTTTTTAAATTGAGAAATTCTCACTAGAAATGGTTGAAACTTCTCAAAAGAAAAACAGGTGTACAAAACTGCTTTTAACAGATTATATTTTTGTAAGTTTATTATCTATTTAAATTTTAAAACAGGACCAGTAACTGCATCCTCCTTCTGACTCTTTCCTCCTTTTCCACTCCCTTCAGGACTAAAAATCAGAGAAAGGAAAAAGAGAGAAAAGTGGAAGGCCTTAATAAACCAGTGGTGCTATACTAAATAGGAGTCATGGCCTACAATGTCAAATACCCTTTTTCTGATAGAGAAATACTCAGAGGCTAATTAGACCAACAGTTTACAACAACTACCAGTACATTGTACTAATAAGAAATTTACCTACCTGGAAAAACATTATCAAGATACCAAGAAAGTATTCCATAGAGAAAAGCATCAAAAAGCATCATTTTAATGGAAAAAAGAAAGCTATATTCATCTCCTTGCAAGGGACTGGTTCTTATGTTGCCCCACTGTAGGCCAAGACCTTGCTCTTCATAGCGTGACAAGTATTCTGTACCAAAACCAAAGGCTACCTGAGAAAGCAAACTCTGAAATAAAGGAAAAATTACATTCAACCCAGAGTGACATTTTGTGAAGCAAGTACAAAAAAAGACTACCTTTAGGGATTGTACCTCAAAACTTGATAACACCTAACAAATCATAATGGAAAAGTAGTTTCACTTCCTCTAAACGGTGGCAATTGTAAGCAGTATTTAGCCATAATACACCAAATTCAACCTTGGCTTTACTTTCTTTAGCTACCAGGGAACCTTCACAGCTTATTGTTTTCCATTCATGTCACTGTTTGGAAAATACTACAGATGCACCTAAAAGTTTGTAGCGTACACCTTTGCCTATCCTGGAGAAACAAAATTTCCTGAGTGTATGGGGCAGGGCCACTATGGGGAGACTGGATTCAAACACCTGCTCCCCTTCCTGATTCATTGGCCAAAAGAAAATAAATCTGAGTAATTTTGTAAGTTCGTAGTTCCATTTCAAAAAACAGCAAAAGGTTTCCAGCTCCACTGAATTGTTAAGGATCTTACCTGTAATGGAAGACAACCAACAAGGAAGCAGCACATGGAGAATGTCTGTAGCTTCTTAGATGGGAGATATTTCTCAGAGGTTGGAATTTGGGTTTAAATCCTAGCTCTAATTCTAAAGAAGGAATGTGAACTTGAGGTCTTCTCATCCTTAGATATCACCCTGTTAACTAAGCTGTAGCACACGAGAAAGGTAACTGTCTGCATTTTGAGAATTTCCTTTGTATTTATTAAACATACCAGAAGTTAAATTTGCTTTGACTTATAAGGAAACGTTCAAAACTTTTTGAACGTTATACTAGTTTCCTAGTATTCAAAAAACAGAAGAAATTTTATAGAATTTTCTAAGAGCCATGAAAATATCTCTTGGTCACTAGGTCTGCTAAAGGCTTACTTGCAATCCCTAATTATTTGAGAGAGATTCAGAGGTCTCCCTCTCTGAATCAAAAAAGCAGAGAAGAGGAGATATGGAATGCTGTTTTACTCATGTATGCACAGTGAGAAGGGCAGCTAAAATTTTAACCCAAAGATACCACACAATCAGTTAAATGCTTACTGCTAGGATCTTCAGATTAATAGTCAAGCGGTCTTGCCAGACAAAGAAGATAATGTGGGGCAGGTACAAGGTGAAGTAGATGACTCCACTGCAGGCAGCTGCCAGATTGGCCTTGGAGAAGAAGGTGCTGAACAAGAAACACTGCATTATGGTAGCTGTGGTGAACGTCAGTAGGAATAGAAAGAGGAGAAGTGGGCTGCTATAATGTAGTACTTGTCCATACTGTAAGGAAAAGGAAAATGGAAAAATTTAGAAATATTGCCACTTTCTGAACTAGCAGAAAAGGTCAGAATTGCCATTGACATGCAACCTGTAATGAGTAATAATCCAGTCTTTCTTATCAAATATGACTTCTCTCCCTGGCAGTAATGTTTCAACGCCTGAGGTCATTACAATAACAAATCCTTCATTTAACTTTATCCCTGCTCCTGGATTGTGACCCAGGTTAGTACAATAGGCTATGGAGTTCATATTCATATTTGATGACTGAATTAAGATTATAACTGATTGAAAATGGTCACTGTGTTCCTGTCTGAATAAGCAAGATGTGCCTGCTTGGAAATTCATGCATTTTAAATAAAACTATTTAAAGCATTATAATAAATTTTCATTGATCTCTTTTCATCTTCTTCTCAGTCCACTTGCTTGATATGCAGGTAAGCCAATGTAAGGAAACCTGACAAAATACCTCTTAAAAAAAGAAAAACAGGAAAATTATAAAGCTTCTGCACCTAAATGATATTCAAACTCCAGATGGGTATCACAGCTTAAGAATCCAAATGCACTTCCTGAGAGATCCTTGTATACTAACTAATTGGGTGAACTTTTATTGATCTTTCTTCCTTGTAGCTTTTATAGATTAAGTGCTGCCTCTCAAGAATAGCATGGATGGCTGCTGATTATCTATTTTCTCCTAAAAAAACAATGTTGAGACCTATTTCTTAGGCTCAACTTTGTTTTGAGCCTTAAGGCTGTAAACAGGTCTCAACATTGTTGCAACATCTCACTGGGCCTCTGAGATGATTTATTTATCACCAGTGATAAAATCTCTCATAAGAATGTATTTACAAAAGTGCCTCACACTGCTATAGTGAAACCCAGGAAAGGATGTGAATTATAGATATTAGCACATTCCTCTCTGTTATTAACTACCTCCTGATTATTAATTAAACCCATGTAGCAAATAAAGTAAGCTTTCTCTATCTACCCAAACTGTAATGGAACCGCAAGGAACTATAACAACTCATCAGGGGAGGCTGGTAATATAGAGTGGATTGAACCCTAACTATACCAGTTCCCCACATCAGAAAAGATGCAAGGGCATTCTTCCCTATAAAAATGCTACAGATTAATATAACCAAATATAGCAGATAGGAGGAGATTTGTTCTCAGGTAACAAAAATGATAGGTAGTCCTCAGAGACAATATCCAAACTGTCCTGAAACAAAGATAAGAGCAATTCTAAGTCACAGAGGCAAAAGGTAAAAGGGTGGTGGTTTGTTGGGGTTTTTTTTGCCTGACTTGTCCTGAAAGTTCTGTCCTCAAAGGTTTTTTTCATTGCAATAGTGACATAATTTCTAAGCAGGCAAGCACGAATGCATAAATATATAGAATATATAAAATATATTATATATACGTATAAAATACATATTATATACCTAAATGAATCCTATATGGTGAGTTACAAGATTAAAATTCCTCGTATTATGATCCCTTCTATTTAAAGCAACAATTATTATTTTTTGGAAGATCTGCCTCTGTCTACAGGAAATATAATATGCAGAGCTGTGGGGGGGATCTCACAATAAACCTTACTAGTGAATTTATCTTTCTGTCTCTGCCAAATGCTGATGCTGTCATGAGGTCTGCTCAGAAGAGTGTGCCTGCCCTGTGCTGTGATCAGAACCGACCACCAGCCCCTCCCATGTCCCTGGGAATGGCCTCTGTTCTTTCTCAACAGCAAATGGGTACCAGCAGTGCAAACACAAGCGCGAGTTTGAGTGCGGGGATCCTTACCATAATCAGTGCTGTGAGGAGGAACGTGCTCACAGCCATCACGATGAAGCTGTCTAGGAACCAAGTGCACCAAATCACTCCATTAGTTATACCCCTGTTCTTCATAGCCTCTTTCAGACGCATCTCCTTCTCCAGCACTATACTCTTCACAGTCATGGAAACGGAATATATCCAAGCGAGCACCATGAAAATGGGAAAGGCGCGGTTTAAGGTGATCATGAAGCTACCAAAGCAAGAGGGGAGAAATTAATTAACTTTAGCTAAAACAGAGAAATAAGCAAAAATGAAAAGGAAAGGAATGGGGAAGAATGCATTTATTAAACATGGGACTGGAAAGTCACAGTCTAAACATCAATAACAAATCGCTAGTGAACTTCACAAGCAATCTAAATATTAATGAACTAAAGGTTGCACTCCCACGAGACAGATAAATATTATTTCTGTTTTGGAAAGAGGCTCTAAGGGTTACAGAAAGCTACAAAACATGTGGTAGCACATGAAAATATATCTCACTTCACAGTGAATTGCCATAATGCTTTTTCTATGACGTATAAATAATATTTTAAGACATATGCTGATGTTAAAAATTTGGGACTGTCACTGTCTTTTTATGCTCCAAACATGCACTGTCAAAAGAAAAAATTAAAAGCATCAGATGCTGCCAACAAGGCTGCTGAAATTTGTACAAACCATGATTTGGGGATTGTGTTTGGACTGTCCCACACAGTACCACTTCCAAAACAACAATACTGGGACAGGTTGCTGTGGTCAACCCTTCATGTACTGTGAGAAAGGCGCTGCTCCCTTTCTCTGTCCCTCCCCCCAGACTCCATGGCTCCTCAGCCCTGGCAGATGCTCCTTGGTGAAGCACTGCCCCAAGTGTGCTGCGAGGGTGAGAAAGAGATTTTGGGGTGAAAAAGCTGAAAACATTATGGCAGGATAAGGAAAGGGACAAATTCATTCAGTTATGTCTCAGTTATTGGTCTTGCACACATACCTTAGTCTTAAAGCACCCAGAAATCCCAGTATACCAGAATTAAGACAAACTGCTTTTACTCACACATCATCCACAAAACATGGATATGGCATTTGCTGCAGATAAATTCCTAATGGCACTTCAGTTTTGGTCTGGGTCTTTATAATCCCATGCTCAATCATGTCTTGGAGATATGCAAAGCCTCCCCAGATATAACGTAAATCATCCACAGGATCAGCTCTTGGACCAGGATCCCAGTACCTCAAAAGAAAATTCACATGGAAATAGTTTGGGCAAACAGTGGCAGGGGGAAAATAAATTGACAAATTAAAAAATCTTAGCTGCTGGAATTGTACAGGCACTGCCTGGAGTTGTTTTTTCTAGATTTTGGTCTATCAGTGCACATTGCTTGAGAAAGTATATAACCTGGACTGTTCTTTTGTTTCCTTTCATTTTTTCTACACTGCACAGAACAGCAATTTCGACCAATAATGTACATAAATTAATAATGTAGCACAGTAACTGTTCTAGAATAGAAATAACTGTATTTGAGATACAGTATCCTTGGAGGTTAAACTGGAACAGCTGGATTGCAACTACCAGACACCATTATATTCCTCTACGTAGACCATCCTGAGAAATTATTTCTGCTATTCCTTTAAGTGCGTCAATTCGAGGAGGATTTGAGGAGAAACAGCAGAGTAGTTCTGCTGTCCAGGTGGAGAAAAGGTGGGTCACAATCCATGTAGCCCTTTCTTATCTGCTTCTCCCAGTGATGGAGCCAACTAAAAACTTAAGCAGGTTACTGAATAGATTCTGAGCAGAGTCATTCCCTTTGCCATGCATCCATGCACCTACCCACTGCCTGGCTTAGCTGTCACAAGAGTGAAACTGCCTGAAACCTGGAGGTGGATTCTGCATTGTAATACATACTAACTGTTGGTGAATGCAGTTGGGTTTCATGAATGTATCCAGTGCAGGTTCTGATGTCCTTATGTCTCTCATATTCAGACCATGACAGGCAACAACTGAGAAGGAACTATCACTTACCTGTCTTTGATTTTGTTTGTTTTCTCCACTGCATCTATGTCCATCCGGATCTTGTATTTCACATGTGGTGGAAGACTCTGGCTTGTAGGCTCTATGTCTGGAAAAACCACACCAGCCCAGAATTTGTTTTCCTCCAGCAGACGAAGGGCTTGATGAGTCAGTTGACTTTCATTAAGATAACCTTCAAATTTGTCCAAGGCCAAGCACTATGAATAATCACAAAGAGAAAAATCATATGGGAACAAAGAAGTATCTATTAAAGAAACATCAGTGGCAGAAAACGGAAAAGGGAGATAGGTTCATCTGAAGCAGTTGCTATTTTCAGCTTTAAAAGCTTATGCTGAAACTGTTCAAAGTTGACTCTCTTCTTCCTGAAAGCTTCCCCATTCTTAGTCTAATTCTTAGAAAAATTCAATACACACAGTATCAATACAAGCTCAGAAACATCATCGTCCCTAAAGAGAACAGTAAACCCCAGATTTAGCTTTGCTATGGCTAATGTGAGTGGATGGAATGATTTTGAAAGCAGCTTATTCCTGATATTTAGGGATTGCCTCCTCCAAGCTCATCCCAATAAGTAAGAAATCAAGCAAGAGTAGTTCCTAAAGCAGGAGCTGCTGTTGCAGTTTAAGTCTGACGGGGCAAGTTTAGATGTACATGTACAAAAAATAGCCACTACTAAGTTCAGCCAAAGCCTGTGGTGACACCTTTACTAATTAGACAGAATTAAATAATTTTTTAAAAATATATGTAAGCCATTGTAATCATCCAGTCATGGAAACAGACACTGCCTCTTGGACTGTACTTGGGAGATTCCCTCAAAGAGCCAAATGTCTGAGTTGGAAGGGCTAAAGCTGCAGGACAGGTGAGGTCCCAGTATCATGAACTGTCTCCACAGTCTGCATCAAGGAGATAAAATTAACTCAGCTATACAATAAATCTGGCCACATGAGCTTTTTAGCAGTCCTGCTGAATCAAAACACTAGCCTTTTTCAAGTTTTGGGACTTTTTTTCAGCCTAGAAAGTGCCTGAGTGAACACCAGGAAGCTAAAAGATGACTAATCCACAAGAAAAGCACATTAGCCATGGACTTCAGCTGAAAAGGACTTTGTCAAGTGAAGCACTGGTGAAGTCAGAGCAGAAATTCTGGAGCTCAGTTAAGTTCTTGCTCAAGTGTCAGCATTTCCACAGTGAAGTCTCTGCAGTGTCTGGAGGACTATTTGCTGTCTCGTTGTTATATCCAGTCAAGGAAGCACAAGTGTGCGAAACAGAAAACACAAGCACTTATAGGTCTTCTGTGTGAGTAGAAGGAAACCAAAGCTTGTATAAGAATATAGGCAAAGACACCAGTGTGACAATAATTTACACAATTGGAAAGTGAAGAGAGATTGTAATTTTGTACTGTAATTGTAATCTACTAGACAAAATCTAGAATTTCTTCCTCTTAACATTAACTGCGTTCAAAACAAAGGCCGTATGCTCTGCCTAGGCTTTTTGCAGTTAATTGCAACACAGCTTGTGCCTTCATAAATCTCACTACATACAAAAAATCTGTTAATCAACCACTTGGAGAAAATTATTTCAGATCTTCTCCCAGTAATTAACAATTTAAAATGGTCCAATGAAGATGGGAAACCCAAAACTAAAATACTAAGAATGGGTTTGGAAGATAAAACCAGAAAATATTAAGCATAAAGAGCTGACTAGGTAGCTCTCACAGTTTAGATGTTCTGTGGCCTAAGGGAAGAACAGGAAATTGCTGGGGTGATGAGGATGAGCAGCCACTGCCTAATTTGTGGGATTCTCAGTTGCACCACAGCTTGCAGCAGAGATCTGGTCTCCAAAGGTGGTTGCTGGCAGCACACTTCTCCTCACTGAATACTATGGTAAGGAGTAGGGTGTCCCTGAAAGGCAGTGATTTGTTCCCATTGTGCTTGGCACAGTGTGAAAACATTCTCAAATGCTAACAGGTCAGTGTAAACAGGAGACTTAAAAGAATAAGCTCATTACAAAGAACTTTAGGACACAAAGATCTCTTACTGTGTACAGTAACTGCTCTGATATTGTGGATGTTCCAGCACTAACCTGCTACAAGCAATATATTTCACTCAGCTTGAGTAAGAAATAATTCTGCTAACAGGATGCACAAAGATCATCAGAAGAATCAGTAGAGCTTTGTGCAGAAGTTTTATTGTTCTCTCTTGTACTAGCTATTGGAAGGCAGATAAAAATCTCAGTTCTTGCCCTCTTGTGGAGGACAAATGGTCTTTTAGACTGAACTAGGTTGAAATTAGGAGAGCTAGGCTTCGTCCTGTTGCCTACAACTAGTATCAATTTTCCTTGTGAGCTTGAGCCTGAGAGCTTATTTAACCATTAAATAATAACAGCATGTTTACTTTTCTTTCACAGATGCTTGTAAGATATAATTCATCTCTACAGAGACCCTGACCCTCATGTCATAGAATGGTTTGGATTGGAAGGGCAGGTGGTAAGTGTTGAGTTCCCAAGTATTAATATTATTGCCAACAGCAACAGTTTTTTTAAACTCTTGGAGTTAATCTTCAACATTGCAGGGTCCACTAGTTTTGCGTGGGCTCATAAGTTTACAATTAGACTTGGCATTACAAAGAAGGTTAGTGCAGATCTAACTTGGCAGGAATACACCCCATCTCAGGTCCACTTCCAAACATCTTTACCTGCAGTTAGAAAGATATAGGAGAAAAACAAAAAACAAACATACCCAGCTCTGGGAAGGAATGGATGCAGCAGTTTACCTAGCCCTCTAAAGAAGTATAATCTTTTTTGCACTGGACTTAGTCCGAGTCTGATGTACTCATATCACAAATTTAGATTGTCCATACCATACTCTTACTAAAGTATCTTCCAGAGTATTTTTACAATTACTTGACATTTTCATCTACATTTTGAGAATTTTTAAATTTACATAATGAAACTTTACCTCACTTTCTACACTGTGGCTCTCAAAAAGCCTGAGAGTCACACTGGAAACACAACACCATAGAGCAGCGGGGTTCAGATTCCAGGAAAGAGAGACAGACAGCTCAGCTCATCAGAAGTGTCTACAGAAGAAGTGTAAACTCCCTCATTGGTTTCAATGGAATTTTGATCAGGTGCTTAAAAATCTGAAAGGAAACTTTGCAGTTAACTATTAGCTTCTCTGGTTCTGGTCTCACTGAAATTAGTGGCCTGTCAGTTATTAGTACTTACAAAAAAAAAAACATTTCCTGGAGGTTTTACATTTACCTTCTGCCTCCCAGCATTAAGGAGTGTTCAGACACTCAACCAACATTTTGAATACAGCATCTGGGAATCATAAAATTGAAGTATTTTTTTTTCTTAATAGGTTACTAGTTTTCATGTGCATATTATTTTAAAAACATGCTTTTAATATGGAGATTAAATTTGAAAAAAATTAAGATCTCTTAAGATTCTAACTTTCTTGTGTGGTGCCAAGGATTCCAAGTACTGCCTACCCTGCTTTAAGATATTCTCTACAAGCATTTGTAGCAGTGGGAGGGCTGAGCTTACCTCCAGATACTGACTGAGCACACGCAGAGCTTGGTCTGCAGCTCTGAAGACGTTCCGCCAATCAAAGTCTGCCATTCCCTTCTCCCGGCTCTCTGGAGACCCGTTGTGGAGAAAGTTGATTATATGTTCAGCTGTTAAGCCTTCAGCACCCAGCTGACTGTTCAAGAAGTCCCTCACTGTAGGGTGCTTCAGAGAGTCCTGCAGAAACACATCAGGACAGCTTCACTACAATGATCCTTTTCACATGCCCTGGTTAGCCAGAAAGGTTTCCATTCCCATAGCTCTTCCTGAGCTATGAAGTAGCACAAAAGGGAATGCTAAGGAATTAAATCTATAAATGGGCAATTGCATAGCTGAACTGGAGGTGAGACTTGAAGAACAGATGAAAATAAATTTATCCTTGACTATTTATTGCATTGTTTCCTTATAAGCGAGAGGATAATTGTAATAAATGTCTAATGTAATATAGAATAGTGTGGAAAAACAAATGTTTCCTCTAACACGAACTGCTTTATAAATTTTAACTACAGATATCGAAGTCTGATCTAAGTCAGATCTAAGGGATGAGGAAATAAGCAATTTTCTAATGTAAATCTCTGGGCTCAGCAAAAACATGGTCCTACTGCCTTCTTTGCCTATACAGAACCAAAGAAAACAAAGTTGTCTGTTCTTGAATGACATTTTGGAGAGTCAGGGAAGCAGTGACTGCAGTCTTTATTACGAAGTCACTAGCTAGATTCTAGAGAGTGTTCAGATCTGAGGTTTTGTCTCACAGAAGCCCAAAGTAGCCCAGAGTAGCCTTCAAACCAAGCCCAGTAACCAGTCCAACAGCTTTAAAGGCCACAGATTCCTTGCTGCAAAGGTTGTGCTTCCAGCCAAACCTTCCAAATGAAGTATCTTCTCCCTTAGTAAAAATAAAGGATGGTGAAAGGCTGTTCTGAGGATCCCTACTAAAATTATAACATACACGGATCATGTTCATTTGCAGGCTGTTTTGGAAGAAGTACCACAGCTGAGGTCCTACTTCTTCCCAAGCTTTGGTCAAAAGTCTCAGGCGTTCAAGTTCTTCAAAAGTGGAGTTTGCCTGAAGAATAAGAGAGCATAGAAGAGTGTTAGAAAGCGAAGGAGATCAACAAACAGAATTTATGTTTCAGATATTCAGTGACAGTGAAACCTGTAACTTACAAATGTAGTTTTTACCTTCAATACTGAGGAAACTTGTTAAAATAGTGGAAATGTTAATAATCTTCAGAAAAAGGATTTGTAAAATCCAACTGGAATCAAAGTAATTTCAGATAAATTTCTGTTTCATATGTAAGGGGAAAAACAAGTGCACATTAACCCCAGATAACTCAAACTCCTTTAAATACTCAGGTTTTAGGTAGAATGATTTCTTCCTTTCTTTTTCCCTTGACTATTTGTCTCCATTAAGAACTAAAGGGAAAGATGAAAAAGTGGGTAGATGAACAAATGGGATGCAGTTGGAGAAGACAGATATTCTCATAGTTAAGATACTAAGATTTTAAATGGTGGGCTAGTGTAAATCTGATGTTTTCCTGTGTGAACTATGAGCAGCAGTTCTCCTGTGCCTTAAATAGACATTGACAGGAAATCAATTGCTGGTTATGAGGTGGCCAAAACCTAGGTCATAGGTGACCTTTATTTAACTACTCAGATTTATTTCCCCAGACTTCAACCACTTAGCTGAAGAGCCCGGGCTCCATCCCATTTTCATTAAGTGAAAACTATTTGTCATTACACCAGATATAATACTAAACCATGATGTTGTAATTGTTTTGTAATTTCTCAGTGTTAGGTCTCAAGAAGTCCAGCCAAGCCTCATAGCTGCCCCATTTAAATATTTACTGGCACAGAGCTGCTAATACTCTTATGTCTGTAACATATATATAAACGTGGCTATTTTTACTATTGTAAATGGGGAATCGTGCCAATGAAAGGCTGCTTGAGCTGGAAAAAGCATGCACTGTGGATCAAGCTGGGATGAATCAGTGAAGATCTGTTCATCTCCTGTTATTTTACACGAAGAGTAACTGTCCCTCCTCTGATGACCACTACGACAAATGGAGTTCTGAGGAGAAAATCTGATTAGGTTGTGGTAGCTGAGTCATTCTTTTTCAAAAGATGTTTCTTAGTACACAGTTTTTTAGAAATGCATATTTTTGTATTTCAGAACTTCTTACATTTTTTAGGATTTGCCGTACAGGAGGTGAATCAGGAGCAAAGAGGATTTTTCCCATCAGCAGGGGCTTCACAGCACTCCAGGCTATTTTGGTTAAAGGGTTTGATTCCAAGTTCTGGATCACTGTGTTACAAAAGGGTGCTAAAGACAGAAAGAAAGAGTCTTTATGTAACCCTACTCAAATCCTACCATATATAATGTCCTGCAGGGCATTTTGCTGGCCATATGGACAGTTAAAACCATGTTGAATCTGAATGGGTTACACACATTCTGCAATGGAGAAGTACAGTGTCTGAATAGATGGCACAGACTATTAAGTAGATATTGGAGGTGTAAACCAGACACCATGGAAACTGGAAGAGTAAATAATAAATGTAACCATTTGAAAGCTGCTGGTATTTATATGGTATTTCAAATGGAAGGAAACTAGATGGCTCAGATCTCACTGAACAATTTTCAGCTCAAATTGCTTTTCCTAATTACTTAGCTCCTTCATATTGCTGTTGATACTGATACGAAGCTATTTTTCCTCCTATTAGCAGTTAATTCTTACACAGCATAAACTATTGGACTGGAGATCCAGCAGGCTTGGATGTTGAACTCCAGAACAGTTCAGAACTGGATCCTACAACAATTTAGAATTAAACACTTTAATGTAAACATTTTTATCTTACTCCTGTGCTATGAAGTAATTAGTTTACTTCAGTAGCATTCAACTGCTTTGTTCCCTGGCTGAAGAAATGGAGTACTGGGCCTTTTACAGGTCTTTTGAAGGTTCAGACACAAGCAGAGCCAAGGATCAACACGAACAGTGAAAGGTAGGAGTCTCTATACAGGCAAAGTGCTTACCTGTACTCTGTAACCATGCAACCATAGCTATCTAGTGGAAGGGCCACAGCAATCTACTACCAGCTATAATACAGCTCCTAGTACAGAAGCAAAATTGCTGGTGGTCTCAATGTAGAGAAATATAGAGAAAAACTAAAATAGCACACAGAAGGGGACATAATAGAAAAATAAAATAATGAATGGTAGAAAAGATAAAATAGGTTCCTCTTTGCATTCTCTGCTATTACAATAACAAGAAGATAAGTGAAGAAATAAAAAAAAACAACTGGTAAACCAAACTCTTCCTGTGTAAGATTTAATTATGCTGTAGAACATTACTGTTACAAAACACATGTACTTTTATGCAGGAAGAGAATAGCCATCATGTATGAAATTGAGTATTATTTAAAAGGAGAGATTTAAAAATTCCTATGCTCTAGGCTGTCAATCAAGTCGAGAGGCTTTAAAAAAATTGTCTTAGAGAAAAGGAATTCTAGAATGTGGCACTATTTTCCTGAACCTTCTTCAGAAGCACCCAGTTCTTCCTGATGTAAGTAGCAGAAGACAGGGGGATTGTCTTAATTATAACAATGATGATGCTTATGAAGTAAGGATGAAGAAAAGCTATTTCACCTGTCTCCAGTTTCCTGAATCAATAGCTTAAAAGTGTTATTTTATAAAAGCAACAGTAGTTTTCTAATATAAGCTGCACCCATCTACAGCCTCTGTAATGGTTTGGTGGAAAGACTTACTGGTTGTATTATCATAATGGTAACTGGATTTCTGTCTTGTTGAGTCAATCCCCAGGAAAGCTTTGTAGTTATTATCTTCATACCAGTTGAAGGACAGAACTCTGGATCCACCTCCTTCTGGGTAGCCACAAAAAAGATCAGACAGGGAGCTCATCAACTGGCCTAAGGATTCTGGCCTTCCGTCTTGTACAAATGGTTGCAGAACCACCAAAAGGTCCTGAACACTTGTCTTCCTGGCTAGCTGCAGTAAGACAAGATCTTGTTAATAGCAATCCTCAAAGGAGATAAGTATCTGGTGAGGTCTGAGCTGTGCCCAGATGGGTAAAGTATGGATGCAGTCAGAGCCTCATCCTTTCATCTGCTCTGTACTGGTCACAAGCACCATTTTCAGCTCTTGTTCTCTCATGTCTCATCTGAAGAACTAGTGCTTATGTCTACATTTATTTTTTAATGAGAGAAGAATTAACTTCTAAGGAATCAGCTCTTCTCAAACAAGTCTATTTTCTTTCTGATTAAGCAGGTAACTGGAACATAAAAGAAAAAAGGAAAAGGAAGACTATGCACTACCCAGAAAAGTGATGTTATCTTTTATGAGACCACTTACCTTTTGCACTGCTTGGGAGACATTAGACAGCACCCTCCTCCAGGCCTTCAGGTCAGCACCTGGTGAGTTTCTGTCCAACACACTGGGAAGCTGTGAATACAGAAATACAGATGAGTTTTGTACAGTTTCTACATGACAGCAGCTGCTACAGTGACAACAGAAAATCTAAATGGCATCTCTGTAGCTCAAATACTTTGAATTATTTGGAACAGAGTCTTGTAAGCCTGTGTGTGGGGTCACAAATCCAGTACCCATGTGCTGACTCACATAGCAGCCTGTGTAAGTGTTCTGTGTAAGGCTGAAACAGTCACAGGCCACAACTTGGAATTTGTTCTGCTTATCTACACCTAGTATGCCAAAAGGTGCAAAAATAGAGAAGAAATGCAGGAACTGGGATTTCTGAGGAGCTGCTTCTCACATAGGCTGTTCTTCCAGTGAGATGTACAGACTCTTGGTAACTTCTGAATTTAGCGAAGATTGGGATGCAAAACCCCATTTGCCATGGAGGTAAATAACTGGTAGTACTTTACACTTGAGAGACTTCCTGATTTTGGAGACAGTCTGCTCCTTGATGTCTGCCAGATCTGACAGAAACTATGACTTCTCCAGGCTCCTGCAGACTGGCTAAATGGCCCTTCCAGCAGAAGTTAATGCTTCTTAAGAAACAGGTGACACCATGGTGTGCTATCACAACTTGCTGGCATCCCCGCATCCCTCTTGGTCAGCTGTCCAAAGAATCATTTGTGCTTGGAGTTAGCACTTGAGATTTTCTCAGGCATACATTTCCTCTGTATTATCTGGATGCTTAGATAGCTAGACTGTAATATTTATGAGATAAGCCCCTAAAAACTCTTCCCTAAAATTGTGTAGCTATACATCATTCTGATTCCCTGCCATTCCTTTCAGTCAGTAAGTGGTTAAGAAAGCAGAGGATAGCTGCACTGTGAGGGTACCTGGCAGGGAATCATAAAGGCAAGAGGTTTTTATGGAAACTTATGTTAGCATGTTCTGATCTGTCACTTGCAGTTTAGGCAGGAAGTATATACACAGTGCTTCAAAATACACTTCTTCTTTGTCCCCTAGGTAGGGGAACAAAGCCTGCAAAGATTATACAGCATTCTTAGAGCATTTCCCTTAACCTGGCCTGTTTGAAGCTGTGAGCAACAGGTGGTGTAAAAAATCTGAAGCTAACCTGGGATAAATATGGAATTAAGAACCTCCTTCTTGTAGCTAGAGGAAAAGAGAAATAGGGGTAAAATTACATGTTTGGTCCTAAATATTATTTCTTGCAGCAGGCATTCAGTATGAATCAGGTCTTAATAGAAATGTTCTAAAATGATTGAATTTGTACTCAGCTAGTTCATGTTCTCTAGAAGCACACATAGGACAGGATGAGCAGACATTATGTACAAACTACACTCTCACTTGACCTAAATATCAGACCATCCAGTTAGAAATGTTTATTGACTTGAAGCACAGAGGAGGATGAAAGCTTTCCCCAAAATATTTATCCAACTTATACATATTCACTGGAAATTAATATGGTGTCGTGAAAAAAAGGAAGAGCATAAACATTGAACAGTTTCCTTCCAACAATAGAAAGCCCAGTTCTGGAATCCACAGTCAGCTGACCATCCCAAAATAAGCCCTTACTCAAACAAGGAGCTCTGCAAAAAACAAATGCTGGTATGTGATTGGTTATACTATAAAACTGTAGAACTGACTGTGTTAGAGTGCAGAAAAGAACCTGAGTCTTGAATACACAGGTATTTCCAACACAGAAGTTTTAAAAGTAATGTAGAATTTTAAAAAGTTCAATGAAGATTCGTTCTGCATATGTAACTGAGCATACAGGGATTACATATCAAGTATGTGGTGATACTGACCAAAGAGGCTGTTTCAGCAACACGTGTCAATGCTTAGTGAAGAACATATCTCCACACAAAATTGCAATAAGATATTAAAGAAT
Source organism: Hemiprocne comata (assembly GCA_020745705.1). Taxonomy (NCBI): domain Eukaryota; kingdom Metazoa; phylum Chordata; class Aves; order Apodiformes; family Apodidae; genus Hemiprocne; species Hemiprocne comata. The sequence goes on along the minus strand of CM036593.1, from coordinate 15,028,699 downwards.
TTTCTTTTCATTTATTTATAATGTTCAAAGAACTTCTGTCAAAGCTTAAACAGGCCAGTTCAAGAACAGCAGTGCTCCTTGCTGCAGCTGAGCCAGACAGACAGTAAAGGAAGGGACTTTTTCTGTCTCTGCTTTGCTCTCAAAAATGTGAGTTGCTTTAATTTCTGGTAAAAACCCCTAGAGGGTATACATAAGCATATGAAGGATTCAAGTGTATGTTTATATACATACATACCTGAATATGCTGGTCACAAATTCAACAAGAAACATTAATTTAAAAGTGGTAGAGAAGCACACGGTAAAAATACCTGTGGCAAGGAATGCTTATGCACAGTGTATCATTTAGTTTAACAGGAGTAACTGGATGGATTTTGATTTAAAAGGGGGCTATTTTAGCTTAAACACAGACAATTGCTTCATCAAATCTCATCTTTCCATGGCAGTAAAATCATGATAGGTTGGCAGCTTAATTTTAAAGCCAGGCAGTGCAGTGTGCATATTTACATGAAGTCCTTAAATGCTGAAAACCTATCTTTGAACTACTGTAGCATCAATTTGCTGCTGCTTCCAGCAAGCATCAGATAAATGAAAATATCGGAGCATATTTTTAGTAATGGAAAAAACAGCTTTCAAAAGCTGACCACAGATTCTTATCAGGATTGGCAAAATCACATGGGCACAATGAATGACTGTCAGTGCTACAATAATCAAACAGTAATTTGGCTAGTGTGTCAATGAAAGCTTCTGGCATCCTCTGTTCCTAGTTCCCAGCAACTCAAAGCTAAATAAAATCCATATTAAATTAATCATGATGTTACAGTGCTGTGGCAAAAGAGTCAGATCAATACTTTCTGTGTAACTTCAGCAGTTGCTCATAAATCCTGCTTGCTGTATACAGCAAACTGTCAACGTGATGATCTCACGGTACTACGTTACAAGGTGAAAAATAGCAAATTAAATTCACTGTTGAAAAATGCAAAGTCATGATCATGGGGAAAACAAGCATGAAAGATGTACACACAGTGATGGGCTCCTAGTTTGCTATCAGGAGGAAAGAGACCTCAGAGTCTTTATGACTCTGAAAGCACCAGCTCAATGTGCAGAATACAAATGGAGTATTAGAAAAATACTAGGACAAGAACAGAGAGCAAAGGCAAAAACACACCTACCAGTATGCCATTGAATATATATAATATAGAAATTAATATTACTTTTTTATATGTAAATAATAACAAATATAAAAAGGCATTATATTGCCATACTGAAACAAACTTGCAGTTGTGGTTAATTTACAGCAAGAAGGCCACAGTAGAAACAGAACAGCACAAAGAAGTGCAATAAAAATGAACAAAGGTAGAGGAAAAGCTTCTACAGAAGAGCGATGAAAGCCAGTACAACTTGTTTTGTTTCAGGATTTTTTTTGGAGGTTGTTTTTGTTGGTTTGTTGGTTTTTTTTAAGAAAAGGCTCATAAAGCTAGCCCAACTCAAGCTGCGTCATGGCTTTAACTTCTGTGCAAAATTCTGTCTTGCTGGATGGTGCAAAGACAGGATGGGTTGTATGTGCTATTTTGAGAACCCTCAGGAAGGTCCCTGTAGGTCTTGCCACATGCTGTTTTGCTACACAAAGGGGAAAAAAACAGATAATAGTTTCACATGCACTCTGATTTTAAAACTGCATTTGAAGCTTTCAGTTCTGTTGTGCTGTGAGTTTAATCTGTTTCATCCCAAAGCATACCCGGAATTGTCTAGTGTCCTGCTGATGGAAGGTTAACAATCACACATCCATAACCTTACATTTGTAGGGGTAAACAAACAAAGTCCACTGGAATGTTGGTGATGTATTACAAAGAAAATTCTTGAAGGGCAATGATATATCAGCCAAAAAATGACAACATAAGGCAGGATCATTGTGTTAATACTTACCAGCTGAAATAGCTTAAAGAAATCAACATTTGCATACAAGGCATCTTCCACTCTCTGTAGGCTTTCCTGGGACAAGGCACACATGGCCTTGTGCACAGAAGGTAGACCTCTTCTACTGCTGAAGATAATAAAACGGTCCAGGAGCATCTGACTGCAAGCAATGTCCTTCAGAGTCAAGTTAGGGACACCGTAGGCAAACTGTAACCAAAAACAATGTTTCATTTACTGTTGTGGAACCTCCATACTGCTCAGAAACAATTGAAGATTTATCAGAAGTGGACACTTTGATATCAGTCCCTGCTACTATTTTCATGAATGGCAGAAGGATGTGGTCAGCTGAAACATTAACTCCTGAACCACCTTCACTTGGTGTTATGCTAAATAACCTTACCTTCAGTCACATTTTTCCTCTTCTCATAAGTGATTCTTCCTTTCATTGCAAAAGTTCTTGTGAATTTTCTTCTCTTTCTCCCTGTCATCTAAGCACACCTCATGCCATGCAACCCACCCTTGTGGCTAAGGAGGAATACCCATGCCTTGCTTGAAAGTATTTCCACAGGACAAGCCCATTAAGCCACATCACTCTACTTTCTATGTTTAGGCTAGCTATATTTTTGCTGTCGGTTGCTCTAAGATAAAAAGGCCAGTTGCACTGACTTTCAAGCTTGACTTCCCTTAGTATTTTATTTCAGTTATGACTATTCCACCCCAATGCCTTCCTACAGCTATTATTCATTGTCATTGTGCACAGGCATACAGCCAGGCTTTACACAGCCATTTTACATTAAACCACGCCCATCTACTGTTTAGCACTTCTAATATAAACATGAAACAGAAAAAAAAAACCTGTTATCTTTAGTGTTTAACCACTGGGAACAGATCAGTTTATAGTTAAACTACTGTAAATGTAGAACAACTCCATAGAATTCAGGGGATTTACTTGCTATTTACATTGTAGTGGAATACTCTTGGTAGTATATGGTTCAGTTCTAGTTTTTTTATAATGGACAGAACACATGGCAATATAATAAAGTAGCACTGGAACTTGCTCATAAGCTACTGTTCCAATCCACGATCCACCTCCTTTCACAGTACAAAATTCAGTTGCTTTGGAGACTGGATTCAAGCTTGAGGAGTTATACATTAAGTGCTTCAGATGTCAGAAGCTACCAAAAAAAATAAGTGTGGCTGTGGGAAGTCAGTATCCAGGATAGGAAAGGTAGGGAAAGAGAGGTCTAGTACAACATTATATTTTTTTGTCTACCATGACTGTCCTGAGTTTCAGCTTATGGAGCTCCCATTGACCAAAAAAAGCACCTGAATCAAGCACAGCTTGTGTATTGAAATAATGACGTAAGAAAGAGATGTGAATTTCTAATAAAAGTATCTGAGAGATACTGCCCCTATCATCACTACAGCTTTTCCCATAAAAAAGGCATTATTAACACAAGCTGGGCAATGTAGAGAGAGGCAGAATGGCAAAGAGGAAATGCAACTGATACAGTCTGGCTTGCAGATACCCACCAAACACCCCCACCCTCCCTCAATAAATTGTAATTGGATTTAATTGACTTTATGGCAGTGAAAGAATTTGCTTGTTTGCTCAGTCACTTATGGTCTGAGGATGCGTGTGAAAAGAACAGCATGTTTCAACCCAATATGTCTGATCAAGCACAGTCCTCTGCATCCATTGTGAACTGCAATGAAACTGAGCTGCACAGGGACGCAGCCTGGGAACCTTGTTTTGACTTGTGAAACAAGAAAACTGTGACATTAGCATAATTGAGAAGGATTAAACACAGAAAAAGAAAGAGAGGTTATTTACAAACTGTAACTGCATTTCAGGAATGTTCATGAACAGATGGGATTAGAAAAACATCAAACCTCCGCCCTTCCAATTTTTCCGGTAGGGTGGGCTGTTGCCAATCTTTCCTGAACTTCTTATTGTGTTTTAACAGCAGTCTCTTATCCTTATCTTAGAATGGCTCAAAAAAGCAGGCCCCCAGAGGAAAACTTCCATACTTTTTTTTTCTTAAAATCAATGTGTCACCATTTGGCCAAAGCTGGCAAGATGAAGCCCAAATTATTTTTTCAGCTAGTGGCTGTTTGATCAGGTTTAGCTTTCAGCTCTGTGTGTCATTTCCTGCACTCCCAGGCAGCTCAGACCTAGATCTGCAGCCAGCTGCTGGCAACAGTCAGGTTCTTGTAAACAAGTTACTTTCAGGTTGGTCAGCCCTGTGTGGTCAAAACCAGGAGAAGAGGGTGTACAGAGATATGCAAGCAAACACAGGGAAGAGCAACATGAAGAGCTATCATGGTTGAGGGTCGAGATGATCGCAGATGTAGGTTCTAGTCATGGCTCTGCAGCTTCTACCTCAACCTACCACAAGTGCAGCTGGAGTAACTTGCTTATCAAGAAATGCTATAGGAATTAAGTTATTTATTTCCCATAGAAGAGCAAGTGTTCAACTCCTATTGAAAATAATTATCCTATCGTCTTTTGAAAATTACAAGATTAGTTTTTCCGCACAAGTTTCTCTTGGAGGAAGTATTCAGAGCACTTGCTTTACTAATATCTGTAAATCAGCTCTTGTGAGATGATCCTGTATCCCTGTGGTTACTGCCCAGAAGAAAGCTTCGTGGAAGACAGCAAAAGTATTTAAAATCAGGTCTCCTCTAACTTCCTTTCTAACTCATGTTCAGATTTCTTTAAATTTCTAGCATAAAGAGAAGTACATCACTTTCTACATTAACACAGAAAATAGAGCAGAAAGACACCATGTTCCAGCAGGTTTCAAACATACTTTTGGTGATGGTGTTGAAAATTTCAGTCCTGCATACACTGGCAGGCAGAGTTTTTAACAGCAGATGAAAGAATTCCACTGAAGAGCTAATAGACAACACAGCAGCACCCAGTTCACTTGGTGCAGCAGATCTCTGATGAAGAAGAGGTTAGGGACAAAAAGGGAAAGAGATGCCCAGCAAGATACCTGTATATATTCTGGCTGTTGCAAGAAAGGAAGCAGATTTTCACTATCTCAGCTGACACAGAGGTGTGAAAATAAGTAGGATATAACAATTGACATTGGCTTTGGTATGGTCTTGTGGCATTATTTCATGAAAAAGTGAGGAAAGTCTTCTGTTACTAGTCAAAAATACATCAGATAAGTAGTCTGGCTACTAGTCACACCAGCTGGAACCTGCGGTGCACAAAAGGAATTGCTTGCAAGTTCATTAATGCCCTCCCTCCTGGCCATACACCATTCCAGCATTTGTGTTTCATGTGCCAGTGAAAAAGAGGAATTGTGTCTTTCAGCCTCAGTTATTCACTTGCTTCCACCCACACACTAATGCAGTATAAAAATTGTTCCAGAGTTCTGATTCAGCAATATTCATTCATTAATACAGCATTCCTCACAGAGCTCCCAGCCACCAGTACATGCAGAGGCAGACAGCCTGGACCTGGTCAAACAGTCCACTACTTAGCTGCTTCAGAAGGGATTTCACCTGCAGTTTTCACTTGGAATTTTCTGAGTAGATCTATTATTCAATCAGAATCTAAGAAAGTGGGTCTGCTTCTCTATTCCCGCCTATTCATGTGAGACAATGCCATAAAGCCATCGTATTACTCTGCTGTTAGGGCAGAGAATGTTAAATTTAGAACCTCATATGGTTCTCTGCTGCTATTCATCAGGCCTGCTGTCTCAAAAGGATGGACAGCTGCCTTAGGCCAAAGGCTTTTGAGCCATTTCTTTAATCATGGGGGGATGCATTGCTTGGCAGTATTGTTTCTTGATGCTCATTATTTGAGAGCAACAACAGCCACAAACAAAAAATGTTTTTTAAAGACAAAACAAACACCTCTTCTTCTAGATTCATGAAAAACTAAGGGAGAAGTTGTACAAACAACATATAAGGCAAAAGGTATTCTGGCAACAAGGCCCTCACTGAGGCTACTTTGTGTACAATTCAAGAGACTGCATTCCACACAGGTAACAGCTTGGTAGCTGTTATACTCTACCCACCTGTTCAGGGCGCACTTGAGCATTAATAAGCTGGAAAACAACAACATCTGGGAGGCCAACATCTTCCAGCAAGAAGGAAGTGAGTGTTTCCCCATCTTTCAAAATGTCTAGGATTCGTATTCCTCTTCCTAGGTGAAGAAAGGAATGCAGAGATCAGGGAGATATCAAAAAAAATTAAGCTAAAGAACAACTCATATCCTAGCCTAAACCTGTAAAAACTATGTGCTTTGTCTCAAATACTTAGTAGTGACAATCAGAAAATGTTCAGAAAATGCTGAGTGTTCTCATTCTGCATATCTGATCTCTCAAAGATGTTGCAGACTAAAACTTCAGCAATGGAAGTATTGAAAGCATCCCTGACTGCATGTGAAAGTGTCTACCTTTTTTGAGGTAATGCTTTATATTAACAGTTCAGATTCGAGTCTGCTACTGTTGCTAATATTCTTTAATCTGGGCCTTGCGTAAGTAACTTTAGCCAGGTCTTTACATTTACACTAATTTATCACTTGCTGTCGATTAATCTTAGGTAGTTATTCTTTAGTACTGTAAAATTGGCTCCTTGAAAAATCTTTCATGACAAAAAAACTAATTGTCCATGTAGAAGCATAAATTGTTTGTAGATTAATAGTCATATTATACTAGATTACCAACTATTCAACTAAAAACTGGCAAATCTTCAGGCAAACCCATGAGACTACCCCACACATTAACACATGTTAAACACATCAGAAGCCACCAAACTTACCTAATCCCATCTATAATGTATTCAGAATACTGCTGCTATTGAAGACAAACAGTGCCAATCTTTTTTAGCCTGTCTCTGTTACAAATCACAATCAGTGTGAATTCCGCCTCAGTATGGTCCAAGTGAAAGCTTGGAAAGTGAATGTTGCTCGTGTCTATTGACTACTACAGCTTTATTAAAGGTAGTTCACATAGCACCAGACTGCGGAAAGAATGCTTGAAAAGCATGAGTTCTTCCAGTCATTAGAACAGGCAGTTGAAACAGATTGGAGCAGCATCTGTCATGCTGACGTGGGGAACGTAGCTTTAGACATCTCTGCATAAACGTGCACAAATCTGCTTCTGAGCATCTCCATTCTGTGAGTTCAGCAGAGTCTTATCAAAGTTTGACAACTAACTTCCACAATTCCATCTGCAATAAGCATATTCTCTCCCAGAGCTGCAAGGGCTGAGCAGAAGTTCTTCAACTGCTCCTCCATGTATTTATTCAAGCAGTAAACACTTAAAACAATAGTAGGGGCCTGTCCCTCATTGATGCCTTTCCTGGCACCCAGACATTGTGGAGAAAAAAGCGCACCAGAGGAACACACCTCATCGAATATGTCAGTGCAATGGGACAAGGAAGGGGGACTCAAGGGGTAGATCTGGTTTAAGGAATCAGGAGAAGGAGCAGTCTCAATTCTGACATTTATTAATTTTTCATTGCTCAGCTTTGCAGCTATAACAACATTCTGTTAAGTTTGTTACTTACAGGCAATACTAAGCTATACACAGAACACTCAGTAAATTCTTCAGTAACTTTTTTTGTATGGAAAATGTTCATGTTTTATTAGTTGAGCTCCACAGCTGACTTTGTTACTTTGTTTTATGAAACAGAAGATTCCAAACATATGGGTTTTTAAAATAAAACACATTAAAACCCCCACAGACTCTGAAAGAGCCTTATGTTTCACAGGAGTGGGGAGGAATTTACTGTGCTTTCCAACTGCTGAGTAAAGTTGATACTGGATGCAAAGGCAACTGCCCAAACCATGGGGTGTGGTCTCTTAGCAATATGCCACAAATCCATGGCATGTCATGCTTCTCCTCACCTCTTAGTAGGTGTGTTTGGTTTCTATAGATGTGTACAAACCACAGCTCAGATTATACTCAAGTTCTTGTTGTTTGCATTCTAGGGCATTTCGATTGCCTCGCTGTTGCTTAGTTCTAGTTAGAAACCCCAAGTAAGATAGTGGAACATGTACAGTGGAACAGTGTATCAGATGGTTTATACAATTCTTATTTAAAATATATAGACAGTTACTATTTGATTTTAATAAGAATATTATACCTGTAGAATGGCACAGATCAATTATCAAAGCCGGTCCATTTTTGTGCCTTAAGTTTCAGGGATGTTTTTTCAAATTTTGTACTGAAAGTCCAACTATTTAATTAAAAATTTATTACTAGCCCATTTCCTATTCTTTCCTAGGATTGTGTTTTGAGTTTGGCAGGCTGTTTTGAGTAAAAATTAATGGAGTAATACAATTAGTAATCCTGTTTATAAGAAGTCTGCAATATCTTCTCTAAACACATCATCAAAACAAGAAAATGTTTCCTTTTTCACTGTTCAAACACTTGAAACAAGTATCTCTAACCTCTTCTCTGGGTCATGCTCGTAGTATACATTCTGGCCTGTTCCTAGCTTTTAATTCCTCTGCATCTTACAGTGACACTTTCTTACTGCTTCTGCTTCCAATGTAATAATAATTAATGAAATAAATAATTAATGAAATATCTTCATCCATGTGTTTTATTTTGGGTGGCAAGATATCTGTATGTTTTTGTGTTTTGAGCTTTGTCTACTGTTATTTAAGGAGGATAATTGTAGAATGGAGCTGATTGCCTCTCTCTCTCAAATGAAATGTGTTTGTTAGAACACTGGATGACTTTTAACTTACCCACTCTAACAGTAAACAGAAATCATAATGCTGTCAGTCTGCAGAGTAACTGGTTGTTAGTTGTCAACTCTCAGAAGGAGAAATTAAATAGTCTAAAGGATATAGACAAAACAATTACCTGAAATTCTTTCAGGATTAGTTCTCATTGTTTCCATAAACTGAGTCATAATGATCAGGTCTTCCCAGATTCTGCCAAGGTCGTGGATTTCAGGGGTTTCCAGTAAGAGTTCCTGAGCATCTTTATATACCCTTGCAAGGCTGAAAGAAGAGATTGTGAACCAACAATACTATAAAATTGATGACTCTTAAGAACCTTTCACATAAAAAAAAAAGAAGGAACGTTGACTTTCTCTGTGTTAGGGATGAGTCTTGAAACTCAAAGCTCACTTTTGTGCTGAAAACAGTTGTTTCAGGTGGCATGGAATTCAGTTAGATTTAGGACAGGACCTTCCCCAGACAGTGAAGGTGCAAATCTGCTCTGGTTCTGGCCCAGGCTCAGCTCCAGCAGTTGGATGGGGCACTCTGGGCACATTCAGCTCTGCTCAGCCAGGTAAGTGACATGGAATCACCCAGACAACAGAATCTTCCTCTGTCTCACAGCTCAGTTCCCTCAAATGAAAGGGTGGCTTTTAGGTCCCTTCACAACATTTATTTCAGGAGAGGCAGGAAAACATGAGTGACAGGCTGGCACATGCAGCTGTTCACCTTCTAGTTCTGGGTTAGAACATTCAGTTCAAGCAAGGATACAATCAGGTCCTGTGTTTATAAACAAGTATGAAAATATTCTTACTAGCAACAACAGAGGCCATTACACTTCTTTAATGGTGTTGTTTTTCCATACGTGGAGTGGTATATCTCAGTCCTCATGATTTATTTTAGCTTACAGGAAACAGCAAACAGGAAGGACTAAATTCTTTCAGAAAACACAATGTATGTGCTTCCTTCATAATGCATGGAATTTACCCTCATTCACAAAGGGACAGTTTGCTCTGTAATAACCAATGTAGAAAACAGAACCGTCTAGCTTCACTGTGTGACTGACTGTACCCCATAAAAAAAGTCCAGCTGACTATTTTAAATCCTGTTCACTAGGAACAAAAGGTCAAATGCTAAGTTAACTCCAAGCTACAGACTTTCACATGACTGGAGCTTTAATGGCCTTGACATTGTTAGCTCATGAATTTTAATCATTGGATGCTCCAAAGTGGACTATTTGCACAGGGAGATTTGAAGCATTTTTTATAGCTATTCTAACAGGTTTTGGCTCTAAGGGTCTTTGACTGCTGTCTCTCATGACTCAGCTATAACAAACAATGCAAAGAAACACTACCACAATTCTTCTTCACTAACAGTCCGGAAATCTCCCATCCCACTGTTTTGTTAACAAGCTTAGGATTTGAAGGTTACTGTGTGATTAAAGTCTCTGAAGTATCCAGAAGAAGTAGCAGCACAGATTTTCCTTTGCTGCTACTTCACCAGAAGGAACAACTCAAGTGAAGAGAAAAGAAAGCTTAGTGGTTTCATACTCATATCAAAAATATTTTTCCTGAGACTTTCACTAAGCAGTGGGTAATAGAAATGGGTTTTAAGTGAACACGTGTTCCCTAAAGACTAGTACAATGGAACTCTCTCTCAAAAGGGCCCAAACCTACAATTGTGAGCTCTGTTTCAACTTTGCTGCCATTGTTGGGATGAAGCTGATGTGCTAGAACCAAAAATTTTTGTCTTCCAGTATGTGCACCCTGGTGTCTTCTTAAGCGCTCGCCTTTCCCTTTTTTATTCGCACAACAATTCTTTAAACTATCCCTCAGTACACTGAGGGACCTTTCTAAGAAGGCTGAGGATAATCCATCCTTTCTCCTTGCATCATTCATGCCCATGAATGCTCAAGGGGTGCCAGGTGCAGGCTATCAGCAGCTGCCAGCAGGCAACCCAGTCTCACATGTATCTCTGCTTACATGGAATTTTTGTAGTTGGACACAACACCTGGACCCTCTCCAGGGGTTGGGCTGCGGAAACAGGGGTTGTTCATGTTACAGAAGATACCATGTAACCATGGCAGTGTTCCTGCAGATGGCATTGCCTTGTTTGGGAAGTGACCTAGAGTACAGAAACACAAAATATAAATTATTAATTTCTTTCCTAATGTGGCCTGTGTGAATCCAATTAGCACAATGGGTTGGCTCACTATAGAAGGAATGCAATGGAAATCACACAAGTTTCTCTTTTACTGAGAAAAAAACCAAAACAGGTCACCAATGTAAGCAATATGACTATTTTCAACTGAAATAAATTCTAAGCTAACTTTTTTTTTAAAGTAGTAGTGAAGCAGTACTTTCTCAGTAACAGAATTACAGAAATCTACAACTTGAAATAATCTTGAGACCTCATGTAAGTCCAACCACAAAGGAAACCACAGGAAAACTAGAGCTTTTTTTTTTTTCTCCTCCTCACTGGCAATTCTGACAATATATGGCTACAAATAACTAAAGTACTTGAAGTAAAGTTTGTTCTTTTGCCGCTGGAGAATAATACTTGACTAACAAGTCCCAGTATCTCTCTCAGAACTTGTAGTCATTATCTAGCGCAAGTCAGAACATTAAAACAACTTAAATGTTCTTACATTCATGTTGGTGATACACTGGGTTAGCTTTCCTTAGCCAGACAAGGGCAAGAAATAATGTCAGAGGCCATAAAAGCTCCACCAGAAAACGAAGCTGAAAAAAAAAAAAGAAAATAAATTCAAAATAAATATTACAGATGAACCATGTATGGAGTCACTAAGTGACTAGAGGCCCGTTCTCACAGCAGCAATGCCCAGTGCAGCATGTTCCCATGGTTATCCCTTGCCTGCTTCACCATTTGGAAAGAACACTCAGAAATAGCAAGGACTTTCACCAGAGCCCCATAAAGCATCACCATAAACTCAATGGCTTCTCCACCTCTTCTAAAAAAACATTTAAGCAATCTGGCTGAGGTAAAAGGAGATGGCAGGTAGTACTAAACTGCCAGATAGACTAGATATAAGTCTAAATAGTTTTTATACAAAATGGATGACTCTATAAAAATTCAGACAAAAAGGATTAGATGTGACACACAAAAAATGTGGGGTTTTTTATCCACACTTTTGCAATGCTGGGCTCATTAGCAGGTTGTAATTGCAGTGTGCTTATCCAAAGGCAAAAGACTTCAGCATAAGTTTACATTCTCTGATCTTTTACTTCTTTTTGTCATTATTCATTTCAACAATATTCATTTTCTAATACAGGTAGAAATGCATACATTAAGATCAAACACCTTATTCAATAACACAGATGATCCCATCAAAGGCCACGTTATTGGCCAGATCTTTCAGCACACTTAAAACAGTCACCAGCTCCCAGTCATGACAGAAAATCAAGGGCACTACTTTACCACAGAGCAACATCCTGCCAGGTTTTCAGTCTGTTTCCTCCACTCCTGTGCTTCAGTTTGTTTTACTGCCTCTGTGTGTTTTGGCACAGGTTTGAAACTACAACTCTTTGATCCTGTGACACAGGCTTTGGGCTCTGACGACTGGCTATGGGATTTTTATGTCCAGCCACGTGGCACTTTTTTCTCCTCCCTACAAGACCCAGGACAAAGTCTCTCCAAAACTGGGATTGTAGCACATGCACAGAAAAGCTCTCCTTGCTTTCTCTCTTTTAACTACCACCTCCCCAACCAGATACAGAATATATAACAATAATGCATAAAGTAGTAGAGCCAGAGACAAGATGGGTCACATCCAAATTGCCTTTTTTTTTTTTTAACTGAGCCATGCAGGGCAAAAGATACTCCACAGCATAATTAAGAACATGTTTTTGGAGCTGCTCAGTTTTTTCCACTATAACTTGGTTAAATAGCTTTAGTTAAGCACAGCTTATACCTACAGCAAAAGAGTAGACATCTTTACACCAGGCACCCATTTATTATTTCACACTTTTTCTCTTAAGGGTTTCTTTTTTAAAATAGAACAAAAAACCCCACTGTCACCTAGGAGGTTACACATGGCTGATATTTTTAAAGCCAGACAAAATCTTCCCAGCTGAAAAGGACAGATGACAAGTATTAGAGAAGGAAACCTGCCATTGTACAGCTCTTCTCAACAGCTGTTGTGCCCAGCTCAGAATACAGTGTTACAAACCCTTCTCAGCAGGGGTCCACAAGGTTTGATTAACACCCATTGCCATCCATTTGATAAGACATTTGGGACAAGAACTACACACTCAGACTCAGATGGGTAAGAACTGATGAGACTCCTTGCTTGTCACTTTCTGTGCAGAGCTAATATGGGTTACTGCTCAGATGTCGATTCTTCATTCTTAGGAAAGAAAAAAATCCTCAGACTTGAATTCACTAATTCCCTTCTGTCTCAGCTAACTAGTTTGGAAGAGATTGAAGGCTAAAGCACAAGGGAAGCTTTCTTTCAAGCTGGTACACAACGTGTCATGCAGTAAGGACAGACCAAGTGCTGTCAGTCCTCCTATTATTTCCTTTGATCCTTTTCCTGAGGACAAACAGGTGTCTCTGAACTCACTAGAAGGATCAGACAGCAATCCATAAGCCTGCAGAACCTACATATGAGATAAACAGCCAGAAATCCCAGCAACATGCACAGAGAAATGTAATATCCAGATGGAGCTGTAATGGACCAAGCACAGAGATAACACCATTTAAATGTGACAAGCTTAAATTGGCTGTGTATCAACTACTAACTGTAATTAAGTATCTCCTCTTGTGAATTAAGAGTAAATTATGAACTTGAGTAGAAGATTGGATATGCCTCCAGCTATGGTACTGCATGATGTTTAACAATAAACAGGCTGATTTTCTCAAAACACATTTTATAGCTACTTTTGAAAATACGGATTTTTGTTTTGGCTACCCTGCTTCTCTGTGTGGACAAATAAGCAGGTAGGTTTACATACTTGGAAAAGGAAATTATTTTAAATGACTGTTGTAAAGTGTTTTATTCTTTAGAGTGGAGAAAATATTTCCCTGTTCTGGATTAAATCACTGTGCTTACAAGCTAGGGATGATCATCATAGAAGGGGATCTCTGGCAGCACCAGGAAACACCAAGTTAGCATTTTTGAAAATTCTGTAACAAAAAATAGACAAGAAAAAAAGAGAATTCCTGAAACCCAAGCAGGCACTTTGGGTCACATACCTAATCAGATCTGCCCAAATGAGACAGTATTTCATACCCAAATAAGACAGTAATTCATACAGTGAAAGTACTGAAGAATTACATAAAGATCCATTTGATAAAAAATAAAAAACAATGGCTTCCAATTCTCTCAGTATACATATTTCAAGATCAGAAAGATACGGATTTTTCTGTTTGGAGAGTTTTTTTGGTTGGTTGGGTTTTTTTCTGAACTCATGAACCAACTACACCTCCTTGACATTCAGTAACTGAAGTCCCCTTTCAAAAAGGGGTCCTTATATTTGGTCCAATTTAGCTCAAGTGTCGACTGGTTACTTTCATACTGTATTAAATAATGAGCTGGCAATCTTACATGCATCAGCTCTTGATGGCAATGCAGACTGCAGAAGAAAGTCTGCTGGGAAGCTATGAAAGGAAGGACATGCAGTTTGTCAACAAAGAAAATCAGATAATCCTTTGATCCTGGAAATTCTAGCATGTGAGTCATTCCTAATGACTAAATCAGGTCAGCATAGGTAAGAATTTCCCATTATTCAGTCTGACCATATTGATCTCTGTTATTATGGCAAAATTGTTTGCATCAGTGTTACAGCCTCACAGATGCCCTAAAATAATTTTTATTATTTTTAGTTTTAAACAGGTAGTCTATCTCTAGAGGACCTCAAAGGGCCTTCCTTTGCCTGGAAACCAGGTACAGGGTCTTCATTTGCTCTTTGCTGGACTGAGGTAGTTCCAGTACACCAGATGACCAAGACCTTAGAGTCTGAGGTTTTGTTTGACTCTAAGAAAATATGGCTTAAAGAAAAAGAAAAAAAGAAAGAGTGATTATGGATTAAGGTGGAAAGTAATAGATTAATCTGCTCTAAGTCCAAGTATTCTAAGATCTAAGAATATTTGAGAAGATTTAAAGTATTTCTGATTTTCACTTCTGTCATTCAGTCATATTAATAAAGAGAAAATCTGTGTGAACATTAGGGCCCTGACTTGATTCATGTTTAAGAGCAGTCAAGTGTTCAGGAGCAAATCTAAAATTAGAAATCACTGAATGGTGCCCATGATGTTTTCTAACAGCAGATCTTTTTACGTGAAAATACAAAAATATTACTAGCCACAACTCTTCTCCCGGTACACAATACTATTTGTAAAGAAAATCCCAGTACAAGTATGCTGTGTTTGGTTTGTGAAGAGCAGCTCTGCAAACTGGTCCAGATAAGATCCCAAATAACAAACCCATACAAACATCACGTTTGTTTCTTCAAGGAATCTGTGGTTTTTTATATGCTGATAAGTGCACCAGTCACTTCATCTAGTGGAGTGAATGGTCCAAAGCTGAAATCCAAAGACTAACACTTTACCTTTTGTCTTTTCCGGAGGATCCAGTTCTTCCAGAGTAGAAGTCTGACTTGACTAAAGAAGCTCATTCTTCTGCATCAACACTCCCAGTTAACCTGCAGCAAAGGATGCATTGCCATTTTTCAGCTGACAGCTGAAACAGACCTCAAAGCAGAACAGCTTTCTGTTCTTATTTTAAGAGTATGTTATCAGAGATCAGTTCCTTTCATTGTCTGTACCATTTCATTTTGCACTTGATACACTATCATACATGAAAACTAGTGGTCTTCCTTTGTTTGGAGGCTATTTCCTGTAACACATTTATATGTGCCAAAAAGGAAGAGAGAGGAAAAGCACCTCTTTCGAATGAAAAAAGTAATTAACATTGAACCCAGCTATTAACTTGGACTTGCAGGTGATGAAAGCAGTTAATTATTGCATAATTTAGCAGATTAAATATGTGCTTTTAAATTATTTTTTCCCAAGAAAATAGGGATTTACAACAGGGCATGAGTTAATATACAACTCTTCAGTTACTATGAAAAAGACAGAATTAGGTTTTCCATTCAGACGCTATAAATGTGTATTGATTAAAGCTGCCTGGAATGGATTTTTTAAAAGCAAACCAATTTTGTTACCATTAGAAAATACAGGTTCTGATATTTTTATGCTTTTAGATTCAGCAACTGCCACTACATTTAAGGGATACAATAGAATTTAAACTATTGTATGCTGTCTTTTCTAGGTTCAGGCCTCATTTTAATCACCACAAATTTTTACCTTCAAAAGGAAAAAGAGAATTTAACATATAAATCTAAATACCAGATACACGGACCTGCTAAAAAAGAAACCATTTGAATTTGCTATTTGTATCAACTTCTTACTTTATAGCTGCCTCATGGGACTTAGATGATTGAAGAGTAGTTTCTTCACAAATGGCTTGTAACTGGGAGAATGTGGAAAGGGAAATGGAAGTTAGATATTGGAAAGCAATGTCTAATTATCAGAATGGTGAAGTAGTAGAACTGATTGCATGGGAAGGCTGTGGTGTCTTCATTGCTGAGATTACTCAAACTTCTATCAAGACTTATACAGGTTAAACTGCTCATGGATTAGATGATTTATTCAGTCCCTCTTGTCAGTACTGTTCTAGAATTTTGTTCTGGAAAATCTACCAAGTTGAGGAGATTGTTTTTAAAAGACAAGGTTTTGGCCTAATGTGTCAACAAAGCATTAAAAGCATTAGATAAAAATAATTAATAATTATTTGACTGTTTCAGAAAACAAATTCAAGTCCACATTCTATAAATCGAAAAGGAATGTAGACCTCAACCAACGAGGAGGTGGCCAGCCCTGGGGAAGGGCTGGCACCAGCCCTGGGGAAGGGCTGGCACCAGCCCTGGGGAAGCCAACAGGAGACAATACTTTTGCAGTTTCACTAGTGGCAACAGGCTACGCATGTAAACAGGCTGATGGCTCCTAAGAACATTCTTTCATGGAAAGCTGTCCTGTATTTGGTTGCAGGCAGCTCCCAGCAGTCACCAACGTGCAGCTGCCGTTAGTGCGACAATGTTTTAGAGACCGGGAGTTTCTTCCAGGCTTTCTAGGCAAACCAGAACTACAGTAACTGTAGATTATGATTTATTTTTTTCCCCACTCTATTCACTTTCACAAATTATTCTGACAAAATCAATGTCCTTGCTATTGCTATACTTCTCTTGTGACGGGCCTGGGAAGTTTGTTCTCCTAACATCTGCATGTGCAGAAATACAGGTAGTTCAGTACGTTTCTTCAGGGACCATCACACTTTAAGAACAGAAACAGCAAGATGCAAAAGGAACTGTTTCCCAACACCACTACAAGAATCAAAAATCTTCATTCTTGTAATCTGATCTTTGATTTTATGTTTTCTAGACCTTCTAAAATATCAGCAAGCACACAGAAACACATTAAACTAAATACATGAGCTTGTGTGTGTTCAGACTCATACCTTCAGAGATGCATTCAGAGAGCTTTTCAACAAGCTTTATCCTACTTTAACTAATACTTACTAAATCAAGTTACATATTAATATTTAATGGCTCATTTCACAACTCCAACATAAATTACCCCCAAGTAGTCGGTCAGCTCCCAAAACAAAAATATGCAATGAGTGAACACAGAATTCTTAATAGATTCTCACCTATAATGGGTTGAAAGACAGCAATGCAGCAAAACCTCCTACAGCACTCACACCTGGCAATGGCTCTGTACAAACATTACCAGTTTCCCTTACTGCCTTGCTGTGACTTGTTCCAAGCAGAAATTCAACACCAATCCAATTTAAAAAAAGAAAAATGGACATTGCAGTGATTGCCTGTTTGTTTCTTCTTCACAGGGCTTTGGGAAGACCTTTGAGAATCCTCCATGAAATGTAATTTAACTGAATTTAACAATCTACAGGTTTACACCAGACCACACTGGAGCTCTGACAGCAGAGCACCTGGCACGTTCCTTCCTTCCCAGCAGCCAGGACACATTCAAGGCTCTGCACAGATTTGCCACCTAAACCATTGACTTTAACCTGGCTTCCTTCACAAAGAATGACATGGCAACCTTCTCTTTTACACATGGCTTCCATCTAATTTCTGTTGGATATATGATATATCACAGCTGGGACTGACTCTGCTGCAATCTTGACAGAGAAACAAAGGGCTTTATAAAGCCTCAGAGGGAAGTCCACTCTAATTAACAGCAGTGCAAAGCAGAGAAACTAGTGCTGCTGCTGTTCAGTTGTAAACTACATTCAAACACTACAACATCAGAGAATTCAATCGCTTTACTCAGCAAAAAAATTCTAACTCTGAGATTCTAAGTGAAGTTATTTTAAGAAAATGGATCCTTGTTTTGCTTCCCACATTTACACAGTGACAGCTCTAAGATTAGTTTAATCTTTCCTAATAAGATTTTTTACATCACAATTGGGTGATGGTAGAGTACATTCATTTTCTATGCTCAACTCCATCAGCTATGCCTGTGACCCGTTCTTGCTTCGTAAAGAGTGGGATTTCTTGAAAGTAAACACAGAAAGCTTATGTGGGGCCTATCTGTTCACATGGGAGGGGAGGATCCAGCTCTGTTTATGGAGCACAGTGTGCAATTTCTCTTGTTCTACCCACAGTTGTCACTGTCACCTAGGGATTGCCTAATGATCTGTATTTTTTTCCCAGCAGGAGTGAAAAAGGAGGCATTCCATGTATGTATCAGAACATAATGAAACCAATTAATGGAAACAGATTTGGTGATAGTTCTTGCATTACACCTACAATAGATATCTGATAACATAAAAGTTCCCTGTGATTTAGTTCATGAACATCTACATGCAGTACATAGGGTCATATGCCTGTTCTGTTATCTTCTTACCTGCATATGCCATAGTTTTAACAGCTATTTTAAATACTGGTCTTTTATTAGTTTTTTTACTTCCAAGCTTACTCCTAACTTTTGACTACAAAGACATATCTGGTTAAATGCTGTTTGCCCAGAAAACTGTAAGAACATCCCTAGTAAATTCTCCAGCAACACAAGAAAAGATTTCTCTAAAAGTAATAGGATTTTGAAATTACTTGAAAAGATAGCTTTAAAAATATGCACACTCAAGTGTACTTGGTGTGCTCATGGGCCAACATCTCTAATTTTCAGGAGTAATGCTTTCTAGCATCCAGGCATTTTCTTAACTGGTGAAATGTTCTCTCTCACACATGTAGAAGAGCATGTCCATAGACACAGCCTCAGTAGAAAGCTAAGACAATTAATGCTAACACAATTTCGCTCAGGCAAACTGTAGGAGTTTGCATATACCTTATACAGATACATATATAGATAAGAATTTATCTTATATAAACAGACACACTTATCTGAGTGCATAGAGAAAACTACACATTCACAGCTGAGGTTTTTTAAGATAAGCTTTGGACCCTTACATCTTAAACTGCTAGGGAAAACCCAAACTGAAAGGTTTCAAATTTTTCCTAATGTGTTTCAGAGGCCTCCCTCCATGAAACATATGAGTGAGCTGAAGGACAAGAACAGGAAGTTCTAGCAAGCTGGGGTCAATTGGTATTTCTTGGATATGTCTGCTATTAAAAAAATTAAAGGCAGAAGACAGAAAGTGAGGAAATTAGTTGCATTACTTGAATAGATGTCAAAGAACAAGTTGCAAAGAAATGAGCGTAGAGAAACTGGTGGAAGCTGTAATTATTCCCAAAATTGCTGATAGAAGGGTAATGCTGATTCATAATCAGAATAAGAAAGGCATATTGAAACTTCTGTTTGAAATGTGTTTTCCTAAGAAATCAAAGACAGTTAGAATTAGCCTCCTCCACACATCAAACACAGGGAAACGTGACACCTTAGGCAGAACCTGTCCGTGTGCAAACCCAACGGTGGGCTAATGACACTGATCTGTGGTTAAAGAAGCACAAAGCACACTCAGAAGGCGTGTTTTCTACTTCAGGTGTAATCCAGTTTACTTCACTCTCTTCTGTCATCCAGCACTCATCCAAAAAAGAATCAAGTTTGTGTGCTCTAAGATCACTCTGTACTATGAACCACAGTAGTATATAGAGGAGTCACTTAAGAAGTACAAACATGCTCTGAACCAATATCAGCACATGCAAACTAACGGCCTTTGCAGCGCATTTCGTGTCAGCTTTCAGATGAACTCAATTAGGCCTTCACTACACTACAGAAGCTAAAGAATTCATGGATTTGCAAGCAAAACAAGGAGTTTTTAAATAGAAGCAGTAAAAAACTGAAAAACTCACCACAAAATCTTACCTCGTGTGAGCACTGTTGTGCTATGGGAAAGAGAAAGGTTTCTGAAAGAATGTTCAGCGAGGCTGGAAAGAAACACATCTTAGATGCAGTTAGTGCTTGCAGAATAACACTGCTAAATTGTAAGGAGATTGTTTTAATCCCCTACTTGATGTAGAACAGCTCAATCGGTAAGTTTAAGGACTCCTGAATAACACCCCCCCAAATATTCAATATGAACAGCACAAGCACAATACAGTCAGTACCAGGAGGCTGATATTTCTGAAGGTATTTCTTCTGATTTGCACAAACCCTGTACTAGAAAAGATGGTCTCAGAAGTGTAGTTCTGGTAGCATTAGGGGCCCTGCTAAAAAAAAAACCAACAGCTGTCATGACTAATTAGGTCAGCGACTTACGGAAGTTGGTACTGTAGCCAAAGCTTTAAAAGGGATGAGGCAGTGCATTACAGCTTCAGAAAACGCAATTACCAAGCGAATCTGACACAGAAAGGTTGTCTCCCCAGAGGCAAGCCTCAGGGTGCTAGCACTTAACATGACCCAAAGCCCTGTCACCTAAATGCAGGTGAGTGGGATTACTGCAATTCAGTTGGGGTGAAGCGAGTTCAAACACAAGACCTCGGGAAATCTGCATCAGAACCGAAAGGAACAATAGAGACCATTAGTAACATTTCCAGTCAAAAAGAAAGCTAAATGCTTTCCACTAGGCTTAAGGCTCTGCTGCTGCGGCCTGTCACGTCCCGCCTCTGCCGGGCCGGTCCCTCAGTGTGGTTCCTCACTGTTCTAGTCACGCACTCGCAGGAGGTGGCAGCTGCCCCCAGGGCCTGCTGAGGCATTTCCTCACAGGCAGGGGAAGGCCTCGGCCTACCAGACTGAACAAAACACAGCCTTGACATCAACGTGCAAACATTTATCAAAATTGACAAATGAAAAAGTCACACACTGTCCCTTAAGCCATTGCCTCCCAGCCCCCTACAGGCTGCTCTATCTCCTGGTCTGGCGGGAAAGTTCTGGAAGTATCCCCTGGCCCATGCTGCAGCCCCTCCTGTGGTGTCAAAACTCTGAAATAGGCTGCAAAGGTTTCCATTTCAAAAGAAGTGCATTTGACTGTTCACCTGTATTGCCTAAAAATAGTCAAAGACATTATAAAGCATAGACACGCTTTTGAAAGTGATGTTTTTTTCCACAAAGTAGTGGTTTTATGAGACACCTACTCGCCCATGTACACAGGCATGCAGAAGTGCACTGGGCTCTCCTGCTCCTGGCTGAGCCATCTGATCACTGCCTGGCTATGGGAAACATCAAACCTGACTTGAAGCACGTTTAAAACAGCAGACACCTTTCACACTAGCAAAGTATGGAAGCAGATGGTACATACAAAGCAATATGGTAACAACCAGTAGTAACCGGTATTATGACTTGGTATAGAAACATGTGTCTGTACTCCCAGATAAGTACGTGTTATTGTCATTCTCCCTCTTAGCAGCCTGCCCTGGGGAATACTGGAGATCCTCCATCCAACATTTCTTAAACCATTAACATATTCAGTGCTAGACATATGCTAAAACACTTTAAAATATAGTACGACAATAGATTTAATGGCAGTTCACGAATTACTTTGCCATCTCATGGCCCTAATCTACTCTGATCTACACCACAACTGTGCTGAGGTTCTGCTACAATGCCTGTAATGTTTCATTAATGCTATTTCTGCTCATCTACCAGTTGTGTGAGGTTTTTTACCCCCCCCCCATTCTAAAAGTGGAATAAACACTCATCTATGTCAAGAAGCTTTTATCCCTCCTCTTATTTTATTATGCAACTTGCAATACCAGCCTGGGCAGATAGCAGCATCTGGCACTTCAGCTTTTCTGTAGTATGAGGCAGCTGCAAAAGAATCCGCTCCTAGCATGGCCAGGACCCTCCAGTGGTAGCATGGCCTTTGCCAAGAGTCCAAGCCATGCTTCTGCAGAAACATGACAAGGAATCAGAAGTTCAGCATTGTGAGTTTAGTACCTTTTGTTCTGGAAACTAAAACCAGATTGGGTCCACTGAATGCAGTGTGGGATTTTATTGGGATTTTTGGGAGGAAGGGCAAAGAGAATGGACTAGGAAAGTCCAGTATATTTTATGTTGTAAAAAACAGACAAAAAAACAGACAAGTGATTCTTTGCTTTTCCTGTCCTTTGAGAGTCCTCTTGATTCTTGTATCAGAAGAAAGTAACATGCTAAAATAACTAGGAGCGAAAGGGTCAAGCTATTTGAAATCTAGTTAAGAAAAAAGTGTGCTGCCACCCCATGCCTGGAAGACAGATGCAGCAGAGTACTACACTATTGCAAAGGCTGAATGTGTGTATTTTAAGTTAGAAGAAATCCAGGTACAGAAGCCATAGAGTCACTGAAATGTTAACAAGTTAATATATTTTAAAGGAAATACAACAGTGTACACATAAAAACCATTTAATACAAAGTGAAAATCATTAGATGCACCTACTAATGCAGATTTTTGGTTATTTTCAGCTCTTTCACTGAAGCTTGGAAACAATGCTCTTCATTTCAGTTACACCAGGTCAAGTGGTGAAACTGATCTATAGCAAGCAAATCACTGCCTTTTCACTCAACTGGGAAAGACAGCACCACTGCAACTGATAGTCTCTCCAGAAGGGCATCCAAACAAAACAGGCTGTGCACATGCCCCACTCGCTAAGCTATAGAGGAAACCAGATGTGGATTGATTGCTGCTTCTGAATAGTAAAGCTCAGTAAGTGCATCCTTGCTGTATAAAAAAAATATTAAAGTGACAACATAGAAAACTGGCAACAGATAACCACATCTGCCTAAAATATACACATATGATACATAATTAAAGGCCATGCTGACCAGCACGTAAGTCTGTTCTGGAGCAAAGCTTTAATTGCACAGATTAGAAAACTGAACAAATGCTTTTACAGAGCAAAGCACAAAAGCTTTGGTTTATGCTGACACAGTGAACATTAAACCTTTCATTTTTATTATGTCTATCATGAAAAATGGCTCCTTTCACTGCTACATGCAATAGTTGTTTCTCTATGAATAAGCACTCCATTCCATACCATGAAATGAAGCTCAGTGTCTTATTCAATGAACCCATTAGCTGTATATAGACTGGGAATGCGTTAAATCTTTACGAAAAGCTACTGAATTACAAAAAGTTTGACTTATTTCCTTCACAATTCCCCAGCCCTCCCCCCATTTTTAAAATGCTGCATATATAAAAATAACTCAAATATGGCACGAAAGTGGAATTCTCAAGGGAAGGCAAAGAATAAAGGGGCAAAAGGAAGCCTCCATTGGCAACATTAACAAACTGCATCCAGTCCATGAGGAATTTGCACCCTATACGAAATGTGCTTCCCTGTGTTCCGGTTCTTGAATCCTTTTTGGTCTCAGTCTCTGATATGTAGGCTTCACATCTGTGGCATGAATATCCTCTGAGCTAGTTTTTTGTTCATTTATGTTTTGTTCAGGATCACCTGATGGAAGTGCAGAACTCCTAGCCAGTTTCACAGTATTATCCTGGTGAATCAGAGAGCTAACACTGGTTGGTGCACAAGCTTTAGCAAAAGAAACCTCTTCATTTTGTTTTGATTTGTTAGAGGGTGGTTTATAAAATGTTCCTGGGGGTGGCTGCAATGTTCTTGGTGCCCTGAAGGCAGCAAGAGGATTAGCATCAGGACCATTTCCTTCTATTGCTGTCCTTCCTGACCTGGCAGAAGCAGAATATGGCTTACTATGAAGCATAGCATTAGGTGAATTGTTACCAATGCTGCATGAAGATAAGGCACCTGCAGTTCCACTCTCAAGTGCTCGGTTCTCCTGGGGCACATTAGTTACGATCATTGCTGTCCTTTCTGTAATATCATACTGCTTATATTGCTTGTCCCAAGTTTTTCGCAGCATCTGGGTGTTGTAACAAGGAAGTCTGCAGCAGGTGTTAACAGCAGGGAGTGCCTTCACCTCTGAAACTTCTTCAATGGTAGGGCTCCTGCCGAGCTTCTCTGGACTTAATGCTCCCATGTTTCGTGAATTTCTTTCATTCAAAACACACGGAGGAAGTATTCTGTCTACAGGCAGGCTCACAGGGCGAGCAGCTGGTTTTGTCCTTGGAACCCGCAATGGAACTTTGGTAATCTGACGGTCAGGTTTTGCAGGAAGTAAGTTAATTTTACAGCTGTCTTCACCCACAAACGATTCACTGTCTCTCTCTGAAGCTGGACTCACAGCATCACCTAGGAACACAAATAGATGTGACTGGATCTTTGCACCAAATATAAAGAAAAGTCAGTGAGACTTCTGCCAACAGAATATGAACTTTATTAGTGATCCCTTGGCAGCTGGTATTTTAATGGGTTAGCAGTTTTTAGGTATACCTCATATACATACTAGATGTATACTACTTTAACCAAATGTTAGAATTTCAATAGCAGTAAAACAGGTACTGTACAGATGTAACCAAGAAGACACTAAGGAGAAAACAGGCAAAAGAAACACAGCACTTTTTTTTTTTTGGCTGGTACTTTCCCAACCCTGAGTATTTTCAGTTTTAATATGTTTCAGAATGTTGGACTGTTCACACACAGGACACGACTGAACTGGTAACACCAGCTGAAAATCAGTATAATTAAAACAGATCATGTATAGTTACTTTTAAATAAAGTAGATGACATCACAACTACATTAAAACAAACTATTGTAGCAGCACAGGCAGATAAGCAGAAAAAATCTTATAGAAAATTTAGAGTTAGGTTAGCAAACCTGGCTTTTTGGAAGCAGAAATATTAGCATCCGAAATACTGGTAGCTGATGATTCTGTCAGAGAATTACTCTTCCCAGAGCCTTCTTGTGTAGTTCCAGTGTGTGGCAATGATACAAATTCTGGGGGAAAGCAATGGTCGAAACATATTAATTACTGGATATTGGTTTGCAGCATCATAGTAGACCTCAAAAATCCAGTCATAACATAATTATCTTTTTTTAAATATATATAAAAGGGAAAAACTAAAACATTATTGTATTCTGTTCCAAAATATTTTAAGCTCTGATTCCATAAACACAGGTTTCTTGAAAGCCTTTAGAAAGATGTAATTCTTTGTTCCTCTTGCAAGGATAACCAGTATTTCAAGCAATGATAAGCAGGTTTCATCACTTGCTTCTGTCCAAACTGAAGAGCTGCATACATGATAATCTAATGCGTCCATGACTTCTTATTCACACAACCCCAGACTTAATAAAAGCGCACTAACCAGTTAGAGATGTATCTACTTGTTCTTCTGTGTTCCTGTTATTGTTTGATTCCAAAAACAATGCAGCTGTTTCTGAAGCTCTGTTTTCACTTGGAGCTATCAGAATACCCTGTTAAAAAGTCAGAGCAAAAGGAAAATGAGAACTCAAGAGGAAAGACACTCCTTTACAAAAAAAACCCACAAGAAGTTAACAGAAGTGTGCTCTGGAATGCTGCAGCGTTTGACACAGAAGTTAAGATGGCACAGGTAACATTGCAGCAGCACGAGAAAAGTCACTCACTTCCTTTGCAGCCACAAGTGATTTCCTCTCTTCTGCTGACAAAGCAACTCTGACTGTAATGGCATTTTCTTCAGACTGAGATGTGCTCAGAAGTGGTTTTAACGAAACATCAAATATTTTTTCATAGTATGTTATGAGTAGCTCCACTACCCGGGCCTGATAAGGGTAATCCACAAGTGACGACAAAGAAACTGTAGCATCTGTTTGACGGGGCCTGATCAGAGTTGGACCAAATATTATGCCAAGGTTGCTGGCTGACATTTTGTTTTCATCGGACTGTTCTGTAACCCTGCATACAGAGGAGGAAAAAAACCAACCCCAAACACCAAGAGTTAGAGGGTTTTACTACTTCAGAAATTTTTTAGATATTGAAATATTATCTTATGTCTAAAGAGGCTAAAAGACAAAAAACTGAAGGTGGGTTTGGTAGACAGGCAGAATCTTCAGTGCAGACTGCATTTAGCAGCAGCTTAGACCAAGCATTTTCCATGCAGGGTGTTTCTGCATCGTATTTGGTTAACGTTATTTGTGGCTATTTGGCATTTCTGGGGTTGGGGAAAAGAACATATTTTTTCTAATTAATAATTTGGCTGTGGCCTAACATTACCCATTTTTATTGGTAGTCATCAGCTTGGTACATTATCACACATCATCATACAATCCAGCATTTGGAGGACAAGGACGTGAAATATAACTGGAGACGGGTTATTAACAAACATGATACAAGTTTCAGTTTTCTGTAAATAGCCACCAAATCACTGGCCTGTCTGGGTCGTATCTTGATTTAAATCACACCTAGGTTCATGTAGCTTCCCCAAGTTACTACCTGCCTATCACAATGCTAACAGAGAATCAAGAGTAATGGAGCTCAAGCTCTTCCCATCCTTTCTTTGTATTTCATACCTTACCTCATCTGAGAATCCATTTCATTGGAAAGAGAAACAGCAACAGAACAATGTCACTCAAGGTCTAAGTGACTTCTTTCTCTACAGTCACCAAAAGGGCACAAGAGTTTCCTAGTACACAGCATGTAGCAGTTTATTTTTCAACATCAGTTTGCATTTAAAGTCTCACCTGTGAAGGTGTCCAATAAGGTACTGAAGAGTGTTATAGTTTGGTACAGGCAGTTGTTTCAGAAGATCTTTAATTTTAATGATGATCCTATTCAGTTCAATACAGATTGACTGTCTTTTCTTTGATTTGGGGCTAGCTTGCTTAGCATCCAATTCCTCATTAACATTCTGGCTTTCTTTTGCAAGTCCGATGAACTCATTGTAGAGCCGAAACAAAATCAAGGGTTCTGGAAGCTGAAGAAATAAGAACATTTCAGAAACACACTCAAGCCTGAATTTCTTTGTTTCCTTCCTGTTTTTCTTTAACTTTGTCTGGTCTGGCATCTTTTTTTAGATGACATTGTTTGATATTTGTTCATTAGCTCAAACCACAATTTGTAAAGTCCAAACTCAGGTAACAAAAATACTTCTTCCTACATGTTTCTCTGGAAATCTTTTGCTAGCTCTTTCCTGCAATAGCTTCAAGACTGAGCATTTATCTATATAGGTACAGATTTAAATGAAGAGATTGCTATGAGGGAGGGTATTAAACTGCCTATGCACAAATACTATGATACCAGTGCAGTTATTTTTCCAGACTCTGATAATATATTACATGTGGTATCAAGTTTGGTTTATATTCCATCATTTAAAATTGGATTTTAGGCCACGTAACATTTGTTTTTAATTGTGATTTAAGTATTCTCTAAGTATGAAAAGGAATAATAATAATAATAATAATAAACAAAAAGAAAAAAATGTACAAAAAACCCAAAAACCTCAAACCTGACCTGGCTATTTGCACTGCCTAGATAGCTTAGATAAAAGCAAAATGTAGGAAAACTAGATAAAACTCTCAAATAGGTTTTAGCTCAGGATTAGTCTAAAAATGTCTGAACCTCATGTTTCTGGCATTGTTCCTGCATTTAAGGAGAGTAGGTTTACCTAAAAACCACACCAATGGATCAGCTATGATGAAGTAAAAAGACCAGAAGAAAACGTTATTTAATTATCAACCCTATTCAAAATACAGGACAGTGCCTCAAACTGGTACCCCAGTATGATGTATATAATAGATCTTTTTACTTTAATAATTAGGCAGAGTACACCTTCATAATTTTTTAAAAGCTCTTAACTTAATGGTGATGATCATAGGATTGGAATGCCCATCTCTGACAGCCAGTGTGAGAAAGAAGACAGGACCATGCAGCTAAGGATTATTCCTTTCAGGGTTAACAATTTTTCAGAGTGACTCAGTAATTTCACTGGGCAACATCCCATCTCATTTTTTCAGATAGATACTAAAACTGTTTGGGAAACTCAGTCATGAAGCTTTTAAAGCTCCATTTTGAGAGAAAAAGATTTATAATCTCCTCCATAATGAACATATATCATCGTGACCACTATGAGTGTTTAATTAATTTTTTATTACCATATATTAGGAGCAATATATTAGCACCTGTTTGCATGAGAAGGCAAGAATATGGGAATGTTTTAAACCTCACATAAGACAGGCAAATTCAGTAACTGGAAAGGCTTTAGAATTTAAAGCTTCACTACAAGTTGATAAACAAAAGCTTGTTCAGCATACAGAACTAATATTTAAAGACACATTATGCCCATGTGGAATACAGATTGTAATGCCAGCAGTCAGTAATCTCACAGCTTTACAGGCTCCATGTGAAAATAAAGAAGCCTACTGCAAATATACAAGGCACTGATTTAATCTTCTGCTGCAGGACTGCAGAAAAAAAGGATTTATTTTTTTTTTGCTCTTGTATTGAAGAAATGTACTACACTACTATGGTTTTCCATCTGACCTCTCAAGAACTTACCTGGCGGAGATACAACTTCAGAACATTGCTGATATCATGTGCATAGAGTTCTGAGAGCTCGACCAAATCCTTTCCATTTTCAAAAGCTTGACAAAGCTTTTCAACTCTTGATTTGGCTCCATTCACACGATAGATGCCCTGAAATTAAAAGGCCAGCACAACTCTATTTTAATTTGAAAGGCAAGCATAAAACACAGATCATATCAACAGAACAAACAGCATTAACATCTTAAAAATTTATTTTTTTTTCAAAAGATTGTTCATACTTAAGTTTCATAGACAAATTTGAGCATACCTTGACATTCAGTGCTCTGCTTTCAATTTCTGAGGTACACTTTTTGATGATGAAAGGAATGCCATCCGGAGCGTTTTTAGCAGCTTGGGCAAATTCCACTCCAAACAAGTGAAGCCTTCCATGAAGTTTTTTGTGCCCACATTGAATAGCTAAAGTCTCCAAACATTTTTTATGGCATGCAAGTGAACACTACAGGGGAGGGGAAAAAAAAAGCACATGGTTTGATACATTAAGAAATCTCTGTTGTTTGTCACCCCACGTGTGAGCAAAAGGAAAGACTGATTAGTCTGTTCTGCTTTTGCTTTGAGTTTATGATGATTCTACAAGCCACAAAGTTTTTACTTTTTATAATGCAAGTTTCCAAATCTCCTGACTTTACACATATCCCAAGCAGCAATTTAAACTATTTTCCAACTTACCTCCTCACATTCAGCTCCGTGAAATACCACTAAGCTGTCACATTCTCTGCATTTAGATGGAGCTCTCAGCTTCCGTAGTTTGTGTGTCTGTGCTGCTTTGGACATATTAGCGTTTCTAAAAGGTCCTGGAGAATTTGCAGTTTCAGATGTCAGATCATTTAAACCTAGAGAGAATTTCTCTGTTACTGTAATTCTAATACCTACTATTACTATTGGGATAGGTTATTTATTCTGTTTTTTTCAGAACTGTGCTGCAGAACACAGACTTCAGTAAGTACTAGCAACTACTGGAGTAATCAAAAGCATTTCAATCACAAGGAAGCAAAACAATGTTACAGTTTAGATAACAGATATATTCACTACCAAATAATCTTACATAAAATCCGAATCAATCAGTTTTGCATTTTTAAGTATTTCAGTTTTCTGAAAATATTAGGACATTTAATTCCAACTGCCCTGCAGTTCAGGCGACTATTCCTCTACATTTCGTTCTATATATTTCAAAATCCTGTAGGAGAGAATGAAAGATGACATTATGGTTTGCCCTGTAATGTTTCCGAAATACTTAAAAAAGCAGGGAAGAATTAAGGCACAACCACAGGAGAGTCCATATAAAAAAAAAGAATCACTGATTCTCAGACTCCAGCGAGAACATAAAAATATTTTCTACAGGATTCTAAAACAGAAGAGCAACAGGTGCTTTTTGTGACCCTTTTTTTCAAGCCATTTACTTAAAATGCTGTCACCAACTCTGTGAATCAAAACCCCTTGTTTTACAGATAAACTTCAAATTAACACACCCAGTTGCCCAGAAAGCTTCTTAAAAGCTCAAGTATTGATTAAACAAGCAAGTGAAAGTCTGCATTCATTAACATGTTGCCATGCTTTAAATCTGGATCTAAATTAGTATTGTTAACCCCAGGGTCATTCCTAGAAGGCAAAGCACACATTTAGGAAATCAGGACTAACTGAAGAATTTCCTAAAGGCTTTACTAAGCAAGTGCCACAAATATTTCAGAACTAGTTTGTAAGTAGTGCAGATGTCCCACAGAACTATTTCTGATAATCCAGTTATTCAGGTTTCAGTACCCGTGGCAACATTGCATTTATACAGTCAAAATTAACTTGAAAATTAGAAATGGTCTGGTCGTATCTGGGACAGACATTACCAAACTTATTTATGTAAGTTGAAAAGGGTAAAATTTTAGTTATTACCCTAAACATCTGGATCCACTTTTTTCCAATTACCAACTCTCCATACCTGTGCATTTCACTTCAAAGTTTAGAAGTGATCTCACCTCTAATGTCATGCAGCTAATTTTAAATGCAAGTGTCTGGAGGGAATGGTTAGTGGATCGTTTACGTTTACCTCAGGAGGACGAAGACACTAGAAATGTTCAAAGGCTGCCCATATAGTTAAGCTAAATGTATGAAGACAATTGTGCACTTCTTCATTAAAATGACCTGAACACTATTCTTCAGATCTCAACCTCAAGTGGATGCACACTGTATTAGAAGCAATGCTGTTGGTTATCACAGCCTTGTTAATGTGCTTTTCTTAAGCACATTAAAAAGAAAAGCCACACTGTACAACAAAAAGCATCTTCTGGGAACTTCAGGTATGGAAACAACATTACCACAGTCTGAAGGAGATGGTGGCTCTCTTTCATCAAGATCATCTGCAGATGACATAGTACCAGTGGAAGGTGTTCGGGGAAGTCGTCTTTTAAAATCCCCTAGCAGATGAGAAAAATTTTCAGGAAGCTGTAAGTACCAGTTCCACCCAACTGCTCACTTTCATTACAGGCTCTGTCCAACACTAGCTAAACTAACAACGATGTCTTCATTAATGTAAAACAGTCCAAAGAAAAGACTTCATATTAGTATACAAGTGAGTGTAGCTGTACCTGGGCTAGCTGATGGAGAATCCATGGATCGTGACTCACTGCTTCCCCCTGCACTTTCAGAATCACTGCACATTCCTCCACTCTGGTTGCCAACTGACCATGATCTAAATGGTGGTGGCCCTCGTATTGCTTTTGAAAAGAAAATCCACAAATTCCAAATGTCAAGGACAAAATTACATTCTTTTCTTTTTAATTGAATCTAATGACGATTATATTAAAAACAAAAAATTGCAGAAGTTACATGAACATGAAATACAGTTTAAAAAGCCTAGCATACATTCCTGTAAAAACTTCTGGATGCAAAATGAATTTCAGAAATGTGACACTCATGCTTTTGCAAGAGACCTGAAATTAACATAGCGTTTACAAAACCAATGGATTTTAAAGTGCTAAAGTTAATTAAAATAGTTTAGTACACTGGACTTGACAGTAATTGCTGTTTGAATTGCACCTCATCTTTCATGTCAAAGAATCTAGGTGTACATACAGGCAATTCTCCATTTGTCCTTATGCTCAACTACGTAACTTTTTATAGGCTTTGAACTTTAAAATACATTTTTAACCCCTGAAGTGCTACATTTCTGACAGACATAAAGCACCTGTATTTTTATTTAGCAACTCAACTCCAGATGAAATACAGAACTACCTTGGATATCTGTGCTGCTGGAAGATCTCTTCTCTCCCATCTTTTGCGAACGATGATAAATTGGGCTTCCCACATCATCTAACGTCTGAGCAGGAAAATCTCCAGAACACTGAGACAAGTTACCATGTGACATATGGACACTGTTGGTTGATTGCTTATTAAAAACCCTTCAGAAAGAAGAGTGAGATAGAATTAAATAAAAAGCAATGTTGTTTTTTTTTTTATCCTGGGGCACTAAAAATTCTTCATTTAATTGCTGTTCATGAACATACACATTTGACATGTAATTATTAAAGCCCAGATTAAAAATAAGATAAGAGGAGATGGGTGGCAATTTTTCATTAAATGTGCAATTTCCATATGTTTCCCCTCCGCCCCCATGTAAATCAGCTTTTTTACGTCTGCAAGGTCTTAAAACTGTTATTTTGCAGACTTTGAAAAAACAGAAAAGCTGTTAATCTAAAACCCAGAATAATTCAGAGGCTATTGCATTCTACTTTTATGTTTTCGTCTAAAAGATTCTCTGTCCAGCCATCAAAACCATTCACCAATGAACATATAGGTGTTAAAATGCTGTGTTTTTTAAAAAAACCACAAAATATGTTGAAGCTACCAGAGAGCTTATAGTCAGCCCATTGTGGAAATTTGCTCTTAAGAGAAGGACAGAAAACAGTTAACAGTAATTAATGGAAAATGCCAAAGCACCCTGTGGACAAAATGGCCTGCTAGCCAAGTTAGCATCAGGAAGCTGTTCATTAATCAGTTCTGCCCTATCCAGCTGAAGGAAAAAAAGACTTAAAAAGATTAAAATTTGCATTTTCCAAGCTACTGTCCCTTAAAGAAATGCAGACCTAAATAAAAACGATCACTTCAAGTACACAAGAATCATAAGGCCATATCAAAGAAAACAAAAGGTAGAGAGAGGGTAGAATCAAAAACATACTCCTATAAATCTGAAGCAGTAAATAGCTGGGAGAGCACACAAAGAGTTTGAAATTTCATGCTCATCAGTTTCTTGGGGAGCTGCATAGTTAAATCCCTCTAAGTCAAAGTTTATGAGTATAGCTAAATCAGTCTTAAAAGGCAGGAAATTTACAGACAAGAACTAAGAATCTCAGCTTTAACTTTGAATTTCCTGGCTTTTGTTAGTAGAGGTCTGACTTAAGCATTAGGTTTTTTGTATTTAGTTTCCTTTTGAAAGACGATGACGACACTTTCCTGTAGAACTGAGAAACAGGCAGATTGGAATGGATATTCTGGTGCTTTAGTGCCAAAAGGACTATTTTACAACAAGATAAAGGTGGAAAAGCACTTGGCATACTGGCATTAGGAGTTGTCTTTTTGTCTTGTAGTCTTTGCTTCCAGATTAGCTGTATCTTTAATAGATTTAGAGTAAAAACTGCCATTTCACACAGGTTTGAAAAAAATCATTTAGTTTTAACATAGGGACATGTGGATTTCAAACTTTTTTTAGTCACATAGCATTGGACAGAAATTCAGCAACACTTCCTGCCAAAAATGTTGCCTAATTTAAGCAATATGAAAGAAGGTAGTGTAGCAGCAAGGTCTGCAGAAGAGGAAAAGTACCTTCTCAGGCATTCAAAACTCATTATCAAATACTAGATGGCCAGACTCACCTTAGAGTTCAAAAGTTATATTTTTTTATATTAAACACTATCTAAATTAAGATAGTAACAAGTCACTCCTTGCACAACAATTGTCAATGGTTTAGCAAGTCTTACTACACAAAATTACACTCTGCTTCAGAATTTAAAGTCAGGTTTTTAAGTCAACATTATTTATAACCTACCAAAAGACTCAAAGAAATAGAGAATGCTAAATCATGGTAAAATACCAGGACTAACTAATCCTCAAAAAACGTTGTTTTACTGTTAAAGACATGTGCCTAGCATTTAATTCTAAACCGAGCATATGCCACCTGTAATTTGGGACTTACCCATCCACTTGAGAACTCTGGATTTCAAAAGAACCTGATTCAATAGGAACACCTTCCTTTGGCAAACTTTTCACAAACTCTGAATACTGCTGACCGGGGTCATAAAGTTTGGCACTTTCACAGAGGGACTGGCAATTAACTGGAAGAGATACAACCTGAGCATGCTGCAGCTGGAACAGGTTAACTGTTGCCTGTTAGGAGAAAATAATTTTAGTATTGGTAGACCCATTCACTAGATATGTCACTTGCAATTTGCTCCACCCAAATTATTATCACAACAGAAAAATATTTAAACAGTAAGACTAGAAAAATTCTAGAAAACAGGAAAATTTTTAGGGATAGACTTTCTGCAAGGTTCCTGAAAGCCAACTGCAAAAACTTCATATGCATATGGATGCTACTATTCCTCTTCTCTCTGGGTTATTTAATCCTCCAGGTAGTGAAGGCATTTCCAGTGGCTGCCCACTTTGGGTTTACCAAGATAAACAGCAAGGTTTGTTACTATCAAAAAAGGCAATTCTCATGCTCTGCAGGGAATGTTAGTCACCACTACAATGATGAAGTAGTTGGAGTTCCAAACCCAGATAAGCTCTGTGTCGCCTTGAGACAAGAAATAGACAAAACTCCTTGTCCCAACAGAAGAGATTAACTGAACACTTCGTTAAATTATATAATCCTTATAAAATATTTTATCATAAGGCAGAGAGCAGGAAAAGGACATTGCATAGCTGCCTCTTCAGCTTTTGGGTTGCAAAGTTTTGTGTGATTTAGATATATTTGAATTGAGAAGTTTAAGCTTTCTACTGGTCTTACAGGATGGTTTTTGGGTTGCTTGAATGGGGGGTGTCTGGTTTTATTTTCCCTCACCAACCCCCACCCCAGCATTAAATTATCTTCGTCTCATCTAAAAAAAGTACAGATCTACTGGGATGACATGCTCTTAACACTTTATTAAAAACAAATATGTAGATACACTGTTTTGACAATCCTTGGCTTATTTACACACATTAGTTGCAATGGATGCTGTAGTAGTTGAGACTGTCAAGATTAGCAGGCTGCACACTGCAGAATGTTAAAGTCCATTCTGTCCTTCAGCCAAACATCTTTGCTAATGCCCTAATGAAAATAATGGTAGTGGGAGCTGTATTTTTAAGCAACAGAGTAACACTACTGCTATCAATATTCTCAGAGAGGTTTTACAAGAATTCCATAGGCAGGGTTCTTGAAAGGCAACAGCTCATGAAAAAAACCCAAAGACACATATAACACCCTCTTTTTTAAAAAGTCTAACAGAAGGAGAACACCACAAACATTAGAAGTTTTCCTTCTTTTTCTATTGGCTTGACCTCTGTCCTTTGAAAACTTTCTATTTTAAGCAGTTAACACTATAGATGGGGCTTTCTCTTAATATTTATATATCTGTGCCAAACATATCTTAAAAAGCATACTTACAGCTTTAAGAGTAAGATCACACTGGTAAATCAGCTCCCGAAGCTGTGTTAAGACATCACTTTTAAAGCTTTCCAGATAATTTCTTTTTTCTTCAACCTCTGCCATGCTTGCTTTATAGTGTTCATTGGCCTCTTCAGCCTAGAGAAAAAACAAGTAATAAAGGGTTGATGGACTACAGGCCTTGATACAAGGAAAAAAACACACAAGATGCTTGTAATTGGAAACTCCCATTTAGGATAAAAGCCCAAAAGAGCACAGCATGATTAAAATAAAGAATTACGAAGAGAAGACTTGCTCAAATGCTCCTATTGGGAAGGCATGAGTAATACCAGTGTAGGCTTAACTTTAAATGCAAGGAACACACTCACTTTTTGAAGAGCTTCCTCTTCTAACCTCCGTTTTTTTTCCAGTTGCTTGCTGAAATCTTTCACAAAGTTTCCACTCGAGCTAAGATGTTCTTCCTCAGCACGAGCAGTGCAGGATTTTGCCTTTTCATACTCATCTTGACGCTGTGTATATAGCAACTTCGCCTTTCTTAAAGCAGCTTCCAGCTCTTGCTGCAGAACGCAGAGAAAAAAAGCAAAAGGATTAGTTTAATTTTCTAGTTATTTAATGTGACATTTAAAGAGGCTATTATGCACAGGTTCAAACTACGTAGTCATAGAAAGATAACCTCTTACAAATAATGTCATGTCAATGTTATATACTATGTAACAGCCTAGTTTGAAGGTTTTGCACTTTTGAAGAATTTTAGATTGAACTTAGATGTGAAAGAAATACCAACCATCTTTTTCTGTTCTCGCTGCCAAAGCTCCTTGATATCTTTCCTTTGTCTATCCAATTCATTTTTCCTTCCGAGAAGAGGCTAGATAGGAAACATTGACAGAGTACATAAAAGGTTTATAGTATACAAGTTTGTTCTTTTAAATAATCTGCTCTGTTACAAAACTTTTTTAAAACCTAAACAATATCTTGATCTTTTTCAAGCTTACCTGCACAAATTTGTTAGACTGGAGAGCAGCAGCTGTTTGTTGCCAAAGTTGATTGCTCTCAATATCATTTTGGAAAGCACTAACGAATATAGATTGGAATGGCATGTAATCCTAAAATTACACAAAACAAAACATTAATGTTCTAGGTAAGGTAGAGGTATGCTGACATTCTAAATGGCTGTATAATTGAACTAGATTTTCAATTATATTTAATAAGGTATTTATATGTGTGGAAGTCAGAGTAAGATATGAATGTAGAAAATAAATACTTTCTCATTTAAATCTTGTTATTCTAGGAAAACACTGAAAGAGAAGTCTGTATGTCCAAATCACAAAGCATACAAGATATTAGATAGAAAAAAGCATATTGTGAAAACTATAAGGCTATTCTGGGTTTTCAACAAAAATTTATTTACATATCCAATTTTCATAGGAGATGGGAAGACACAAAGTAAAGCAGACCTTTCAACTAGTGATTTACACTAATATCAATTCTGCACCCACTTATAAATCCATTTCTCAACATTCCCAAAGTTTCACTTTGGGAAGTGATGCAAGGCATCACTTGGGAAGTTGATGCAAGGCATCAACACATATTTAAGACTTAAAAAGAGCCCAAACCCCTAAGATGCACTCACCTGCTGTCCAACAACAGCTTTAGCAGTTTCAGCCATTTTTGCTAAGTTTTTAGCACACTCCACTTCTGTTAAAAAAAATGCACAGTTACTGTTTCCACTAACAACTGTACCACATGGTAAATGCTTTTTACGTTCTTCCTCTAACCAACAGACTATAGAGGGGACCACCTTCAATTTGTTACAGGCCTTTAATTATAGGAAATGCACAACAGTTTCGTCCACTTCAGTGGAACAGTAACTAATTTAGAAATCACATTATTGACAGTCTGCAGAACAGAGGCCTGCCCACAGATTTAATTTCATCATGACAAAGCTGATTAAAAGCCAGAAAGAGCCACTCACCCAAGCTAAGCTTTTTTTCTACCCATGCAACTACATCCTTGGTATATTTTGACCATGCTTTAGCATAGGACAGAGCTGATTCAATCCCGCTGTCATTTCTTAGGAGCATGTTATCAACCTCCTCTGCTCGAAGATGTCCTGAAAATAAAGCATCAGACACAAAGAAGTGAATTTTAGACATGACCACACACTGAGAGCAAAGCCAGTATTAGCCAATTGTGAATGCTTAAGCAGCTCTGATCTTGAGTTGGCCTTTAATGCTATTTGACTCTAAACAGGACTGACAGAGGTTTTAGAACAAATTAAAGGGTCATAGTGTTTTATCTGGAGTAGTCATATGGTCAGCATAACTTTCTTAAAGAAAGTGACCCAACAAAACACCAATCATATGATGACATACAGAAATACTTCAGGCCTTGGTTCTTTCCACCCCCAAAAAAGCAACCCAAGTTGGTTATTCTTAAAAGCTTAAAACCTCTGCAATAGCAATTTTTTACAGTGAAGTTTTAATGGCAGCATAGGTGTAAGAAAGTGACCAAGACACTTACTGATAACATTTTAGAAGATGAAAACACAGATAGTGATTATTAATATTAAATTCATGACCTACCTTGAATATCATCCCTTTCATGCAGTGATCCCCCAGACTCGACAGAAAGATTCTCAAAAGACTGGTGTACAAGAAACAAAACATTACATTAGAGAAGAGCTCTCACTAAAACTTAAAGCTAACCAACTGTCATCTGTCCCTTTTATTTTGCAGATAAAGCAACAAACTGAGCTGTAACTCCCTCCCATCTAAGGCACAATACCTTTTAAGCTCCCATAGCCGTCGATTGAGCCATAAAACCAGCCAGGAATCATTATATACATTTAAACTAACAATCTTGTAAGGCTGTGGTGAAAGAGTTAATTGTTTAACAAATCAGGTTGATATTTAAGTGAACTCCAGCTTTTCTTAGCTCCCTCTTTTAAAAAGCATTTCATACAGACCTAATAGCATGTACATATAAAAGACACCATTCTACAAGCCTTTAAAATCCTGTCTTTCTTCTTCAAGGGAATAAAGTTATGGTTTCTCCTGATTTACTTGCAGGTGTGCACTGTAGTCACAACAGCTGACTAGTAACACTTGTTAATGAAGCCCTGATAATCAATACAACCTGATAGAATTGAATCCAATAATAAAAGGAATTTAGCACAAGATTTCATCCCTACCTTTGTCCTTGAGATACATTTTGCTACCCCTGTAATTGTGAGTTGAAGTATTTGTGAGACTGTGCCATAAGCCAGGCCACTGAACAAATTTAACTGAATAAAGTTTACCTAGTAACCACCCCCTTTTAAAATACAGAAACAAACCCCAACCCTGCACCATTTTAAATTAATAAACTACTCTTGAAAACAGAGAGGAGGCAGAAGACAAAGGCTGAGAAATAGCTGCAATGTGACCTTAAGCTTTACAAGAACAGCTTGTTTCCATTTTAGATTTTGGCGCTGTTTTATTTTCAGGCTTAAAGCTAAAATAGAGCACAGCAACTATAATGCAAGTAGTTCTTTTTTGTTTGGTTGGTTTTTTTAAATGTAAATGGAAACTGATCATAAATCACACAAAAATCCCTCAACAATCATTGTTTACTTCACAGGAAAAGCAGCTTTTCCATATACCAAAACATGCAAGGTATTAATAATAAATTACATTGAACAGAATCGAACTACAGTCTAAAGAACTGCCCCATTCCTAAGAAAGTGAAAGACTAGTACAATTGCTGTACAATACAAGAGAGCTTCAGTAAAATGGAAGAGCTTTTTCAGAACAGGTGGGAAATCCATCCAAAGCTATCAACCCAGGAGTAAAAAAACCCAACCCTGAATTTAGAGATGGATTAATATGCAGTCACACAGAAAGCCTGAACATTCCTAGATTAAATTCTGCTTTGGGTGCAAAGTATTTACTCTCAAAGTTGATTTTTAAAGTGGCATATAGTTGTTAGGGAAGAAAAAATAAGAAGAAAAACCCATACTTTATATTAACTCAGGAGGCACTTATAACTTCTGGTCCTAAAAATTATTTCCCATTCTCTAAGAAATAAATGTCAGTCCTGAGAATTGTTCACTCGTTCCCAGTAATTCAGGCACACAATCTAACTAGGGCAGTTAATCAATGCTCATTCATCCATCCATCCATCCACATTCATCCCACTGCAAATACGTAATGCCACGTTTTAAAAACAAGCACATGGACAACTATTTTTACTTGTGTCCTACAACTTATCAGAATTTGATCCATGCAGCTTGCCCCCTCAAGCATCCAATCACTCATCCCAGTGAGCCTAGGGAAAAAATGAAGCCTAACTTCTAGATAGATTTCACTTCTCAACTTTAATCGGTCTCTTCTGCCTTTTTTTTTGCATTATTCAGGAACTCTCACGCTGACAGATGCGAATCTGCATGCATTTTCAAAATTTTATCCTTTTCCTTTTTTATGGTCTGAGATCTACATAGCATCGAATAGCATTCAAATAGCTTGTTGAGTAATGAAAGGTCAGACATGTCTGTCTCAGCTATTTAATGTATTCTAAAGCTCTTCTGTTTTTAATTAAGAAATGTCTTTGCTTCCGCCTTGTACTTCTGGTTGTACTACAAGGCCTAAAATGAGAACAATTACATTTGCTAAGAGGGGGTACATGTATCATTTAACTTAAGCTTCCAAGTGAAATGCCTGAACTAAGGAATGTAGACTCCCCTGCAGTCAAGAGAAGCAATATCAGCCTCCCCCCTCACCTTAGGGCAATCCTTAACAGCTTAGTTAGGGAGGTCCCTACCATAACAGGCAATTAAAAGATCTCTCCTTAATTAACCCTCAAAGCATTTACATGTTACATTCTACCAAAATGTTATGCTCTAATCTTTTTAAGATACAGCTAGCTGCTATATTCAGCCACTGAATGTACAGATCTACACAAACGGAAAGTTAATACAACTACTTAAATATTTTGCATTTAACTCCTCCTAACACTCAACTCCTAGTTGGCCTCTAAATTCCTCTCTGAATTGCAAAACAAGGTGAAATGCTTTGTATGTTAAATGTGTACTTATTTGGCTGAATGAAAATGCACTGAAACTTAAGACAGATTTCCAGGAAATTGAACCATATTATCCTATCTGCTCCAAAACGTTTAGTTGTTCCCTTCCACAGGAAAAGCAGATTACACTAAAAAAAGGGCTTTTAAATAAAAGCTGGTGACTTCTAGAAAATCTAGAACAGAATTCCTTCTTCATTTCACTATATTCTAATTTGCCCATCGTCTTCCCCCAACCTCATGTTCAGAAGAGTGATCATTTAGCCAAGCAATCACTTCACAATACACTATATGGGACCATTTCATTCCACAAGAACACATTTTTGCATTGCAAACTCATTAAAAGATTAAGATGTTGGCAAATTCAACACCTTCCTTCTCCTAGTGCGCTGATTAGCTGAAATAGTACTTGTTCAAATTATCTCATTTAAGTTAAATAAGATGCTGGCTTCTTTGCTATTTTATTTCATACTTTTTACAAGCAACCAAATCCTCTGAGTCTCCTGGAACCACTTTCCTGAGTAGCAACTGCAGAAGTAGAGCTTCTGTGATCATCTTTCTTACATATGTGTTATCAAACATAGTGAAAATTTAAGAAGACTACTCCTCAGCTGTAGCTGCACAGCATTGCTACAATCATGTCTGTATGAAGGAATGCTAAGTTTCAAGTACATTTAAATGAAATCTTTAAAAAACCCACCATCTAAAATGTCCAGCCTTGCTACAACTTGGCCTGTCATATGCATCAATTAGCTGCACTTTCCTTGCATGTAACTTTTAATTTGACTGGATTTATTGCAAAGTCTGCTTCAAAATACACAAAAACTCAGAACAGAATTTGGCATGAGCACTTTTTAATCTCACCTTCAAAGTGTATAAAGGGGAGTTTAAAATGCTAATATTTTTCTTTGACTACCTATAAGTTGACAGTGCTATTTCAGTTCCCTTAATGAATTGTTGAAACAGCTACAGCACAAGCTGGTCTCTGGAAGAAGAAAAGGTTATTTTTTAATGAATATTAGTCTTTAAAAAGCCAAAAAGGGGTCATAAAAACTTTTGCTTCTAGGTCTAACAGGTCTATTCTAACTACTCCAGCATGCAAATCATTCAAGTGTCTTAATTTTAAGTATTTAGGTCTTTTCACTTAAGCAATTTAAAAATCTCAAAGACAATGATAGAAGGTTATAATTTCCGTATTTGAGCACTAGACCTGTTGAGTCATCTCTGGCACTTAGGAGAGAGAATACATTCAAGTCTCTGAAACCTTGAATGCATTTTTTTCATGCATCTAATCTTGTTTGAATACCCAGAAGACTCCCAAATGTCCCAGTCCCATGCCACACAGAGTTTAAATATAAATTCAAATCTCCCCTAGAATATACAATTCCACACTCCAAGAGAACATGTTCAGCCTACCCGACTTCTCCGAGATACAGGAAGTCCCAGTGACGAGCCATTGTCTACATCTCCCATAAGGAAGTCTGAAACACTGCCAGAAAAACAAAGAACTGTGTTACTTCATTACTTGAGCTCACCAAGCAATTTCAGATCACTGAGAACAAAGATTTAGATAATGTTTCTAATATCCTTTAAAAGTTCTGCAAAGCAATTTTTAAAAGTGGGCTTATATTCCCTGCAATTTCTATACCATCATAATTTTCCTTGTTAAGAAAAACAACACAAAACCACCCAAACAAAGCTGCAATACTGTTCTGGATGCAGTTAACTTAAATCAGTTTATCAGCTAATATTGTCCAAAAGAAAACTAAAGGTTTTTTGTTGTTGTTCAGTCTTCATTTGATTCAGCTCCACCAAGCTCTTTAAAAACATCTTCTGGATTCCAACTTACACGTTTCCGAAGGTGAATGCCAATGTTTCAATAGAAGAAAATATTTCACTGAAGAGTTCTCTCTTATTTTCTTCGTTAACTTCTTTGAAGTTCACCGCTTAGGAAAAAGATTAAAACCAAAGGGTGAGAGGTGGGGTCAATCAAGCAAGTTTACTAGGCCTAAAGACAAATTTTATACGCAAAGTCTTCTACAGAACATGAAATGTGATACTCTTCTGAACGACTGAAAAAAACACAGGTTGAAAAAATGATTCTAAGAAAGTAAACACTAAAGGAAAGAAATTATGCCAATCCGAATACTTCCCACAATGAAATCAGATTACTTTTTCACTTCCTAGATCTTCCCACTTAAGAAGCAGCTTTGTGTGGGAACACGACAGCAATGTGAGGGGAAGAGAGTCAAAACACACAGCAGCACCAACACCAGAAAGCAGCTCACAAATGCAGTCAAATATTTGAAAAGATGTTTCTTTTCTGGGTAGAAATGTCAGAATTCAGAACAGGAGCCGTACTTTATGGGGGTTCCCCCCCACCCTGCCCCAGCTGTATCTGATCTCATGTATATATCCAGAACACGGGATTTCTGGCTTCAGTTCAGACAAAAGGAAAGCTATCAAAAGGTAGTATCCATTGCAAAGCTCTTTAATTATTAGCTCCATTGTCTGGCAAAAACCCCTCAGTTTTGCCTGTTAAAAGTGGGGAAGAGTCTCAGCTATATAGCTGTTGTTGTTCCAAAATGGGAAAAAGAATGTTCCTGGACGAACTAGACAGTTTGAATTGGTGATCAAGACCAGTATTTAGGCACTCAACATTGAGCCTTTAACGTGCTTCCATGGCAAACTGGAATAATGAGGCAAGAATGATTCATCCAGAATTTCTATTAATGACTACTGGACAAACACGAGGAGGGAGAAAGGAGAAGACAAAAAGCACAACCATTTTTGTCTGTTTCCAACTTAACTCCTTAATCATTGGTTACTGGAAAATTTTTTGTAGCTAAGTTGAGTACACTCCTTTGAGCTGAAGCTGAGACGTCTGGACCGGAAGATTTCCCAGTTTTACATTGGGAAAAAAAATCACTATTTCTTACTACTATTTATTTTTTAAAAGCTTTTTTTTTAAGCAATGCAATATTCTTAATTACCTAGGTGTCTTAAGTTTACACTCATGATCATCTGTTTCAGAGATACTGCAACGAGACACCTATTCATCACTTTTTGCAAGACCTGTGCCAATGTTCATTTATGTATCCTTCTCATATTTAAAGTACAAGTATGGAAAAAAAGGACCACAATGACTTCTAGAAGTAACAAAAATTAAATCACATTAAAATGTTGCCCATACTATACACATTTTCTTAGCAAATTAAAGTAACAGATTTGGATCGTAAAAAGTATTCAAACTTCCTGCCAGGTGCCTAAACACTAATGGGTAACAAACAAAGTAAGTAATCTGCTCCCCCTTTACACTTCCTTTGTGAAAGGAAAAGTTTTTAACCAGTAAATTAACACAGCTGAATCCATTCCTTTTTACACAGCATGCCAACAGGTCTGATCAACATTTTTATAATAACTATTTCTAAACAAAACTATTATGGAGAAAATTTATTCTTCTCATGGGCTATTTTCACAATTACTTGCAGATTTGTAAGAATGTGTTATAATAAGCCTACTGCCACATATTACAAAAATATTAACAGTCTCTGTTGCCACAGTTCACTGCTAAATTAAGGCTTCTCCTATCTTCATTATTCTACACTTCATAATTACATAAAAAAACTGCCTCTGACATCTTGTTTCAAATGAGACTTAACATATTAAGCTCTGCAGACGATAACTTTTTAACAACATTGTAAATAGCAGTGAATTTCTTTTTTTTTTTATTCAGGTTAGTTGAAAAACCTCACTTTTCCAGAGATAATGCTGCTTATATATCTAAACTTTGTATTACAAATCATTAAGCAGCAATAGCTATTACAAGATCTACTGATTACCAGTCAATAATGACTGGAAAAATCATACCAGTGCTGGCATGAAACACAAACTGTTTCAAAACTAAAAGGAATCAGCAAAAACTGTCCATATAGTCAAAGCACTTACCACCAAAACACTCGTATATCCATTAGCTTCACTGTCTTCAGAGAAAGAGCACTTCTTTCACTTTGCTAATGAGACATCAGTATAGATTGCCTCCCCCTAAAGAAGTGCCGTCCTGTTTCACTCTGCCTTCCTGTTCCAGGAAGAGTTTTGTTAAACTTTACACATTATATACCAGCGAAACCCCTTCTTTTACGAGTCCATGACAAACAGAATAACCAATCTCAATTTTTTCAGAATTATCACTTGTCCCAAAAAAGTTTAGTCCAAGCTCTTGGTAATTCAGCGGAATACAAACAGCTTTATTTTAGCTTACTACCGCTGGAATGCTGATGTACTTAACATCAACTTTAGACCATGCACGCTCTTTCCCCAGGACATCCTGACTGCACACAATAGCTACTGACAACAATGAACTACAGTAATCTTTCCATGTCTGGAAATGACAGCTATCTATCTATAGTTCTACAGATTTCAAAGCAAGTATACAACTTAAGAACGCTTTTAAGTAAGACTTCAGTTGCCACATAATGAACTTCAAAAAAATTGTATGACAGCAATACATGAAAATCCAGCCAAGCTTGCATTAAAGTGGATCTGTATTTCCAAAGCTAGCAAAGCTGTCTTCAAACTGAGGTGGATTTGATAACCACATCGGAATGCTGCAAGACAGTGC
The DNA here is from genome assembly GCA_020745705.1 of Hemiprocne comata. Lineage (NCBI taxonomy): Eukaryota > Metazoa > Chordata > Aves > Apodiformes > Apodidae > Hemiprocne > Hemiprocne comata. Next base: position 14,983,932 of record CM036593.1, on the reverse strand, counting down.
AAAGTTTCAACTCTTGGGTCGTGCCATCAAAAGGTTTCTGAATCAAGCACAGGAACAGGCTGGGGAACCAGCAACAAGCATGGAAGTTTTGGAAGCTGGAATCCCAGAAGCTAAAGTAGTGCCTGAGGACATTTGAGCAATGCTTCTGAAACTACGAAGAAGAGACTGTCAGATATCAAGACCATAGTGCAACCAGGGCATTTAAACTATGATGCTTAGACAGTTCACAGCGACCACAGCACACAAGCTTATGAGCTGCCCTCTTGTCCCCTCTTCCAGTCAAATGAAGACAGCACAGGGGGGACAGCCATGCCAGAGCCTGCAGGAGTTCGCTTGCTTCCTCCTTCCCCCTCCCCACAGACAAATGCAGGACTGGCAGCAGCAGAGCTACCTTGCCATCTCTCTGCAGAGCCTGGACAAGTCTAAACCACACCAGCTTCCAAAATTTACTCTTTGCAGATCAATTTTGTCATATAATAGACAAAGTAATATTCACCATTTATTTCCCTAGACACAAATACATCTTCAATTCATACTTTACTAGCTGACTTTTAAACAGTAAGCAACTGACTTCTTGGAACTGAATACCTTGTGACCAATTTTCCATCCTTCAACTCCCAACAATGCATTCAAGAACCTTTCAGAACTACTTCAAAAACACTACCCAAGCAAACAAAAACCCCATCCAAGACACCACATCCAAAACCACTCCCGCCCCCAAAACAAAGACTTGCAATACCTCATTATTACCTCTAATCTTTAAAAACAGGTGTAAAAAAAAAAATTGGGGGAGGAACCTGAGGAAAGTCATAGTATGCACACTGGGAAAAGGCAGAAGAGGAGTATTCTCAAGATCTCACAGCTAGAGAGGATCCGCAGGCTGTCCAGGCCCTACCATTCTACTTTTAGTTCTCTGTGCCACATAATTTCACTAGTCTGTACTTACTACCAAGTTTGGCAGCCTCCCCAACTTTAGCTGGATGTCAACAAGACAAGTTTGAGGAACTGTTTCCTACTCCCTCCGTAATAAATTTTACTCTGAATTTACATCACAGATACACCAACAAAACTGAAATTACTTCACCTCGCTAGAAGTATTTAAATTTGATGCTGAACTATTAAATAAACCCCATACCTAAAAGGGGAACTTCTACAAGATGATTTTCAGCTTTACCAGGCATCTATGTTCATTCTAGTGACTGAGTTAAATCAAAAGGTGCCATTTAAAGCAAAAGAACACTACAAACTTGAATTCAGCATGGGATCAGGAAAACCATGTACTCTGTGGCCATCAACTATTTAAAGACACTAAGCGGGAAAACAACAACTATGAGTATGATGGTATACCAGTTCGGGAAGTAACTTCCAGAAACAACAGTATAAAGAGATTCCAGACAAGATCCTTCAGAAAGTCTCGATTCCTCCAGATCAAGTGAGGTGTCTTGAGTAAGCATGGATAAGTAGTACAGTCCAAGCAAGTTCCCGCTCTGCCCCCATTTTCCTGCAACCTCAGTCCTAAAGTGGTAAAGTGTGAAATTACCTATTCTGCCAAACATAATTCTCTGTAGCAAGATTAAGTTAACATGCTATAGCTAGTTTTTCCTGATGGACCTGAGTAATAGCTGAGAGCCGTGAAGAAAGGGCACAAGCACTCTGATTTTTGCTAGCATAAAAAACTTTCCCACTTGCATTAATTTAAAAGGGGTGGTCTGTCTGCACTGGACATTACGTTTAAGTTGCAGTGCAATCTGTCATACTTATGAGATTACTTTACAAGTCAGAGTCACTCACAGTCACTAGTTCCAAAGTTAGTGTAACTGATTTCCTTAAGAGCAAAGGCAATCATTTGCCAAAGTAACAATTTGCCCCTATGCGAAGTTCCAAATGCAAACTAGATTTGAAACCCTGGCATTACTCAGAGGTTCAAAAAGGTCCTTGCAGAAGTTAAAACCAGTGATGCTTCTAGTTCTGAAGGGAAGGAAAAAAAAACAACCCAAAGAAGTGTAAATCCCAGCTTGTTTCTATTTCATCCTGTCCTAAATAAACATTAGGAATTTTCCATGCCAGGTTAATCTTCTTCCTAGTCATAAATTTGACTAAAGATACAGAGTGCTTCCACTTCTTTTTTTAGTTCTGTCCTCCAATGACAAGAAACAGATGAGTCAGATGAACTGCCTTCATAAAGTTGCATTAACACAGTCTGGGAAGTCAGAGGAAAAAGGATACTGGTTCTGTCCTACCAGCTCCTCACATGCTTGTAGCTTCCTGTTTATTCACTTCTAGTGAAATAACCACAGCTGAAAATCTGTGAAAGCACATGTTACTGACAGGCCACTGTAAGCAAACGTGAGGTCTGATATGCTTATGATTCACCACAACATACTGTATTTTTACTTCAGCTTCCTCAGTTCCAGGAGCTGTACACTTCAGTTTGAATACAAACATAGAGCAGTATGATCCTCACACAAAATCCAGCTGTAAAATCCAAACAGGTGCTACAAAGAGACAAACAGCCTTCACATTTACCACTGGTTATGCTGGGTGAAGGTAGGCTGTTCTCATACAGCAAAGGATTTGATGTTCTCAGAGAAGTAGGACCAAAGTACCAGTCTGAAACACCCCTGTAACTCCCTGTTTCTATCTCCAGACACATGAGGAATACAATACATGGCTGGCAAACAGTAACAGGTGTTACTAAAGTCTTCATATGAAAGTACTTGTATGTATCAAAGGCTAAAAATATTGAGGCAGGACTGACTGAGACAACATTCTTCAGTGTGATCCAGAGCTCCCTTTTTTTGCAATTAACTTGGGAACTCCATGAGGTCAGGTCATAGGGTCACAAAAAATAACCAGACAGTTTACACCAGCCTCAGTTCTAGGTCCAGAATGTATGCTCAATAACTCAATGAGAAAAGAGTGACAATGCTATGAACAGCAATTGCATGCCATAATCTTTTATTCCACTAGAAAACACTTTATTTATTCAAGCTGGAAGAACACATTTTTATCAGATCAGCATTATGCACCATTATCATTGTACTTTGGATCCTGTAGCAGGAATCTTAAAGGTAGCTTTTGAGTACCATGAAACCATTGCCCATGAGATTATTCACAGAGTAATATAGCCCAGAGGAGGGGACAAAAGTAAGAACTCGAGTTCAGTTCCAGCTCAAGGACAAAAATTGTTATCATAACAAAACCAACTCCTTCTATATGCCTTTTTCTTTGAGATGTTTCTCATCATACAATATAATATTTAAAGTAGCTCAAGTGAGCTATCGCTGAACACAAACTTTTCAGATGTACCTGAAATACAGACTTACAACTTGACCCAATTGTACACATTTGACAAAAGTGGCAAACACAACATACTGCTTTTATTCCAAGTGGCATTCTTAGAACAATAGAGTGAAGTTACTTTTTAAATTATGTAATTATACAATATGCACAGTAGATTCCTAACAGTAGTTTTTCCTTCCATGTAGAAAATAATGCAATCCCTCTGTGACTAACTCCTCAGAAACTCAATATATTAACAGTGAGCAAACTCTAAAATGCAAGCAAAACGTTAGTAATTAGTTTATTTCAAGTGCAAGCATATTTATTGTATGAGCTAAAATCTGTTTGGGGGTGAAAGCTAAAAAATATTTGTGAATATCTGTATTGCCAAAAATGGCATAGTTCTAAAGTTTTTTCTTCTGCTTACTATCAAGATAAATTAACAAATCCTAACATAATTATTCAAAGAACAGCTACTCATCCAACCAGGTGGAAAGAAATGCATCTAAGAGAATGTATGAAACACTGTATGACAGAAAAGAGTCCTCCAAGAAGAGAAAAATATGTATGCCATCAAATTCAGAGGGCTCCAAGTACTCTGGAGGAATGGATTATATAATTCAACAAAGTGCTTAATTCTTCACTTCAGAAGCAGAAGGGTAGAAGCCTAGATCTGGAAAACTGGTTCTGCACTAGAATGACAGAAAGTGACCTTGGACTTACCATGGACTTTAAATTAAACACAAAAATGACAAAAAGGCCAATATAATTATAGAATCAATCAACAATGTTACCATGTAAGACAAGGAAACAGGGAAAAACCCTAGAGCAAGGAGAAAAAGTATAGTACGCATCTCTGAAGGAAGATTTTCCACATGATTTAACACAGGCAAGAGGTGGAGATTTAACCCTACTCAAAGTGTTCTCCATGCCACATGGAAGAAATTGTACTGGTTCCACAGTAATATACTGGACATATTCCAGAGTAGGGAGAGCTGAAGTAAAACGCTACACAGAGGAAAAACAGCCATGGTTTATGGGGCTGAAGCAACTGTGTGCTTCACCATTTGCATTTGTCTGACACACAGAGAACTGCAGCAGCAAAAGGCCAGCAACAGCAAGTATTAATGTAGGTGCCTCCAAGGCTTTTTTTTGTTGCTGTTGACACCTTTATCACCTTATGATCTGTTTCTGAAATTTATAGAATGCTCATTTAGGTATTTCTTCACTGCATATAAGTACAATGCCATCCGTACAAATTCATTAAGAGTTTTGGCAAATCTCTAAGTGGATATATGTGAGGTTTATAATTGTGATATTATTCTGCTATACACTGGCAAAGAAAAGCTCAAGATGAAAGGCTCATGCTTTTGGAATTCAGTGGGGGTTTGCAGCTAGCTTCATATAAGCAAAATCTTACTACATCAACAGGAGAACAAGCTATTTAAGATTACTTTTCACTTAGATAAGGTCTTTTTAAACATGTTATTACTATTAAAAAACCCGTTTCTTCTGTATAAATAGAATCTATAAGTACAAGCCAGAGTCAATCAAATTAATAATTACAATTTTCCAAGAAAATGAAAGGTAGTAAATTCCTTACCTTTTACTTTTGCAATAACTGTTCCTGCAGCACTTAGAATATCAACTGAGTTTAGAGTCTGATGTTTATTTATCGCTGCTTTTAAAACACGCAGCAACTCTCCCAGGCGTTCATGTACTACCTGATGCAGGCCATCTTGATTTTCTACAAAAAGTAAAGAAGCTACATTAAAACAGTGAATTAATTCCCAATCACATTACAAACCACTTTGGTGGTATTCAGTTGCACTGAAGGCCATATGGAAGCTGGGCCTACTTAGAACAAAGAAATCGTTTAAACAAGAATTATACTAGCATTTGCCAACAGTTTACTTCTAATGTTGTATGTCATTTACATATAAACTCATTTATCCCAAGAAGTCAAGCAACTATGTATCTTTTTAAAAGGGGGACTCTACACCAATACCCTAAGATTTCTGAATGAAACCATCTTCTTTTTTCTCATGTCATTTGAGCAACCATTATTCTTAAAATCACATATATTCAAAAAAGAGTATCAACAAAAGCAGATTTGGATTGCTCATTAGGTATTTCTTCACCTGACACAAATTCAACACCATTTCTCTATATTCAAAGAATTAAACAAAGATTTTTGGCAAACACTGACTAGCTTTCAACTGAAGTGTCAGCCAAATCTTAAGCACATTTAGTATGTAAGCCTAAATCTACTAAGGTCTGTCATCAAGCATGTCAGTCCTAATAAAGAAGTTGAGCAACTAAATTATTTTGTAGAATTAGGCCTAATCTGTAAGAATTCTCAAACAAGGGGCAATGTTTTTTACAGCATATGCCTCTCACTAGGCACCTCCCCTCTCCCTTGTTTTTTAAAAAAACCACAAGCTCTTCCTTTCTGTTAGAGAAGAGGTGCTGGTACACGGAATTAAAGTTCCACATGCACGATAGTGCTGCGTTGCAAGTTGCGGTAAAATGCTTTCAAATTCAGGCAAGTCTAGCTTATGAAAAAGAAAAGAGGATCTAATACAAGCTGACTCACTTCCCCGCTGAGCAAAAAGGAATGGCAATTCTGTGTTGTCTGTGGCCATGATAACAAACAGGTCAATACAGACAATTACAGCACAGAGCAAATTAATGCAGTGTTACTCAGAGAACACTTTCAAATCTGAGCCATTTTGTTCTGGCTACAAGACATAGTATTTAGGCTTAAGGCACCTACATTTCTCTAATTTTTCTGAGGAATCAAAATACAACATGACACATCAGTACAGTATATCACTACTGTCAGGTGGGTAGACAGGAGGACTACACACAAATTACATACAATTGTATCAAGTGCAAAAGCAAGTCTTCTAAGGACCACAGTGCTTCAGGAGATTTCTTTCAAATCAGACTAGCTTATACATGGTCAGAGGAAAAACCTTTACTCAGGAAGTAGACGAAGGCAAAAAGTTTATCTACCATTCACCAGTACTTTGTGTGTTTTTTCCTGCTGGAGGGGAGTAGGAAGCCATGTATCCTTAACAGGACACACAGAAGTCTAGGAAAATCCATCTTACACACCAGTAAATTAAGTAAGCTCTATGTAATTAAAGAAACCTAGTTGTGGCTTTATCTTCATTTACATGTATACATAGTTGTTTTAACTGAGGACTCAAACACAGCAACGGCAAAAAATGTCAAGAGGCTGCTACTAAAATGTGGCCATGATCCAGTACATACACATTAGTAGCAGAGGTAGTTTATGACAAACACACATTCATCTAAAGGCATACTATAACTCAAGAGTTTGGAATTTAATGGGGAAAGCAATACAGGCTTGAAGCGGTTTCCATGCAACCAAGAGCGCAAGCTGGGACCTTGGATAAGAGATTATTTGTAAGGAATATGAAAAATTTTGTAATATCATGAAAGGTATGAAAAAGTGGGTAGAATCAATCACTTATCAATGTCTGTTAAATGTAACACACATCAGATGATTAAACAGAGCAAGCAGAAGCCAAATTTCAAATAGAAATGAGTGATTTCTTCATGTTAAGAGACCTGTGGAATTTCTTGCCAAAACACAAGAAGTTTACCTGGAAAGAAGGACAGACTGGACAAGCTCTTAAAAGTTTCCCTGTGGGTTACTGATGAGACAGTAAATTTCTTTACCAGATCAGGCCATGTGTCCAACATAGCAATGGGCAATGATGCTTAGGAGACTAGACAAGACAGGCCACTTTCGGCAGTCCAGTTCCCCAGCACCCACAACTGCTGCACCACAGTTCCTATGCACTTCAGTAACTGCTTACAGACATGCTGTCTTTGAATTCATTTGATTCCTTTTAGACCTGCCCCCACGACTTCTTTCCCTCAACTACTCCACTCTTTAGTCTACTGAACTACTAAGCATTGCACTAAAACAATGTAACCTGCAACAGCTCAAGAATTCCTCTAAGCAGTAAGAGTTCAGAGGATGGGACAAGTACCACATGTCCAACTTACCATTTTTACTTTTCTCTAGCTATTCACTTTCGGCAGTTGTTGAGGCTCAAACACTGAGTTAGCCCCAGCTTAGTCTGAGTCAGCATGGCCTCTGCCACCTTCTAATACTTGGAGAAATTCTATAGCTGTCAAAATGAAACCAGATTATTTTAACGGTCCTTTCAGGCTTCAATCCAAAGTCTCACCTGCACTCCCATCAATTCAAGAATAAATGCTGTTGGGGGTACCAGGCAGCTCCAAGCAAAGGCAGTGAGGAAAAGGAAAGACAGCAGAGCTGTAGGGATGCCCACAAACCCCAAGGGAAACAAACATAGAAAATATATCTGAAAGGTATAGTAACATGTTTTTTTCAGGAAATAGATAGCTAAAGGTAACTCCAATTAGTTCATTAAGAAACATGTCCAGTGTATAGGCTTAAGTTTTGAAATCCTTAAGGAGCAGGTAGTCTTCAAAGGTAGCATCTTGTCTCTTCTTACAAACCACCAGAGGCAGGCAAATATTCCACAATCCTTCATTGGGACTATATTGGTAGGACTGGGACAGACAGGCTTTAATGGAGGTATTTGAAGGCTAAATGCCACAAACCACCCCCATCAGCTGTCCCTGTCTAACCAGAATACATGTAGTCCTCACATGAAGGGCATGAATATTGTGGTCGACTAGTGATGGTCTGTACAAGTGCACGGTTTGACCAGAAGCATCTCTTGCCTAGCCAAGATGAAGGTGTCCCTGACTTCTGATGCACAAATGTCCACTCGTAGCAGGAGAGAAAGAGTTCCTAATCATGTGATTGGGAATACTGATGCACATACCCCATAACAGTGTCCTTTAGGTGACATGGTGGGCAGATTTTTGGACAACTAGCAAGTAGGGGAGGGGAAACAAGGCAGGAAAGCAGCCAGACCAATACAGATAGTGGCCAGCCAGAGTCCTCAGTAAGGAGTGCATCACAGGCATACAACTGCATTAATTATTCTAGGGAGTTCAGTGTGACCCACAACTACAGGCTTGTCATTACAGGATAAAGCAACCTCTTAAGGTTCCTTACAGGTTGGGTCTAGCCAAAGAAAAAAAAATCATAGAGAAGACTGACTAAGAGCATACCTGCTCCCAAAATCCAGTTTCTTAGTATTAAAATTCGATATCTCAGACCAACAGAGTTGGGGAAGAAAAGCAAAATAAGTGAGAGGAGAAGAGAGAAAAAAAAAAAACAAAAAAAAAACAACTTATGGGACATGAGCCTCTTTAAGTCTGCAACAGAAGCAGTAGGCTTCAAAGGGAAATGCGAGTTGAAAACAACTGCTGAGTTGAATTAGATGTTTATCATACCATCCAGGAGAACATTATCACTGAAATAATGCATTCAAGCACGAGATTAGTTATTTGTACTCCCAAAAGCAAAGGCTACACCCAACTGAGATTTCTTTGGATTTCATCACAGAATTATTTGTTTACAAAATATCTGCAACATTGTTTCTGTGTCTCCAGAAGACAAAAGGTCTGTGACACAAGTGGTGCTTGAAGAGGGGTGGGGGCAGAAGCCATCAGGAACCACAACTACACTGCACTGTGTAACTGACACTCAAATAGATATTAAAACAGAGATTTCCTGTTCAGGACAGATGTATAAACCTCTAGTAGTAAAACAATCCAAATATGCCAGATTAATAAAAACATAGTTTTAATACTAAGGAACCCAAAAAGGTTTCAGAAACCAAAACAACAGCAGAGCAAACACTGTTTACTGTGGAAAACATGCGTGAGGAAATCTGCCTTCAACAAGTTCCTGCAGCAATTCAATCCGACTTAAACAGTCATAAAACTTAATATTTAGTTTCAGTTTTTCTTCTGTTCCTTGTCTCAGTGTACACATTCATTTATCTACATGAAGTCAAACAGGAAATTCCTCCACCAATGGATGCTGTATTTGGTTTAAAATCTGTCTCAAACTTAGTAACACAAATTGCAATACTGTAGAAGACTAGTTAGTGCTTGGGACCAGATGACTGTGACTGTCAGTGACCCTGCAGCACAGAGGACCTCCTTGGGCACCTGAATCCAGCTGTTTGCTTAGGTGACTGAAGTCTCTTGGAATCTCCTGGTACAATCAGCAAGCTTTCTACCCCCAAAAGGAAAAAAAACACAAACACAACCAAACAACAAACCAAAACGAAACAGGGCTCTTAAAACTGAAAAAACAAAACAACAAACCACCAAACCAAAAAACTGGCTTGGAGAGAGCTTAGCCTTTCCTGCAAATCTTTAATTAGGGTTTAAACTGTCTTTTGTGTTAGCTGAAAACAAGCCCTTCCAAAATATAAAGACAACCACACAAAAGCATACTCTGTAGAAGTGGAGAAAGAAGAATAGGATAAAAAAGTGTGTATTCAAAGCTGACAAATCTAATGCAAAAAATGATACAACAAAGCAGCTGGGGAGCCTGTCAGTGTTAGCCAAGCCACCTCAGTAGCATGCTGTTGTCATTAGCATCCCACTCCCTGATGGTTTAAGTCACCACATTTTAAAACCACTCATCTGTCTTTAATGTAAAGCCAGCATAAACTACCTATTTTCTAATTTCAGGTATTTCTCAACAGGAAGCCTTTGTTTAGTAAATATTAGCAAGCAATAATGGCTTTACAGCTATGGATTCTATTCATTTAAAAAAAATTTGCTCATCAAGCTTGCCAGTGCCAGTCACCCTCCCTGCCAAGTCAGGGCTGGTCACAATACATGCAGTTGGGAAAGGCACTGCTGTGTCAGTTGGCTGGTATTCTTTTGTCTGACCTGATTTATTGTTGGCCCAAACATTTCTGAAGCTGTTTGTTTCAACAAATGTTCGTCAGGACAAATTTAAACACAGACTAATATACAGTTTTTCCCCCTCCATGGCCGTTGCACATCCTACATTGCCAGTCAGACCAGTACAGAAGATGCATGAATGATTCCACTTACCACTTGCCCACCTAGAACACTAACACTAACAGTGGCAGACTCTCCCTCTGCTACCCAATTTCCACCAGTCAGAGAAGGGGAATCACTAATACAAGTATTGTTTTGCCATAGCTAAAAGTTTGTTAAGAACTGGTTGGTCACAATGATGAAAATGAAAGATAGGGTATCAATCTAGATAAACCAACCAAAAAGTAGCACATCTGTGAAAAATTCCTGAAGTCTAATTACATGAGCCTTTCCAAGTAAATATTCTAGTTCAGACCGTCTAATAAGGTCCTGCTTCCCATAAGAAGCTTTTTCAAGTTGAAAGTTATGATTATTTACTTCATGCATTCAAAAGCTTGCAAGAATGCTACAGAGAGGGGAAGATGGTATCAGTGTGGAACAGCCTGCCATGCATACTCTGTACAGCCACAAGTTTATATACAGAGAGTTAATATACAGTCTACTATTTGGGGTGGGGGGAATACATATAAACTCATCTCGCTTGTTGTGAAAATCTTACTATACAAGGTTACTTGTATTTTTGCAGTTTCTCCATCTGCTCTCTGAACATAATTAAATGCCTTGACTTTGTTAAGTGTCTACCACGAGCTAACTCACTCTCTGGATGTTACTGCTAGTTTAAGAAGGTGAATAAATGCAACTGGATGAGAACACCTAAATACCAGTTGTGTACAAAGCCACTGGACTATAGCCAGTGGCAGAAAATAATAATCATCCTTGCTAGGTCTAGTCCCCATTTTAAGGACTTCCTTTGTAAATTGCTGCTTTCCTGGGATCAGCTGAAGAGTGTGTACTTCAGATGCCCTTTTACTTTCACTGAAATACAAGAGCCTCAATTCTGGTTTTAAGTACCACTTCATATCACCTGCATAAATCCCAATCTCCTTCAGGAGAAAGGGAGAAGCCAGACAGAATAGTCTTGCAGAGTGGTGGTAAGAAGAAACACAAACTGGGAAGCAATTTCCCCAACATCAGAATGGCTGGATCCAGAACTCATTATTCAAGTTTCAACAGCCAGCGCCTCATCACTTTCCATCTTGGAAGGATTCAGAGGAAATAAATTTGAGTAACAATATTTCAGTTTGCAAGACCAACATCTTGGCTAAAAGACTGTCAACTCGTATTTACTAATAACCTCATTTTCAGCATTAGGTAAATTACATCCTGTTTCTATTATGTTACGCTGGAGGATAATATGGTATCACTAGTTATGCCACCTAGGTTGGAGGGGGGAAAGCAGGCAAAAGTCAGCACTGGAACAAAGCTAATCCAAAGCAAAACAACTTTTAACTGAAATCACAATATTATCACCTTCATCAGTGTCTGTATTGCGTACTAGGAAACTATCAGCATTCAGTTCTGAACCTGACCCTGACTATGAGACTTCCCAGTGAGCATAACAGAATAGGTGAAAAAATCATAAAATAACAATCTATGTGGAAATCACGTAATTTCTATATCTGCAGTTCAGGGAACAGTCCCAGATTAACCTATCATTTTATTTTTTACCTCCTCCCCCATTAGTACTGCTATAATATGATTAACAGCCTGCCATATTTGTCTGATTTGACAGAGGTCACTATCACACCCAAAACACAGCAAGAACTCAAACACAAAGTGAAAGCAGTTTTCACACTTTGGTTTGACCATAAATAAAGCTGACCTATGTCACTGCTGTCTAGTCTACTCTCAAGGAAGCTTTTGGAAAGCAGTAACTATATGGGCTGGATGTGATTTTCCTCAATAGTTCATATAAGACAAATATTTTTTTTCTTTTAGTTGTGGTGTAGATATTTTATTTGTTGGTGGCCACTGTTCAGGAGTGATGAGAGAACAACAGTCTTAGCTATCGCATTTCCTCCTTTATTTGGCTGTGTAAACACCCTGCTAATGTACAGAATGAAACATTTTCATTCACTGAAAAACAAAAGCTCAAAGAATTTATAGAAGAATTTGTCGTTGTAAAATCTCCAAGAAGGCTCAAAGCTGCCAAAGGCACTAGTGAAGTCGTCATACTTCAACTCCGTGTCACAATGCAAAATTAGAAGCTACCTACCCATCCCTATGTCAGGGACTGTCACACTTGAAGCTTTCAAATTAGAAAGCTAGCCAGACCTAGCTTTTTTGTTAATCAGTATCATGGCAACCCTTGTTGTCATGGCATCATTAAAAGACACTACACCAAATTCATACAGTCTTTGGCAACATGTGCTCCAGCATCCACTGCAAACAATGTTTTAATCACGTTATATTGCAGAAAGAATGACAATTTACGGAAAATAAACAGTTAAGCAACTATTTCAATGAAGAAAATGTGAGGAATGAGGAAAAGAAAGGAACAAAAATAGTAACTCAACCCCCCCATATTTGACATTAAATCTATGAAGTTTGGGAGGTTTTTGAGAACACTATACAGATCCAACTCAGTGAGAATGCATGGGAATTTCCTGGAAATAGCTTCTTGAATACAGTACACTGAAAACAGCAATTTTGATTTTACTTATTATACACAAATAACATTTTTATCATACAAGAAAGGATTTAACATTTGGCAAGTCAGTTGCCTATTTACTGCTAAACCATGAAATTTCATCTTAAAATTAGCTAGTATAAATTTAGGTTAAAATTAAGAAATACTTTGTATTTACAATATTTTAAGGGTAGAAGTTCTCTCTTGACTTTTTGAAACAAACAGGGTGAAACTGCTTTTGGATAAAACGCAAATCTATACCCTGCCCTGTTAGTCCAGCCTTCCAGGGCAGATTTCTAGCATTATGAGCTTTTGTTGTGTACCACAAACACAAAACCAGCCTTTTTCAGATTTGTCATTTGCTATTAGGGATTGACCAAAATACATCATCTATCCATTTAAATTCAACCATTAACCGAGGTGACTAGCCTCCATGATGTGACTTAAAGCTGTGGTGAGTTTTGTTTGTTTGTCATTAAACTGGGCTAGCATTCCTACCTCATTTTAATTATGGTCCAATTCTGTACTTCTAAACAGTCTAAGTGTATGTAGGAGGTCCTTCTTGCCTATGTAAATAGATTCATTTTCAGAAACTAAAGGAAAGTGGTAAAAATCAAGATGTCAAATATTTTTAAAAAAATCAAGAAAATAGATGGTGTAAATGCAAAATGCATCAGAAGAATATAAAAACCTTAGAATTCTGCCTACACTGAAAGCATTCAAATATTTTCATTATGTTGATTTGCCAACTGACACCAACAGAATAGTTGTTACTTCACATTCATTTCATATTTAAATTCATAGATGAACTCCCCATTTGTGTATGTGGAGAAGCTTTTCGGGAAAAAAACTACCACAATGCAGCTTTTCATTAATCTATTTCAAAATGCTGTACACCACATTCCTTCAACTTTTGTATTCTACTAGCCTTGAGATTCCAAGTCAACTAACCTAGATGTGTTCAGCCATGCAGTTTAATCTTTAGAATACATTAATCTTTTATTAACCCAAAATTTAAAGACCAGAAACCAGTAATGAAAATTGCTGGAGCTTCATTATTTACCTGTTTCTGACAAATGAGAATGCACACACTATGTGGCTATTTTATATACTGTTTGTGTCATTTCCCTGAGTCTGCCAGGAGTTTAAGAATAAAACTAGGTGAGGATAATGCTTCAGCACTTTCAGAACACATTTTAAATTAGACTTGTAAATTGTCAAGGGGACCTAAGACTACATTCTTTATGATTACTACATTTGCAATAAACCTGATCACTCACATTTCACCAGAAAGTCATGTCCACGAGGATTAGGGACTACACGTTCAGTAGAATGCTACTTATTTCTTATTTAAGGACATTTCAGTAAAACTTAGCAAAGTAGTTCCTGGACTGAACAGTTGCCAATCGAAGACACTGTTACAATAAAATGAGAAAGCTTTTATGCTTTAAGCAACTTACATACTTGTTCAAGTTCTGGAAACATATGAAGGAATACTCACTCAACTTTCACAGCACAAATTTCTGAAAAAAGAACAAGTCAAAAAAGGAAAAACTATACCTAGAAAGTTGATCTTACCCTATCAAACTGGCACACAGAAGGGGTAGTAGGAAAGTTTTGTTTTATTTATTCAAAAGAAAATAAATTTAACCTTTGCTAACCCGCATTGAGAGATCATAAAAAACCCTTAACCTTTAACTCACTTTACCTTTAGTCTAAAATACTATTTGTTCTACATGGCTGCTCCTTCCACTTTTAGCCTAAGTCACTGATTGAGTGGGGAAACAATTTTACTGCTGCCTGCCCACCTAACTTTCAAAAGACCACACAAAACCCGGATTATGAGATTATATGGTGTTAAACAAGAGGTGCATTACTTTGTGTATTTTTTTTTTAAAGGACCTTTTAAATACAATTAGAGATGGCTATAGGGTGTGATAATATTCCATTTCTGTTTTGTTAAGAAGGAAAAACTTATGCAAAATCTACTTAGATTTTAAGTGGGATTCAAATCACTAAAGCAGCAGCCAGTACCATTAGCTGTCTAGAAAACTGGTGAACAAAAGGGATTAATGATTTAAAGTTCTAGCATTGAAGTCCTCTTTACCCAAGAGAGTAAAGCCTGACTATACAACTTGCACAGGTGACAACAGTGATGAGCCATTTCAATGCTCACAAGGAAATACTTTCAAAATCTTCCCACTTCCTAGATTCCAGAACAGTCAATCCCTTCTGCAATATAATGTTCTGGCATCAGGTATTTCACACCAAAACATATTTGACAGTTTCTTATTAATAGAAAACACTACAACACTGTCATTATAGCAGTAACTGATGCCACACTGGCTCTTGCATGCCCCAAAAGACAACAGAAACCCATGGCACAGCTCACTATGCATTTTTAATTGAGGAATATTTCTTCGCTAATACCTTGCAATAGAAAGGTGAAAAAGACAAACCACAGAATCTGTTTGCTCTACAGTTCTGCATTTACACAGCTGTTTCCTCCTAGTATGACTGAAGTTGTCATTCCAGCTAGTCAATGCTAAATTTTAAAAAACAACCAAAGATGTGCAGGCTCGTAAAAGTTACAGAATGTGAAAATTTTAAAAGAAACAGACAGAACTTGGTCAACTACATATTTAAATAGTAGCCCTATGCATTTAATTTTTCATCCAATGGCACACAGCATTTGTTGCTATATAACACGCAAATTTGTACACTCCTGACCTATCGCTTTCTTTCCAAATTAAGTTCTCAGCCACCTTCTCTGAAAACTCATACCTAGCCATCAGCTGAAGCCAGCTACAGCTAGCAGAAGTTCTGTTCCCTGCTGAATTTATTTGCTTGTTCTTAACACGAGGGCTTAAACGTGAATACCAGAGCATTTCATTTGACCACTCTGCAATCTTAACCCTACTGTTAGTTTCCCCCTCTTCAGCACTGGCATAAGCTATTTATCATGGTCAGTTTCTCAAGGCCCTTCACAAACTGTCTTCAACCAACTATCACAATTCACAATTTCTGTACGCTACTAAGCTTTCAGAAAACCAATTTGCACCTAACCAAATGAAGCACAAAAGATATAGAACTATCCCTCCAAAAAGCTGCCTCCCTCCACTGCTCTCCTGCTGGCAGTGGTTAACCTACTTGTGCAACAAGACCACAGCCCACTTGGTGAACCAGTACTGTTCTGTTTTTCTGCACCTCCACTTTAGTGATTCCAGTAAACATCGTTTTTCCTCTAGTTGTCAGCATTGAAGAACTTCTGGACAGACATCAAGTTGTGGTGCCATCAAGAACAAAGTAACCTATATTCAATCAATGAATGAAACAAAAAAAAGCCCAGGGAAAAAACAAAACAAAACAAAAACCAACTAACAAAAACAAAACCAAAAAGCCCAAACAAAAATGCAAAATAACTTAAGCATCCTACTACAGAATACTTTCATATCACTGTCAACACTAAAACAGCAATAGGAATTTGCCAACATTGAGCAGTCTTTAAGCTAATGCATCGGGATATTTCAGCAACATCTGATCTTACAGAGCTAAGAATATGCTGTAGTCCAAAAGCAGAACATTAACTGAGATCTTAAATTTGCTCACAACACAGAGCCTTAAACCAATCATACCTGCACTGACTGAAAAAATCCAATACAATGCTCAGAGAAGAGCACCCTTTAGAAATCCTATACCACAAAACTGAAACTTGTCTCAAAATCCTACAGATGTCAAAACCTCGTTAAAAAGGCACACGGTAAGAGGACATACTTGTGCTTTAACTCCACCATACAAATATACTTCCTGCAAGTTCTTGATCTACAATCCTGTAATTAATTTTAATCAAAGACAACACTATTTTCAATGCATCTTAGCTGAAACTTCCTCATCAGGCCCTCCACATCCTGGAGATCCCTAAAACTTCAAAAGGGCTACGACATTACAGGAGGCAGAAGAAACTGCACCATAAGAGCCTCCGTTTCCTTTTAGCATTCACAGTATGCATAGCCATATACATAACACCACGGGTCATTCTCTGTCTCATAGGTAAGTAGTACTAACAACTTTTTAAAATGTAATGAACTGCTAAAACACCCACCTGTGGGCCCTGAACCCCAGGTAAACACAGCTCAGAGAATCAATATATTTGAAGGGAACACACTATATTACTACAATAGCTCTTTGGAATTGCTTATGTCATCAGAATTTGAACTTTAAGCTTTTTTATTTCTCCCATACATTCTCCAGTATCCATTTAAAAAAAAAATAATTTTTTGAAGTCCATATGTTATTTCACATAGAGACATGTCAGGAGGTGAAAGACCAAAGTCCCAGTATTCATTCCCTGATCATAATTCTAGACCAAAGCAACCAGAGTAATTTTAAATGCTGCCTCACAAGCAAAATTATTATGAAAACAAGTGCCCTAACCCCAGAAATAAGTCTTGCAAGTTCCTTTAGAAGCTTTTCACTGCTCCTTGCATTAAATATATTTTAAATGCCATTTGAAATATAAACAATAATGGAGTTTTAATTTGCACTTTAGATTTAAGCTATAACTGGACTTGCTCAAATATCTGAAGCAGTTTAATCATGACACAGTACACAACTCTGAAGAGATAAGTTTGATAAACCAACCTTTGTCTTAAGTTGACAGTATGTCCAAAATAATGATAAGGAAAGTTGGCAAATAAGAGTTCCTACATAGTTTTAAAAATTAGCAAGGAAAATGGGTTAAAAGGAAAAAGTCATTTGTTCAGCTAAATCACAGCCTCTACAAAAAAAAAATTCTGCAAGTCCAAATGTTTTTCAGTTACACTGTTCTGTAACTAATGTCATTAGGATGAAAGTTTAACCCAAACATAATTATTTTCTACAGCCTTACATGAGTCGCCTCAATCTCTTACAAAACAGGGCATTTTAGTGAGATGAAGGAATGAGCCCTGATAAAATTCCTACATTTCTTAAAAAAAATAAATAAAAAAATCCCTATTTACCTACCAAAGTCGAGGCTCTGTATCAAATCTCCTACCCTGCCATGTAGTTCTAACTCCCATCCACTAATGAGACATTAGATCTAACATAACTATACCACTGCAAGTGACAGATTAGATGAACATTTGCCTGGAATTAAGAAACAAGTCAGCTTTAGTTCTGTGACTTAGCTACATAAATAGGAGGAACAAACACTCCCAATGAAACAAGTGAAAAAGGAATTATTTAGTCCATGAAGTCTTCATTAAGTCAAGATCATTAAAATTATAGTCACAACTCATAACTCTGTGCTGTTAGGCCTACAAAAATTACTTGTATTGATGTTCTTGTTCTATATTGCAACTTTGATAAATTGATGCATCAGAGAAATGAGAAAATGGAGTATTTGTGTGGATACAGTATAATGCATTTTGCCAAGAGTAGGAAGCTAATTTAAGGCAAGAGTTTTTTGTATTGTTTTTAAACACAAAAGCTCTTACATGTACACAGGAATTGCTGTTAAGAACATAAGAGTTCACACTAGATATGGATCAAATCTTGTTTCTCAGGTGCTGGGAGTTCTTTGAGTGATACAAGCTTTCGTGCCCAAATGTTCCCCTGCTTCTTAAGCTGCAAACTATGCTAGAAGAATTTTTGTTGTTGAAAGGCCCAACTTTACATTTAGATTCAAAAAAGAAAACCTGACTGTTCATTCTCTTCCTCATCTTTCATCTTGCAATTTTGTAATTTCAGTTTCATTACTCTAGTTGCTGTGAGGGAAAGGGAAGGCAATTCTAACTAACAAACTAGTTAAGGCTCTTTAAGCATTTTGAGATTCTTTTCTAAGAAATGTGAAAAGGAGGAAGAACTGAGATTCACCTTATATTTTTTGCACTTCAAAAGCAACATAAAAATGGAAAATGCCTGTGCCCTCTTATAAATAGTTCAGAGTTTTCCTAAAGACAGATATGCTAATTATTTAAGTCAACAGAAATATCCGGACTGCACATGAGTTTATTTTACATTTTAAACATTCACAGGCCTTCAAGACACACACACCCCTCCTGACTGCTGATCTTAGACACTATAGCAACAAGTGAACATTTGTTCTGAAGGAATGCAGAGTATGCAACTGGGGGAGGGGTAGTGCTATCAGCCACAAACTTATCTGCTGGTCCACCAAGTTATTATTTAACTTCAATCTTCCCTGAAACTGAAGAAACAGCATTGCCTATCCCATAGTTAGCAACATGCATTTAACAGGCAGCTCACACTTTGACTATGAAGAACACAGCTTTTCTTGAACTGAACTTCAAGAGGAGGTTGGGTTTTCTCCTCTGCTTGTTCAGAGTACTGGAAACAGCAGAACTGTTCCATGACTGTAGCTTAATTAAGCAGTGCTCTAATATTGCAAACCTGCAAAGCAAAAGAAAATGCCCAGCTCCTTTGGCTCTGTTCACAGCATCTGAAAGTCCAAGACTCCCTAACAAAATCCTGCAAGATGGCAGACTTGTAAGAAACAAGAAGCTTGGGCAAAACAGGTTGTGGAACGATCTGGAGTGAAATGCAAAGAAAAGTGGAAAGTTCTCTCTCTTGGCTGAAGAGTAATATTCCCAGGGAAAACCATGGTCCGTAGCTATGGGTGTCTCTCATACACTTTGACTGTAAACTACTTTTTGTTGAACTGGTGTGGGCTTGCCTTCATTCAAGTTTCACTTGTTCTTTCACAGAGTTCTCTGCAAAACTCCTCAGGTTTGAGGAATCTGGCACTGGATAGGAACGGGACTCAGAGCCAGGGATCTCAGTGCCCTCTCTGCTCATGAGAAAGACAAGGAAGAAAGGACAGTGTGAAAGGGAAGCATGGGAAAACGACCAGGAGGTCTACGGCTTGCTGAGGCCCTAAAGCTCGACTAACAGAAGCTGTTTACATGCCTACTTTTTTTTTCTTCAGAGTTTTGCCATAAAAAGCATTAGAAGCTGTTAAAAAATAATCACTACTATTGGCTTTGGGTTCTTAGCAATTATCTTGCTTGTTAAAAAAATTTAGGGATGTATTTACTTTGTTCTTATCCTTGTTTACATCCTTTACATCTCTTAGCTTGAAAGACTATTTCAGATCTGTCAAAGAGCAGTTTCAATTTCAGATTGACAGAACTACTATTTAGAAGTGACTATTACTTGGAGATACATGAAAGGATGTACTAAGGAATTTCCAGATCAGAAAGACTGGAAGCACATATGTCTTTCAATATATGAAGCAGGTTTTAGGAAGGCAAGTTTAAAAGATGACTGTCCACTTCAAATATGCCAAAAGCTCAGAAGGCTGATTAATTTGCCATCTACAAAGGGCATTTTCTGCTTGCTGTTCTCTTCACCCCCTACTCTTCCACTTTTCAAATACCCCTGTCAAACTTAGCATTGAATAGAGGGAACAAAAGAGTTGGTACAGGGTGTAGCAGTGTGTGCTGTAATGCCAGGGTGGAGTGACACACTAACTCTGCCTAGACCCTCACAGTCTCATTCCATTTAAACCTCTGGCCACTCATTGCTTTGCTTCTCCCTCATTTGCTGGTACTCAGTACAACCTTACAGTCAGTTTACAAAACTGATCTGGCTGAAAACTAGTTCCTTTCTTCCTAGGACTAGTTTTCAGGCAGATCTGCCCCTAGAATTGGCTTGCTACACAGTCAGGGATCTACTGCCAGTCCTTGAGCTCACACTGAAGTTTCTTCTCTAGCCTGCCGTGGAAATACACTATTAGCATCATTTAAAACAGAATCCTAAATGTAAGAAGCATTATGAGACAAAAACAACAGCTTTAAATGCATCTTTTGGATTTACAGTTACAGAAATGTATCATCAGTTCAGCTGTTGGTGAGGAAGAAAAAACTGATTTCTGCAGGAGCACCTGCAGAAGTTACTCCTTCCAGCTGCCTGCCCTGATCTGGTTCAGTCCTGGCTTCTCTGCTACTGTTTCACAAGGTTACTTCTGCCAACTCTGCCATGGGAACATCATCCAAAGCAGCAAATACAAATGGTCAGAATTCACCTCTTAACTTCCTCTTGGTTCAGCAGGAGGATGAACCATGTTACTACACGCTAATACATTTAAAACATGCAGTTGTTTCTTGTGGACCAAGCTTGAGTAAAACTACAAAGTACAAAAAATGTCATATTTTAATAACAAGTTTCAGGATTATACTTCAGCTATTACAAGTATATAACACTTTGGTAGATCCTGGAAGTGATTAACATTAAAATTCCACTTCAGACTATTTGTCAACATCCTCAAGTGATGTGATTTCTGTAATAGGATTTATTATCTACTAGACAGCTTGTTTTCCCCTTTTATAGGCAACATGGAATAAGAAAAGCAATATACTATGCTTTACATAAACTCCTCCACCTTTTCCTTGAGGATTTTTAAAGGTCATTTAATCAATTCACATGCAGATTACGTAGTTGATAATCACTATGTTCTCACTAGCCCTGAAAGTTAGATGCCCTGACAACATTTTACTTTCTCTTCTCCCATAAAGGTTTTTCACTTAGGACACAAAGTACCAGCAAACAAAAAACTAACTGCTTCTTCCACAAAAATTTTAAAGAAATCAATCCAACTTCCCTCAAAACAAAAAAACCCAAGCCCTCTAAACATTCCTTCCAGAAACTGCTGCAAAGAAAGGTAAACACTTTATCAGATCCTCGTTTAAAGCAGTTTGCCCACCTACCAAGCATTCAGACTAAGAGGTGTCATTAGGTAGGTAAATACATCCAGTTTAAGGTGTATCAAAGACAGCACCTTCCACTGAGAAACATCAAAACTGGAATAAAGAACAAACAGTAAATTACACCTAGCATAAATTACCATAATTCCAATCTGTAGTCTTCACTGCAATAGCTAATTAACTTAGCAAAACAGGACCAACTCACTTTCAAAAACACTGCCTTAGAAAAAGGACATCAATTATTTATGCTATAAGAAAATAAAGAAAAATCAAATATTGACAGTACTACACTGACTTAATCACATCAAAACTGTAGACTGTACTAAAAAAAGCACACATAATCAAGCCTGGAAGAGCTGAAGAGAAACCATTCATCTTTGACCCTCAGGCTCTACATTCAGTAGACAGCTTCTGGCTTTTAGTATAGCATCCAATTAATACCAATCTCTGTGATGCTAAAACAAGGTTTGGGAGTCACTAGAGATTACAAGTTCCTCATTTTGAGGGAACTATTTCACTTGACACACCGTTAAATCTGTCCCACTGAGCTGAATATCTTACCCTTCAAAAATAAGGACCTGAAGTTTCAAGTTAGGTAGCATTCCTGATCCTTTTGAAAGTACTGGTGCTACTATAAAGAGGACGCAGACATTCCTGACCAGGCCATCCAGTTTCACCAGTATTTTTACCTCTGCTTCTGTTAAAAAAAAAATCTTATCAAACTCTAAGAAACGAGACAGCAAAATCTGATCCTCAAAGAGAAACCTGCAATGAAAGGCAAGAGCTTTATCTTGCTATTCTCTTTTCTAAAATAACTGGGAAAAAGAGGTATATTAGCATTTTAGAAGAAGAAAAAAAAATTACATTAGTTGAAGATACGATGAACTTGAGGAAAAACATTTTTGCCCATGAAAAGGATGCAGAATTACCCACATGAAGCACACAGTATCACACTTTGAAGATTACTTCAAAGTCTATGATAAAGCAAGCAACAATTCATAAATGTATCTTAAAATACAGTCAAGATGATTACATATTAATGCATAAAGTATAATTACTCCAGCACTTTTAAACCACACGCAAATTTTACTCTTACAGCTATTCATAATGAAACAATATTTCCCACAGTCCCAAGGGCAGACCTTACAGTATGAAGCTTACATTACATTCCTAAAAAATAAATAAATAGCAGATGTCACAAAACTAGTAGCTAACTATCTTCAGACTAGGGAAACAGGAATGTTTCCCCTATCTCTGATGTGATAAAAGTAAAAGCTACTATTTACTGTTTAAAAGTGAAACACTTAGTAAACTTAGCAAAATATCTTCTAACGAGGAACTCAGACTGTCCCCTAAATACCTTTGCGTGGTGCCTTTAAATCAGAGTAAATGAATCTCATTTCAGCAAAGAGCACACAGTGGCATCATTTGCTTAGAGCAACAGTGGAGCTTATTATATTAATTATCAGCACAGACTGCAGTGTCACCAATCTCTAACATAGATACCTATTCTTAAATAGATTCTAAACTTTGCATATCTATGCAACAAGCAATACTATTTTTGCACTGATAAATCCCGTAACAGGAGTTCGTATAAGGTAGGTCCTGCACGTTTTGTCCCAAAAAGTGGCTTACATGCTTTCTACAAAACTTCTGTGAGGTACAAGCCTCCCTGTATTTTGAAAATAGCCTCAAAATTCAGCAGTGCTTACTTGCAGACACATTAAACCCATGCTTTGGGACAAGACCTAACTCTCTTCAATGTACAGGATTTAGCTTAAGTATACCTCCTGTCCTTCAAATTTTCAAGTTTTTCAATACTGTGGTCAGGTTATTAAACACATCTCCAAGGGAGGCAAACAACTTTTCAGTTCCTAAAATACCCCCTACCATGGAAAGATCCTTTAAAGGTCCCTTCCAACCCAACACATTCAAAGCTGATTCTCTCCTTGCATGCCACCACCTCTTAAAGATCTCAGATAGGTCCAACCTTTAGGCTGTACTTCACTGTATGTCCTACCTTTTCAAAGAGGGGTGTAATTTGAAGATACCAGTTAGGTTCTCATATTTTCAAATATAGCTGAAAAGTTACCACTGGAACTCAAAACACAGAAAATTCACCAGCTTTCAAGCCATTATATCTTACGTACTTAGGATGCACATTAAAAATGAAACAAGAACCAAACCTGAGTTACATGAAGGATACCAAATGTCATCAATAAAACTGGAAACTCAAATGAGCAGTCTTGAGTGGCACAGGTTGCAGGTAATGATCTGAGCCTTCTAGGTATTAATTCAACATATACTCTCAAGTTTGGCCTTCCAGGCAGGGATTTCTGAAGAAATGTTTTAATTTTCTTTTTATCAGAATGGAAAGAAGATTGACTTATTTTGCATGTCATCAATATATTTCAATCATCTCTGACCTCATAAAGTACTAATGATACATATGAGTGAGACCTTTCAGTTATAACATGAAGAAATGATGACAATGTAACTATCCTCACTAATATCAGGCACATTACACAATCTCACTCATCTGGAAATTTAACTGAAGACCAAACCAAGAGAGTGAGGCACTGTTTGTGCAGTTCAACCACTACAGATTGGGTCTGTCATTAAGTAGAAATAAATTTAAAAAAAAATACTGTGAAACAGCACTGGATTCATTGACCTAGGTTAAAAAATGCCCAGACCTCCTTTTTAATAAAGACATTGGTCAAATATCTTGATCCTGTGCCTCCAGTTGGATCACTAATAACAGATTGTTACATTCAGTGAGTTACAATGCCTAGATTCAAAAGGGAATTTAAAAAAAAGACAGCATGAACTGACGTGCATGGAACACATGGTATTTCACTCAACACAAGAGGCAACTGCAGCTCCCTCATGTCCGAACAACTGACAAACTTTCCAACTCTACAGTTTTATTCAGAGGTTTTTTTGTTTATGGGTTTGAGGTGTCATTTTTTGGGGGGTGGAAGAGTTCTGGGTTGTTTGTTGTTTTTTTTTTTAATGTGGAGCATCCTTAAGAAACAGGTTTCCTACCTGGAAATTCCAAGGTTTTTAAGATTTCAGTTTATACAACAAACATTGTTAGGTGAGAGCATGAAAATAACTTAAGTTACAATGCTGGGTTTACCTTTTTAAAAAAGTAATATCCAAAATTTATTCAGCATTATGACAAATGAGACAAATAATTTAAGAAATTAAATTATTTTAGCATAAATAATGCACAGAGAAATAGCCTTGAAATCTACAGGAAATTTCAGTTATATAACACCTCTTAAAAGAGCTCTCAACTTATTCTTCATGTTATGTATCAACTTGCATTGGTACTGTACAAAACACAGTGCAAGTCTGTAATCCAAAGGCACTTATGATCTAGCTCAGATACCAATATATACTATAATCCAAAATAGCTTACATTTTTCACCCAAGGTAGTATCACTACATCAGGAGAACATTAAGTGAATGATGTGTGAGAACTGCTAGGCTCTTCCAAGGCAGTTCAGATAACACGAGGAGGGAATACAACCGTGAGCTGGTGCAGAATTCAAGGCATGCACCCACTGGAATCAGCCTACCTACTGACACAGACCCCAGCTGTGCAACAGCTGGCCCTGATGAACAGGGAGCCCCGTTGTCAAGAGTGAAGTTACTGTGCTTTAGAAAGCTTTTCAACAAATCTGTCCAAGTGGCAATACTACAACTAACAGTAGACATAGGAGCTACCAAGGGAATGGAAGTTAAGAGGTTGAAAGACCTACAGCAGACTCTAGGATCACCTGCAGGGCTAATACAAGAGCCCACTGGTGCAACCCTGTTGCACCTCTTATGCAGCATACACACATGAAAATATTTTATTTTCTGTAGCAGATTTTTGTTTTAGTTCTTATTTCATAAGCTTCAGAGCCAAGTTTTACTATTCAACAAAATCTACATCAGGGCAATAGATTAATGCTGTCCAAAAAGGAAGAAATTAATTTCCTATCCCTGCAATTGATTCCACCTTAGAATAATTAATGCAATCAATTTCAGGATGGTGGTAAACTGCAAGTATTAGGAACCAGAATTCTATGTGTAACAAGTCTGTTCAATCACCTTAGTAAGTTTTTGTCAATTTTTGGACAGACAACTGTACAAAGATAAGTAAGATGGAGAACTGCAATTCAAAACTAAGCAGCTTCCAGATGGTTATCTCCAGCCAGCAGTAAGCATGCCCAATACTACAGAACTCACCATATTATACAATATTTGGGACAGAGGTCAAAAAGAACACTCCCAACTGTGGAAAAGAAACACCTCTCCTTTATAAATTAACAATCCTTTAAATGGACAACACTTTCAGAACTTATTTCCACAATGTAATATTAAACAAGACAATTCCTGTCTTTTATGATGGCTTTTTGGAAGTTCTGAGTCAAAAATTTAACATTGAACATCAACAACTGCTGCGTGGCAGCTGAAACACTTTAGTATTTTGATAGTCCTTTCCTGCAGGATGCTCATTTCAGTGTCAGTAGGCAGCAGACACCCCATCTCAGATAACTCTGCTCATCCTGTGCACTCGGCAAAAACACCATTGACATGAAGTGATCACTAGTCTCAAGTTATTGCTCTGTTAAGATTTGTTCACACCTTTTGGCAGAGCTATTTCAGCTGTGTGCATACTCACCTGAAACACAGATGTGACCACAAATGCTCAGCACTCAGGACATCTTAAACAAAACTGCTCTGGATGTCATTTCAGCTACTAATGCGATAACATTTCTGTAAAAGTTAGATAAAATCTTTCCTGCTGATGACCAAAAATTTAATAATACCATTCCCTAAAGGGACAGGAACACAAAATAATGCACATTCCTCCTAAGCAAGAAAATTAGCAGTTTCCACCTGCTGGCAGAAGACGGTAAATACTTATTTTGCAGAGGAAGAAAGTGTAGGGTTACATTGTACCTTAAAAAAATCAAACTACTAACATGAAAGACTTTCAAAACCCAAACCGAAGAGCCTAGAAAACCGAAATGTCACAAAAATATTAACAGACATTTTGGGAATTACAAACAACATTCAGGTGGTTAAAAACTAATCAGTTCATGGTCTCACAAACTTTTAGCATCAGCCTAGACAGCCTGCTAAAACCTCTTTTCCCTTGTTATGATTATGAAACAGATTGCAGTGTTCTGATGAGGAAATAGAGAACCCAAACTAGCAACCACCATTTCCTGTAACCATCACACTGGGGGAGTAGAGGGGGAAGGAAGGGTGGATAAAGGGGGAAGATAAAGGGCAAGGGGGAATAGCCACATTAAAACTCTAAGTGTTTAGCTAGTCTTTAAGAGTTTAAGAAAATGTAAAAATTAAGAATAAAGAACAACTGACAAACCTTCTGAGAGAATGGCTTCCTTCAAATAGAGTAGCACATCTGCAAATTTTCTGACATCATTCACCAGTTGCATGATGTATTCTGGATCCACAACAGGATTATCATAGCAGTCAGAGTTGGAGCTAATGCTGCTCAGAGAGCTGCTCTTGGTGCTGCGTCCCATTCCCCAATTTCCTGAATTAGAGATGGTGAAGAAATTGGAGGTAGACAGTCGGGCTAATCCCAAACTACGCTTGTTACTTCCACCGTTCTGTCGCAACATCCCAGCAGCCACTGTGCTTATAGAGCTCCTGCAGTTAACACTCAGCGTTCCTTCATGTCCATCTGACAAGGCAAAGATGAAACCCTTAAAAATGGAGAGGGGGGAAAGGAGATGGAGGAGAAAGAAAAATGCTAATTAGTATATAGAAATACATGTGAAGGAATATATTTGTACCGACAAGATGCAAAACTTCTTTCAAGATGATATTGCTTTATATTATTAAGTACTATAAAGGTTTTTTTGACTGTTTGAAGTTATTTTAACTTATACAGCAGATATACAGTGTTGCATAAAAATCAATGGTATGCAGAAATTATTCCAAAAGCTAGTTATGAGGCATGCTTATTTAATGAGAAAAGTTTCTTCCCTTAATATTTATTCTGGAAACCTTAAGAATCAAGCTCTTTACATTTATCCTGACACCTTTTCTCTACCACGAAATGTTACTACAACTGAATACAAGTGCAGAAACACTTGACAAGATAGAGACCACGAGCAACATCCCTGCTTGCATCAACCACCAAGCTGCATTCAGCATCCTGTCTCTTAAGATAATAGACAGTCTTGATCTGATAGGATGAATTTTCTTTGTGTAGCTTGTGCTAAGCAAGAAACCACAGCCTATCACAGCTTGTCTCAGAAAAGAAAACATCCTGGAAGAAGTTATGTGGGCTTTTCAGCCTGATATATTTTAATATGAAAGGCAACCAAAGGAAAGGCATACAGAAGTGAAAAGATTTTAAAATAATTTAGCATCAAAGTTTAACTGCAAATCTCAGCACAGCTATCTTGAAGGGTATGCTCTGCATCCTTAAAAGTTCCACCATACGAATGCAGAAATTTGGGGAGATTATATTGGTATAGCCAAGCAACTACCTGTGTTCATTTCGTTTAGGAAAAACGGAATGCTACTGCAGTTTTCCCAATGTCAGGTTAAGCGATTCATTTCAAAGCAGCAGACTCCAGGTGGCAGAGTCAGGTATGGTTCCAGCAGCTTGCACAATGCCTGCTATTATTCCCTCCCCACCAGGAGAAATTCTCAATGTTTACACTATATGGTAAACACCACAAGAAAAAAAAACCAACAAATTGGAACATGACAGCTACAAAATTAACGTGGGTTGGAGATATACCTGCAGCAAAATCTCAAATTCAACTAATTTTAGCTAAAAATAAAAGTTACTATGATCTAAAAACACAGGTTGAAAAGGGTTATCCTGCATATGTTTGTATTTGGTTAGACCTTTTAACATGTTGAAAACTCTCATTATGTATTTCAACAGGCATTATTCTAATGCGCTTCAGTATTTTTTCCCTTATTTCTGCTTTATTTCTCTTTGCAATTTAAAAATATCAGAGGAAATGTGGTCAAAGCAGTTGTTATTGTAATTAATCTGGCAGGCCTTTCAGGAGTGTGTGCTGGGGGGAAGAGGGAAGAGAACTTCAGAATTTAACACAAATTAACTTCTCTAATTTCTGTTTACTGTTTAAAGTCAGTACCTGTAAGAGTACACATGGGACTACACAAATAATGCAGATAATTAAGTAATTCCAAACACTTCAAGTAGACTGAAGTGAGATTTAGATTAAACATTAAGCATAATGTTTAAGCAAGTTTCTTCTGTTCCCACATATAATTCTCACGGCTACAAAGCTACTTTGCAATTCCCCCTTGCTATTCCAGAAAAAAAGCTACATTGCCTTCTCTCCTTTTAACAACAAGTGTGATATCTATTTATATCAAGACAGAGATTTTCATACTATTTAAAAGACAAGCCTCTTTCAAGTCTGGCCAGCTTCAGAGTCAACAAGTAGCATGATGTGTTAGACCTGTTCCCATAGCAAGTACACGCTTTTAAAGCTATGTTATTGTAGAGATATGTTGCACCTTTTTAAAATTCAGACAAGCAACAAACAGCACAATAATGCCATCACTTTGAAAACTGTAGAAGTGATGACAAAGGTTTGCTGAGTAGAAAAACTTAAAGAAATTTTTGCTGCAAAGCAGCAGCAGAATCAAAACCAATTTAGTACAAGTCACCTTTTCCTCGTAAAGATTAGCCCCTACATCTGCTCCTCCTGCGCTACAAGGCAGATGGTGAAAAGCTTCCCTCACAGAACACATGCCTTTCATTATTGAGAAGTGTTTCATATTTCTGCAGGAGACTGGCTTTGAAAACGAAAAGCGTCCACCAGCTTTTCTATAAACGCCTCCAGACTCCTCTGGTTAAGAGCGAGCCATTGCCAGTACCGACGGAAAACGGAAAAAAAAATAAAGCGCCAGATATTTCAGAAATTTGCTCTCCTAGCACATTTACCCGATAGGGAGGGGGAGAAAAAAAAAAAAAAAAAAAAAGGGAAGGCGCTCCCGAAGGGGCCACGTCGCTCGGCCGCTGCCGGCCCCCGGCCGAGGGCAGGGCCGCTCCCCGTGCCCCGGGCGGGGGTCGGCGCTCCGCCCTGCCCCCGCCGCGCATTCCTGACTGCCCGCCGCCGCCAGACCGCACGTCCTCCGCGGGCAGGGATGGCCCCGCAGCCGCCCGGGCGCGGAGGGGGCGGCGGCGCGGCAGGTAGCGGTAAGAGGCCACAGGAGCGCCGCCGGGAAACCGCGTGAGGTGCGGGACAGAGCGGACATGGGCCCTCGGTCCCCACCCGGTACCGCTCTGGGGAACCACCGGGCAGGGAGATGGGCTCGGAGGAGCGAGACCCGCGCGGGAACCCGACGGGGGCGGGAAAGGGGCGTCGGGCCCGTCCAGCTGCACCCGCTCCCCCGGCCACTCACCGCCGTCTTGCCCCACGCTCACCCTCGGCTCCTCCCGGCGGCGACAGGCGACGCCTCCCCCACCCTCCCGCCGCGGCGCGTCTCACCTCTACCGGCGACAGCCCTTACCGGAGAGCGGCGGCCGAGCGCAGGCGGCAGCCGGGCGGCCGCGGGCCCTGCGCACTCCCGCCCCGCTGCCCATTGAGCGCCCTCCCCACAGCGCGGCCCGCGCTGCCACCCCTGCTGGTCGCCACCGCTCCCGACACCGCCCCCTCGCGCCTGCCGTTGGCCAGCTGCGCGCCGCGGGGCGGGGCTCTACGCGTGCCCCGCCTGGGGAGCAGTGCCTGGAGACACACCCTCCCCTCCACCGCGGGCGCGCAGGGAGGCGCGGAGCGGAGAGGCTCTGGGGGGCGCGGCGGGGCCAGATCGAGCTGATAAGCCGAACAATGGCCGGTAGGACGCTGGAAGGGAGGATTCGCCCTCCTATCGCACCGTCCTTGCTGTGCAGGCCGCGGAGCACCGCACCGCAGCTGCCCCGCCGAGCAGCGCCCGTTCAGCCGCCGCTTCAGGGCAAGGCACAGCCCGTACAGTCTCCCGAGTGGGGCTTGGAACTGCCGGGCGTTCGGCCTGTGTGCGTGTAAAGCCCAGGGAAGGGAGAGCGAGTGGGTGGGCATACTGCCTAGGAGTGACTGCTGCACACAGAACAAGCCTCAGAAGCGAGAAAAGTCCAAATTCAGACTCCGTGGTGTTTAGCAAACAGGATTTACTTTCAAGTGATTTACCCAACAAGAAACAAAAACACTGTGGCAAAGGGGAGAATATCTTTCTCATACTCAACCTCCCACACTTTCTGCTCCTGAATCCAGCATGTCATTCATTGAACAGCTTCCAGCATTGTTGTGATTAAGATGTGAGCAAGCACACACACACACGCACGCACACTTTTCCTTTCTGCTATTTCTGGAAGAGTTCTGTTGGCTACTTAGGGAAAATAAAAGCAGTAACCAACTCAAAACTGAACAACGCCAAACTATACCTCCAGGATGGGAGTGGATTCAGCTACCCAGACAGCCCAAATTTTGGCATAATTTAGCTTCTGAATTTAGTTGCATGTGCACATATATACACATTTTTCTGGTTAAATAAGTTGGAAAAGCAGAAATTTGCAGCATCATACAGGAACTCGTATAGTTCCCAGCAGCATCAAGACCTTTATACGTTTGTACAGACTTCTGTTATGGCAGCTCCCAGCGACTGAGCGCAGCAGTAGTTTCTCAACCTTTTAGAGGCAAGGACTACAAACCCACACTATACTCTTCACTAAGAAAAGGCCATTTTAATTCAGCAATCTTAGACCCAATGCCCAGGCTCTATAATGGGATATACTTTAGACAACATACCAAAACCCTCAGCACATAATTCTTAGCCCAGTCCCTCAACCCTAGCAGTTTCAGGCTTCACATCTTGAAATTCCCCACCCTTGCTCCAGTCTCCTTCCCTGTCCTCTCCAGCACACTACCCATTCAGGATTTTGTGTCAGAGCACCAACCTTCTCCTTGGTCCATTCTTCCTCTTCATATAGGTCATAATTTCTTCCATTGGAAGAATTTTATTCCATTTCTATTGGAATGTATGGAGCTGAAAACTAAGCAACCAAACTAAAAAAGTTGTAACATCACTTATCTCTAGGGTCATTATTAAACACTGCTGAATACTTTTTCTTTACCTTAAAAAAATCCTAAATAAAAATTATGTAAATTTAGAAATCCAGTAAATGGTTATAAATTCTTCAAGTCTTCTAACTATGAAGAAAAGCAAACAAAGAAAACAATACCCTGAGCTTCACAAAGATTTTGATCATTCAGGTGATTGATCCAGCAGATGTCAAAATCACGCCAGAGTAAACAATTGTAAACTAATTTAAGGTGAAAGCAAGGAACTACGGTAGGGAATGCGAGTTAAACAGAACAACCAACGTCACATCATTAGAAAAAAGTATTAAAGGTTTATTGTGGGAAAAGTAATTGAAACCATTAGGTAAGTGTCCAGTAGCAATAAAAAAGATAAACAAGGAATTCCATCTATACTTATCAATAGACAGAATACAAAGCAATGGATACTATTTGGTCTGCCAAATCTTTTTTAGAAAGAAAAGCAGATAACTACAGCAGGCTCTCTCTCTTCCTTACAGACACTTTTGAAAACAGAAGTGGCTTTTCTTGCCATAATTACACCACTCCCAGGCACATTTTAGAAAATGCAGGGAAGAATAAACACAGCTGTTCTGAGAACATACCCAGCTCTAGTCCTTTCACTGTTTCTGAGGCAGACATACATTGCATTATGCTTCAGCCCCTCCATGCGTTAGTCTCCTCTCATCTCGGCTCCCACATGGGCTAACCTGCACCTAAACAAGAATTCAACAACTTTTAATTTTTTTTTTATTTGCAAAAAAAATAAGTTCCAGAGGTTAAACTGAGAGTGACAAAAAATAGAAATGCTAGGATTACATGGTTTTATGCTTATGTAATATTTTGTTTCAGGCACTTTTGATTTAAAACATAAAAGTGTTCTACATTGTGGGAGGCCTAGCTTCAAACATCTTTTGAAAATAGGATTTGAGGTCACATCTGCCACATTATGTGAATGTTAAGTGAAGTTTTGGGTTTTCCTCAAAG
Organism: Hemiprocne comata; assembly: GCA_020745705.1. Lineage (NCBI taxonomy): Eukaryota > Metazoa > Chordata > Aves > Apodiformes > Apodidae > Hemiprocne > Hemiprocne comata. The sequence goes on along the minus strand of CM036593.1, from coordinate 14,951,383 downwards.
AAAAACAACAAACAATTGTCCTTTTCCATTTTGGTTGTTCAGAACTTTTTTCCTCCATATTTTCAGTTTGGCTGCCTCTGCATTCCCCATGAATCAAGCACAAAACAGCTGCAACCATGTCCCAGACTGTACAGTGTTGATCACCTCCTAAATTGCCTTGGAAAACATTACATGAAAGAGAAATGGAAAGAACAGATCTACCTTCAAGAAAATAAGACTTGCATAAGAGGCCAGGTCTACACATCACAGCCTGCAACTTTTGCTGCAGTAAATAAACTGGAAGGAGGATTAAGGGTCTGACAGCTGCTGTATTTTGGTCATCCTTTGCTACTCTCCAGAGCTAATTCCTCTTTTTAGCCAAGTATAACCTACAGCAACAGTAATTCAGGGTTCAGGGAAGCATCAGAACTTGAGCAGGTGAAAGGTAGCTTTAAGTCACCTTTTTTCTGTACTTCATCTAACTATCATGGTTTGCTTGGAACGAATAATCAGTTGGTTTGATGAACAATCAGTTATTAGGCAAATAGTGAAGACCAGGGCAATAAAATAGTACAGACTCTTAACAATGTGTTCTCCAAGAAGAGACAACAAAATCTCATTTGTTTGCATTAAAAATGCTTAATTTTCCTGTGAGCAGCCACTGAAATCTCTAATTCAGTAAGAGCCACTTCGGTAATTCTTCTACCATATATTTTCCTGATAGAGCATGTGTAATTGGTGAAATGAAAGCTTTAGCACATCTCTTTTATAAAACAAAAAACCAAAAACCTATCTATGGAACAAACTCCAAGTGCCTGCTTCTCCTTTCTCAGTGGTGAACAGTACTTTACTTACACAAAAATCCCTTTGAAATCCAAGGAAAAGCCTGCCTGATGAAAGCTGCTCTACACTGCAGCTTCCAATTGCTGTTACAAGGAACATTTCTAGATAGCAGCATTAATGTAACTAGAACTGGAAAAGTTACATTCATTAAGAAATCAGTTTCAAAATACTGCTTCTATTCTATGTATCTACAGCAGTGCCAAATATTCTAGACTAGTTAGAAAAGAAATTATGAGCAATAAGAGGTTTGGATATTTGTTAATATTGTTAACTGCCATGTCAGTGAGGGAAGGAACAGCTGAGAAGGGAAACCAATTCTAGCCACACTGAGCATCACTATAAATAAAATTAAACAAATTACTTAGAGAGGGAACTTGGTAGAAGTTTCCACCTTCTGCTTACATTCCAGTCAGGAGAATTCTGCTCTCAAAAAGCATTTTCATAAACGATTTCTTTCAAAAAATCTTATATACAGGCTCCTACAAAAGGCCAACATAATTTGTATATCAGAACACAGTTTAAGACTCAGCTCCTATTAAAGGACATAATATGACATTTTTGATAAAACCTTGCCCACAGCTACATTTTAAGTTTTAATGAACAGTCAATGAAGAACAGCTAGAACACACATCTGAAAATTATTTGTATAAAGTCTGAGAAAACTCAGAAAATTGTTCTCTCAGCCCCATTGCATCTACTGCTGTTTCATAAAATCATTTAGTTTTTCTCTCGTGAGAGCTCCTTTTTGGCTGTAATAGATGCCACCCACCTACTTGAGAACCCATCAAGATACCCAGATTCATACATACTTCCTAGAACATCCTATATTTCAGCCAGTGCACCAAATGCCCTTAGGGGAGCTACGTGGGTGAAACTGCAGGAGCCACTATGCACTGGAATGAACCTGCAGAGCCAACTGATAAACACCCCGTCTCCTGTACTCATGCTTCTCACCCAGGGATCAGCCATCTCTCTTCTCAGTCCTGATCTTCAAGGCATACCACAAAAAACTTCAAAAGATGAGCAAGGGAAATAAAATGCATAGCTTTAGCAGGTATTAAAATGTGTATTTTTTGTTTAATTGCTCATTACAACTTACCCCCAAGATAATCCCACCATTCTTTTTAACATGATGAATGGGGTCTCTCTCTTTTCTATAGGAGATAATCACTTAATCACCTCTCCCCCTGCTAATAGTCCTCTTCTCCACTAATCTCTCCTGTATTTCACAATTATTGACTGTTTTTTCTCTCAGATGATGTAGCTGATATTTAGCCTAGTGCAGAGCAGTTAGTTATTCTCAAGCCTGATGCCCCAAAACTTGTTTGCTTTTTCCTTTTAGTTATACCAGCTGATCTAATTTAAAACTTAACACCCTGGTCTTTCCTCTTTCTATGTAACGTCCCTGCTCAGGATGATACATACCATCATAACCTATTCCTCAAAACCAATGCAAGGCTGGAAGTGTGATGTGAGAAATGCAACTGGACACAGAACAACTCCATTTGCTAATGGGAAAAGGATCTCTGGATTTTCTCCGGGGAAAAGGATCACCACTGGCATGGGCAGCACCTCATTTCCTAACTTTTAAGAAGTAGTTTCTTAAAAAAACTTCTACCTTAACTAGCAATTGCCAAGGAGTACAGTGGGTGGTGAGGAATGAGAGGAAAGACTGCATGAAGGAAACAACTTCCAGAACCTTCGTAGCTTGCCAAACACACTATTAACCAACAGTAATTACGGCAGGGCAACCTGCTGCTTTGGGAGCCAGGAGGCCTGCAGCTAACCACCCTAGCTCAGTTAGCCCCACCTGCTGTACCGGTACCAGCTGGATTTAAGGGAGAGAAAGCCCAACAATTAAGGGTTAGCAGAGAAACAGGCTGTTTCTGCAGGGAACAGGAGGTTTGGCTGGGAACTGCTTGTAGGTGGTATGTTGCCAAAGGCTGTCAACTGGGCTGTTGGTTTGATGTGCTGTGTAGCAGGGCGACTGCCTGCCAGCTGAGAGAAAGGTGGTGAGCAGTGCTGCTGGGTTTGCCTTGCAGGAGAAGGGGGCTGCAATGTAGCTTCTGTTGGCTTTGTTTTGAATTAAGGCTTGGAAGTAGATTATAAGGTATAGAGACAGTGTTACCCAGTTTCAGAAAACTCCTCGGGATGCCAGGCCTGTGGGGTGCTGGGAGGGCTCCTGCTGTCACTGGGTTTCTTTGTCACTGCTTTGGAGCAAGCCAAAATCCTTCTGAAAGTCCTGACCATCGTTGCTCTTGGCTGTAAAGCAAAAATTCTTTTATAGGTTCTTGAAAGTTTTTAGTAGCTTCAGTGTTTGATAAATCAGATTAAAAACTAAAAAGTTTTTCTTCCCCCAACATTTGCATAATTACTAACACAACAGCAAGTCAATTCAAGTGTAGCAAATAAAACCCCTAATCCTCTGTAGTTTTGTAACTATTGTTAGAGAAAAATGGTGTGTAAGTTAAAGATATTTCTTTGCCAGAGAGAACAGTTTATTTCAGGTTAGGAGAGCAGGTAAGTAGCAATCAAATGCACTACATGTGATTAAGTGGTTTCTACTTCCAGATCTATGCTGTTGCCTCTTCCTTCCTTCTCCTGCTTCTGATGTTGTGGCATGATTGTCCAAATACAGTCCTGACAAAATGATCCATGTTAAAAGAAACCCTGTGGTTAAAGGCCTTGAAGTTCACTGGGATCCTTTTGCCAAGACAGTGAGTGTGGCTTGCCTCGATGCTGGCAAACCTAAGTGTAATAGTTCGAGATGGGGTAGGGAGCTCCAACCTTGCAACCTGCTTTAGGTGAAGCTGTGATAGTTTTTCTCATTTTGGCTTAAGATTTTCTGTGCTAGTCTCACAGACTCTATTTGGCTTCTATATGCAGTTTTGTTGCCAGGGATCATATTTTTATGCTGGAGCCTAGACAAATAAAAGGCTCACCTAAAGATCAGCACCGTTGATACTGCAGCTGTTGTACAGTTTGTGCAGGAAGAAACTGTTTCATATTCAGTTTTTATGCCAATGTATCTGATTCAGATACAATGATGTATGTTTTCAGGGGCTTTTTTATCCCATGTTGTGAGGGAGGCAAGAAAAAAAGAAGAGTTAAACCAAAACTGTTCCTAGCTGCTTGCAGTGATATAGACAAACCCCAGCCTTATACTGCACTCATAAGAAAACATGTTCTTCTCAGTATAGGTATCCCCTCATAAGAGTGCAAGCGACCCTTGTTTAATGGGTGTAAAATAATAAAGATGGCTGATATTGGCTAGTGAGGACAACTGGGCTAATCATGGTGAGTTTGAAGCTTAGTGACTGTGTGTGCTGTTTTAACAGTACCTCTGAACTGCAGCCAGGGACCGCTTAGATACTGAGAAGGGAAAGGTGATGAACCGTGTTCTCCTGTGCATGACTAATGGCCAGTAGTTGGTATTTCAGGACCAAAAAGGTTTGGAAAATACAGGTTATTTTCATCATTACAGGGCAAGGTATACATTACCCTTACTATAGCTCATAGATAATTAAGCTATATGCTAAAGTAGATCCATCGTATTATTCTGCTTTCTAACTACAGAGGCAGCATCTGTCCATAATATTACCAAGACCAGGCAAACATAATCCAGCTGTAATGTATGGCTGATCTGAAGTCTTACTGAATGCTGGTCACATTACCTGAGGAAGTATTTTTTGTACAAGGAGCTCATTCGGTGGTTTTCATCCTGGGCTTTATAACTTGAGTATCTTAGTCAAGTTCTTTCTAACATCTTCTTACCAAATTAAGTATTACAGTCTGCTTTGTGATACAGTAGCCTCAATGATCTGTATTAATTTAGGTCTTTAAAATTACATTCCACTTTATTGAACACTGGGGAGTCTATATGCTAGAGGGTATAATATTACTGAAGTTGCTAAAGTGATTGCTATGTGTTCGTAGCTTTTGAAAGTACAATGCTATTGCCTGTGTTTTTTGGGGGTAGAGAATTCAGATCAGTATCCTGAGGCAACACTGTCATGGGGATTCTGTGGCATATCACTAGATTAGCAACAAAAGGTGAGTGTCAGGAGAAAGCTCTACTCCTAGTCCTGAATAACAGTTCACATAATTGATCAGTGGTGTTTCTCATCTAAAGAAGTCTGCTCACATCTGTCAATGATAGTTATGAATGCCCCTTGATCATGAATATGAGCTTCAGACAAAGCTTCCTGGGGAAGACTGGCTACTCTAATGTTCTTATTTTACATTATCAACATTCTATCCTGGGCCAGGGACTGAGCTTTTCCACCCATCAGTATTTCTTTTCTTTCCAAGTATTTGATCTTCATTCAAGTAATATAATTACAAACAGAGGAAAGAAACATCTGTCATGCAGTTATGAGACTTGTCCATGTGAACTGATCTGGTATAAAGAAATGCAAGTAGAAAAGATACAGGTATGGGCTCTTTAAGTGTGAGGAAGTTACTAAACAGCTCTTAAATGTCTTTGAATATCCTAATCCCTGAGCTACTGTACAAAAACTTCAGTAAAAATAGTGAACTCTGCTCAGTTTCTGATGAAACATTTCTAGATGCCTGGTCCCAAGGCAACTCCTGAGCTGATCTCTGCTCTGAACCTTCCTGCAGCCTAGGTGCAGCACCTAAATTCCTGAAGGATAATTTCCTCCTGACCATAATGACTTTTTGCTCAGGGCACAGGTTGTTCGGCTGTCCTATAATGAGGCTCCTAAAACTTCCTATTCACAGCACAGGGAGTGTAGGTGCCTAACACAGGATCTCCTGCAGGCCGTGGGCTGGTACACCAAGTGTTATAGTCCATCAGTCTCTCACTGGACTTGGTCCAAAAGTTGCTAATCCAACACCAACAGTGGTTTGTCTGTTTTGTTTTGTTTCCTGTTTTTGCTTTAAATAGTAATGATGAATCTGATTAGCTGCAAGACAGCAGATGTTATTGCAATACAAGATTCGAGTAACGGATGTGAGAACAGACTCTGGCCTTGGTTTAAATGACAGATGTTATTTATTAATATATATAAATTTCTTGAGCAATGGAAGACAGGTTTTCTGTTCTTTGAGAAACTCCTTACTAATAATATGTGCAAAATCAGGACCATTATTATTTTATGCACATATATAAATCTAAGAAAATAGAATTGCTGTATCTAAAAGAGCAAAAACTGCAGTATTAAATAAAAATAAATAACCAAAGCCCTGCTTTTTTATGTCCAAGTCATTACTGGTTCATTGGCACCTTAGCAGTATGTAACTTTGTTTGATAACAGCATGACTGAGAAATTGAAGTTGACAGGTTTGCAAATCTAGTGAATAGAAAGGCCATCAATGTTGCCTAAGCTATGGCAGAATGCACTCTGACTAGAAAGACTCCTCAGCTTCCTCCTGAGAATTAACTTGCCATGGTAGAAACACATGGGGATTCCCTGTGGGTACCTCAGCTTGCTCCATGATTCAGAAAGACAGTGGTCCCCACGTATGATGGGATGCCTCTGTGAGGAGACTTACACGTCGTGCCAGGTCAAGCTAACTGCAGATAGAGCTCTTTTGCTTTGGCAGGCACTGTTCTGGGAAGAGGAGTCTGAGTAGGTACAAGCCTACAGAGAGGCCAATTTCATTTTCCGAGAACCAGAGATCTTTACCAAGGGCAGGCCACAAACCTGGGCTGTATCCTTCCTTGCCACCCTGATACTGTTTTGTGGAGCAGCTTTGAAGACCATTCTCTTCAGACAACCAGCTTCCAATTCAAGATTCAGCCATGAAGCAGCATATAATCAAGAAAGCAACACTGGTAATCTTATTTAGCGTAGGAATGTGGCTCCAGTGCCGAAGGAGTATTTGCCATCTAATTTCAGTAACTTCTTCCAACAATAGACAAATCTCTGAGACAGGTTTGGCTGCCAAACATTACGAGCTTTGAAGTTTGCTGGCAGGTAAAGGTGCATGTCAGTGACCTACAAAAACATCAAAAGGTATGTCAGGGAATGCTGTTGCCAGGGCTGGAAGCTGGAAATCTAGAAGAAAATCCTCAAAGATAATATTGAAGGACTTCAAAGGCAGGAGATATGTAGAAATCAACAACACTGGTCAAAATCAGACAGAAACAAAGATTTTCTCTGACTTGAGTAGAAGTTGAAAAGGAAGTAAAAGGGAGGCATATGTGCTACTTTTTATGGTCATGTGTAAGCAACAGCTCTCTTGTCTTCAGGGTCTGTGTATCAGTACACTAAGAATATAAAAACAGACAGTTACTGCCTAGGAGACTAATAATTGATACCCATATTTTTCTTTTTACTTGCCTATCTAAAGGTGCTGTATAATACAATTTTATAACATAGTTTATCACAGTGTATTGAATATGTAATAGTGAAAGACACCATTATTAAAGATCAGATCCTTCACACAACCTGCCAGAAGCCAAACGTGCAATCTAAATGACTCAAAGAGAAGGCATTCATATAGGGAATTTATCTCAGCTATGGATTAATCTCAACAGTATAAGGCTTTTTATAATCTCTGGTACTTTATCTCTTAAATAAGGACTTTTTTAGCAATAAAAACCTAATATGAGGACATACGAGTTCTGTAGAAGTAACTTTGGAACTGGAAATAGGTAATGCTTAAAAATAAGAATGACCAGGCTGGGTAAGACCAAGAATCCAGTAAGACCAGTATACTGCTTTTCATAATAGACATGAATGGATGCTTAAGGAAGATATGAAACACTGGACAGGAATATAGAACACTTTCCCTGAGCTTCCAGCTGTTTATAGCTGAGAAACTTCTTGAGCCAAACATGATTTCTGTATATCTAGTAAATCTTAGTGAAGTGCTCTCCTGCTAACTTCTGTAGTCCTCTCCTGAAACTAAACTTTTAGCAAACACAACATTTTGTGTCAGGGATAGCAGGGAGTTCCCAGCTTGACAGACACTGTGAAGAGTTACTGCTTCCCCCCCTTGCATCCCCAAGTTTTGACATCCTAGAGTCACAGCTATGGTACTGAGATTCAGACTGGGTTTCTAAATCTGGTTCCTGCCACAAAACCTGTTCTGTGAAGACAGGCTCTGTCAGAACATACTGCAGGAATGGGTCCTCCATCGATGCCACTGTGAAATGAACAAAACAAATCAGAAAGGAGAAGGAAATAGCAGCAGGGGCATATGATCTTGAACATCAAAATGACTGAAGACATTTTCAAAATGCCTTCTAGCACACCTGTGTGTGCTCTGTGATTTACCATGGTGCCAGAGTGCACAGGGCTGTAGTTAGAATTCCATTAATTTTTTTTTCTTTTTGTGAAATTCTGTTTTTGTTTTTTCATTGTGTAGCAGCGTTACTGAATATGGGAGAATCTGCTGCTTCTCTGGACTTGTATCAATGCCTGTGCACTGGGGATGCATAACAAACTCTTTTTTAAAAAAATTCCAATGGTAAGCACTGATTCCCTCTAGCCTCCAGTGGGGACAGAAGCTCACGGGCAGGTAGTATGGGAGATCCGAATTTTCCTACTTTGCATCCATACAATTAAAAAACCTGAAACTGTGAAAAGGAATGCTGCTGAATGTATCAGACACAGTAAGAAAGGTTAAGCTGCTCAGATCACCTGCTTCAGATGCAACATAAAACCTTCTCCCCCCCGCCCCCTCCAGGAGGAAAATAAACAGTTCCCTTGTCCCTAGGGTGGTAGCAAGCCCTAACAAGGGAAAGCAGGACACATTCCTTCCTTCCTTTATAACTAGTCAGTGAATTGCTCCAAACACATTCCAGATCTGGTAGGATAGCTTAATTGTCTTCACCTGGAGGCCACTGCCTGAATTCCTGTCAGTTAATATAACACCTATGGAGTGAGGCACCACAATTTCTTTCCGATGAAAGTGGGTTATGAACCCAGTCCCATGGTCATGAGCAGTTTCATAGGTTCATTTGCCTATGAAGATGTATGAGTTTCCTGGGTGTAACTGTGCCTATAAAAGTTAAAAGACTAACTTACAGACTCTAAAAAGAGTCTGTAAGTGTCATCGAACATAATTTGTCCCTAAAGACTTAGAACAGATATATGAAATATGAAGAACTGTTTATGGTAATAAGTCGTGGTTGTGAGTGAATTTTTTAATTGCTTCCTGTCTGATGAAAGGTCTGTATGGAGAAGGAATGCTGCTGGCTTGCTTTCACTGGTGAAAAAATTGGGAAATTTCTGTAACAATTCATTATCAGGTGTGCAGTGTTATTCCATAAGGCAGCTGAAATTTTGCAGAGCTATTCAGACAGTAATTGTCACAATGTTATCAACCAGCACTCTGGCTCATAATTCCCTTTTTCTGTAGTTACAGATACCATTCAGACAGAATGTCAAGAGAAGTACCAAGATTCAAATCCTAAATCAGTACTAAACCAGCAAGCTTACACCTTTTTCCAAACAAGTACCTAGACAATTAGAATAGAAAAATCAAAATATTTAGGCATATAGACTCAGTGATTTGTCATTGTTATGCATTTGTTCTATTCCTGCCATGATTTATGATGTATTTTGTAATAAGCTTTGAAACCTCACCTGTGTTGCCTGATTCTGTTCCAAGTGAAGCAAAATCCTAACATTGTTACAGATAAAGACTTTGGAATAGCACTGAAAACAGTTGCTTCCTAGAAAATATTTTGACACTTTGAGGCATCAGGGAGTTCCACTAGACAGCATCTTATCACAGTATTGCATAGATAGCCAGAATAAGTTTCAACATAAACCAGTGATGGCTCTTTATTGATGTGTCCACCACAGAAATGAAAATATGGTAAGACTCGAAGGCCCCTAAGGCCTGAAAATCATGGTAAACATGATTACTAAAGGAAGTGAAAATGTGCAAGGCTGCAACCAGGATGATAAGCAAGAATATACTAGCACTCTATTTTTACCCATGTTTACTAATTTATAAATTTTATTGAGTGGAATAATGATTTAATATAAGACTTCTGTCAAAAAAAATTGAGAGAATTACATAAGTGGGAAACAAGAACAGAGGGGAATGACAAACAAAAAAAGATTTGGAATAAGGGAAGGCATCTGTTTTACCAACGTTATCCTGGTATACCCTTAAGTGTTAATCTATCTAAACTAGACTGAAAGTTTCTGTGTTTTACTGAAATTCCACACAATCGAAGTTATGAAGGAAAAGAAGGCTACCATATTTCACTAGCGATAAGACCCTACTGAACAGATGTTAATTTTGACTGTTGTTAGTGCATAGACAAACTCACCTCTAATACATACATAAGATTTGGCAATGAAGATGAGATGAATGCAGATCAAGCAAATAACAAACCTAACTGTTGTATTTCAAATATCTATCAAGATTACAGCAAATACGGATATTGCTCGCCATTAAGTGTATGATGTTTGCATGGATTATTTCCCTTAGCATTTGCTTTTTTGTAACATCACTGTAAGTGGCAGCCAAGTGATTCACAAGTCTGACCTTATGGCACCATCCTGTGGCGTACTTTGTAACTGCTCGACTCCTAGGTGCTCTTCCAGGCGCTGTTAGCCGGCTGTGACATCCCCCGGTGAGTGGCCACGCTTTCCTCCAGTGGTGAAGCATAGTTTCATGTGTGTCTCTCTCTCTGGCTACAGATCACATTGTCGAGTCTAGGAAAATTTTACCTTATCCATGGGAAAGTCGTTTGAAGGGCAGGGAGTTTTCCTTACTATCCAAAAAATTGATTGAAATACGCTCCTCACCCTACGGCTAGTATGATTAAAAAAAAAAAAAAAAAAGAAAAAAAGGATATAGAAACAGGACATATGTGCTTGAAGAAGAAAAACTCGAATGGTATAGGGTGAAAATCTTCATCCTGAAATCCTGAAACAAGAAGACAACAACTGTAGGATTGCTTCTGTGGGAATACTTCCAATAAATACATAAGGTCAGGGTGGTATATTATTGGAGGACAGGCAATACAGTATCTCACTATATGAAAGAGGACAGAAGTGATTAATGTCTGAAAAGTCCCTGAATTTGACCTGAGTTGTCTGTAATAATTTAAAGCAAATATTAAAGTGGTGAATAATCAGATTAAAAGTAGACAAGACTGTATTGAACTTAGCTGGTTGTTTGTTTTTTTTTTCCCAAAATAACTTGATTTTCTAGGCAAAGACAATGTGACATATTTTATTCAAGTGAATATTAATAAAACACTATATATGGTGGCAAATTTGATAATTTTTATAAGGATTATAATACAGGCAAGGAACCGGCTAAAAGTGGTAAAGGTACTGAATGATTTTTCAATGGTGAATCCAGCTAAAAGAAAGATATTAGATTTTAATGTAGTCATTAATGATCTGACATGACTGTTACTAGTGGTCTGGTGACAAAAAACCTAAAGGTATTATTAATATTATGCAGAATAAAACTGCTTGATCCCAAGAAAAAAGGCATGAAACAAATCCTACAATACAAACTATAACATCATACTTCTGAACAATAATAACTAAGAATGTGCTATAAGTAGAACATAATATTTTGAAATAGCAAACCAGGTTGATCTAGTTTATACAGGATGATGACAAGTGTGATACAGTTGTAAAAACACCAGGATTTGCTTACCACATGAGGTATTTCCTGCAGAAATAGGAGTGACACTCGTAAGACTTCAAAATGGAATATTCAAGTAAATCAGTATGCAGAAAAGACACACATCACTGGCACATGTGCAGAAGTGACTGCCAAGGTGACCAAGGGAAGGAAAACAAAGACTAAGTGAGATTAGATGTGATGTTGCACATACATATGTTAAGAAAGGTAAACACCAAGGAAGGAGATCTGCTGAAGCAAAAGGGCAATGATGATGAAGAACAAGTAAGTATAAACTGTCTGTTTTAGAAATAAAGATTAGAATTTAGGAGAAAGAACCTAACCTAGTGCAATGAATTTCTAGAACAGATTTCCAGTTGGAACATAGGAACAAAATCTTCAATGGTGAATCTAAACAAAAGGAATAAGGTGATATACTGCCTCCAGTAACAAGAACTAGACTTGATGCATGTCTTTTCCTGGTCTATATCCCTCTTATACTGTTATTCTAAAAATTAATCAGTTGTGCCTTTTTGCAAATATGACCACAGAATGTGAATTTCTTAGCTTTACACTATTTGTGTTTTAGCCCCCAACTGACTAGAAAGCCTCTGAGAGAAACCCAGACCTATACAGCATGGCATCATGTGTAGCACCACTCTCTCCAGTATTACTATTGAACAAACTCTCCTTCAGGAAATGTTGTTGAGTCTTCCATAAGCTATCAGCTCAGCCTTACGTGGGGTGGATCAGATATTCACCATATGATCCTATCAGTTTAAGATTGGTTGAATGTGTTATTTCAATAGATCCAGCTAGGAAGAAGCTCAATGCTACCTTTGAAAGTAAGAATGTAGTTAAATGAGGTATCTGTACTGGCATGGCTATACAGGGAATTGTCACAAGCACAGTGAAATTTCTGGTTTTATGGCATAGGTTGATTGAGAGTTTTGTGCTACTTCTGTGTTCTTGCTTGCATTAATATTGCCTTGGAGAAGCAAACAAACCAACCAACAAAACCCTTCTCTGACAGGTACCTCAATAATACAATCTGGACAAGATGAATGCCCTCCTTCTTATTTATCCTGGTAGTCATATGAGTCAAGCCCTATGATTAACAATTTCAGATTAGAAAACTATATATATAATATACTTAAAGATTAGGGCATAGGTGTTCTGAAGGCACAACTAAGTTTAGGAAAGAATTAGGAAGGTAAGTTTCTTTTTGGCTAGTTATCAAAGACAACTATTAAAAGTTTGGTTCATACTTGGTATTTGGTTACTTCTGCTGCCTGTTTATGCCATACCCATCTAGTTTGTGGGAGACAAACGAGCGTGTGAACATTCAGTGCATTAACTAATCTGTGATATTAACATGGAAACATGTCTTTACTTGTGGTAAAAACTCACTCTCATCTTATTTCAGATAACGAGGCAATTGGCAGTTGACATTTGACTTGGAATGATGTAATTTGGATGACTATTTACTTAATAGTTAAACGGTGTATATTTTATTTATATATTCTGAATTAAGATGGACTGTGTGGGTTCAGTCTTGCTGAACTGGAGCAAAGAATCCTGCCCTACCTTATAAACTGTGCCGTAGCTGGCAGGCAGAGAGGGTGAGCTTTCAGCTGTGGCTTAGGGTGTAGCTCTATGTAGGAAGGAACAGAGAATTTTCTCATGTTCATTAGAGACCTATGACTTTATGCCTTAAGGTTGAAGACTTAAGACATTTTTTTTCCTTCTGCTGGAATGGCATAAAGCTTCACTACTTATTTTTCCTATGAAAGAGTGATTAGTTCATTTTCTGTACCAAAAAAGGTAAAAGTGTGCATAGGTATCTGTGTATTTATTCACACACGTGCACACATGTATATTTTCATACCTAGAGAAACTATGACAATTTTTTTCTAAAACGTGTCAAACACTAACCTATATAGCATGAGGACAACTCTCCTGAGGGGTATCACATTTGGACAGTTATATGTATTATATAATCTGGTGAATTCCGTTTCAAATTTTAATTACCAGTGGGCATGAGCTCTTCTAGAAAGCCCTGTAAGCAGTATCTTTCTATGCTGAACAGGTTAAAAAAAGTGTAACCAAGTGCTGCAGGCACCCTCTTGGGTACTACCAATCTAAATAACTTCCAGTGATCTGGCTTTAAATGTAGTATTTATCAGCAGTATCACAAACTATTAGTAGTAGCAATGCACAATATTAGTAAATTAGTCTCACAGATTAATACTAGCAGATATTAGTAGTAATATGTAGTATTAGTAAGTAGTTGTAACAGTAATAATATGTAGTAGTAACACCCTTTCTTAAAATACGTAGAAAATAGCAATCTCTTTCTATGTGCCTTCATGGAGAGGATCTTCATAGTTCTTTAAAACTTCCCTGTTTTCTTCACATTCCTCAGGGGTCTACTTTCCACCTCCTTGTCTGCTGTTATTGATCCTATGCTGCTTTGACCAAAGCCTTCTTGTTTCACACTTCTGCATTTTATTCATTAAATTAGACATTTTGTTATCTATTCTACAATATATTAGGAATGTGTCTCTTCCTGCCTGTTCCATGCAACTGAAGAGGTTTACCATGTTAACAACCTTGTTTTTCTGGCCTTCCTCATACCTCTCAGTCTATACCACCTTTGCTAAAGACAACCTGGATGATCCTGAAGGTACCCTCCAGCCCTGTTTTTATTCTATATTATTTAACCAACACTGAGATCTAAAGCCTCTTTTGGTTTCCTCAATCAAATTTAAAACATCCACCACTTCTGAACAGTTACACTGTATTCTCTATTTTCTTATGACTAGACAAGTATCATCCATTAATGACTCACAGCTCTTCTTGTTTTTCCACACTGTTGCCAGTGCTTTTCCTTTCAAACCTACACATAAATTCAAACGTTTTGAGAGAGGAAGAAGGTTCTATCTTATCTATTGGAAAAATGTTTGATCCAAAGTTCACAGTTCTAAACCAAAATCTTGATTATGATGATTACTGGAAGCCAATGCATGCACTAGAAGAACACTTTTTTTCAGAAAATATTGCTAAGTAAAGCAGCTGGATTCTATACCTATGTCTTAAGTTTGCCACAAAAGTGGTCTAAAACTTCCCAAGAACCTTGTACTAAAGCTGTATCAGGATGCAGCCTTTAATTATACAGCTTTATATGTTTTTATCACAGTATCACTGCCTCATTCAGTGAGTGGACAGTTATTTAGCATTGATTTGTAATATTAAATTGATTTTTAATCAGTATCTAACACCAATGAACACCATCAAAATATGATACAAAATTTAAAAACATTCTTAAATGCAAAGTATTTTTAAAAATACTATGTTTAAAGAAAGCTCCACCTAACTGCAACCACTTAGTAGCACAGAATGCTTCTGCAAATACCTCGCTGATGTAACTCGTGATAAATATTTTGAAAATGGAGAAAAAATGCAATTATAGACCAACTTTGTGTTAGATAACTTACCCTGGGGCAGCATTCTATAGTGATTCTGCAGCAAAGTGGTAGTTCAGATCATAGTATTATTTATCTGCCTTACCATAGAACTGTCTTTTTTTTTTTTACTATAATCACCTGCCTCATATGCTGTGACTCAAAATTTTTGTAGTGTATGACAGAGCAGGCCTGTAGGCAACAGCCTACTTACCTATACAATGCTAATTCAGTAAAGGTTCATGCAAGAACTGCACTTCAATTCCCCACCAAATGGTTCTCCTACCACATTTCCCCATCTCCTCCACCATAAATTGGTAGCTCAGGTACCACAGGCTCCTGGTTCCATCTCACAGGCAGGTTCCATCTCACACCTTCTCATTAGATTTAAGTTGCCTTCTTTCAACCTTTTCTTTTCCAGTCAATTACCTCTAAATCCCTCCCTTCTGTTTTCCTCATTAGCTCTGCCTGTTGCCCTCCTGTTTTGCAACTCACATCCAGTCTGCTGTTCTTGCCCAATAATCACTTCTGTCCCAGTACCAGAATCGTTGTTCAGCCCCTCTAATCTCCTTTCTCAACTGGTCTCCAGGTGCTCTTTCCACTGGATTCCTGACCCAAGGTGGCTAAGCCTCCTTTCCTAAATACTGTCTTTCTAAGCCACTCCAGTGTCTGTAGCCCTTCTCCACTGATTTCTTGTCAAGCCATTTATTTCTCTTCCACTCTGTCTCGCCTCATGCTAATGCATTCCTTTCATCCCTTATCTAGTTTTATCCCACTGCATTCAGATCAGTAGCATCATTCTTAAAGCCAAAAACTGTTACCTATGCTTAATCCCCATGTCTAGCTGCATTTTAGTATAAAACAGTGATTAGAGACAAGGCCTTTGAGCTTGCATAGTGCTCGATCAGCAGCTGACTGCTTATTCTGTATGGAGGAGGGTTGCAGGGACTTGGATAATACATGATCTGTAAGGAAATGGCTGGTGCACGGTTGCTCTAGAGGCTGATGCAGTTTGCTTAGCAGCAGGTGCTGTAAGGGACCTGAACATATTGAATGATTGAATTTCCAGCCCTGTTGGTAGCCCAAAGCCAAGAACTGTTACAGAAAGCATACCAACTTATTTTTCAAAAGTCAGTATTTGGCAGCATGAAGGAACAAGTGAAAAACTTACTCAATAATGCTACATGGATATCATCTGTCATTAGTGTGTAAGAGCAGACCATTAGGCTCCTAGAATGTTCAATGTCTCTGACATGGTTAATCAGAAGGGTTGCTATAATAATTACCAACTTGTGAAACAATGGGTGGAGACAGGACTTCAATTTTGGAAACCCACTTCAAGTTACCACATTGCTCCTCCACCTTCTATCTTTCTTCAGCTGGTGAGTGTGTAGCAAAATAGAGTCTGAGTGTTAACAGATGCCAAGTATTGCATACAGAGGAGGAATTCTAATTCTACTTCAATTCTCTAAAAAAAGATCTGCACTATATTGATTTAAAACAATGAATAAAAATGCTGTACTTGCCAAGGATAGAAGTTTAATGTGTGAAAAGTACTGAATAATTTAAAAGTGCCCATAGTGAGAGGAAGTAGGAGACAGTAATTTCCAGGAATATTGGTCCCTCTCTACTGATCTTTCATGGTTATTAACTAAGCAAATAGATCCACACACAGAATGTATGAAAATCCTTGTTCTGTTATATTAGCATCCTTTCTATGTTATCAATGTTAAAAACAAATCCTACTCTGTTTAAAGAACACGTAGTAATATATTTCTGCCATAGCTCCTGGAAAACAGAAAGATGGGTCTGCTGAAGTTATTTCAGTTTCAAGCTAATGTTTGATACTTCTTCACCCAGTATGAGAGGGTATGATTCCTTTTTGAGCAGTTATAACAATTCAAGCTTCATGACCTGGAATAAGAACCATAGCATGAACAGTGATGATGACACAGCTTTTCAAAGGTTGTCTCTCTCATACAAGCTAGTGTCCACCAAATTTGAGTCCTGATTGCAAATCACAGCGATCAAGCACAATGACCTAAACGCTCATCGCATTTTCTTAATATATTGAAAGTAACTTATGTTTCCATCACTTCATTCTCAGAAATAACTGGACCACACTGGCATGACATCTTTTATTACAGAAATTATTATGCTAGAAATAAATATTGAGCAGTTAAATATCTTGGCTTTCATTTCACCAAAAGGTGTGAAGATCAAACTGAGCTGGAATTCACTTCAGGAAAAAACTGAACAAGCTAGACAGGAACATTAGTTTCAGTTACCATTTTTCTACCCACTCACGTAGCCCAAACAAGGTAGGCAAGTGAAGCACAAAATGCTAACTGACAGTCACTGTGAAGGAATGCAGAGTACTGAATTTTGGAGGAAAAAAATCTAATGATGTATTTATTTCACACAGATTGTCCAATGATATTGACTCATGAAAGGAATATCGGAATCAATATGGAGAGCTCAGTGAAGCCATCTTTCTGTAAAACAGTCAAAACCAGAAGCCAACTAACACGAAAAGTAAATGAAAACAGTAAGTAAAATAAAATGGAATTCTTACTGCAAGTCAGTGGTTTGCTTTCATCTGAAATATTAGGTGTGTTTTCTGGATCACCAAAATACGAGTAATTATAATACTTAATCATGTCACAGAATCATAATGACAGAAAAAATCAGAATGGATGTCAGACACCATACTTTAGAACTAAGTGTGTGAATGTTTGAAATAAGAGTAAGATCCACTACGAAAGCAGATGTGTGGAGTCTAAACTGTTTTTTAGAGTATCTGATGCCATCCATGTACAGACAGGAGACCAGAAAATTTCTGAGCCTGGCCTAATGATGGTAATTCCTATGTACTTCCACATTTTTACCTGGACTTCCAAGCTGTGCTTACAAAAAATTATCTGTCGTCTTGTATTTTCGAAAGCCATGAGGTATTAAGTAGAGTCATTTTTATAGAGGATAGATCACAGTCACATTAAAAAAAAACAGGAATTTAGAAGAAAAAAAAATCAGAAATCAAGGAAATACAGAAAATATATTTGTGTGTAGCAATTAAGCTCTTGTGGCTTACGGTGTCAGCTAATAAAGATTAGGACAAGTACTCCTATCCCCATACAGTGGGGAAGTAAGGCAGTAGTGGCACATAAAGTTTGCAAGCATCAATATATTTATTTATTTATAATTTTATTCCCAATTGTTACTTTCTGCTCAGAAGGAGTACCTTCCCACATCTTAAATTCCTGTAACATCCCAATCATATGAAAGGGGGGTAAGAAAAGGGCAAGAATAAGAAGAGAAAAAAGGAGGTACAAAAATAATGGAAGCACATCATCCCTCTCTGTTCTGAAAATCAAAGGAAGTTTATGCCCATTTCAATTTCACCATGTAGGTCCCACTCTGAAGATCAAACCTGTGTTACAATCAGCATGTTTCATGGAGGTGGATGCTTCCAGGTTCTGAGGGGCTGATGATACCATATCCACATTACTTCACCCAAACTGGAGTTTCAAGATATACAAAGTGATTAAACACATAACGATGCCATTTGTTTGGTATTAGCTGTATTGATAAGGCAGTCATTGGGAATAGTCTGTATCATTATTCATATGCACACATATATGAACTGATACATAATTAAATGTAGCTCAGCTTCCAAAGTATAATTTCCATGTGTTAAAAAATCAAGCAACAAACTAATACTCTGGTGCAGCACTTCAGTAGAATGACAAAACCTTATCACTTAACACTGATGACTGCATTAATAAAGCAGTTCATTAATTTCCCTGCAAACCATGCCAAATTCTACAACAAAGAGATATATCTAAAAGATAACATAGATTTCACAAAAGAGACCACATCAATCCCTGGAACTCTCCTTCTTGCTCCACTAGTTATTAAGTCTTCATATATCACAGTACTTTACTTAACATTAAACAAGTGAACAATCTTACTGAATTTATATGGAATTAAAAATTAAGCAAGTGCAAGTCCACAGAATGAAGACCAACACTGCACAAATGACCTTCACACTTAACTAACCTACATGGTACAGTTTGCATCTTCCATCTTACCTCGACTTACATAAATTAATTTCATCCTTCTGCCACCTTTAACAACATTTGTAAATTGCTCTCAGATATTAATATGTTACATCGGACCTACAATAAACAACATGACTTTTCATTTAAGTATTAGATGATATGTTGTTCTCAGAATATAGTTGGGTGTTGTATGCCAAGTGCCAACAGCAAATAATACAGGTTCTTCCTGTTCTGAGAGAAACGAAATCAGAGCATCTTATTTGTTAACCTAGACTCCATTTAAATAAAAGGTACTCACATAACTATTAGTGGGATAAAATATTAACTCTGTAATGATTTCCTATATTCCTGACTTGGATTCACTCCTTAAAACTAAACTGGCTAAAATAAAGATTGATTGAGGACATTACTTGAGATTCTGAACTGTTCAGCAATTTTATTACTGCTTTTTATTAAGCAGACTTCTTTTTTTAATTGGGAAATGGACAAGCTGCTTAGGCAGATACTGCTGCTTGGCACTTCAGACACAGGACCATAGCCTAAAACTTGATCCTATGAGGTCTCCTGATGTCCACTGTAGGGGTTCTAAGGCTCTAACAGGAAATAGACATTTTGCTACCTACAGGCTTCAGTCTTTCAGAGTCCACTTTCTAGTTTACATAGCTTGCTTCCTCTGGATGTTCTTACCTAGCTAGTAAGAAGATTGAACTATACCATGGACCATATTAAAAGTACAGTTGTCAATATAATCTTGCTTCTTCAGAGAAACTACACACACTATCATTAATACAGGTGACAGGTGGGGTATTCTTTGCTTTGCTTTCTTCCAAGCTACCTTTCCACCTCTCCCTTAATGTTTGAGATATTTTGAATTGATGTTGCTCTTATTTGCTACCTTGGTAAACTCTAGCAGCTGTCTTATACCAGGAATAGCAAGAAAGCAAAATGGCTGCAATGTATAAAATACCAAAATGCTGCAGATCTCAAATTGCAGAACAAAGAAGGAGCTTTTGTCACAAAAGCATTTGATCAGTGTGGGTGATTTTATCAAGAATATGCTTAGCCGTGAGTGTTGTTGGAAACTGAAGAAATAATGGATCAATAAAAACCTCGTGTTTTGGACCAAGTGCCCATTTATCAATCATGCTAACAAAGTTATTCCAAAAAGTGCAACATTCAACAGTGGAGGCAGTAAAAGAAACATTGGAGGACTGGATGCGTGAGACAAGTTTCTTAGGTTATAGGTTTATGTGAAATTATTTAGGGACAAGTTAGAAGAGAAATAAAATATGCAATAGGACCTGGTGTTGGCTAGCCTCAAAAAGTGGAATAAGGACAGTTGAGAAAACAAATATAGCAGAACGCAATCATGCAAACAACAAAGGTCACCGTGGCCTGAACAGATGGACATTGTATGTAAACAAAGTTAGGCTATGGGAGATAGCTAGTTCTGTGGAAGGGTACAACCAACCGAAGCTTAAAGAGGGAAGATGACTTGTAAAGAAATGAGTAGCAGTATCATAGCACTCTTAATCTCTGCACAGATGTTGAGATTAAAAGTAGCAGCTGTGATTCAGTAAACCTGAAAACCTGTAGAAATTTTAACTTCTGTAATGATTTAGATACAAGTTTCCATTGATGAAGAAAGTACCTCTATTTGATTCTCACATTACCTACTACCAAGGTAGCTAAGATTTTTTAAAAACCAAGATATTTTTACTACATTCATCTTATAAACAAGGTGAATCTATTAATGCTGTGTGATTCTGTGGTATATTTTTCTGAGGTCCAGAAACACTTTAAATAGTTTGATTTTCTTTTTCCCAAAAGACCAATGTACAGCAGGTATTTTAAAGTAGGGAGATTACTGATTTCTCCACAGTCACAGAACAAGAGAACTAGATTGAGTAGTCCTTACTAGTACTATAGAAAACTGAACAACTTTATGTTTGTAGACTCCAGCTTTTACATAAAAACTGAAGGTTGCTCCAAAATCCCTGATGATACCATGAATGGGGAGAGGGAGTGAAAAAGAAAAGTACATGTGGTGATTCACAATGAAGATAGAGATTACTTCTCAACTAGTGCAACTTCAGCACTGCTACTCCAGGCAGACATATTGGAAAGAAATAGGAATAATCAATAAATGAACTGATCTATGCATATACTCTTATTCTACAGTAAGAAAAGCACATATTTAAAGAGATTAAAATGTTTTTAACAGCCTGCATGAAAACCTTTTTTTAGACTAAAATAGATACGTTGATTCTAACTGCATTTGATGCGCATTTAGGTTTGACCAGAGAAATTGTTTTGTCACTTCAGTGTTCACCATTGCACCAATACAGGCTTTCATATGTGACTAACCAGTTCCTGTAGAAAGTGCAACCACTTAATATACATTCAGGTGTCTTTCTGAGGGGTATGACCACAGGGGAAGATCCAATGTAAATACAGTTATGCTGGCATGAGTGTTTTCGCTGGCATAGCTCGACTTGGCAAACTATTATTAACTCTGTTGGAAAAAGCACCTGTGCGAGTATAACTGGTTCTGCAGAAGACTGGCTGGAGTCTCCTGCCATATTTGGTGTGGCTCTGCCCATGACAGGGATGGTTTTCCTAGACTTACATAGGTGACAACTCATTCCACCCCGTCTGAAAGTCAATCTTGGCAGCTCCTCTCACGGCCCTAAAAAAAAAAAGACAGCGTGCCAAAACTTGCATCAAAATCTCTCTTAAAGGTTTATTTCGTATTGTCTCCACATTGATATGGCATTCACAACTCGCGCTCAGAAATCACACTGTACACCTGCACAACGAGCCGCCGTGGAAGCGAATGACCAGAGCCCCACACGGCAGGAGATGCCAAGGCGAGGGTGACAGAGAAGATTAAAGCACAGGCCGAGGCGCCACCCGAGCCGCCTGGCTCCTCAGCCCAACCTCCAGGCGAGGAGAGCCAGCGGCAGGCCCGGCCCAACCCCGCCGGAGCAAGAGGAAACGCCCCTTCCCCTTCGCTCTGCGCGGGAGGTGGGGCAGGAGCGTTAATTACCGTCGCCCCCGTTGCCCAATCCGCCCGCGCCGCCGCTCCCCAGCCGAAGCTCGGTGCCGGCTGTCCCGCCGGTGGAGGCGAAGTCGGGCGGGCCCCGCCTCCTCCCGACATTCACCGCGCCCGCTCGGCTGCGCTCGGCTCGGCTCGGCTCGGCTGGGCTCCGCGGCTGCTCTTGTACCATGGCCGCCTACAGCAAGTACCTCACTGTGCGCCACTCCGCCATCGCCGGTGCCACCGCCGCCGTCTGCGCGCTTCTGTGCCTGCTCAACAAGCGGCGGGCGGCAGCCCAGCACGGGTGAGCGGGGAGGGCCAGGGCAGGCGAGCGGCAGGGCCGGGGCCAGGCCTGGGGTGCGGGGCTGGAGGGGCGCCGGGGCGAGCCGCAGTGCGAGGGCTGGGAGGCCTAGGCAAGCGAGAGCTTGTGGTCGCCCTTGTCGGCCTGGCGGTGGGGCAGCGGCGTCCCTGCTGTTACCGGCACCCTCCTCCCGGGAGGTGACTCCTGTGGAGGGGGGCCAGACTCCTTCCCCCTCGCGCCTTCCCTGAGGTGCAGTTGATGCTGCGCTTGTGATAGCCAACCACCGCCACCTTTATCTTCAAATATACTAGTTTTCTCCACTTTTCTGACGGTGAGGTAATATCAACGAACAGTTGACTTCTAGGGGTGTCCTAGGACGCCGTATCTGCATAGGCAAATAATGAACCCAGCTGTTGTTTTAGTGCTGCCGTGTGGCAGTAAGGTACACGGACAACAATTTCGGAGAGGTGGTATCAGGTCATGGTGCCTATGAGGATGTGCTTGGCTTTGCATTTTTTTATCTCCTGTGAAGCACTTGAGTACCATAAATTGTGGCAGATGAAGAATATACCTCAGACTTAATCCTTTCACAGTTTATGTTTGTGGCTGTAGATTATTGACTGTAGGCTAAATACCTGATATCTTAAGGTAGTACAGTTAGATGTTGTGTAGTTGCTATGAACGAGTGTAGATCCTGGTGCTAGATCTGGACGGTGAAATGGACTTACTCAACAGACTTAAGTAATAACATACCTGTGATTAAGCAACCATTGCTTTATTTTACCTAATTCTTTTCATACACATTATATCTTTAATAGCTCCATGAAGTTTGGTAATTTTGTCACAAAACATGTCAGAAATTGATATGCTGCTGACAGTTTGTGCATTTGCTATCTTATATTGTTTGCGTGAGAATAGAAACAAGATCCCAAACTATTGCTGAGGGTTACTTCCCTACCAGACTTGTAGGGAGGGATGGTATTTTTCAGGTATCTCTGCTTAATTTAGGGAAAGACTGTTGTAAAAAAAGAGAAGCTATATAGAAAGGCATAAAAATGATGAGCTTGGAGAGTTACTGACACTACTGCAAGATTTTCACACTTAATGTGAAACCTGGGTTGTCCCTCTATTTTGTGTGCAAATTTTCTGATGTTGATCTGCAGGACTTGACAGTGGCACTGCCTCTGTTAGCTTGGGAGTAAACATGCTGAAAGTGAGTGTTAGCCTTGATGCTGAAGACTGTATTTGGACTGTGTCCTTTCCATAAAAATCTTTGATTTTGCTAGGCACAGTGTTACAAATCTGAGGCATTCATATGTATTAGGAGGGCCAAACGCTATTACAAGATTAGTGAGAATTGAAAAGTGGATAATTTATGAATGATGTTCTAGCTTATTCAGCAGTTGAATGGAATTGAGATAGCCTGATCTGATCTCTCCCTTTTCCTCTAGCTGTACTGCAGTCTTTCTGATACCTTGTCCTTTGCTGCTGTAATCTTCCTCTCTCAGGCCATTTTGTATTCTCAAAGCTATTAGAAATGCAGTTGCTAAAATAAGTGCCATGCTTGCAAACTTGATTGTTCCACTTGTGCTGGTGTGTTGCTTTATGCTTTCGAGTCCCTCCACAGCTTATGCCTTACTTACTACTGGTACTGTAACTGTGGCCATAGATTCCGAACTTTGTAACTTTCAGTTGTTTCAGTAACAGCTAATAGCTGTGCTGCTGCTGCTTGAATACTTTTTTTTTTGGTGGTGGTTTTTGCCCACTGATCTTTGCTCTTGTCTCCAAGTTTCCTTGCGAGGCACACTGTTCCAGGAGCCTTGCAGAATGCTACCTATCAAGACTGGGCAGTAGATAAGCTACATTGCCTATACCACCAGCCTAGACAAAAGCATCCAGTTATTACCATTGCCTCATCTTCCTTTAGTCTTATTAGTTCATGTATCATTTGTTTGTTAATGGTTTGTTACTACTATAAATTATAGCATACTTTCGGAAGGGATTGACATTATACCAGATCTTTGCATATTCCAGCATACTTGTGCTGGTATATGATGCTGACTTGTAATAACAAGTGGCAAACCTTTGTGCAGTAATGATAAAAATCTCCACAGCCTAGTGTACCCTCTAGTTTCTGTGTTGTATTTCTGTCCCTTTGGGAAGAGGGAGAAATTGAGTGAGTGTGGCTAACCTAAATTTATTTACTTATTCCTATGGAAGAATTTCACACATCTAGATAGTCTGGAAGAGAACTGCTAGTGTTACCTGTTGCTTGAAGTTACCTGAGTAAAGTGTGTGAGAAATAGTTATTTAGTTTTATATGTGTGTGAATTCCTTTGTTTACCTTGGTATAAGATGCCTGAAAATGTTGTGTCGTGTTAGTGTGAGATGACTTTCAGCTTCTTGACTTTTGGAAGGTGAAATTCTAGTTTTGAACTTCCTAAGGGTAAAGGTGGAGGTTGCAGACTTGAATATGAACAGCAAAACACTGGCCATAGTATTCAAGTGAGCCATGGAAATGTTCTGGTGCAACTAAGTTTTACCTACAAAACTTCTTCCTTGCATAGTGTATTTAAGAATACACACTTAAGTATATGCTTTTCTGTTTTATTTTGTATTAAGTTTTGCTGGAATGCCAGCAATAGCTCAGTATCGCTACTGGCCAAAGTTGAAAAGTAAAATAACATACACATTAAAAAAAATTATAAAAATGTTCTTTTAGCAAGGTAAACATGTTTGAATTGTGCAACAAAAAAGTTCTCTTACACAGAATTTTCATACAGTGTGTGAATTTTGATATAATCGGTTATAGAAATTATAGTAGGAAAGAAGAGGCAACTTTCACCTACTTTGCTGCTGCCAGACAATAGGGTCAAGGTCCAGTACAACTCATATCAAGTAGGAATGTATGAATAATTAAGCTGTATATGTTATGCTAACCTGCCTTAGTAGGTCAAAGATCACTTAATTAGTGCTAGCTGGATTAGTCATAGATGTTCTTCTGTAAGAGCTATTACATCACTCATCAGTTACACAGAACTGAGAGGTGGTATCACTTGCAGTTTACAGTATATATTAACCACAACTTTTAAAAATTCTCCAAAATAGAATGACATGGACCTGTTTGATTTTAGTTATTTGTTAGCATTCCATGTTACTTCCTGGGAGTAAAGAAAAATGCACTCTCTCTCCATTCTAGTTGCTTTCCTCAAAAAGTCTGTTACCTTAGAAAAACTTACTGTCTTCTTGGGAGGGGGGGGGGAAGTTGTTATATGCAAATGCAATTATTACTTCAATTGTAGTATTTGATTTTTCTAGAATCATAAAAAGTTGTCTTGTTTGAGAAAATACATTATCCTGGGTATGATACAGGAAAAAACAGTCATTATTTTAGTCCTTCATGAGCAGTTTCTGCTAACAGAAGTGACTCCAGTGCTGCTGATGAGAGTCTTGACAGTTGAAAGTGTTGCTTCCATTTAGGGAAATTACTTGTGAAATCTGTTTTAAAGACTAGTGCTTCTGTTTTTTCCACTATTGAGTACTGGAGAAAGATTTATAGAGCGGAAGAATGAAAGAAAACCAGCGAAGTCAGGTAAATGTTCTTTGTACTTTGTCCCCTATCAGTTAAAAATCAAGAAAAAAGTTTAATGCCCAAGACTTTGTCACTGAACAAGGTCTGAAAAGACTGATATTTTTTTTAATGGATTTTTTTACCCAAGTAATGAAGTATTGAAATAAATCATTACTGTCTTTCTAAATGATGTTTTGTGCTTTAATACAAGTACTGTCTGGTTGTATGCAAACACAAACAACAAATACTTTTATTTTAACAGCTGCTGGTACTAGGGTATAACAGTTTGTCACAATTCATCACTATTTTAATTGAATGCAAACACTCTCAACGTTTCTGACAATGCATGAGTGAGGACTGTAGTTCATAATTGTGCTATATTAAAACAATGGCCAAAACTGTTGAAATGGTGAGTCCCTCTTAGCCACCCTGCCCTCCAACCTCTACACTTCTGCTTTGATTCACTAAGACATCGTAGTTCTTTAAACAAAGACACTAAAGCCTTATTTAATAAAAACACTCAAAAAGGTGGTAAATGTAGAAATAGGGTTATACAGTATAGCATTGTAGAAGGGAAAAAAAAGCCTATAATGTACAACATGTGTAAAATAAAACTAAGTTACACTTTATCTTTCATCCAGAAAAGTCTAATCCCATGTCTGTTTTATGAGCTTTGTCTTGAATGTTAGACATTACTGCCTCAAACAAGAAGCAGCAGAATATTTGCTTAAGGTTTTATTTCTTCAGGAATAAACCTTAGGGGGATACATAACAGAGCTGGATATTGTCTGTTATCCCTCTGGTGAGAATTGTTCCTGGATATCCATGTAGTTTAAAATAGTTAGGCTAGTGGAGGATGAACTTTGATTACTTTCAGAAAGAAGATATCTAATTTCCATGGCTTTCTGCTTGGAGAAGGTACTGAAAAGAGTAGTAGATGGTAATTAGGGTGAAGAGTTTGGAACTGCAAGATTAGGGAAAGGGACTAAACAGAATGGAGTTAATAAGAAGGAATTTGTAATATATGGAGAGGTGACAATAGATTTTACAATCTGCTCCTAGACACATTGTCCTTTTCTATCACCCAGCTGTGTCCGATAGAATCTAAGAGAACGCTAGAGTCTGAACATCTAATGTTGTATAAATTGAACTTCTGAAATCCAAGTATTTGTCATCAATATAGCAAGTGGCAGTTGTAACTTGAAGGAAATAATGCATTTTTATTCCATCTTTGTATATTTAGGATGCTATTCTCTTTTGTTAGTTTGCTTGATTTCTTTAGTTTCTGAAGGTGTTTGGATGATCCTTGCTAGTGTACTTTGCATGAAGGGACCTGTTCGAGTTAAGTCGTTCATGACAGTTTGACAAGAAGGGTCTAACTATATTGCTGCAGATTAATGGACTGCTTTCATGTATGCACAAGCTTTAAAGGGAACCTGGGCTGCTTTGAGCAAAGGTGGCAGGTGTGTGTGTGTGGAAAAATATCTCTGTAGCTACATTAAAGTAGGTTTATCCAGAATGTGAATGCAGCTGTTCAGATCACTACTTGGTGTATATGCACTAGCATTAAAAAACAAACAAACCAACCCAACAACAACAAAAAAACCCCAACCCAAACAAAAAAAACGCAGGAAAGACCAAATATACAGATAGGATTAGTAGAAAATGCATCGAAAGTCCAATCTTTTAGAAAAACCTGCCTGGGGCTCAGAAAAACCTGTCTTTACCTGGAGGGTATGGAGACAGGAGAAACCAGATGACTCAGCCCTACTCCTAGCTTTCAGACTGCCTTTGTTTTGGGCCTGGGTAGTTAATTAGTGGTTTCTCTCTTACTACGTTGCATAAAATTATTGTCTAAGCCAAGATTTAGTATAAGTGTGTGTAACAGTGTGAAACTATTTTTCACTTTGCAGGGAGCTAGGTAGAAGTCTTTTTTCACTGTTATCCATGAGGGAGAGCTACAGCCACTGCTCAGGCTAGAGCATAAGGTTATGGAAAAACTAATAGCTCTAAGGTTATTCTTTACATTTTACTGTGTTATTGAGATGCAGACCTCTACTGTAACTTAGAATTTCCTCTACAGCAGTTTTGCTTCTTCGTTGCGTTCTCAAATGTTTGTAGAAACTTCTTGAGTTTTAGCAACGTAGAGCAATTTTGAGCCCCTGCCTGCAGTGGCATTGCTGTTCGTGACCTTCTCAGAGTCCCCTGCTTGGTTGCCTGGATTCATTCCCCTCATATTATTTTTGGTTATGCTGCAATTAGTTACCAACCTAGAGCCAAGCAAAGTGTGCTCATGAATTGTGTGTGCGCTCAGGCCGTACAGTTTAAATGGACATGCCTTTGGACTGTGCCCAGGCTTCTGAGTAAGGTTTCTGCCCTTGACCTGAAATAACTGCAGTATTGCTCTCTGCTCCTCTGTGTGGGGTATGCAGTATGAAGCTGTGTCTGTCAATGAGTGTGCTAGGAGTGGTGCTATGCTTTTTGCATTAGAGCTGTTGTTTCTTCACACTGTAACTAGGTATGCTGTTGTATTAGTAATTTGAATTGTATTCTCTCTGCAATGTCTCAGTAGTATGCAGTAATGCAGGTAAATAATGGGTAGCAGGCTACATCTGAGATGCTGCTTTTCCTGAAACTTCTTCAGGTGATACATGTCCTGTTATAGCTCTAGTCTGTTCATATTAAAAAAAAAGTAAAATCATAGAATTATTTAGGATAGAAGTCAGCTCAAGAGGTCACTTAATCCAAGTGTCTGCTCAAAGCAGGATGCACATTGCATTAGCCTGGGTTGTTGAGGGCTCCATGTTGTCAGATATCAAACATCCAATGACAGATTCCACAGTCTGCACAGCTTCTTACAATGCTCTATTTTAGTAATAGTCACCTTTTTTTTCCCCTTATATCCAGTTAGAACCTCCTCAGTTCAGTTCATGTCTATTGTCTCTCTTCTGCTGTGTGTCCATATAAAGACTGCCTGTGTTTCCACTGGCCTCTTAGGTAATGGAAAGTTCCTATTAGGTTCTCCCAATGCTACATTTTCTGCAAGGTGATCAAGCCTTCCTTCAGCTTCTCCTCATAGGGCTAGAGCTCCGCCCTCCTGACCATCGTGATGGCCCTCTGCTAAGCCTGCTCAAGTAAATCTTTTTTACTGGTGGGTCCAAAATTGATCATAGTAATCCCTATCGTAAACAGCAAGCTTGATAAGGAGTGGCTAAAATATTCCTGTAGCAAAACTGCCTTTTCATGTATGCTTATTGTAGTGACTGAAGTGTTAGTTTGTATTGAGTTTGACTTTAAACACCATGAGCCTGGAGGATCATTTTGAAAGAATGCTTTGTTTTGTTTAGCATGAAGGTAGCAGTCAGAGAAATCACCATGAAAATAAATGTAGATTAAACTCATGCTGATCTTTGTTTCGTTACCATAGATGGGTCATGTGAAGCAAATTAAAGTTGTGAGTGTTTCTATTATTAGTAGTATTTTAATAGGACTAAGTCTTTATAGAAGCTCATTCTGTCCCTAGTCCCAGTATAGAGGAAGATTTTTACATAATTACTTAGTCTAGGTATTCTGGAAGTTTATTCCATAGGTAGATCATCTGAATCCAAAGTACTTTGTATCTCGTTCGATATGATTTTTTCTTAGCTTTGTGATCTGCATTGCTGCAGAGTGGCTGCTGCATCAACCATGGTGATCTATGGGTGAAGTTCTGCCTTTGAAAGTGCAATCTGACTTACTACTTCAAAATTTAAGCCTGCGACTGTGTAAGTTTGGAGAAAGACTTTACTAGTGCAGTAGTAGTACCTGCTGAATATGGGCAGAGAGATGTATATAATTAAGATTTTTGATGCTTCCATAGAATATTGTAAAGAAACTATGCAGAAACACTGAGTGGTATTTCATATTAGAATATTGTGTTCCTATCCTTATCCAGAATTATTCCTAACAAATTCAATAGATTTGGCTCAGTGTTAGAAATAATTCAGTACCAAATTTTCTCTTACCCAAACAATATATAGAAAAAAGGGTAACCCTTTTCAAAAACCTCTCCATCACCACCCTTCCATGTCTGTGAAGGCATGAAGGAAACTCAAAAGTCAGTCTGCCCATCATTCGCTTGCTACCTAATGAAGTCTGTTCTTTCATTACTGTATTGGAAAGTCTGTTTTTGTAACTCCCTGGCAGTAAACTTAGTTTCAGTCAAGCCTCTTCTGTGTGGAAGAGCTGAAAAGCAAGCAGACATTGGAGATGAGTTATAGTAAGCTAATTCTGCTACACAACTGTCTTCTGTTGGTAAAGTAAGAGCTTGGAAGAAAGCTAGCTTTTCTAGTTCTATAGGTTTTATTATTGTAAAGAAATAAATTAGAGCAGTTAAATAGAAAACTTTTTAGGTAGTTTTGAGTATATGTTACTGTATTGCTTTGTGCTTGATTCATGCTTTCAGGATAATCTCTCCCATATATAAACTGTCATGGTTCAGTTTAGAATCACATTATTATTTTTAATCTGCTGTTAGGCATTCAGAAGGACAAAAAAAGTAGTAATTTTCTGGGTGAAATTGTCTTATGGTGTATGCCGTACTTTTTTATTGTAGAGAATTTGGACAGCATGTAGCACTTACCTTCCTTTGCCAGTAAGTCTTGTGATGCTCCAGCATGGAGTAAATGAGAGGTCTGGAATAATAGAGAGCTTGAAACTATTCCAAATGTTAGAGTTCTCTGCTGTAACCAGATAGTCTTGTTGTATTCTTGCTGACTAATTGAGGGTATTATTTGATCTTTAAATTCAACGAGAATGCAACCACAATTCTTACAAAAAAAAAAAAGTTCAGTGATAGTATAATGGAGTCTGGAGTAGTGCCAGTAGGTATCAGGCTGAAAAAAGGAGACTCTTGAGAAGGAAAAGTTCTGTAGTAATCAGCCTGTGAAAGTTTTATTCCAGGTGGAACCATGGCACAGTCTTTTGTTGCAAGTAAAATGGTTTTACTTGTTGAAATAACAATGGATTATTATTTTTGTTAGATGTCAAGAGCAATGTTTTTGGAGCTGTGTAGCCACATTTATTTTTCTAGATACTCCATACTTCTATAAATGATTGTTTCCTTTCTTATTGAAGTATTAGTCTTGTTCTGAGCTTGCATAATTTCTTCAGAAAAGGAGAACAAAACATTGTTAAAGCTATTTTTCATTAGGTTTTGAATTTGCAAATATTTACTTCTGAAATCACATTTAATTAGAATTTATAAATGTAAAGTTTAAGATAAAAATTAAGTATAAGATCACTATTTCTGATCAGTCCTTTCTCTTAAATGGATAATCAGGTTCAGTTCAGTAGTTTCAGTTGCTGAACTTTCAACGGCTGCTGTAGAAAAAGCATATGAATAAATATATCAAAGTTATTCAACTGGCAGAATAATTCTGAGACTTGTCTTAATTTATTACTATTTTAATGTATTCACTTCTGATCCTTTTAAAGCTGAAATTGTATATTATGAGTGTTGTGACTTCAAACATTGGTAGGCCTTCAAGCAACAAAGCTAGGAGTTATTATAGCATATCTGGAAGAGCTGTATGCTTTTATTTTGCATTATAGCAAGTAATGAATCATCTAGGGAAATACCCACATAGTTTGATAACGAGTTATTTGTACCTAAGAATACTGTATTTCTAGTCCCAAAACAGATGTGATCAGGCTTATCTGTACTCAAGGACACTTTCTGAAAAATAAGTCAATCTTTTGTACTTGGAAAAATTACAAGATGCATTGAAAAGTTTCTTGTACCAGCAATATATTGCTCCTGTGTTACCAGGATGTGGTCTCAGGTGAGACTGTCTTAGACTTTGCACACTGTTACCTTTTCCGCCAGACAGGCCTCCATTGTGGCCTGAGTAAGTGTTCTATCTCTTCTGAACATTTATTAAGCTGTTTCTCCCCTCTTCTGCCCTCTGCTGCCCTTCATGTTCTTTGTTCTGTCTTTTGCACAAGTAGTCTTACAGGATTTTTATTTTCTCCCCTTGGGCTTCCGTCTCACCATTACCTTTAATGAAGTTCTTGTTAAACTGGCATCTCTCCCTTGTTTTCATGGTCATCTTCTTCCCTTATTTTCTCCTATTCTTCTGCTACCTTGTTGCTTCCTTCCACAGTAGTTATTTTCATTGGTCAGTGACATTCTTAGGTCATTCTAATTATCATAAATGAAAAATAGTCATTATTTCATCCTTGAAATTTTCTTTGCAGATCTGAAAAGCACAGGTATGAAATGATGCTGTTGATAAAGCTGTGGGGTAACTGGTTGTGTGGCAGTCTGTAGTTCTGATGTTGTCGACAGAAGGAGCAGTGCCTTTTCATAGTTTTT
The DNA here is from genome assembly GCA_020745705.1 of Hemiprocne comata. Taxonomy (NCBI): domain Eukaryota; kingdom Metazoa; phylum Chordata; class Aves; order Apodiformes; family Apodidae; genus Hemiprocne; species Hemiprocne comata. Next base: position 14,919,194 of record CM036593.1, on the reverse strand, counting down.
GCTTCCCTGTAATTTCCTAGGTGATGTCTTGAAAGTGTATGAATATTGCAGTTTTAAGGCCTGCTCTCAATGTTATAGTATGGTTGAGAAATGGTAGGTTGCAAGGTAATATTATTAGCTGTCACTTTTAAAGTACATAAATACCTAAGTTCTCCCAACAGCTTCATGTGCTTATCTGATGCTTGAATATTCAGAAAGGAAAATTGACAAACTATAACTGTCATATATGTCAGCCTGTCTTTCTTAAAGGTAGAGGAAGAGTAATGATATTGTACTTTCTAATGTCAGTTTAGCAGTAGTTGATATTTTTCCTCAAAGTGTTCTGTAAAATGCAGGGGAAGGAAAAAAGAATAAAAACAAAATTTAAAAAGCTCCCTTTCCAATGCATACCTTTGCAGAAACTTGGTTTCACAGGATCTTTCTTCCACTGCAGCACATATTTATGAACAAGCAATCTTTATATTTAGTAAAATGTGTTACTTGAAAGTCAAATATAATGCAAAACAAATCTGTTTGGTTAATGTAGATAGTGCAGAACATAAAAGTTGGGTTGCTGAGTCAGCATTCATGTCGTTTTCATTTGTGGTCATTAGAACCATGCACCCATGTTTGTGAAGTATGTGAGAGAAATAAAAACACTAGGAGTTCATGATTCAGAAGCCAGGGTAAAGCAAAACTTAAAAGATGAAAGAAGGAGAGTTGGTTTCTCTGTGAAACTGAATGCTGGAAGGACTAAGGTTTAATTGAAATTATATAAAAGCAGCACATGAGCTTGAATGAAGTTTGACAAGGGTGCATTGCTGTGAAGACACTGTACTGCTTTTAAAGAGATAGTGATATAATCCCTAGCTTTTTGTTTTGTCTCTTTTGTATAGAGATCAAGCCAAAGAAGTGTGTGTTAATAACAACTAAAATACTTTATTTTTTTTCTCTACAGTAAAAGAAGTGGAAAACAAGCATTGCAGAATGAGGTAATTCTTTCCTAATGTAATATGTTTTTACATTTTTAAATAATACTGTATTTTTTAAGTCCCATAATTGTAGTTTTATTTTGGACAGAATAATGGCTATGGTGCAGATGTAGTTTGATGCTTTCAGACTTACATTGGTTAAACAAATGGAAGAACGAGGTTAATCACATGTGGCTGGAGTTTGACTGAATAATGATATGTGCTGTCTTATCTCTTTCTGCCTCCTGAATATTAAAGGACTAATGTTGTAGGTTTGGCTGCATGCATGGCAACAAACAGCTGCCTGTAGATTTGGTATGACTTGTATTTGCTTTTTATTGAAAAGAAAAAGATGTGGAAGAGGATGTAAAGTCTGACAATTTCTAAGAAGCACTTCAAACTTCTGGTAGAAGGTTTGGCATTTCCCTGGTGTGTTGTGTGTCTGTTAATTCATTTATTTAAAAAGGATATATTATATCCTTTAAGTCAAGTTTTTTGTTTCATAGTCAAATAAAATATGACAGCCCAAAGGGCCGAGTGCATGATTAGAAATACTAGATCATATAATAGTACAAATAGATAACCATTCCACATACTTCCATCTTTGCGGAAAACTTAAGAAAAGGCTTGCACTGGATAAAAGTAAAGGTATATGCAAGCAGCATGGTAGCTTCTAGCCAGACCTTGACTGCATTCTCTGCCATAAATGTTTGTGATTTGCTTAGCTATAACCATCTGTAAAAATCTTAAATAGCTTTCTCTTATTTCTACCCATCTTGTATATAATTATACTGAATGAGGAATTGACACTCTAAGGAAAAAACTTTCAGGGAGAGCAGATACTGAAATTCATTTAAGTGCAACACAGAAGTAGAAATGGGGAAGAGATTAATAGGAAGAACATGTTCAGTGCAGACATCAAATATACTTAGTCAGGTACTCCTAGAAATTTCACACATCAGACATTGTGTTTGTAATTCCGATTACAGAAAAGCAATAACCTGTTGAATCATACTTCATGAGGCCTGGGCAGTAGTCTTCAGTTGTTAGGATTGCTTGGATTTTTTGCATAAATAATTTTGTAATTAATATATTTTTAGCATCTACCATATAGCAATCATCTCTGGCTAGCATTTTTATCCATAGTTCGCATTCACATAGTTTTTCGAAAAGGGCAGGACTAAAGTTGACTTCATCCCATGAAATCAGGTGTAGGGTTATTCACAGAGTGTTCAGAGTAATTTTGTATTTGCTGGGCCTCAGAGCCTGCACTTGTTGCCTATCATGTTGCATATGTAAACAGTAAGCAAAGAGACTAAGTTGGGCTCTTTGTGCAAGTTTCTGTGGTTTAATCATCAGGGGAAATAAAAAAAAAAGAGTGCTTGATAGGATTGTCTGAGTTGATTAATGATGAATCACAAACTACTTTTTGTCTTCCCTATCCTGTCTTCCCAGTTTTTTCTTTCAGGTTTCCTGCCTGAGTATGCTGTTGATAATTTATGCTTCACAGCAGTCTTGGGTAGCAAAGATCGCAGGATTAGGTTGATTAGACATGATTGATTTTAAATAGACATGCATGCCCTTTTAGTCTGTTTTCAGTACTGAATCCTAATGTCACAACTGTGAAAGGAGAGAAAGAAAAAAAGAAAAGATACCTGAACCATTAACTTGTTAGAAAGTATTCAGGTTGGTCAGGACAGAAGGTAGGGCTATATGGAGTAAACAAATGCAGTCGACCCAAATAAAATGTGTTTGGGTGTGGGAAGGTTTTTAAATCTGGTAGATTGAGCTCACTAGGAGGGTGTTGCACTATTTTTTAGAAGAAATAAGGAATTCTGGTTTCAATTGAAGCAGGTTTGTGCTGTACGATCAAGGAGTTTAAACCATTGATGGTCTAGACAAATGATGCAGGGCACCATTAAAAATTCTGGTTGATGGTGTCTTCTAGAGACAAGCAATGTTAAGAGATGGCAGATTGCATTATAACTGGTAATTGAATGTTTAATGCTGTGGTCTGTATTGTTTGTGTGTCACTTGCAAAGTAGGTTTGAAATCTTTCTTATTATGGCAGCTACTTCCTTTTGCAGTTTGTTTTGATAGGTGACTTTTCTTACTTAAGATTTCTGTTAGCTCTGAAGGCATATGCTCCTGATTCTTACATTTCATTTAACTTGTGTGGGCAAGATGTAAATTGGAGGGAAATATTGCAAATGCTGTAGAAGGAAGGTAGCTGTAAATAACTTGGATAGGGAAAATAGCACATTGATATTTAAATAATACCTTACAAAAAAAAAATCTCACTTCTCTTGTTTTGCATGTTCTCTGTGCAGCAGAAAGAGGGAAAGAAGGAACGAGCAATGGTGGACAGAGTGTTTATTGCAAGAATATGTCGGATCCTGAAAATAATGGTCCCTAGACCACTGTGTAAAGAGGTAAGCATTGCCTGCAGATAATTATATCAGAATTTAAACAAAAACATACACTTTACTTGAATAGGACTAAATTGCACTTCATGTTTTAAAATAGCAACATATTAATATAAAAATATACATGTATGTTCTGTTGTTAAATTACTAAAAAGTTTTGTTTCAGTTACAAGATAATTCATTTATTACTGTCAGCTAATATCTACTGTCTGTAGCATATCTTTTAAAAAAGCATCTGTTTTGCTTGATTGGACGCACACTTCTGTGCAAATGCTTTCTATCTTTATATAGCATACTGTTCATGCATAATCTTGTTTTTGTAACCTACATCAAGGCCAACCCTGATTAGAAAGTGAATTTGTAAAAAGTCTGTTAGCATCATTTCAGGAAAGGTATGCAGACTAGTATTAAGATAAAATTGTTTGCCTCAGCATCTTTTTCATGCATTCCAGAGCACTTAAGTTTTTAAAAAAGAGCATTAGTTGAGCTCAGAATTTAAGTGATGAGCTGTAATATATTAGGTCTTCAACATATGTCAGGCACAAGAGAAATTAATTCCAATGTACAAAGTGTAGAACCAGCACGGCAGCCAGCTATCATGGATGAACAAGGACCTTTGAAAGCTCATTCACAAAAAGGAAGTACATGGAAGATAGAAGCATGGATGACAGTGCGTCTGGGAGTGCTGACAGAGCTGGCCTCCATCAACTTCAAAAGGTCATGACCATCAGAAGAGGTTACTGATAAGCCCCGAGAAACATCACTCCCATCTTCAAGTATACTGGAAGCTCTAGGCTTGTCAGCCTCACCATATTCCTAGTAAGGCTGTGATCAAATCCTCCTGGAAATGACCTTCAGCCACAGGAAGGACAAAAAGGTGATTGCAAACAGACATCCTGGTTTTAGGAACGGGAGGTCATACCTTACTAACCTGATTCTTTCAGTGATGAGATGACTGGCAGTGTGGATAAGGGAAGGATGGTGAATATTATGATTTTTAGCAAGGCCTTGAGGCAGGTCTCCCCTAGTATGCTGGGAGCCAGACTGAATTGGCTGAATGAGTGGAAAACGAGGTAGGTGGAAAACTGGCTGAGCTGTAGGGCTTAATGTTTTTTCATCTATGGTACAAGTTCTGACCGGTGAGTGGTTACTAGTGACTCTGTTTTGAGTGGGGAGTTGAAGTAGATGACTTTCAGAGGTCCCTTGCAACCTATATTATCCTATTCTCATGACAGAAAGGTGTCTTAGAGTAGCAGTGACTTTATCCCTGCAATCCTGTGTCTTTTACGATGTGTACAGTGTAGGTGTCAACCAAATACAGCTTTTTAAAAGACAAAACTTTCTCCATAAAAGCATAATTGGTGTTTTATTGAAAATATTGTATGCTAATATGATTCCTTCAAAGTAAGCAAATACTATGTTAGCTGGGGGCAGCAGAGTAGTACTTTTCTGCTCAGTATGGTTGGACCACTTAGTAGAAAAATGAGTTATATCCATTGTTTAACTATTACAATTCTGTTTTTGTACTAGACAGGTTATTTGCTGCTTATTGCTGTGATGCTGGTAGTCCGAACATACTGTGATATATGGATGATTCAAAATGGAACAGTTATTGAAAGGTACCTATAAACATGGTATTTGTAAACGGTCCTTTCTGTGTTTTACACGGTCAAAACACACATTCAGATGCTTATAGCTTGCTTATTTATATAAAACAGTTGGAAAACTGCTCTAGTTGAAATCTGGGGGGGTACCTTTATTTTTTAAAATAACTATTTTTCTGCTCTTGGTCACATTTTGTATACTGAAGACAGTAAATCTCATTTTGATCTGAATGTCCAAGAGGGCACTTCAGAATAGTGGCATAATGATTCTGTGTTATAGACTCAGACATGTTGCTTGGATATTAGGACTGTTACTTCTTCCTACTGAGCTGATTGCTCTGTAGTCTGATAAACACAATGGTTTCAGTATTATAGTTTTACAGTTTTAGAAAGTGCTTTATGGACCTCTGATTCTTGTCCCTCTTGTTGCTAACTGAAACAAGTCAGAATTTGACTTGATGTGTGAATTCAAAATGATGTATTTGAGGAGGAACTTTCAGTGCTTTATATAATGGAGGGAATGCTTTATCTACTGTGAGAATCTGTGAAAGCAAAGAAGGAAAGGAACTGGTGTGTGAATTTCTGAGCCCTTAATGCAGGCAGTTACTGCAGGAGCAGAAGGGAGATAATTGCTCAGTCTGTCACTTACCACTTAACTTACACAAGTCTGTCATATTTGATCCTACAGCTGATAATACAGATTTCCATTATGATGTTTTCCTCTGTGTGATCCACTGAGAAGTTACCTGCTTCTAGTTTATACTTTCTTGCTAGTTTATACTTTCTTGTTTCTCTTGTAACTAACTCTTAGCTGATGGTCATTTACAGTGCTATTATTGGCCGCAGCAGAAAAGATTTCAAGAAATACTTGTTCAACTTCATTGCCGCGATGCCTGCTGTAAGTGCTTTTCTTGTGCTGGCCTTTTAGTGAAACATAGTTTTAGATGTAAAGTAAGAATTTGAGAAAAAGACCTCAAATAAGTGTCTTAAACCCCATGGAAATTAGTTTTACATGCAAGTCTGTGTTAAAATGCATTTCATTTTCTGGGGACAGTATGTGGGAGCCTTTATCAGCATATTTCTTTATTGGTTGCAGCTATTTTTCTGACAGGTATGTTTAGGCTTTCAGGTTAGTTTCGTTGATGGTGATATTGACTGATAGCTTAATGTGCCATGTGTAGTACAACATCTTATGGATTGGATGACTTTTCAGCATTGTAGGTTTGACACCATTGAAGGTGAAGATATCTTTTTAGTCTTTCACTTTTATATTAATTTTTGTTTGTTCTGAGATTTTTTAATGTTTTTTCCCATCATTTAACTTCCTTTCACCTTGTCAACATCTCTCCTGCACCAGATAGAAAGAATTGTTACTACCTAATAGATAATGTGCCTGGTTTACAAGAGATTTAAAAGCATACTCGTTAGTTTAGGGTAGCAGTTGTCAATGGTGGCTCTTCCCTAGAGCTTGTCAGAAGATTTGCTATATGAACAGTTTTATTACAAATATTTTTATGTGGTGAGATCCACTTAGAAGTGGAGTTTTTAAAAATGCAGAGAGAAACCTAATCAGAGGTCCTGCAGATGCTATATGTGTGTTAATAGTATTATTGACTTAAAGGGGAGAATTTGTCTGTTCTTAAAGCGTTAACACAATTTATTCTGTGAACTAATCTAAGTATATTAAGTCTTGTTAGCTAAATATTTAAATACTGTCTGTTATTGTAGATCTCTTTAGTGAATAACTTCCTGAAATATGGTCTAAATGAACTGAAACTTTGCTTCCGAGTAAGACTGACCAGATACCTCTATGAGGAATATCTTCAGTAAGTAGCACCTTGTTAATGTTTAAAGCTTTTAAAACTAAATTGATTAAAATAAAAATAAATAATTTTAAGTGTGTAGTAAGCTATTAAGCACCTTGCTGCCTTCTTAGGTATACTGTTTAGAAACAGCTTTTGGTTGCAGGTAATTTGCAGTGAAGGATGAGTGGCCTATCCAGGTCTTATATGGGACAGATATAAAGACAGGAAAGGTGGCTTCATTGGGGAGGGGCAGGGGGTGATGTGAAAAAGCACTTTACTGCCTCCATTACTGAGTCAGCTTCCAATGTACTTCAGTTGTTCTCATACAGGGCTAGTAATCCTGCAGACTGAATTGGATGTGTGAACTTCAGTAGCAGCTTATGTCCTTTTGCACTGATATTTGGCTGTCAGGTGCGCTGATGCAGAGTTGTGAGGGTTTTCTAATTTCAAGTGCAGCAGCATTGCACAGAGCAGCATGGACCTGAGCTTCAACTAAGACATCCTGGAGCCTAAACAGCTCTGCAGGATTTAATGTGCATCTGGTCTGGCAGAAGCACAAGTTGTGCTGACTCCATACAGTCATTTAGTGTTTGCACTACTTTCCATGTCAATTGTACAAAGCAGGGGGGTTCAATTATTTGAGATCCCAAGTAATTAATTTTTTTCTGCCACTTAGCTATTGTTTTGTTTCAGATCTTATACCTACTACAAAATGGGAAATCTGGACAACAGAATAGCTAATCCAGATCAACTCCTTACACAGGATGTGGAAAAGTTCTGTAACAGTGTAGTAGACCTGTACTCAAACCTTAGCAAGGTGAGTCTTCCCAGAGCAAACTTTTAGTAATAAGTGTGGATGTTTACGATGTGATGTCAGAGCTCAAAACAATTGCTTGCAGTTTTAAGTGTATTGCTTGGAGTATGGAGCTAAAAATATTGTTTGGTACTATATCGTTTCACAGTCTGATTTTCATGACCTCTGCTGTGCTGTTCAGTGTTATAATTGGTGTTAAATTTTCTTTTAGAGAACTTGATCAGTGATGAGTACGCTTTCTCAGCTAGCTAGGCTTTGAAAGAAACTGATAGCTAGCTTTTAGTTACATATTAATATTATTTTGGGTAAGGAGATGTGGTTGAATAAGCATTTCCCTGTGTTTCTAGTGTAAATTTTCGGGGGTTTAGGTGATGAAGTAGAATACTGTTGAAATTTTTAGACTCTTTTTAATGCTACGTTGTTCATACAAGCGGAAGTATAAAGCAAAATACAACTTGATGTGTTAAAAAACTTCTGACTACAAAACCTGTAGTTCAGCTGATCTTGCTTTGAGAGTGAGTGTATGGAACAGGATGCTTCCAAATTGGAATATTAATCAGGTATATAGCCAACTATATGGCTTTATCCTCCTGCTCAGCAATCATGGGATCTGTCCAGCTTTGCTTAGCAAGCAGGATGTCAATACAGATCTAAAATAGTGAGGTGTTTATTTTAGGTGGTATATACTTTGTCTGAATATCGTGGTGGTTTTTATGTTCAGTTATTGAGTGAATGTTTTCAGGAAAACGTCATGTGGCTGAGAATCCTTTTGTTCTAGCATTTAGTTTGTATAATAGGTTAATCAGTATTGTGCTTTTAATGCAGAGTTAGAACTGTTCTTGGGGTGGTTGGTGGCTTCTGGTCCTTTTAAATTTATTTTATGTTGGTGTTCTAATGTTTTTTTCTTCTTTTACAGCCTTTCTTGGATATAGTTTTGTATATCTTCAAGCTAACAAGTGCAATAGGAGCTCAGGTAAATTGAGTGGGCTTTTTAGCATTATAAGCAAATTTTCCCTTCCTGGTTATAGCCTTGTACCTGTTTGGACTCTGAGGAAAACTCAGACTCAGATCTTAATTATAGATTTGTACTTAATTATTTGAAGGGATATGCTGAAAATAAGCTTGTACATTAAACATTTTATATGCTTTAATTCTATATTGAGGCAAACAAAATAAAAACCAGAATTTGCAGACATTCAATCAACTATTTGATGAAACAAAGTTTTTTATTGTCTTCTAGCAATTACTTGGTAATTCTGTTTAGTACACTACCCTTTTGGCATGCTTATATCTTGCATGACTTCCATTTAAGGGAGGAAAAAGTTTTCTCGATCTTTGCAGCCTCTGTAAAGGCAAGCCATTCATTCATCACAGCAAACATTGAGCTGTATGACCATTATATTTCTCCCCCGATAAGCTCTGAACTATTTCAGAAACAATTCTTCAGCTTAGTAAAATTATGCATTTTGATTATCAGAAATGTTCAGGGTTTGACAAGTAGCAGCTCTGCAACACAATCTGGATTTTTGTCAAAGCAGACTGCAGTAAGGCTTAGCTGAATCTAGGTAATTTTTTCCAGTCTTGGTTGTCTTTGCATTGCTCTCTGTAATACTTAGTTATTACAGGCAATTTATGCCTCTGGTCTTAATCTGTGCCACACTTCAGTACTATTTAAGCATGCTGTTTGGGAGCCTTGATCTGTTGAAATTTAGGATCTAGAAGAATAAGAGACCCCTACCAGGACTGCTAGAAAGAAGCAGGAAATGCGTTGGAGATGTATGGATCAAAGAAGGGAACAAGATTGAAATATTGACTGCAATGACAATGTAGCATACAGAGAAAAAGTAGTAGGTAGAAATTAAGGGGAGAAAGTGAGAAAGGAACAGGAAATTATTAATGAAGCAAGGAGACAAGGAGATTGCACGGGGTGGTGATAAAACCTTGAGCAGAAGGCTTGGATGGGAAGGGCATCTGGGGACAAAGATTTACTGAAATTAGTAAAACAGTATCTACAAGACAAAAATGAACGTGATGGGAACTGTGGGACTAATGGAATTGGTAAGGTAGAGACATGGGAGGTGAGAATCAAAGGATTCAGGCTTTCTGAGTATTTTGGATACAAATGTTGCAATTTGAGACCCTCTAGATGGTAAGCTGTTTTTTATATTCACAGGGTCCAGCTAGCATGATGGCATACTTGATTATTTCAGGGTTTTTCCTTACACGTTTAAGAAGACCAATTGGTAAGATGACTATTATAGAACAAAAATATGAAGGGGAGTACAGATATGTCAACTCACGGCTTATAACAAACAGGTATAGATTTGCTTTGATGGCAAGATGTATGTGACAAAGTAATACTGTGGTGTAAATGAAAGCTGTATGTTAAAGTGTATTTGGAAAGTCTAATCCTATCAGTTTTGAGTGAAATGTTTGCATCTTTGGATTAATATTAAATAATATTAAATAATTGCTAATTCGAAAGAAACTGTAGCTGGGGTATAATCTTATGTTCTATTGTTGTGAAAAAGTACAAACTTATATTTCATAAGGTAACTGAAAACTGTAATACTGTGTTTTATGGCTGACTTTTTTCAAAGACTGTCTTCCACAAAATGAAGTTACATTCTTTGTGGATTTGTTGTTTTGGTTTTTTTAGTGAAGAAATTGCTTTTTATAATGGAAACTTGAGAGAAAAACAGACTATTCACAAAACCTTCCGTAAACTGGTAAGACTTTTTTTATCTTATAAAACTTTTTAAGCAAAACTTCAATTAATTTTATCGTGGAAATTCTTGACATATATTAATATAAATTGAATTATAATGGCTTGTTGTTTATACTGCTACAATAATTAGATTTAATAATAAACTTGTAGGCTATAAGCAGAACACAAATTTCTGATAAAATAGTCTTTCTTTTGCCACTTAACCTCCTTTTCACCCAACACAATCACTGTTCTCTCACTGCTTACTTTCAAGTGTAGGTTGTTTTGATCTGGAGGGCAAGTCTTTGCTAGCAAGGACACTTGTGCAATGCTTGTTGCAGTTACAGGCATGTTGAGGTATCTGTGGCTTACTGAAAAATAACTGTTTGGAGTCAGACTTCTGTAAAATAACAAAGATATTGAAACAATTACCAATAGAGTCTGACCTTTTTTCTTCTGTAACACACCAGGTGGAACACTTGCATAATTTCATCCTGTTCCGGTTTTCGATGGGTTTCATTGATACTATCATTGCCAAATGTAAGTGTTCAGTGCTAATGGATTGCTATAAATAAAAAAGTGGTAACTTTTTACATGAGAATTCTCTTTTGTCCTTATTGCTTTTATTAATGTGTAGCTTAATATTTACCTTTAAACTGCAGACCTTGCCACTGTGGTTGGTTACCTGGTTGTTAGTCGTCCATTCTTGAACCTGGCTGATCCTCGTCATCAGAATAGTACTCATGCAGAACTTCTGGAGGTAAATAGAACAGAAATAAAATAATTTTCTGAATTTAAATTTTGTTAGTCGACATAAACTGTCTTCTACTCTAGGATTACTACCAAAGTGGAAGAATGTTACTGAGAATGTCTCAAGCTTTGGGCAGGATAGTCCTAGCAGGCCGTGAGATGACAAGATTGGCTGGGTAAGCTTGTGTAAAATCATCTTTCTTAAGTTCTGTTGTTGTTTCTCACCTCATTTTAAGAAACTGACTGTAGAATTAAAATGAGCTTATGTGCTTTTTTCCTTGCAGCACCCTAAAAACCTAGAAACTGGAAACATTTTATGCTGCAAACATAGCTGGAGATGCTGATTATGTCTACTAGTCATTTCGTATCTGAATAGTAGCAGCATACGGTTTAAATGTTTAATTAAAAGGACATTGTCAAATGCTCATAAATTGATTGTATTTTGATTATTGCCCAAACTTCTTTTACTAAACATTTGGTTATTACAGGAAAAGATTCCTGTAAATATTGTGAATATTGGACAACTTCAGTGCAACTCTAAAATGTAAACATTCTGTTTCTATGCTGGGTTGAATAACTTTGTCATTTTGACAGTGTAACAGAGTACTCATTAGAGCTTCTATGAATTTTGTGAACTTCTAAAGATTAATTACTTACAGTTCTTTTTTCCCCTTAGTTTCACAGCTCGAATTACAGAATTAATGCAGGTCCTGAAGGACTTGAATAGTGGCAAATATCAGCGCACTATGATATCACAAGAAAAAGGTAGATGTGACATAATATGTAATACATACATGTCTATGTAGTATTCCAGTCTCTAATACTTTTTTCTTAATTTAAGATGCAGAGAAAAAGCAATCACTGCCTTTGATACCTGGATCTGGAGAAATTATCAACACCGATAACCTTATCAAGTATGTTTATAAAGTTTCCACAACTTTGGTGTAAAAGCCAGACTACATTAAAAACATCTTTCCCTCTACCACTGTTAATAGCTATTTTAATACATCACAATATGCAATTCCTGTTGTACTATAGTTTATTTACATATTATTCCACCTCACTTCCACTGAGCATTTCTGTTCTGTAAGTCAATCCTTGTCCTCTCACGCTGGCAGAAAACATAATATGCTGTCTGGACTTAGCCTTTTTGGTAACATTTCCTGCTGTCCTTTGGAATATTACTTCCTCCACCATTTTGTTAATGCTTCATCAAATTCCTTCTTAGAAACAGGTTGGTTACAGACTTTATAATTCAGTTTTTGAAATCAGGGCCAAACCTCTATTCACTTCCAAAATATTTACTTGCATTTCAGTATGGCTTGAATGGTTCATTGGCGTGCTCAAGTAGCAATCAATTCCTCCATTGTTTGCAGTCTGAGGAACATAGTATTGACAGAGTCATACTACTTAAAGGCATAAAGTAAAGCCAGTTAAGAGATTAAATAGCCTCAGTTTGGTCAATATTGAAAGCAGATCGTGGAGTGGAGAGGGAAGGGGGTAGGAGGAGAGAAAGGAGATGATAGAGCTATTTTCATTATTTTAATTTATAAAAAGCAAAGGGGAGGTGAGCAGAGAAATTGGTCAGAGGGCATCCTAGAACTAATGGAATACACCTCCACTAGCAGGTTGAAAATGAAGTGCATTCTTAGATATAGATTTATATCCACAAGATGTTTTGGAGGCTTAGAAGGATAAACCTATGACAGGAAAAAAAAAAATAAATCTGTAGCTGTTTGTTAAATGCTAACATACTGCTTTTGGTTCAAGAACTTCCTTAGCTGAAAGAAGCATTGCTGAAGTCTTAAATATCTAAGTGAGCATGCAGTGTTAGCTGCCTTTAGACAACTGCTTTTCTTTTTTTTAACATCGTGATACAAATAGGTTTGATCATGTTCCATTGGTGACACCTAATGGAGATGTTTTGATTCGAGACCTTAACTTCGAGGTAAGATTTTTAATATCACAGAAAATGATATATGTATTAAGTTTTAAAGTTAATATTATAATTTGAGAGACAATCTGATTTATTTTAAAAGGTGCTTTTATGGTATGCTCAAATCTGAACAAAATTAATGATGTTAGTTTTAAACTGTTCTCCAAAGAATACTTTTAACAATAAAAGTGAGGGTTTTTCCACCTGCAGTTGGTGCTAAGCTAGTTGGAAAAACATCTAATTATTGGTGGAAATTCCTAATGGTGATGTCAGAAAGTAAAATGTACAAGCCTACAAGAATACCAGTTTATTGTTTGTAGAAGCCTTCAACAGTACTTTCTCACTACCCTTTTAATATGTTGGCTTGGCATTTGTAGGTTCGATCTGGTGCAAACGTTCTGATTTGTGGGCCAAATGGGTGTGGGAAGAGCTCACTTTTCCGTGTTCTTGGTGAGGTAAGGAAACTTTTTAAAATAGGGAAGGATCCAAAGCCCTGTTGTAATTGGACTTTTTTGGTCAAATTTTAACCTTTTTCTTGTTGCAGTTGTGGCCTTTGTTTGGTGGGCGTTTAACAAAACCTGTAAGAGGAAAGTTGTTTTATGTTCCTCAGGTGAGACAAAGTACTTTAATTGACAATAGTATTCTATTTCTTACTACTTTGACTATGTTTAGAAATATTTGACATACTGTTTTGTTTCTAACTGTATCTCAGAGACCATATATGACTCTTGGAACGCTCAGAGATCAAGTTATATATCCAGACACTTTAGAAGATCAGAGAAAGAAAGGGATTTCTGACCAGGTAATGATAATTAGTTCATTAATTGTCTTAAGATGAGTAATACTTGAAATTTAAAAATACTGACACGGCTATTAAAAACACTGCATTTTGTTTATTTTTAATATTTATCAGGGTTGGTGGTATACCAGTATAATAGTATAACCCTTTATAACCTTTTCCAGTAATGTCTGTAAGTTCACTTAAGTTCTTTGTCATTCATATTTCCATGAAAGGTGCTGAAGGAGTACTTGGACAATGTCCAGCTGGGTCAAATCTTGGAACGTGAAGGAGGCTGGGATAGTGTTCAGGATTGGATGGATGTACTCAGCGGGGGAGAAAAACAGAGAATGGCAGTATGTCTCAACAGCCTTAATACTTAACAAATACAGGACATAGGTCAAAAATGTAATCCGAATTGTAAGCAATTTTTGTTTTCTGAATATTAATATTTTCCTTGGAAGAAGCTCACAAATTGTGAAATACCTGAATAATGAGAAAACAACTTAAAATAGTGTTATTGGAGTAAAAATTTAATTGGAAGTGTTGACATTTTACCACGCCTTACACTTTGATTATATAAACAGAAGTTCTAAAGTAATTGTTTTTTTAAAATTAATATACACCTCACATTTTCATGCTTCAGTGAGTGGTAAATTAAAAGAAATTCCCTTGCCACAGTGAATTTTTTACACTAATTCTTAGTTTAACTTCTAACACCGTGTTATTGGTTGTAGCATCCACAGTAGCTTTTTGATTTGCATTTCAGATGGCAAGGTTATTCTATCATAAGCCCCAGTTTGCAATTCTGGATGAGTGCACCAGTGCTGTTAGTGTTGATGTGGAGGGCTACATTTACAGCCACTGCCGGAAGGTAAGCTCTTTGTTTCTACAACTGTATCTCTGCACGTTGAGGAAACTTAAAATGATACAAGGTTCATTCTTTCTTATACCTTCCACAGATTAAAAATAAATACTTAAAAAAAAAAAAGTTTGGAAGAGCATGCAGGGACCCTTCATGTATATTAGAGTTCAATAATTGTTTTGCAGTCTTAGAATACTCAGATGGACATGTGGCTTCTGTGTATCAGAGAGCTCTTACTGCTCTTACTTTTCCAGTTAAACTCTTAGTTTATATGCTCTTCACTTAACATTCTGAAGTTTTATACTTTTGTTTGAGAGGTTTCTTTTGGCCAGGGCAACAGAAGTGAAAGGCTGGAAATTAACTGCCATCTGTTTTGAGATATCAAGAGCCAAGGACTCTAGGAAAACATGATGCTATTAAATAGTTTTCTTTTTCCTTTCCCTCTGATATTCACCATTTCAGATTCCACATAGTGCCATGTGAAATATCAGTAAGATTCGATTTCACACTCAGCCTAGGAAAGAATGGGCTTGAAAGAACATTAATTACTGAGTAGCAGTATCTCAGAATGGCAATGGAGCAAAGCTGTGCAGCCACTGAAATATGTGCTCTAAACTTGAAGTGGGAACTTAGGGAGACTTCTGTAGTAGCAAATTGACACTAAATGAGGACTATGCAGAAGAACAGGCATTATTTCTTGGACTGATCTTAACACATTAATTTCAATACCCTGACAGACTTACAAAATTGTTCTGGATATACTTGTTCTATATATACTTGTTCTGTCAATGTGAACGTTTATTTGTACTTTTGTTTTAGAGTTACTGTTCCCAAGTGACTAATGCATGTTACGGAAAAACAGATTCCTAGTTAGGCTGTACCTTGCCTCCTTTGCTCAGTTAATTCTGCATTTTGCCAAATCATTAGGAGCAAAGGAATGGTGAAATCAATTAAAAAATAAATCCCTCTTGCTTTTTTTATTGCAAAGTCTTGTATTAATGCTATATCTGTACTGTTAAAGGCAGTCCAGAAGTTTGTCTCGAATATTTAAGCACTTCAGCTGATATGCTGAAAAATAACACCTAATCCATGAGAAGAAATGAACTGCTTCAATGTATTTTTTTTCATGTAGGTTGGCATCACCCTCTTCACTGTCTCCCACAGAAAGTCACTCTGGAAACATCATGATGTATGTAGTCTTTGCTTTTGATAAGGATATCTGTAGGTGGTAGGGGATTTGTTGTTTGACTTTCTATTACATTGACTTTACTGTTCAAGGTGTTCTCATTTTGCATCCTAATAGGTTGTGTTCTAGGTTTTTTAAAAGGTTGCGCTATTTCAGATATGCTTGTGCTTCTAGTTTTGAAGGGAAAAGAACCCAAAAATTCTTGAATGTATCTGTAAAGTAGTCTCAAAAATAAGAAAGGTTCACTAGATACTTATCTTTTTTAGTCTTAAAAAAACCCATGAACCAGAATCCAGTTAACAGAATGGAGTTTTTGCTCTCAAGATAGCCGATATATCTACGCATTAAAAAGTTCTTCTACTACATGGATAACTTTTCTTCCAAACTAATATGTTATTTTTATTACTTTTTATGCAGGCACACTGTATGTGTGGTAAAAATACTGAATTAATAAACAAGGATGAATGTATACCCGGAGTGTATTGTCCCAAACCCCAAGATGATCACACCTAGATCTAACACTGCCATTAGCAGACTGATGGATGATATGAACAATAACAGTTTAACTGCTTTTCCAGAGGCATTTTAATTTAGTGAAACATGAGGTGATAGAAGCTTACTCTCTGGCTAGCTGAGTTTATGATTTTGCATTAAAACTATTTAAAAATGCAATTCATTTAGAAGTTTATAGAGCTGGTAATTTTTAGGTGGCTGATAAAGTATGTTCTTTTATTTCAGTTTTACTTGCATATGGATGGCAGAGGAAACTACGAGTTTAAGAAAATAACTGAAGACACAGTTGAATTTGGATCTTAAAGTCATTAACTGAACTACTACAGAGACTGATGATTAAGAAGTGTGTAGAATGGCAGACCTTGTACAATAAAAGCACACAGCTTGTTTTTTTTAAAAAACTAGGATAACCCAAAACAAGCTGTTAAGCATTTACTATTATGTAGGATATTGCTAATTGTGTATATGTTGGTTTAATTATTGATATGTACTAAGAATGTCCTTATTCTTGTGGTTTAAAAACCTGCCTAAATTAAATTGGGCTTAAATCAGTGTAACCTGATTCATCCTGGGATGCAAACCATTTGAAATCAGCTGATTTGACTTTTGTAGACCTTCTTTCCCTTCAGTGAAAAGCCCTGTTAAAATTAGGGTTGCTACCTCTTGTTCCTGCAAAGCAGTCTTGGATTTTTGCTCTGTTCTATGCATATTCCTGAGTTATCTCACATGGTGCAGGACTTTCTCCCATCTTCAGATCTGTGCCCTGTTAAATGAAAGAGCCTTTTCCTTGAACAAGCCTTGCAATGTAGCCAGTACACCCTTGCTGATAAAGGATGGACTGAACTTAAAAGACAAAACTAATTCCTTCTGCTGAAAAAAAACCACACACTTGTTGTTTGCTGGGTTTTGGATTCTCTTTAACACCTATCTGCCCATGTAATTCTCTCTGCTGGTCAGCAGTTCCATTCTTTCCCAGTTTAGCAAGAGCTTCATCCATCCCCCAGCCCAACTGCCCTTTTTGTGTCTGAGATATACTATGGTAATAAAGAGTTGAGGAGGTTGAGGGAGGAAAGGACTGACAAAAAAGAATTTGTTCCTTGTATTGAACAATCCGGTGCATGTTTTCAGCTCTGAAGAAAGTAATGGCTTCAACAAATAGAAACAGAAAAGAATGTGGATCAAATACATCTGCTCTTGAAATCAGTAAGGGTTAGAATGGACTCAGATGTTAATCTGTGAAGTAGCAGACTGTCTGTCCTGTGTGTCAGTCCTGTAATACAGCAGAAAGCTGGATCTTCTCATGGTTTTAGCGGCCCTTCAGGCTGAGTTTGAAAGTAGGTGATAATGGTACTTCTGTTTGGACTTCTAGGTTGTGAAGCCTAAAATGATGCTTTCATCCTTCACATTTATTCTCTTACTTGACATGAGGTTTCTTGATTTCTGATACAAATTATTCACTAGTCATTCTTGCTATTATCTAAGATTCTCTAGTCCATGCTGGTTATCTTGTTCCAGGTGCCAAATCCCCTAGGAGAAACCAAACTCTTTAATTTACTGTAATTGTTTTTTTCCATACAAATGATTACTGTGGTTGCCATGTGACTTTGACAAACAAAATGCAGCAAGGTGATTTTTGTGATCAGGGAGTAGGAAGGTATAATTCAAACTGAATCACTGCTTAGATTTTAAAACAAATTACAATACCTGTTGTATAGTGAAGGTCTAGTAGTTTTAGTGCTCCATGTAAGATATAATATAGGAATGCACTACATGAAGGTATGCATAAAATATGCAGTAAATCTGTTCTCTCTGCATTTTTTATCAAAGGTTTAGATTAAAACCAAAACCAACTCTTTATAAAATGGATGTGTCCTTGGATGCACTGCTGTCTTATTTTTTACCCAGTTTAATTAGTCATCATCTTCCATGTTGAAATTGCTGTGTGTTAATATTTTTCTTACGATAATACTACTATTCTTGCATGGTACCCAAATGCGAACAGCTATCCTGGGATAAGGATATAGTGACCACAGTTGATTCATAGTATGAAAAGAAAATCAAAAAAGCCTCAGAACTGTAGTGTATTCAAGAGACTAAAGTACCAGAATAAATTTTTGTGCTTGGTCCACAAGAAAGCAAATATCTCATTTTACTAATAATTTTTCTGTTAATTCAGATTCTCACATCAGCCATAATATAGCAACTGGCAGCACGCTGTATGTGAGTTGGTAGTCTTTTTTTTTAGTTGTAACCATGAATATATGGATGCCAGATAGCTCTTCTTATTTGTGGTGAAAGTTCTCAGCACAAATGCAACTCTTCCCTTGCAAGGGATATTTTAGTAGCCTTTTACAGAGACACAAAAAGAAAAATGTATAACATAAGAAGGTTGCTATTAATCCTTGTGACTAGGCCAGACTTTGCAGTGGAGTAGTGAAACTGGGATACTTTGTATTTTTAACACTAGCAAGCAAAACCACTCACAGCACACTTGTACAGCAACCCAGCAGCCAATCCCAAGGTACCTTACAATTCAATTGGTTAATAACAGAACCTCGTGTATTCTCAGATTTTTTTAAAAAGTAAAAACAAAACAAAAAAAATTCAACCCTGTACCCAAGGAGGAATAGCTTTGCCTTTAGATACCATGAAGTTCATTGAAACTGAGGATGCTAGTATCTCCTTAGAGCCATTACTTAGTGTTTCTAAATATACTGGAAAGAGAGAAGAATATTATTCTGCACTTGATTGTAAGAGGGCCTTATAAAGAAAGTATAAGAATGTTTTAGAATGATATTCCTTAAAAGGCCTTAAAGTATTTTGAGGTAGACTTGGTCTAATGAAAGATTGTAAAAAAAAAAAAAAAAGTTAATAAAATTATCCAAGTCTCAGTTCTGTTGCAGAATTGCACTGTGATACTCTGTTTTAGCTGTTAGGTCTTTTTAATAGCACAAGTTGGAAGTTTGTAAATTGGAATGCTGAAGTATCTTAGTAAGACAAAAAACTGATTAATATTTTCAGTCTCAAAGTGTTGGTGCTTTGAAAATGGTACTGGTAATAGTCAGATGGCTGCATTTCAACGGTGGGAAACATTCCTGTATGTAAATACTGTAAAGTGCTTTGGAGGGGGAAATGGCGCTATATAAATGTAAGACATTAAGTGCCTCTGAAATAATAATAAATCTAAAGATAAAATATGTCTAGGCTTTTTATGTTTCTTGATTGTGATTAGGAATTTTGTAACAGTACAGTGAATGCAAACTCAACAAATATCAAGTTACTTAATGAACCAGTTTACTTATGTTCACCTTATAAAGTCTGTAGTACTGTCTGAAATTCACCCTGGAATCAGCCAGATGATGCCATCTGGTTGTAGGCTTAACAAAAAATATGAGCTCAATACTTGAAGAGATGTGCTTAGAGCAATTGGATTATAGGTGCATTAATCTGTTTTAAGTCTGCACTGATCCTGATCTCTCTCTGCTTTGTATACTGGCCACTTTTTTTCCCTTCGAGTTTATTGATTTTAGAAGGGTGTGGGCCTGAGTAAGTTAGCATGATACCAGTGCTTAACATGGTAATTCTTTTGAGTGATCCTTAATCTTTGTTCTGTGAGGAAAATAGGATAATCACTCTCCACCTTTATTGTATTTATTAATTTTAATGTTTTTCCTTTTGTTACGGTAGACATACCAGCTGTGAGAATACTTGAAACTCAGAAGTTTAGAATGGCTGTGCATGTTACAGGTACTGAGGTTTGTTCATATGTTCTGATGAAAGTTATCATGTCCTGTGCATTCAAACATAACATGAAACTGGTTTCCGTTTCCTCTTGATATGGAAACATAGCCAAGCTAGGTTACTATGAAAACCATTTCTCTTTTCTGTTAAAACCTTTGAAAAATATTATTTTCAAAGTTGCTCAGCTATCTTTGAACTGCTGTATCATTGTCTTTCTTTGTATGTAAAAAAAGAGCCAGATAACAAGCAGCCTGGAACTTCACAGACAAGCTGTCTTAAGGGAATAATTTGAAAAATACAACAGATTCAGAGTTGAAATAGAAATAATATGCCTAAACATCTGGTGAAATTCTGTGGGGATTGATTGCAGGAACTAAAGACATTTTGCCAGTAATCCTGTGAGGAATGCAACTGGCATTTTAAAATAGAAGAGAAGGAGAACTTGGACATTCTACTTCTGTGGAAAAGATATTTTACAAACCAGGCTTAACGATCACATTGTCTCTCACTGGTTAGAAACCTCACTCTTAGTGACCTTTGGCAAGTCTGAACCTTAAATATTCAAAACAATTGCTTTTACTGGCAAAAGGAGCTTTTGTGTCATACTGCCTAGCTCTGTTTCCCGCTTTCCATGTCCCACAAACCAACATCCATATTCCCCACCCATCTCTCATTGTGGGAAACAAGTGGCATCCACACATGATGCCACACCAAAATAGAGCAGGACTGGAAAACTGAGGTCAATGCTGTCTGGACAAAACTAAGACTGCTGAGATTGGTTTACTTGCATAGAAATAGGGAACTCTACCTATGTGACTGAGCAAGTTTTCTGCATTAAAATGACTTCAGTTTGGCACAAATACAGCTAATTTTTTAATCTTGATTACAGAAAGTTTGGGGAATACTCCTCTGGAAAAGACAGTTCACATATGCAGTTGAAGATAAATTCTATGTAACCAAATACACTCTTCATTCTCTTAGACTGAATAGTTTAGTTCAAGCACATGCTAAAAACAGTTTGACTAATTTTAATTGTGAATCATGACAAGGTAAGTATTATGAAGATATTCCCCAAAATAAGCTACCATTTATTTACTTTATTGCTGTATTCTACTGGAGGAATGTATTGGCACAAACCCAACAGAACAAGAAACAGCTGTGTCAGAAGCTGCTAATGTGACATACTTGGTAAACCACAGAAAGATAAAGTATCTGTAGAGGGGCTGATAAGTTAATGTATTTAGGAAAATAATGGTTAAAAAGGAAGGCATGTGTGCTGGAGGCTTCTTAAGCCTCATGCAATCTTGTATATTGCAACAGGACTCCTCTGGAAAGTCAGGAACCATTAGCACTTTTTTTTGTGTGTTAGTAGGGAATTAAGGGCCAAGGTCAAATCTACATGTTAGCATTCTTGTCTTTTAACCCACTGTCGTGGTTTGGGCCTAACACAGACAAAGAGCAGTGCTTAAATACACTACCCCCACCCCTCCATTCCCGGGCCCAAATTACTTTGTTCCCGATTTCTCTGCCTCCTTCCCCCCAGTGGCACAGGGGGACAGGAGATGGGGTTTATTGTTAGTCCACAGTCTGGTGTTTCCTGCCGCTACTTACAGTCCTCCCCTGTTCCCCATGGGGTCCCTCCCATGGGAGAGAGTCTTCCACGAACCTCTCCTTCATGAGTCCTTCCCACGAGGTACAGTCCCTCAGGAGCAGGCTGCTCCGTCACGGCCTTCCCACACAGTCACCGGCTGCTGCAGGAACAGTCAAGGCCCCTGGCACAGGGTCTTCCACTGCTGCATAACCCAACTCCAGTGGCTGCAAATCTACATTCACCCCTCCTAGCGCCTTCAGGGAATGTTCCACCACGTTCCTCTGTAAATGCAGGGGGAAAGCCTGCCATCTCGCCATAGGTTGCAGGGAAACTTCTGCTTGGGTACCTCCTTCCCCTTGTTCCTCAGCAACCACGGGATCTTCACCCTGGCACTGCTCTGCCTCTCCAGCTCAGCTCTTCTTTAACTGCTTCCTCTGCTCAGGTCTTACCTCAGTTCTTTCGTATGTTAATCGCAGAGATGCATCCATTGTCTCTCTAATGGCTCCTTGGCTCGCTGGTTTTGGGGCTGGGGGAGCTTCTCAGCCTCTTACTGGAGCCACCCGTGGGGCCCCTCCCCCACTACCAAACCCCCCCCCCCCCCCCCGCCAAACCAGCACAGCCACAAATGCTAACTAGATTTTAAAAAGTACATTTTAAAATCAGAATAGTTATATTTATTGTAGTCCTAAGTAGAGAATTTTGAAACGGCTGCATGAGGTTAGTGTTTCACTACTCTCAACAACCCATTCATGCTAAGGGTGTTTACCTCTGCTTATGTCTGCAAACTTCCTCTGAGGCACTGGGGTGCCTTATGCTTGTGGGATAGAAGTACTTGAGTAGGTGGGCCTGACAGACAGTAGTAGTTCCTATGTACACCACATATTTTATTGTTCCCCAGGTTGTTATGTAGTGCAGTGACCTGCCTGAGAGACTCGGTACAGAAGGGCAGCCCTTCACCTGGGACCTGTTTTGACTTCTTAATGCCTCTCACAGCCTTCTATGGAGTGGAAGGTTATTCCCTCAAAAGGCTTTGTTGGGGTTGCTTTTTTGGGACAAGTTCAGCGGAACTCAAAGCACATAAAGCCCAAAACAGCCCTGGTCACAAACACTTGGAATAGTATTCCAGCTATTCCTACCCGTGCCTTTCTGCAGTATGAACACATTTTCCAGTGCACTAGAAGACTTCAGTCCCTTCTCTGAGTTCTCAGTCTGCTCCTCTGAGAATTAAAAGGGTGAGAAGAAGAATCTGTTTTCTGTTTGAAGCATACCAAGGAAAAGGTCTGGTAAGAGGCTTAACATTCAACGTGGAAAATCTCCTAATTCTGAGCTACTTCTGTTGTCTGAGACTAAAGGAGAACTTTGTAAGGAGAAGGGAGTATAATTTTGTGTGGGCTTCAATATTATAGTGCAAATAATGGGTAAATAAGTACTTGTTGCTACCTGCCGGATTGTTAGCTGACGCCTTGTTTCTAGCAGTGTTTGAAAACTGGACAAGACACGGTACGTTAAAACCCTGGATTCCTGGAGAACCTGGCAGAGGGAAACATGGACCAAACAGAAGACAGGGAGAGTGTTCAGGGCAGAAAGCTGCTCCCACCCCTCCTACCAGATTTCATGAGGCTGTTCAAGCTATGTGTTGTTCTTCATTATTATGAAAGAGAAGATCTAACAAATCTCTCAATCCCCTTTCCTTCAAATTTTGCTGAAATCTGGATTCAAACTCGCTATCAGTGTACTTGCTATTTAGGAAAATTTGAGTTGTTCATATACTGATTATGCCCTTTTCTTGCCGCTTGGGGTCGCCTTTTCTTGTACGAAACATAAGGCTAGACACACAGTTGCAGAATGAATGGGGTGAAGACGCACCCCTGGTGCTTTATGGAAGCAAATGATGATGTGAATAAAGTGGAAAGATGGGAAATCAGGTTGAGTATCATCTTTGTAGAGGCATACGTATTTGGTGTGAATGGATGGGAAAGTATGAAGGCAGCAACCTGTCCCTGCCCGTGCAGGGGGGTTGAAACCAGATGATCTTTAAGGTGCCTTCCAACTCAAACAATTCTATGATTCCATGAAAACATCTGTGTTAATCAAGTATGCACTCTTTTAAAAAAAACCAACACAAAACACAAAAAACAACAAACCAAAACCCCAACCTTTTTCACTACAATAATGAGTACTTTTTATTGGAGTAGGTTTTTTAATCTTGCTTGTCATTCTAGCTCTCATTACACTAGCTTTTTAATTGAGTTATGTGATTACTGAAGAACTAATTTAAAAATTGTGTGATCTCATTGGGAAAATATTTCTCTATTCAGAGGAAGGTTTTTAATTAAGCCTCTCTTGATGAAATTGTTTTGTGGGTATAAGAATGTCGGAATGCTCTGCTATTTAAATATTTCTTGAAGTAATAAGGTAGAAAATTTGAAAAGAAAAAGAGAAGATGCATCAGTGAGGATACCAGAGATCTGGAACTGTGAATATTCTTTGAGTTTAGAGCAATAACTTCATTGCTAGTTAAACAAGCTACTAAAACTGCTAATATTTAAAGGTAATTAATTAGGTGTACTCAAAGCAGTGCTAGAGAATGTTCTGGAAGTTATTCATCCAATTATGGTGACCAAGGGAAGCTGTACAGAGTAAAAAAAAATGCTGCTGTACTAGATCACTGCTGGAACAGATCACTGAAGTATGTCACTAATAGGGGTCAAATTTTGACAAGATGAGAAACGGGTGCAATCCCTGCAATTGGACATACAAGAGAGGATTTAGATGTAAAAGCCCTGGAGGCAAGATCATGGCTGTATCTTTATTCCCAGGCAGGCTTTACTGAAAGAATTCACCACTGAGGCACATCTTGGTATGAACTTGCCTAATTCAGCTACATTTGGAGGCTGAGGAATTGCAGGGAAAGATGTTCCTTCTGGGTCCTTTTGAGTTATACTGAAATGGGCTATATGGGCTGAAATAGAGCCTGTAACAGAAGTGAGAGGATCTCACTAGTGGGAAGATTTCTTGTAAGATGGAAGGAATAGGAGATTTGCAGCACATCTCTCCTGGTCATTATGTCCTGAGCTTTTGTAAGTGTCCTGCTGTACCGCACTGGAGGACACACAGAGCAAATAAGGGAAGGGCAGCTTTCTGTGACAGGAATGGGTGTATTGTGTGAGAGAGCATATGCCATGATGAACACCACACCTAATGGTTGTGGAAAGATTTTTCAGCTGGCCAGTTCCTGCTTCTTTCCTGTCTTAACAGGTTGTTCTTTTTGTTTTTCCTGTCTTCCTCAAACATGAATACCAGGTCTTCTCTCTCCCACAGTGAGAAATGTAGGCTATGGAAAGTGTATTTATTTGTATGTGGATAAATATTGCTCTATTAGAAGACTACTAAATTGTTTCTTGGGTCTGCTACTGTCCAAAGGCCACACATTCCTGTGTCTTACAAGGCTCTGAAACTGTCTAGCTATCACTACTAACCTGCAAAATAATCAGCATTATGAAACTGAACCAAGAAGGTAATCTGTCACAGCTGTTTATTCTCATTTACTTAATGCAGAAACTCTTTGTCCTGAGTTGCCACATAACTAGTGATCCAAGTTAAGCTTATAATCACATTCTTATTGTTGCATGCCTCTCAGCAGCAGTTTTCTCAAAGTGGAAAGCTGAGTCTGCTAGAAACAGATTAGCTAAGCTGTTTGCTGTCATATCTATCATATAAACATTTATGAAGTCCTGTGCAGTGGTTCATTTTAAGCAACAGCAGTAATTTTATTGTCCGTGCTGAAGTGGTCACATGTTCTAGTTAGGATCAGTTAGGATCTAGTCTTGCTTCCCAGTAACAATACCTTTTATTCGTCAACTCCTTTCACCCACTCTGTTACTCTGAGAAAGTTAAATCTCTGCATAAAACATTTTGCGTGGGCTCAGTACACTGACATAGAGTGGATAATACTTCCTGAAGTTTGCCATAAAAAGCCCCTTTCTCAACTGTCTCCACAAACAGCAAAAAACATCTTTGAAATAGGATCTGAGAGCCCCGTGACTCTGGTTACTCAGCATTGTTGGATGACAACACACTGCAGCCAGGGAACACGAGCGCTTCAGGTTTCCAGAACTTGTGCAGTAGTGGGTCACTCTTATGCCATTTAAGGCACTAGTTTGCATTTCTATGGGTGCTCTTTCTTTTAAAACAACCTTCATATTCATATTCCAAAAATCTGAAAAGTAACAAAGCATGATTTATAACATCATTCTATGGACCTTGCAACAATTGACTGCATGGTCTAGTTTAAAAAATGCCGTGCTGTAACCTCCAGGCTTTTCTGTTCCTCTGAGCTCTTCTTTTTCTTCTGAGCTTGGCACTGAATGAGTCTGAGGAAGCAGAAGACCACAGGGAAGGGAAGCAACAACTTTGGAATGTTTTTAAGTTTACTCCCACAAGCTCTTAGATTTTTGATTGCTGTTGTAAGATTCCTCCTCCATACAAGGCTTATGCCTCAGCAGAAAATGCATTAAGCATTTATTGCACAATATTAAGTAAACAAGGATTTTCGGGCTTTGGGTTGGTTGTTTTTTTGGGGGGCGGTGGTTTGTTTTCTTCCCTCGGTACAGAAGGAAACTAAAGAACAAAAGCTTTCCATAAACCACACTCACATCTTCACAGGAGACTTAATCTGTGCACGGAAAGTATCTATAATACAGTAGGGATGAAACACATAACATACAATTATTTAAAAAATGGTAGATTGGGATATTAATTTTACATTGTTATTTCTTCTCATAAATGTAATGGGTATGTTATTTTAAGACACACATAAAGCTTTGAGATATACAGCCAGTTAGTGCAAACTACAAGGCACTTTCTTTTTCCCTTTTTTTTTTTGTGCACATCACCATTGTTAGCAGCAGGTACCAACATTAGGTGCAGCAGTTCTCACCTTGGGACCAGGCCTTGTAATGCTCTGACCACACGTTAGTACGGCAGGCAGGACAGGCACTGCTGTGGGAATCCCTACACACTACACCTGCAGAGATGTCCAGAATGTTTTCCATTAGAATGAGAAGCTGTGAATCTAAACACTGACTGGTGGCTCGCATGAGGGGACAGCTAAAAAGCAACTGGGGACTCTTCAAAACCATCAGTTTGTGAACTGTATCTTCTCATACTTGTGACCTTTCAGGTAGTAGGTTCCCTGGTAGTCTGTTTTACAGAGTCCTGCTTAGACTTCTGGCAGCTTGCATACACTGCTGTTGCAAGCTAAGTCTCCTTAATGTATTTTTAATTTAGTTTGGGGTTGAACTAGATGATCTTCAGAGGTCCTTTCCAACCCTGACTACTCTGTGATTCTGAAATGAATGCTGTACTTCATTAAAAAAAAAAGGAAAAGCCAGTCTTAATTTTCTAGTTACCTTTATTTTACTAGAAAAGTATAAATCACCACCATAAATACAGTTATCACCAGTATAAAAATTAGATTCTCATTTATGAAATAAATATTAAAATAGTCAAAGTAACAAGTACCTCCAAATCCCATCACCAATATGATTTGAATCTATACCATGTAAACTATTAGTTCACCAAAAGCTTAACTAAAAATAATGTTCAAAATGCAGTAAATACTGCTACCTAGGCAGTGTTTGCATTAAGTGAGTTACTACTGACTCAAAAAACTGCAAAGTATTTGTTCTAACACTTACTTGAAACCATCAGACTACCCAGTCTAACTCTACATGTAGTGTAATCCAGATACGCTTTCCAGATGGATAGCAGCCACCTACTCCAAGAGTGCTCCTTACAAGTCACTAGTACAGTAGTTTCAGTTTGTTTACCTTTGATTGTCTATACTCAAATAAACCAAATCAGTTTTATCCAAGAAGTGCAGAAATAACAGTAGGATCTTTATCCCATCCTAACTAACAGATCATTTCACCAGTTAATAACGTTAAAAGAAAGATAAATACAGGTTTTGTTTCATAGAAACAGAAAACGTTCCTTTCAGTTAGGTAAAGGACACATATTTTCCAAACGTAGTGGTTTTTTTCCCCCTCACAAGTACCATAAATCTTCTGGCTCAGTAAGGCCATACTTCAAAATGGCTGTACCTGGTCAAGTCAAAGGTCCCACTAGATCAGAATCCTATTTCAAGCAGGACAATAGAAGGGGCTTGGGAAGAGTACATGAGCAGGGTTAGGATATTGTAACAGATCACCAGAATACTCTTCTAGCCTCCAGCCACTAGTGACACAGGGCTTCCTGATATCTGGGTTTTTCATCCGTGATTGTCTAACAGATTTTTGAGTCCACATTATGTTTGGGCTTCAAAATTCCTGTATCAGAGAGGCTAAAAGGCTCCTCCCAATTACCCAGTTTATGTTTTTGTTGGGTTTTTTTGTTTGTGCTTTGGAACTGCCACTGGTGTCCACAATGACTTCTCCCTAGACACCATTAAGTGGTTCCTTTTCTCTTGCAGCTTTTGCTTTCTTGCGTTTACACAGGATCACTGACAGGACAATGGCAAGAGTGATGACTGCAATTGCTATCACTGCTATGATGATAAAGACTTCTGCTCCGTATTCTGTAGGGGAGAAAAAACCCACAAGATTCAGTTATCAGAAGCCATGTCTACAAACTCTTAGAGCCCAACCCACTGAACTAAAAAATGCTTTCTGCATTTTACAGTATCACAGAAGTGGAATGGCCACCTCAGTGTGAACTGAATTAATTTTAAGGTGAATTTGTTAAAACTGAGGTAAAGCTTTATTTCACCTGGTTCACACTAAGTTTTAATCTAGTTTAGTTAGTGCACTAAAATACCATGCTACCACCACAAGAATAAGTCAAACCGTTCCCCCTACCCCTGCATTATTCCTGTGAAACTAAGTCCAAGGGGAATTTTTTTCTAGGTTAGAAGCTAAAAACCACCATCAGTAGAGATTTCTATTCAAGTTGTAATTTATGAGAATTCAGGTATTGTGATATGCAAAAATATGTATCTAGATAAAGTTAATTTAAGAGAGTTAATTTGCCAATTTCAGAAGAACTTTTCTACTTGGAGTGCAAATAGCCTTATCTGGTGGAAAAGAAAGATGTAATACAGCAATGTGATATTATTTAATAAATATTAATGACATAATATTGAAAAAGTGTTATCTGGATTGTCTGGAATTGGACTAGCTGATTCACTGACCACTCACTGACTTGTTTAGCAGTAGATAAGTCAATATCCCAACCTCTAGCCTTGTAATGTAAACAAAGTCTTAGTCTCATTAACTGCTTTTGAGATAACTGAAGTTCAGTTCACAATACAAGTAAATGGATATGTAGGTTTTCAGCACTCCTGTGTTTTATAGCTAATCCTTCAAACACTTATTATGGGACGTGTTATTGTAAGGATCTGAGGAAAACAATCAGAAAACAAAAATAATGAAGCTGAAGGCTAGTGATGGGATCTGAAACCTCAGTGACTGGTCTTCAACTCATTTAAAACTAATCAAAACAGTTTAGCAAAACTGTAAAACCAACTCCAGCTAGCTAAAGATGGTGGATGCATACTTAATGTGAGTTCTTCCCATGAATTTCCATGTTCAGTGTCTCCTCTCACTTTACACACCAAATAGGTTATTCTATAACAGGCATCATAATTTAAAGAGGTATACAAATATACTCAGAATTGAAGCGTCTTTTTGTTAGAATGCTAAAAACTGTATGACAACTTTCACCAGACATCTACCATCTAAGATGCTTCTTCCTACACTGGTACAAAGCACCATGCTTTCTTGACCACTGCGGTTTTCTCTGCGGGAGGGAATGTTTCCCTGTATATAGAAGCAATAGTTCTTTGTGCTGTCAACGCTCACTTCGAAGTTATGGCTTTTTGTCATTGCATCTTTCTGAAAAGGAAAAACAATATTTCAAGAAAGTGTTCTCTGCCAAACTGTTAGCTCTTAAGGTAGCAAAGAATTTGTGTAGCTATAATAAAGCTACAGAATATGTGAAAAGTAGAGTTAGACCTTACCTTTCCAGAACTTTGATCTTTCCAGTAATAGAGTTTGTATTCCAGGTCATTTTGGAAAATATCTCGAATACTTTGAAAGCTTCCATTAGGAAATGCATATGGTGTTAGAGGATCTTGGAACACAACATTCAGTTTGGAACCTTTTTGTATGTAATTCTGTATTGCCGGTTTTCCGAGAACAGCTAAACAAGCATTTTTTAGAATTAAAAAACTGACATCACAACAAGTTCTGTTTTCTTCCTCCCTTCACTCCTTTCCCTTCTCCCAACTTATTTTAAGTTTACTGAGCCAAAGTAATGCAGTGGAATATCTGATTAACAGTATCTTCATTAAATGCTCTGCTCACTGCAGTGAGAAACAAATGGTAACTAAAATCTTACACACTCCCCTACAATAGGGAAAGCTTTGTGCCTGAATGTCTTACTTTCAGATATCAGTATGGCTGCTGTAACAATATATAGGATAAACCTTTAGACCCAATCTCAACCTTGTTAAACCTTGTTTAAGTCAATGGAAATAATCTTGAAAGGCAGTTTATGGTAAGATTTAATTGGCAATCCTACTTACTCTGACTATAAGGTGTAAATTTTTCAGAGACTGCAAAAG
This sequence comes from Hemiprocne comata, assembly GCA_020745705.1. Taxonomy (NCBI): domain Eukaryota; kingdom Metazoa; phylum Chordata; class Aves; order Apodiformes; family Apodidae; genus Hemiprocne; species Hemiprocne comata. Next base: position 14,888,905 of record CM036593.1, on the reverse strand, counting down.
GTGGTTCTTCAAAGTTATCCATCCCCGAGGATGTTACAGACAGTATGTGTGCTGTATAGGTCTCTTTTACGTTTCTGAGTGCATCAGTAACATCACACTCTGTTTCTGTTGTCAGTATGCATTTTTTTTTTGTGTCAGATGTCTGTCTGAAAGAACAAGAAAGAAGCATCAACACTTTCCAACCAGGCACACATAGTTAGATATGTTAAAAAAACATTTTTCCCCTCAAACTGCATAGAATTCCCTCATTGAGTGGAACAGTCTTGCAGGTGTATTAGGCTGAAACGGAGGAGAAAAACCTCAAACAACACTAGCCTGTCCAGCTATATTTCACTATTCAAAGTAGAATCAAGTATGTATCCAAATATGTTATTGGATACACATATGAATTAAAAATACAATCTTCTATATGAATTGATCAGAAACAGTAAGTAGTTCTTATTTATTATTTTTCTGCAGTTGACATTTAAAAACCAGAAGGTCCATAAATCACTTTGGAAGTGTAATCCCTGATGAAGCTGAAAACTATTGCCTTAAGAAACATCAGTTGTCATGAGAAGCTCTATTGATATCAATATTGTTTTATGTGCCAACAATATCTCCTTGTAGATGTCCCTTGTTTTTCCATTTATGCAGGTGCAAATGTCACTAAGAATCAGACAGTAGCAGCAATTTTTGCTTCAGAATTACAATTTTAAAATATTGACAAAAAAACATTATCTTCACTTGATTTTTAAATTATAGAAAGCAGACCCACTTATCTGAGAAATGGAAACATGGGAAAAAAGTGTTAATTCCCCTTTTTATTTCCTTATAAGAAGGAATGGAAAACTGATTAGGTATTACTGTTTCAATTTTTTTTTCCCTGGTTTTGCTGGTGAACTAAGGAAAAGAAAAATTGTGTGACCTCAGCTGAGAGAGCAAGAGTGCTGACTGTTTGGAAGCTAACAAATAAGTTTTCCTCCAAGTGGGTCAAGTTTTATTTGAGTCGCCTGAACTTCCTTCTCACTTCTCCAGACTTTTTTTATGTCACAGATCAGTTAGTGATAGTGTCCATAAGATGCCTTGCGAAGGGACAGAGGAGATTTGATCTTCGTGGTCAAACATATCTGCCCTGTAAATGTATGTAGATGAGAAAGCAAACATTTAAGCACACTTCATCCATAACAGCAACTTGTCTGAACAAGTCCGTCTGTATTGGAGCTATACCTGATTCTATACTGGCTCTTAGGCAAACAGACTTCAGTTTTTTGCAAGCACAAATAGCTGGAAAGAAATTCGAGATTAATAAATGTAATAAAATTAATTCTGCTAAGTGTGTGCTTTTAAGTAAATTAATTTAATCACTCCCTTAAAGAATAAAAGAGCACATTAGGCCATTGCACTAATATTTCACCCATTAGTCGTGAGAGAGCTCTCATTCCTATGCCACTTTTACAGGCAGAGAAGGCTACAGTTCCATATTTTCATAAATATGTAGGAGAGCTGGTGATGCAGTTTCCCTTTGGGGCATGTTTATTAATGGTCTATGAATTAATATGGGAGCTAAGCCCCAGCACATATTTATTACTGAACTTCATGGAAGTTTTTGTGCATTACTGAAAGAGGTACTGGACACTTCACATAAACTGGCTGCTTTTTATGTCCACAATATTTCATAACTTACAAGAAGCATGATGACAGAGGAAGTCTCGACAGAGGTAGATTAACAAAGGTAATTTTAGTATTAGCCAGCAAGACAAATTATTCATTTACTGTGATTCACCAATTAGAATAAAAAGCAGACTCGTAGCCTCCCAAGACTAAAGACTCAGTCTAGACACCTTCAAGACATAAAAAGGTGAATTTCTTTCTAATATATGGTATGTGACAGTGAGTGTCAACTTCTGCAAAGTATCCTGGAGAAAATCTCCAGTGTAGCTGGCCCGCACTGAACCCCAGAACTAAAATACTGATGTAAAGCTCAACTCTCTGTTTCTGAAGTGGGCAAAACCAGAAGCCTGAATCAGATAATCTTATAGTTGGATACAGAGAAGTATTAACAGCTGGGTTGGTGATTTTCCCAAATCCTCGTGTTTGGGCTCCATTCCTGTTACATTCAGTCTCAGAAATATTCAAACACAATCTATTTGCATCTTCTTCAATTGCCATTAATGGACACACCTTGGTGTTACTTACTTACCCATGTATTTCTACTGTATAAAAGTAGCCTGATGGTTTTGGTTGCCACTGTAGTATAGTTTTAAAATTTATTGAAGACCAAGTTATGTTAACGGCTGTTGGTAGTTCTTGATTGCCTTTAAATAAAGAAAAGAGTGCCATCAGTCATAAGTAATTATTGGTTCTCTGCAATCACTGTTATGTTAAATTAAGCAATTGTTGTTAATTGCTGCTTCAAAATGTCCTTATGGGGGAAAAGGCTTCGTCCTGCCTTCTGGGCTCATGCTCGTCTCACTAAAGGAATGTGTCCTGGCAGAAGTGAGAAATACGACATGAAAATTATTTTCTCTCTTAAAACTCTGAGGTTGCTGAGGTAACTTATTTGGAGTTCTGCCTAATGCTTCCTTTTTGATCCAAGAAGAATTTCTGAATCTTCCCTGAAGAAGCTATAAATGCTTGAAGACACTCAGGAAAATGTCCAAGTACCAAATAGATGAGTTGTAGTTAAAATCATCCCCGGCCGTATATGCCGCAGAATGCATTAGCTCCTAGTTTCCCCATTTATTTATTTTGAGAAGATGAAGTCTTTAAAAGCCAGCGGTTGCTCTACGCGCTTACATCTGAGAGGGGCTGGCCCGGGTGAGGAAGGGAGACCACGGTGACCCGCGAGCCTGCCGCCCCGGCAGACGCCACAGCTGCTTCGGGCAACTGCCTGGGAGGAAGGAAGCCGGAGCGGAAAACCCGGCGTAACTTCTGTAATTTCTGGAAATCAAGCGTTTCGCTGAGTGATATCCTAATTTTTTTCAAACACCACCTTTTCTGGGTCTTCGACAAGCTCGGAACTGGGGACCAGAAGGAAATGCAGCCGATCGCTCCTTGTAACTGTAGGCCAGCAGCCGCCTGCAACTGCCGATCCCTGCCAGCCCCCCGCTCCCCTGCACCGCCCGGCTGTGGCCATCAGGGATCCCCCCCCGAAGCAACCAGCCCCTGGCGACACGGGCTCTCGGCCGCCCGGGTGCTGAAGCGGCGTCGGCAGCTCGCGACAGCCGCTGCTATCAACGGCCCCGCGCGCTTCAGCTGCTGCCCCAATCCCCAACGGCCCCGCGCGCCACAGACCTTGCCATCAACGGCCGCGCTCGCGACAGCCGCTGCCCCGCCACAGCCACCGGCGCGGGGCGGCTCTCCTTGGGGTCCGGCGTCTCTCTGTCAGAGAGACCGATCCCCGCCGTCTGTCCCGCCTGCCAGAGCCAGCCGCCCCCGACCTGCCCGCCCGCCGTTACCCACCAGCGGCGGCCAGGCGCCACAGCAGGGCGGTCAGCAGCAGCGCCCATCCTCCGGTCACGGCGCGCAGCATCCTCGGGGGGAAGCGATCGGGAGCCCGCGAGCCTAAGAGCGGTGAGCTACCGACGGGACTGGAGGCGCTGGCTTATATCATGTGGGAGGGAGAGGCGGGGACTGCGGCCGCCCGGCAAGTAAGGCAGTGAGAACCGCCGAGGCTGGGTGGGTCGCTCGGACGGCGTCATCGACAGCAGTAGCAGGGCTGGTGGAAGCGCTTAGGCATCCCGGGATAGAGGAAGAGTAGTAGGGGGTCTTCGAAGAAGCTAGCATTGCTGTAATGAGAGGGGACCGAGGGAAGGGGCGGCCTTGTCTACGCTCACCTGGATGTGCAGGCACACCTAGACATGCCTGCAGTCCGTCCGTGTCTCCCTACTTCCTCGATGTCCCCACGAACTTGTACCAACCCTTGTTTACCCGCTGTTGGCCATGGGATAGAATATTGGTGAAACTGGGCTACAGTTGACAACTAGCGTCAACCACTGCAAACCTTGGGCTGGCTGTCGAGGGCGAAGGGTGCTACCACCACCCTGACTCGGAAGTGACTGCTGTGGAGGACAGCTGGTCCTGTGGAAGTGATGTTGGGTTAATTAACTTAGATCCTGTAATTCTGAAGGGCTAAATATGTCGATTTATGCCTCACCACACAAAACCTTTGACACAACTATTCAACTAGCTCACACCCTCTATTCTCATGCTCGGTGCACATGCATATACGAGTCCGGTCAAGGCTCACTTGTCTTAGTATACAGCAAATAGTGTTCAAGCATTCAGGGATTTGTACTTCACCTCTCCCATAAACCAGAGACCAGGTAACCCTTTTCCCACAAACTTAAATTGCAAAGGTATACCATTTTCACAGGTAACAGAGAATCTGTCTCTGACAGAAGGTTTTCTGAATCTCAGCCTGCAGTCTTTGTGATAGACTCCCTGGCCTCTCTGGTGTATATTGCTCTTTCTTACAGTGTTGCATTTCTAAGCACTTGACCAGGCTTTTGAAGCCAGGGGTTTGCATGCTGTGTTTTTGCCTAATATTAAAACTGTAAAGGGAGCTGTGTTCGTAGTTAGCTCATGATTCATCTGTGGGGAAGGTGGAAAACAGACTATATAGTAAAGGGCATAGGTGCATTTTAAAGTATTAAGTTGACTTTTCTTTTTATTTTGATGCTGATTTTTATAATGTCTTATACCTGGAAAATATGGGTAGGAGAAGAATACTAATAGGGAAGTTTAATTTTTAATTGCCTTTAATTTTCATGCTTGGCACATACTTAGAGGCAAGCAATTAGTTCTGTCTCATAATGCAGAATAAACGCATATAGACCAAACGACAATATCAATTTCAGAGTCTGCATCAGAATTCATATAGTGTGTTCAAAGGTACACCAACACCCTGATTTTTAAATTATCAACATACCTTCATTAAAAACCAGCCATACACCTTCTAATTTTCGTGCCTTGTTTTTGATCAAATTTCAGCACTGTCTCTATGTGACTGTATGTCAGCATTACATCAGCCAAAAGGTTTGCGTGCTTTTAACTTTGTGTAGAACACAGATCTTGTGTGACTAGATTTTCAAGACTGTGACCTTGTAAGATCACAGTTGATTTCCAGAGGACTTTATGAAGAGAAACAACACTCACTTGTTTAAAGAAAAGAAGTGCTCATAAAAACTTTAAATCACATTTAGGCTCCAATTCCAGTTAATTTCCTTGTAGTTCAGTCACAAAAGAGGGAAAGTGGGTCACCAGTGCTTTCCAGTTTTTATGATCTCAGTGTCCCCTTCTCCTTCCCATTCTCCTCACTCTGACGTCTTCCATCATGACCTCCCATACTTGAGATAGGTGGGGAGCCCTCCAGACCCTATCCAGACTAACTGGCTTGACCACTATTACCTTATTACAATTTCCAGCAAGATATTCCAGTGTTCACTAACATGAGGCTTTTAGATGTCCTGCTGCATGCTGTAGCTTGAGGGAAGGAGGCCGCCAGTTTACCAGAGTGGTGGGAAGCAGAACCTGAGTGAAAGGATGTGCATGGATCAAGCAGCTAAGCAGGGCTTGGGGAGCATTGTGTGGTTAGAGGAAATACTGATCACCAAGCTAGCCATTCTGAGTGAAGGGAGTTGAAGAGAAAATTTGAAAGCTGGTGGTAACACCGCATGCCAAAGGGACAATGTAGCTAGATCACATTGGCAGGGGAAGGGCATGATGGACAAGTGAGAAGCACTGAGGTGAGGAACTGCTGCTGCTGCCTCTGCTCTTCTTTCTGCTCTTTAACCAAGTCTTGATGCAGATTTGACAGAAGAATGAGAACTGCTAAGCACTGCCTGACTCCAGGCACCAACCAGTGTGGGAGAGGACAGCAATCCTGTGCTGTCTGATATGCACTGAGGCCCCTGAGCTGGAAGCCTGCTCAGCAGCTACTCACTTAACGATGATGTTCTGGTTGCATTTCTTGCCCACTTAAGTGCTATTTCACAAGCTCATTTAAGACAGAAATTTTCCCCCTTATTTCTAATATATGTTGCTACATGCAGACAAGCATTATGCTGACTTAGAACTTTGGCAATTCATCTAGAAAATTAGTATTTAGCTCCCACAGTAGAAAGTAACAATGTAAGCTATGGATCCATACATGTCTCTAATCAATTTAGTCATCCTCTGCACATTTTACAGTCAGCAGATACAAATTTCATTCCTAAGGCAAAATTTATATTTTCTTATTATAGGCATCTAAAGCAAGTCAGATTAATCCATTTAAATATTGAAATAAATGGGATATTTCTATTGGTGAAGGCCAGGATCTTACTGTGACTTTTTAGAATGTGTGGGAAACATGCAAGACCACAAGCCTTGCTGCATGCTTTAGATCAGGAGATGACCTCTTCCACTCTGTGACTTTTTTACTCTGGTGAACATAGTGGAATCAAGGTTATTCACCATTGGAAAAATTTCAAAACTATATCTGTGAAAATTCAATTGTTTTGAAAAAGCTGCATATAATTATTTTTGTTGTATGACCTGTCAGATCTCTAAACTGATTAGCTTAGAGAGAGCTACAAAACAATTTCTTGCTTAGCAAAACAATTTCAACCCTGTGTTGTCTGTACTATCATATATAATTGTTGACATTGAAGTTGAATGCCTCAGGTGACATCAGTAACAGATTAATTTCCTTATGTTGACAGTTTTGCAAGATTGTAAGTAAAATTTTGCAATACTTATTAATGTTTTGAAATTTTTAGTGCTATATTGTCATGTTTAATAGTGTAAAATTTACTTGCGTAAGACTTGAAATCCCTGGGAACTTCTTCCAAAATGAAATTGCTGCTGATATTTCTCCTTTCACTTGGCATTTCAGATCTTTGTTTAAATTGTCTCAGTCACCCTTGTGTAATTAATTTATTTATACAATTAATTATATTTAATTTGATAAAACAGAAGTTTAGGGAGCAACCTCTGACTTGGTACGTGCTTTGACAAATATCTAAGCATTTATTTTGCAGAACTGCTGTATCAAATACTGTAAATGCATACACAGACTCACAAATAGCACTGCCTTTCAAACTCTTTGTTTTAGCAGTACTATAACTAATATATCTGGTAAGTGAAACAGTTTTTTTTAGGTATAATATATCTGTATGTAGTGCTAGTAAATAGGCACTGAAATTCAATAATGTACATTGTGTCTGCTTGGCATAGGTCTTTGTTCTTTCAATCTTTTTCAGTTCCAATGAACTTTCTAAAAAGAAAAGACCCTTCAAAAGTCCTGAAACAAGGGCAAGTTTACATTCACACTTCCTATCTGTGCATGTAATTGCCTTAAAATCATAAATTTATTTAGATTACATACAGCCTGTGGGTTGTATTGCACCGATGTTATACATAGGGAGGAAACTGTATTCACCCAGCTCTTCTACGGATATGCCAAAAGTCTATGGTTAAGTCAGGAATGTACAATGTCATTATTTTATACTAATTCCTGTTCTTGTCTCATAATCACAGGATTATACTTTCTTTCCTTTTTCTTTTTTTTTTTTTAGCAAATAAAAATTTGTATCTGTTGAAAGTCACTAGTGAAGATGAAGGAAAAATGTAGAAAGTTTAGTTCTGTATGTAGATACTTCATAACTCTTGAAAAGCTGAGTCAATCTTTCGTGCTAAGGTTCTGCACCAAGGTATGGAAGGTGAATGTGAGAACTACTATGAAAGTTCATTAGATACAGGCACTGGTCAAAAGTTACTCTCATCACTGAGTAATTCTGCAGTGCACTCTGATTATTGTGGGCTTACTTTTATATCTGCTGAATAGCTGCATCTTCCCTAATTGTAATGTGAATTCTAGGTTGTAATTACACCAATGAACATCAAGTCAGAAAAAGTAAAGAGACTACAAATAAAGCTTGTATAAAAATGGCTATATTGAAAAAACTTTTGAACAGTATTTGTAATTAAGATGATTTGTATCATGTTTTAAAATTAGTTACCAAGTCTCCTTTTTGATGCCCAGAAACTGAATTAGTGTAATTTTACTGTCTCCGGTGGTAAGCAATATCACTGAACTAGTGTAATGGAGTGAAGAATCAACTTTTATACCCAAAAGTAGTTGTTTTTATTCCCAAAGTGTCCACATCAGTGAAACCTAAGTGACAATAAAACCTTTTTAAAAGAAGGCATGTACATTAATGGTAGCATCTTTTTCTTCATACTGAATCCAGTCTTTTTAATTAAGTAACTGAAATAAATTAATTTTACTTGGCAGTTTTTTACAACTGTTAGTAAAAATAATTTGCCTTCCTCACCAATTCTCACAAAATGCTGACTTTTTAATATTAGATGTGGCGTATATAACTTCTCAGTGGAAGTAGTGATAGTCATTTTCAGTTTTCCTTAAAAATATTTGGTGTGAGCACTCCTTGAAGGTTAGGCAATAAGATGGCTAAAATAAATAAAACTTCAGTGTGAACAGATGTAGTTCCTAGGCTGCCATTAAACACATTCTTAGGAACTGTGAGAGAGGAAAGGTAAACCATACTCTGTTTGACTTGGCTATTGTGATGTTTAATCCTCTTGCAACACAGATTTCTCTTTTGGAGTCATTTGATACAACAAAAATCCCCATCCTGTACGAAAGTTAACCTGCAAAATTAAGTTGAGATTTTCTTTAATATCCTGTTCTTAGACATTATATTGTTGATGCTGCCTTTATTGATGACTTGGAGGAGAGTAGATTGAAGATAATTAGAAAATTAATCAGTTTAGCTATAGTAGAAATTTCTGCATTTGGTGATTGGACAGAATTAGCCTAATGTGCCAGCATAGCTCATCTGCTGTACAGCTTGGGAGACTTCACTTTGAAATGATTTTGCACTTCCCAAATCTGCTCATGTGTATCACACCCAAGGAGAGTCAATGAACTTATCAAACATAGGTTTGACTTTTAAAAATATGTAAAAACCTCCTGTTTAGCACTGGAGTATACATATAACTTTTTCACTGTCATGTACTTTGAATTACAGTCTGTGCACCAGTAATTATGTCACATAGATATGGCTTTTCTTCTCCAGCTTCAGCTGGTAGATTGCTGTGTCCTGTCAGTCGTCTTTCTATTCCATCACAGTACTGCATTTTTCTCCTTCCTGAAGAACATTAGTGTTGCACACTTAACTGAATTATCTCAAATAGCTCACCACAAGACTCAGCATTGATTGCTCGGAGTTCATCATCATGACAAGAGAGTGAATTTTACCTTCCAGATGCTGTAAGTGAAAGAAGGATTTGATTCTTGCTTTTCTCAGATTTCAGTTAGTATTGGCAACATACTGGCAGAGACTACATCACTTAGTAGAGGTTCTCTGCTGCTCTGCTTTATCTGTCAACTCAAACCAGAGAGGTCAGTCTTAAAATTTTAGCCATGCCAAGAAAACGGCAATGAAAGGGAGGGACATCATGGTTGCTAATCAGCTTCTTAGTCGTTGAGTTCAAAGGGAAGGAGACATCTTAGATCTGATTTAAGGAGAATGTCTGAAGTGGTTTTCCTGACTGTGTATACATGTATACACTGATCTTTACAGACAATCTCGTTCACTGTATTTGAACGTCATAAGCAATTTTAACTCAGCCAGTTTAAGGACAAGATGATTACAAACTAAGGCATTACATTCCTGCGTGTGGAGCAACCCTCCTGTAGTGGCCAGCACCCGAATGCATTCTTTCACCATATCAGGGGGCTAACAGGCTGCACTTCTACTGAGCTGTGTGAATTTATTTAGGAAGGGGTGAGGGGAAATTTCCAGCTACCAGTATTTTAGCTAGAAATGCTGTGTGGTTTGTAGCAAAGTGCTGAATGTTGAACCCTGAAAGTCTCAAAGATTTTAAAACAACTGTGACATTATATTTTGTATTCTAATGCATTAGGAGACAAGTTAGTGTCTCTTGCAAAGCCTAAATGCTGGCATTCCAAACTGTTAGCTTTGACAAGTAGCTGTTTGATTAGCTCTTTTTGAAGCTTTGTGACTGCATTTGAATGGAATGCAAAGTACAGAGAGGAAATATGTTCTTAGGTTCAATGTTTTCCTTAGAAAAAAAGAAAACTAAGATTTAATAACATTGATCTGTCTGAATTTCAAATGTTTTTACTCATAAGATTACTCTATTAACAGCTAGAGACAGCCTACATTTCAAAGCCTGAAAAACTGATTTTAAGTCCAGCTATGATTGCTCTTTCCCCATGATATTTAACTTCAAAATAACATCAGATCAGGTTTTTTTCTCCTGGTATCAGTCTGTATCATCTAAACCACACTGGGCCATACTGACTCCTGCTGATAACAGCAGGAACATCTTGGACTATGTATCTCTTCCCCTACCTCCTAATTTGGTTCCTTTTGATTTAAACAGTGTGGTTGGTATCTGATTGATACAACAAGTGTTAGTATAGGAAGAAAAGTACCTTTAATATAAGAAGAAAATACTCCTTGGGTATCTAAGACATCTGGACAGTCTACACCACCCTCCTGTAAGCTTCCAATTACTAACTTAGGCTCCTCAGTGCTTTGGTGAACTGGTAGTAAGTAGTATGTCTGCTGGTGGCAAGTTCCCAGGTTAGCAGAAACTTTGAAGTACTATTGCCATGGCCTCTTCAAAATGCTACATACTCCAGCACTTTAAAGGGTTTTATAAATTCAAAACTAACTTGTCATTAGACAAAATTCAGAACTATACACTCTTTAAATAATATAAAGTAGAATAAGACAGAAGATAAATGAAAGTGCATGTTAATTTGAAGTTCTTTACTCATTCTTTCCTGCAAAACACAGTCCTGTCTTGTAGTCTTGCATTTTCCCTACAATCTTCCAGGGGTTGCAATAAACTTGATGGAGTCCTTTAGGTCCCTAGAAAAAGTCAGGTTTTTTTAGTTCAGTTTGCACTATTGGATGTCTGTTTGCTTCCTAATCTTCTCAGCAGTTTCCTCAGCTTTTATTGAAGTCTTCTCTTTTCCATACCTCTCACTCATTCTTTTTCTCCCTCTGTTTAGCAGAACAAGACACAACGAACTGCAAACAAATGAGATAACATCTATTGCACCATTAAAACAGACTGCAATTCTGCAATAAAGATTAATTTGTAAGAAGAATTCTAAAATTATCTCAGATGCTACAGGACCTGAATTTTATGGCTAATCATTAGTTTGTATGCATTTGCTTATCTTTACCTGAGGGACATTTGAACCAAAGACTTGTCAGTTCTTAAATAGGCAAGTACCATAATCAAATTATGTGAATTGTTGCCTAGTAACTCCCAAAGCCTTGGTAAAAGGCTTTCAGACTTTTCTAAGTTTATAAAGAAGGGTCTTAGGATTATCCTCATACTGGCACAAATACATCTAAAATTCCCATTAAGATGTTAGGGACAAAGTTATGAAGAAAAACAATTTTTTCATTGACAGAAAGTGATAGCCTCTGGGGAGTGTTATCTGTAGAATCCTTGTAAGCAGTTGTCCATCTTGGATACTGGTGAATGATAGAAGGCACTAGGGAAATGAGCCGAGGTATAGGTAATGTCTGTCTAAAGTCTAGTTTTCCACATAACAACTCTTATTTGGCATTCAATGTATACCTGCACTAGTCAGATTAACCTACTTGAACAATAAATACTGTAATGTGGAATAAGAGCATGAAGAAGGGGAATAGCACAGATTTTCCACGTCCTCTCTAGGAAGAAACCGTTAATTAAAAAAATAGCAGCACCTCGGCCGATACTGGGTTCACTGTTTGAGAATAATTTTGAAAACAGTAGATCTTGAGATCTTGGTAGATCTACCTTGAGAACAAGGCTGACTTGTACATCTCCTCTTCTAACTTCCCAGATACCCAGTAAGCCTAACATTCAAAGAGTATGCAAAGCAAGTATAGACCTCCCCTGCTATTCGGTGCAATTGTTATTTGTTTTTCAGTTTGGCCTTTGGGGAGAGGACATAAGAAGGGGGAAGCAAACAGAAAAAAGGTTGTATCTGATAATGATGCAGAAGCACACTTACAGTCACACAGGTATATAGATACAGCACAGTATACTTTGTGCTGAATCACATCTATGTGTATCCAGCAGTTGATCTTGTTGAAGGTAGTTTCCATTTTCTAGTGCAAGTCCTATATGCAGGGAGAAAAAATGCATTTTCTGTATAGATGCCTTTGTGCCGATAAAGGTCACAGTGTGCATTGAGTACCAACACAATAACAATACCCTGCACTAGGAGCATATTAGTTTTTGATACAAATGGAAAGATTTGGAAAGATTTAGCTAGATACATGTAGCTTTGATTTTCCTTGCAAATAATCTTAGCATCTATGCCGATCTTTGCCTTTATCAAATACAACTTTGTCCAATATTGAAAGACACTGAAGGCAGGTAACAGAGTGCTGATCAGTTAGTAGTCCCAAGAAGACTAAAATCGACTGTGGACTGGCTGTTGTAATCCTTGATAGTGTTTCTATTTTCCTGCATTGTTGGGGTTTTTTAATGATCAGTCCTGATAAATTTTCCTAAAATGCTTTAGAAAAAAAGAAGCATATCTTTCTAGATTCCAATCCTAAATATTACTTTATTTTGTTATTAACTTGGTTGGCATTTTAAGATTTTCAAAGTTTTACATTTATAACACAAAATCTGGCTAGGCAAACAAAATCTTGAACTGCATTTTTTCAAATGTTTCCCAGGATCCTTACCTCCTTCTCTCCTTTTATTCTGAGAGGCATGCTTGGCACAGGCACTTCTTGACATACAGCAGAGGCTTGAGCTGAGATTGTATCACCTTGGAATTTTAAAATCTCAGAAGGAATTTGAACCCGAGGTGTTACCTTTTCAACTACATTGTACTGCCAGGCAGAGACAGTAATTCAATGGGGGAGGTGGAATTCCAGTAAGAGAGGCCAGATTTGGCTGGATTTCAGCTTCCAAACTCTTTTGATATAGTTCCTGAACTCCTACTGCACAATTCTGCTTATATCCAGACTTGCTTTCTTGTGTCAAGTCCAAAACTATGTCCCCAGAATCTGAAAGATTGTATCCAATCCTTCTGTTCTGCTGTCTTAAATATTTCTGAATACTTTATAGATTCTTATCCAAAACTCACATTCATTCAAAGTTCAGTGAGTGCTGCTTCTTTGTTTGAAAAGACTGACTTAATTAATTGGAAAGGCATGTGTAATGGTGTGCAAAATACACAACTAGCAGTTTTGGTTCTGTAATGAGGTCTTTGGATTAAACATGCACTGAGAATTTCTTCTTTCATTGTTTGTGCTAATTCTTAAATCTTCACATGATAAAGATTATGGTACTTCTGTTTTCTAGGAAAGAAAGGAGGTAGCCCTAGGAACTGGAACACGGATACTTTCTGAATATAAATATGGGCTGCTTTGCCCATTAATCGACTGATGCATTGCTCAATTATTCATTTGAACCAGGACTCTGACAAACAAAAAATACTAGGCTAGTAAAAGTTTTCATGTGCTACTTGAAAGCGAAGATGGAGTCAGACACTTCCTTGGTCTTAGACTTGACAGCATAGAAGAAATTAGAAGTTGAAAGGAAATAACAGAAGTACACAGAGAAAAACATTTCCTTGCTCCCAGAAAGAAACAGGCAAATTTTGTTCTGCCTCTTTGGTTATTTTGCCAGTTACCAGCAGTGTAGACTCCCATTTGAGAAAGGCAGGCAGGGGAATAGTTTTCATTAGTCTCTTTTACCACCTCTCCTTTCTTTGCCACCTTTTACTTACATTAATAACTTGCCCTAATTGAATTCCGAAAGAAAAGTCTGTTATTTAAAAAGGAGTGTTGCAGACAAAAATGCTGTTAGGTTAAACGGACACTCTAATTAGTGTCTATAATATATCTCCATTTTGCCTAGATCAGTTGGCAAATATGGCTTGTGTTCCACACATTTCCATAGCTGTTGCTCAGCAGCCCATTCCCCTAGTGATGTTGTTTTAAATTGCCTTCACCCAGCTGGGTTCTTCAGCTCCTTTCACGTCTGTTCAACCAACTCTCCCAGTTCTCTTCCTGTCAGTATATGAGTGGAAGCTAACAGATGCTGTTAAGTACAATGGAGATAGAATAGAATTAACATTTAATTATTTTTGTATCCTTAATTTCATTTATCCTTCAAAACAGTAGTTCCAGGTGAATTTTTTAAAAAATAATTTGCTTTCACACAGAGGAGTAACTATAAGAAAAAATATGCCAAAACTATATTAATTTAATTTGGTTTTAACTTTTTTTTTCTTGTGTAGCTTACTTGTGCCAGATAAGTGAACTAACCTATAACAACAAGGCTGGAATATGCAGACAACTATGCAGAAAGTTACACAGATCTGACTATATTAGCAAAAATTTTCAGTGTAAATTCAGCTTCACAGTCAAAATACTTATCTGTCCAGAGACATGATATTTTTTAACTGCAAATAATTAATTTGAGTTTGATATACTCAGAGACACAACTCCAGCTTTATATGTATTTTAGTCATCCTTCTTGGAAATACTACAAAAAGTATAATGGCTTTTTTGAGTGTGTCTTCTTTCAAGTGCCTTTGATTTGAAGTTGAGTAGCCCAATCCTTCATTAATTTCCCTTCAACAGTGTTTTCAGAAGAGAGCAAATAAAAGTAAATTGCTTCTCTCCTACTTCAGCTTCAGAGATTTTCCTTCTACACAGCGAGCTGAATGCTAAAATCTGTACTGCTGAGTCAGATCAAAAGTCACCTTCCATTCCTAAAGAAGCATAAATTCTCTCCAGATCTGAGAGACGTTGCCTGAAGATTCTTCAGTTACAACCTAGATTTATAATTTGAATGTATATGATTCATAACAAGTTTAAAACTTGGGAACTTGGAATTTAATTTTAATTCAATTCTAATTAATTTGCATTTATTTGAAATCTTTATGTAGTTCTGCAACTCTACTTAAAGGATACATTCTTATCACGCTTACACTGGCTATATGACAGCTTAAGCTTTATGGAATTAATTGGCTGATGGAACAGAGAAGAAAATCAGGTTCAAGGTCTACAAGATTTAAACAAGTGTGTGAGACCTGTGTCTGTTAGCAATAGTATCGGCCCCATTAACAGGCTTAAAATATATGTACATAAATCTGTTTTCTTCTTAAGATCAGTACCTCTCTGCAGAGGAAACATCAGCTAATGATACCTTCTGACACCCAGCTCAGTGGCTACCACAGCAATTCAGGTTTAAAATTGCACACAAAACTTTTTTACTTATATCCACAGTTAAACTTTTAGAGCATAATGATTTCCAGGGATGAAACATCTACATTCCTAACTGCTAACCATTGTGGGGTGACAAGGTACGACCATCCAGCACAGCCTGTGTGTTGGAGACTTTCTAAGCCTCATGTTATCTAGTGTTTCTCTCTGAAGTGATAAAAATGCATGCATCCACCTGTGCATTTTTACTTTTGCTACCACCAGTGAAGATACACTGCTAATAGTAAAAAGAAAGTGATTCTCAGGTCCCATTTCATAGATTCTTAACTATAAATCTGAATTCGCTTTGTGGTAGAATCTGGTCCCAGAACTAGCTCTTTTCCATTTCTCAAGTGGGTACCTATATTAACATAGATGGAAATGAGATATTGCCAAATGACATTTTGAGCTTTGTGCAAAACATCCATTCCAATTGTTCTGATATTGATACTCTGAAATTCTACAGCATATATTTTAATGCATTTGAAAAACCAAATTATCTTGTTTTATGTTGTTCTCAGACTCTAGCCAACTATGTTTGTCAGCTCCAGAACTGTGTGCTGGGTTGTTTTTTTTTTTTTCAAAACTTGGATGTTTTTGCTTTCCATTTGGTGTCTTTGTTTGGCACCAACTGAACTTTTTTTATTTTTTGGGGGGCAGAAATGTTGCTTGATATGTTTCCTCATGTGCAGCAGCAGGTGAAAAGTCTATGAGAGAGACAGATACAGGATTTCTGAAGAAGCAGAGGACATGACATCAGAAAGAGTGAAGTTTGGTGATGGTAGCTCTTCAGCACATTAGGCACTCTTTGTCATGTCCTAATGCAATACTGGATCCTAATTTAAACTGATCTATGTTAAATGCCTGTTACCACTCCCTCTTGTAATCAACAAGGTCTCAGAAATGTAAGTGCTTATTCAAGCTATCTATTACTAAGTTTTGAATACAAAATTTACAGTTGGAATCTGTCATGTTACACACCCATTTTTACCGTGTAGATGGCCATATAAAATGTGAAGCACAGAGTAAATGGGCCTGGTTTTATTAGTATCTGTGTAAATTAGTAAAAAAGCACAGATAGTGAACTCAAGTTTGGACTACTTCATTTTTTGCTCCTGTGGGAAGCAGAACTGAAGCAAGCCATGAAGTAATTTGAATTTTATTATATTTTTTGTATTTATGACTGTTTCTTATTTTCTGCATAATTTTTTCCCTTCCTTATTTTTACTTCTGTTTACAACTACTAGTAACATCCCTGTTCTCTTTTCTTAAAAAGGAAGTTTTTGAAAGACAAAAAAAGGACACCTTTGAATTAATTACATAATAATTTATAAGGGTATTTCCAGATACAAAAATAAACTGATATAATTGGAAGGCATAAATTCACAGGAATATCGCCAACAATGACATAATCCACATGTGGAATCAATATTCTTTAGCTGAAGACTGTCAAGATTGTACTAGTCATTCTCCTTTTTGCAGGACTGCATTTTAACCTAAGACCTTCCTCCCACATTGCTTGAATTTTGATTAAAAAAAAACGAAGAAAATTCTTTTAGAGATTCTGTTCATCTCAGTGTATTTATCTCACTGCTTTTGCTCCTTTACTCTTCTCCAGACTTACGCTCCATTAACAGTGTCATTAGCACAGTGCCTTCAAAACCTGGAAACTGAGCTCATCACTGAATATTTCTGTACCTACAATAGAAGGGAAACAGCCCTATTTCAGAAGATCAGTTGATAAGAATTCTTGGTTTTGAGACAAATTTTGTTTTGAAATCACTGGGCCAAGTCTATTAATGTTTAAGGGCTTCAAAGGCATTCTGTGGTGTGTGGGAAACTAGTCCGTTCCCCACAGATGCAACTTGCAAAACTCAACCAATTAATTCTGCCATTACTATAGCATATGGTTTTGAAGAACAAACTGACTTAATATATGAAAGAGAACACAGCTAATACCATCACTGGAAACTTCCA
Organism: Hemiprocne comata; assembly: GCA_020745705.1. Lineage (NCBI taxonomy): Eukaryota > Metazoa > Chordata > Aves > Apodiformes > Apodidae > Hemiprocne > Hemiprocne comata. Next base: position 14,871,671 of record CM036593.1, on the reverse strand, counting down.
CCAGCGAATTTGCCAGTCAACACCTTATAACAATAAAACATAAAACCGAGAAACATGCAATTTAAGAATATAAACAGCTCAATAAATTCTTACATGTTTTAAATATTATCTAATTGTAGTATCATGACTACATCAGGGGCACTTTTTTCCTATTCTAGGGAGCCTTTGTAGGAAAGAAGACTCCTGTTAAAATGAACAAAATGTTTTCCCTCGCTGTTGAGCATTTTTCCTCTTAGATCTTCTAGGAATCTTTTTTTAATGAATGGCATTCAAACTGAACAAGCAGTTCAAGGAGTGTCATGTTCACAAGTGGAATGGTGGATCTGACCCAGCTATTGTTGACTTAGTTAATTTTCAGGACTGTGATTTGTGAAGTCTCTATCTGCAATATTACATATATTTATGTAATATTGTGGAAGCGAGCATTCCACGTGCAGGCAAGACAAGGAGGCAAGTCAGAAAAGAGGTAAGCACTGAGGTCATCAAGCTCAGTCAGGAAGGCAGGTACGAGGTCTGTTGTTTTCTGCAGCCCGGTGAAAAAGATTGTCTCAGCTTCAAATTCACAGATACATCCAGTTAGCAGCCTGCTTACCTGAACTTTGCTTAGGGATTTTACAATTTTTTTCCACTGCATTAGTTTAGCCCAAATGACGTTGTAAGGCATATTGAAAATATAATAATGCTTGTGCTATACTCTTTTTTTCTTCTTTTTCCTTTCTCAATTTATATATTCTACAACATTTCACTCTACTTTTGCTTCAGACAGCTTTATTTTTGTCTTGATCTTGACTCCACATCTTTCTTTAAAGGACTCATTGGAGTAAGTTTTCAAAATTTCTCCTAAATCTTTACTTGTAAAAGCCTATGTATGTCTACAAAACTCTATTAATGAATGTCAGCCACTGATGGGAGAACACCTGACATGTATCACTGAGGCTCTAATTGTCAAATGAGATTCTATGGAGCAGAAATCAAAACCACTTGGAACAGTAGTAAATCTCATTTACTTTGCCAATTAACAAATTAAGAATGAGAACAAACACTGTTTCCTTCCACAATTCAACAGCAGTTCATAAAGGTGGGGCAACAGGGAGGGGAAGAGGGCATCTTCTTTCCCAGAAGGCTTGTCTCAGCCAGAAATTTACATCCTTTTCTTCTATGTGGCTCCTCAGTCTTGAAGTAACTAAACTGAGTGTTTGTAGCAGTTTACTGTGCATGTACATAGATTTGGGGAGATGTTGTTAACTGGAATTTTGTAGCTGTTTTGGACCTGTCTGTATATGGTTTCTACCACACTTCATGTCTTGAAATACTTATATTCAGTATTTAGAATACATTACTTTTTTTTACTTTGTTTTGATATTTTGAAGTTTCTAGTACTAGGCAAACAGTTACAGAAGTTTTCTGAATTTAAATTGAGTATTGAGAAATGTTTCTGTATGAAAAGGTATAAAGGTGATCTTGTTAGGAATTTAAACACTGTTTCCACATTTCTGTTTTCCAACATGCTGCTTACTCTTCTATTTTTTTCTACTATATTTACTAATTTCATATATTGAAAGGTAGTATGGTCTAACACTTAAATCTGGAGAGGAAAATTCTGGGATGACAATTTCATGTATCTTTGGGGGCATAATTTTTGTCAGAATCACTTTTCTGTGAAATGGTAATAACTTTTATTTTACTTTTCTCACTCATGTCTTGCAGAAGTTGATTAAAGTTTGTATAGCTCTTGAGGCCCAGCTGATGGGACAGGATAGTAGATGGGGCTAGTGCCTGGAGGTTGATTATGTGTAACCTGACTCTTCTTTGTGGCAGAAGAAAGAAAATTCACGCAATAGGTAGTGAATACCTTAACGTTTTAGTGTCTTTTATCCTAAAGTAATATTGCTGACAATCTTTGTAAAAATGTCTTTTGTGCTTCAGAGCTGGGTTTGAGTCCATGAGTAAGTGGTGAAACTGGTGATACAGAATCTCTCCCACCTTAAAGAGGTGTTTATAATTCATGTCACAAAAGATGTGTATCACACTGCCACCCCAGTAACACTGCCTGACATTGCTTATATGAAAACTGTAATGCAGAATGTATCTTGGCCAAGTTAATGATGCACTGTCACTTCCATCTGTTTCCCACACCTTCTGGAATGAAATTCATAGCTTGCGTGGTAAGTTTAAATGGATTTGGAGCCATGAATTGCACTTTAAGTTCTCTGTTAGCTTCCACACAAGAGGAGAAACCACAATGACCTCTTCCAAGAATTTTATATCTGTCAGAGACAGTGACTCTCACAGCAACTCTTCCTCCTGGTGACTTCCAACTGAAGGGGGGGAGTGGATGCACAGATGGGGTCCTTGGATGCCAGCCGTAAAGACAAAAATGAAAAAATAGAGAGAGCCAAAGAGAGGGCGATAGAAGCAACAGTAAGCAGAAAAGTGAGAGAAAAAGGAAACAAAGGGCTTGACTTCCGTGATGTCTTAACCTATACTGAAAGCCAAACAGAGAAAATATTGAGAGAAGGGAATATTCTGATTTGCTGATCCTGCCTTTGGTCTAGTCTGCTCCCCTGCAGGGGGGGGGAGGCTGCAGACAGCCAGAAGTGACCTTGGTTATAATCAGTCCAGTGACGCTGCTAAAAAAAGTTCACTGAAAGAAAAAGAAATCAAAGAGAAAGTTCGCTTCACCCTGGCTCAAACCAGGACATTCTCCCACAGTGGGCAAGAGTGACTGAACTAGGATTTACTACTTTACTAAGGGTCACCATCAATTTGTAGATTAAGACTCCTAATTCTATATTTGTGTATATGTAGTATTATACAGTGATATGGACATTATGATTCTTGATACTAGATTCCTAAGCTGTACTGCAAGCAGAAAATAGGACAAAATACTAAAAGAAGTATAGTTAAAAGGACATCATCATCATCATCTAGTCTTCTAGTAGCCACTAGCTATTCCAATGGCTGAAGACTTTAACACCTTATACTATTGCTATTATTAAATCAAGAGGATACAAATCGAAGATGTAGTAATGGCTTAATAAATAACTGCACAGGTGAATTAGACAAGAGGAGAATTCAATCCAGTTCTGGAATTTACCAGCACTTTTCAATAACCAAGCACTGTAATTTTATACCATCAGCCAAAAGGTCACTAAAACTACCTCAGATAAACTTTCCCTTTTGTCTGCCCAAGTTTCATTTTTCTACCTTTTGTTCTATGTAAAAGCCTAGGTATGGTCATCTTTCATGTTACAGACAAATAGTTGAAAGCTGGATTTAGTTCTTGTATTGGCTGAAAAAAACTTTCATAAAAAGAGCTGTTGGGGTTTTAAATTAAGTAATGTTGTTCTCCTCTCCCTATTCTAAACATTAATTCTGTGAGAATTTTGCAGGACTGTCTTCAGTTTTATTATAATTTTTTTAAAAAGTTAAAAATCAATTCAGTGCCAAAAGAAACTAAGGCTGATATGTATGGAAAATCCACTGGGTATTTAGAAAAGATATTATTTTATTACTTACATTATTACAATGACTGAAGTTGTTGGTGAAGTTAAATGCTCACCTCAGTGGTCTAAGTGGAAGGCAATACTAGAGAAAATCATTGATGCAAATTGAGGTTCTACTATAGATAAATGTCTGATTGTGCTATAGAATTATATACCTTAATCTCATACATAAATTAAGTCCCTAAGGGGACTTATTATTTTAGGTGAACCATGATGAAAAAAGCCTGCGAAAAGCTGTTGAGGCATTTAATTTTAATATTTCTCCTTGATAGCAAACAATCCTGAAAATTTTGTTTGTGTAATTGTTTGTTTAAGTAATCACAAATCTACTTTTCTTTGAAATGAGTTAATTTAGGGGTTACAATCCAGGTCTTGCCTATTCTACAAAAAATAAATAAGTCTTGTATCTGTAAAACACTCTTTTTTCTTTTCTTTTTTTTTTTTTTCATCCAGTCTAACTGACAGCTATAATTTTGTTTTGCATCTTTTGATGCATGTATTTCTGGTATTTATTTGTTATTTGTGGTAGCTAGAGGATAAAACTTGCTTTCTTTATGCTTTAATTTTGCTCCCTGATGTTATTTTAGAAGTCACTTTCTCTGATCTATACCAGAATAACGATGCCAGTAGAAGATACATTGTATGTTTGCAATTCTAGAACATGGGCTTATGTCATAGATTTATCGGGCTTATTTCAGTGTTCTCTTGTAGAGTGAGGTGTATGTTTAACGTAATCACTGAAATGGAGTTATTTTAATTACCTAAAGCAGGAATTTTTGACAGATGTGCAATGGGAATTTCAGAGGGTTGTAATTTTTTCAAGTTGTTTAGAAACTAGGCATCAACATGTACTGAGTTACAGTCAGCTTCAGTATTTCTTATGGTAAATAATGACTTCTTTTTTTATGCCTTAGATATCTTAATTAAATATTTGTCAAATTTAATACTTCTTAAAGAAGCCATCTATCTTGAGCAGAGACTGCAATGTCAACAGATAGACAAGGTTCTGGAGCATTATTGTTACTCTTTACCAGTAAAGTCCTTTTGTATTAAAATTTGGGCCTCTGAGACCATGGAGACGAGGTTAGAGGTAAAATCTGGCTGCTCAGATTTACAAGTTTTGAGGCCCAAAAGTTGGCCAGACCAACTGTTGCTATTCATGCTTCTTAGAGGAGAAGCTTGATAATTTTAGTTATTGCAACAGAAGACAAAACAGAGCATTGGTAAGTTTCCATTCGAGACAATATCCTTGATGTATCAGCAGTTCAGTCATGCAAAAGTTGTCCTTTAAGCCAGATAAAATGTGTAAAGGAGTGAGTTGGAAGTTTGGGGTGTTTTTTTTATTGTTTGGGCTTATTTGGTAGTAGGGCAGACAGAACCAGTTCTCCTTGCCTGTCCCAAACAGGCCTCTAGTAGAATAATTCCTTGTTTTGTAGGGCTTTGGCTGAGAATATTTCACAAACTCAGAAGGAAGCAGTGTATTTAAAAGGGACTGTAGCAGTTTACATTTTGTAATTCATGGAAACCAGGTCAGCCAGTGGGGCTCTATGGTCAGTTGTACTATTGCTCTGTACTTATTTTGGCTAAGTTTGGAAAGGGGCAGGAGTGATTCTGATCTCTGCAGAATCTGAAATACATTTGGCTTAAGAAATAATAGGAGTTATTGTAACTAATGGCTAATTTATAGAAGCACTGGATGTGCTGAAGCATGAGATACAGAAAAATGCTAGATGTCTATATGACAAACCACATTATCCTAGAGCTATAGTGACACAGAATAATATTAGCTTTGACATAGGCTAAAGTTACTGCACTTGCAGAGCGATCTTTTATTTGTGCTTACCATTATGCTTTTGTAAAATGATTTTCAAGATCCATTCATTCTTAGTACAAGTCTGCTATAACAAAATGACAGTAATATATAAAGATTTTGGTCAGAAACAGGTAGGATTTTTTCCTCTCTTTGTATCAGAACCACATGAAATGGAAAGGAAAAAATGCTGTTCTGTTACTTGGATGTTTTATTTTCAGCTATCTACAAAATCTTTTTATGTTTTTTTTCCCACCAATAGGCAATATTCTTATCTGTTAGGCTGGAATAATTATTTCTGTGCTTGTCCTGCAATAACAGTATGAAGTCAGATTTTTCTCTAGCTTTTGTGTCTTTCAGGTAACGTAGTGCATGCCTCTATAAAAAACACCATTTCTCCTGGCTATAGGGTTTCCTTAGGCTTCTATTTAGGTGAAAAGATCTTAAAGTATTTACCCATAATAATTTTCTTCATTTTCTCCTTTATTTCTGCTAGTGCTTCCTTAGACATCTCCAAGTAATCTCACTACCATTTTAGGGATTTATCATTTTAAGTTTCTTTATTACTTTGCTTTTCTCTACTTATCACATAGTCAGTGCTAAATTTTAACTCAATTGTACTTCTCCTTGAGGGTATCTGTTGTAGTTCCCGAAAGCCCTTTATTTGACAAATTCAGTGTTCTGGGGGCATATATGACTCAGCTGAGACTAAGGAACCTAACCGTATTGTTTCCAGGTAGTATGCACTGCCAGCTGACCATTCCTACTGCTGTGGTATACTGCAGCACTGTGTATCAGTGGTAAATTTTCTTAGCTCCAAATTTGTACTGCTTTTAACTTCTTTCTTTTCTTTGTATGAAATGCCTATCCTATATTTTTCCTTTAGATGTCCACTAGCACACTTCCTCCCTTCAATTTACAGTGAAAGGTTAGGGCTCAGTCGTGTTGGTACAAGTTTCCTTGCTTCACCAAGTCAAATGTCAAAAATTAAGTGATAACTTCCAACACCTCACCATAATAGGAAATAACTTCAACCAATACTGCACTTATTGGGCTTTTCATGACTTCTGATACATCTAAATGTTATCTAGGCTAACTTGCATCCTGAGTGACGTTTGAAGTTCCAATCTTGGCATGTTGATAAAACTGAAAACAAGAACTATGTATTTTGAAATCGGCAAACTGCAGCCAGTTGACCCAAGTGGGGTCAAAGTAGGCTGAAGACCAAGGAATTGCTGATCACCTGAAATAACTTACTAAAGCAGTATGATTAAAGAATGAGCAAATAGACCAATAGGAAATGTTCCACCTTAGTAAGATAAATTTTATTTACTTAATGTAATGCTGATAGGGATTTATAACCTCAGTGAGACACTTCTGGGTGTGTACTGCTATAATAAATACACACATTCCACTCAAGAGTTTAAAAGCTCTTGGCAATAATGGAGAAAATTATCAAGATAATATTTATTGCTTAATGACATTTGCTTGTGCTGCATCTGCTCATAGATACTGACTTGTCCTTCAGTGGAAACTGCAGTAGACCATTTTAGAGATAAGTATGGGTGGGTGGCAATAAAGAGTTTCTCTCCTGTCTTGTTTCATGACTCACACAAGGACATGTTGCAAAGCATATTGTGGGAACTCAAGAACACCTTTTTTCCTTCTAGTGAGGTAATAGTAATGTATTCTAGACAGACTCAGAGCAGGGCTTGTCACAGCCATGTGCTCCAGCCCTCCTCATCTTGGGGGACAGGGTGAGATAATAAGGACTTGTTTCACAGGAGCAAAAATACTATGCATGTATAAGAGATAATGTAGTGCCAATTGTTTGATAAAACGCAGCTGAGTCATACCCTAAACACAGACCTCTATGTAAATTGTAGTCTAGCCCAAAATGTCTGGATGCAGTTTGCTGACTTGGATGCACTCTAATTTTTATTTCCTGGTGGTTGGTTTGTTGTGCAGCTCTCTCTCCCATCTCTTTCTCTTTCTTCAAACTTATGTGTTTTGTGGCTTTTTTTGGCAATGATCAATCAGTGGTATCATTTACTCTGTGGTGTCATTTTTTTCTCTTAAGTATTGCAGTTGCTATAGCTGGTTGTGTGTGCTCTTCCTCTGAAAGATTTTTTTCATGGGGGGGGGGGGGATGGAAAGGATGGACCGAGATAAGGGCAAGTTATGGTTCTAAAAACCTTCTGTTTGGTTTTGTTCTACATCTTCTACTTTATTGGTAATTCAGATTAACCACAGTAACTACTATTTAGCTAGTTTCGTAAGTGGTATGTAAATATAAGCAGTCATACCTGCTTATATACCAAATAATTACAGGGATTTCATAGTCCTCAGCCTTTTATAGTCATGGGAGATTGAATAAGATTTTTTTAAATATTACTTTCAGACTAGTCATGCAGCACATCACTCAAAAAAATGGAGTATCCAGGTATCTCACCTCTCCTTATGGTGCTTTAGAGAGTCTGTTACTATGTTAGATAAGGAGGAAACCAATGAATCAGATGACTGATAAATCACTGGAATTACAACAAAGGATGGTCAAAAGGGGTAATCAGAATGTACCTTGAAATAGACTTCCACAGCAGCAATCCAAAACTTAACCAGGCTAATAGTAACAAAAAAGGACTTAAGGTAATTCTGCTGTTGATTTAATTCCTAATTTACACTGTTGTCTTTGTTTGCAGTACCTAGTGAGTTACCTTTTGTGTTCAGCTATACTCCTGTCAAAAGCTTATTCAATGTAGCCTAACTGTGATAAAAGCTGCCAAAGTTTACTGTTGGTAATACTTTAAAGACATATTGGAAGAATTCTAACAAGTAAGATTTGGTTCTTATACCACTTTTCCCTTGATTTCGAATGGCAACAGCAAGTATAGTTGCTATGACTGTAAGCTAGTGATGAATAAGCTGTTATACTGGGTTGTATATAAAAAAGTTGGAATATAGTTGACACTATTGCAGATACCAAATCATATAATCATTCATAATATGCTTAATTTCTTGAGGAAAGTTTATTTTCTATAGGACTGTTCTAAGGTGTGATTACTCTAATAGCTCCTCAATTCCTTTGAGAATCAGCCTACAAGTACTAATAGCCACCTTGCACTCATTCATTTTTTTGCTCAAATTTGGTTTTAACTTGAGTTTTCTTCATATTTGTATTTTTGTTTAGGTTTTTGTTTTGGTTTTTTTTGTTTGTTCTCCGCCATGGATGTCTGTACATAGATCGTACCTTGGGAGTCTTCACATATTACTTCAAACAAGCTGAGCTATGCTGTTTTTCTGTTGGATGGCATCTCTGCTCCTCTGATCAAAATACTAGGTCCTTTTTGCACTTGTGGAACCTTAAATTCTCCTTTCATTAACATGGGTGACCAGTATTTTTCCAGTAACCCAGATGAAGGCTTACACAAAGCCACTAATACTTCTCTGCTGGAAATAACTCTTCTGGTACAACACAGGGTCACACATATCTCTTTCAGACTGGCAACAGCCGATAGCCATGGTGTCTGATTGCCATTCTGTGATTAGTTAATATCCCAGGGCTTTTTCACCCTTCAATTTGTTTCCAATAAGGATATATCTTATGACAGAAGATTTTGGGATTTTGGTGGTGCAGGGTTAATTAAACCTCTGTGGTTTTGGTTTTGCCTTCTCTCTATGATAAATATTTACAAAATATTAAAGTAGAACTTAATTGCTGGTACTTGTCAATTTACCATCTTATGTAGACATAGTGAAACTATTGGGCAGTAGATTTGCTAACTCTATTTTTAAAAGTGTGAGAGATATCAGATGACTTTTTCGTAATTTATTTATAGCATGCTTGCCATACATTACCTAAGCTCAGATCAACAGTTTTTGGAGTCAAAAGCCAGTGTTTCAGATAACTAGGTATATATACAGTATATATAACATAGAAGACATAAGACTTAGTGACCACTTACAATTTTATTTCGGTATCTTTAATAGCTATTAAAATACGGTGTCTACTTTGAATGAAAAATGAAGAATGAGTATGTGTTGAAAATTATGTGGAACAGGGGTAATTCGACTAACAATGCTGAATTTACCTTAGTTATAAGGATAAGAGCATATTTACATGGCTTATCTTTACACTTTACATCTAACTGAAGTTAGAAGTTTGTTTCACCTTATCCCCTTTTCAGTCAGTGGAGATAGAACAGGTCTTGCTCTGAGTGCCCTCCAGAGTAGACCAACTTAAAAATACTGGCTACAGGCGGAGAAGAAAGAAAGTAGGCTTATAATTTAGGCTAAAGTTGAATGCTAATTTGTATAAATAAACTCACACGTTTGTTCAATCCACTTGTTTGTACTGCAGCATTGACTCTGTAATGTAAGGCAGGGCAGACCAGAGAGTGACGCATGATTTCTTTGTGTGCAGTTCCACAAACTCGGCTAGACCTGTGAGGTGTGTAGAAAAAAGTGTGATAAGAATTCAGAAGGCTGGTTTGAAGCTTTCAATGTCAAAATTCAAATATATGTGTACTTTACAAAATATCTGAATTGTATCTACAGCCAAGAAGGAACTTCTTAATGTAAAATAAAGATACTCTCACTATACGGCCAATCTTAAATGATAAATTCCAGAAGCTTTCTCAGTGTTCCAGGTGTGGAAGAAGCTCCAAGTTTCTATCCATATCTTCTCCTAGAATATCCATGAGAATTACCTGGTGAGAAAATAGAACATAACATTTGACACTAAAATGGATTGGTTCTTCAATCTTAGAATCTGCAGTTTGCAGTTTGCCGCCAGTATGGAAATTACATCACTTCAGAAATGAGGGGGAGAGAACAACTGCAAGTGGTTTCAGGAGGTTTGCTGGGTGCAGGGGAAACAGCCCTTGCTTTGTTTGAGATGATGTGACACTGTGAGCTTGTTCCTTCTGCAGAGCAATTTTAACTATGGAATCTTTTCAAATCAGGCAGTGAGGAATACATACTAGAACACCATTTCTTTACTAATGTTGTCAACTGGCTTTAGTTACTACTATGAAAAGTACTGTGGAAGTACTTACTGAAATTATTTTATGAACAGTGTAGGTAGACTATTGCTGCAAGAGACAGTCTACTACAGGGCACTTGTTATACAAGGAAGACTATACTGTAACTGGTATACTTCATTGCCTAATGATGAAGAGAGAAGACAGAAAAGACAATTTCACTGACTTCTCAGTCTTGGAATATTGTAAGAAATGAGAGATAGTGGTGTGAAGTAGAAATGGGGCTTTGCATGTGACTAGGTGGTGTTTCTAATACTGAATGACATTAAGTGTGGCAAGTCACAAGCAGCCACTGTCTGATGAGCACAGTAGGCACAGGACAGAGGAGACGAAACTGGAGGACATAGCAAATGTGTAAAACACTACTGAGTTGCTTAACATATGACCCTGCAGCTCACATTGAACAACGTTACTTTAATGACCAAATGCAGCAAAGAGAGCTGTTCGAATATTTAAATTGCATATGTCAAGATTGTTTTTTTTAACATTATACTGACATTGGAAAGGGGAAGGTTCACTCAGATGTTAGTATGCCTGTAATGTTCATCAAATTTTCTGCTATTTAAAAAAATCTGAAGTCATAGAAGTTATTTTGTAAATTGTTTTAACTTCATTATTTTCTAAATGAAAATAACAATATTGT